>CM038038.1:67853988-70313230 GCA_021397845.1 Areca catechu
GCCTACATAGGGACATCGAGGGGGAATTATTTCAATGGAAAATTCATACTCTTGAGGAAGCTTATCTGATTGCTAGGGAATTCGAGTCTTATCGAAAGGAACTCATGGAGAGCCAACCTAAGCCCAGCATGATTAGCACCTCTAGACCAATTCTTAGGCAAAGTCTTTCAAACCAGCTTACTACTCCTATCCCATTAGTTTGTAAGGAAAAGACCCCTGAACCCATTAATGAGCCTGAGGAAGAATCCATTGTAGAGATATATGTGGCTGACATAAGTTTAGTAGATGAATACGAAGGAGAAGACTTTTAAGAGGATCACTCTAGTACCTTGCCTAAGGAAACCCTAGGCGAACATGAAATTATAGAGCCTAGTCCTGAAGTAAAAGAACAATAAAAAATTAGAGAGGACTTGGTCCTATAAGTCAATACCCTTAAGAAGAGCCCACTCCTTTAGCCTCAATCCCAGACCTCATTCAGTATTCTCATCAAGAGTTCATTCCTCTAACCCTAGTCGATGACCTTTTTCTTGAACTGACTAAGCCATCCTTTCTTAAAGACCCTGCACTTGCAATGACCAAATTCTCCCTCCTTTAAGTGGACCTTATGTCACCCATAGATCAATGTTCAAATTTTAAGATCATCCTTAGTAACCAAGGTCTATTGCATGCCTCCAATGGATTGTCCCAAGACTTCGATTCTTATTTCCTGCCATACCCTAAGGCTTCCAATGTTTCCCAAACTTTTCCATTACACTTTGTTGAGGCCGTTCGGTTGTACCAGTTCTTTGGGTATGTTAGGTTTGCAACCTACTTTTGGACGACCTTATGGCATTTGTTAGGAGTCCATTGTAAATTTTCATGTGCATGCCAAACCAGGGTCAAACCTAAAGAGTTTATAGTCTGTTAGGTTTAGGCCCAAAGAGTCCAATAAAGTTTCTCTTAATAGGAATGCATAGTCTATACTTTGTTAGGTGTTAGTACGAGTCACAAGTGCCTCATGTTAAGAGATCTGCATTAAGCACTAATAATAAAACATATAAGAAACTAGCTAATTCTAGAAAAAAGAGCCAAGGAATCTAACATAGGGGATTCTGTCATGATTAGGCTTAGGCCTGAGCAGTTCCCACCCAGGACCATTAAGAAGCTTCATGCTTGTAGAGCTGGACCCTTTAGAGTGATAGAGAAGGTCGGATCCAATGCCTATGTACTAGATTTGCTCTTGGATTTTGGCATTAGCTCTACCTTCAATATCGCTGCTGAGTTCAGCATAGGGAACCGACAACGATTCCTAGTGAGGCCTTTGGACCTACTCCATCCTTTGAGAGTGAACCTAATCTAGAATGTCCACCAATAAATTGGCTTGAGTGAGGAGAATGGATCGAGCATATCCTGGACGATCAATCCATCACAACCCGGGGTCGCGACTATTAACACTACCTGGTCCGATGGCAAGGCCAGCCAGAATCTGATGATTCATGGATTACTCGAGAGGACTTACAGTGCCTCAACCCATACCTTCTCAAGAGATACCGAAGACAAAGTGAGCCTTACTTGACAGGATCAAATTCTTCCCACCTTGGGAGAATTGGTACAGACACCAGAGGCACCAGAATAAGACAAAGGCTTCTCAACCCTTTATGGATTTTCTAGTAGTGTTAGTCTATTTAAGTCCACTTTGTAATAAGGGCTTAGCCTATTTAAGTTTTTCTTTGGCCCCTAAGTCATGTTCATTTTTGGGCCTTCTTTATTCGAGTCCTGTATTCGAAGTTTGATTCACACCAGTAGGGTTTGGATCAGTCAGTCAAGTTAGCTCATGTTGAGCTAGTCTGAGTCCTGTAAACCCTAGTCCAAGTCCAATGAAGACTCAATACAATTGAAGATCAGCCCAGCTTGAAGTCATGAAGATCATGGAAGACCCAGCAAAAAAATTGAAGGCCCTAGAACCCTAGATCGTAGCTTGGAACCCTGGATCGTAGCTTGGAGCCCTGGACCACAGTTTGGAGCATGTTGGGCCACCCAAGGCCCATGAGAAGCACCAAGGGGGGCCATAATTTCTTATGATCACCTTTTTTTTGTCGGCCACTTAGCGTCACCTCCCTTGGCTTACCAAGGCAAGTGAGAGAGGTGGAGTTTGAGGGAAAGTAGGTGAGGGCTTGCCATGTATTCTAGCTAGGGTTTGGGTGGGATTCAAATTCCTATGTAATATCTTTTCTATCCTTACTTGGGGGACAAGTTTGTGAGCTTATAAAAGAAGCCACCCTCTCTTGTATGGAGGCTAATTTTTCATGAAATATATTGAGTTTTCCAACCTCTGCTATGTGCTTTCTATGTGCTAAGGGGAATCTGTGTGAACCCCTTCTTCTTCCTAGTCTCCTGTGCCCAACCTCCAACCGCCATCAAAACCCTAGAAGCCACCTTCTCCAACCTTGGCCGCCCAACACCAAAACCATTCTTCCCTTGCTATTTTTTGAAATTTTCTTCATCCCTACATTGTTTTCTAACCTATGATAGGCAATTTCTAGGTCCCTCAAAGCCAACGAATCCAAGATTCTAGCCGAACAGCTTTCGGGCCACCGGCTTGAAAGCCACGGATCTGCAAGGTCTTCGGCTTGATCATCCAGGCTACATCCAGGAGCAAAGAGCGACCACTGCAAGGACTCATTATCAAATCCCTTCCAGGTAAACCCCCTTGACTCGCCAGTAGTGGTATTGAAGGAGAACTAGCCCAACCGGGGCTTCTCAGCCACGACAGCCCTTCTTCCTTATCACTTTGAGGGTCTTTTTTGCATGCAGTAGCTTCTGATTTTTGTATAGAACTCTCTACTTTAGATCTTGGCATCCTTTTTGGGATTTAATCATCTCAGTTAATACATAAAAATATAAAAATATTTTGCATGCATATTTAGTTTCACATCAAGGTAACTTGATTCTTAATTAAGTTCAATCTTCATAAATAAAAAAAAATTAATTTATAATATAAAATAATTTTATAACTAATTAGAATTTGAATTCACTATTTTTCAGCATTCTTAGATCAAGGTCGACTCACCAGGGTCAAGCATCGATACTAGGTGTTGACACAAGGGTCGACACATGGCCTGAGACAGGGTAATAATAGAATGCCATATTTTCGGTACGCACTCATGAGTCGATACCTTTACTTTTCTTCTTCATGAGTCATATCATAAGCGGCACCCCTACATGCCATAGGAGACCCCATTGAATGGGAAGAGAGGGTCTTGTAGCCCTACTTCTCTCCTATGACCAGACGGCCATGATGATGCACTCAATCCAAGTTCTTTGAAAGAGAAAACTAATGATATCTTAACATGCTACTATTATTATGCTACAGGAACCTAGCTTTGATACCAATGAAAGTGAAGTAGTACAAGCATACTATATTTTAAAACTATTTAAAAATAAAGAATAGTAGAAGACTTGGTAGATTGATCTACCAATTTACTTGCAACAGGATTCAACATAATAAAAGTGCATGCAAAGGATACCGAAAGCAATATAAAGGAAAAGCATGTAACAATTTCATGCTTTAGATCTGATCACATGAGACCAAGGAAAAGGTACGTTACCTTTAAACTATTGGATGGCAGAGATGAACAGCTACCGAGCCACACAAGTATCTGGCTTCTACGGGTAGTTCATACCAGGGCTCAATTCCAATCAACTCTCTTGGAGTGCTAGCTCCTCAGGATCCTGGAAGCAATTTTCTCCTTCCTTGGACCTGCAAGACATTCTTGAAGCCACTGGGAAGAACTTGTTGGAGGACAATGAGGAGAAGTGGAAGTAGAACCCTTCCCAACCAACTCTCTCTTCCCAAATCCTAGATTGATTGCTAGGTAGGCTCACACCCAAAACCCTAATCTTCTCAAACCCCACTCTAAGGAATCCTTTTCCTTCTCTCTTAGAAAAGTCCAGCTTGTCATCCTCTTGTTGGCCCTACATAACTCTTATTTATAGTGGCAGCGAAGAGGGAGAGAGATATGGAAGGTAGAGTGATTGGGGGAGAGGGTTAAGGGTTAAACCAAATTAGCTCTAGGTTTAAATGGAAGAAAATATGCATTTCCAAATAATGCATTCCATAAAAACCTTGGAGCCAATTTTAGCCAAGATTTGAAATTTGAATTCGAAATTCAAATTTAAATCTTTTTAAAGGAAAGAGAGCATAAAAAATCAAATCTAATTTGATCCTAAGCCAAATCACATTTGGCTTGACCCATCAGGTTGCAATCATATTGCAAATAAGTCCTTCAAAATTTATTAATCTAATTACTAAAAAAAAATCCTCGTCATAGAAAAGTGTCGACACTCCAAAGTGTCGACACTTGGATCATGGTCAATCATATTGACCCCTAGTGACACCAAACGATTCTTAATCATCGATTAGCCTTTAGATCAGGTAGAAACCCCAATGATGTATGACCCCATAGGTTCAAATACTAAGTCGGTAGCACTGGAACACTTCCAGTACCAGTCAAAGTCATCATCTAGCAATGATACCCAACATCTAGATGGTCAAAGATTGTAGAGCAACTCTCTAGAACCCTTGGCATATGGTTACAGCATAATTCATCACTTTGACCTCATAATGCTCAGGATGACTTAGGATTTGACTGCCAACCCTAATTGAGTACATCCAGATCGTGTCTCAACCTTACAAGTTCTGTGACTCCTTATAAGAACTACCCTGGCCAAGGTTTTGCTAAATAGAGACATAGTGAGACTATTCACTCCAAACCATTTAGAGGGGTCAATCCCATCTTGATCCACCACTTCTCCACAAGTACTTGACTGTATCCAAAAACCTTCCATCATTGGATTAAAAATTCAGGTAGTTTGGCATCAAAGTACAGTGAGTTGCTTGCAAGCTACCATGATGACCTCAGGTCTGGGGGACACATATACCCATATCCCTTCACGAGCAACCCTTTAGTAGAAGGAGCTTCGCAGTTAGTGACGTTCAGTGAGATATCATACATTTTACCTATATGTCACATCAGTATCTCTACACTCCTTGGTTAAGAGGACAACCAACCAATATGACATACAATAACCTATGCTTGATACATCGTCATCCTATAACATATTATCCTTTGGTTATGAACTAGTTTAAGAATTACTCGATATATCCTTTCTATATCAAATATAATGTAGTTCTAAAGACTCCATTACATAAGAGTTCTTTTTAAAAAAATGCATATATGATGAACAACCAAAAGAATAACTTTTATTCATTTAAAAAATTCACATACAATTACAAAATAGCACAACCATCTATAGCCTAAATGATTGGCTTTGGGATACTATTCCCAACAGAGTGCAGGTTCTAATTGGAGGTTACAACTTAATGAACTCGAAGAGCTATGCAATGATGCATATGAAAGTTCATGAATCTATAAAGCTCAAACCAAAGCATTTCATGATAAGTACATCTCTTAGAAGTCGTTCGAGCCAAACCAAAAAGTATGGCTCTTCAATTCTAGATTACACCTCTTTACTGATAAACTCCATTCTAGATGGGATGGACCATTCATTATCACTCAAGTATTTGCACATGGAGCAATAAAAATAAAAAATCTACAAAATGCAACACATTTAAGGTAAATATGCTTGAAGCCATATGTTGATGGAATGGCACATAAGGAATGAATTGATACCATCTATTTGATGGATCAAGTTTATAATGAATAATGAGCTTAATGTCTAGCTAAAGGCATTAAACTTAGCACTGGTTAGGAGGCAACCCAACAATCTCATTTTCTTTTTAGTACAGTTACAGCAACTAAGGTGGAAGAACAAGAGTGCGCTACTCCATGAAGCCCTCTTCAATTCTCGAAGCACACTCATCCCAGATGCATTCTCTCCTTTTCTTTTATATGCTTATTTTCTTTTCTACTCCATTGAGGACAATGTTGATTAATTTGGAGGAAAAGAAAAATAACTTAGACCTTCGAGTATGGTTAGAAATAATAATGTTGTGTACCTGATTATTATCTTGATTTGGAGTTACATAGGCATCCTAATCAATGATTGATTAATGGTCTAAATAATTTTAGAGATACAGAGGGATAAATTATTTAAAAAAATCAATAAACAGTAGGATTTAGAATAGAAATAATTTCATAGAGCAATTCTAGAACCTTCTGACCATTGATCTTGATGAAGAATCTACTTTATGGGGTATAAATAAAAAAAGTCAACTATGCAAAAGTTTTTCGTTTAATAAAAAGATAGAGAGAAAAGAAAGACATTGGATTCTCACTAAGTAACTAGGCTCCTTTGCCTAAGTATTGTAGTTTGTGTTAAAAGGTGGGGATGCCAAAAGACCTATCAGAGATTCAGTTTTGCCTCATAACTTCTCTTGAACTCTTACTCGGGCCCCTTTGTCTAAGTAAGCATTGTAGTTCACGTCAAAAGATGAGAAGGCCAAGAAATTTGTTAAGCAATGATACCTCACTAAGTAACCGGACCCCTTTACCTAAGTAAGCATTATGGTTTGCATTAAAAGGTGGGGATGCTAACACTTAAGAGGCTAAGACATGCATTGAACATTTTTAATTTTTTTTAAAAAAGGGGGGAACCAACTGGCAAAAAGACACTTCATCAAACCTCTGACAAGTTAAAAGATTTAAATAGTGAGGTGGAAAGTTGATAAAAGAAGAACTTTAGAAATTTCTATGGGTTTTATTGAACTACTAATTGGGTTAAATTAATAACCCAATGAAGTATCTCATTAATAGTCTAGCCAGGTATCAACTACCTTTAAGAATGTCTGAACTAACTTTCAATTCAAGGACAAGTTTGTATACATGGCTAATTTATCTGCTTTACTCCGGGACAAGCAAAGTTCAAGTTGGGGGCTATGATAGTTACATATATATACAAGTATTAATTTAAAAATTAGATTATATTTATTTATTTAAAATTGACATTTATTTATATCTTTTATAAAAATAGATTGTCAGTATAAAGAGCTTGATTTATGGGTTCAAATGAAATAAATTTGAAACGAATCAAAATTAAAATGAGCTTGGAATTGAAGTTTAAAGGTTGTTAAAGAATTGCACAAATATTAAAGCAATTGGTCCACTATGGACTGGTAGCTTAGTCTATGAAATGTTAAATGGTCCATCAGTAGCCATTACTGTTACTCCATGTCTCAAAGCCATGGATCATGGATGGATTTTGGCCACCACCCGGTCTGACATGTTGTCCCGTGCCATCTTGCCACTGCATGAGCTATTGTGCACCTCCTCCCTGGCCTGATCTACCAAGATTTAGCCATTCTTCTGCCACTGCCTACCATCATCCTCCAAATGCCCATCATGGTCATCTTCGCCTTGATCTAGTTGCCATAACTCAAGGAGACATTATCGATGGCAATGATTGTGCTAGCGATAAAAGCATCGGTGAACAAGGACAACTGACATCAACAATAGCTATGGCAATGGGTTTGGCACTCCATGGTTATAAAAAAACTCCCGAGCAGCAAATCTCAATGAGGCTCATGGCAATGGTAGTGGCAAGGAGTTTGGTAGCTATAATAGTGGCGCATGGATGGCTCCAGCAGTTTTGGTGGTGGAAATTAGGTGATGGTAGCTACTGCTCGAAGAAGATGGGTGTTGAGCACAGGATTAGGCTGAATCCAATGGTGATTGTCTTTGATCAAGCAATCCAATGGTGGAGATTCTATTAGCTGGTCAAATACCAAGTAGGATAGGGAATTTAAACCTACTTTAGTTAGGATTTGGATAGTATTCAGAAGACCCTCTTTCCATCCAACCATTGATTGTTTGTAAAATTAAATCTTAGCCCTCTATGATCCCTTTTATTTAGTCCCATACTAGAAAATTATGAAGATCTCTCCCTTGTTAACACTTATAAAAAGGCTCCTATACCTCTACTTGGAGGCATCACTCCCTGGAATCCCTTTATAGCTTTTGCATAGGGGGATAGGAAGGGATCAACTTAGTAGCAGTTAAGTGCAGAAGTTTGGGAGGGAAGCGGAGATCTTGTAACAAGGTAGAGCATAGTTCTTTTGTTCTCTATTTTTCTTATTTTTCTTTGGTATGCAATAAAAGATTTTGCTTTTAATTATAAGTTCTTTATTTGTTCTCTTTTATTTACTTTTTATTTTGCTTTAATGTTAAATTAAGTTTTGGAATAACTCTTGCTTTTCGAAGACATGCCATGATTTATCATGGATACGAGGCATGCCAAGAAAAATGAGTTGAATACCTAGTGCCTCCCAGAGATGTGCCATGATCTATGGATACAGAGCATGCCGAGAGAAGATAGGTAATTCTTTAAAAATAATTATCTTTTAATTATAAAAAAATAATTTTGTCAGTACAAGATCAACTTATAACTTCTGAAATAACCTCTTTAATTACTTCGATCTTAAGAGTAGTTTACTTTTTATTTACTTTTATTTTTATGTAATAACAATTATTCTCTTTTCTTTTAAGAATCATAACTTAGCCCTAAGATCCTTGAGGATACAATCCCGACTCACTCTAGCTATAGAATTTAAGTTGATAAATTATTTTTGATCACCCATGATAGTGATCACCCTCATTATCACCTTCCGTGCCCTCCATGATGTCAACCTTGACTTTTGCAAGGCCCCTCTATATCATCCAATGGGTTCGAGCCAGACCTGGCCAATAGGGTGTGCGAGCTTCGTTCAAAAATTAAATGGACTCTATTATTAAGTCCAAGCTCATCCTGATCTACTACAGGCCTAGCTCGAAGCATGGATTTCGGGTAGGCCTGAAGCCAATCGGATTGGCCTAAGCCCAGTTCCAATCCTATCTACATGCCGAGATCCAAATCTTATACATAAAAGACGTGCATAAATGCACACCTAATTAATTATTTATATAATTAAATTAATACCTAATTAATTAAATAAACAACTAATTGACAAAATAAATAACTAATTAAATGAATAAATAAACATCTAATTAATTAAATAAATACTCATTAATTAAATAAACAACTAATTAATTAAACAAATAAATAAATAAATAAATAAATAAATAAAATTTAATTAATTAAATTAATAAATATACATCTACTTAATAAATAAATAAATTATTATTATTAATATTAAAAAATACTTTTTAATGATGGCTCTATCACCATTATCATCACTGTTGCTAATACTCATATCACAAATGCAAGTTAGATATGATATGTACCAAGGTTTGAGAAAAGAGTTATTACTGTTCTACTAATCTGGAATAGTGGCCTAAATGCACATCACAGGCTATCTTGGTTAAGATTTTTGTTATCAAGAGTATTTAAGGTAAAAATTCAATAAAATTTTTAAAAATCACTCAAAATAGTTTTAAAAGAAATCAAAATAGAAAAGAAAATAGAAAACAAATTCAAATAAAATGATTGAGGGAACTAGACTAGAAAAATCAATGAAAATCTCAAAATCTTAGAAACAATACAAGTGCTTACAAAAAATTATGAAGATCTTGGTGTGACACAAGCACCGATAGTACAGGTGTTAGGGGAGCAAGAAGGAGAGGTGATGATACGGATGCTAAGGGGGGCATGGGAGCTCGGCGGTGGTATATGCAATGACAAAAGCATGAATGAGAGGCATGGGGGTGAGGGCATGGGAGCTCAATAGCAACACAAGCACCAGCGAGAGTGGGAAGGAGAGGCGATGGTATAGACACTAAGAGGGGGGCGCAGGATCTCGTGTTTAATGTGTTTACCTTAGAAGCCAAGTTGGCTTAATACTATAATTTCTAGGACATCAAATTATACTTAATCAATTTTTTATTAATAAAATTGAGTATTTTTTAATTTATATTTTTGTGTATCTATGAATCATCTATGGAGTTAATAGATAATAACATATTTTTTCAAAAATTAAGAATTTGAGACATGTATCATTATAGGTTAACTCCTAAATGCTCCTAGTTATTAGATCATCACAAGGATGGTAATCAATCCACTAAGGTTGGTGCACATATCACTTTTATTTTGGATAGACAAGTCTTGAGTCTACAGTGTGGGGACAATAGAGCAAAAGTGCAAGTGATTGTTAGAGAACAACGGTACCAAGTATGATCAAAAAATGAAAAGTCACATAGATATCTACTCACTCATCAGTGACTTCTCAAACTATAGTTGTGCGAATAGTTCCTTGACCTACGGTATCTCAGTTACTCATAGTATGGTTGCTATAGTTTGATAAGCACATAAACATGGTCCTTAGCCATATGGGATATTGTAGTGTATGTTGGCTATAGTAGGTTCACTATAGGAGTTAGAAGTATACTTATAGGAGATCTATCGATCTCGTAGTAGAGGAATAGTCCTATACGACCTAAGAGCTGAGTCCTTGAGTCTATGGCCATAGCAATGTAATAATGGAAGATAGTTTCCATGGAAATCATGATTGAGCTTGAGCTGATTAAGTCTAGCATTGGGTGGATGCATAGAATTTGATAATAATCCAAGACCTGTATCCTGTTAGAATTTTTGATAGAGGAAGTTAAACATACGGGAACTATACCTAGAAGTTCATCTTTCTATTCTGCTACGTTGCTATTACATACTGCTAGGTATCACTGGTAGATTATGGAAACTTTGGTTATTTTCAGATCAACAATCTATTTTAGGATTGAGTTGGAAAAGATCCGGTCTATGAAAAAAGTTTCGATGATACTATGATAGAGATCATAGTATCTCTTACTATCAAATAGAATGGAACATGAGGGGTCACATACAATAGGGATTTGACCTGATCAAGGCTTGGATTGAATTTAGTAACTACTAATTTTGTAAAGGTTATAAATTTCTTATTTGCTATTTTTGGTATATGCTATTTTTGGCACCTACTAATTTTGGCACTAGGAACTTAATTATAAAAGTTATAGTTTTATTTAATTTAATTAGTTTTGATCTAATTGGGTATAAGAATTCTAGTTGGACTAGGGTTTCAGAATCCTAGTTGGACAAGGATTGATAGCTTTTTTTGAATTCAATTCGAATTGTATTAGAATTTGATTTGATTTGATGAAATTAAAGAGGACACCTAACCTAATTAGATTGGGCTTAAAATTTATTTTTGGAGCATGGAATATGTATTTTTTGTGATAAGAAAATTCAATTTGAAAAAAAAAAAATCTACGCACATGTTCCCTTTTCATCCTAGTTTTTTTCCATGCCTTCTAGGAGTTTTTCTATGAATTTTCTATGAAAAAATCAGTATTTTCATCCTCAATCATTTTATTTTAGATTAGAATAATATGGTTTAAATTTGGTTTAATCTGAATTGGTTTGGATTTAAATTGGAGGAGTTTCAGTAGGACTGAAAGACCTAGCCTTATCATTATCCTGTCATCTTTATCTCCTCCTATCCTCATCCAAACCCCATGCCTAATTTAATTGGAGTTTTATTTGGGATTGTGCGACAACTAGGAGACCTCAGGTATGGAATTACCATGGAGTGTTTTGTTTTTATTTGAGATTGTTGTGCGACAAATATAAGGAACCATGCACCAAGATTTCTTTCCTTCTCATGTTAATTTCTCAATGCTCACTTCATTACCCAAATAAGATTTAGAAAAGAGAGAAGCCTTATCAGATGAGGCATGCTCAGATGGGGTTGTAGTTTTAATGTTTGTGAGACAAACATTATAAAAGGAGACATATTGGCATGCGTTATAAGAGAGAATTTTGAATCTTTCTTTCATTAATTCCCTACCACCCCACTTCCTACGATGTTCTAACTTTTATGCCATAAACTTCTTAGAGAAGAGAGTTTAGAGAGAGGAGAAAGGGAGAAGAAAGTGTTCTTCCTCTCTTAGGTGTCCAAAGAAAAGTCTCGATTAATTTCATGAAGGGTTCACGAGAAGGCTGTAGAGGCTGCAGGGGCTGCAGCCTAGTTTTTTTGAGAACGTCTTGGAAAAGGCTCGAGATCCAAGTTAGAGGAAAGGCATATAAGGAGCTAGCACTCTGAGAGCCTTGAAAAGTCGATCAGCACCATTCCCGTGTGGATACTAGTAGAGGCCAGGTACTTGCATGGCTCTAATTACAACCCTGAACATCCATTGATTTGACTCGATTCAAGAAAGATAGCGATAAAGGTAAATTGATCTATCCTCTTTTGATTTATTTTAATTTTCAGATCTGATTTCATATGATGAATACTTACTCAGTATGTTAGATAGGTCCTTATAATTATTTTTAAATATTTTGCATGAGATTTGATGAAAAAGTTTCATAGTTTACTTTTGTCAGGATTTTAGAAACCCTAATTTCAACATGCTTGTTATCATAATTCCTTCAATAGTATCGGAGCCTAGGCTAACCTAACATGCTTGATTAGATTCAGATTTGAGTCTTTTTCATATATGAAAGTTAGGGTTGGGTTTGACCAAATCTATGCTAACATAAGGTTACCTTGTTATAAGGTTAACCCTCTATAGTACAAGGATTGTCCTAGCATAGGTTTGACTTGTTTTGAAAAAGAGTTTTTAAAATTAAAAATTCATAACTTTAGATCTGATTTTATATTGCATGAGATGCATCATATTTTTGTTTTAGATCTTAAATTAATTACATGAGATGTAGGTTAATTGGTTTGATCTAAAATAGCATGTATGAGATGCATAAACTAGGGTTTAGATCTGAAAATTAATTCATGATCATAAACCATTAATTCCATGAACTTAAACATAATCATTTTTAGGTTCTGAATTTACATTCATAGATGTGGGTATGGGTAAAACAATTAGGTCTACCAATTAGACTACACTTTAAGGTTTTGATTAGATCAAGCTAGAACCTTATTTTTAATTTTGAGCAGCTGATCCAACCCAATCATTTTTTATTAGGATTGGATCAAGGGACTCGAAATTGATCTTAGATATAGTTTGTTCACATCGATTCATGCTTGATGTGAATTAATTAATTTAAGATCTAATTTGACTTGGTGGCCCAACCTCGATTCATTAGGTTGACCTATTCATACTTTTTGACCAATTGGTATCTAAAGCAAGTCTTATCATGGTCATTAATTGGATCTAACTCTTACCTGGTTAGCTTAGTTGGTGTCTAAGGAAAGAGGTTTAATAGCGGACCCCTTCCATTGACTTTACTTACCTAGCCAACTTGGTTGATTAAGTTTTGATTAGGTTGCTATTAATTTGAGTTCACCCATGCTACTTAGGCTCATCAGATATTTGATGTGCTGATGCAAATTAGGTTAGTCAAACATAAGATGGGCTGACCTAAATCAAGCTAGTCAAATATGAGTTATGGTGACCCAAACTTGGTAAGTCAAACATGAGATGTGTTGATTTAATCCAGCTTAGTTGTGCTAACATAAACTGGGTTAATCAGACATATAATGTGCTGACGAATTTAGATGAGACTTGAATCCAAAACTTTCTCATAAATATTAAGTCAATAGGTGTTCCACTATTGTAGAGATGCAATAGATAAAGGATTTAGAGGAACCCTAGTCAACCGAAACCCTAGACCCAGGAACCCTTGATCATATCAATTAATAAGTGCAATACATAAAGGATTTAGAGGAACACTTGTAATGCTATATCCTATTATTTCCATTGGCACACAAGTGCATGCCCTCCAAAGATGATCCACATAGGAACTAGATCAATGAAGCACTCCTTTCTTCTAGTTTGCTTGCCAAATTTCTTCTTCTGACAACCTTTCTCCCTCACTATGACCCATACCCTACTGAAGGGTACCTTTAGATCTCTCTAAATCCTCTTTTAGAATCTTATTGCACTTTCTTATTCTCTTCCTAAGCTCCTATCTTAAAATGGTAGACTTGTCTTAATCGAGAATACTTGTCCTAAAAAGGAAAGGAAGGGAATTAATCAGACTATTGGATGCCTTGGACTCTTCCACCAAGATCCTTATATAGATAGAGAAAAAGGACCAATAATATCCCTTTTCCAACCACTTATTTGATATTTTATATATCAGGTAAGTCCCTTCAAGTAGGAGTCCGATAGGAAGGATTTGTGATGAAACACTATGGCTTTCAGAATCCCATGTGCCAAGAGATATTTTTCTTGTATCTCTTTAGTTAATTCAAATTTATTTGGAACAAATCCAAGAGGTGTAGACCTGATCAAATATCTTAATAGGTGTATGATATGGATAGGCTTATTTGAAATAAGGTGATAAGTAAGTAGGACTCTTGGTCCTCATATGTGCACCACAAATTTTCATGTGACAACTTCTTCCATGCCATATCATAATTAGCACCATCTTTTATTATTTTGACTAGTCAAACCATGTCCAAAAGGGGCATGGAATAGAGGGGAGAAAAGATAAGCTTAATCCCCAAAAGTGATTGATTTATAAAAGGACACTTGGTCCTTCTGCATGCCACAAATGTGTGCCCTCCTTCTTGGCACCAACAAGAGTCCCATGCCCTTGGAAGTCTTGTTAATTGGCATAGATAAAAACTTTGGAGAGTCCAAAAAGGGCTGAAACCTGTAGGCTCAATCCAATCTAAGTCCTACCTAAATTGGTTAGTCCAAATAGCAAGAAAACAAACCTAATCTAATTAGATTAGGAGTTAGGCTATCTAACATATGCTAGTATGTCAATTAGCTAGCCAATTAGGATCCTATGACCTAAATAAAAATATAATTGACTTCTTTGACCAATTCCTTAGTGTGTGTGACCCTTTGGGCTCCATATCTAACTAGCAGTAGGTCTAGATTCTTGTCAATCTAATTTGATTAGAATCTGAATAATCAAATAAGGTCAAAACCATGTCAACCTAAGTTATCAAATTAGACCTTCTTTTTAATTGACTCATGAATTAATCACTTTAATTCATGAAAACCTACAAGACATGATTGATGTCTAGCAATATTTCATGTATACCTAAAAGATGAAAAACTTAGTAGGAATTACCAAAATACCCTTCAATAGCAAGTTACCATGCAATTCAATCCTTCGATCATTTTTTATTCCAAATAAGCGATGGGTATAAAAATTTGTCAAACCCTAATACTTTATTCATTCAAATCTTGATCCAATAATGAAGACTCAATTGATGAAATATTAGAATCCATTTCTAATTTTATCTTACTTCGATCAAAGACTCTCTAAGTCATCATATGATGATATTACATGGGATAAATTCTTTTTGATTAGAAGTGATCGATTTTTTGTTGACCCACTCACAACCTTCAAATATAATTCTCCATATCTATGAATATCCCATACATGACTTAGACATGAGTAAGTATGAAATAAAATATGGATTTATATGCATAAGATACCATGGTGATCTTAGGTCTAAGGATCGTTTGCACAACTCCCACTTAGAGAACCATCTTTTGATAAGACTGTTGGTGTACCCAGGTGGGCCGATACATGTAATTTAAAACTTTTCTAAACTACACGATACAGCTGAAGGAGATAAAATAATTTTATTTAATATGCTAATCTAATTAACACAGGCCCTACATAGATCTTTTTGCATATACAGTAATACATGTATGAAGTCAAGCAAGCAAAGCATGTAATTCATTGAACCATTCTTTGAATCACGCACAAGGGTGTTGAAGATCATTTCTTTTGACCCATAAGATATAAGTACAAACCTTTTATCTAAGGTGACGATCACCGGGAGGGGAGGTACTTTAAGGATGAGCAATAGCCCTGCGAGTAGCACAAGCATCCTGCCTCTACAGGTTATTCACACTGGGGTAAGGGGATTCTTCTCCTTCCGTCAAGGTGCTAGCCTCTCCAAAAATTATGTGGTAGCAACGGATTCTTTCTTCAACTCCTTGAAGAAACTGTTGCTGAACAATGGTGGAACAAAGCTACCCATGGACCCTTCCTAGAACTCTCTGTCCCAAACCTTCAATAGAAGGTATGCATAAAAGAATCCCAAAACCCAAACCTCACACTACCCAATCTCTCATATAAGACCACTCTCAGGTCAAGACAAGATCTCTCTAACCAAGAAAAAATGGCAAAGTCTCAAGTTGAGAGTGGAAAGGAACGATTCATTTTTCAGCCCACCCAAAAGAGCCTTTTTAATAATACCATGATAGGGAGTTAATGAGAGATAAATGGGAGGTTTGGAGTCTCTTGGAATTCTTGCAGGTTACAAGACCTTTGGAATTCAGCAACATAGTTGATTAAAATCCCAAGATGGCAAAATTAAGTGCCATAACTCTTATAGCCCTTAATGAAGCATCCCTGAACTTTTCAGCAAATCCCGTCAGACGAGTCGACTCACCTTGGGTCGACTCTATTGGCAATTTTGATAACTTCTTGTCAAACGAGTCCAGACGATTCCCAATTGTTCCCAATCCAACAAATCAAGAAGAAACCCCGGGTGTGTGACCCCATAGGTTCAAACACTAAACAGGTTGCACAGGAACATTTCCAGTACCAGCCAAAGTCACCATCCAGCAATGACACCCGACATCCGGATGAGTCGAAGGTTGCAGAACAACAAGATGTTGCCTAGTAAGCAACCCAAGAGGGGGGATGAATTGGGTCTCTAAAAATTTTAAATGCAAGTATAAGAACCAATCTAATAATCAAACTAAGTACTATAAATGCAAGTGCAAATTGCTTTTAATAAGTATGTAGTGGAAATATAAAAGCAATAAAAGAGGAGCAAATGAAAGAGAAGCAATCACAAACACAAACCAAATATAGTGGTTCGGTGCTATCCAATGCACCTACATCCACTCCCCAAGGCACACTTGGGAATTCACTATAATCTCAACCGATTATAGCCAATTAGTTTTCCGGGATCAAAATCCAACTTATTTTCACAAGGCTTACAAGTCAAAACCTCACTTGGTTTTCCGGGCTAACTAAGAACCTAATTGGTTTTAAGGCTCACCAACAACCTCCCTGGTTTTTGCGGGCTAACCAAGGACCTAATTAGTTTTCAAGGCTCACCAATAACCTCCTTGGTTTTTCAATAGGATAACCAAAAACCTTTACAAAAAAAATAAATTTCAAGTAAAGAAACAATGAAAGCTTTCTAATAAAAATGGATATCTCTTTGAAGCTTTGTTGTAGTGCTACCTTCAACTTGATGAACCTCTTTTAATGCTCAAGAAGGTTAAACTTGAATGCTCTTTAAGACTCTTGAATGCTTGGAGACTTCTTTTTGCTTGAAGGTGGTTGAAATCAATGAATAGGAGTGAATGCACTTTTTTTCTTTTCTCTTGTTTATCCTTTTTTCATTCTCTTGTGTTTAGATTTGATTTGAATTACTTAAATAGCTTTCCAAGGCCTCAAACTTGGTTTATGGCCGTTAGACACGAAAAGCTAGCCATTGGGAGCCAAGAGGAGCGAGTTCTGCGATTGAAAAACTAGCCATTACTGTTACCAAAACTCCAAGTGTCGACACTTCAAGCTGTGAATCGACACTTTGAGTCAATACCTGACATCCATGTGTTGACACTTCAGCCATGCTATTTGAAACTTTGTTCGCCTATCGACTTGAGTCGACACTTAAGGTCCATGTATCGACACTTGAGTTGTAAATGTCGATACTTTGAGTCGACACTTCACTGAGATTTTAACAAAAATAGCTGAACTTCTGCTGAAACTAATTTATATTGAACTCATGTGTCCTTTCAAGCATTCTTCAATTACCAAAGTTCACCTTAAGCAGATTTTTCATCCATAGTTGGGTCTTTTCAATCAATCAATTTTTTGTTAAGTTGATGAGCACATTTTTCTATTAAAATACACTTCAAAGAAATAGTTAGAACTCAACTTATACTTAAGTGTTTTGCTTATCATCAAAATCAATAACAGAGTCAACAAAAGAACCTATTGAATATGGAATACCACAGAACTTATTCCTTTAATCTCCTAATGCTCCGGATGGCTTAGGGTTAAACTATCCAACCCTAATCAATCCATCTCAATATGTCTCAAACAAAGAATCCTTGTAACTCTTTACAATGAATGCCTTGGCCAAGATCTTTTTCAATTGAGGCATATTAAGAATTCAATTTAAACCATTTGGAGACATCAATCTTATCTTGATCCTACTACCACTATACAAGTACTTTATTGTACCCAGCGACCTTCCATCACCATATTAGAAATCCGGGTAGTCTGGCACCTAAGCACAGTGAGTTGCTTGCAAGTTGCCATAGTGATCTCAAGTTAAAGGAATAATTCATGTACATATTCTAATGCAAGACTGCTCTTTGGTAGAAAGAGAATCTTGCATGAGAGTCATGCTCAGTGAAGTGTCGAACACAACACTTGATATCATACCAGCATCTCCATGCTACTTAGTTAAGAGGATAACCAACAGACATGACATTAATGACCTACTCTCGATACATCATCATCCTGAAATAGCATATCCTTTGGTCGCAGACCAGTTTGTGAACTACAAGACGCATCCTCTCTACATCGTATACAAGGTAGCTCAAAGGACATCATCACACACGAGTTCAATTAGGAAGATGTCAAATGATGAATAACCAAAATAAACTTTTTATTCAATTTAATAATTCATATACATATACATGAGTCGCACAACCATCTATAACCTAGACGATTGGCTTTGGGATACACAATTCCCAACAACTCCCACCTAGACTAAAGCCAATCATAACAGAATCTGATTCCCATCTTCCATTTGCAATTGTCAAACTCTTACACTTCAATAGCTTTAGTGAAGGGGTTGGCCAGGTTCTCCTTACCATCAATTTTCAGAAGCTCGATGTCACCTCATTTAATAATTTCCTGGACAAGGTGATAACGATGCAGAATATGCTTAGTCTACTGATATGATTTTGACTCTTTGGCTTGAGCAATGGCTCCAGTGTTGTCACAATACACGGGAATAGGACCATCCATGAAATGTGCCTCTCCCAGCTTGCCTAGGAACTTCCGTAACCACACAGCCTCCTTTGCTATATCTGATACTGTAATATACTCCATCTCATAAACAAAGTCGACCACTGTATGCTACTTGAAACATTTCCAGCAGACTGCTCCACCATTTAGGATAAACACAAAACCAGACACACTCTTACTATCATCACTATCTGACTGAAAATTGGAGTCAGTGTACCCCACAAGTTTTAAGTCAGAATCTTCATAAATAAGCCATTGGTCCTTAGTATTTCTCAAATACATAAGGTTGTTCTTAACAACTTTTCAATGAGCTTCACCTGGATTAGACTGGTATTTGCTCACTACCCCTAGTGAGTATGCCACCTCTGGTCTAGTACATAACATAGCATACATAATAGAACCCACTACCAAAGTATATGGAATCCTACTCATACGCTCTCTTTCCTCAGGAGTTGTCACACATTCCTTCTTGGAAAGAGTAATTCTAGGACCTATTGGAAGATAGCCCCTTTTGAAATTCTCCATGCTGAATCGCTTCAGCACAGTGTCTATGTACATAGATTGGGACAGTCCCAGAAGCCTCTTGGATCTATCTCTATAGATCTTCATACCCAGTATGTATGAGGCTTCACCCAAGTCTTTCATAGAGAATTAAGATGAAAGCCAGACCTTTATTCCTTGTAATGCTGGAATGTCATTCCTGATTAGGAGAATATCATCCACATACAAAACAAGAAATACAACTACAGAACCATTTGCCCACTTATATATACAACATTCTTCTCCATTCCTAATGAAGCCATACGTCTTGATACACTTATCAAAATGCATGTTCCAACTCCGAGAAGCCTGCTTCAGTCCATAAATGGACCTCCGAAGCTTGCACACTTTAGACTCATCTATGGATGTGAACCCTTTAGGTTGCATCATATATACCTCTTCTTCTAGCTCACCATTTAGGAAAGCTGTTCGGACATCCATTTGCTAGATTTCATAATCCAAATGTACTGCTATAGTAAGCATAATTCGAATGGACTTGAGCATTGCCACAGGAAAAAATGTCTCATCATAGTCTATACCATAATGCTAACGATATCCCTTGGCAACTAGACTGGCTTTATAGGTCTCCACTTGCCCATCTGCGCCTTGTTTCCTTTTGAAAATTCACTTGCACACAATGGATTTTATCCCTTCAGGTAGATCAACCAATGTCCATACATTATTGATTTCCATTGGACTCCATTTTAGATTTCATAGCTCTCAGCCATGACTTAGAATCAGACCTTGACATTGTATCCATATAGGTGATCGGGTCCTCATTGTTCTTATCGAGCTTAACAGGATCATCATCTCAGACCAAGAAATCATAGTATATATTCGATTGACATGGTACTCTACTAGATCTCCTTAATGGTTTCACTTTGGGCTCTGGATCTAATCAAATCAAATCCGGTTCTATAGAGGCCTTAAAGTGAGAAGGTTCTTCTATCTGTTGAACTTTCTCAAGTTCAACCTCGGTAGCTTGAGTTCCTTCACCAAGGTACTTCCTTTCTGAAAAGGTTGTCCTAAGACTGACAAACAACTTTTATTCCTCAGGCAGATAGAAATAATACCCTTTGGATTCTTCGGGATACCCAACAAAAAGACACTTATCAGACTTAGGTCATAGCTTATCCATCTCCAAATGTTTGACATAAGCAAGACACCCCCAAACCCAAAGGTGAGAGAGAGTTGCTTGCACCCAGTCCATATCTCATACGGTGTTTTATTAATGGACTTACTTAGAATCCTATTCAGAAGGTAGGATGCTGACTTAAGAGCATAATATCTCCAAAAGGATTTAGGTAGACTTGCTAAGCTCATCATGGATCAAACCATGTCCAATAGAGTTCGATTCCTTCTTTCAGACACACCATTTAATTGAGATGTCCATGGAGGAGTCCATTGAGAGAGAATCCCATTCTCCTCAAGATAAGTCAAAAACTCGCTGGAAAGATATTCACCACCTCGATCTGATCAAAGAATTTTAATAAACTTCCTAGTTTGTTTTTTAGCTTCACTATGATAACATTTGAACATTTCAAATGAATCAGATTTATGTCTCATCAGGTAGACATAACCATACCTCGAAAGGTCATCTGTAAATGTAATGAAATAATTATACCCATCTCTTGCACTAATATTCATAGGTCCACATATGTCAGTATGTACTAGACTTAGAATATCACTGGCTCTTTCATCATTTCTAGTAAAAGGTGACTTGGTCATTTTTCCAAGAAGACAAGATTCACAAGTTGGTAAAGATTCACTCTTAGTGATATGTAGGAGACCTTCTCCCACCAACTTATTTATCCTGTTTTTATTTATATGACCCAGCCTATAGTGCCAGAGATAAGTATCATTGACTTTATCTAACCTAGGGAATTTATTAGTAGTGTACAATATAGTAACAGGCTGTGACAGTATATATATGTGATTCCTCACTTGTCCAAACATCACATTAGAACCATTCAACATGATTTTGCAAATATCATTCTTTATAGATAATTCATAACCATGTTTTTCCATCAGACCTATAAAAATGATATTCACTAAAAAGGAAGGACAAAAATGATAATCATTAAGAATGATAGTACAAGATTTGAAATACAAAGAAATAGTTCCCAATGCTAGAATTGGTGCTTGACTTCCATTCCCAATGTTGAGAAACCTTTCACTACTTTTGAATCTCTAACTAACTTAAAGTCCCTGGAAAGAATTGCAAATGTGGTAAGGACTTTCGATATCCAATACCCGGCTAGTAGTATCATAAATAAGGAAACTACAAGGATTTATCATATAAATACCTTGACCAGCAACAGCTTGCTGCTTTCCCTTTCTTTGCCTGTTTGGGTTTATAGTAGCAAGGTAAGCAGAATAGTTCCACTTCCAGTGACCTGGCTTCTTGTAGAAGAAGCACTTTGCTTAACTCTTGTCAGCCTTCACCCTCTTAGTCTGACTAGGCCCAGCAATTTGCACCTTATTTTTCTTATTCTTTATTTTCTTTTTTCCTAAAGAGATGATGCTCTGCTCCAAAACCTCCCACCAGATTCACCAACCCTTTGTTGAGGTTGTGGTCTCTCTCATAAGTCTGCAGTAACCCCAACATCTTATGATAGTTTATTGTAGGCTTATTCATTTTGAAATTATCGAGAAAGACCTGGTAGGAAGGGGGCAGAGAATTCAGTATCGCATCCTTGTCGAGTTGTTCATGCAAAGGACATCCGAGTTTTCTCGAATGCTCAAATAACTCAATCATGTACATTACATGGTCAGTTACCAAAGCTCTATCACACATACATGTGTTATAGATGGCAAAAGAGATCCAATATCTCTCCGTACATCCGGAGTGTTAAAAGACTCCTTCAACCTTTGAAGCATATCTTCTGGCTGGGCCTCCTCAAATTTATGAATGAACTCATCGTTTATCACAGCCAACATAATTCAACATACCGTGGTACAGTCAGAGATCCACTTCTAGTAAGTGTTACTGATAGTGCCATGAGCGTTGGTGGCTGGGATCTCAGGTACCAGATCCATTATCACATAAAGGATCCGCTCGTGCTCCAGGACTATCTTGAGTTTTCAATACAGACTATCAAAGTTGGGTCCAGAAAGTTTGTCATTATCCAATAATGACCAGAGTGACAAAGTGGTTGACATTATCTGAAAAAGGAGAACAAGACCTATTAGTATATGAATCATTTTAAATATCCTAAAGACATGGATTTTAGTCTAAAGATTTCTTCCACTATTTTATTCAGACTGGTTGCCTCTACACACCAATCCGAAGAATAACATTTATCCTTTAGTGGGTACTAGGACCCAATAGACTACACAAGAGCCCAACTTTGGGCAGCCAACACATATGCATCTAAAGGTAGGTATAATACCAATTGCTTCTCTAAGTAATTCCTAGTATTCATTTTGCCCTAGGGGTCCTCACAGTCAGCCTTAGGGCGTTTTATTGAAGGTCCTGGTTAGGTCCAACCATTAACATGATCAAATTCAATTCTTCTAACTAATCCATGATCAAGCCTGACTTTGGCTGGCACACCTGACCAAGTGGTTTACCATATTCAATCAGACTAACCTAAAGACTCGGGCTCACCACGAAACCACCAATCAAGTCCATTTAGATGTATGGACTAATTGGTGCGGACACCAGAGGCATCAGAATAAGACAGAGGTTTCTCTACCCTCTATGGATTAATTAGTAGTATTTGAGTCCATTTGTAATAAGGGCTTAGTCCAGTCGAGTTGTTATTTTATCACTTGAGTCCTATACAAGTCAGCTTATGTTGAGGTAGTCTTCTTCTTGAGTCCTATACATGTCAGTCCTAATATAAGTGAAGACATGTCAACCCAAGTACCAGTACAAGCAAAAGATCCACCCAGCCTGAAGATATGAAGACCATGGAAGGCCCAGTTGAAGAATTTACAAGCCCTGGAACCAAATCAGAAGCCCTAGAGCCATATTGGAAGCCTTGAAGCCTTGGACCGTAGCCTGAAGCAAATTGGGCCAGTCAAGGCCCAGGAGAGGAGCTAGGGCACAACTTACTTATGGTCACCTTCCTCTTGGTCGACCACTAAGAGTCACCCCTCTTGGCCAACCAAGGCAAGTGAGAGAGGGAGAGTTTGAGTGAAAGAGGAAGAGTGGGTTTCCATGTATCCTAGCTAGGGTTTGGGTGGGATTCAAATTCCTAGAAAAAGACTAATGTAACCTTACTTGGGGGCCAAGTCTAAGAGTCTATTTAAGAGACTACTCTCATGTATCAAAGCACTTTTTTCATGAAATATAACTGAGATTACAACTACTGTCGTGTGCTTTACTGTGTGCTAAGGGGATTCTATGTGAGCCCCTTCTTCTTCCCTATTCCATGTGCCTGCTTCCAGCCTTCAATGAACCGTAGAAGACTTCTCCATCCTTGGTCACCAACTCCATAACTCCTTTTTTCCTTGCTATTTTCCTACTTCTATCTTCATCCTTTCTTTGATTCCTAACCCCTAAAAGGTTATTTGCAGGTCCCTCGACTCCTACGAATCCAATAACTCTTACAAATCCAATGACTCCAGCCGGGCAGCAATCGGATTATCAAGTTGAAAGCCGGGAATCTACGGTCTCCGGCTTGATTTTCCAGGCCGCATCCGGGAGTAAGAGCGACCCCTTCACATATGATCTGCTCTAGGCACATCAACCATTATCAGGTACACCCCCTTTGCCTGCCAGTCCCTTTATTGAAGATGAACTAGCCCAACTGAGACTTCTCAGCCTCGATAGTCCACTTTCTATTGTCCTGTTATGCATTCTATTGCTTCATAATTTCATATAGAACTCTCTACTTAGCTTCTTGGTCTGATCTTCAGGACTCAAACATATAACTTAATATATAAAAACACAAAAATAATCTGCATGCATATAGTTCCGTATTATTTGGTATCAAAGCCTGTTTGGGCTCAGTTCTCTTTGCATATTCAGATCGGGTGCTTCACCATGGCCGTCCGGTCATAGTAGATTAGTAGGGCTACAAGACCCTCTCTTCCTAATCTATGGGATCTCTTATGGCAGTAGGGGTGCCGCTGTGAATTGACCCTTGAAGAAGAACACAAAGAGTTTTATTAGGTTTTTGCATTCTCGGCCTTCTTAGTATATCCCCTATTATTTCAATTATTTCTGCTTGCATAGAATCCAAAAAATTCTGAAATTTATTTTTATAAGTTCCTCATAACTGAAATTAATTTTTAAAATTTTCTCAAGAATTATTTCGGTCTGTGGACTTTCTTCCAACCAAAAAACTGCATGAGAATAGTTCTACTTTGTTTTGGCAGCAAAGCCGATTTTGGAAAGTTCAAGGTTTTTTTAGTATAATCTTTTCATATCTTTAATTTTAGCATGTTCCTTGCATATTAGGTCATAATCTGCAAGCTATCTTTCTATTTAAGAAAATCGCAAACAAAAAAAAAATTACATACACTCAAAAACTCCAAAAATAGCTAAACCTTAACTTGCATTTTCATTTGCCTGCCATCATTGCATAAAATTCTTTAAGGGCACTTTCTATATGTCAGATAAGGAGAGGAGTTGATAACCTCTCCTTAGCCTAAAACTACATCCCTTGCATTTGGTCCCAAGCCTAATTTAAAATTAACTAGACTTAATTTGTCCTAGTGGGCTAGGGACACCTATCGATTGGGTTCAGTCATTATGGGATGACTAGTGTACCCAAATCATCTCCTATTACTAGATTCTAGTGTCTAGGCTAGAGGAACAGTGTCAAACGACCTAAGCGGATCGGTGGTTCCTTAATTGGGTCCCTGCGATAGTAGGGGGCCCTCCCATCATCCCACCTCTTACCTGGCCAGTTGAAGAACTAGGATTTGAGTTGTGTGTAAGTTGAGTCAACACATTCTGATTGGGCTCTAGGTCTAGGCAGCTATAGTCGAGTCAATGTTGAGTCTTGCTTGAGCACTAGATCAGGAGCATCATATCATCCACCATCTCCACCTTTGGCTGAACCCATGGATAACCTTGAAGCCAAGATTAATGCACTCACTGAGCAGCTAGCCCAATCCTTCACCCAGATGAATCAAAGGTTTGACCAGATGGATCATAGGCTAGGAACCCTAGAAGAGACATGTAGGTCTCAGTCTGAACCAGATCTTGATTCACCTCACCCTCCTAGGAGAACCCCACACCGTGACCCATACTATGAGGCTGACCCTAGGAGGACCCCAAACCCTGATCCCTATTTTGAGGTTGAACCTAGGAGAGTCCATCATCATGACCCAGTCCAAGAGGTTCATGATAGGAGACCCAATCAGGACTTCATAGACCAGGAGGATAGAGCCTACAAGAACATAAGGTTAGAAGCCCCCACTTTTGATGGTTGTCATGATCCTAAGGTTTATATAGATTGGGAGGGAGAGGTTGATCAGTATTTTGAGTGGTACGATATGTCTAAGGAGCGTAAGTTTAGGTTTGCCAAGCTTAAGTTGGTTTGTGTGGCCAGGTTATGTTGAGCTAATGTTGAGAGAACACATAGATTAGGAGGTCATGATCCCATGGTCACCTGAAGGGCCATGAAGGCTAAGATTAGAGGGAAATACGTTCCTACATCATACCATTATGGTTTATTGGATCAGTGGCAGCGATTGAATTAGGGTAGCAAGAGTGTAGATGATTACATCACAAAATTTGATGAGTATTCCATGCGATGTGACTTAAATGAGTCTGAGGATGTTGTCATATCCAGGTTTAGGGCTGGCCTGAGAGATGATATTAAGAGGGAGCTCTACATGAGAGAGGTTAGAGACCTGGACCATGCCTACTAGATTGCTAGGGATTATGAGCATTTCAGAGAGGGCCCATCTATCGAAAACCCGAGCCCATTAGATACCCTAGTCAGTACCCAGGAGCTAGCCAATCCCACCAGAGCCGACCCAGCCCTAGCTGACCTAATCCAAGTCAACCCAATCTGAGTCACCCTGACCCGAGTCAACCCTAGCTTAGTAATCCTTTGACCCGTAGAGATGATAGAGGTAAATTTGTAGAGGTCCACAGGAGTCCCAATCCCCAGAAGACCTATTTTAAATATCAAAAACCAGGCCACTTTGCTAGCTAGTGCCCAATTAGTGCCCTACACTTAAGTGAGATAGAGGAAGAGGAGCCTGAACCCATAACTGAACCTGAGGGAGAAATCTATGAGGCTGATGACCCGTTGTTGGATGAGTATGAAGGTGAGGAGGAGGAATATGAGTCTGAGAACCTATTAGGAGTGGTTAGGTGCATCTTGACTCAAACCCCAGTTAAGGAAGATTGGCATAGGACTAACATTTTATAGACCTTTGTTAAGGTAGGGGATAAGGTACTTAAGATCATCATAGACAGTGGGAGTTGTGTCAATGCCGTCCCTGCTAGTACAGTCAAATCTTTAGGATTGACCATAGTTCCCCATCCTAGCCCTTACAAAGTTTCTTGGGTAGATTCCACCTCCATCCAGATCAAGTCTAGATGCCAAATCTTAGTTAGACTGCAAACCTATGAGGAAAAGATTTGGTGTGATATCATCCCCATAGAAGTAAGTAGTATCATTTTAGGTCGACCTTGGCTTTTTTATCATAATGCAACCCTGTTTGGTCGAACCAATGTCTGTGCTTTTAGCCACCATGGAAATAAGTTTGTTATCCACCCAACTCCACCTAGAGACCGGTTAAGAGAGGTCTAGTAGCCTTAAGGACAGGTAACCTGGAGTTAATTTGATTAAGGCTAAAAAGTTAGAGAAAGAGATTGTTGAGGGTAACCCTATTTGGATCTTGACCACTAAAGAAATACATGAGCCAACCCAAAAGAAACACCCTCCAGAAATTGTTGAGGCTCTCAAAGAATTTAAGGATGTCTTCCCTGATAATTTACTTGATCAATTACCACCCCTTAGAGACATCCAACATGCAATAGATCTAGTCTCAGGAGCCACTTTACCAAACTTTCCTCACTATAGAATGAACCTCAGTGAGCATCAAGAATTACAGAAACAAGTGGGAGAGTTGCTTAGGAAGGGTTTCATTAGAGAGCGCTTGAGTCCATGTACAGTCCCTACTTTATTGACCTCTAAGAAAGATGGTACCTGGAGGATGTGTGTAGATAGTAGAGGCATCAACAAAATAACTGTGAAGTATAGGTTTTCCATCCCCCGATTGGACGACATGTTGACATGATGGCCGGTGCTAAAGTTTTCTCAAAGATAGACCTTAAGAGCGGCTATCATCAAGTTAGGATTAGACCTGGCGATGAGTGGAAGACCGCATTCAAGACTAAGGATGGCCTGTTTGAGTGGGTTGTAATGCCTTTCGGCCTTTCAAATGCACCAAGTACATTTATGAGGATTATAACCCAAGTCCTGAAGGAATATACTAAAAAATTTGTTGTAATTTATTTGATGACATCTTGATTTATAACAGGACAAAAAAGGACCACCTTAGTCACCTTAGACTAGTTTGCCAGACCCTTAGGGAGAATAGCCTCTATACCAATTTTAAGAAATGTGAGTTCATGACACATAAGGTTATCTTCCTAAGTTTTGTTGTCACCCTTGAGGGAGTTTCTGCAGATCCTGAAAAGGTTAGGGCAATTATTGAGTGGCCTGTACCCACTAGTATCCACGATGTACGTAGTTTCCATGGCCTAGCAACCTTTTATAGGAGATTTATTAGGGGTTTTGGTACTATTGTCGCATCAATAACCGATTGCATTAGGAAGGGTACATTTGAGTGGACCAAAGCAACCGATAAGGCCTTCCAAGAGCTTAAGGATAAGATGACCCATGCACCCATTCTTAGATTACCTGATTTCTTTAAGGTGTTTGAGGTCACTTGCGACGCCTCGAGAGTAGGAATAGGTGGGGTACTAAGTCAAAAAAATCACCCTGTAGCCTTCTTTAGTGAGAAGCTGAATGAGGCTAAACTTAAATACTCTACCTATGATAAGGAATTTTATGCGGTAGTCCATGCCCTTAGATATTGGAGACATTACTAACTACCGTAGGAGTTTGTCTTATTTTATGACCATGAGGCACTCCGGTTCCTGAACTCCTAAAAGAAACTTAACCCATGGCATGATAAATGGATCGAGTACATTCAGGCATACACCTTTGTCCTGAAACATCGTGCCTGAATTGACAATAAGGTAGCATACGCCCTTAGCCATAGGTCTTTGCTTTTTGGCTCAGTCAGCAACCAAGTCATATGGTTTGATAGGTTAAAGGATGAATATGAAACCTGCCCAGACTTTGGTGACATTTACCAGACCCTTAGGTTAGGACCATCCAGTACCCATAGTGAGTATACCATTTAGGATGGCTACCTTTTCCAAAATAATAGACTCTGTATACCTAGAACTTTCCTTAGAGAATTCCTAATTTGAGAGACCCATGCTGGAGGTTTAGCTGGTCACTTTGGTAGGAATAAGACCATCTTAGCGATAGAAGACCAGTTCTTTTGGCCAGGTTTGAAAAGGCATGTTGCTCATATTATAGCCAGGTGTAGAACTTGTGCTGTTGCAAAGCAGCAGAAGCAAAACATTGGTCTCTACACACCTTTACCAGTGCCTAATCGCCCTTGGCAGGATCTCAGTATGGACTTCGTGTTAGGATTACCTAAGACCTAGAAGAGACACAATTCTATCTTTGTAGTGGTCGATAGGTTCTTTAAGATGGCTCACTTCATCCCATGTTCCCAAACCTTTGATGTGTCTAGAGTAGCCAAGCTTTTCTTAGACAATGTGGTTAGACTCCTTGGCCTACCCAAGACCATCATATCAGATAGGGATGTAAGGTTCACCAGTTATTTTTAGAAAACCCTCTAGCACCTGTTAGGGACCAAACTTAAGTTTTCTACAGCCTACCACCCCCAAACAGATGGCCAAACCAAAGTGGTGAACCGTAGCCTAGGAAACCTCCTTAGATGCCTGGTAGGTGAACACATTAGAAATTGGGACCTTTTGTTGCCTAGAGCAGAGTTCGCCTACAATAGCTCAGTGAATAGGACAACAGGCAAGAGTCCTTTTGAGATAGTCCATGGGTACAAGCCTAATCACCCCATTGATCTGATTCCTTTACCTGTTCATGCATGAGTCTTAGAGTCTGTAGAATCATTCACACAGCATATTAGAGACTTGCATAATGACATTAGCCAAAAAATAAACCTAAGTAACGAAACATATAAGAAACTGGCTAATTCCCAAAGAAGGGCCAAGGAATTTGATGTAGGAGATTCTGTCATGATTAGGCTTAGGCGTGAGCGATTCCCATCCGAGACCATTAAGAAGGTTCATGCTCGTGGAGACGGACCTTTGAAAGTGATAGGGAGGGTTGAACCAAATGCCTATGTGTTAGATTTGCCGTCAGATTTGGGCATCAGTTCTACCTTCAATATCGCAGACCTGGTTGAGTACAGGGAACCGGCAGTGATACCCAGTGAGGCCTTTGGACCTATTCCTTCCATTGAGAGTGACCCAAGCCTAGAGTGTCCAACAATTATTTGGCCTGAGAGAGGAGAACGGATCGAGCATATGCTGGATGATCAAGCCATAACGACCCGGGGCCATGGCTATCAATGCTACCTGGTCTGATGGCAAGGCCGGCCAGAGTCGGACGATTCATGGATTTCTCGAGAGGACTTACAGCACTTCAACCCAGACCTCCTCAAGAGATATGTGAGCCAGCCTGATCTTCACTCAACTAGGTCGAGTTCCTCCCACCCCGGGAGAATTGGTGCGTACACTAGAGGCACCAGAATAAGACAGAGACTTCTCAACTCTCTGTGGATTAATTAGTAGTATTTGAATCCATTTGTAATAAGGGCTTAGTCCAGTCAAGTTGTTATTTTATCACTTGAGTCCTGTACTAGTCAGCTCATGTTGAGCTAGTCTTCTTCCTGAGTCCTGTACATGTCAATCCTAATACAAGTGAAGACATGTCAGCCCAAGTACTAGTACAAGCAAAAGATCCACCCAGCCTGAAGATATGAAGACCATGGAAGGCCCAGTTGAAGAAATTAGAAGTCCTGGAACAAAATCAAAAGCCTTGGAGCCACATCGGAAGCCCTGAAGCCTTGGACCGCAGCCTGAAGCAAATTGGGCCAGTCAAGGCCCAGGAGGGGAGCTAGGGTGCCACTTGCTTATGGTCACCTTCCCCTTGGTCGGCCACTTAGAGTCACCCCTCTTGGCCAACCAAGGCAAGTGGGAGAGGGAGAGTTTGAGTGAAAGAGGGAGAGTGGGTTTCCATGTATCCTAGCTAGGGTTTGGGTGGGATTCAAATTCCTAGAAAAAGACTAATGTAACCTTACTTGGGGCCAAGCCTAAGAGTCTATTTAAGAGACTCTACTCTCTTGTATCAAGGCACTTTTTTCATGAAATATAACTGAGTTTACAACTACTACCGTGTACTTTGTTGTGTGCTAAGGGGATTCTGTGCCAGCCCTTTCTTCTTCCCTATTCCCTGCACCTACTTCCAGCCTTCAACGAACCCTAGAAGACTTCTCCAACCCTGGCCGCCAACTCCATAACTCCTCTTTCCCTTGCTATTTTTCCACTTCTATCTTCATCCTTGCTTCGATTCCTAACCCTTAAAAGGTTGTTTGCAGGTCCCTCGACTCCTACGAATCCAACGACTCTAGCTAGGCAGCAATTGGATCATTGAGTTGAAAGCCAGGAATCCATGGGTCTCCAGCTTGATTTTCCAGGCCGCATCCGGGAGTAAGAGCAACCCCTTCACATACGATCTGTACTAGGTGCATCAACCATTATCAGGTACACCCCTCTGCCTGCCAGTCCCTTTATTGAAGATGAACTAGCCCAACCGAGACTTCTCATTCTCGGCGGTCCACTTTCTATTGCTTTTTAGGTCCTGTTATGCATGCTATTACTTCATAATTTTATATAGAACTCTCTACTTAGTTTCTTTGTCTGATCTTTAGGATTCAAACATATAACTTAATATATAAAAACACAAAAATAATCTGCATGCATATATAGTTCCTCATCACTGATCTAGCTAACTATTAGAGAAATCTATAGAAAAAAGATCTAAACAACTTTGATTAGTCTTTTCTCTATTTAATCCATTCATCTAGACTTAGGTCTAACCCATTTAAGGACCCAATTCTAGTCTACCCAATTAATCCATTGGTTATCAATCATGACTTAAGATTATAATCACATCCTAAATCTTAAAAAGTTTCAAAAATACAATTTAATTCTCAATGAAGTGTAACATACCAATTGAAATATTTTCAATTAACCCAAACTTTGAAACAACTTCAAAAACAAGTGAAATAATTTCATAAAAATATCATGAACTTTAAATTTACTATTTTCAGGTTTTGTTCTTTTGTTCTCAGATTTGAGTCGACTCATGCAGGGAGGAGTTAGCTTAGACAGAACCATTTTCTTTGTTCTACAGAGATGAGTTGACTCGAGCAGGAGGCGAGTCAGCTCATTTGCCTGGGCAAAAAATAGTAACTATAAAATTCAGAGCTTTTCAATTAAACTTTTCAAAATCCTAGATCATGCACCTTTTAGATCTTACACAAATATAGATTAAAATAATTTTAACCTATCAAATCTCTCACTTTCTTCTTTATTAGGTCATGATGCAGCAGCACCCCTACATGCCATAGGAGAACCCCATTGAATGGGAAGTGATGGCCTTTAAGCCATACTTCTCTCCTATGACCAGATGGCCATGGCAAATCCACCTTAATCCAAGTACTATGTGAAGGATATCAAGCCGATTTCATACAAAAGTATTAAACAAAATATGCATTCAACCTATGACTCTGATACCATTGTTGGCAAACCCAGGTGGGCCGATTCATGTAATTTAAGACTTTTCTAAACTACATGATGCAGTAAAAGGAGATAAAATAATTTTATCTAACATGTTAATCTAATTAACACTGGCCCTACACAGATCTTTATGCATATACATTAATATGTAGTAAAAGGAGAAAAAATAATTTTATCTAACATGTTAATCTAATTAACATTGCCCCTACACAGATCTTTATGCATATACATTAATATATGTATGAAGTCAAGCAAGCAAAGAATGTAATTCATTGAACCATTCTTTGAATCACACACAAGGGTGTTGAAGATCATTTTTTCCAACCAATAAGATAGAAGTACAAACCTTTTATCCGAGGTGATGATCACTGGAGGGGAGGTACTTCAAGGATGAGCAATAGCCCTGTGAGCAGCACAAGCATCCTGCCTCTACAGGTTGTTCACATTGGGATAAGGGGATTCTTCTCCTTCCTTCAAGGTGCTAGCCTCTCCAAAAATTCTATGGCAACGATGGACTCTTTCTTCAACTCCTTGAAAAAACTGTTGCTGAACAATGGTGGAACTAAGCTGCCTAGGGACCCTTCCTAGAACTCTCTATCCCAAACCTTCAATAGAAGGTATGCACATAAGAATCCCGAAACCCAAACCTCACACTACCTAATCTCTCATGTAAGACCACTCTCGGGTCAAGACAAGATCTCTCTAACCAAGTAAAAATGGTAGTCTTAACTTGAGAGTGCAAAGGAACGATTCATTTTTCAGCCCACCCAAGATAGCCCTTTTAATAATACCATGATGGGGAGTTAATGAGGATAAATGGGAGGTTTGGAGTCTCTTAGAATTCCTGTAGGTTACAAGACCTTTGGAATTTAGTAACACAGCTGATTGAAATCCCAAGATGCCAAAATTAAGTACCATAACTCTTATAGCCCTTAATAAAGCATCCTCGAATTTTTTAGCAAATCTCGTCAGATGGGTCGTCTCGCCTCGAGTCGACTCACCTCAAGTTGACTCTATTGGTAGTTTGGACAACTTCTTATCAAACTAGTCCGGAATGATTCCCATTCATTCCCAAGCCAACAAATCAAGAAGAAACCCCATGGTGTGTGACCCCGTAGGTTCAAACACTAAACTGGTAGCATAGGAACATTTTCAGTACCAGTCAAAGTTGCCATCTAGCAATGACACCCGGCATCTGAATAGGTCTAAGGTTATAGAGCAACAAGAACCTGTCATATATGGAATACTACTTAACTTATTCCTTTAATTTTCTAATGCTCTGGATGGCTTAGGGTTAAACTGCCCAACCCTAATCAGTCCATCTCAATATATCTCAAACAAAGAATCCCTGTAACTCTTTATAAGGAATGCCCTGGCCAAGGTCTTTCTCAATTTAGGCATATTAAGCATTCAATCTAAACCATTTGGAGAGATCAATCCTATCTTGATCCTACTACTGCCATACAAGTACTTGACTGTTCCTAGCAACCTTCCATCACCGGATTAGAAATCCTGGTAGTCCGGTACCTAAGCACAGTGAGTTGCTTGCAAGCTACTATAGTGATCTCAAGTCAGAGAAATAATTTATGTCCATATTCTAATGCAAGACTGCTCTTTGGCAAAAAGAGAATCTCATACGAGAGTCACGCTCAATGAAGTGTCGAACACAATACCTGATATCATACCAGCATCTCCATGCTACTTGGTTAAGAGGACAACCAACAGACATGACGTCAACGACTTACTCTTGATACACCATCATCTTGAAGCAATGTATCTTTTAGTCGCGAACCAATTTATGAATTACACGATGCATCTTGTCTACATCGCATACAAGGTAGCTCAAAGGACATCATCACACAAGAGTTCAATTAGGAAGATGTCATGTAATGAATAATTAGAATAAACTTTTTATTCAATTCAATAATTCATATATATATGCATGAGTCTAACAACTGTCTACAACCTAGATGATTGCTTTAGGATACACAATTCCCAACAAAGACTCCATAAGATGTTTTCTTGGTAGATTAATTTAATGGACTTATTCTCTGATAAGCACCCACATCCTTGTATTAGTGTCCTACACAAGTGGTCTTAGACCAACCATCTTCTTATTGAGCATATATAGATGTGCCAATCTTATCGGAAACATCAATCCCCGACTCGATGATCATTCAACTGGAAATATTTTAATATAGGGTATATAAGAACTTAGATTTCACTATTGTGAGCTTTATCATTACCCTAAATTCATTGCCTTAATCTATGGGACTCATTATAAACTTAAAATATAAAAGATATAAGACATAGCAAATGATGAAATATGAATGCCTTGTATTAACAAAATATCATACATGAGTCAAAGAATTTACAAAAATGCCCTTATCATATAAGATATGTGATTGGCTTGCAGGGCACTATTTTTTCAATTTTTCACTTACATTAATGCCAATCACCCTTGTATTTAATTCCTATACAATATAAATGGTGATCAAACTACTGTTAAGGAATGGTCTTAGTGAATGGATCTGCTATGTGTTCTTCGTATCTACCTGTTCTTTAACCACATTTTGTCTTTTAATGATTTCACGAATGAGATGAAAGCACCTTAGGATGTGCTTAGACTTTTGATAAGACTTTGGTTCCTTAACTTGTACAATAGCTCTAGTTTTGTCTAATAAAATGGCACTGATTATTATATTGTAGGAACTATACCCAATTTTGAGATAAACATTTTCATCCAAACAGCTTTCTTAGTGGCTTCAGTAGTAGTAATGTACTCTACATCAGTAATTGAGTTAACAATAATTTATTGCTTGGTACTTTTTTAACTCACTACACTACCATATAGAGTAAATAACATACCCTGATATAGATTTACTACCATCTGGATTTGATTGGAAACTAGAGTTAGTGTAGCCTTCTAGTTTCAAATCTGATCCTCTAAATATAAGAAAAATATTGTTAGTCCTTTTTAGGTACTTAAAAATATTTTTCATAGCTTTCCAATGATCCTCCACTAGATCGGTCTAAAACCTAGTTGCTATGCCTAAGATATAAGCAATATTAGGCCTGGTATATAACATGGCATACATGATTAATCTTGTAGCCAAAGCATAAAGAATCTTACTTATCTTTTGTCTCTCTTCAAGTATTTTAGGAGACATTTTATAAGAGAGATATATGTCTTGACTCATGGGCAAATAATCCCTTTTACTACCCTCTATGTTGAGTCTTTTCAATACTAAGTCAATGTACCTGGATTGGGATAAACTGAAGATCCTTTTAGATCTATCTCGATATATCTTTATACCTAGTATACAGGATGCTTCTTTCAAATCCTTTATGGAAGACTTTTTAGATACCTAAGCTTTGATTGATTGTAGTATTAGAATATCATTACCAATTATAAGTATGTCATCAACATACAAGATCAAGAAGATAATGGCACTCTCACTTGTATTCTTATATATACATAGTTCATTTATATTTTTGATGAAACCAAATTCCTTAATTATTTTATCAAAATAGATGTTCCAACTCTTCAATTCTTGTTTTAATCAATAAATAGTTTCTCAAGCTTGCACACTTGGTTCATTTTCTAGCTTAAGCAAACCCTTCTGACTATGACATATAAACTTCTTCCTCAAGAAATCTATTAAGGAAGGCAATGTTTACATCCATTTGCTAGATTTCATAATCATAGTATGTAACTATAGCAAGCAAAATCCTAATGGACTTGAGCATAGCTACTTGCAAAATATTTCATCATAGTCAATTCCATATCTTTGTTTGAAACCTTTTGTCACTAGCCTAGCCCTGTAGGTTTCTACTTGGCCATTTGCTCCAATCTTCTTCTTAAAGACCCATTTGCACCATATTAGGTATACTCCCTTTGGTGGATTAACCAAGGTCCAAACTTAGTTGGAATACATAGAGTCCATTTCAGATTTCATAGCTTTAAGCCATTTGTCAGAGTCTTTACTCTTGATAGTTGCCGTAAAGGTCACAGGATCATCATTCTGAATGATGTTGACTTCATTATCATTTCTAATAACAAAGCCATATCTGAAAGGTGCACCCTGCACTCTCTCTGACCTACGAAGAGGAGGTATGTATTATGGTTGTACCAGATTAATAGATACTTATGGTTGTACTTGATTAATAGATACATGTGGTTGAAGAGTTTCTTATGGAATGTCAATAGGAGTAGGTTATAGATTTTGAATTTTGCTAAGTTCAAGTATCCTCCCACTGCCTCCTTGAAGAAACTCCTCCAAGAAAGTGGCATGCAAACTGACAAAGATCTTTTGTTCAATTGGTTAATAAAAGAGATATCCAATATCCTCTTAAGGATAATCTATGAACCTACATTTATCAGCTCTAGCACTTAACTTATGTCCAAAAATATTTTTGATATAAGTAGGACAGCCCCAAATCTTAAAATATTTGAGACTTGGATTTTTTTTTTTCATAATTTATATGAAGTGCTAGTTACTAATTTTGATGAAACTTTATTAAGGATATAGGTAGTTGTCTTTAGGACATAATCCTAGAAGAAAATAGAAAGATCTATGAAGCTCATCATGGATCGTACCATGTCTAACAAGGTACAATTCCTCCGTTATGCTATACTATTTAATTATGATATGATGAAGGTATCTATTTTAAGAAAATGTCTGTCCTTAAGATAATTGAGAAATTCACTAGATAAGTATTCTTCTTCTCGATCTGACTGAAGGATTTTAATATTTTTCTAGTTATTTCCCAACTATACTTTGATACTTTTCTTGTTTTCAATAAGTAATACTTCATAATTAAGTGAAATAATTAAAAGACCATTATTGAATAAACCATTTTCAAATAATTCATTAAAATGATAAATTGAGCATCCATTACTCTTTATATTAATTTCAAAATCTTATTGTAATAACAAAGGCACAAAAATAATATTTTTAATGATATTCAAAATATAGTAACTATTCTTTAATTCTAAAATCTTGTCTAAAGATAATAACAATAGATATGAGCCCATAATTTCTGCTTGAATGGCTTACCACTTATGCCATAAAACTTGAAGTTACCCTTTTTCAAACTCTTAATTCTTTGTAGTCCTTGCAATAACTTATATATATGAGACCCACAAGCGGAATCCAATATCCATGAATCAAAAGTTGAAGCACTCAATGATAAGTTAGTTTGTACATGTACATACCTATTGATGCTCTACCACTATCGAGCTTCAAACTTACAAGATAACACTTGCAGTTCTTCTTCCAGTGTCCCTGCTTCCCATAGTGAAAACATATTCCATCGATAGAGGGCTTCTTTACCTTCTTCCTCTTCTGGATGCTTTTCTTAAGGTTCCACTTTCTTTTTGAATCCTTCTTTATTGCCATTTTTTTCTTCCTATTAATTAGAAGAAGATGAACCTTATCCCCTTTAAAATGACTCTCAACTATCTTAAACATGTTAAGTAGCTCATAGTGAAATATTTAGTTGTTCATATGATAGTTAATGACAAATTGAGGGAAGAAATCCGAGAGTGATCACATGACCAAGTTTTGACTGAGCTCTCCATGCATAACAAATCGTAATTGACCTAATCGAGTGACTAAGTCAATTATTTTTAACACATGGGCTTGTACGGACGAGCCCTCACTTATTCTTGCTTAGAATAATTACTTTAATATTTCATATCGAGTAGCCCTACTTTGCTCTCCATATAGTTTCTTGAGATTAAGTAGTATAGATTGAGGTTCCATATCTTCACGTTACCTTTACAATTTATTACTCATGCAACATGATGCATTTGATTGTTAGACTATTATTTTGCCATATTTTATATATGGCCTTTTCCTTCTCCATAGCATCCTCTCTGATCAGTTCAAGATCATGAGAGTCAAGGATATAGGAGACTTTTTCATGTGTTAAGACAATCCTTAGGTTCGTCAACCAATTTACATAATTGGGACTAGTCAATTTATTGACATCTAAAATGCCCCGCAGTGATAAAGTAGAAGCTATTAAACTAAGTCTACATAAAAAATAAAAAATAATGTATAAGTAGACCACTCAAGATGACAAACATAACTAGATGAGGACTTATAAATCTAATTATGTCTCCCACTATTTTATTACGAATACCATGGCCCTCACCTATGGTAAGTGAGGAACCCTACTAGGATTTTTTTAGTAGGGTTGAGATCCCAATTCCTTATAAATGTCTTGTATTATACAACAAACATTCATGAGTTCAAGGGTAGGAAATACCTTTTCTAATTACAATCCACACAATTCTCAACATAACTACTACCTCTAAGATACTTATATCCTTGTGTTACATAATAAATTATAATATCTTACTTTAGTTCAATCCTTCATTTTCATATAGTTATGTTTAAATAAGTTGTCCTTGTGTTACAAAATAAAGCGACATTATCAAATAATTATAAAGTGTTAAATGCACCAAGACAACTCCACATCAATCCCTAGAGTAGGCCTTGTGTTACATAATAAACCTACTATAGTTTTTAACATGAATTTGGCTTAGCATGAAGAAAGGTATTAACAATTTTCTAATCATTTAGCATTTTCAATTCAATATTTAAATCAATCGAATTGGTTAGGTAAGTGGAAAAGAGATGGGAGGCACCCCTTGATTACATTAGCACCAAAAAAATTGGCCAAGTAAGCAATGGATCCAATTAAAAACCATGTTCTTTTTACCTTCGTGGAACTACTTTCCTAGGCAACAATTGATCAATTATACCCTAAATGGATTTGCAATTTGATTTCTAACACTATAACTAAATATAATTTTTAAAAGGGCTTTCATGGTCTTATGCACATCCTAATACTATATACAAATTAAAGGGCATAAAACATTATAATATATGCCATGTGTGTTATCATTCTAGGACAACTTTACAACATAGCAAATGTCCACCACTATATTAGGACAACCTTATTTCAGAATGATGAGTAAACATTCTATACATATCTCTATATCGATTAGGGTTTATGTGAAAACCCTAATCCATGGCATTCACAAAAAAAAAATGTTACAACTATTATACTAAACTTTTAACATAACATTTATATATCCAACAATAAATTCACCATTAATTGAAATCCTAGTCAATCGAAACCTTAGATCTAGGAACCCTTGACTATATCAATTAATAAGTACAATACATACAGGATTTAAAGGAATACTTGTAATGCTATATCCTATTATTTTCATAAGCACAAGAGTGCATGCCCTCTAGAGATGATTTACATAGGAATTAGATCAAGGAAGCACTCTTTTCTTCTAGTTTGCTTGCCAAATTTCTCCTCCTGATAGCCTTTGTCCTCTCGATAGCCTTTCTCCCACATTAGGACCTATACTCTACTAAAGGATACCTTTAAACCTCTCTAAATTCTCTCTTAGAATCCTATTATCTTTCTTAATTCTTTTCCTAAACCCTTATCTTAAAATGGTAGACTTGTCTTAATCTAGAGGACTTGTGCTAACAAGGAAAGGAAGGGAATTATCAGACAATGTTGGATGCCTTGGACTCTTCTACCAAGATCCTTATATAGATATAGAGGAGGTGCCAATCATACCCCTTTTCCAGCCACTTATTTGATATCTTATATATCATATAAGTCCCTTCAAGCAGAAGGAGTCTGGTGGGAAGGATTTGTGATGAAATACCATATCGATACAAAATTTCAGAATCCCATGCACCAAGAGATGTTTTTCTTACATCTCTTTAATTAATTTAGATTTATTTGGTGCAAATTCAAGAGGCATAGACCTGGTCAAATACTCCAAGAGGTGTGTGATATGGATAGGTTTATCTAAAAAAAGGTGATCAGTAAGTAGGACTCTTGGTCCTCACATGTGTGCCATAAATCTTCATGCAACAACTTCTTCCATGCCATATCATAATTAGGGTCATCTCTTTATTGTTTTGACTAGTCAAACCATATCGAAAAGGGGCATGGAATAGAGGGGAGAGGAGATAAGATTAATCGGAGATAAGATTAATCCTAAAAAGTAATTGATCTACAGAAGGACCGTTGGTCCTTCTGCATGCCACAAATGTGTGCCCTCCTTCGTGGCACCAACAAATAAAAAATATAATTAATTAACATGACAAATCCTTAGCATGTGTGACCCTTTGGACTCCACATCTAGCCTACAGTAGGTCTAGTTTCATGTCAATCTAATTCTATTATAATTCAAGTAATCAAATTATGTCAAAACCATGTCAACCTAAGTTGTCAAATTAGTCCTTTCTAATTGACTCATGAATTAATCACTTTAATTCATGAAACCTACAAGACATGATTGACATCTAACAACTTTTCATACCAACCCAGAGATGAGAAATCTAGTAGAAATTATCAAAATATCCTTGAGTAGCAAGTTACTGTACAATTCAATCCTTCGATCATCCTTTATCCTAAATAAATGATGGGCATGAAATTTATCAAATCTTAATACTTTATTTATTCGAATCTTGATCGAATAATGAAGACTTGATCAATAAAAGATTAGAACCTGATGGTGTTGGAATATGGTTGAATGTCAGAGTAAGCTGGAGATAAGATGCCAGTGATTGTACCCATAAAAAAGCCCTAGCTAGAGGTGGCTTCGGTGAAGGCTCTCCGATGCTCAAGTTAGTATCTTAGACCTCAGGATAAAAAGCGAAGAGTGGTTAGAGTAAAAAAAGACACATATTTGCTAAGAACCCCTTTATACTCAAACCTTAGGAGTAGTCTGGGGATGGTTTGATATGTTAGAGGATGGGCATGAAGTGATTGAATTCTAGCCTTCACTAGGAATTCTCGAAGAAGATCATCCTTTATTGTTTGGAGTATCTCCCTTCCATTAAAGGAAGGTTTTGTCTTATGTGTCCTCCCGTTATTTGTTTTAATGGCTCTAGGAATTATTGCCCAAAGAGGGGCCATGCTACATTAATGACTGAGATTTGTCTTTGATTATGGGACTTGACCATTTGTCTATTTCCAAAGATGTGAAAATGAGCACCGATAGATTCTTCCTTTGGCTATTTGGTGATGTTCTCTTACAGTTGTGACTAAGCACTTTTATATTTGGTAGGTCAAGGAGTCCTTTGGGACTAGGAGGTGTGGGTAGATGTGCCTTGGCCAGATGTCTATGAGAGGGCGGTTTGAATAGCTAAATGTTAATTCGGGCAAAATCTGAAGGGCCCAGAATTAGACTTAAGAGTCCAGGATGCCTAAGGATTATGTCAGTAATAGGTCATAGGCCAAAAGTTGGGCCTGACAGAGACTCAGGAGGCTGAATATACTCTAGTGTGGCATTCAATAGGGACAGGAGTTAAAGTGTTTTTCATGACTTCTGCTCTCAAGAGGTGGAGCTAGATGACTGGAGAAATACCTTAGGAGATATCCCAAAGCATGATTTATCCTTCAAATGATTTTGTATCATGCTATTTCAACCATACAGGTTCAGTTCTTCTGGGTGGTTTATATTTTTATATGTCCAAAGTGCTATAGATTCAGTATTGGAAGTAGAAGCAATTGGGTGTAATTTCATCCCATCCCAATATAGATTTAGTTATTTTCATCCCATTCCAATATAGATTTAGTTATTTTCCTCCCGATCTTAAAACATTCAGGATCTCGGGGGTGGGGTCTCCCCCACATCAATTGCCCCCGACTCCTTAGTTCGATTATGGAGTATACGGGCTGAGGAGTAGTTCTAGCATCATGCCCAAGGGATCTTGCAAACATCATTGGATTTTGTGCTCTTGGAAAGCGGCTTGTTAGAGGGTTTTTGTATTCTGCACTTATGATGTTTCCTTGGAGAATGCGAGGAGTTAATGCAATCTATTTTTCTTATAAAAGTGATTCAAAAATGGTTTGTGACTACCACTACTATTAAGGAAGTTCTTTGCTTATAGGGCGGCAATTTTTGATGAGAAAGGTGATTTTCGGTAGGTTTTTTTGTAAACATTCTAGTGGTTCAATGGATCCACATGATGTTTGGCACTGTGAAGGGTGGTCTTAAAGCACCGACGGACTGGCACTTTAGGTAATAAGGATTCTGATTCCTCTACTAGCACTTCTAAAGCTGAAGCATCGGGAGGCAACTCTATTGTTCCGAATGTTTCTAAGAGTCCAATATCTATCAAAGAATGGGTTTGAACTTTTTTTAGGGTGGTAGGTGACCATTAAGTCTATGAGATAGAGTCTGAAAAGCATGGTTGCATAGCCTTTGAGAGTCTATTATTTGGTATGTAGTAGGTTTAATACTTGGTTTTTTGTGCTATTACTATTTCGTCTCATGTCACCTCCCCTCTTTTTAATATGATGTTGTCCAAACTTGATGCAGCTAGCTCGCCACCTCCACTTCTTTATGGAATCGACCAAAACTACTGAGGTGAAGGTTGCAGCTATGGAGGGAAAGGTTGCAGACATTGAAAAGGAACTTAAAGAGGCTAAAATTCAGGCTTTCGAGGTAGAAGAGGAATATTGAGAGTAGAAGGAGTGCATAGATGTCCTGTCAAAAATATCTTTCATTAGATGATAAAGCTTGGCGAGGCAAGCATACATCTAGCCTTTATGCACCGAAAAGTAGATGCTACATGCCAAGGAGAGACCCAGGTGGTTTCATCTGCTAAAGCAAAGATCACCAAGTTAAAGAAAGACTTTAAAGCTAAAATTAAGGACTTAAAGGTAGAGGCAGACAGCCAAATTTAGTGGTTTTGGGAAGAACTCAATTTGAATCGAAATCAAAATGAGTGGTTATAGAGGGAGCTCTGCCTCACTTGCAACCAAATGCAAGGTGCGGGTCCTTTGAAATAGGATGATAGGGTTCAACAAGCTAAATGAGCTAGGGATGAGGCTATGGTAGAAGTTTGGCTCCTTCAGCAAGAACTGGAAGAGGAGAAAAATAGGAATGTAGTTTCCTTTTGATGGATTCAAACTGTGGATATGAAAGAAAACCTATCTTTATGGAACCAGATGGCCAGAATCACCATCGACAGCTTGAAGAAGAAAATCAACAACTTTGGAGATGAAATTATGAGTCTACACAGTTTTTATGATGCTGAAAGCAAGGTGTATGATGTTGGGTTCGAGGATTTCAAGCTTCTAGCAACCCAGATTCTTTCAGAGGCTTGGGCTCATTTAATTTGGGTTCCTGTCACAATTGAGCTATACAGTCTCTACATGCAACTCAAGCAAATTGGGAACAAGGACAAGGAAATTAAGATTCCCACTTACTCTAACCTTTTGCTTTTTTATCATTAGCTTGTAAACACCTTTAAGATGAATAAAGTATGATTTTTTTTTAATGTCATGATTCGGTGCTTTTTTAAAAGTATTTCATTATTTTTATAGCAATTTTGGTCCTACTGGTTCTCCTTCGATAGTTTTAGGGAAGATGGCAGAATGACCAAAGTTTTTTATCGATCAAATCAAATTAATTCCCAAATTTTCATCGATATGATATGATGTTTGAGAAGAGATCTTGTCATGGGTTACTAGGGGAATGGAGAGCATTAATTATGTTATGATGGCCTAAGGTGATACGATGCTCGAGGAGGATAGTAGACTTTTGGCATAGAAGATGATGAGTCAGTAGAGAGCACTCGAGGCATTTTGATGTCGGTGATTAGTAGAAACATTGTTTGGCCTATCTTGAAGTGCCACGTGGTGATCATCTGATGGAGATGACTTTGTTTCAAGTAGATTTGTGCCATCATATTGGAATATATATAGGGGTTCCTAGCACTAGAACGACTTTTGGGTTTCAAAGCCTTCTTCTTCCTCACAACATTTTCCTTAGGATTTCTTCTTGCTGCCCAATGACCACTTCTAATGACTAGGGTTTGCACCAAGGACAAGAAAATCACCCCGGTCAGTAAGGTATTAGTAGTTGTTGTCTTGTCACCCTAGTTAGAGGATCTTGAAGGAAAATCTTTCACAAACCCCAAAGGAGGGTTCTCTGGTAACCCCAAAGAAGAGCTTCTAGAGGATCTTGAAGGGATTTCCTTCCTGGGCACATCCAAATCGAGATTCAGGAGTCATATTTGGTATAGCTATGGAGCAAGTATCAAATTCCTTCAGGTTTTGGACTGGAAGTCCCATTAGGAATTGACCGGGTGTGCAACCCTCCCCTGAGTAGGTTAACTTTGTATAAAGAATATTTTCCAGCCAGGTTGAGGCTACCATTTTCCCTTTCTTTGTTGAACTCTTTAGGGCTGTAGGCCTTCCTCCCTGGGAGTTACGCCAAATACATGGCCTTTTATTTATAGTTTTTCTATAGTTTGTATCTAAACCAGAGTTTGCCCTACAATTCCTCTTTTTTAGGCTTTTTCTTTTTTCGACAAACACCACCGCTACTGTGGATGGTGGTTTGCCTATCCCCGTAAAGGGCAACATTCCTTGATTTGGGGTACTCCTTCATTCATTATTGGAAGAAGTAGTTTTTCTTTGTAAGACAATTGGATATTGATGATTGTGTTTTTACGTAATGAGATACCCAATTATGTCAGTTGATTCATTTGACCCTTTTATGCAGGGAGGAGGAGGAGTGGGTTGGTGTTCTTCGACACTTTCAAGTTTCCAACTTGAAAGTGTTGTTGTCCGAGGGAAACTTGAAAGTGTTGTTGTCCGAGGTGACCCTCTTTCACATGGGGGTCAACTGAGTTTAGCCAAGAGGTAAGAAAAATATCGATCCATTCCTTCTATTTTTTGTTTTAGTTTTTGTTCTCTTCTAAATATCCTTTTTCTTCAATTTCAGATATGAATCCTTTATATGCCCATGAGTTAAGAAGGACTACTTTAAAGAGGAGAAAAGCTATCGTGTCTCTTGGTGTTTGAGAACTATTGGGGATTTAGGCGAAGCAGATCCCAAACTTGAAGTTGTTCTGTCCAACACTATGGAGGTCACTCCTTAGGTTGCTTTGAAATGCTCCTAGACATCAAAGGCTGGGCCTCTTCCTCAGTCCCTCAATCGATCACTTTTGAGGAGACTTTGGGCAACCGGATCCTAGGATTTGAGGTCTATGCCTTTGACTATTAAGAGGTTGCCAAGGGCATCTTTAAAGACTTCATTAATCTAGTTGATGCTGATTAGGTTGTTAAAGAGGGCAACCACCAGCACTGAAAGGATGAAGTTTGGACCCCAAGAAGGTTAGTTTCCCTTTTTACTTTTACATTCAGCTTTTATTATATGGTGACTCATTGTTTGATTCAGTACTTCATAGATTTTCCATTTTATAAAAGATTACTATGACTTGAGGGGCCACTGGATGGCTAAAAAGAAGAAGGATATGGCAGTATGCTTTAGGAGGCAGAATGGTGGCGACACCAGGGCCCAAAGCCCATGTGCCCAACCCATCCTTGGCTGCCCCTTGCTACCCCCCATGAAGCCCAACATGTCCAAAGTGTTGACTTGGTCCAATCTAAGAAGGAGAAGACTAGTCAAAGTCCTAACCTCTTAAGGCTTTCTTTCCTAACCTATTAAGGATTCTTTTCCTAATGCCTTAAAGAGAGGTTATTCTTAACCTAAGTGTAACCCTAGTTAGGAGAGGGCATGGAAACTCTATAAATCTCCCACCCCTCTACTCTTATGAATTAAAACTCTACTGAATTGTTTTGAGATAGGTGTCTTGTGTTGGTTTCTTTGTGTTTGGTTCTTGTTCTCTTGTGTTGGGCCGCCAGCCCTACTAGCTTTAACCCTTCCTTCCTTGTTTTATCTTGTAATTTTTTTCTTTGATTACCTTATTCGTGCCTAATCTTGTTATTTTGTAGATCCTCGAGATGTTTCCCCTCCCCAGAGGAGACTTTCTTTGCCTTCAGACCGGATCCAGATCGCCTTCAGATTCGGGAATCAAAGGCTTGTTCTTCTAGGCACCATCCAGAGGCTGAGAGATCTCTTCATCGAAGAAACTACAATCGTTACCTGGTAAAAGCCTTCCCCCTCCTTTGTTTTGATCTGATGATAGTTATGCTATCCTAAGCTGGGAGTTTCTCAATTTTCGAGTCTTGGAATTGATTATTCTACATGAGTTATCTTGCGGGTATGTTAGTTTCTAGCATTACTAGTCTGTCCACCGATTTTTTCTTATTTTCGGATCTTTAGCCACTGAATTAATGTCAAACAAAAATTATAAAAAAATTAGTTTACTATTTTTCATCAGTCCTAGGTTTGTCCTGCATCACAAAAGCTAGCCAAAAAATTGCTGAAGCTAGTCTCAAACTTGTTGAGACCAAAAGAGATTGGCTTAAGAAGGATTTCTCTGTAGAAAAGAAGGCTCTAGAGGCTGTGCAGTAAGAGATCACAGATCTCCAAGAGTAGAAGGAAGAGACAGCATGGAAGGTGGTGGAAGCTTACAAGGCTTCCGAAGAGTACCACTAAGAGAAGCTACTCTTTGCCCAGCTAGCTTTTGCCAAAGGTATAGATGATACTTGGAGGAGGATCCTCAAGCACCATTCAAACATCAACCTTGATTTCTTAGATGAGGATGAGTTAGAAAATGATGCCCCCATCAAAGGTACACCATCTCTAGGAGCTAAAATTGCTAGGACCGAAGGAGCTGCTAGCCCCTCATATGCTTATAATATATATATATATTTTTGCCAATGTAAATGTCATTGGCCTATCTTATAGAGATGGTCACTTTTATAGAGCCTTTAGGTACTTTGGTATTATCAATGAAATGCTTATAGTTCTTGACTAAGTGTTGTGGTTTAGCATGTATGGTTGTGAATGCTTTCTGAGGCCATGTTCAATCATTGCAGAATTAAAAACTCACCAGGCATTAATAATGGCTTGAAACTGTGGTTGTCATGCTAAAAACTTGGCACAACCTTCATGATGAAATGTGCCACCACCTCCATCCTTAAGTAGTGGCATGGAGCGTGGCATGGGTGATTCTCGTTGGAGCATGTCACCCAACTTTGAATGTTCACTTGATCGAGAACTTCTCATTGTAAGGTTAGGAATGATTTGGCCCAGAATTATATGAGAAGTTGGAGATACCCAATATTATTCTCGTTCGGTTGTCAGTCCATCGGTGTCAAGGAGATTTTTGGGCAAAAGTAGTTTTTAAGTGTTGAACACCTAACAGTAGGCTTTTGAAGATTAAGTATGGGGTTTGGTTATTGGCCTCCAGGTGCTTGTCGATGATAGCCTAGATAGGGGCTTTTAAGAATGGAGCACCAGGTCAAAGGCTTTCAGAAATTGAGTGTCAGGCCAAAGGTTTTTCAATGCTGGCCCGACCAAAGGCTCGTAAGCATTGAATCGCCTTGTCCCAACCAAAGATTTTCAGAAGTTGAGCATCAGGCTAAAGGCTTTCTAACACTGGCCCGGCCAAAGGCTTTTAAGCATTGATTCTTCTTGCCCTAGTCAAAAGCTTTCAAGAGTTGAGTGTCACGTCAAAGGCTTTCCAATGTTGGCCTAGCCAAAGGCTTTCGGGTGTTGATTTTTCTTGTCCCGACCAAAGGCCTTTTGGGAGTGAGCATTAAGTCAAAGGCTTTCCAATGCTAGCTTGGTCAAGACTTTTAGGTGTTGATTCTTCTTGTCCTGACCAAAGATTTTTAGGAGTTGAGATCAATCCAAAGGCTTTTGGGCATTGATTCTTCTTGTCTTGGTTAAAGGTTTTTAGGAGTTGAGCATCAGGCCAAAGGTTTTCCAACACTAGCCTGGTCAAAGGTTTTCAGGCTTTGATTCCTCTTATCTTGGCCAAAAATTTTTGAGAGTTGAGTATCAGGCTAAAGGCTTTTCAATGCTAGCCCGATCAAAGGCTTTTGGGCATTGATTCTTCTTATCATGGCCAAAGACTTTTAGGAGTTGAACATCGAGCCAAAGGTTTTTCAATGTTGGCCCGGCTAAAAGCTTTTAGGCATTGATTCTTCTTGTCCTTGCTAAAGGCTTTCAAAAGTTGAGTGTCAAGACAAAGGCTTTCCAATGTTGGCCTACCCAAAGGCTTTTGGATATTAATTCTTCTTGTCCCAGCCAAAGACTTTCGAGAGTTGAGCATCAGGTCAAAGGCTTTCCAACATTGACCCAGCCAAAGACTTTTGGCCATTCATTCTACTTGTCCTAGCCAAAAGCTTTCGAGAGTTATGTGTTATGTCAAAGGCTTTGCAATGCTAGCCTAACCAAAGGCTTTCAAGCCTTGATTCTTCTTGTCCCGGCCAAAGGCCTTCGGGCATTGATTCTTCTTATCTTGGCCAAAGGCTATTGGGAGTTGAGCATTGGGCTAAAAGCTTTTCAACACTGGTTTGGCAAAGGCTTTCGAGCATTGCATCTCTTTGTCTCGGCCAAAGGCTTTTGGGACATCTTGCAATAGCATATCCTCTTTACGAGTTCCTGGGGACATGAAGGTAGGAAGCATGACTAACATGTATTTCCAAATCTTGGGGATCCCGAGTGGTTTTCTCGAGTAATGGGCACATTTACAATACTGCTTGGTTAGGAATCCCATGGGATTTTCATGCTAGTTTTATAGTGAGAGAAATGAGATTCTACTTCGAAAATCTATTATGCTTGCATTTCCCTTCTAGGAATTTTTAATGGTAAAAAAAGGACACATGTTGACTATCAATTGGCCATTTATCTAGCCAACTTTTGCATGGTTTCCTTATAAATAGAGAATTTGGCTAGTTTCCCCCAGTGATGCCATTGGCCATGGGTATTGAAAGTGCATGATTTCCTCTTTAAGCAGGGTAGTGTCTCCAAAGAAAAATATTTGATGAGACCAGTGGCATGATGAGAGTGTATTAACCTTGGAATGGGAGGTATTGGAAATGGCCGGTGGCTTGGCCAGGATACTACTACCATCAAGGGTATGGAACTAAAGGAGAGTTTCTATGGTGAACCTCCCCTTTTGGTTCCTCCTCATTACCTAGTGTCAACAAATAATGGGATGGAGGGAGAGGTAGAGGATCCCCTAGGGCCTTTGCCATAGGCAATGGGTGGCTAGAGGCCTCCATGATCTTCTTCTCCCTTTCTTCCTTGTAATAGGCAGAGCCTTCAGTCCGCATATGGTCCATCTTCTTTCTTTGCTGATGGACTAGAGGGGATCTTTGCATTGCTTTAACACCATGCAGTGAGGGCTTAGTTATGTCATCCGTCAGCTTCTTTTGCCTGCACGGTTTGCCTCTCCACCTTAGCATAGTCTTCTTGCCAATTTTTTTTGTCCTGCTTATATTTCATAAAGTACTTCCAAGATAAATGTTATTTGACCAAAATAGAAAGGTATGCATTTTAGGGCTTTATGATGAGAAAAGATTATTTTCTAAGTCTCTCATGCATGGTGACATATGTTTGCTACTTATTGGGCCTCAAGACTTGTGGTTTCTCATGTTTCCATTAATGGTCCCTATTTCAATTCTACGAACCCTTGCAAGAACTCCAATTTTTCTTTGAGATTTTTGATTTGGTGGGTGTTTCAGCCTTCAGGATTTCTTGCTAACCAAAACATACAACTTTTCACAGAATTTTCAAAAGAAAAATGCATTACTGATAATATATTCATAGATTGTCTAACTTTCAAGGTCAAGGTAGGGGTGTGCCATCCAGCTATGTTAGGTGATAGGTGCTTGGTCGAATTACCTCCTTTACTTGATACATTTCATCCCAATCTGGATAGAGTTATCCTTGATGAGTTGGCTGGAATACTTTGACTTGCCTTAAGACTAAGTCCCTAACTTTGAAAAACTTGCACTGAACCCGGGCATTGTGATAGTGGGTGACCCTCCATCGGTAAGCGACCATCCTTATAGTGGCACATTCTTGAACCTCTTCTACCAGATCCAGATTTGCCCAGAGTTGTTCAGAGTTGATACCTTCTTTGAGATTTTCCACCCTTGGTGATGAGAGTTCGACTTTCAAAGGGATGACAACTTCAGTATCGAAGGCAAGGTTGAAGGGGGTTTCGCCTATTGAAGTCCTCTGTGTGGTTTGGTAGGCCTAGAGTTGGACTAGCTCAAAATTAACCAGTTCACTATTGTCTAAGAAAAGGTGTTTAAAGATGATGTAGCCCTGAAGGAAGGTGGTTCTTTAATTGGTTCCATTGTCTGACCTAGCCAATTTATTTGGTATCTAAGGAAAGCAACGGGGGGACCCCCACCAACCTTAACCTTACCTGGCCAGTGGCTAGTTAGTATATGACTTCAAAGTCTCGTAGGTGACCTTAGAATAGTTAGGAGCTATCTAGAATTAGGAAACCCTAGGATAGAGAGTCCATTGATTGCTAACTTGTTTATAATTAACCTAGAACTTTAATTAATACTTCTTTTTTATCCCTCTTAGCTTTAGGACTCCTTAGGCTCTCATCTTTAGTCTTGTTCTTTATCTTTCTTCTCTCTTCTTCTCTCCTCTCCTCTCTAATAAAAATCATAAACTAGGATTAGACCATGGATACACATAATGCGACCAACCCACCATGCCAATTAAAGGTGTACTTCACTTTATCATACACATATTCTCCGTGTATTCAAGTACCTCCTATAGAGGCAACCCAGTATGAGATTAAGTCCAGTGTCATATAAATGCTACCATCATTCTATGGACTTAGTCAAGAGGACCCATACAAATCTTTGGCCAAATTTCTTGAGATATGTTCTACTGTTAGAATTCAAAATCTATCTGATGAGGCCCTTAGGTTGAAATTATTTCCCTCCACACTTAAGGACAAGGCAAAATATTGGCTATGTTTATTAGAATCCATAACCATTTCAACCTGGGACCAACTACAAAAAGAATTTCTCCAGAAATATTTTTTAATAAGAAAAATAAATCAGATCCGAAAAGCCATAACTAGTTTTTCTCAATTGGAAGGGGAGATGTTTCATGAAACTTGGGAGAGACAACTAGTTTACTGCTTTTATGATGGATTGTAAGAAAAGCATAGGCATATGGTTCATGCAACTTGTGGTGGGACATTCTAGCTCAGGAGTGATCATGAGGCCTGGCAATTATTTGAGACCCTGAGTGAAAACTCCTTGCACTACATGTCTATTACATCTTGAGAAACTCCCAGGCTAAACCCTAAAAGAGGTAAAATATATGAGGAAAGCTACTCTATAGACATCCACAGCAAGGTGGATATACTATCCTAGGTTGTGGGTGTACTATCCTAGAAATTTGATCGACTCTTCCAAGTTAGTCACATCTCTTCCCCATATGCACAGTCCCAAGATGTTTGTATTATCTGCTCAAGTCTTGCTCACATTATCGGTGATTGCCCAGTAGCTCATCAGTTTCCTAAGCTTGTACAGGAATAAGCCCACCCAGCCCGAACCCATACTATTCCTAGGCCAGGAAATGACTTGTACTTGAATACATATAATCCAAGTTGGAGGAATCACCTAAAACTCTTATGGAAACATCAACCCATGGTCAACCCAACTTCTCACAAACCTAATCACCAGTGCGATGATACAACATATCCTCAATTTTAGGATGCCCCACAACCTTCTCCTAGTCACTATTGCTCCAATTTTGAGGAAAAAGTTTTACAAGCTTTGGCTAGATTGGAAACCAATTCTCAAACCCTTGACTCCCACACAAAATCATAGCTAATCTAGAGTCCCGAATCGATCAACTAGATATAGCCTTCTATAGGATGGAAGAAGGGAACCTGCCTAGCCAACCTATTACCAATCTAAAGGGGCAATATAGGGCTAAAAGCTCCAATGTTCTTGAACCTCGTCCTAAGCATGCCAAATCTATAATAACCTCGAGAAATGGAAAAATCTTGGAGCAACCACAAAGGATCAATACATCAAGAACCTTTATCCAAAACAAAATTGACTTAACTGATGATAAGGAAGACCCTAAGGGGAGGAATGAACCAATTTTCCTAGCACCTGTGATTAGAGTTCCATGTCCAAGTGCTCTAAAAAAGCCTCTACCTTCAGATAAGATGGGGCCTAAGATGAATGAAATGCTTGAATTATTCAAACAAGTCCATATCAATCTATCGCTCTTGGATGCCATCAAACAGGTCCCAACTTATGCTAAATTTTTAAAAGATTTATGCACCCATAAACATAGATCTTAGGCACACATCCCAAAGAAAATCTGCCTTATTGAGCAAGCTAGCTCAGTCTTTCAACACACAACTCCATCCAAGCTCAAGGATCCTAGTACTCCTATCATTTCTTGTGTTATAGGGGGCCTAACCATTAACAAAGCCTTACTGGACTTAGGAGCAAGTGTCAACCTCCTTCCAAGTTCAGTATATAAACTTTTTGGGCTTGAAGCACTAAAGCCCATGTCGGTAACCCTACAACTAGCTGATATTTCTCTTAAAATATCACTAGGAATACTTGAAGATATATTGGTCAAGGTGGACAAATTCTACTTCCCTATAGACTTTATTGTATTAGATATGGAATCGGGAAGCGACCCTAGCCAAATCCTGATTATTTTTTGCCGACCCTTCCTTGCAATAGCCAATGCTTATATCAATTGCAGGATGGGAGCCATGGATGTGTCATTTGGAAATAAAAATCTAAGGTTGAATATATTTAATGTAATCACTGGACCACAAAGTGATGGGTTTGATGATGTAAATGTACTAGAGGAATTTGTAGAAGAAACCACCCCTAACATGCCCACACAAGATCTTCTACAAGCCTGTCTAGCCCATTTTGATTTGGATATCTTTAACATAGATGGGTACATGGATGAAGTGAATGCATTATTAGAACCACCTAGTTCCACTCCTTCATGGACTATGAAATATGAGCGGATGGCCCATCTCCCTGATACACCAATAGCTTTCCCATTAGAGACCTCACCTACATTGGAACAAGAGCCACTCCTAGTCAAGGTAAATGATCCATTCTTCGAACATGATGCAATCCCTGACCAGGAAACCCAACTTGTAGGTTTATCGAATGAATCCAAAGAAGCTATTGGAGGAATCTCTGTACTTCCAGTAGAATGCCCAACTAAATTGCCACTTCCCAAACCAAGTAATGTAGTCTTTGAGTATGATAGCCCTGATAACTTTACTCGAACCCATCCCATAAATATCTAAACTGCAATGGAATATATAGTATTGAGAAGCTGAGTGACTTATTAGATCCACCTTGGATACCAAAGTTTGAGTAATTTATTGTACCCTCCAATCTTTACCTAGCCCTGGCACTAAAACCAACATCTACTCTATACACCAAGCCACCTCCTAGTACTTACTATTAGAAGCTACATCTTGTAAACATGCATTATAGTAATCTTGTGTGGAATATTACTGACTGGACTTCATCCAACCATCCACCATAGCTAGGTATACTTAATAATTTAGTAGATGTATCAATTGATATAATTTAAAAGATCCACTAAGTCTGGCTGAAGACGTTAAACTTAGCGCTAGTTAGGAGGCAACCCAACAATCTCATTTTCTATTTAGTATAATTATAGGAATTTAGATGGAAGAATAAGTGCCCGCTACTTCAGCAAACCCTTTTCAACTCTTGAAGCACACTCACCCTAGATGTATTCTCTCTTTTTCTTATTTGCTTATTTTCTTTCCTATTTTATTGAAGATAATGTCGATTAAGTTGGGGGAGAAGAAAAATTTAACTTGCTTAGATCTTCGAGTATAGTTAGAAATGATTATGTTAGGTGTACCTAATTGTTGTTTCAAATTAGAGTTAATTCAGCATCCTAATCAATGATTGATTAATGACCTATATAGTTTTAGAGATACTAAGGGGCAAATCACTAAGAAAATCTAATAAATGGTAGGGTGTTGACCATATTAAATTTTGAGAGTGATTACAGAACTCTCTTCCTTCTTATCTCAATAAAGAATCTGCTTGTTGAGAGTATGAGTAAAAAGGTTGATATATACAAAAAGTCCTTTATACAAAAAAATATTAGAGAGTTAGTCTGACCTCACAGCTCCTCTTCAACTCTTATTGAGTAATCGGGCCCCTTCACCTAAGTAAGTATTATGATTCACTTCAAAAGGTAAGGATGCTAATACTTAAGAGGTTAGGACATTGACTAAATTCAAAAAAAAGAAGAAAAAAGAAGAAAAAAAAGAAAAAAAGGAAACGAAAGGATTAAAAAGACAACAAACCAGACTCAAATCAAGTTAGAGGATCTAAAGAGCAAGTTGGGGGATGGTAAGGAAGACCTTTAAAGATTTATATGGTTGACACTCAATCACTAATTGGGTTGACTCAGTGATCCGATGAAGTACCTCTTTAATGGCCTAGCTAGGTATCAGCAATCTTTAGGACTGCCTAAGTCAACTTTCAATTCAAGGATGAGTTTGTATATATAGCTAATTTATTTGCTTTACTCGAGGACAAGCAAAGTTCAAGTTAGGGGGTGTGATAACTATATTATATACATATATAAAAGCATTAATTTAATAATTAAATTATTTTTATTTATTTTAAATTAATATTTTTATGTATCTTTTATAGGAAAAGAGACTATCATTCCAAAGAGCTTGATTTATAGGTTCAAATGAAATAAGTTTGAATCAAATTGGATAAAAAATAAGTCCATAATCAATTTTTGAAGATTTAATATAGGAATTGCGTAATTTTTGAAGCAACCGGTCCACATGGATCGATTGAATGGTCTATAGAAGGCTTAGTGGTCCACGAGCTACCATGGCCATCAGTCCATGGTGCAGACCCATGGACCATGAATATTTTTTTAGCCTAAAATTGCATCCCACCATCGCTGGAGATGATGAAACACCGTCCTCAGCCTAGAGAGTCACCATGCGGTCACTCCTTAGCCCAAAAAAGTTGCTGGAAGCCATCTGTCTTCCATCATCTTCCTTGGCTATTCTCCCTTCCACCTATTGATCAAGAGCCCCATGTAATCTACCCATCTTTGCCACTTGTCACCATCTCTGGTTATCCTTCCCATTGTCGGTCAACCCATCACTCCATCTTGTTCCCCAGCCATTCTTCCATTTCCACCATTGAGCAGCACTCATCTTCTTCCCTGTGGTGGTGACGGTTCCAGTAGCTCTGGTGAGGCTCCAATGGTGGCTCTCTACAGTGCATGGGCAAGTCCAGTGAGGCTTCGACATTGGCCCCAGCCATGGGTAGCTATAATCCAAGGAGATGGCAGTGGTGCTGGATGATGGATCTTAGAGCAACCAATGGAAGGAAGAAGCTGCATGAATCTCAGAGCAGTCAAAGGCCTCATGATTAATTTTTTCAAGATGTGGTTGATTTCTTGACCTCTGATCAAGATTCGATGGCAACCAACCAGTTGGTCAAACATTGAGTTGGAGCAGGACTCTACAGTCTAATTTAACTGGGATTTGGGTTTAACATCTAACCATTAAGTCCTGTAAAATTAAATCTTAGCCATTATTTTGATCCTCATATTTAGTCCCATATCAGAAAACCATGAAGACCTCCCCATAGTTAAACTCTATAAAAAGGCTCCTATGCCTCTACCTGGGGCAATCAACTCCCTGGAGTCCCCTTAGAGTCTTTGCATAGGAGGAAAGGAAGGGAAGATCATGAGTGGCTAAGAAATTCTTGTCTTCAAGGAGTAGATGAGGTTTTCGGTATTTATATTTTGTATTTTTCTTTATGTAATTAGTGCTTGATTGTAATATTTGCTTTTCATGAATAAAATTATTTTTCACCACTTCAAGTACTGTTCTGCATGTCTAGACTATAGTTAGTTTTAGAATAGCCTATGTCTACGTAGCGACGAGTGGTGATCTCAGGATACGATTCGTGCTTAGTGAGATAGCCTATGCTCAGAATCTGATTATATAAAATTTTATTTATATGATTAGAGACTTTGAATAACCTATGGCTACGTAGGAGCAAATCAAGGTCCGTATCTAGCGGGATAGGCTATGCTCGGGGATCAATCATAATTTAATAATTATATATTGAATAAATACTTAATATAATACCAAATACCAAATCAAAATCTAAGACATCTTTCATATTAATTTCTTGCTTAGTTTAATTCTTGTTCTTAGTATAATCATATTCTTACTCTTCTATCTTTCTAACCTAATTAATTTCTAATAAAATAATCTTAAAAGTGAATATAATCCCAACTAATCCTTGAGGATACGATCCCGACTCATCCTAGCTATAGAGTTGAGTTGGTAAATTATTTTTGATCACCTACGATAGTGATCACTCCCATCATGCTTATCTCGAACTCTCTCTATATTAGCTTGGCAAAATCTTAACATTGAGTTTCATTAGTAGTATCGAATATAATATCATCTACATATGTTTGGACTACTAATAAGTCACCATTCCTTCTTTTCAAAAATATTATAGTGTCTACATCCCTCTTATCAAATCATTTTGAAGTGAAAACATGTTTAAGCATTCATATCATGAATGAGGAACTTATTTCAAATCAAAAAGAGCTTTATATTATTTATAGATATAATTTAGAATCTCATGACTTTCAAAATTGGATGGTTGTTCTATATAAATCTTTTCTAAAATGAAGCTATTCAAAAATATATTTTTAATATCCATTTGGTAAAGTTTAAACTCTACATAGCATACAAAATCTAGTAGTAGTCTAATTACTTCTAATCTAGCTATAGGTACAAAAGTCTCATCAAAATTAATTCTTTCTTCTTGGCTATAACCTTTTGTAACTAATCTAGCTTTGTTTCTTACAACTTTGCTATTTTTATCTAGTTTATTTCTAAAAATCTATTTTATTTCACTTATAGGATGATCTAAATGTTCTTTTACAAGTGTCCAAACCTTATTTATTTTAAATTGGTTATAAGCTTCTCTTACATAACCTTGATCCATTCACTATCATTTTTAGATTCTTTAATAGTCTTAGATTCTAATTGTAAAACAAAAGCTAAGTAATTATAAGGATCTCTTATAGATGGATGAGTTTTTATTCCTTAAGATAGATTATCAATAATTAAATCTTTTGGATGTTTATGAGCATACCTCCATTCCTTGGGTAGATCACTTCACCTTTGAGTTGACTCCTTTCCTTTCGAGTTGGCTCAACTTCATCATCCTCTTTCTTTAGTTCTTCATCTTTATCTTTGGGAGTTGAATCTTTTAATGTGAGATTCTCTATCTTTTTGTCAAATATGTTTGCATCATCATCTAAAAAATCTTCCTTTCTTGAAGAATTTACATTAGTTTCATCAAAAACAATATGCATCAACTCTTCAATAACAAGTATCTTTTTGTTGAAGACTCTATTTGCCTTACTAGATAAAGAATAACCTAGAAAAATCTCTTCATCTGACTTGGCATCAAATTCTTTTAAGTTTTTTTTTATTTTTTAATATAAAATACTTGCATCTAACCATATAAAATAACTAATGTTTGGTTTCTTATTTCTTCAAAGCTCATATGGAGTTTTGTTTAAAATCAATCAGATTAAAACATGATTCTAAATATAGCATGCTGTGTTTACAACTTCTACCTAAAAATATCTAGGAAGGTGACCTTTACACAATATAATGCATACCATTTCTTGCAAAGTTCTATTTTTTCTTTCCATTATCCCATTTTATTTAGATATCCAAGGTGCTAAAAAGTTATACTCAATACCTTTTTCATTACAAAAGGTTCCAAAATATTGATTTTCAAATTCGATTCCATGATCACCTCGTATTACAATGACTGAAAGGTTTTTTTATTTGAAACTTTTCTATAAAACTTTGTAAATGCAAAAAAAGTTTTATTTTTTTGTTCAAGAAAGAAAATCCAAATGAATCTTAATAGATCATCTATGATGACAAGTCCATAATGCTTGTCACCTAGACTAGTAGTTATAGTTGGTCCAAACAAATCCATATGAATAAGTTGTAAAAGCCTATTAGTTAAAACCATACCTTTTTGGTTTAAAATAATCCTAGGTTGTTTTCTAAATTAGTATATGTTGCTGCCTAGATCATCGTGGCCTGTAGCTCTAACATGTCACAAACTCGTCAGGCTCCCGTTGGGCACTTGGTCCTCTTTCCCAGTAAGCTTCAAAACCAGCATGACCTGCAAAAGAAAGGAGACCCAGGCCAGGGATTCCGACAGGGACACTCCGATGATCAAGTCAGTCGGGATGATCAAGGAGAATAGAACCTCTATAACAGAGAGCTTGGGATTTCTCCATGTTGAGGATGAAAGATGATATGTAAGAAATGGAAAGACAAGGTGAAGTGGAGATCAGAGAGCTAGAGGTTCTCTTGGCTGGTTCCTTGCTCGCTTGCTTTCTGAGTCTTACCAGTTGCCTCTCTCCCCTCTCGAGGTCCTTTCTTTCATTTTATATGAAAAAGATGGCCTTGACTAAGTCTGGGGCTTCATTGAGATATCCTTTTCCTGGTATCCCTTTCTGGAGAGCTCTTCCTTTATCTGTAGCCTCCCCCTTTGGACCGATCCTCAAAAGGAGATCCTTCTTTTGGGAGTGTTTGTCGACGTAGTACAGATCTTGTCCCTCTGGTGGTATAGTTTTTTATGTGAGGGGCGGGCATCGTGCTGCTGAGCCCCAAGCCATGGTGAGGTGTTTCTATTCTAGAAGGGACCGTCGGAGTGTTGCAGGGCTTGGGGCCTTAATGAAATACTTCTCTTACAAGTTCCAGGTCATGAGGGTTGGAGCTCCTAGTTTCACAGCCATTGATGTGCTGGCATGCTACAGGGCTTGGAGCCTGGTGGAGCACACACTATGTAGAGTGTGCAGACGGTGCATTACAGAGCTTGAATTCTTTGGTAGGACAAGGCCATCTCTGAGAGGTTACATGCAGCTAGGAGCGTCCATGCCATATTTTGTACTTCTACTGATCTTCCTCCCTTTGTCTTCTGGTGAGAACTTTAATCTTGGTGGGAATGGGGGAGCTCTATCTCAGGAGCTCGACCTTGGAAGGGAGCTAACCTCAGCTGGGGGTTCAACCTCGGTAGGATGGAGGAGCTCTATGTCGGGAGCTCGACCTCGGGGAGTGGGAGCATGACCTCGACCGGGAGCTCGACCTTGGATGGGAGATGACCTTGACCGGGGGCTTAATCTTGATAGGATGGGGGAGCTCTATCTCAAGATCTCGACCTTGGGGATGGAGGACTTATCTTGAATGGGAGCTCGGTCCTCGGAATAGGGGAGATCTCAACCAGGAGCTCGACCCTGGATGGGAGCTGACATCGGCCAGGGGCTTGACCTTGGCAGGATGGGGGAGCTCTATCTCAGGAGCTCGATCCCAGGGAGCGAGAGAACCTTACCTCGGCTGGAAGCTCGACCTCGGATGGGAGCTGACATCAACCGGGGGCTCGACCTCAGTAGGATGGGGGAGCTTTATCTTGGGAGCTCAACCCCGGGTGGGAGATAACCTCGATCAAGGGCTCCACTCCGAAAGGCGGGAGTGCGCTCCAAGTGCCAGGGCAGCTTGACTATGGATCTACATTCGGTCGTCGCATCCAAGTGGCACTTTGCACCAGCGTGGCCGCCAGCTGTTGCTGTTATGGATTCCATGTTAGCGGTACTACCACATCAAGTGCCTCCCACTCTTGAGCCCGGAGAATGATGCGACACTTGGGATGAAGGGAGTAATGATCACATTGACGTGGTGGGGCATGCCTTCCTACGCCATAAATGCCTCAAGCATCGGCACCCCGAAGATCATGCTTCCATTCCAACGAAGCGATGCCACGTCAGCCCTTCTAAAAGGAGGACATAAATGTTGCACCCAAAATGAAGCATCCGCCTCCAAACCGAAGCATCGGCTCCATCGGGTCCCGACACATGGCAAGCCCCTATTGGTTAACGAGGGGAAAGGGTGCACGCCTTCGACTGGTATGAGGTGACGGGGCTGCAGGGTTTTTGAAAGGGACCCATCCCCTCCCCCCTTAAGGGTTTTTTTGAGTGAGGGAGACAAGTTTTTTTACAGAGTCCCCCTCTTCCTCAGTCTCCTTGATCCAGTATCGGAAGTCTTAGCAGGTCAGCTCCTCCTCCTTTCTTTTCCTTCTTCTCTCCCTACTCTTCTCCTTTGGCCAATGCTAGAAGAGATCTTTCATAGAGTCTCTAGGCTCCTTATCTTTGTCTTCATCTTCATTGTTCCCATGAGTTCTTCTGGTATAGGGCACCGTCGCCCAGATTTTTCTGGTGAGGTGGGGCAGATGAGGGATGGGATTCTAATATGATGCAGGATGATATGCAATGGATGAACATGAAGACAAACTAGATTAAAAAAGCAAGTATTTTTAGATTTTATTATAGTCTAATTCCTGAAACTAGCCAAGATTTGGTCCTGTATCAGTTAGTATCCTACCCACATGCTAGAAACAATCAAAAAGAAAAAGAAAACTAGGATCCTAGGACTAAGCAGGCCTATTAATTAGGTACATGTTCTCCTTCAAAAAAATTAGACAAAGAGAGTTGGGATGGGTTGGTTTCACCTAGCAATGACATTCTTGAAGCCGTAGAAGGGTTTGCTCCACTCGGATTAGTGCCTGGACGAAGAAGTTGCTTTTCTGCAGATCCACCGGCTTTTTATGAGATTGGTTTGGGGCAAAGAAGACCTTCATCTAGAGGCCATGGTTTCGGAAGGATCCTGCAAACATCAAAGGTTAGCTGCATAGAAGATAAGAAAAATATGAAACAGGAGATGGGAAAAGGGAAGAAAGATGGAGGGGCGCCGAGGCTAATTTGCGGTCTGAAGGACATGAAGACGGCTGGATCTTTGAAGGGGCAGCCTGGAGATGGACTTGGCGGCCTGGATGCTTGGAGAGGATGCTAGGATGTCTGAAGATAGTAGCAAGGAGGATGATGGGTGGGGCGGCCTAGGGTTGATGGAGTTTGGTGTGGGCGACCAAGGGAAAAGAAAGAGATGAGCATCCTAAATGGGATGGAGGATGGGGTGGCCAAGTTGGAGAGAGGGGATGGGCGGCCTAGGGTTTAGCTGGGATGGAGTGTGGCTAGGGTTCAGTGGAGGAGAGGGGGATGCTGGTGGCTAGGGCTTGCACATAAAGAAAGAAAATCGGGTCTTACACCCACTCCTTTTGGAGGCAAGAAAGCAATATATAAAACTCTCAAATTGTATTTCATGAAAAAGTTGATGATTTACAAGAGGGGAGGGGGTGGGTATTTATAGATTCACCCAGGTCCCTGGACTCCTATACAAATTGGGAGTACAAAACTTGAGGGCAAAGTAACCCTGTTGGACTTGGTCAACATAACTTGAGGGCCAAGAAAACCCTTTTGGGCTAAGGCCTTGTCTCCTTGCTGGGCTTGGAAGACATCTACTTGGACTTGGTCAAACCTTGGGCATCTTGGACTGGGTTAAAGCTTGGGCATCTTGGACTGAGTCAATGCCTGGGAGGGGTGTCAACATGAATGGGCCTTGGGCTGGGGTGCCAAGGCTAGCAATCTTGGGTGCCACTTCTTCATGAGCTGGGCACCAAAGGCTTCTTGGTCCTGGGCTTGGGAGGTGCCATCACTTGATGTCTAGACTGAGGTGGGGCTTGGCAGCATGAAAGGGCCTGGTGAAGGTGAAAACATTCAAGCATGCTGGGCAGAAAAAATATATTTTAAAATAATTTTGAAACATGCATAGCAGAAGGCTCGGTAGATAGATCAAGATGATCTATCGATCTGCTCGCAACAGGATCTAGTATAAAAATCTAGCATGCAAGGAAACATCAATAACAAAAAAAAATAAAGATATAAAAGTACCTTACCGTTATAACTCTGAAAATACTGTGAAAAAGGAGGAAGGCGCCCGAACCACACACATGTCTGGCCTTTACAAGTAATCCACACCAAGGCTCGACACTGATCAACTCCCTCGGAGTGCTAGCTCTTCGAGATCCTTTGAACTGATCTCCTTCTTCTAGGAAGATAAGCACGAGAGGTGGAACCCTTCCTAAGATTCTCTCTTCCCAAGACTTAGCTTGAATGCTAGGTTTCTCACACCCAATACCAAGTCCTCACAAAACCTCTCTTCTTCTTCTAGTTCTTCTAATAATATGCAACCTCTAAAATGACCTTCATTTATAGGGACAGCCATGAAAGGGAGAAAGAGGAAGGAGGAGTGATTGGAGGAGAAGGTCAAGGGCCATACCAAATGGGTCCAAGCCAAAGAAGGTAAGTATGACTATCATACCAAGAAAGCTTGGAGCCAAAATGCCCAAAAACCAAAATTTGAATTCAAGAAAGCATGGAGCCAAAACATCCAAAAACCAAAATTCGAATTCAAAATTCGAAGTCAAAACATTCCAGAAATTCTTTCCAGAAAATTTGCTCGTCACAGCAAGTGTCAACATTTGGAAAACACCAAGTGTCGACACTTCCCAAGTGTCAACTCAAGCAAGTGTCGATACTTGAAACATGGTCAATCATATTGATCTTCGGTAATGGCAAACGATTTTCAATCGTCGATCAGCCTTAAGATCATATAGAAACCCCTATGGTGTGTGACCCTATAGGTTCGAACACTAAGCCGATAGCACTGAAACATTTTCAATACAAGTCAAAGTCTTCATCTAGGATATCCGGATAGGTCAAAGATGTAGAGCACCTCACAAGAACCTCTGGTGTATGGTTACTATATAATTCATCCATTTGACCTCAAAATGCTCAGGATGACCTAGGGTTTGACTGCCAATCCTAATATGGTTTATCCAGATCATGTCTCAACTTTGCAAGTTATGTGACTCCTCACAAGAACTACCCTTGCCAAGGATTTGTTAAATTGAGACATAGTGAGTCATTCACTCCAAACTATTTGGAGGGGTCAATTCTATCTTGACCCACCACCGCTCCATAAGTACTTGACTGCACCCAGAAACCTTCTGTCACTGGATTAGAAATCCAGGTAGTCCGGTACCAAAGTATAGTGAGTTGCTTGCAAGCTACCATGGTGATCTCAAGTCTAAGGGACACATATATCCATATCCCTTAGCGAGCAACCCTTTGGTAGAAGGAAGCTTCGCAAATGGTCACGTTCAGTGAGATGTCACACATTTCACTTGCATGTCACACCAATGTCTCCACACTCCTTGGTCAAGAGGATAACCAACAAATGTGACATACAACAACCTACACTTGATACATCATCATCCTATAATAATGTATCTTTTGGTTGTGAACGAGTTTAAGAACTACTTGATATATCCTCTCTATATCAAATAATGTAGTTCCAAGGACTCTATCATACAAGAATTCATTTCTAAAAAATGCAAATATAATGAATAGCCAAAGAATAAGTTTTATTCATTAAAAATCATATACAGTTACAAGCTAGCACAACCATCTATAGCCTAGATGATTTGCTTTGGGACACAATTCCCAATAACTCCCACTTGGACTAAAGCCAATTGGTACAGAATCTCATTTCCATTTTCCATTTACAACTATCGAACTCTTGAATTTCGATGCTTTAGTGAAGGGGTCAGCCAGGTTTTCCTTTCCATCGATCTTCAGAAGATCAATGTCACCTCATCCATGATCTCTCATATAAGGTGATAGTGCCGCATAATATGCTTTGTGCGATGATGAGACTTCAGCTTTTTGGCTTGAGCAATGGCTCTAGTGCTGTCACAGTACACCGAAATAGGACCATCCAAGGAAGGTGCCACTCCCAGCTCGCCAAGGAACTTCTGCAACCACACAGCTTCCTTTGTTGCATCTGATGCTGCAATGTATTTTGCTTCGTATACTAAGTCTGCCACAATAGGCTGCTTGAAACTTTTCCAGCATATAGCTCCTCCGTTTAGGGTAAACATAAATCTTGACACACTCTTGCAATCATTTTTATCTGATTGGAAACTGGAGTCAGTATACCCCACAAGTTTCCAGTCAGATTCTTCATAAATTAACCATTGATCCTTAGTATTTCGTAAATACTTAAGGATAATATTTACCACTTTCCAATGAGCTTCACCTAGGTTAGACTGGTATCTGCTTACTACGCCTAGTGAGTATGCCACGTCTGGTCTAGTACATGTCATGGTGTACATGATAGAGCCCACTGCCGAAGCATATGGGATTCTACACATATGCTCTCTTTCTCAGGAGTTGTCGTACAATTCCTTTTGGAGAGATCAATTCCAGTGCCTATCAGGAGATAGCCCTTCTTGGAATTTTTAATGCTGAAACATTTCAGCATGGTGTCGATGTATGTAAACTAGGACAATCCTAGAAGCCTCTTAGATTTATCTCTATAGTTCTTCATACCCAGTATGTAAGAGGCTTCACCTAAATCCTTCATAGAGAACTGAGATTTTAACCAGACTTTTATTCCTTGCAGTGTTGGGATGTCATTCCCGATTAAGAGAATGTCATCCACATACAGCACAAGGTGCATAATTATAGAACCATTCCAAATGATTTTGTAAATGCCATTCTTTATTAATAGCTCATAACCATACATGGCCAGTTGGCCTATAGAAATGACATTCAAAATAAAAGATAGACAAAAATGACACTCATTCAAAATGATAGTACAGGACTCGAAAACAAGTTTGAGGACTCCCAATGCCAGGACTGGAACTCTGCTTCCATTTTTCACGTTCAAGAATCTCTCGCCATTCTTGAATCTTCTACTAACTTAAAGTCCCTGCAAAGAATTGCAAATGTAAATTGGACTTCCTGTATCCAATACCCAGTTAGTAGTATCGTAGATAGAGAAACTATAAGGTGTTATCATATAAATACCTTGTCCAGGACCGTCCTGCTGCTTTCTCTTCTTAGACCTTTCGGGTCAAAGGATATAATGTAAAGAGGACAGTTCCTCTTCCAGTGACCCTGCTTCTTGCAGAAGAAGCACTCCGCATAGCTTTGATCAGCCTTCACCCTCTTGGCCTGACTAGGCCTAGAAGCATTGAGCACCTTTTCCCCTTTCTTAAAGGGATGATGCCCTCCCAAAGATCCTCCTACTAGATCACCACCCCTTTGTTCATTGGTGGTCTTTCTCATAAGTCTGTAGCAACCCCAACAAATCGTGGTAGTTAACTACAGGCTTATTCATTCTATAATGATCGAGAAAATCTAGATAGGAAGAGGGGAGGGAATTCAGAATTGCATCCTTCCCAATCTATTCATGCAAGGGACATCCGAGTTTGCCCAAGTGCTCAATCATCTCGATCATGTACAATACATGATCAGTGACCGAGGCCCTATCACACATCCGTGCATTGTAGATGGCACAGGAGACCCTGTATCTCTCAACGTTATCAGGTGTGCCAAAGGACTCCTTCAACCTTTGAAGAATTTCCTCCAATTGTGCTTCCTCGAACTTGTGACTGAACTTGTCGTTCATCGCTACCAACATTATGCATCGGACAGTGGTCCTATCAGAGAGCGAATATCACACACAAGATCCGTTCATGCTCCAGGACAATCCTGAGCCTTTGATACCAGCTATCGAAGTTGGATCCATTGAGCTTCTCGTTATCGAGAAGAGACCGGAGCAACAGGTTGGAAGACATTTGAAAGGAAAACCAAAGCTAATTAGTGTATATGAATTATTAACTTAAAGACATGGACTTTAGTCTAAAGGTCCCTCCCACTATTTTGCTCAGATTGGTAGCCTCTACCTCCAATATAAGGAATTACTTTAATTTCTTATGGTACTATGGGTCAAGAGTTTGCAAAGTTAATGCAGGGTGAGTTCGAGATGAGCATGATGGGAGAACTTAACTTCTTCCTCGGACTCCAGTAAAGTAAACCAAGGGGATCTTCATCAACCAAGCTAAGTACACAAAAGAAATACTAAAGAAGTTTGGGATGGAGAACACCAAGCCATTAGGTACGCCTTTGAGCTCTCTTGTAGACTTGACAAAGATGAATCAGTAAATCTATTGACCAAAAATTATATCGTGGCATGATTGGTTCATTGTTATATTTAACTGCCAGTAGGCTAGATATCATGTTTAGTGTTTGTATGTGTGTTAGATATCAGTCTAATCCTAAAGAGTCTCATCTTTTGGCTGTTAAACATATACTTAGATATCTATCTGGCTTAATTGAGATTGGTCTTTGGTACTCTAGAGATTCTTCATTTGAATTGATTGCTTATTCTGATGCTGACTTTGCTGGGTGTAAACTTGATCGTAAAAGTACCAGTGGAACTTGTCAGTTTCTTGGAGTAAATTTGATCTCATGGAGTAGCAAGAAACAGAATTCAGTTGCTCTATCTATGGCGAAAGCAAATATATAGTAGCTGGAAGCTGTTGTACTCAAATCCTATGGATTAAAAAGCAACTCGAAAATCTTGGCATTAAACTAACTAAGACACCCATAAGATGTGACAATACTAGTGCAATCAATCTAACTAAGAATCCTATGCAACATTTAAGAAGTAAACACATTGAAATAAGACATCATTTCATAAGAGATCATGTACAAAACTTTAATGTGGTACTTGAATTTGTGTGTACTGATGATCAATTCGCTGATGTGTTTACCAAACCCTTGAGTGAAGAGAGATTTTGTATGATTAGAAGAGAGTTAGGTATCATTGATCCATTCTCCTAGAACTCTCTCAAATTCCATCTTATCCAAGTTGTTTTTACTCAAAAATCATTTTATTAAGTCCCAAAAGATTTTAAAACTTTCCTTGAATTTTTGAAAATTTCTCTGATTTTTTTTTGGAAATTTCTTTGCCAAGTGTCGACACTTGGATTTTGCGAAGTGTCGACTCCTGACAAGTGTCGACACTTAAGAAATTCCAAGTGTCGACACTCGCGGAAATTTTAAACTTTTTTAGGGAAGAACCGAGCTTTTGTAATTCACTTTCCACCATTTTCTCCCAAGCCAAAAGTCCTCAACCCTCCGAAATCAACTCTTTCCCTCCTTGCCCCATCAAAATCAAGGTAATCCTCTTCCCTTTCATTCATTTTGAAATCATGAACCCTAGTTTTTTATTTTCCATCCATTTTAATGCATTTAAATCAGGTTTTTGGATATTTTAAAATGTTTCTATGTTTCCATTGTGTGGGAAACTTGTTTATTCACATTATTCATGGATTTCCTCTAGGATTTTGAACGATTTCCTACCTAAACCATCCGATTTTCACCCTTTTAGTGTTGCATTCATTTTTTGGCCGAAAATTCCAAGATTTTCATTTTAATTTCAGATTTCTTAGCTATGTGTTAGTTTTTCTCGGATTTCATTCATATGGAAGGAGTGTTTGTCTTGATTTCATGATATACATTTCGATTTTACTCCTCTTTCCACTATTTTATTGTTGGACTACCTATTTTTAAACCTAAAACCCTAATTTTCTTTGTTCTTCCATGGGTTTTTCTTATCTAAACTTTTTATATATTTAATGGTGTTTAATGTGCCCTAGTTTACTAAGTTTAGGTGTTGGGATAAAACACATTTGATAGTTTTCCTCTTTTTAAACTATTAAAACTTTACTCGGCATTATTTTTATCACTTCAACCAGTTTTCTAAAAGCTTTTATCTCTCGAATTCATGTTTTGAAGTCTATCCTTAAGTCAATTTGATTTTTGCTCCAGTTTTCAAAACAAACCCTAACTTTTATTAAACCAGTATCCTTCTTTTAGGAAAACCTAGGCTTGTTTAGTCTCCTTAAGTCTAACCCTTGGCCGATCTTTAGTTCTCAACCTGCTTAAAACTTGTCCACCCTTCAGTATGTTTACCCTCTTCGTTTCCCTTCTTGCTCAGCTTGTTGTAATGGGTCCGAGGAAGAGACTAGCTGTTAGGAGTAGGACTGGACAGAGTTCTCAGAGGAGGACGAAGACCCGACACGATATTGGACAGGCTAGTAGTTCTGCAGCTCTAGTTTACCCCTGTAGAGAGGATGGCAGGGAAGGTCGTGGCTGCTGGCAGATGGATCGACTTGGAGTTCTTTGACAGGAAACACTTCCTGATTTAGTAGATACTCTTAGATGCCGGATTAGTACCATTCTGCACTATGTAGGAGAGGTACTATCCTCATATGGTGAGAGAGTTCTATGGTGCATTAGACTGTCGATGATTATTATGGAGCACCATAGTCAGGGGAGTGGAGATTCCTTTGTCTATAGAGCTGTTGAGTAGAGTTTGGGAGATTCCTCATCGAGGTATCAGCACTTTCTCAGTAGAAGATAGGGAGGTAGCTTTTAGATATATTCTGGAGAGAGAGGATGTTCACGGTGTGACAGTGGTCACCGTGAACCAGTTGTCTATTGAGATGCGCTTACTATATCACATCACTGCTCGGATCTTGCTTCTGAAGACTGGACAATTTGACTTCATCATGGAACGGGAGTTGATGTTGATGGTGAGTCTGATCCAGAGGACACTGATTGATCTACCCTCACTTATGCTGGTTCAGATGCACGATGCAGCGACCCAGAGAAGTCATTGTCTACCATACAGGATGGCACTAACCTGTCTGTTTCGTGCTTGTAGAGTTCCTTTGGAGGGAGAGATCCCCAAGGAGATTCTACACACTGATGTATATGACAAGCGGTCGCTACACCGGATGGGCTATCATTTGGTCGCAGGGCACTGGGTTAGGAGAGAGTCTAGCCAGGAGCCAGACGAGGAGGATGAGATCAGAGAGGTTGAGGCTGGGCCATCAGGGCCAGTCAGTACACCTCCTTATGTTGCTCCAGCATCAGAGGCAGAGCCTGTGACTCCTACTACTACACCTTCGGCTCCTCCCCCATCTACTACTGAGATTTCTTTTGAGGAGCACTCCCGGTAGCAGTTTGCTGAGGTACGGAGTGAGTTAGTTGGTCTTGAAGTGCGGATGACTCAGCTGAGGATTGAGATAAAGGGCCTTAGAGACCCATATAGCTATAGAGCATGCTGTGCTACGTCATACTATGGAGGCGGGATTCGCCCGTATCGAGGATTTACTCAGATCTTTCCTTCCTCCAGTTGCTCTTACTGCTCCACCTGTTGATTGAGATGATGATGACCACCCAGATGAACATGATGACACTGATGAGGGTGGTGCTGGTGATGGAGATGGTGGAGATGGTGATGACTGTGATGATCCTGATGCCGATGATTCTAGTAATGGGAGTTCAAATGGCAGCATTGATCATGCTGGACGATATCAGATGCTCATTAAAGATGATCCTCTAGCTACACCTGCAGTCCCTCCTCCAGCTGATATAGTTGATTCCACTCTAGATTCCATTACTCCAGCTGAGATGCTTTCCCCTCCATCCACTAGATCTTCTAGGGTTGTACCCTTACTAGGACCTTCTGGCTAAACTAGGAGTCATAGGGCCTTAACCCAGGGACCTCCTAAGGCTTTAGTTCCTAGATCTAGGATTAGTGCCCCGATCACTCTTGAGCTTCCATCTGATGAAGATTAGCCTCACAGATGTTCATTCTAGTGTATGTTATCTATGTTTTATGCTTATTTACTCCTATTGTATCATGTTGTTTCAGTGTTGCTGATGAGTCAGCAAATTTTGTACTGAAAACCTAACTTGATATATATATGCATTTCACTTTGGTGCTTACACTGCTTGAATTCAATGTGTTTGAGTTTGGCTTTGACAATCTTGAATTAGATACTTTACTTTTTGGCTCTGATACCTGTTTATTCTTGAAAAACTGAATCTTGCATCTGCTCTACTACTTTTTGTCTATATGCACTTTTTGAGGGGGAGCTTACTCCCTTTTCTATTTAATGATTGACAAAAAGGGGGAGTATGATATATAGAAATAATTTAAATTTAAAATTTGATATTTCAAACTTCATCTTGCTCTTCAAAACTTGTTCTTAGATGAATTGTTTCACTAAGGGGGAGATTCATCCTTATTAACTATGTAAGTTGTGATTATGAGCTTGAGATCATATTTATGAAGAATCATATCTGAAATTTGAATTTAAAAGTTTATATACTCAAGGTTTTGTCATCATCAAAAAGGAAGAGATTGTTGGCTCTACCCCATGATTTTGATGAATAACAAAATGTTGAGTACATTTTGTGTACTAATGTCTATTTCTAGTTATGAGTTTTCAGGAAACAAGCATCTCAAATTCTCAAAATTAAAGTTTCGTGGCACGCTTTGGCATGAAGTATCTTTCACGATTTGAAGAGTCTTTTCCATGCAAAAAGGGCTTAAACAAGTTCAATTATTGCTTATTTATAGTGCATTTAAGTTTCATAAATGAATCTTATGTTTTTGGCTTTATCAGCACTCATTTCTGAATTTTTGTAGAACCAAGTATCGACACCTGGAAGGCTAAGTGTTGACACTTCAGCATTTGGCATGCCAAGTATCGACACCTAAAATTCAAGTGTCGACACCTGAAACTCAAGTGTTGACACTTAAGTTTCCAAGTGTCGACTCAAGCTCTGAGACTTTTTGAAAATCCAGAACTTGGCCATGGAGAATTTTTGTGTCAAGTGTCGACACCTGTGAATCAAGTGTCGACACTTGAAAGTTCAACTATCTACACCTAGAAATCAAGTGTCAACACCTGACAGCCAAGTGTCGATACCTAACAACCAAGTGTCAACACTTGGGTTCTGACATCCCTAATGGATCTATTTTTTTGAAGTACAGAAACATCTTTTCAAGCTCCAAACGGCTAGATTCGAAGCTTCAATGGTCACAAACTATTTTTTGAAAGTTTTTGAAGTATTTAAGCTTCACCAAACTCATTCTTGAAGCATTGAAGTCCATTGAAAGCTCAAAAGCTAATATTCCCTTAAGAACTTCACTTCAAAAGTCATTAAAAGAGAGATTCCCTGAAAAAGCTTACAGGACTATCCTTTTATCATTCCAAAAAGAGAGCTTAAAGAATATTCCAAGGAGAAGACAAGACAAGCATCAATTAGAGCCTCAAAGCTTCCTTTCTACTCTTGAAGAGAGTTTGTTTTGTTTATTTAAATTGTATATCTGAGATTTTCTTATGTTTTGACCTAGCTTTCAAGGATTTCTTGAAAGTAGGTTGTTGTGGTTGTTGGTGAGCCAAAGGGACAAAACTAACTAGGGTTGACTTGTGAGCTCGAAGACAAAACAAGTGTAAAGGTTTATTGGTGAGCCTAAGTGATAAAACCAACATAGATTTTGACTTGTGAGCCTTTTGAAAAACAAGTCGGCTGTAATCTTGGAGAGATTATAGTAGAATTCCCAAGGGTGGCTTGGGGAGTGGATGTAAGTGCTAGGTTTGCACCGAACCACTATAAATCTTGTGTTTGTGCGTGCTTATCTCTTCTACCTCTTGTTTTTTGCTTCTTGCACTCTAATTATTGCTTTCCACTGCATATAATATAGTGCATCAATTTCATTACTCACAAACACCACAAGGCCTGCACATTATTACTTTAAATTTTTTAAAAGGTCCAATTCACCCTCCCTCTTGGGCTCCATTTCTGGGCAACAGTGTCCTAATTAAAAACCACCAGTCTGCTTAGGGCTTTTGCCTCTGGATCTCTAGCCTTAGACATCAGCTTCCAGTAATAAGTGGAGGGTTGAGTGCACTAGTTTTCCCACAAGACTTGGACCCGATCTATTGGGATCCCTAAATCAATTAGGTTTCTAGTTAATTTTAATTAGGCTAGGATTCGTATGAAGGTGGTTAGTTTAGGCCCAAGATAGGTGATAAAATCCTGTCCTGATCTGACAGAGTATGAGTACCCTTAGATTAGGTTAATGCAAATGATGAGCACACGATGAAACCCTAATGCAATATAAAATCAGAAAATCAAAATGTTTTTTTTTTTTATGATTTATGAGGTGGAAAACTTAATTGTCAGTTGGTTAATTGAGAAAACAAATATGTCTTGGGTTTGGAGGGGGGTTTGGATGTAAGTTAAGTTAGCCCTAATCTAAGCATGCAGAATTTCAGCAAACAAGTTTTCGGTTTCATGCAGATGTTGGTTCTATTTTTAGATCAAAAAAATAAAGAAGAATTACAGAAAAATAGAGGAAATAACAGGAAATAATCTCTACAAAAATCTAGAAAAAAAAAGTAAGTTTATGATGGAAAATTAGACCTAAGTTCTGACTCCTAACACAGAAATCAGCATGCAGGTTTTTTGTTAGGGTTTTTCTTTTACTGATTTTTTGTTTGTTTTTGGATCTGAAAGATTCAAAAAAAATCACAAAAGGATAGAGGATTAAATAAAAACTAATTATAATGAAAATTAGAGAAAAACAAAAATGTATTGATGGGTAAACAGCCCTATGTTTATACTACTATTGTAGATTTCAGGATGCAGAAATTTTACCTACTATGCAAGAACATACCCTATCCGAAGCTCTGATACCAAAAATTGATGAGGGATGGGATTCTAACATGATGCAGGATGACATGCAAGGGATGACATGAAGACAAACTAGATTAAAAAAGAAAGTATTTTCAGATTTTATTATAGTTTAATTTCCAAAAATAGCCAAGATTAGGTTAGGGTTATCCTATATCAGTTAGTATCCTACCCACATGCTAGAAACAATCAAATAGAAAAAGAAAACTAGGATCCTTGGACTAAGAATGCCTATTAGGTACATGTTCTCCTTCAAAAAAATTAGACAAAGAAAGTTGGGATGGGTTAGTTTTACCTAGCAATGACGTTCTTGAAGCCGTAGAAGGGTTCGCTCTGCTCGGATCAGTGCCTGAACAAAAAAGTCGCTTTCTCGTAGATCCACCAGCTTTTTACTAGATTGGTTTGGGGCAAAGAAGACCTTCATCCAGAGGGCTTGGTACCAGAAGGATCCTGCAAACATCAGAGGTTAGCTGCGTAGAAGATAAGAAAAATATGAAATGGGAGATAGGAAAAGGGAAGAAAGATGGAGGGGCGCCAGGGCTAATTTGCAGTCTGGAGGAGATGAAGATGGCTAGATCTTTAAAGGGGTAGCCTGGAGATGGACTTGGTGGCCTGGATGCTTGGAGGGGATGCTAGGATGTCTGAAGATAGTGGCCAGGAAGATGATGGGTGGGGCGGCCTAGGGTTGATGGAGTTTGGTGTGGGCGGCCAAGGGAAAAGAAAGAGATGGGCATCCTAGATGGGATGGAGGATGGGGCGGCCAAGTTGGAGAGAGGGGATGTAATGAGGACATTGGTAAGAAGAAAAAACTACAAACTAACAATCTTTAGTTTTAGTCCAATCTGTTTGTTTAGGTTTCCACAAATGTATGAAGAAATCCAACCTTATGAAGAACCTCTTGAAGACTCCTAATTCCATTTGAATGAAGCAAATATGAAGTGTTCAAGTCTACTTAGAGCCAAACAAATAAAACTAGTGAAGACCCCTTCTTTTCCAAGTCCATGGGTCGGCCAAGATCATCTACATTGAAGCCCATCTTTGAAGACTATTGAAAGACCAAATTTAAAAGGACATATGGAAGGATTGGATGAAGACAAATGTTTCAAGGAGATGGTACCACATGGAGCTTCTAGGACTTTCTCTTATTAGGATTAGTTAGATTAGGAACTAATCATGTAATTAGTTACCAACTAAATATAAATTAGTTGGCTTCTTAATGGCTGCCCTTGGCCTATAAAGAGGACCAAGGCCTCCTCTTATAAGGCATGCAATATTTAAGTTGAATGAAAGCTTGCTAGTTTGTCTTCTCTTCCACCTTGCCAAGTTCATGAGTTCTTCTTGGAATTTTGAGTGTTTCTCTTGAAGTTTGAAGCCTAGTGGAAAGAAAAGGAATTAGCATTCTAGGTATTTTTCATAACCCTAATTTAGTGACTTGTTAATTGTAGTGAATAAGAGATTTTGGGCTTAGGGTTTTCTAGTAGAATGATTTTTTTTTGAAATTCATTCTATGCCAAGGAAACCCTAGAAAACCCAACACAAGTAACCCTGTTGGACATGGTTGACATAACTTGAGGGCCAAGAAAACCCTTTTGGGCTAGGGCCTTGACTCCTTGTTGGTCTTGGAAGACATCTGCTTGGACTTGGGCAAAGCTTGGGCATCTTGGACTGGGTCAAAGCTTGGGAGGGGCATCAACATGAATGGGCCTTGGGATAGGGTGCCAAGGCTAGGAATCTAGGGTGCCACTTCTTCATGAGCTAGGTGCTAAAGGCTTCTTGGTCCTGGGCTTGGGAGGTGCCATCACTTGATGTCTGGACTAAGGTGCTCTCTTGTGGGCTTGGCAGCATGAAAGGGCCTACGTATTTGGGTTCCACTACTGGGGAGGCCTGAGTAAGGGTCCAGGTGCATGGAATCCAGTTTTGATTGGGGGAGGGCCTGGTGAATCTCCTGGTCTGGTGACTCTCTTCTTAGTTCTTGTCTTGAAGGAAAATATAGGACTCATATTGGACAAAATCAAGGGACTACAACTGACTTAGTGAACTCAACTAGCTCACTTTATTACAAGACTCAAAATTAGACTTCATTACAGGACTCAACAAAATTGACCAATACATGAATTAGAGATTGGAACCTTGAAATTTTGGTCTGGTCCTGATGTCCTTATCAGGGGCCATCTTGTTCGAGGCCTTCTTCCTTGGATAGTGAGGAAGAGGAAGTCCTTGTAGTGGCTCACAGGGGTCTCTATCAGATGGGGATTGTCATTATGCCCCCTGTGGCTCCTCCCCCTCCTCCTTCTCCTTCTCCCCCTGTCAAGGAGTCGGCCGGTCCCATCGGCATTGCTTCGGTGATGATCGGTGAGGACCTCCTCCACACCTGGAGGGTGTATAGGATCCTTCATTCCATCCAGCTCTCAATCCTGGGACCAGAGGAGCGGGTCACTTCCAATGGCCTGGGTCGAATTGCGTTGTACGAAGATTTTTTCTTCGGGGGCCTCCATCTTCATCTCCACCCCTTCTTTCTTTCCTTTTTGAGCAATTATCGACTGGTCCTAGCCCAACTCACTCCCAATGCCATCTGGACCATTTTTTGTTTCATTGTCCTTTATTACTTCCATGGGATTGTTGCCCATTTCTCTCTCTTCAGGATTTTGTTCACCTTGAAGTGCCACCCAGTTAACAATAGGTGGTGGTTCATGGCCCCCTGCTTGGGGGCTATCAAGCTTGACCTGCCCTCTTCCATCAAGGGATGGAAAAGTAGGTTTATATTCACGTTTGTTGAGGGGATGGACTAGGTTTGGAGTGACCCGGACTGCTCCCCCAACGGGCAGTTTGCAGTTAAGCTAGCCGACAAGGAAGTGTACAACCGGCTTGTCACTTCTGAGGTCCTAGCTCTTTGGGACTTGTTAATTGAGCAGAACCTCATGGACGTCGATGTCAGCCAGGCCCAACCTCAAGGTAAGGCTCGCTGCCGGGCTTCCTTTTCTTCCAAGTTGATCCGGCTTCAACAAGAGACTAACTAGTTTCTCTTATCTTGCAAGGATAAAGTTCAACATAGGCGAGCTCCTCAGCATGTCCAAGAAGAGGGCCACTTCTGTGTGGCCCGAAGGGGTGCCTGCGAAGAAGGTCGAGGAGGAGCTGGGGTAGAGGCCTGGCAAGGAGCTCGCTAGAAGGGGGCCCACCCCACACCGGTCGCACCTGGGCCAGTGACCCAGCCTTTAGCCCGCAGGCCCAAGAGTAAGGCTAGGCCTCTAGACAGGACCACGCCAATAGCCTCGATGGCCCCTCCGTGATCTGAAGCTCCACCCGAGCCGAAGGTGGTGGAGGTGGCAGGAGACACCGCCATAGGAAGACCAGCCCCATCGCCTAGAGACAGGGCCTCCAGTAGCCAGCCTACTACCACCGTGCCTCCGCTAGTAGCCACACCCGAGTCCTCAGAGCCATTCGCAACATTGAGCAGGGGATGAAGAAGGTGTCCCATTACCTGCCTCGAGATGCAATGCTGATGAAGGATGAAAAGTTGGCAGAGAAAATCCTTAATGCCCTCATCTAGCTGCAGGACCACCAAGAGAAGAGCGGCCAATAGCTGGTGGATGTGGTCACCAACGTGTGCCCCCAGCTCCTTTTGGTGAGTCACCTTCTTAACCACTTCATTTTCCTCTTTTGCCCAAGAGACACTGACTAACATTCTTCGTGCAGGTGGTCGTCGATGTCCAACTTCTTTGAGACTCCTACCAAGGGCTGATGAAGCGGGACTACCAGCTCCGCAAGAAGCAAGATGAGGCCTGGGATCATGCCACCCGAGCTTAAGAATTGGAGGGTCAAGTGAAGGCCCTCCAAGACCAGCTGGCCAGCTCCTAGACAAGGACGATGGAGTTGGAGAAGAGATCTGCCGAGCTCAATGGAGCATTGAAGGCCGAGAGGGGGAAGACCCTCTATTTGGTAGAGAAGGAAATGAGCTCTATGATGGAGGTGGCCTGCTTGGAGGAAAAGATGCAAATCCTTCAGGCACAGCTCGAGGAGGAGGTAGCCCGGACCGTGGTGGCCCTGGAGAAGGCCATGGCGGCTATGGCATTGATGGAGGCGGAAAAGAAGGAAGCCACCAAGGTCGTCCACCACTTCAAGGCATCTGAAGCCTTCAAGGATGAGGTCACCAAAGCCATATTGGACTCCAACCACCAAGAGTTCAATGACTTCAAGGGCAAGGCCGTCCGCCTCTTCAGGACAAAAGGGCAGGATAACATCAAGCCCGAGCTACCACTTCCCGGGGCACCGAGAGTTCATGTAGCCGAAGCAGAGCCGGATCCAGAGCTATAGTCTAGGGTAGAGGTCAAGGCTGGATTTGCTGCCCGAGATGCCCCCCAGTCTGATGCTATGTCGGCATCGGGGGGAGTAGGTCATCAGTCGGGGAAGGAGCCGGTGATCGAAGGCTAAATTTTTTCTTTCTTTTTGTAACTTAATTTTTGAAAGACTTCTCAGCCTCTCAGGAGTCTATACTTTGTAAAAAAATTTTGATCAATGAAGAAATTATTATTCCTTCAATTGTCAAGTGCTTCTCTTCTTTTTCTTTGTGTTCGAGTTCATTGAATGGCTACCCAGCTTGTCGAGAGCCTTGACTGATGTAATGAATACTTCAATGAATAACATAGTTTTTCCTTCCAACGGATGTGCCTTTCTTCTTTTCTTCTATCACTTTGACGAGGAACCAGCCATCGTCCGGGTATTTTTTCCCTTTTTTTTAATTTTCTCATATTTTTTTTATTTTCCTATTCTTGCTATTCCACTTATCACCGCTATTCTAGTTTTATTCTAGGTTTATCCCCAGTTATACCATCCTTATTCCATCTCCTCCATCCTTCTCCCGTGAATTTTTTAAAATGCCCAAACCCTAGCCTCCGCCCCCTCCGGCCCCAGATCTGGGCCGCCCGACCCCCGGCCACCCCCTCCGGACTGCCGCTGACGCTCACCGGCCCTCGACCTCGCCGGAGAAGCACGGCCGCCGCCCAACACCGTGGGAAGATGAACGGACGCAGAGGCATCCGCCCGCCATGGCCCATGGCCACCGCCACCCGCCTGCGACCGACCGCCCGATCGCCGCCCAACGGCCCTCGCTCGGCGGCTAGAAATCCCCCGCCGACGCCTTAGGCCCCACGCTCGTGGGAAGCCCAAGCGGCACGGCCATGCATGCCATGCCGCCACTGCGCCACCGCCTGCCTGTCGCCGCCCACCACCGGTCCGCGCTCGCTTGGCCGCCGGAGGCCACGCCGATGCCCAAGAGGTCTCCCACGGTCGTGGGAGACCAAATGGCATGCTGGGCATGCCGTGCCGTTCCTGAGCCACCGCCTCGCCTGTAGACCGCCGCCAGCCATCCGCCGCTCGTAGTCCACCGGCCCCGTCCACTGCCCACTTCTCGGTCATCCGCTGGTGCCCCACCGGAGTTGGTTCCCTCCCTTCCACAGTCGTGAGATGAGTTTGCACAAATTTCAGAGCAGTCTAATTTTCAAAGCAGCATGCTTTCTGGAGCAAATCATCAAGCTGACACGTATCTCAGAGCAGATCAGCACCACTTTTGATGCAATACGAATTTTGATGTAATTTATTTTCCTTTTTTAATTTTCTTAGAGGCTAAGAAACTGAAGGTTTTTGATTTTCCTATATAAAGACCCCCTCTCCCCCTCTTGTAAGATGATTTGATATAAGTTTTTGAGGTTATCCATTGGTTCTGGTTCTGGGCTGAGACCTGTTTGCCTTCGTTCCCTACTGTGTGGATAATGGATTCGTTGGGGGGTGTGAGAGTCCTACTTTGTGGATAATGGGTTCGAGCATCCTAGTTATCCCCTATCTCGTCTTCTTTATCCCCTCATGTCCTTTGCGAGTCACCCTAGCAGCCTATATGAGAGCCCTACTATGTGGATGATGGGTTCGATGAGAGTTCAGGATAGCTGGTGCTTTGATCTCTTGGGAGGGTAGCTATGTACTTTGATCCATCGGGAGGGTAGCTTTATGCTTTGACTCCTGACTTTCTATGTGCGTCTCCCCATTAGAGTGAGCCCCAGGACCATGAGTTCCAGTTCCCAGTCCCCCATCTCCATCCTTCCTTCACCACCTCCACCAAGAAAATTGAAAACCAAAAAGATTTCAGCTGTTTTAGAGTATTAGCTTTAGTGACACCCTAGTCCCGGGAGGCTTCTTAGCCCTCCCACGGTCCTAGTTTACTTAGGTTGTTTCCCTTTCCCAAATAATCCAGGTTACATCGAGTCCGTGTCCCGCATCAATTTTGGTATCAGAGCGAGTTGTGGTTAGGGCGAACTCCATTTTTTCGAACTCGATGGAGTCGAGTTCTTCATGGTCGAGGAGAATGATGGGGATCCGGCCATCGTCTAGATATTTTTTCCCATTTTTTTAAAATTCTCGTATTTTTTTTATTTTCCTATTCCTACTATTCCACCTATCCCCGCTATTCTAGTTTTACTCTAGGTTTATCCCCGAGTTATCCCATCCTTATTCCATCTCCTCCATCCTTCTCCCGTGAATTTTTTAAAATGCCCAAACCCTAACCTCCGCCCCCTCCGGCACCAGATCCGGGACGCCTGACCCCCGGCCGCCCCCGCCGGACCGCTGCCGCCGCCCAACACCGTGGGAAGATGAACGGACACGGAGGCGTCCGCCAACCATGACCGACGGCCGTCGCCCGCCTGCGGCCTGCCGCCCGACCACCACCCGCCTGCGGCCTGCCGCCCGACCGCCACCCGCCGGCCCTCGCCCGGCCGCCAGAGATCCCTCGCCGGTGCCTTGGGCCCCACGCCATTGGGAAGCCCAAGCGGCATGGCCGTCCGTGCCATGCCACCACTGTGCCGCCACCCGCCTGCACCGCCGCCCTCTTGTCGTCGCCCGCCACTGGTCCGCCACCCGCTTGGCCGCCGGAGGCCATGCCAGCGCCCAGGAGGTCTCCCACGGTCGTGGGAGACCAAATGACAAGCTGGGCGTGCCATGCTATTCTTGTTCCACTGCATTACCTGTAGCCCGGCGCCAGTCGTCCGCTGCTCGCCGTCCGTCGGTGATGCAGAACAAATAAAGGGATGCGATGCGGAAGTAAATTAAGATTAACTATTTTTTTTTGTTGTTGTTTTTATATGTTTGTAGAAGTTGGCTTCAAATCAAAGAAAAGTTAACCTAACATTGAAAGATACTAATATGATAATTGAAAGCACAATTTTAAGGAAACTAAATTATTAGAGTAGTTCAGAAGCAACGGATCGCTGGGGGTTGAGAAACTCCCAGACCTAGGGTTTCGCTCCGAACTTTCAACAGAACAGAAATAAAGAGAAGAGATGGTTTATCTAACCAGACAATGATCTTCACAGATTTTGGTGGAAGAACTCTCCCGAGCAGATTGTTGGATCCTCGGATTCAGATATCTTCGTAATGGATCCTCCAATACTGGTCCTTTGGCGGGTTGGCTTCTCCTGAACTCAAGATCTGGAAGAGTAGAAAAACAATTGATGGAATCAGAGAGTCAAGGGAAAGATTTACCAGGTTGATGAACTTGAAGATTGAAATTGCTGAAAACTGGATTCTCCTGGATGTTGATGTGATTTTCCTTGGAACTTGCTCTGGATCTGAAGTAGCCGGACTGGATCTGGATGAAGGTGGACGGCCTGGACTTGTAGAGAGAGAGAGGCCGTGGGAGATGGATGGAACTAGGGTTTGATGGATTGGAAATAATGAAAGGTGGCTAGGGTTTTGGGATTTCAAGTGGCTAACCTAGGGTTTTGGATAAAGATGGAGATCTCTCACCTCCTCAAGGCTCCAATGGAACCCGGATTACCCCCTCACGGAGCTCAACACTTAGAATAGTGCGGAAGAAGAGAAACCTAGGTCACTCAACACAAGAGAATAGCAAAAAAAATAATTTTCTTCATTGATTTTCAAAGTTACAAAGAGAGGTCTATTATATAGACCTAAAATTTTCTCCTAGCTTGTACAAATTCCCATGTGGGACTAAACTCTTCCAACCTCTAGATTAGGTAGAAAACCCCCTCTCTTGGTCGACCAAGACTTCAAAAAAAATTGGGACGGCCATAAAGGAATTTTTTTTGGAATTTTTATGGCGCCTCCTTTGGAGTTGGATTTGGATTTGGAGTCCTCCTCTTCTTATGGCATTTCTTCTTTTCTTCCACTCCAAGTTAAGCTCTTTGATTTTGATTTGAACTTCAATTGGATGTCCTTCTTTGATTTCTTCTCCAAGAGAAGTTTTCTTCCTTCTTTGCTTAGGTAAAATAGGCAGGTATGGGCGCCTCCTTTAAATTAGCTTCCAATTTGATTTTTTCTTCTTTGGGTGTGGGGACCATGACACTGGGATGCCTCTGTGGCGCCACCTGGACCCTGGCGTGTGCTCGGAGTGTGGCTGGGCGTGTGGCTTGGAGTGTGGCCTCCACTTGCTTGGACCTTGGTTTGATTGGAAGACAAATGTGGCACCATTTTGGACCAAATTGAAACCACATTGGGACTTGCACTGAGTCAACATGACTCAACAAAATTTAAATGGTGACTCAAGAAATAAATAAAATAAATAAACTGGTTGACCAGGTCAACCTTTATTACAAACCCTAATTTCTCGGGCAATGTCAATCAGAGATCCAAATGGAGCTCTGAAGTCTTCTTCTGAGTCTGGTGCCCGTACCAATTCTCCCAGGGTGGGAGGAACTCGACCCTGTCGAGTAAGGCTCAAGTTGGCTCTGGTATCTCTCCAAGAGGTCTGGGTCCAATTCTTGTAATTCTTCTCGGGAGATCCAAGAGTCATCAGAATCTGGCCTTCCTTTCCAGCGGACCAGGTACCTTTGGTATCCTCGATTACGAGTAGAGATAACCTGATCATCCAGGATCTTTTCAATCTGCATTTTCCTCACAGGCCAGTTTGTTGGTGGACACACAGGGTCGGGATCACTCTCAACGATAGGGTTAGGCTCAAAAGGCTCACTAGGAATCACAGCTGGCTCCCTGTACTCTACTAAGTCTGTAATGTTGAAAGTAGAGCTAATGCCTAGTTCTGGAGGCAACTCGAGCACATAGGCATTGGATCCTACTCTCTTTACCACTCTAAATGGTCCAGCTCCCCTAGCATGTAACTTTCTAACGGTTCCAGGAGGAAACCGTTCAGGCCTTAACCTAATCATCACATAGTCTCCCTCAACAAAAGATTTGACTCGCCTTTGAGTATCAGCCAACTTCTTATAAGTTTCATTACTTAAATTTATTTTGGCATGAATTTCTTTATGCAAGTCTTTTACATGCTGTGCAAAATTCTCAGCAGATTCGGAGACTCGAGTGTGGATAGGTAAAGGGACTAGGTCAAGAGGTGTGTGAGGTTTGTACCCATGTACAATTTCAAATGGACTCTTACCCGTAGACCTATTGACCGAGTCATTGTACGCAAATTCTGCCCTTGGTAGGTATAAATCCCAATTTCTGGTGTTTTCACCAACAAGACATCTCAGCAGATTTCCTAGGCTACGGTTCACTACTTCAGTTTGGCCATCAGTTTGGGGATGATAGGCAGTTGAAAACTTAAGTTTTGTCCCTAACTTATGCCAAAGGGTCTTCCAAAAGTAACTGGTGAACCGGACATCCCTATCTGAAACGATTGTCTTAGGTAGGCCATGGAGTCTAACTATCTCATTGAAGAAAAGCGTGGCTACCTTAGATGCATCAAAGGTTTGGGAACAAGGCAAGAAGTGGGCCATTTTAGAGAATCGGTCGACTACGACACAGATAGAATCATGTCTCCTCTGGGTCTTAGGTAAACCTAACACAAAATCCATACTCACATCTTGCCAAGGACGATCTGGGACAGGGAGTGGGGTATAAAGGCCAGTGTTTTGTTTTCGCTGTTTGGCAACAGCGCAGGTTCGACATCTAGCTACAATATTAGCTACATCCCTTTTCAAGCTAGGCCAGAAAAAGTGGTCTTCAATAGCTAGAATGGTCTTGTCTTTTCCAAAATGGCCGGCTAAACCTCCAGCATGGATTTCCCAAATCAAAAATTCCCTAAGAGAAGTTCTAGGGATGCAAAGCCTATTTTTGAAGAACAAAAAACCATCTACAAGGGTATAATCCTGGTGATTACTAGATGGTCCTTGAACTAGATCCTGATACACAGTTGTGAAATCCGGACAAGACTCATATTCCTCTTTGATTTGCTCAAACCCTATGACCTCAGTTCTAACAGAAGTTAATAACAGAGATCGGCGACTAAGGGCATCAGCTACCTTATTCTCAACTCCAGCCTTATGTTTCAGGACAAAAGTATAGGACTGGATATATTCTACCCACTTAGCATGCCTAGGGTTAAGCTTCTTTTGGGAGTTCAGAAATCTAAGAGCCTCATGGTCCGAAAATAGTACAAATTCCTGCGGTAGCAAATAATGTCTCCAGTAACGCAAAGCTTGCACCACCGCATAAAATTCCTTATCATAGGTAGAATACCTAAGCTTAGCATCATTAAGTTTTTCACTAAAGAATGCTATGGGATGATTCTCTTGGCTTAGGACTCCACCTATTCCTACACCTGAAGCATCACAGGCAACCTCAAATACTTTAGAAAAATCGGGTAATCTCAGAATGGGTGCCTGGGTCATTTTATCCTTAAGATCTAGGAAGGCTTTATGGGCTGACTTAGTCCAATGAAATTCTCCCTTCCTAATACAATCAGTGATAGGAGCAGCTAAAGTACTAAACCCCTTGATGAATCGCCTATAGAAGGTAGCCAAGCCGTGGAAACTTCTAACTTCATGCACATTGGTTGGCTCTGGCCAGTCTACTATGGACCTAATTTTCTCAGGATCGGCCGCCACGCCGTCAGGGGTTACTACAAAACCAAGAAAGATAACTCTACTAGTCATGAATTCACACTTCTTAAGATTACCGTAGAGTCTCTCATTCCTCAAAACTTGGCAGACTGCTCTAAGGTGGCCTAGGTGATCTGCTGGGGTCTTACTATAGATCAGGATGTCATCAAAATAGACCACCACAAATTTTTCTATGAAAGCTCTAAGTACCTGGGTCATAATTCTCATGAAGGTACTAGGGGCATTGGACAACCCAAAAGGCATAACAACCCATTCATAAAGACCATCCTTAGTTTTGAAAGCAGTTTTCCATTCATCCCCGGGTCTAATCCTAACCTGATGATAGCCGCTTTTGAGATCAATCTTAGAAAAAACCATTGCACCAGCCATCATATCAAGCATGTCATCTAGTCTAGGGATGGAAAACCTATATTTGATTGTAATTTTATTGATGGCACGACTATCAACACACATCCTCCACGTGCCATCTTTCTTTGGGGTTAGTAAGGCTGGGACTGCACAAGGGCTAAGACTTTCTCTAATAAACCCCTTCCTCAATAATTCTCCAACCTGCTTTTGCAGCTCTTCATGCTCAGATGGATTCATCCTGTAATGGGGCAAGTTGGGCAAAGTCGCTCCTGGGATTAGATCTATGGCATGCTGGATATCCCTAAGAGGTGGAAGGTGGTCTGGCAAATCCTCGGGAAAGACATCCTCAAATTCTTTTAACACAGGTTTAACTTCTTGAGGAGGCTCTGAGGGTTTCGAAGTTCTAAGTTCCTTAGTAGTCAACATCCAGATGGGTGAACCACTATGAATTTCTTGTTCTAGATCCTTAGCACTGATTAGGTTCACTCCAGTTTTCATCTCCTTAACCTTACCGGCTCCTTTAGTTACCTTGTCCTTAGGGGGAACTGAATGGATCGTAATCTTCTTCCCATTGAAACTAAAGACACAGGTATTGGATTTTCCTAAGAGGGTGGCATCATGATCATACAACCAAGGTCTTCCGAGAATTATACTGCTCACCCCCATGGGTAAGACATCGCACCAAATCTTTTCGTGATAAGATTGCATTTGGATTTGGACTTGACATCTAGACTGGATGGGTATGGAGGTAGAATCTACCCAAGAAACCTTATAAGGGTTGGGATGGGGAACTGGGATTAAGCCTAACATCTTGACAGTGCTAGTAGAGATGGCATTTACACAGCTCCCACTATCTATGATGATCTTACATACCTTATCCCCTAATTTAAGAAAAGTCTGTAGGATGTTAGTCCTACGCCAATCCTCTTGAACTAGATTCTGGGATAGGATGCATCTTACAACTCCTAATTGGTCAGATTCATTGGGTTCCTCCTCTCCTTCATACTCCTTAACCAAATTCATTCCGGCCTCATAAACTTCTTCTTCAAATTCCTCACTGGGCTCGGAATTATCATTCACTCCCTCTTCTATGTAAAGGGATCTTCGTGGGCACTGGCTAGCAACATGACCTACCTTATGACACTTGAAACAGGCTATGGCAGTACACTGACTGGAAATGTGACCTGGTTTCTGACACTTAAAACAGGTGATATTTGAACTAGGGGTTCTCTGGGTGTCAGGTGCCTTACCTTTGTCCATGGGTCTAGGGATAGAAGTACCCTGAAAAGGTTTACTAGGGATAACTTGGCTAGGTCCATTCCTTGGGATTGGGGCACTAACCCTAGAAGGTATAGGTCCTCTCTGAAATTTCTCAGTGTTCAGTGCAATCTGGTAGGCTTGGTCTAGATCAGTAACCTCTCTCAGAAATAGTTCTCTCTTGATATCTTCCCTCAGTCCAGCCCTAAATCTAGACAAAGTGACTTCGTGGGCTTCACTCACATCACATCTCATTAGGTATTCATCAAAAGTAGCTATATAGTCTGAGACAGATCGGTTTCCTTGTTTCAGGTTTTGCCATTGGTCTAACAGGTTTTGCTGGTATGAAATGGGTAGGTATTTATCTCTCAGTTTTTCTTTCATACCCTGCCAAGTGGTTATGGGCTCAACATTCCGTCTCCTAGTGGTTAGCTCAATGTTCCCCCAGTATAACCTAGCTTGACGCACTAATTTCATCTTGGCAAACTTGTATTTCCTCTCCTCAGACATAGCATACCACTCAAAGTATTGATCCATCTCACCCTCCCAATCAGAATACACCTTAGGGTTCAGACTACCATCAAAAGTGGGTGCATCTAATTTGATGTTCCTGATGAACCTATCATCTCTATCTTCAGGCTCTGGGTCAGGCCTCCTATGATTAGGTTTAGGATCTCTATATAAAGGCCTTCTAGGCTCCTGATGTGGGTGAGGTTGAAGCACATTAAAATCGGGGTCAGGAGTCCAATTCCGATGTCTAGGTTCTTCAAGTACTTGGACTCGGTCCCTAAGTTGGGTAAGATCCTCATGAATTTGTGCGCTAAACTGGGCCACAGTGTTTGTCATATCCTGATTCATTTTAGCCATACTTTCAGTAAGAGTTCTGATCATGGCCTCTAAATCAGGTTGGGTTTGACCAGGTTGATATGGCACTCCGTTTCTGGTAGACATGATGATTCAAGCAAGCACACAAAATGAGACTAGACTAAATCGACTACTGGATCACTAGACCTAGAGTCCAAACTAGATGCCCAATCAGAGTGGCAAGCTAGCCTGTAGTAACTCAGGACTCAGCCAGGCAGGTGTAAGGGGAGTGTTAGGTCCCTGATTGCCAATCCTAGACACCAATCAGTGATTGGCCAGGTAGGCGGACCAGCACACAAGCCCTTCGGGATGTAGTCCCTAAACCACCATTCTAGACACTGAGTGCTAAGCACACACAGAATAACTCGGCAAACTGACTCAACACTAGCCTAGACCCGACCAATTGGTGTCCCTAGCCCACTAGGGCAAATTAGGTCTAACTGATTTTAAATTAGGTCTAGGTTCGAATGATTGGATGGTGGTTTTGGGCTAAGGAGAGGTAATCAACTCCTCCCCTTATCTTAGATGCTCAATTGCCCTTAAGTAAATTATGAGATGATCACTCCAAAAAGAATTGAATTGCAGAACACAAAAAATAGAGTTGCTATATTTTAATGCTCAGAATTTTTACCGAAACCAATAAATCACAGAAAAATTATGGAAAATAGGATCAATTATACTGGTTTCAACGAAGCAAAAATCATGCAATTTGGAGTTTTATACAAGGAGAAATAATTCAGATAACAGGATAATTACGGGCTGCAACTAGATTGTCTTCCCCGTTTATAATCCCTGCTACGAAGTTATAACCCAATGGATCCCCTACACGCCCTAGGAACACCCCGTGGAATGGGAAGAGGAGGCTTGCACCTCGCTTAGTTCCTAGGACCGGACGTCCTGGGGAGTCTACTTCGAGCAGACAAAATAAAAAGAGAACAATCAAAGCAAGCAAGCAAATCAGAAACCCTAGACTGGGCTCTGATACCAAAAATGATGCAGAACAAATAAAGGGATGCGATGCGGAAGTAAATTAAGATTAACTATTTTTTTTTTTTGTTGTTTTTATATGTTTGTAGAAGTTGGCTTCAAATCAAAGAAAAGTTAACCTAACATTGAAAGATACTAATATGATAATTGAAAGCACAATTTTAAGGAAACTAAATTATCAGAGTAGTTCAGAAGCAACGGATCGCTGGGGGTTGAGAAACTCCCAGACCTAGGGTTTCGCTCCGAACTTTCAACAGAACAGAAATAAAGAGAAGAGATGGTTTATCTAACCAGACAATGATCTTCACAGATTTTGGTGGAAGAACTCTCCCGAGCAGATTGTTGGATCCTCGGATTCAGATATCTTCGTAATGGATCCTCCAATACTGGTCCTTTGGCGGGTTGGCTTCTCCTGAACTCAAGATCTGGAAGAGTAGAAAAACAATTGATGGAATCAGAGAGTCAAGGGAAAGATTTACCAGGTTGATGAACTTGAAGATTGAAATTGCTGAAAACTGGATTCTCCTGGATGTTGATGTGATTTTCCTTGGAACTTGCTCTGGATCTGAAGTAGCCGGACTGGATCTGGATGAAGGTGGACGGCCTGGACTTGTAGAGAGAGAGAGGCCGTGGGAGATGGATGGAACTAGGGTTTGATGGATTGGAAATAATGAAAGGTGGCTAGGGTTTTGGGATTTCAAGTGGCTAACCTAGGGTTTTGGATAAAGATGGAGATCTCTCACCTCCTCAAGGCTCCAATGGAACCCGGATTACCCCCTCACGGAGCTCAACACTTAGAATAGTGCGGAAGAAGAGAAACCTAGGTCACTCAACACAAGAGAATAGCAAAAAAAATAATTTTCTTCATTGATTTTCAAAGTTACAAAGAGAGGTCTATTATATAGACCTAAAATTTTCTCCTAGCTTGTACAAATTCCCATGTGGGACTAAACTCTTCCAACCTCTAGATTAGGTAGAAAACCCCCTCTCTTGGTCGACCAAGACTTCAAAAAAAATTGGGACGGCCATAAAGGAATTTTTTTTGGAATTTTTATGGCGCCTCCTTTGGAGTTGGATTTGGATTTGGAGTCCTCCTCTTCTTATGGCATTTCTTCTTTTCTTCCACTCCAAGTTAAGCTCTTTGATTTTGATTTGAACTTCAATTGGATGTCCTTCTTTGATTTCTTCTCCAAGAGAAGTTTTCTTCCTTCTTTGCTTAGGTAAAATAGGCAGGTATGGGCGCCTCCTTTAAATTAGCTTCCAATTTGAATTTTTCTTCTTTGGGTGTGGGGACCATGACACTGGGATGCCTCTGTGGCGCCACCTGGACCCTGGCGTGTGCTCGGAGTGTGGCTGGGCGTGTGGCTTGGAGTGTGGCCTCCACTTGCTTGGACCTTGGTTTGATTGGAAGACAAATGTGGCACCATTTTGGACCAAATTGAAACCACATTGGGACTTGCACTGAGTCAACATGACTCAACAAAATTTAAATGGTGACTCAAGAAATAAATAAAATAAATAAACTGGTTGACCAGGTCAACCTTTATTACAAACCCTAATTTCTCGGGCAATGTCAATCAGAGATCCAAATGGAGCTCTGAAGTCTTCTTCTGAGTCTGGTGCCCGCACCAGTCGGCCCTGTCCACCGCCCGCTTCTCGGTCGTCCGCTGGTGCCCCGCCGGAGTTGGTTCCCTCCCTTCCAAGGCTGTGAAATGAGTTTGCATAGATTTCAGAGCAGTCTAATTTTCAGAGCAGCCTGCTTTCTGGTGTAGATCATCAAGCTGACACGCATCTCAGAGCAGATCAGCACCACTTTTGATGCAACATGAATTTTGATGTAATTTATTTTCCTTTTTTAGTTTTCTTAGAGGCTAAGAAACTGAGGGTTTTGGTTTTTCCTATATAAAGTCCCCCTCTCCCCCTCTTGTAAGATGATTTGATATAAATTTTTGAGGTTCTCCATTGGTTCTGGTTCTGAGCTGAGGCACGTTTGCCTTCGTTCCCTACTGTGTGGATAATGGGTTCGTTAGGGGGTGTGAGAGTCCTACTTTGTGGATGATGAGTTCGAGCACCCTAGTTATCCCATATCTCATCTTCTTTATCCCCTTGTGTCCTTTGAGAGTCACCCTAGTGGCCTCTATAAGAGCCCTACTAAGTGGATGATGGGTTCGATGAGAGTTCAGGGTAGCTGGTGCTTTGATCCCTCGGAAGGGTAGCTATGTACTTTGATCCCTCGGGAGGGTAGCTTTATGCTTTGACCCCTGACTTTCTGTTTGCGTCTCCCCGTTAGAGTGAGTCCCAGGGCCATGAGTTCCAGTTCCCAGTCCCCCATCTCCATCCTTCCTTTGCCACCTCCACCAAAAAAATTGAAAACCAAAAAGAGATCAGCTATTTTAGGATTTTAGTTTCAGTGTCACCCTAGTCCCGGGAGGCTTCTTAGCCCTCCCACGGTCCTAGTTTACTTAGGTTGTTACCCTTTCCCAAATAACCCAGGTTACATCAAGTCCGTATCCCGCATCAATTTTGGTATCAGAGCGAGTTGTGGATTAGGGTGTGCCCCATTTTTTTGAACTCGACGGAGTCGAGTTCTTCACGATCGAGGAGAATGATGGGGATCCAGCCATCGTCCGGGTATTTTTTCCCATTTTTTTTTAATTTTCTCATATTTTTTTTATTTTCTTATTCCTGCTATTCCACCTATCCCCGCTATTCTAGTTTTATTCTAGGTTTATCCCTGAGTTATCCCATCCTTATTCCATCTCCTCCATCCTTCTCCCGTGAATTTTTTAAAATGCCCAAACCCTAGCGTCCACCCCCTCCGGCCCCAGATCCGGGCCGCCCGACCCCCGACCGCCCCCGTCGGACCGCCGTCGATGCTTGCCGGCCCTCGCCCTCGCTAGAGAAGCGCCGCCGCCGCCCAACCCCGTGCGAAGATGAACGGATGCGGAGGTGTCCGCCCGCCACGACTCACGGTCATCGTCGCCCGCCATGACCCACGGCCTTTGTCGCTCGCCTGCGACCGGCCGCCCGACAGCCGCTCGCCGGCCCTCGCCCGGTCGCCAGAGATCCCCCGCCGGCACCTTGGGCCCTATGCCCGTGGGAAGCCCAAGCGGCACGGTCGTGCATTCCGTGCCGCCACTGCACCGCCACTCGCCTGCGCCGCCGCCCGCCTGTTGTCGCCCGCCACCGGTCCATCGCCCGCTTGGCTGTCGAAGGCCACGCCAGCGCCTAGGAGGTCTCCCACGATCGTGGGAGACCAAACGGCATGCTGGGCGTGCCGTGCCGTTCCCGTGCCACCGCCTCGCCTGCAGCCCGCCGCCAGCCGTCCGCTGCTCGACGTCCGTCGCTCGCTTCTCGGCCGTCTGCTGGTGCCCCGCCGGAGTTGGTTCCCTCCCTTCCACGGCCGTGTGATGAGTGTGCACATATTTCAGAGCAGTCTAATTTTCAGAGCAGCATGCTTTCTAGAGCAAATCATCAAGCTGACATGCATCTCAGAGCAAATTAGCACCACTTTTATTGCAATAGGAATTTTGATGTAATTTATTTTTCTTTTTTAGTTTTCTTAGAGGCTAAGAAACTGAGGGTTTTGATTTTTCCTATATAAAGACCCCCTCTCCCCCTCTTGTAAGATGATTTGATATAAATTTTTGAAGTTCTCCATTGGTTCTGGTTCTGGGCTGAGGCCCGTTTGCCTTCGTTCCCTACTGTGTGGATAATGGGTTCGTTGGGGGGTGTGAGAGTCCTACTTTGTGGATGATGGGTTCGAGCACCCTAGTTATCCTCTATCTCATCTTCTTTATCCCCTTGTGTCCTTTGAGAGTCACCCTAGCGGCCTCTATGAGAGCCCTACTATGTGGATGATGGGTTCGATGAGAGTTCAGGGTAGCTGGTGCTTTGATCCCTCGGGAGGGTAGCTATGTACTTTGATCCCTCGGGAGGGTAGCTTTATGCTTTGACCCCTGACTTTCTGTGTGTGTCTCCCCGTTAGAGTGAGTCTCAGGGCCATGAGCTCCAGTTCCCAATCCCCCATCTCCATCCTTCCTTCGCCACCACCAAGAAAATTGAAAACCAAAAAGAGATCGGCTATTTTAGGGTTTTAGTTTCAATGTCACCCTAGTCCCAGGAGGCTTCTTAGCCCTCCCACGGTCCTAGTTTACTTAGGTTGTTTCCCTTTCCCAAATAACCCAGGTTACATCGAGTCTGTGTCCCGCATCACACTTCTTCTTCTTCTTCTCTTTTTGCCTTCACATACTTTGAAGCATTTTCAAGGGATCTCCCAAGTTATAAAAGACTTACTTCTATAACAAAGAATAAGCCTTGCTTAGGCTACGAAGGACTTGCTTCTGGTTGGGAAACTTTGTTTTGCTCTTTTCTTCCTTCTGCTCTTCTACTTTTTTTGCATGATAGGAAGATAGGCTCCATGGTGGCCATGTGCGAGCCTCTCCATGTCTTGGCCATCCTGGGCTAATTCTGGAATCTTGGGACTGGCATGGAGGACTTTGAGAACACTCCATTCCTTCTTTGCTGGTCTTATGGTCTTGCAGACTCGAGTACAGGGCTTTCGGGGTGTTCTAGCTTGATTTGCCAAATTGTGAATCAAGAGGTAGATAGCAGGACTCCGAAGGCTTATTGGCTTACATCTTCGAACTGTGAGTAAGGTAGTTGAGTGCTGAGCTTTAGGAATCTTTCGACTTTGAGTGCGGGGCTTCGTAAGTTTCCTGGCTTTGAGTGCGGGGCTTCATAAGTTTTCTAGCCTTGATCGCCGGACTTGGAGTCGGGTGAGCGAGTTCCTGCACGGTGAAAGATAGTGTTGCACCAAAAAGAAACTTTAATAATTTAGAAAAAACCTTATATTATTGGTAGTACATCCTCAAATTGTTGGTGTTCCACATTTGAGAGAACTGGTCTCCATTGAGCATGAAGAGGTAGTAGGCTCCATTTGGCAGAGCCTCGACCACCTTGTAGGGGCCTTCCTGATAGGGACATCAGATCAGGCATAGACTTCAAACTTCAATTTATTCTCTAAAGTCATGTGTTGGTCAATTTTGAACCCTTAATGATGTGTTAAGTTTTGTAATAAAGTTAGTCTAGTTGAGAGTTTTGTAATGAAGTTAGCTCAGCTGAGTTGAGTGAGTCCTGTAATAAGTTGAGACAAAATGTCCAATTGAGTTGTCTCAACCCCAGTCTAGTCCAATTGAGTCCTGTAAGTTTATGTTTAATCCAATACAAGTCCAGTTTTATACAAGAGGAGGAGCACCAGCCAAAGCCTTCACCAGGCCCTCTCAGAACCAAGCAAGTCCAATCCCATGAAGCTCCACACATGAAGATTCTAGGAATATTCTTCCAAGCACCCAGCCCAGGGTTTCCAGCCCACCAGGAGGCCCATGCACCACTGATGCGAGACGGAATGGGGGAGGATCACTAGCAAGCATAGAAGTCACTAGGGGATTAGGGCTTGTACTCAAGAACAAGGAACCAAAGCATCACACCCACTCCAATCTGGAGAAAAACTCAAAACTCAATCAAAATAACTTTAGTTTGTATTCATAGGAAAAAAGATGTTTAATACGAGAGGGGAGGGGTGGTATTTATAGATTCACCCCAGGGTACATTACTTGAGGGCTAAGAAACCCTGACTTGTGGGCCAAGAAACCCTGGTGGACCTGGTCAATAGTGGGCCTGTCTTGGGCTGGAGCTCACTCTTGCAGGCCTGGCAGCATGAAGGGGCCCAAGTGCATGAAGATCGGCTCTGGTTGAGGGGGCCTGGTGAATCTCCGAGTCTGCTTACTCTCCTCTTGACTTGAATGACTCAACTGGACTCTTGACTTGAAACAAAAGACTCACAGGACTAAAGGGACTCAATTGGACTTGCATTTTCTACTTTATTACAGGACTCAATTGGCTCACTTTGACTAAAGTGACACAGGACTAAATAAAATAAAAAAATAGACTCTCAATCCCCATCATTCCCCTGTGATGGGGAGAACTCGACTCCGACGAGTCAAGCTCAGCGGGGTTTGATGGAACCGAAACTAACCAAATCAAAACAAAAAGGCTAGTTTCAATTTTTTTTCACCTTTCTTTCTTTTTTTTTATTTTCCTCTAATTTTTTTTGCTGCTCTGAGATCAATGCGGCATTGAAATTCTCGCTGCTCCAGGAATCGTGCACACAAGAACTCATGTTGCTCTGGAAATCGTGCATTATTGAAGTTGGCAACAGTGAAGCGAGTATGCTTTCACATTCGTGCCTTCTTCATCTTCTTCACAAACCAACACCAGGGAGGAAAGGCAGGGGCTTTGGGCTGCTCCGCCAGTGATGACATTGGGGAGGAAGATGGCAGCCAGCCATGGTGGAGATCCGTGTGGTGGCACCGGTGGATCCGGTGAGGGGGCGGATCCGGAGAGGGAATCTATGGCTGGGGAGTCCGAATTCAGAGCCATTCCCCTTGCCGGAGATGATCTGGCATGAGGCGGCACTGATTGGCTGCTGGGGTGGAGTCGACGGCTCGGGGAGACGACTCCGATGGACAGCACAGGGGTGACGGCGTTCGATGATGTCATCGGCAGTGGGAGAAGCCGAACTCGCTAAAGAGAACGATGCCTGCCCATCAGATCGGGCTTCCATCACCCGAATCTCCTCCATCCAAGGCCGGAAGGAGGCCAGGAGCACCACCATGAGGAGGACGACGAGGCGGAGGAGGGCCACCATCGACCGCTGCTCCCAGTTGCCGATCCAGAAGTTTATCGCTGCCCCTCCCTTCCTCACAGACCGAACCAGGATAATAGGGGAAGGCTTCCTGGCAGGCTTTACCGACGACTGTCACTGGGCGAAGGCCGATGGTGGCACGGGACGAGGATGGCTGGACGGACGGAGTTCCGGTTGCTGGTGGTATCTTGTGGTGGCTGGTGATGGCATAGATCGGGCAACACCTCCAGATGCCCTTCTTTCACTCGGTGGCTAGGCAGAGCAAGGTCTTCCGGCATGCTTCGTTGGTGACGGTGGCCATGGCGGACCCGACGGGGTTGGAGACCGGCGGTGTGGATCTGCAAAACTGGCAACAGCGGTGGGCGTCAGATGCGGTCGGGCTTCACGGGTGGAGGCATTGGGGAGGGTCACGGGATGGAGGCAGAAGGTTGGGACGGGCTTCACGGGCATTGGAGAGGAGAGCGGATCAAGCGCGGGGGCATTGACGGACCTCGACAGCTGACCGAGGTTCGAGAAGTTGTACAGGGATCTGGACAGGAGGAAGGATGTAGAGCCAAGACAAAAAGGAAAACCCTAATCCCTTAGCTCTGATACCAAGTTGATGCAGGACAGAACGGGGGAGGATCGCTGGGAGCGTAGAAGTCACCTGGGAATTAGGGCTTGCACTCAAGAACAAGGAACCAGGGTGTCACACCCACTCCAATCTGGAGAAAAACTCAAAACTCAATCAAAATAACTTTAGTTTGTATTCATAGGAAAAAGATGTTTAATACAAGAGGGGAGGGGCGGTATTTATAGATTCACCCCAGGGTACATTACTTGAGGGCTAAGAAATCCTAACTTGTGGGCCAAGAAACCCTGGTGGATCTGGTCAACAGTGGGCCTGTCTTGGGCTGGAGCTCTCTCTTGCAGGCCTGGCAGCATGAAGGGGCCCAAGTGCATGAAGACTGGCTCTGGTTGAGGGGGCCTGGTGAATCTCCGGGTCTGCTTACTCTTCTCTTGACTTGAACGACTCAACTGGACTCTTGACTTGAAACAAAAGACTCACAGGACTGAAGGAATTCAATTGGACTCACATGTTCCACTTTATTACAGGACTCAATTCGCTTACTTTGACTAAAGTGATATAGGACTAGATAAATAAAAAATAGACTCTCGGTCCCCATCAACCACACCTTGAAGGCCGCCCAAGGACATGCACCAAAGCCCATGTGCCCTAGCTTTAAAGGCCACGCCCAAGCCCATTTTGGAGGATGCCCTTGCTGCCCTAAAGTTCAAGCCCAAGTCCATTTAGGCATCCAAGCCCAAGAGGGAGCTTTCGACCAAGTCAAAGAAGGAGAGAAGACCAATTCTAACAGGAGATCTTATTTTATTTTACTCAAATTGTGTACTCCTAGTTCTAAGCAACCTTGTAATCCTTCTTCTATCAAATTTTGTATTCCTATCCTAACTAGGAGAGGACATGGGAACATCTATAAATACCCCACCCCTCCCCCTCTTGTAATCAATCTCTTACTCATGAATTAAAACTCTGGTGAATTTCTTGTGACAATTGTGTTCTTTGGAAGTGTGTGAGACTTGTTCTTTTTCCTTCTTACTAAACCCTAGCCATTGCCCATCCAAGCTAGAGCCCTAAGATGCCCACCATTAGCCCTCTCCAAGATCTAGATGCCCAAAGCTTCCTCCAAGGCCGCCAACTCCCTGTAACTCCATCTTCCAATCATTTTTTAGCTCAATCTTTAGTTTCTTATTTTTTCCTTCTTGTTTGCCTCTAACCTTTGACGTTTGCAGGATCCCTCCAATGAAACTATCCTCGGATGAAGTTTACTTTGCCTCTGAACGAAGTTAATAAAAAGCCAGTAGATCCACGGGAATGTGACTGGATCATCCAGGCATAAATCTGAGCAGAGCGATCTCTTCCACAGCAACTAGAAATCATTGCCTGGTATGTTAAACCTAATTCCCATATCTTTTATGTCTGATTTCTTGAAGTTGAACATACTCCTAATATGCCTTCTTAAACCTAGAATCCTGATTTTATTTTCTTTTGATAGATCTAGCATCTAGTAGGATGCTAATTGATACAGGATAACCCTAACCTAATCTAGGCTAGTTTTGAGAGTCACAACCATAAAAAAATCTAAAAATATTTGCTTGCTTTAATATGATTTTCTTTATCTTCATCCCTTGCATATCATCCTGCATCATATAAGAATCCTGTCCCTCATCACTTCCCAGTTCAGAGATAGCTTGCCACATTCTCTTGGTTGGGATGCTTCTGCCTGCCAGAGGACCAGGTCACCTGGGTGAAACATCTTGGGCCTGATGCGGGCATTGTAGTAGCGCACCACTCATTACCGATATGCCACCATTCGGAGTCAGGCTTTGTCCCTCATCTCATCCAAAAGGTTCAGGTTGAGAAGGAGGTAGGTCGGATTCTCAGCCTTGTTGTATTGCTTTAACCCGTAGCGTAGGCAAACCAACCTCCACCAGAATCACAGCTTTTGAACCGAAGACAAGGTTGAAGGGTGTCTCACCTGTTGCCATCCAAGGCATGGTGTAGTAGCCCACAGCACACTGGGGAGCTCTTCCTCCCATCAGCCCTTGGCCTTGTCTTGTTGCCCAGGTGGCCAACCCAAGAGGGGAGGTGAATTAAGTATTTAAAAAATTTTCACAAATATGTGCTCTTTTAAAATTATGTGGTGAGTGATGTGATATAAGTATGAATAGCAGAAGCAAGTAAAGAACACAATAAGCACAAGCACAAACATGAGCAATTTATAATGTTTCGGAGCAACCTAGCTCCGACATCCACTACCCAAGATACTACTTGCGATTTCCACTATATTTATCTATGGAATATAGTGAATTTGTTTTGCACTAGGATCATAAACCAAAACCCAAACATGGTTTTACACCGGGATCACCAAGATATAAAAACAATGTTAGTTTTCTCGAGCTCACTAACACACAAACTTAGTTTTCAAAGGCTCACCAAAAACCTAAAACAATCCCTAAGTTACAACCCCTGCTGTATTTGGAACAACTCAAAAAGAGTTAAGAAACAGAGCAACAATAATGATAAACTAAACGTTGTCGGATAGTTGTAGTTGATTCCCTTTGAGAAGCCTTCTTGATTGCTCCTTGAATACTCTTTAAGGCTTCCAATCTTCTTCAATAAATGACTCAAGAAAAGGATATGAGTTGGTGAAGTCTTGAGTTCATCTCTTCAAAGCTCTCTTAAATAATGAATATTCTCTTAAGTCTTATTAAAGTCATCCAAAAGTTATTTTAAATCCCTTATTTATAGTCCTTGAGTTGATCTCAGGTGAATATGACCATTGTAGAGCCTTGGGATTTGAAATATGACCGTTGGAGCATTTTTTGGATTTAAAAAATCAATTATGGAACTAGTTGTTATGCACCTGTACCAGGAATTCGAGTCGGCTTGGATGAGTCGAGTCGGCTCGGATTCTCGATCCTTTAGAAATTGAACACTGGTTGAGTTGGCTCTTCACTGAGGCCGGCTCGCCTGACTAGTTCTCTCAGAATTGATTTTTTCATACTCTGGAGGAGTCAGCTCGGTTATTTATCGAGTCGACTTGGTTGTCTGACTGAATATTTGAGTCGGCTTGGATTTCTATCAAGTCGGCTTGGTTGTTTGACTGATGAATTATAGCTCTGGACGAGTCGGCTTGGGTTCCTTCAAGTCAGCTCGGATGTTTGCATGCCAAAAACTTCATGCCATGCCAGAACAATGAGTCAGCTCTCGTACTTTGAGTCAGCTCGAGAGATTTTTGTCAAAATCCTTCCAAGTTCTTCAATTTTCTTCCAAAAGCTTCCAACAGGCTTCTATGCTCTTTCAAACTCTTCTAAGGTCTATTCTAAGTAATTTAAACTTGAAATTTACCTAGAATTGGCCCACATTCATGAATACAAAAGTAATTTTTCTTTGGGCTCTTCATTACATGATACTTTTTCAAAAATAAACTTGACATACATCAATAATATCAGAATTGTAGGAAAAGTGGTTGTTCATTTAAATCATCCTACAAAACTTCTCAAACATTCAAAAGTATTAGTAACACATGCATACTCCAATATTTTGTTACCATCAAAATCATCCAGGGGTCAACAATCTCTCCCTTTTTGATGATGATAAAATACTGGGCATGGAAAAACTTTACAGTTAAGTATATATGAACACTTAAAAGTGAGTATCAACAATGTATCAGAATGTATCAAAAGTATCAGAGCTTAAAAAAATTAGAGCATTTTATATCAGATCCAATATTTATCAAAATCTGCTTTTCTCTAGAGTGTATCAGAGTTAATTAAATGTCAAGAACATCAGGGCTAGTCAAGAGTTAATCAATGTGTATCAACTAATAGAGCATTTCAAGATGTATCAGAGCTAATTTCAAATGTATCAGAGCTAATTTCTTTTTAGTATCAAGAAGTATCATAGTTAATAAAATCCAAATTATGAATGTATCAGAGCTAATCAAAGGCTAATCAAGATAAATTAAAGCATATTTGAGTTCATTTCCATTAATTAGCATCAAGAAAGTATCAAAGCTTTATTGAGCATTAAAATATATCAGAGCAAATTAATTTTCATGAATGTATCAGAGCTATCATTTAGTATAAAAATGTATCAGAGCTCAAGACTAAAGTTCATTAATTATCTTTCATGCATAAATAATTTCACCCCCTGACTTGCATATTTTCATGAAGTTTTGAACTTTCCATGCATAACACAAGCATTACTCCCCCTTTTGTTATCAACAAAAGGTTCTTTAAGCATTCAATGATTTTTGAAATAGAATAAGAATATTAACATGATTTGGGATAATTTCACCTTCTCTTCATAATTTTGATATTCTTATTAATATTTTCTTTTCTTTTTCAATGATAATTGTTTGATATTTCTTGTTGAGTCCAAGCTGTAAGCATCACAAAAAGTAAAGAAAAATAATAATGACATTAAAGCAAAGTGCATAATACATAAAAGCATGTTTTTGATACAACCATTAAAAACAACATACAAAAGATACAATGAAGATCAAACAACATCTAATCATCTTCTCCTCACTAGAGAAAGAACCTATCTCTAAAATAGTGGAAGAGACCTTAGTTTTCAAGGGTTTCTGCCTAAGATCTCTAAGCCTGGTTCTAGTAGGAGCCTTAGGTCTAGTGGATTTGGCTTTCGGTCTAGCTTTAGGTTTAGAAGAGGTAGGCTCAGTCTTGATATCTATAGAGGGTATGCTAGGCTGAACTATAGGTGTTGGAGGTGGCTGTGTAGGTCTGGCATATGGTGGAGGCTACCTCAGTATAGATGAAGGTTGAGTATGAGGTTGTCCTGAAGTAGATGCACTAGATGCTCCAGCTTCAGATCACAATCCAGACACAAAGATCCAGACAGTCCGAAGCTTAGTGCCAGTCTTTTGAACTCCCTCCTGTAGCTCATGAAGTGCAGTGGCCTGCTCTCTGAAAATGAGTTAGCTGCTCCTCGAAGTCTCCCAAAATTAGAGCGTAAACTCTGAGGTCAGTGCTGTAGTCATCCTAAAGCTTTTGTCCCATCTCCATGGACTCAATCCTGTAAGCCAACTCTCTCATCTCTATTTGGAACTCCTAAAGTCCTGTCTCGAGTGTTTGGCATAGATCGCCAAACATCGATCGAAATGATCCGGTTAGAGTCTCACAAAACTGAGTGAGCTACCCAGTAATATCTACCTGAGTGGTAGTTGGTGGTGCTAAAGTCGATGGTCTTAAAGGTGCATGTGCAGCTGATGGTTTAGGAGGTGTCCTAGGGCAGCTGGTCTGTCTAGTCATCCTAGCCTATCCCTGGATCTCATCATCAATGGAGTCCTTAGTGTTATCACCAGAGCTATCACTATCAGACTCATGCTCAGCATCTCTATCAGTCTCTCTATCAGCAATATGAGCAAACTCAGTAGCCTCTACCTCATCATCAAAATCAGAGTGATGTACCACTCTCTGACCAGATGTTTCTTGACCCAAACACCCTCTACTTGGTGATAACCCATCCTATGGAGGGATTTCTCCAAGTATTTGTTAGTGTGGTGAAGGGGTCATCCATCCTCACCGGTCAAGTCGATACCAAACTCCTAAAACAGTAGAGTGAACACCATACCATAAGGTAGGCAGGCCTTCGCTCTCCTGGCTGCATCCCGAATCTGTACCAACATGATGAATGGAAGATGAGGGCCTCCCTCTTAATCATGCATCTCATGAATACCATGTCATGTTTGCTTACCCAATCGAAGCGACCTATCCTTGGCAAAATGATTCGGCTGATGATGTTGTGGAGAAATCTCATTTCTAGGGATAATATATTAGCTTGCATATTAGAAATCCCTTCTACACTTCTCCTCTCCAGAATAAGTCTTAATGTCCTATGTTTATCCTTTAAGTTCAAATAATTCCTTCCTGCCCTGGGAATTCTCAAAACCCTACTCAATATCTCTTCATTTATGCACATTTGGGTTCCTTTTACAGTTGATAAGATCTCATTCTCCCCAAGTGATAGATTTTGATAGAATGTCCTTACAAGAGAGGGATATGTAGGAATATCAAGTGAACCAAAGAAATCCATCCCTACTGTTCAATCAAGTCCTCGATTCTGAAACCCTGGTTTTCAAGAAAATTAAAATTTATATGCCTACAAGAGGTAACCGGTCAGTTTTCCATGGGAATGATCTGCCTTGCCGGTGCGGGAGACAAATTTCTTGGTTCTTCTTTCTCTTCAATCTGAGTCAGCTCATCCTCATGCTGCTTGGATCTCTTTTCCCATTGGATGGTGTTCGGTTCTGCATGCCTAGCTCTCTTTGCAATTGCTTTCTTGGAGTCATCTGGAGGGAATCTAAGGTGGGAGCAAAAGGTTTGGGGGATTAAGGATTGGAAGGGAAGTGGTCCCCCTAGAGCTTCTATTGAGTTGTGAAAAAGGAAAGTGAATGGGACTTTAGGGCTTACGATTTTATAAAACGATTCGACCTTCAAGTCGACTCGACCTTAGCTCGAGTCAGCTCGAGCCAAAATAACTAAAATGGCTCAAAAATCGACAAAAAGTTATCTAATCTCAAGAATTACACTAAATAGGGTGGTTGGTGACCTTAGATTGATAATGGGGTCCTCTAGATAATTCTTTCTTAATTTTGTGGAATTAGGTCAAAATACTAAAACAGGTCACACAGACCTAATTCTCCTCTAATCATTTAGAATCAATCTTCATTAAGTGGCTTAGTAAAGATGTCAGCTAATTGATTTTTAGTTGGAACAAATTCAAGTTCAATATTTCCATTTTGTACATGATCCCTAATAAAGTGATGTCTAATTTCTATGTATTTTGTCCTAGAATGCTGAATTGGATTCTTTGTCAAATTAATAGCACTTATGTTATCACATTTGATAGAATTTTTGTTTGAATGACACCAAAGTTTTTTAGTTGTTACTTAATCTATAACTCTTGTGCACAACAACTCCCTGCAGCCACATACTCTGCCCAAGTAGTAGACAGTGCTACAGAGTTTTGTTTCTTACAGTGCCATGAAATTAAGTTTCAAACCCTAGAAATTAATAAGTACCGCTAGTACTTTTTTTATCAATTTTACATCCACCATAATCAGCATCAAAAATCTAATTAAATTTAATGAAGATTGCTTGGAATACAATAGACCTAGATTGCTTGTTCCTTTTAGATATTTTATGATTCTTTTGAGTGCAAGTATATGTGATTCTTTTGGATTTAATTGAAATCTAGCATATATACATACACTAAACAAGATATCACGCCTACTAGTAGTTAAATATAATAGTGATCCAATCATATCTCGATATAGTTTTTGATCAACATTTCTTCCATCTTCATCTTTGTCAAGTCTGCAGGAAGGGCTCATGGGTGTGCTCATTTCTTTGACTGACTCCATACCAAACTTTTTAATGATCTCCTTGATAAAATTTGCTTGGTTTATAAATATACCTTCCTTTGTTTGCTTAATTTGGAGTCCAAGAAAGTAGGTTAGTTCATCCATCAAGCTCATTTCAAACTCACCCTACATAAGCTCAACAAATTCTCTACACAAATTTTTATTAGTTGCACCAAAAATAATATCATCTACATAAATTTATACAACAACATATCATTTACTTTTCTTTTAATGAATAAAGTGGTGTCTACATTTCCTCTAATAAAATCATTTTCGAGTAAGAATTTACTCAGTCTATCATACCATGCTCTAGGTGCTTGTTTTAAACCATATAATGCTTTATTAAGTTTGAAAACATGATTTGGAAGAACATGATTTTCATATCCTGGTGGTTGTTCTATAAAATTTTTTTCTAAAATAAATCATTTAAAAAATATACTTTTTATATCCATTTGAAATAATTTAAAATCTATGTAGCAAGCAAATGCAAGTAATAATCTAATAGCTTCTAATCTAGTTACAGGTGCATAGGTTCATCAAAATCTATTCCTTCTTCTTGATTATATTCATTTAGCCACTAATCTAGTTATTTCTAATTACTTGGTCTTTTTCATCTAGTTATTTCTATAAATCTATTTAGTGCCAATAACAGGATGATCTGAGGGTCTATTTACTAGAGTTCATACATTATTTTTTTCAAATTGGTTAAGTTCTTCATGCATTGCCATCATCCAATTAGGATCATTTTATGCTTCTTCTATGCTATTTGGTTTACTTGTGAAACAAATGCTAGATGTCATGTGCACTCTAAGTGATGACCTAGTTCTAACACCTTGTGAGGGATCACCATAATACATCTTTAGAGTGTGATAATTAAATCTTTAGTGTATTGATAATTAAATCTTTACTTACCATTTCTTCTCCTTGTCCTATTAGTTTGTCCTTTAGGCTCATGTCCTCCATAGCTTTGTTGATTATATCTGCATCATTATCAATACACTCTTCTTTTCTAGAAGGTGAGGGGTTAGATTTATCAAATATAATATGAACAGATTTTTCAATAGTCAATGTTTTTATTGAATACTCTATAAGCTTTGCTAGAAGTTGAATAACCAAGAAAAATGCTTCATCAGATTTAGTATCAAATTTTTCTAGGTTATCCTATCCATTGTTCAACACAAAGCATTTACAACCAAAAACATAAAATAATGAATGCTAGATTTTCTATCATTCCAAAGTTCATAGGAGATTTTTCTTTAAATAGGTCTTATGAAAATATAGTTCAAAATATACAGGTGGTGTTCACAGCTTCTGCCCAAAAGTACCCTGGAAGATTGCCTTCACATAGTATAGTTTGGCCATCTCTTTCAATGGCCTATTCTCCTCTCCACAACACCATTTTGCTGGGTGTTCTAGGAGCAGAGAAGTTGTGATCAATGCCGTGCTTAGTGCAACATTCATCAAAGTATTGATTTTCAGATTTTGTGCTGTGATCACTTCTAATAGAATAATTGAAAGAATTTTCTGGTTTGAAACTTTTATGAAATTTTTGAAAACTTTAAAAGCTTCATCTTTGTGTGCAATAAATAAAATCCAAGTAAATCTAATGGGGGAAGGATTCTAATATGATGCAGGATGATATGCAAGGATGAACATGAAGAAATCATATTAAAGCAAACCAATATTTTTAGATTTTTTTTATGGTTTGATTTTCAAAACTAGTCTAGATTAGGTTAGGGTTATCCTGTATCAGATAGCATCCTACCCACATGCTAGATCAATCAAAGAGAAAAGAAAACGGGAATCCTAGGACTAAGAAGGCCTATTAGGAGCATGTTCAACTTCAAAAAAATCAGATAAAGAGAGTTGAAAATTGGACTACACTATCAGGTAATGATGTATTGATATCGTAGATGAGATCGCTCCACTCAGATCGGTGCCTGGATGGTTCAAGTTACTTTCTCGTAGATTCGCTGGCTTTTTATCAACTCGTTCGGAGGCAAAGAAGACTCATCCAAGGATGGTTTTACTAGAGGGATCCTGCAAACATCAGGGCTTAGGGTCACAAATAATGAGAAAAACAATAAACTGGATGAGATAAGAGTGGAGGGTGGAGGAAGCTTGATGAGGGACGGATGAGACGAACCCTGGTTTATTTGGAAAAGGGAAAAATCACCTAAATAAACTAGGATCGTGGGAGGGCTAAGAAACCTCCCAGGACTAGGTGAACTGACACTAAACTCTAAAATAGCTAAACTCTTTTGGTTTTCAATTTTCTTGGTGGAGAACAATGGGATGGAGGATAGGAAACATGGACTCACCTTCAAGGAGAGATGTCACACCTCTAGGGCATCTCACCACCCCACTACATGTAGTCTAGGGCATCCCACCCATCTCACTACACGCGGAGCCTAGGGCATCCCACCCAAATCGCTACCTGGGGCCGTAAAGAAAAATTTCTAAGACCTAGAGGAGGACTCGTTAGAAAAGGGGATAATTAGGGCCTTGCACCCTCGACACTCACATGGAACGAAGGAAGTGGGGTCTCACACCCCTCGCACACCCGCAGGTGAAGAAAAGACAGGCCTCAGCCCAGAACCAACCAGTGGAAAACCCAAAAACTTCATTATCTTTACAGAGCGAAGGATGTGATGAATGAGATTTTTTTAGAGAAGAGTGATTCTTCTTGTGCTCCATGAGGAGAGGGTGTGAGGCCCAACCCCAGGACATGATGTGAGGTCAGTCTACTTATCCCTTCCTTGAGTCCATCTTCCTTACCACCCTCATGCCCTTTGAGATTCACCCTAACAGCTCCATTAGTGAGGTGGGTGAGATGCCCTAGAGATGAGAGGTCTCTCCGTGAGTATGAGTCCCAAAGTCCATGAATCCAGATCCTTGTCTTTCATCCCCGTTATTTCCTTCGCCACCCTAAAAATATAAAAAAATTAGTAGTACCCTAATCTCGGGTGACTTTCAGCTGCCGACGATCCTACCCTGATCCCATGCCCATCAAAGCTTCAGGCAGCTAGCGGCTAGTGGAAGAAGGGAATGCCTAGCTTGGATGAAGGTGGGCATCTTGGGCTTCAACTGGAGTTGGATGATGGCTAGGGTTAGTGGAAGAAGAGAAGGAAGGTTGGCGGGCTAGGGTTTGCTCACAAAAGAGAAAATAAAAATAGGTCTCACACCATACAATTTGACAAGTAACTTTAGATTGTATTCATGAAAAAAGAGGTTATCCATACAAGAGGGGAGGGGGTGGGTATTATAGAGTTACCCAGGGCCCTTTCCTGTCAAGTTGGAGTACAGGTTTGTATCAAAGTGAGAGTACAAAAGTGAATAAAATTAAAAAATTGATCTCCTTGTAGAATTGTGCTAGCTGACTCTGTTGTGGTGCTTAGAGCTTTGACTTGTCTCCATGGGCCTGAGCTGGTAAGAAATTCTGTGGGCTTGGACCAGGCTTGGATGGTTGACTCCTTGCTGGGGTGGGATGATAACCATTGGACGCGGGTCAGCCTTGGGCATCTTGGACTGGGTCAAAGCTTGGGTGCCAACTGCACTGGGCCTGGGAGGGGTGCCAACATGAATGGGCTTTGGGCCTGGCGGTGCCAACTAAGGTGGACTAGGATGGACGCCTCTCTAGTGGGCTTTGGGATGTGCGCCAACTGTGGACTTAGGCTGGGGCGCCAATGCTTTGGGGGTCTAGGCGGCATGGATGGAGTGCAGATGCTTGGCTGGGTGACTTGAGTGGTGGTCCACTGGCTCTCCTCTTGAACATGAAAGCAAATACAGGACTCAAAGGGCCTAACTAACAAGACTCAAAGTAGGCCGAATAAAACAAATGGATTCAATTGACTTAGTGAATCCAATTGACTCACTTTACTACATGACTCAAAAATTAGACTTCATTATAGGGCTCAACAAAATTGACTAATACATGATTCAGAAATTGGAACCTTGAAATCTTGGTCTGCTCCTGATGTTCCTACATCAATTCTCCTAGGGTGGAGGAACTCGATCCTGTCGAGTAAAGGTTGATCTGCTTTGGTACTGCTCTGAAGGGTCTGGGTTGAGGTGTTGTAGATCCTCTCAAGTGATCCACGAATTTTTCAGATCTCGGTCAACCTTGCCAACGAACCAAGTGACATGGTCGCCTTTGATCTGGGTATTAATGGCTTGGTCATCCAGGATACGCTCAATCTTGTCCTCTCATAGGCTAATTTGATGGTGGACACTCGGGTTGGGTTCTCTCTCAAAGAAAGGGTCAGGCTCAATAGGCTCACTGGGTATCATTGCTGGCTCACTATACTCAAGTAAGTTTGAGATATTGAAGGTGGAGCTTAATGCCAAGTAAGTGGTAACTTAGGCACTAGGTCCAACATTCTTTATCACTTTGATGGATCCAGCTTACGGGTATGTAGCCTAATCATTATAAGATTTTCTTAGTAAACTCTTAGACTATTTTTGGGAATTAACCATGTTTTTAGAAAAAATCATTGCTTACATTAATATTATGGCTAATTCCTGATGCAAATCTCTAATCATGCAATGCAAAAACTCATAACACCTAATGCAGGCAAATGACTCATGCCAACACTTATTGATATGCAAACTCAATTAAATCCTAAACTACAACTATGAGTTTAACCCATTATCAGGTGGGTGACATGTAGATAAGAATGGTGCATGTACTCCTACTAAGTGCCATAGAGTATAGCAGAAATAAGATGCAAATCTAACATGCACAATGAATGTATGCAGTATGCTTACCTCTATAAAATGCAATCTAATGATACTAGAAATGCTGGAAGCCTCTAGAAAAGGTAGAAAATAAGAGGTGGGTTCAGGGTTTGTTTGGTAGGGTAGGAAATAAAAAGAAGGTTCGGGGTTGATCGGATAGAGTAAGATGTAAGAAGGGGTATCAAGGATTAGTCCTAGACTAATGAGGTTAACCTTACGTGTTTGAGGTGTATCTACAGGGTTTGCATAATGGAAGAATGGGTCACTAATATCAGGGAAGAGATCTTCAATGGGAACTATAGGAGGGGATTCTTCTTGAGGGTACTGGTTTAAAGAGATCAGGTCCTTAATAAATTCTTCTGGTTCTTGAATCTCAGGACTGGGCTCTATAATTGGGCTCTCTTCTAAAGTCTCCTTAGGTATAATTCTAGTAGAATCTTGGTTCTCTTCCTTTAATTATTCTTCCACTATAGCTTGGGTGTAGTCAGGGTCAACTAACTCTGAATTGGTATCAGGCTGGGTATGGTCAGGGTCAACTAATTCTATGTTGGCTTCAATCTGAGTATGGCCAGGGTTAACTAACTCTAGGTTGGTTTCAGTTTGGGTATAGTCAGTGATGCGGGATGACTCTAAGACTGCTAAACATGAATGAAATATAGTAAAATAATTTTTCTATGATTTTTATAATTTTATGTGCAGGCTAGATTTCTAAAATAAAGTAAGAACTAGTGGAAAGACTAGCAGTATAAAGAATCATCAGGTCGCAGGCATACTCATGCAAACCAATGAAATATCTATGACCCGAGAGTTGAGAAACTCCAGGTTTAGGATAGTTTATCTTCATCAAAATTAGATAATAAGATAAGGAAAGGTTTCTTACCAGTCAGAGATTAAAATTCAGTAGCAGCAGGGATCACATGCACTCTGATCGGAGCCTGGAAGAAGAAGCCTTGTTTCCCTCGAATCTGATGGCTGATCTGGGCGATCTGGGTGGTCTGGGCAGCAAAGAAGGCCTCCTCAGGGGAGGGGAAGCATCTCGGGGATCTTGTAAAATATCAAGGGTCAATCAATACAGCAAGTAAGAAAAAGAAAGGAAACTAGGTTTAGAAGAAATCAGGCCAAGGATTAGAAGCTAGGCTGTTTGAAGCTTGTTGAAGATCTCCTTGCTTGGTGGCCTAGGGAACTCCTCCTTGGATGTGTAAAGGCTTGGATGTCAGTGATTTAGGGCATGGAAGGATGCTAGGGCAGCAAGGAATTCGTCCAAGCACAAGAACACAAACCAAAGAACTAAAACAAAACACCAACACAAGGCAATAACTCAAAATTTCAGCAAGTTGTATTCATAAGAAAGAGATGCTTATAAGAGGGGAAGGGGTGGGGTATTTATAGAGTTCCCATGTCCTCACTAACCATTGTTACACTTGGGTTACAAGTTCTCTTCCAAATTGGAATACAAGTCCTTTCCTAGCTAGGTTAGAATTACAAAGTTTAAAAGGATTAGAAATCCTAACTAGGTTAGGAATAAACTTGGTCTTCTCCTTCTTCTCTTCAACTTGGACATGGTCAAACCTCTTTGGATGTGGTCAACACTTCAACGATGCCTAGGGGGCATGTTGGGCCTCTAAGAGCAACAAGGGGCCAGCCCAAAGGGGCTTAGATGTAAGGGTTTGGGCCTCTGGAATCTGGGGTGGCCTGGTAGCCTGGTAGCAGGAATATTCCCTAGAATCATGCTTCTTAAGGGCTTGGGCTTGGCACCTGGGCTTGGTTTCTTTGGGCTGGGATGTAGGTGGACCTCTGGAATCATGGATGCCCTAGTTTAGGAATACGCTCTGGCATCTGGGGAGGAATCTAGGCATCTGGACGACATCTGGAAAGAATCAGGGTTTCTGGAAACATCTTGGATACTAGGTTGTTACACAAAATCCAATGGGCTGATGTAGCGGTCTCTGACTCCTGGATGTGGCCTGGTCGAACTCCAAAATAAGGTGACCTCCTCTCTTGTATAAAAATCGGGCTCATACTGGACTCATAATTGATGTACAGAACTCAAAATACTGACTAGTTTAGGGTTGAGACAAATCAACTAACCTCAACTTATTACAGGACTCAATTCTAGTTGATTACAAAATTTGACACATGGCTAGATAAACCAAATAGGGCCCAGTAAATTATGTCTGATCCTGGTGCCCTCACCAATTCTCCCGGGGTGGGAGGAACTCGACCCCATCGAGTATGGGATAACTTGGCTCTCATAGTGCTCGAGTAGGTCTGGGTTGAGGTGCTGCAGATCCTCACGGGTGATCCACGAGTCCTCAGATTCTGGCCGACCTTGCCACCAGACCAAATACCTCTGATAGCCATGATTTTGGGTACCGATAGCTTGATCATTCAGGATTCTCTCAATCTTTCCTCACCAAAAGGCCTAATTGTCTGTGGACACTCTGGGGTGGGTTCTCTCTCAAAGAGAAGGATAGGCTTACGGTGCTCGCTAGGTATTGCTGCTGGCTTCCTAGACTCTATAAGATCTAAGATGATGAAGGTAGAGCTAATACCTAAATCAGGTAGTATCTCATGCACATAGGCATTCAGTCCACAAATATTCATTATCTTGGATGGGCAAGCTTCGCGAGCATAAAATTCTTTACAACTACAAAATCCCCTACAAAATTCTTTCTCTCTCTTGGGAATTAGCCAAGTTGTTAGTTAGTTCATTAGTTATATTTAGCTTTTGACTAATTTCCATATGCTGTGCATAGGGTAGTGCAAGTGCAGACATGTAATTCTGGTTGTGCATTTATTGGACTCAACTAATACCTAACAGACTCAACTAGACATCCCTATCAAAGGATGTTTTATTGGCTTCTAAGAGACAAAACCTAACAGATTATAAACTCTTTAGGTTTGATCCTATCATGACATGCATATGAAAATGTGACATGAACTCTTAGTAGATGCCAGAGGGTCTTTAGAAGTTGGAAGCAAACATGACTGACTCGATGAATGAATGCAGTATGCAAACCTCTATGAAATGCAATCTACGGGTTATAAAATCATGAAAAGTTTCAAAAAAGGGTAGAAAATAAGAAGTGGATTCAGGATTAGTCTGATTGGGTAATAAATAAGAAAAGGGTTCGGGGGTTAATCGGGTAGAATAGGATGCAGGGAGGGGTATCAGGAGTTAGTCCTAGACTAATGAGGTTGATCTTGTGGGGTTGATGTCTATCTAAAGGGTCTGCCTTATGGAAGAATGGGTCACTAATTTCAGGAAAGAGATCTTCAATTGGGATCAAGGAAGTGACTTCATCTTGAGGGTACTGGGTGAGATAAGTCAAGTCCTCAATAAACTCTTTTGGCTCAGGAAATTCAGGACTAGACTCTACAATTGGATCCTCTTCTAAAGTCTCCTCTAATTGCTCTTCCATTGTAGCTTGGGTGTGATATGGGTTATCTAACTCTGGGTCGGCCACTAATTGATTATGGTCAAGGTTAGCTAAATCTAGATTGGCTTTTACTTGGGTATGGTTAGCTAATATTGGGTGGTCTTCTACCTGGGTATCTATTGATTCAACTAGCTTTGGATTGGTTTCTACTTGGGTTTCTACTGGATCAACTAACATTGGGTCTTCTATAGGGTAGTCTTCTAGATCTTCAATAGACTCATACTCTTCATACTCCTCCACTAAACTTGGGTTAGTCTCATATATTTCTTCTTGTAGGTCATCTTGGTGAACCAATGGGGTAGTAGGAGGGGTTTGGCTAAAGAAAAATTGGCTAAAATCTGGGGTAACAGGGGTGGGTAAACTAAGGGTTATGAGTTCAAAGTTTATGGGTTTAAAGGTTATGGGTTCAAAGGTTATGGGTTCAAATCTAGGGAATATGGGTTCCTGGGGTTCTGCTCTATGGGTCTTGCCTAGGGTTCCTACTTGGTTGAGTCTTTGATTCATTTGGTCAAGCTTAGTATCGGACTGATCAAACCTATAGTCTATTTGGGCAAGCTAATTTTGGGTTTGGATGTTGGATTGGTTTATTTGGGTAAGCTGGGCTTGGGTTTGGTCAAGCTTGAGGTTCATTTGGGAGATAATCTGATCACTCATGGCCTTCATCATGGCCTCAAAATTGGAATCCATAGTTGGGTTTGGTTGGGGTTTAGACTTTTGATATTGGGTTCCAAATCTAGTGGTCATGGAACAAATCAAACAATAAAAATGAAATGATGCAACCAAGCAAGCAAAAGAGAAAGAAAAGGCTAGTATAATCTAGGGTTTCCTAGACCTAGAGCCAGAAACTAGGTGGGTCACCTCAACTTACCCTAACCCAATAGCTAGTCCTTCCACTGGCCAGGTAGGGGGTAGGAGTGTGGGAGGCCCTCCCTGCTTTTGCAGGGACCCAATTAAAAGACACAGCACCACTTAGGTCGTTTGACTCTGGACCCTCAGCCTTAGACACCAGCTTTCAGTAATACCTAAAGGTTAAATGCACTAGTTGGCCCACACAGCTCGGACCCGACCTGTTGATGTCTCCTAGCCCACTAGGGCAAATTAGGTCTAGTTGATTTTAATTAGGCTTGGGTTAGTATGATGTTGGTTATTTTGGACCCTGGACAGGTAAGAAATCCTGCCCTAATCTGATATAGAGAGTTGCCCTTAAGATTAGGTTAAGAATGAAGGCAATCGTTGGCCCTGATGCAATCTAAAATAATAAGAAAATAAAATATTTTTTTAATAATTTATGATGTGTCAAATTAGGTTTAAGTTAACTGGGGTTATCAAACAAAGTTTGGCTTGGGATTGGAGGTTTGGTAGTTGATTAGGTTAGGTTGAGTCAAGATGCAGAATGTAGCAGAAATCAGTGAATTAGGATTTCAGTTATTAGAGTTTGACATAGATCCTGATGCATAAAAAAGTTTAAAAAAATCTAAAATAGAGGATTATCAGTGGTGATGAAGCCTACCAAATTTCATGCAGAAAAAAAATCAGATGATAATGCAAACCTAGAGTTTTCTGAATTGCTACAAAAATTATCAGGATTCTATTAGAGTTCCTATTATGCAAAATTTTAGTAATTTAGGGTTTTAGTAAAAATACTTAAGAATTCTGATAATTACTAGGATAGAACAGAGGACATGAAGTGTAAATTTCATAGAAAAATAAAATGTTCATGATGCTGAAATCGGATGAAACCTAGACACCTAATGCAGTGGATAGAATGCAGAATTAGGGTTTATGAATGCAAAGCAAATAAAAAATGATCCTAAACCTGCTCCGATACCAAACTGATGGGGGATAACTCTAAGACTACTAAACATGCATGGAAAATAGTAAAATGATTTTTTTGATTTTTATAATTTTTTGTGCAGGCTAGATTTCCAAAATAAAGTAAGAACTATCGAAAAGACTAGCAGTGCAAAGAATCATCAGGTCACAGGCATACTCATGCAAACCAATGAAATATCCAAGACCTGAGAGTTGAGAAACTTTTGGTTTAGGATAGTTTATCTTCATCAAAATCAGATAATAAGATAAAGGAAGGTTTCTTAACACTCAGAGATTAAAATTCAATAGCAGCAGGGATCACACGCACTCTGATGGCTGATCTGGGCAGTCTGGGCAGCAAAAAAGGCCTTCAGGGGAGGGGAAGCACCTCGAGGATCTTGGAAAATGTCAAGGGTCAATCAAAATAGCAAGTAAGAAAAAGAAAGAAAACTAGGTTTTGAAGAAATCAGGTTAGGGATTAGAAGCTGGGCTGTTTGAAGCTCGTTGAAGATCTCCTTGCTTGGTGGCCTAAGGCACTCCTCCTTGGATGTGTGAAGGCTTAAATGGCAGTGATTTAGGGCATGGAAGGATGCTAGGGCAGCAAGGAATTCGTCCAAGCACAAGAACACAAACCAAAGAACTAAAACAAAACACCAACACAAGGCAATAACTCAAAATTTCAGCAAGTTGTATTCATAAGAAAGAGATGCTTATAAGAGGGGAAGGGGTGGGGTATTTATAGAGTTCCCATGCCCTCACTAACCATTGTTATACTTGGGTTACAAGTTCTCTTCCAAATTGGAATACAAGTCCTTTCCTAGCTAGGTTAGAATTACAAAGTTTAAAAGGATTAGAAATCCTAACCAGGTTAGGAAAAAACTTGGTCTTCTCCTTCTTCTCTTCAACTTGGACATGGTCAAACCTCTTTGGATGTGGTCAACACTTCAAGGACGACTAGGGGGGCATGTTGGGCCTCTAAGAGCAACAAGGGGCCGGCCCAAAGGGGCTTAGATGTAAGGGTTTGGGCCTCTGGAAGCTGGGGTGGCCTGGTAGCCTGGTAGCAGGAATATTCCTGGAATCTTGCTTCTTAAGGGCTTGGGCTTGGCACCTGGGCTTGGTTTCTTTGGGCTGGGATGTAGGTGGACCTCTGGAATCATGGATGCCCTAGTTTAGGAATATGCTCTGGCATCTGGGGAGGAATCTAGGCATCTGGACGACATCTGGAAAGAATCAGGGTTTCTGGAAACATCTTGGATACTAGGTTGTTACACAAAATCCAATGGGCTGATGTAGCGGTCTCTGACTCCTGGATGTGGCCTGGTCAAACTCCAAAATAAGGTGACCTCCTCTCTTGTATAAAATCGGGCTCATACTGGACTCATAATTGATGTACAGAACTCAAAATACTGACTAGGCTGAGGGTTGAGACAAATCAACTAACCTCAACTTATTACAGGACTCAATTCTAGTTGATTACAAAATTTGACATATGGCTAGGTAAACCAAATAGGGCCCAGTAATCTATGTCTGATCCTGGTGCCCTCACCAATTCTCCCGGGGTGGGAGGAACTCGACCCCATCGAGTATGGGATAACTTGGCTCTCATAGTGCTCGAGTAGGTCTGGGTTGAGGTGCTGCAGATCCTCACGGGTGATCCACGAGTCCTCAGATTCTGGCCGACCTTGCCACCGGACCAAATACCTCTGATAGCCATGATTTTGGGTACCGATAGCTTGATCATCCAGGATTCTCTCAATCTTTCCTCACCAAAAGGCCTAATAGTCTGTGGACACTCTGGGATGGGTTCTCTCTCAAAGAGAAGGATAGGCTTACGGTGTTCGCTAGGTATTGCTGCTGGCTCCCTAGACTCTATAAGATCTAAGATGATGAAGGTATAGCTAATACCTAAATCAGGTAGTATCTCATAGGCATTCAGTCCACAAATATTCATTATCTTGGATGGGCAAGCTTCGCGAGCATAAAATTCTTTACAACTACAAAATCCCCTACAAAATTCTTTCTCTCTCTTGGGAATTAGCCAAGTTGTTAGTTAGTTCATTAGTTATATTTAGCTTTTGACTAATTTCCATATGCTGTGCATAGGGTAGTGCAAGTGCAGACATGTAATTCTGGTTGTGCATTTATTGGACTCAACTAATACCTAACAGACTCAACTAGACATCCCTATCAAAGGATGTTTTATTGGCTTCTAAGAGACAAAACCAAAAAGATTATAAACTCTTTAGGTTTGATCCTATCATGACATGCATATGAAAATGTGACATGAACTCTTAGAAGATGCCAGAGGGTCTTTTAGAAGTAGGAAGCAAACATGACTGACTCGATGAATGAATGCAGTATGCAAACCTCTATGAAATGCAATCTACGGGTTATAAAATCATGAAAAGTTTCAAAAAAGGGTAGAAAATAAGAAGTGGATTCAGGATTAGTCTGATTGGATAATAAATAAGAAAAGGGTTCGGGGGTTAATCGGGTAGAATAGGATGCAGGGAGGGGTATCAGGAGTTAGTCCTAGACTAATGAGGTTGATCTTGTGGGGTTGATGTCTATCTAAAGGGTCTGCCTTATGGAAGAATGGGTCACTAATTTCAGGAAAGAGATCTTCAATTGGGATCAAGGAAGTGACTTCATCTTGAGGGTACTGGGTGAGATAAGTCAAGTCCTCAATAAACTCTTTTGGCTCAGGAAATTCAGGACTAGACTCTACAATTGGATCCTCTTCTAAAGTCTCCTCTAATTGCTCTTCCATTGTGGCTTGGGTGTGATATGGGTTATCTAACTCTGGGTCGGCCACTAACTGATTATGGTCAAGGTTAGCTAAATCTAGATTGGCTTTTACTTGGGTATGGTTAGCTAATATTGGGTGGTCTTCTACCTGGGTATCTATTGATTCAACTAGCTTTGGATTGGTTTCTACTTGGGTTTCTACTGGATCAACTAACATTGGGTCTTCTATAGGGTAGTCTTCTAGATCTTCAATAGACTCATACTCTTCATACTCCTCCACTAAACTTGGGTTAGTCTCATATATTTCTTCTTGTAGGTCATCTTGGTGAACCAATGGGGTAGTAGGAGGGGTTTGGCTAAACAAAAATTGGCTAAAATCTAGGGTAACAGGGGTGGGTAAACTAAGGGTTATGAGTTCAAAGGTTATGGGTTTAAAGGTTATGGGTTCAAAGGTTCAAATCTAGGGACTATGGGTTCCTGGGTTCAGCTCTATGGGTCTTGCCTAGGGTTCCTACTTGGTTGAGTCTTTGATTCATTTGGTCAAGCTTAGTATCGGACTGGTCAAACCAACAGTCTGTTTGGGCAAGCTAATTTTGGGTTTGGATGTTGGATTGGTTTATTTGGGTAAGCTGGGCTTGGGTTTGGTCAAGCTTGAGGTTCATTTGGGAGATAATCTGATCACTCATGGCCTTCATCATGGCCTCAAAATTGGAATCCATAGTTGGGTTTGGTTGGGGTTTAGACTTTTGATATTGGGTTCCTAATCTAGTGGTCATGGAACAAATCAAACAATCAAAATGAAATAATGCTACCAAGCAAGCAAAAGAGAAAGAAAAGGCTAGTATAATCTAGGGTTTCCTAGACCTAGAGCCAGAAACTGGGTGGGTCAGCTCAACTTACACCTAACCCAATAGCTAGTCCTTCCACTGACCAGGTAGGGGGTAGGAGTGTGGGAGGCCCTCCCTGCTTTTGCAGGGACCCAATTAAAAGACACAGCACCACTTAGGTCGTTTGACTCTGGACCCTCAGCCTTAGACACCAGCTTTCAGTAATAGCTAAAAGTTTAAATGCACTAGTTGGCCCACACAGCTCGGACCCGACCTGTTGATGTCTCCTAGCCCACTAGGGCAAATTAGGTCTAGTTGATTTTAATTAGGCTAGGGTTAGTATGATGTTGGTTATTTTGGACCCAGGACAGGTGAGAAATCCTGCCCTAATCTGAGATAGAGAGTTGCCCTTAAGATTAGGTTAAGAATGAAGGCAATCGTTGGCCCTGATGCATCTAAAATAATAAGAAAATAAAATATTTTTTTAATGATTTATGATGTGTCAAATTAGGTTTAAGTTAACTGGGGTTATCAAACAAAGTTTGGCTTGGGATTGGAGGTTTGGTAGTTGATTAGGTTAGGTTGAGTCAAGATGCAGAATGTAGCAGAAATCAGTGAATTAGGATTTGAGTTATTGCAGAGTTTGACATAGATCCTGATGCATAAAAAATTTTAAAAAAATCTGAAACAGAGGAATGTCGGTGTTGATGAAGCCTACCAAATTTCATGTAGAAAAAAAATCAGATGATAATGCAAACCTAGAGTTTTCTGAATTGCTACAAAAATTATCAGGATTCTATTAGAGTTCCTATTATGCAAAATTTTAGAAATTTAGGGTTTCAGTAAAAATACTTAAGAATTCTGATAATTACTAGGATAGAACAGAGGACATGAAGTATAAATTTCATAGAAAAATAAAATGTTTATGATGCTGAAATCGGATGAAACCTAGACACCTAATGCAGTGGATAGAATGCAGAATTAGGGTTTATGAAAGCAAGCAAATAAAAAATGATCCTAAACCTGTTCTGATACCAAACTGATGGGGGATGACTCTAAGACTACTAAACATGCATGGAAAATAGTAAAATGATTTTTTTGTGATTTTTATAATTTTATGTGCATGCTAGATTTCCAAAATAAAGTAAAAACTATCGAAAAGACTAGCAGTGCAAAGAATCATCGGGTCACAGGCATACTCATGCAAACCAATGAAATATCCAAGACTTGAGAGTTGAGAAACTCCTGGTTTAGGATAGTTTGTCTTCATCAAAATCAGATAATAAGATAAAGGAAGGTTTCTTACCACTCAGAGATTAAAATTCAGTAGCAGCAGGGATCACACGCACTCTGATGGCTGATCTGGGCAGTCTGGGCAGCATAAAAGGCCTTCAGGGGAGGGGAAGCACCTCGGGGATCTTGGAAAATGTCAAGGGTCAATCAAAATAGCAAGTAAGAAAAAGAAAGAAAACTAGGTTTTGAAGAAATCAGGTTAGGGATTAGAAGCTGGGCTGTTTGAAGCTCGTTGAAGATCTCCTTGCTTGGTGGCCTAAGGCACTCCTCCTTGGATGTGTGAAGGCTTAAATGGCAGTGATTTAGGGCATGGAAGGATGCTATGGCAGCAAGGAATTCATCCAAGCACAAGAACACAAACCAAAGAACTAAAACAAAACACCAACACAAGGCAATAACTCAAAATTTCAGCAAGTTGTATTCATAAGAAAGAGATGCTTATAAGAGGGGAAGGGGTGGGGTATTTATAGAGTTCCCATGCCCTCACTAACCATTGTTACACTTGGGTTACAAGTTCTCTTCCAAATTGGAATGCAAGTCCTTTCCTAGCTAGGTTAGAATTACAAAGTTTAAAAGGATTAGAAATCCTAACTAGGTTAGGAATAAACTTGGTCTTCTCCTTCTTCTCTTCAACTTGGACATGGTCAAACCTCTTTGGATGTGGTCAACACTTCAAGGATGCCTAGGGGGGCATGTTGGGCCTCTAAGAGCAACAAGGGGCCGGCCCAAAGGGGCTTAGATGTAAGAGTTTGGGCCTCTGGAAGCTGGGGTGGCCTGGTAGCCTGGTAGCAGGAATATTTTCTGGAATCTTGCTTTTTAAGGGCTTGGGCTTGGCACCTGGGCTTGGTTTCTTTGGGCTGGGATGTAGGTGGACCTCTGGAATCATGGATGCCCTAGTTTAGGAATATGCTCTGGCATCTGGGGAGGAATCTAGGCATCTGGACGACATCTGGAAAGAATCAGGGTTTCTGGAAACATCTTGGATACTAGGTTGTTACACAAAATCCAATGGGCTGATGTAGCGGTCTCTGACTCATGGATGTGGCCTGGTCGAACTCCAAAATAAGGTGACCTCCTCTCTTGTATAAAAATCGGGCTCATACTGGACTCATAATTGATGTACAGAACTCAAAATACTGACTAGGTTGAGGGTTGAGACAAATCAACTAACCTCAACTTATTACAGGACTCAATTCTAGTTGATTACAAAATTTGACACATGGCTAGATAAACCAAATAGGGCCCAGTAATCGATGTCTGATCCTGGTGCCCTCACCAATTCTCCCGGGGTGGGAGGAACTCGACCCCATCGAGTATGGGATAACTTGGCTCTCATAGTGCTCGAGTAGGTCTGGGTTGAGGTGCTGCAGATCCTCACGGGTGATCCACGAGTCCTCAGATTCTGGCCGACCTTGCCACCGGACCAAATACCTCTGATAGCCATGATTTTGGGTACCGATAGCTTGATCATTCAGGATTCTCTCAATCTTTCCTCACCAAAAGGCCTAATTGTCTGTGGACACTCTGGGATGGGTTCTCTCTCAAAGAGAAGGATAGGCTTACGGTGCTCGCTAGGTATTACTGCTGGCTCCCTAGACTCTATAAGATCTAAGATGATGAAGGTAGAGCTAATACCTAAATCAGGTAGTATCTCATGCACATAGGCATTCAGTCCACAAATATTCATTATCTTGGATGGGCAAGCTTCGCGAGCATAAAATTCTTTACAACTACAAAATCCCCTACAAAATTCTTTCTCTCTCTTGGGAATTAGCCAAGTTGTTAGTTAGTTCATTAGTTATATTTAGCTTTTGACTAATTTCCATATGCTGTGCATAGGGTAGTGCAAGTGCAGACATGTAATTCTGGTTGTGCATTTATTGGACTCAACTAATACCTAACAGACTCAACTAGACATCCCTATCAAAGGATGTTTTATTGGCTTCTAAGAGACAAAACCTAACAGATTATAAACTCTTTAGGTTTGATCCTATCATGACATGCATATGAAAATGTGACATGAACTCTTAGTAGATGCCAGAGGGTCTTCTAGAAGTTGGAAGCAAACATGACTGACTCGATGAATGAATGCAGTATGCAAACCTCTATGAAATGCAATCTACGGGTTATAAAATCATGAAAAGTTTCAAAAAAGGGTAGAAAATAAGAAGTGGATTCAGCATTAGTCTGATTGGGTAATAAATAAGAAAAGGGTTCGGGGGTTAATCGGGTAGAATAGGATGCAGGGAGGGGTATCAGGAGTTAGTCCTAGACTAATGAGGTTGATCTTGTGGGGTTGATGTCTATCTAAAGGGTCTGCCTTATGGAAGAATGGGTCACTAATTTCAGGAAAGAGATCTTCAATTGGGATCAAGGAAGTGACTTCATCTTGAGGGTACTGGGTGAGATAAGTCAAGTCCTCAATAAACTCTTTTGGCTCAGAAATTCAGGACTAGACTCTACAATTGGATCCTCTTCTAAAGTCTCCTCTAATTGCTCTTCCATTGTAGCTTGGGTGTGATATGGGTTATCTAACTCTGGGTCGGCCACTAACTGATTATGGTCAAGGTTAGCTAAATCTAGATTGGCTTTTACTTGGGTATGGTTAGCTAATATTGGGTGGTCTTCTACCTGGGTATCTATTGATTCAACTAGCTTTGGATTGGTTTCTACTTGGGTTTCTACTGGATCAACTAACATTGGGTCTTCTATAGGGTAGTCTTCTAGATCTTCAATAGACTCATACTCTTCATACTCCTCCACTAAACTTGGGTTAGTCTCATATATTTCTTCTTGTAGGTCATCTTGGTGAACCAATGGGGTAGTAGGAGGGGTTTGGCTAAACAAAAATTGGCTAAAATCTGGGGTAACAGGGGTGGGTAAACTAAGGGTTATGAGTTCAAAGTTTATGGGTTTAAAGGTTTTCGGTTCAAAGGTTATGGGTTCAAATCTAGGGACTATGGGTTCCTGGGGTTCAGCTCTATGGGTCTTGCCTAGGGTTCCTACTTGGTTGAGTCTTTGATTCATTTGGTCAAGCTTAGTATCGGACTGGTCAAACCTATAGTCTATTTGGGCAAGCTAATTTTGGGTTTGGATGTTGGTTTGGTTTATTTGGGTAAGCTGGGCTTGGGTTTGGTCAAGCTTGAGGTTCATTTGGGAGATAATCTGATCACTCATGGCCTTCATCATGGCCTCAAAATTGGAATCCATAGTTGGGTTTGGTTGGGGTTTAGACTTTTGATATTGGGTTCCAAATCTAGTGGTCATGGAACAAATCAAACAATCAAAATGAAATGATGCAACCAAGCAAGCAAAAGAGAAAGAAAAGGCTAGTATAATCTAGGGTTTCCTAGACCTAGAGCCAGAAACTAGGTGGGTCACCTTAACTTACACCTAACCCAATAGCTAGTCCTTCCACTGGCCAGGTAGGGGGTAGGAGTGTGGGAGGCCCTCCCTGCTTTTGCAGGGACCCAATTAAAAGACACAGCAACACTTAGGTCGTTTGACTCTGGACCCTCAGCCTTAGACACCAGCTTTCAGTAATACCTAAAGGTTAAATGCACTAGTTGGCCCACACAGCTCGGACCCGACCTGTTGATGTCTCCTAGCCCACTAGGGCAAATTAGGTCTAGTTGATTTTAATTAGGCTTGGGTTAGTATGATGTTGGTTATTTTGGACCCTGGACAGGTAAGAAATCCTGCCCTAATCTGAGATAGAGAGTTGCCCTTAAGATTAGGTTAAGAATGAAGGCAATCGTTGGCCCTGATGCAATCTAAAATAATAAGAAAATAAAATATTTTTTAATGATCTATGATGTGTCAAATTAGGTTTAAGTTAACTGGGGTTATCAAACAAAGTTTGGCTTGGGATTGGAGGTTTGGTAGTTGATTAGGTTAGGTTGAGTCAAGATGCAGAATGTAGCAGAAATCAGTGAATTAGGATTTCAGTTATTGCATAGTTTGACATAGATCCTGATGCATAAAAACTTTTAAAAAAATCTAAAACAGAGGATTGTCGGTGGTGATGAAGCCTACCAAATTTCATGCAGAAAAAAAATCAGATGATAATGCAACCTAGAGTTTTCTGAATTGCTACAAAAATTATCAGTATTCTATTAGAGTTCCTATTATGCGAGATTTTAGAAATTTAGGGTATCAGTAAAAATACTTAAGAATTTTGATAATTACTAGGATAGAATAGAGGACATGAAGTGTAAATTTCACAAAAAAATAAAATGTTTATGATGCTGACATCGGATGAAACCTAGACACCTAATGCAGTGGATAGAATGCAGAATTAGGGTTTATGAATGCAAAGCAAATAAAAAATGATCCTAAACTTGCTCTGATACCAAACTGATGGGGGATGACTCTAAGACTACTAAGCATGCATGGAAAATAGTAAAATGATTTTTTTGTAATTTTTATAATTTTATGTGCAGGCTAGATTTCCAAAATAAAGTAAGAACTAGCGAAAAGACTAGCAGTGCAAAGAATCATCGGGTCACAGGCATACTCATGCAAACCAATGAAATATCCAAGACCTTAGAGTTGAGAAACTCCTAGTTTAGGATAGTTTATCTTCATCAAAATCAGATAATAAGATAAAGGAAGGTTTCTTACCACTCAGAGATTAAAATTCAGTAGTAGCAGGGATCACACACACTCTGATGGCTGATCTGGGTAGTTTGGGCAGCAAAAAAGGCGTTCAGGGGAGGGGAAGCACCTCGGGGATCTTGGAAAATATCAAGCATCAATCAAAATAGCAAGTAAGAAAAAGAAAGAAAACTAAGTTTAGAAGAAATTAGGTTAGGGATTAGAAGCTGGGCTGTTTGAAGCTTGTTGAAGATCTCCTTGCTTGGTGGCCTAAGGCACTCCTCCTTGGATGTGTGAAGGCTTAAATGGCAGTGATTTAGGGTGTGGAAGGATGATAGGAAAGCAAGGAATTTGTCCAAGCACAAGAACACAAACCAAAGAACCAAAACAAAACACCAACGCAAGGCAATAACTCAAAATTTCAACAAGTTGTATTCATAAGAAAGAGATGCTTACAAGAGGGGAAGGGGTGGGGTATTTATAGAGTTCCCATGCCCTCACTAACCATGTTTACACTTGGGTTACAAGTCTTCTTTTAAATTGGAATACAAGTCCTTTCCTAGCTAGGTTAGAATTACAAAGTTTAAAAGGATTAGAAATCCCAACTAGGTTAGGAATAAACTTGGTCTTCTCCTTCTTCTCTTCAACTTGGACTTGATCAAACCTCTTTGGACATGGTCAACACTTCAAGGATGCCTAGGGGGCATGTTGGGCCTCTAGGAGCAGCAAGGGACTGGTCCAAAGGGGCTTGGGTGCATGGGTTTGGACCTCTGGAAGCTGGGGTGGCTTGGTAGCCTGGTAGCAGGAATATTCCCTGAAATCTTGCTTCTTAAGGGCTTAGACTTGGCACTTGGGATTGATTTCTTTGGACTGGGATTTAGGTGGACCTCTGGAATTATGGATGCCCTAGTTTAAGAATATGCTATGGCATCTGGGAAGGAATCTGGGCATCTGGAGGACATCTAGAAAGAATCAGATTTCTGGAAACATCTTGTATTCTAGGTTGTTGCACAAAATCTAATGGGTTGATGAGTGGCCTCGAACTCCTGGATGTGGCCTGGTGGAACTCTAAAATAGGGTGACCTCCTCTCTTGTATAAAAATCAGGCTCATATTGGACTCATAATTGATGTACAGGACTCAAAATACTGACTAAGTTGAGGGTTGAGATAAATCAACTAACCTCAACTTATTACAGGACTCAATTCTAGTTGATTACAAAATTTGACACATGGCTAGGTAAACCAAATAGGGCTCAGTAATTTGTGTCTGATCCTGGTGCCCCCACTAGTCAAGGTCAACTAGTTCTAGGCCATCTATAGGTATCTCCTCTTCTTCTTCCTCATACTCATCCATTAAGCTCACATCAGCTTCATATATCTCCTCTTCAATGTCAGCCTTGTGAACTAATGGGGTGGTAGGAGGGGGTTGGCTAAGGAAAAATTGACTAGTGGCTGGGATAATAGGGGTGGGTTGACTAAGGGGTGCCTGACTAATACTTGGCTGATATCTAGGGGTACTAATCCTATTGGACTCATAGGATGTGGGCTCAGATCTATAGGTTGTGGATTTCTTGGGCTCATAGGACTTGGGTTCAGTTCTATAGGTTATGGGTTCTTTGGGATCATAGGACTTGGGTCCATAGAAATTAGGTTCGTAGGATCTGGGTAGGTACTCTTCCCTAAGTTTGCTTTTCATGGCTCTCTAGGTAGTTATGGGGGCTTCTCTTCTATTTCTAGTCATTCTTTCAAACTTCTCCTAATAGATTCTAGCCTGGCGAACTAACTTGAGTTTGGCAAACTTATACTTTTTTTCTTCTGACATTAGATCTCTTTTAAAATATTAATCCATATCTTCTTCCCAATCAAGATAATCCTCAAGAACACCACTAAATGTAGGTGCTTCTCGCCTAATGTACCTAGTGGCTCTTTCATCCTGGTCTATGAAATCATAATTGGGATTTCTTGCATTACGATCCCAGATTGGTTCAGGGTGTGGGGTTCTCTTATGGTTAGGCTCTGAGTATGGGTCAGGGTATGGGGTTCTCCGAGGGTTGGGCTCCGAGTATGGGTCAGGGTAGGGGGCTCTCCTAGGGTTGGTCTCCCGAAATGGGCCTGGGTGTTGGGCTCTCCTAAGGTTGGGATGTATGGGCAAAGGTGACTCAAGTTTGGGTCTAGTATGGGTCCTACGGGTTTTCTCTAGGGTTCCTAACTGGTCATCTATCGGATCAAACCTGTGGATCATTTGGTCCATCTGGGTGGTCAATTGGGCATTCATTTAGGCTAGCTAATCACTAATGGTCCTTAGTAAGGTTCCTACGTCAGATTCCATGGTTAGATTAGGTTGGGTTAGACAATTGGAATTAGGCTCCTAACCTAATGGTCATGCAAACAAGCACACCCATCAACTCCATGGTCAGACTGGGTTAGGGTGAGACTGATGGAGTTAGACACAAATCGACTATGGTTTGCTAGACCTAGAGTCAAAGTAGAGTGGGTCGACTCAACTTACACCCAACTCAACACATAATCCTTCCACTGGCTAGATAAGATGTGGGGTGGTGGGAGGCTCCCCCTGCTTGTTACAGGGTCCTAATCAAGTAACCACCAGTCTGCTTAGGGCATTTGCCTCTGGACCTCTAGCCTTAGACCCCAGTTTCCAGTAATTAGTGGAGAGTTGAATGCACTAGTTTTCCCACTAGACTCGGACTCGACCCGTAGGTGTCCCTAAATTAATTAAGTTGCAAGTTGATTTTATTAAGGCTTGGGTGCATATGAGGGTGGTTGTTTTGGGCCCAGGACATATGATAAAATCCTGCCCTGATCTGACATAGTAAAATTGCCCTTAAGATTAGTTTAGGTATGATGCACACACATAAACCCTAATGCAATCTAAAATCAGAGAAAATAAATTTTTTTTTTGTCTTTTTATGAGATGGCAACTTAATTCAAAGTTGGTTAATTGATCAATCAAAGTTGGCTTGGGTTGGGTGGGGTTTGGTAGTTGATTAGGTTTAGTCAAGTCAAGTATGCAGAATTAGCAGAAACTGAAGTTTTGGGTTCTGTTTTGATGCAAGGATTAGCATGGATTTAAGATCAGAAAATTCTAGAAAATTTGCAGACATAAGGGTTATATGTGAAGATGGTTCCTACAAGATTTCATGCAAAGAAAAAATAGTATGATGATGAAAACATTAGGATTTCTAACTAGATGCTGGAAACTCAGAAAAATAGAGTTTCTGGTTAGGGTTTTTGTTTTGCTAAATTTTTTATTTTTTTATAATCTGTAAAAATTAGAAGAAATTCTAGAAAAATAGAGAACTTGATATAGTTTATGTGATTCAAATTCAGATAAAAACAGTATGAAATTGATGGAAAACTAGACCTAAATTCAAACTACTAGTGCAGGTTCACCATGTAAAAATTTTATTAAGGCTGTTTTCTTATGCAGGTTTCACCCTGTTTTTAAATCAGAAAGATTTCATGAAGATTAAAAATAATATAGGATTAAAAAGAGATTACTTACTATGAAAATCAGAAAAAAATAAAAATGTTTTGATGGATAAACAGTCCTAAGTTTTGATGGATATGCCGATTTCAGCATGTAATTAACCTAAACTATGATGCAAGAACATGCCCTAATCCTGCTCTGATATCAAAATTGATGGGGGGATGGGATTCTAACATGATGCAGGATGATATGCAAGGGATGAATATGAAGAAAATCAGATTAAAGCAAACAAATATTTTTAGATTTTTTTTTTTATGGTTTGATTTCCAAAACTAGTCTAGATTCGGTTAGGGTTATCCTGTATCAGTTAGCATCCTACCCACATGCTAGATCAATCAAAGAGAAAAGAAAATGAGGATCCGAGGACTAAGGAGGCCTATTAGGAGCATGTTCAACTTCAACATCAATGATATACAATGGTATCATCACTAGAGCTCTGATACTTATTTACAAATATAGATAGCTCCAATACATGTGAATACTTATTATCAAATACTTTTATACATGTAAGTGTAAAGAATTTTTTATGCCCAGTATTCTGACATCATCAAAAAGGAAGAGATTGTTGACCCCATAAGTGATTTTGATAATAACCAAACATTGGAGCATGCATTTATTTTACTAACAACTCTTCAAGTGGTTTATAAGTTTTTGTAGGATGATTTACTTGTTCAAACTTCAACTCCTACATCTTTACTTCTTGCTTTGAGTTGCGTTGTAATCTTGTTTTGTAAAGAAGAACCCAATGAAAAATTTAAGAAAAATATGTAAAAGGGTTACTTCTATGTGTATTTTGCCTTAAATTTACTTTGAGTTGGTTTGCATGAAAAGTCTAAAGTGTTGGTGAGAGTATTCTTGAAGCTTAATTATAAAAATCCTGAAGAAGTCACTCGAGCCGACCCAGCATGATGAAGAGCCGACTCCACCTCATGGCATGCACTAAGGATTTTGGTATGCAGCAATTCGAGCTGACTCAAGTAGAACCGAGCCGACTCTTCCAGAGTCCATTTCTATTATTTTCTGAGAACAGCCAGGTGAGTCAACCCCAATCAGAAAGAGCCGACTCCGCTAGAAATAATTTTGAAGACTTGAGAAAGCAAGCCGACCCAATCTTCAATGAGCCAACTCCTCTAGAGTAAAGATTTCTAATTCTGAGAAGAAAAGCCGACCCAAGTTCTGGAGAGTCGACCCCTCGAGTTCAATGTATTCAATGAAAAAGTTCGAGCTGACCCGAACTATCAAGAGCCGACTCGTCCAGAGTAAAGTTTTTGCACCCTAAGACAAAGAGCCGACCCTATTGAAGAATTGGCTACTTGACCTATCGACTCGAAGGAATCCGAGCCGACTCGAAGGAATCCGAGCCAACTCGAATATCATTTTCTGGTATATAATGGCTAGTTCTAGAATTTCTTTCTAAATGCCAAAAAGTGCTCCAACGATCATATATCACATCCCAACAGTCTACAATGTCTTAAACTGTGTTGGAGTGATGGAAGATCATATATTTGAGGGATTTGAACTTTATTAAAAGAAGAGACAATAAGTTTTTAAAAGCTCCAAAAAAAAAGTTTTAAGGGTTTTTTGAATATCCAACCAACAAACAAGCAAGAGAGCATAAACAGCATTCAATTCAATCTTCAAGTCTTCACCAACTCTAATCTGAAGCTTGAAACAATTTGGAAAGAAGCCATTGAAGTATTTAAAGCGCATTGAAGCACTTAAAGTGCATTGAAGCACATTCAAGTGGACTTCTCTCAAGCTACACCGGCAACTATCTGACAACTAGAGTTTGTCATTTTTATTACATTCGTTTCTCAATTCATTCTTGAATTGTTGGGTTATTGGTGAGCCTGTTTGAAAAACCAAATAGGTTCTTGGTGAGCCTTTGATAAAAACCAATTTGGGTTCTTGGTGATCCTGGTAAAACCAAGTTAGGTTCTTGTTGATCCTGTGAAAACCAAGTTGGGTTTCTTTGGTGATCCTGTTTAAAACCAAAGGGTGTTAGGTTTTCTTTGGTGATCTCGTTAAAACCAAAGTGTAGAGGTTTTGGATTGTGATATTCTAAAACAATCCTACTGTATTCAGGTATGAATATAGTGGAAATTCCAAGTGGTATCTTTGGTAGTGGATGTAGGAGCTGGGTTACTCCAAACCACTATAAATTTTTGTGTATTTGTGTTGTGATTCTTTGATCATCTTTAGCTTCTACAAGTTATTATTTTGCCACAGCATCTAACACTTTAAAAGAAATTTTTAAGTACACATTATCTGCTTAAATTTTTTAAATTCCCAATTCACCCCCCTTTTAGGTAGCCACCTGGGCAACATCTGGTGTCAAAGCAGTGTCTCTGATTACATTAGAGTAAAGATTGATGGCTCATCCTATGAGTACATCCTTGGGCGAAGGCCAGTCAACTAATAGACCTCCACTCTTCACAGGCACAAATTACTCTTATTGGAAGGCTAGAATGAAAATCTATATACAAGCTATTGATTTTCAATTATGGAAGGTCATTCTTAAAGGGCCACATATTTCCATGATCAAAATTGATGGCGTGGGTGTCCCTAAGCCTAAAGAGGAATGAGATGAACACGACATAAAATTAGGGGAATTAAATGCCAAAGCAATGAATATGCTATACTATGCTTTCGATTCAAACGAGTTTAATCAAATCTTCACTTGCTCTTTAGTAAAGAAAATCTGGAATAAACTTAAGGTGACCCATGAAGGAACTTCTCAAGTGAAGACTTCAAAAATTAACCTTCTAGTACATAATTATGAACTGTTCAAAATGGAACCTAATGAAAACATCTCTGTCATGTACACTAGATTTATAGATATTATTAATGGTTTGAAAAGTCTTGGCAAGGTTTACTCAAATACTAATTTGGTATAAAAGATATTGAGATCACTTCCAGATAAATGGGACCCTAAAGTTACTGTCATCTAGGAAGCTAAAGATCTAAACACTCTATCCATGGATGAATTAATGGGCTCTCTCATTACACACAAATTAGCCATGCAGCATAGAATAGATGATGATCAAAAGAAGAAAAAAATTATTGCATTCAAGGCTGCATTGGAATCTAAGAATGATGAAGAAATGGAAGATGACTCTACCTCCTCCAAAAACAATCTAGAAGATGAAGATATTGCTATGGTCATGAGGAGATTCAGAAAGTTTATGGAAAAGAAGAAAGGAAGATTTAATAGAAAATTTCATAAATGAGGAGAACATTCTAAAGAAAAAGACAAGGACAAAGACAAAGAAAAGGAACAAGTCCCCACCTACTATGAATGTAAGAAACCGGGGCATATTCGTTCAGATTGTCCGCTATTGAAGAAATTCTTCAAGAAGAAGAAAAAGAAAGTGATGTTTGCCACATGGAGCGACAGTGAAAGATCCACCTCAACTGAAGAGGAAGAGACCATAAAAATAGCTAATCTATTTCTAATAGGTCTCGAGGATAAGGTAACATCCCCTAATGCTCAAATTGAATTTAAATCTGATGAGTTAAATTCTGCATTTCATGATCTGTTATCTGAATTTAAGAAAGTTGTAGTAAAGATTAGATCTCTAAAGAATACTAATGATTCTTTACTCAAAAAAAAAGAGGAAATTTCAGAAAAGAATATCTTATTGTAAAAAAAACTTCATGACTTTTCTGAAAAATGTAAAGTATTGAAAACTAAAAATAATGATTATCATGACAAAAACAAAGTTTTGTTAAATGAAAATAATGAGTTGAAAAAGGAGGTTGAAAAACTCAAGCCACTTGTTGAAAAACAAACTTTATCTTCCAACAAACTTGAGTTGATTCTTAAAGAACAAAGAATTTCTGGTAACAAAGCTGGAATTGGCTTTATTTCTTCAAATTCAAATTATATCTCTACAACTACTTTTGTGAAACAAAAAGATTTTGTTCCAAAGTTTACTTCTCAAAAGGCTTTTGTGACAAAACGTTCTACTTCTATTTCGAAAGCTACCTTGTATGTTCCTAAAAATTCAAATACAAAACCTGTTATTTCTGCATCTCATGTATCTATAATTTCAAAGCAAAATCTGTTCAAAATTCTAGAGTTAGATGTTTTGCTTGCAAAGAGCTAGGACATAAAGCTATTAATTGTAATATTGTTAGAAATGTCCAAAATAAATCAAGAAAGACTTGGATTCCCAAAGGAACCACCTCAACTAACCTGCAAGGACCCAAGTTATTTTGGATACCTAAAAGAACTCCTTGATTTTCTTGCAGGAATGTCTTGCAGCCTAGAAATTGAAGAAAAGATTGAATCTTGATAGTGGCTATTCAAGGCATATGACAGGTGACAAGGATCAATTCATCACCCTAGAAATGAAAGGAGGTATGGTTACTTTTGGAGACAACGGCAAGAGAAAAATAATTGGAATTGGTAAGATCAAAATAACCCCCTGTACTTTCATTGAAAATGTATTGCAGTAGATAAATTGAAGTACAATTTATTGAGTATTAGTCAACTTTGTGATAAAGGCTTCAAGGTTATCTTTGAATCATCTATGTGTATAGTAACAAACTCTCTTGATTCTAGTAGTAAGTTCATTGGACATAGACTAGAAAATATTTATGTGGTAGATCTAAATGATCTTGCCATATCAAGTAGTTCCAGTTTAATTGCAATGAAAGCTAAGACCAAGGAGTCTTGTTTATTATGGCATAGATGATTAGGTCATGCTAGCATGCATACTACTGCCAAGTTAATTTCCAAAAACTTAGTGAGAGGCATGCCTAAGTTTAAAGTTGACTTTGATCATGTTTGTGATGCATGCCAAATGGGTAAACAAACTAAGGAGATCTTTAAACCCAAAAATATGATTTCAACTACTAGACCTCTAGAACTACTTCACATGGATTTATTTGGACCAACTAGGACCACAAGCCTAGGAGGTATAAAATATGCCCTTATGATTGTAGATGATTTTTCTAGATTTGCATGGATTTTGTTTATTTCTCACAAAGATGAAACCTTCAAAGTATTTCAAAAATTTTACAAAAATGTTTCAAATCAAAAAAATTATTCAATAATTTCAATTAGGAGTGATCACGGCACTGAATTTAAAAATCAGTTTTTCGATGATTATTGCACTGAAAATGGCATTGATCACAATTTCTCCACCCCTAGAACACCACAACAAAATGGTGTTGTAGAGAGGAAAATAGGACTTTGAAAGAAATGGCCCGAATGATGTTATGTGAAGGTAATATTCCAATGTACTTTTGGACATAAGCGCTGAACACCGCTTGTTATATTTTAAACCATGTTTGATCTGTCCTATTTTGAAGAAAACCCCCTATGAGCTGTGGAATGAAAAGAAACCCAATATCAATTATTTTCATGTGTTTGGATGTAAATGCTTTGTGCTTAATAATGGTAAAGATAATCTAGGAAAATTTGATGCTAAATATGATGAAGCAATATTTCTTAGTTATTCATTGCATAACAAAGCATATAGAGTATTTAATAAAAGGACTCTTACTATTGAAGAGTCAATGCATGTTATTTTTGATGAAACTAACATTTCACCTTCTAAGAAAGAAGAGTGTATAGATAATGATGCAGGTACAATTCAAAAAGAGATGAAAAACATGAGCATACAAGAAAGACCAATTAAAGAAGGAGAAGAAACGGTAAATAAGGATCATACAGGTTTACCAATGGAATGAAGGTATGCTACTTCTCATCCTAAAAAATTAACTATTGGTGATCCTTCACAAGGTATTAGGACTAGGTCTGTACATAGAACTGCACATGACTACCTAGCCTTTGTATCACAAATAGAGCTTCACACCTTAGAAGAAGCTGAAAATGACCCAAACTAGATGATAGTTATGCATGAAGAATTGAACCAGTTTGAAATAAATAAGGTTTAGACATTAGTTGATAGACCTAAAGACCACCCAATCATAAGAACCAAATGGGTCTATAAGAACAAATTAGATTAACAAGGAAATGTTATTAGAAACAAAGCAAGATTAGTGGCTAAGGGATATAGTCAAGAAGAAGGCATTGATTTTGATGAATCATATGCACCCGTAGTAAGACTAGAAGCCATTAGACTACTTCTTGCATTTGCTTGCTACATGAATTTTAATTTTTTTCAAATGGATGTAAAAAGTATATTTTTAAACGGTTTTATCTTCGAACAAGTTTTTATAGAACAACCACCAGGTTTTGAAAATCATGCTTTTTCAAACTGTGTTTATACTTAATAAAGCTTTATATGGTTTGAAACATGCCCCTAGAGCCTGGTATGATAGACTTAGCACTTTTTGATTGAAAATGATTTTTCAAGAGAAAATGTTGATAAAACCCTTTTCATCAAAAAGAAAAACAATGACATATTAGTTGTACAAATTTATATTAATGATATTATATTTGGTGCAACTAATGAAAGTTTTTATAAAGAATTTGCTAAGCTAATGCAGGGAGAATTTGAAATGAGCCTAATGGGTGAACTTAACTACTTCCTCGGACTTCAAGTAAAGCAAACTAAGGAAGGGATCTTCATCAACCAAGCCAATGATACCAAGAAAATAATCAAAAAGTTTGGTATGGAGACGAGCAAACAAATGAGCACACCCATGAGCCCATCTTGCAGATTAGACAAAGATGAAAATGGATCCAATATTGACCAAAAGCTATATAGAGGTATGATCGGATCCTTATTATACTTAACTACAAGTAGACCGGATATCTTGTATAGTGTATGTGTATGTGCTAGATTTCAATGTAATCCTAAAAAAGCATATATGCTTGCTATTAAAAGAATAATGAGATATTTGAAAGGTACAAGTAATCTAGGTCTTTGATTTTCAAAATAGTCTTCATTAAATTTAATTGGATTTTTGGATGTTGATTATGCTGGTTGTAGAATTGATAGAAAGAGCACTAGTGGCACATGCCAATTTCTAGGATTGAATTCAATCTCATGGCACTGTAAGAAACAAAACTTGGTAGCACTTTCTACTGCTGAGACAGAGTATGTTGCTGTAGGGAGTTGTTGTGCACAAGTGTTATGGATTAAACAACTAGAAGACTTTGGTGTTGCACAATGCAAAATTTTAATCAAATGTGATAACACAAGTACTATAAATTTAACCGAAAATCCTATTCATTATTCTAGGACTAGCATATAAAAATTAGACACCATTTTATTAGAGATCATATTTTGAATGGTGACATTGAACTAGAATTTATCCCAACTGAAAAATAATTAGCTGATATTTTTACTAAGCCACTGAATCAGGATAGATTTGAATTGCTTAGAGAAGAATTAGGGCTTTGTGATCCTTTTAGATTACCTTAACCTAATTTCCTTCTAAATTTAGAAAAAATTATCTAGAAAACCTCCTACAACTATTCATGATTGTTGAACAACTTTTCTTGAAATTTCATTGAATCAAGCTCAATTTCTGAATCATTTCATTTTCTGTGGAAAGTTTCTATTCAAGTCGACTCGAGCAATTTTGCTCTAGTCGAGCCAGCTCAAATATCTGAGTTTTTTGCTATTACTCTGGTCGAGCCGACTAGGTCAACTTGAAGTCTTGCTTAGCCGACTCGAAGTTCTGCTTGTTCTGAGTTTGCTCTGGTAGAGCCGACTCGGATGATTTTAGGGCTGAGCGAGCTGACTCGAATGTCGGGAAATCGCTGTTTAAATAGATATGAGTAATCTTATCTTTCACTTCACTCTTTCTATTTTACTCCAAACTCTCTCTACTCCACTTAGAACCTTTACCAATCTCTCAAAAACCATTCTTTGAAACCTTGATTTCCTTATTCCTACACATTTTGCTGAAATGGCTCTAAGGAGATCTGCACTGAAGATTCCTCAAGCAGCAGAATCAAGCAAACACAGTGAAGATCTAAAGAAAAGGGAGAAAAGATAAAAAGGTCCACTCCTGAACAACAAGAAGAAGAAACATCCTCTCCGACTGGGAAATCCACTTCAATGGCCAACAGGCCTATTACATGTGGAAGAAGGATCGATTTCTCCTTCCTGGAAGAAATGAAAATGAAGATTGGGAGATGGATAGACAACTGGGGTTGGAAGTATTTCTGCTCACTGGATGTTCTAACCTACCCCTCTTTGGTATGAACTTTCTATGAAAACCTAATTCTTGAAGAGTACCATTTGGAATCAACTGTTAAGGGAGTAAAAGTCATTGTGGATGAAGAAAAGTTGGGCAACTTGCTTCAAATGCCAACAGACGGTGCCACCGAGCTTACCCTAACTGACAAAGCACACTGAAGCTTATTTTGGAAAGAGAAGATGTAAGCTCCGTTCTACATGTTCAAGCCAAATTACTATCAAAGGAAATGAGACTTCTTCACAACATGGTTAGTAGTATTTTCCTTCCCAGAACCAGTCATTTTGACTGGGTGAGTGAAAAGGATATGACTTTTATGGGACATCTGATTGAAGAAGAACCTCTCAACCTTCCCTTCATTATGATGATTCAAATGAGAGAAGCAGCTAGAAAAGTTAAAGCATGCTTGCCATACGGTATGGTTTTCACCTTACTGTTTCAAGAAGCTGAAATTGATCTAACTGATGAGATAGGCAAGCCTCTACATCACTCAGACACTTATTCCTTCAATTCTCTTAAAAGAATGGGTTATAAACTACAAGAAGGAGTATGGATAAAGAAAATGTCTGGTCAGATTGTTGCCACTACCTCAAATGATGATGAACCTGCTGATGCTGAAGCCAACAAGTCTCGAAACAAGGATGAAGATAGATCTGAAGATGCAATGATTACTCCATCTGAACTTAAGGAGTTAATATTTCAAAGGATGGAAACAATTTCTGACTCACTGATAGGTTACATAAATTCTGCACTTGATGATTTAAGAAATTCAGTTAATGTAAGTCTGTAGAAAATGAGATCAGAACAACAGCTTCACAAGGAGAAAATGGAAAAGGAAATGGAGAATTTTAAAAAAGAAAACAGAAGAATCCTACTGCAATCTTCAAAGGAAACATTTACTGCTGAGGACACTCCTGTACAGATCAACAAAGAGTCATTTGAGATTCCTGCTCATCCATCTCCTGTTCCTTCATCTGATCCACCCTCAATCAAACCTAAACCTATTATGACCAAGAAAAAGTCAATGACTAAGAAGACTAAGACACCTATAGCCCCAATTATAACTAGATTTAGGGATTTAAGGTTTAAACCCCTGAAAACCAAAACCTCTGATAAGGTTATAGATGTTGGCTCCTCTTCTTCTAGTGAAGAAGAAGAATAGGTTGATTAGCTAGTCTTTTGATTGTATTGATCACATCTTTGTACTTTTGAATTTTTTTATTTTGTGAATGAATGTACTTTCTTTCATGCTTTGTATGGCAAATTCTTCAAAATGAAAGTTCTTTTAGTAATTTCTATTGTTGTCATGAGTTATCATTCTAATACAATGTTTTTGATACAACTATGATGAATTTTTAATTAGAATTTCTAATTGAATTTGAGAAAGTGAAATTATGTCAAACAAATATTAAATACTTTCTCAATATATTTCAAAATCTAAGCTTTATTAAAAATACCTTTTTGATTGTTTGAGAAAAAGGGGGAGAATGGTATCAACATCATTACTGATGATTGAGCTGTCATGAAAATTTTGGTATCTGTTGACTCCGTTATTGATTTTGATGATAAGCAAAATGGTTAAGTATCAGTTGAGGACTAATGATTTCCTTTATGTTTTTATTGAAAAAGATGCTTACAAATTTGAAGAAGCCCATTTGTTTGAAGAAGCCAAGTTTGAATGAAAAAATTACTCAAAGAAGACTTGGACACTCAAGAGTTGGTTGATTGGATAGTTAAGTTAAATGGAAATATGTGTCAGCTAAAGTTCAGGCCTTTCTATGAAGTTTTCAGAGAAGTGTCGACTCAAAGTGTCGACACATAGAAGTGAAGTGTCGACTCAGGCCGGTACGTAAGAATGTTTCAAATGGCACAGATGAAGTGTCAACATATGGACCTAAAGTATCGACTCAAAGTGTCGATACATGGATCAACACATCGCTTGAGATTTTCAAGCCACAGAACTTGCAGAAATTGAAGGAACAGCTGAAGTGTCGACACATGAAAGCAAGGTGTTGACTCAAGATGTCGACTCAACTGAATAAGTGTCGACACATCTTAGATTTTCAGAGAATTAGATTGGAGCAATTTGAACTGGGTGTCGACTCAAAAAATTCAAGTGTCGACCTTATGTGTCGACTCACAGCTTGAAGTGTCAACACATTGAGTTTTGACAACAGTAACGGCTAGTTTTTCAAATGCAGAACTCACCAATTTTGCCCTCCAATGGCTAGTTTTTCAAGTCTAATGACTAGAAACAGGATTTGAGACCTTGGGAAGTATTTATATGCTTCAAATCAAATCAAAACAAGAATGATTGAAGACCATTAAAGAGTTTTGAGAAGAGAAAGAAAAGTGAGCTTTAACTCCTATTCTTTGAAGTTTCAACCACTCTTAAGCTAAAGCAAGCCTTCAAGCATTCAAGAGCCTTTAAGAGCATTGAAGATCATCCATTCTTGAGCATTATAGAGGATTCAACAAGTTCAAAGCATCTCTATATCGAGCTTCAAAGAGATACCCACTTTATTTTAGAAAGCTTACTTTGGTTCATTATTTCTAAATCTTATTTATTGTAAGGGTTCTTGGTTAGCCTATTGAAAAACCAAGGGAGGTTATTGGTGAGCCTTTGCAAAACCAATTAGGTTGGTGGTTAGCCCGCAAAACTACTAAGATTCTTGGTTAGCCCAAAAAACCAAGGAATGTTATTGGTTAGCCTTTGAAAACCAATTAGGTTCTTAGTTAGCCCATAAAACTAAGTGAAGTTTTGACTTATTGGCCTTGTGAAAATAAGTTGGGTTTTTGATTAGTGAGCCCGCAAAATAATCAACTGTAATCGGGTATGATTATAGTGAATTCCCAAGGGGATCTTGGGGAGTGGATGTATGTGCATTGGATAGCACCGAACCACTATATTTCTTGGTCTTTGTGATTGCTTGATCTCTCTTATTGCTCTTTACTTATTGCTCTTTATTTCTGCTGCACTTTTATGTTAGAACATTATAATTGAATTAATAGTACCTTGCTAATTTATTTGCTGAATTGGATTGCATTTCTTACTATCAAGTAATCTTAAATTTTAATTTTTAGAGACCCAATTCACCCCCCTCTTTGGTTGCTTACTGGGCAACAAGTGGTATCAAAACCCTATTCTTAGTGTATAGGCTTTACCACTTTGAGTAAAGATCTATGGCAGCCCCAATTGGTACTAGCATAGTTGAGGGTCAAGCCTCAAATAGACCTTCATTTTTCAATGGATCAAATTATACTTATTAAAAAACTAGGATGGAATTTATATGTATTCTATTAATTACAATTCATGGAAAGTTGTAGATAAGGATCCTCATATTCCTTCAATAGTGGTTAATGGTGTTTCCATCCCAAAGCTCGAAGAGGATTGGGATGAAATGATATTAAGCAATCCGAGATCAATGCCAAGGTAATGAATCTCCTCTATTATACATTAGATCCTAGTGAATTCAATAGGATATCACATGCATGTATGCTAAAGAAATATGGGACATACTTGAAATTACCCATGAAGGTACCGATCAAGTGAAAAATACTAAAGTAAATATGTTGTGCACACTTATGAGATGTTCTGAATGGAACCTAATGAATCAATCACTGATATGTATACAAAATTCACAAATATTGTTAATGTATGAGAAGTCTTGGAAAGTTATTTCTAATGCTGATCTTGTAAATAAAATTCTCAGGTCACTTCCAACATCATAGGATCCGAAGGTGACCGCAATTCAAGAAGCCAAGGATGTTGACAAGTTACCTCTTGAGTAGCTGGTTGGATCGCTCATAACTTATGAGCTTAATCTGAAACAAAAATCAATGGACATGGATAAGAAGAAGAAGGGGATTGCTTTCAAATCAAACATATAAGAAGAATCCTCAATAGATGAGTCCGAAGATGAAGAGGAAGATGAAGGTGAAGAAGCTCTCCTTGCACAAAAATTTAGAAGATTCATGAAGAGGAGAAAATTTCTTTACAAAAAGAAATATCAATCAAAGGAAAAAGAAAAAGAAAAAGAGAAAGAAAAAGAAAAGGAAAAGGAGAAGGAAGTACCTACATGCTTCGAGTGCAAAAAGCTGGAACACTATAAGTTTGATTGTCCTCTTCTTAAGAAATCTAGAAAAAAATTAAGGAAGAAAGCAATGATGGCCACCTAGAGTGACAGCGAAGACTCCAGTTCTGAAGAAGAGCATACCGAAGTTGCAAATCTCTGCTTAATGGCACATCAAGACAATGATGAGGTAAATTTCGACATCGAAATTGATTTTATATTTGATGAACTTAAGAATGCCTTTGATGAACTCATGCATGATTATAAATTGATTTTATCTGAAAATAAGAAATTGAAAAAGTATGCGAATAGTTTCTCTTTTAAAAACAATTCTTTACTAAATAATGTTAGTATTTTGAAATCTAAATTGGATGTTTTTGAAAAGAAAAACAATACCTTTTCTATGAAAAATAAAGTTTTGAAATGACCTAAAAATGTTATCTCAAATAATGATCTTTTAAAGAAAAACAAAGATTTAGAACTTGAAAATATTAAGTACAAAAATGAACTTGAAAAGATAAAACCTTTTATTGAGAAATTCACTTACAATTTAGAAAAGTTAAACCTACTTTTGAATAATCAAAGAGCCATTTTTAATAAGGCAGGATTATGATATAAATCATAAAAGTAACAAAAGTATTTCAAAAACTTTTTTGTACCTGCATTATCCAACATTACTTGTTTCTCTTGCAAAAAGTTAGGACATAAATCATTTCAATGTAATTTAAGAAAAATCAATTTTTTGGTAAAGTGTGGGTTCCAAAAGGAATCGTTTTGAATGCTAACCTTAAAGGACACATGTTGGCTTGGATACCTAAAAACAAAGCTTGATTTTATTGCAAGTGTGTCTTGCAACCAAGGAGAATAAAAAGCTTTGGTATCTTGATAGTGGTTGCTCAAGGCACATGACTGGAGATGTGAAACAATTCACTTCTTTTGAAGCTTTGAATGGAGGGAGTGTGACCTTCGGTGATAATGGTAAAGAAAAAATCATTGGTATTGGTAAGGTTCACATAACTCCTTATAGTAGTATTAGTAATGTACTTCTAGTCGATGGTTTGAAACATAATCTTTTAATCATTAGTCAGTTTTGCGATAAAGGTTTTCAAGTAGTTTTTAAATCATTATATTGCATGATTGCTAGTCTGGATATAAATGGAGTACAATTCATTGGAAAAAGGCATGAAAATGTTTATTTGGTAGACCTAGATGATCTATCTTTATCCAATGGAGAATGCCTTGTTGCAGTGAATTCTACTAAAGATGAGACTAGTTGCTATGGCATAGAAGATTAGGGCATGCTAGTATGTATCTTCTTTCAAAACTTTGTAAAAAAAATTAGTTAGAGATTTACCTGAACTTTGTTTTGAAAAAGATAGAATTTGTCAAGCATGTCAATTTGGTAAACAAGTTAAAACTTCTTTCAAACTAAAAGGTTTTGTAACTACTAGTAGGCCACTTGAACTACTTCATATGGATCTCTTTGGACCAACTAGAATATCAGTCTAGGAGGCAAGAGATATGGATTAGTCATAGTGGATGATTTTTCGAGATTTACATGGATTTTCTTTTTGGCACAAAAAGATGAATCATTTTCAGCATTCATAAAGTTTTATCGAAAAGTTTCAAACGAAAAAGGTGTTTCAGTTGTTTGCATTCGTAGTGATCATGGAACTAAATTTGAAAATCAAGATTTCAAAAACTTTTGTAATGAAAAAGGAATAGACACAATTTTTCTGCACCTAGGACACCTCAGCAGAATGGGGTAGTAGAAGGAAAAATTATACTTTGAAGAAATGGCATGCACTATGCTTTGTGAAAATGATTTGCCAAGATATTTTTGGGCTAAAGCTATTAATACAGCCTGTTACATTTTAAATCGAGTTTTAAAATGTCCTATTTTAAAGAAAACTCCATATAAACTTTGGAACCAAAAAAAATCGACTTTGAAATATTTTCGAGTTTTTGGTTGTAAATGTTTTATTTTGATCAATGAAAAAGATCATCTTGGAAAGTTCGATGCCAAGTCTGATGAAGGTATCTTTTTAGGATACTCTACATCAAGCAGGGCATACAGAGTTTTCAATAAATGAACTTTGGTTGTAGAAGAGTCAGTACATATTATTTTTAAAGAATCTACTAACAAATCCTCCAGAAAAGAGGATACATCTGATGAATGTGCAGGTGTTGACAAGCTTCAGAAGCTGACATTGAATGATCAACCTCAACCAAATGAAGAATATTAAGACAAAAATGAGAAAGGTGATGACACTCCAAAGCATCAAGATCTACCAAGGAGTGGAGGTATGCTCATGGACATCCTAAGGAATTAATCCTAGGTGATCCATCTAAAGGGGTAAGAACTCGAGCCTTAATTAGAAATGAATGTGATTATATAGCTTTTGTATCTCAAGTAGAACCTAAATGTTTTGAAGAAGCTGAAAAAGATCCTAATTGGATCAATGCTATGCAAGATGAACTAGTTCAATTTGATAGAAATAATGTTTGGACACTTTTAGAAAGACCATCTAATGTTTCAATTATTGGCACTAAATGGGTATTTAGGAATAAATTAGATGAAAATGGTATTGTTAATAGAAATAAAGCTAGGCTAGTTGCTAAAGGCTACAATCAGGAGGAATGGATTGATTTTGATGAAACTTTTGCTCCTGTTACCAGACTTGAAGCAATTAGACTATTATTAGCATTTGCTTGTTTTATTATTTTCAAATTATTTCAAATGGATGTTAAGAGTGCTTTCTTAAATTTTTTTATAACTGAAAAGGTTTTTATTAAACAACCACCTGGATTTGAAAATCATGCACATCCTGATCATGTTTTTAAATTACACAAAGCACTTTATGGATTAAAGCGAGCACCTCAAGCCTGGTATGAAAGACTCAGCAAATTTTTGATTGAAAATAATTTTCTAGAGAAAATGTTAATAAAACACTATTTTTGAAAAAGAAAGATAATGATTTATTAGTAGTACAAATATATGTTGATGACATCATTTTCGGTGCTACTAATGAAATTCTTTGTTAAAAGTTTGCTAAGCTAATACAGGGTGAGTTCGAGATGAGCATGATGGGAGAACTCAATTTCTTTCTTGGACTCCAGATCAAGCAAACTACAGATGTTATCTTCATCAACCAAGCTAAGTATACAAGAGAAATTATCAAAAAGTTTAGGATGGAGACTACTAAAGCAATAGGTATGCCTATGAGCCCCTCTTGTAGACTTGATAAAGATGAACATGGTAAATCAGTAGATCAAAAGTTATATAGAGGTATGATTGGTTCTTTATTGTATCTAACTGCTAGTAGACCAGATATAATGTTCAGTGTTTGCATGTGTGTTAGATATCAGTCTGAACCTAAAGAATCACATCTTATGGCTGTTAAGCGTATTATTAGATATCTATCTAGTACTATTGATATTGGTTTATGATATTCTAGAAATTCATCTACTAAATTGATTGGATATTCTGATGCATATTTTACTAGTTGTAAATTGGATAGAAAGAGTACTAGTAGTAAGAGCCAATTTCTTGGAGTTAACTTAATCTCATGGTTTAGCAAGAAACAAACTTCAATTGCATTATCCACAGCTGAGGCTGAGTATATTGTAATAGAAAGTTGTTATGCTCAAATCTTGTGGATTAAGCAACAACTTGAAGACTTTGGAACCAAGTTGGCTAGTATGCCTATTAAATATGATAATACCAGTGCTATTTGCTTGACTAAAAATCCTGTTCAACATTCTAGGAGTAAACATATTGAAATTAGACATCATTTTATTAGGGATCATGTGGAAAATAATGATGTTTTGCTTGAATTTGTTAGTACTGAGTTTCAATTAGCTGATATTTTGACTAAACCTTTTCTTGAAGATCGATTATGTATGATTAGAAGAGAGCTCGTGATCATCAATCTTTTTGATTAAATTTTTTCTATATTTGACTCAAACTAGATCAATTCGATCTTAATCATGATAAATCTTACTCAATCATTGTTGATTTCACTCTAAAATTATCATATTTCTAGTGATTTTGATCTGCCCTTGAAATTCCTAAATTTTTGGTTTTTAAGTCGATGTGTCGACACATCGATGTGTCGACATCTGAATATGTCGACACATGCGTGAGCCGACACATGAACAACAGCGAACTGAGAATAAAGGATTTTTTGAACCATTTTTCTCCCCATTTCTTCTCTCCTTCGAGCTGACACAAGGATTCAAAGGTACTCTCACTGTTCTTGCCACTATTTCATGCTTTATACCCATCGTTTCCTTGATTTAGATGCCCGGTTGTTTGGATTTGGTTGGATTTCTCCTTGTATTTGGATTATAAGCCCTAGAAACCCTAGATTTCAACCAAAACCTTGCCCAATCTTTCAATCCAAGCAATGGGACCTCGCAAGCAAGTTGTCCATCAACCTCGTCAGTCAAATCAGGAAGAAGAGTGAAGGATAAAGGCTAGACATGAGTTTAGAGCTTCAGATCCACCTGCACGATCATTGTTTGTACCGTCTAGCCGATGAGCTTGAAGATCATCGTTGGAGGATGGCGAGTGGACTTTACATTTGTCGACCAACAGCATTTCTGGATTGGACAATGGATTCATCAGGCTGGTCTAACTACATTCTGTTCACTCAGCGAGAGGTATTATCTAGGGTTTATGCGAGAGTTTTATGGATCACTCGCCCGTGGGACAGATGGATGGTTAGCACAGGTCAGAAGATGAGATATCCCTGTTATTTCAGAGATTTGAGCAGAGTATGAGATATACCGATGACAGGATCTGTTATAAATAGTTTAATGGATAGAGTCAGTGGACTTCAGTGCATCTTTGAGTCTGACATTCTACCAGAGGGAGCTACTGTACTAGCATCCAGATTATCTACAGAGATGAGACTATTGCATCACATCGTCGCCCGGATACTTCTGTCGAAGACCGGACGTTTCGACTATATCACTGAGCGGGAGTTGCTCGTGATGGTCTCTTTGGTTCAGCGCACGCCCGTCTGCATTCCAATGCTTATGGTTCACCAGATTACGAAGGCGTCGACTAGCCAGTGACTCTGCCTACCCTATGGTATGGGATTGACTATTCTGTTTAAGGAGTATGGTATCAACTTTGAGGACGAGCCCTACCACACATTACTTCATACTAATGTGTATGACATCAGGTCATTACATCGGATGGGCTATCATTTGTTCCGAGGCCAATGGACTCACAGGATATATGGTCAGGCCGAGGACAGAGCTGATGATGATGATGCAACAGAGGAGGAGCGCATCCTCTCCGGCGAGGTAGGACCCAACGAGAGTCAGCCTGAGATGGCAGCGCAGCTAGCGGTTGCTTCTCAGTCTGATCCTTCTACTTCAGCACAGCCTCAGCTAGCTCAGATGAAGACTCTAGGCACTTCAGATAGCTTATTGGACTGAGTCAGACGTATCGAGATTGACGTGTTTATCATGAGGCAGCATCTTGACTGTTTCATAGCTGAGATGAGAGAGAGCCATGCTGGATTTAGTGATGGCATCTCAGCTATACTTTCTGCACTGTCCAGATCTTCAGCGAGTGCTTCGATTGCTGATACTGCTTTTACACCTGCTCATGCACCTGCTCCTGCACCTGCTGATGATATTAACGATATTGATACTGGTGTTGATACTACTGTTGGAGATGGTATTACTATTGGTGATACTGTTGTTGGAGATATTGGAAATGATGGTGGAGATGATGAGGAGACTGACTCAGATAGATTTGATTTCATAGATCTTACATTAGAGCCAGTAGCGGAGTTGATGGCTGACTTGCCTAGGAGTCCTGTTCATGACCCTTCCTATTCACCTACCTAGACTCCTATTCCATCTTCTCCTTCTAGATCGGATGATAGCATTCCTGTTCCTATTTCTATTCTCTCTCCAGTTATTGATACTCCTATCCCGACACCAATTATTGATTCCCCTGATATTGATACTCCTGTTATACATACACCTATTGTTGAGACCCCCATTGTTGATACACTGATTATAGACATACCGGTTCATTCTATAGCTAATACTTCTATTCTTGATATGCTTGTTGTATCATCAGCTATTATCCCTATCTTTGACACACAAATTGTTGATACTCCCACACTTCACACATCCTCGCTTATCCGAGAGCTTGGATTTTATACACCCGGCTTTCAGTATCTTGACTCAGGTCTTTCATTTGATCGCACACCTCTTCCAGCGGTTGCTGAGATTGTTGACCCGATCAGTTTCATTCCTGTGGAGGACATTGCTTCTACCTCTACTGCTCCAGCCAGAGGTCGGACATATGCTTGTCACAGAGGACGTGGTCGTCGTATCCCTCCACAGCTAACCAGGACAAGACTCATAGATCTTATATCAAGATGGCCCCGAGCTCGATCCTTCACTGATACAGGATCGATTGAGATCGGTTCATCTTCTGATGATACTGACATGGATGAGGATTAGGACATTTCTGTATTTTTAGATAGTTTGCTTTTATGGTTCTATGTATCTTTATTTTTGTTATGTATATGTTGTACAAGTTCTAACTTTAAATGAAAAACTTTGTTGTTCTTCATCTTTATGTCTTTGATGCAAATAAATGATATATCTTAAATTGTTCTTCAATGTCTTCACTCTTAAATGAATGAATTTCTTAAAGGATGAGTAAAATAACTCAATGCTATATCTTGACTACTCAATCTATTTGTTTTCTTACCTTTTTAATGATAACAAAAAGGGGAAGTAGATAATGAAGTTTAAGTATACATGAGTATAAAAGTTGAATAATGAAACAAATGTAATATAACTGTGATATATTTGTGATATGCATGCAAGCGATAAACAAATTTTTGAAAACTTGAATCGAGAAATGTTTACAAAAATTCCTTAAGAAAGGGGGAGCTTTACTTTATTTTCAATTGAAAACCTTTTTAAAATGAATTTCATCTTAAAACCCCTCTTTAAATGTTTGAAAAGATATTTACAAACTATTTTATGGATCATCGATTCAAGGGGAGCTTTGTTCTTTGCTGAACTTTTCTTATAGAGTATCATGATAGATGTTTTCTATGTTTTAAATGTATCCCAAAGCTTTGATACTCTCAATCATTATAACAAGCTCTGGCACTATTACTTTTGTTCTGAATTGCCATATTATTAATACAAATTAAGTTGATACACTTAATGCTTTCAGTTTTATGCACCTTGATGATTTCTTTTAAAAGCATTTTTAAGCAATTTATACTTAAGGATTTTGTCATCATCAAAAAGGAGAGATTGTTGACTCCATTATTGATTTTGATGATAAGCAAAATGGTTAAGTATAAGTTGAGGACTAATGATTTCCTTTAAGTATGTTTTTATTGAAAAAGGTGCTTACAAATTTGAAGAAGCTCATTTGTTTGAAGAAGCCAAGTTTGAATGAAAAGATTGCTCAAAGAAGACTTGGACACTCAAGAGTTGGTTGATTAGATGGTTAAGTTAAATGAAAATATATTTCAGCTAAAGTTCAGGCCTTTTTGTGAAGTTTTCAGAGAAGTGTCAACTCAAAGTGTCGACACATGACATGAAGTGTCGACACATGGAAGTGAAGTGTCGACTCAGGCCAGTACGCAAGAATGTTTCAAAAGGCACGATGAAGTGTCAACACATGGACCTGAAGTGTCGACTCAAAGTGTTGACACATGGATCAACACATGGATCAACAAATCGACTCAAGGTATCGACTCATCGTCTGAGATTTTCAAGCCACAGAACTTGTAGAAATTGAAGGAACAGCTAAAGTGTCGACACATGGAAGCAAGGTATCGACTCAAGGTGTCGACTCCAGGTGTCGACTCAACTGAGTAAGTGTCGACATATCTGAGATTTCCAAAGAACCAGATTGGAGCAATTTGAACTGGATGTCAACTCAAGAAGTTCAAGTGTCGACCTTATATGTCGACTCACAGCCTGAAGTGTCGACACATGGAGTTCTGGCAACAGTAACGGCAAGTTTTTCAAACACAGAACTCATCCATTTTGTCCTCCAATGGCTAGTTTTTCAAGTCTAACAGCTAGAAACAAGATTTGAGACCTTGGAAAAGTATTTATATGCTCCAAATCAAATCAAAACAAGAATGATTAAAGACCATTAAAGAGTTTTGAGAAGAGAGAAGAAAAGTGAGCTTTAACTCTTATTCTTTGAAGTTTCAATCACTCTTAAGCTAAAGCAAGCCTCCAAGCATTCAAGAGCATTCAAGAGCATTGAAGATCATCCATTCTTGAGCATTCTAGAGGCTTCAACAAGTTCAAAGCATCTCTACATCGATCTTCAAAGAGATACCTGCTTTATTTTAGAAAGCTTACTTTGGTTCATTATTTCTAAACCTTATTTGTTGTAAGGGTTCTTGGTAAGCCTATTGGAAAACTAAGGGAGGTTATTGGTGAGCCTTTGCAAAACCAAATAGGTTGGTGGTTAGCCCACAAAATCACTAAGGTTCTTAGTTAGTCCAGAAAATCAAGGGAGGTTATTGGTTAGCCTTTGAAAACCAACTAGGTTCTTGGTTAGCCCGTAAAACCAAGTGAGATTTTGACTTGTTGGCCTTGTAAAAATAAGTTGGGTTTTTGATTAGTGAGCCCGCAAAACTAATCAACTGTAATCGGGTGTGATTACAGTGAATTTCCAAGGAGATCTTGGGAAGTGGATGTAGGTGCATTGGATAGTACCGAACCACTATATTTCTTGGTCTTTGTGATTGCTTGATCTCTCTTCTTGCTCTTTACTTATCGCTCTTTATTTTTGCTGCACTTTTATTTTAGAGCATTACAATTGAATTAGTAGTACCTTGCTAATTTATTTGTTGAATTGGATTGCATTGCTTAGTATCAAGTAATCTTAGGTTTTAAGTTTTAGAGACCCAATTCACCCCCCATCTTGAGTTGCCTACCGGGCAACAGTATCTATGTTGAGCTTCCTACCAATTATTCTTAAAGTGCATAAAAAGAATGAAAAAGGGGGAGCATAAAAGTAATTGTATTCAAATGAATCTAATTGTTTCATTATTTTAAAACCTAGAGAAAGGGGGAGATTTTCTTATAAATGGCTTTATCTCTAAATCCTTCTCTTGCTTTCGATTGCTTTAAAAATTAGTCTTAATTTTGTCAATTTTTTTAAACTACTGATACTTCATGTTTGTGCTAATTCTGATTTTAGAAACATGCAAAGTCTAATACTTTGATATGCACAAAAGCGCTAACATCAATGATATACAATGGTATCATCACTAGAGCTCTGAAACTTATTTACAAATATAGATAGCTCCAATACATGTGAATACTTATTGTCAAATACTTTTATACATGTAAGTGTAAAGAATTTTTCATGCCCAGTATTTTGACATCATCAAAAAGAGAGAGATTGTTGACCCCATAAATGATTTTGATGATAACCAAACATTGGAGCATGCATTTATTTTACTAACAACTCTTCAAGTGGTTTACAAGTTTTTATAGGATGATTTATTTGTTCAAACTTCAACTCCTACATCTTTACTTCTTGCTTTGAGTTGTATTGTAATCTTGTTTTGTAAAGAAGAACCCAATGAAAAAGTTAAGAAAAACTTGTAAAAGGGTCACTTCTATGTGTGCTGTGCCATAAATTTACTTTGAGTTGGTTTGCATGAAAAGTCTAAGAGTGTTGGTGAGAGTATTTTTGAAGCTTAATTTTAAAAATCTTGAAGAAGTCACTCGCTCTGACCCAGCATGATGAAGAGCCGACTCCACCTCATGGCATGCACTAAGGATTCTGGTACGCAGCAATCCGAGCCGACTCAAGTAGAACCGAGCTGACTCTTCCAAAGTCCATTTCTATTATTTTCTGAGAACAACCAGGTGAGTCGACCCCAATCAGAAAGAGCCAACTCTGCTAGAACTAGTTTTGAAGACCTGGGAAAGCGAGCCAACCCGATCTTTAATGAGCTAACTCCTCTAGAGTAAAGATTTTCGATTCTAAGAAGAAGAGCCAACCCAAGTTCAGGCAAGCCGATCCCTCGAGTTCAATGTGTTCAACGACAGAAGTTCGAGCCGACCCGAGCTATCAAGAGCTGACTCATCCAGAGTGAAGTTTTTCCACCCTGAGATAAAGAGTTGACCCTACTAAAGAATTGGCGACTCGACCTATCGACTCGAAGGATCCGAGCCGACTTGAAGAAATCCAAGCCGACTCGAATATCGTTTCCAAGTACATAACAACTAGTTCCAGAATTTCTTTTTGAATGCCAAAAAGTGCTCCAATGGTCATATGTCACATCCCAATGATCTACAACATCTCAAACTATCTTGGAGTGATGAAAGACCATATATTTGAGGAATTTGAAATTTATTAAAAGAAGAGAGAAGAAGTTTTTAAAAGCTCCAAAAAAAAAAGTTTTAAGGGTTTATTGAATATCCAACCAACAAACAAGCAAGAGATCACAAAGAGCATTCAATTCAGTCTTCAAGTCTTCACCAACTCTGAGCTGAAGCTTGAAACAATTTGGAAAGAAGCCACTGAAGCACTTAAAGCGCATTGAAGCACATTCAAGTAGACTTCTCTCAAGCTACACCGGCAACTATCTGACAACTAGAGTTTATCATTTTTGTTGCATTCATTTCTCAATTCATTCTTGAATTATTGGGTTATTGGTAAGCCCATTTGAAAAACCAAATAGGTTCTTGGTGAGCCCTTGATAAAAACCAAGTTGGGTTCTTGGTGATCCTGGTAAAACCAAGTTAGGTTCTTGGTGATCCTATGAAAACCAAGTTGGGTTTCTTTGATGATCCTGTTTAAAATCAAAGGGTGTTGGGTTTTCTTTGGTGATCTCGTTAAAACCAAAGTGTAGAGGTTTTGGATTGTGATCCTGTAAAACAACCCTACTATATTCGGGTGTAAATATAGTGGAAATCCCAAGTGGTATCTTAGGTAGTGGACGTAGGAGCTGGGTTGCTCCGAACCACTATAAATTTCTGTATATTTGTGTTGTGATTCTTTGATCATCTTTAGCTTCTGCAAGTTATTATTTTGCCATAGTACCTAACACTTTAAAAGAGATTTTTAAGTACACATTATCTACTTAAATTTTTTAAATTTCCAATTCACCCCCCTCTTGGGTAGCCACTTGGGCAACACAAAAAAGACTTCATCTGAGGATGGTTTCACCGGAGGGATCCTGCAAACGTTAGGGATTAAGGTCACGGATGATGAAGAAAATAATAAACTAGAAGAGATAAGAGTGGAGGGCGAAGGTAGCTTCAGGCGGCTGGCAGCCAGTCGAAGAAGGGGATGCCTGGCTTGGATGAAGGTGGGCATCCTTGGGCTTCAGCTAGAGTTGGATGATGGCTAGGGTTTAATGGAAGGAGAAGGAAGGTTGGTGGCTAGGGTTTGCTCACAAGAAGAAAATAAAAATAGGTCTCACACCACACAATTTGATAGAGAAACTCTAGATTGTATTCATGAGAAAAGAGGTTATCCATACAAGAGGGGAGGGGTTGGGTATTTATAGAGTTACCCAGGGCCCTTTCCTTGTCAAAGTTGGGGTACAGGTTTGTATCAAAGTGGGAGTACAAAAGTAAATAAAATTAAAAAACTAATCTCCTTATAGAATTGTGCTAGCTCACTCCTTATTGGACTTGGAAGCTTTGACTTTTCTCCATGGGCTTGGGCTGGTAAGAAATTCTTGCTGGGCTTGGATTGGTTGACTCCTTGCTGGGCTGGGATGACAACCACTAAGACTGGATCAAGCCTTGGGCATCTTGGACTGGGTCAAAGCTTGGGTACCAACTACACTAGGCCTGGGAGGGGTACCAACATGAAAGGCTTTGGGCCTAGGGGTGCCAACATGAAAGGCTTTGGGCCTTGGGGCACCAACTGAGGTGGACTGGGATGGGCGCCTACTCCAGTGGGCTCTGGGATGTGCACCAACATGGTGGACCTTGGGCTGGGGTGCCAATGCTTTAGGGGTCTAGGTAGCATGAATGGAGTCCAGATGCTTGGCGGGTGACCTGAGTGGTGGTTTACTAGCTCTCCTCTTGAATATGAAAGCAAATACAAGACTCAAAGGGCCTAACTGACAAGACTCAAAGTAGGCCGAATAAAACAAATGGACTCAATTGACTTAGTGAAGCCAATTGACTCACGTTACTACATGACTCAAAAATTAGACTTCATTATAGGGCTCAACAAAATGACCAATACATGATTCAAAGATTGGAACCTTAAAATCCTGGTCTGCTCCTGATGTTCCTACATTAAAATCTCAAAAAATCATCTACTATCATAATTCCTTATTTCATACTACCTAGGCTTGTGGTCCTAGTTGGTCCAAATAGATCCATATGTAGTAGCTCTAAAGGTCTAGAAGTAGAAATTATATTTTTCAATTTAAAACTCTTCCTAATTTGTTTACCAAATTGGCATACATCACAAACATGTTCAAAATTAACTTTAAATTTTGATAAACCTCTAACTAGATCTTTGGAAATTAATTTAGCTATTATATGCATGCTAGCATGACCTAATCTTCTATATCAAAGTAAGCTAGACTCCTTAGTTTTAACATTCATTACCATAAAACTTGTACTACTAGATATGGCTAGATCATTTAAATCTACCACATATATATTTCCAAGTCTATGACCAGTGAGCTTAGTGCTAGAATGAAGTGAGTTAGTTACTATGCACATTAAAGATTCAAAAACAACCTTGAAGCCTCTATCACATAATTGACTTATACTTAATTGTGCTCCAATTTGTCAACTAGTAATACATTTTCAATGAATGTAGAAGGGGTAATTCTGATCTTACCAATGCCAATGATCTTCCCCTTACCATTGTCACCAAAAGTGACCATTCCTCCATCCTTCATTTCTAGGGTGATGAATTATTTTTTGTCACCCGTCATATGTCTTGAACAGCTGCTGTCCAGATACTATCTTTTCTTTAAGTTTTTTGTTGCAAGACATTCCTGCAAGATAATCAAGTAGTTATTTTAGGTACCCAAGCTTTCTTGGATCCTTATAGGTTAGTAGAAGTGGTTCCTTTGAAAACCCAAATCTTTTTCACTTTACTTTTACTATTCTTTTTCAAATTACATTCAAAGGATTTGTGACCAACTCCATTACAAGAATAATAGATAACTCTTGATTTTTGAAAAGATGCAAATGTTGAAACTCTAGATGCAAGAGACTTTTGAGCTGAAAATTTTGGTACATATGATTTTGAAGCTATAAACTTTGTAGCTGAAATTCTATTAGAATGCAATGAATTGAAACCAATTCTAGCTTTGTTATTTGAATCCCTTTGACTTTTCAAAATCAACTCAAGCTTATTTGAACTCAAAGTTAATTTTTTAACTAAGGGCTTGATTTTTTCAACTTCTTTTTGCAAACGTATATTATCTTCATGTAGAGCCTTATTCATTTCAAGATAATCATTCTTTTTGACTTGTAAGACTCTATATTTTTCTGAAATATAGCTCAATTCTTTCTGTAAAATGTTGTTCTTTTATGAAATTTCATCTTTTTCTTTCATTAAAATATTATTGTTATTTTTCAAAGTCTTAATTTTTAAACCTGCCTTTTTATATTAAGATAATAGCTCATAAAAAGCAATATTCAATTCTTCATAAGTAAATTCATCGTTAGGTTCAGGAGACATTACCTCATCCTCGAGACCCATCAAACATATATTAGCTATTTTGGTAGCCTCTTCTTCTTCATTTGATGTAGACTCCTTACTGTCACTACAAGTTACAACCATCGCTTTCTTCTTTTTTTTTTTATAGGCTTTCTTTAAAGTGGGACAATCAAAACGGAAGTGCTCGGCTTCTTACACTTGTAGCAATAAGCTGTTGCTCTTTGTCTCTTTTTTTTTTCTTTTTTTTTTTGTTGTGTTCCTCTTTTCTATTATGTTTTCTCCAATGTCTTGCCTTTCTTCTACCCATAAACTTCTTAATTTTCTCATGACTAGAGCAATATCATCGTCTTCAAGTTCATCTTTGTCCGAGGAAGGGCTTTCTTCTTCTAATTCTTCTTCTTGTTTCTTTAATTTTGTAGCAGCTTTGAAGGCTATCAATTTTTTCTTCTTGATATCATCTTCATTTCTGTACTGCATTATGAGTTCATGCGTGATCAATGATCCAAGGAGCTCATCCAATGGTAAAGTGTTCAAGTCCTTAGCTTCCTGGATAGCAGTGACCTTCAGATCCATTTATCTGGAAGTGATCTTAAGATTCTTTTTACAAGGTCTGCATTTGAGTATATCCTACCAAGGCTCTTTAAACCGTTAATAATATCTATAAACCTTGAGAACATGGCAGATTTAGTTTCATTCGATTCTAATTTGAATAACTCATAATTATGAACAATAATATTGATTTTAGAAGTTTTGACTTGGAAGGTTCCTTCATAGGTTACTTTAAGTTTATCCCAAATTTTTTTATAGACATGCAAGTAGAAATCTAGTTAAACTCGTTGGCATCCAAAACACAATATAAGATATTCATTGCTTTGGCGTTCAGCTCACCCATCTTCTTATCATGTTCATCCCATTCTCTTCAGGTTTTGGGATGTCCACGCCATCAACCTTCTTTGTGGGTATGTGAGCTCCTTTTAAAATTATTTTCTATAATTGAAAATCTACTACTTGAATATAAATTTTTATTCGTGCTTTCCAGTAGGTATAATTAGTGCTTGTGAAAAGTAAAGGTCTATTTATAGATTGGACTTCGGCTAAAGATGTACTCATAGGGTTTGCCATAAATTTTTTCTATAGTAAATTTCAGAGACACTGCTCTAATACCAGTTGTTATCTAGTTGGCCAACTCAAGAGGGGGGTGAATTGGGTATTTAAAAAATTTTCACAAATATGTGCTCTTTTAAAACTTTGTGTGGTGAGTGATATGATATAAGTATGAATAGCAGCAGCAAGTAAAGAACATAATAAGTACAAGCACAAACACGAGCAATTTATAGTGGTTCAAACAACCTAGCTCCTATGTCCACTACCCAAGATACCACTTGGGATTTCCACTATATTCACCCATGGAATGCAGTCAGTTTGTTTTGCACCAGGATCACAAACCAAAATCCAAACTTGGTTTTATACCAGGATCACCAAGAACCCTATACAATATTAGTTTTCTTGAGCTCACTAACAATCCAAACTTGATTTTCAAAGGCTCACCAAAAACCTAAAATAATCCCTAAGTTACAGCTCCTGCTATAATTGGAATAACTCAAAAAGAGTTAAGAAATAGAGCAACAATAATGACAAACCAAATGTTGTCGAATAGTTATAGTTGATGCCCTTTGAGAAACCTTCTTGATTGCTCCTTAAATGCTCTTTAAGGCTTCCAATCTTTTAATAAATGATTAAGAAAAGGATGTGAGTTGGTGAAGTCTTGAGTTCTTCTCTTCAAAGCTCTCTTGAATAATGAATATTCTCTTAAGTCTCATTAAAAGTCCTCCAAAAGTTATTTTAAATCCCTTATTTATAGTCCTTGAGCTGATCTCAGATGAATATGACCATTGTAGAGCCTTGGAATTTGAAATATGGCCATTGGAGCACTTTTTGGATTCAAAAAATCAATTCTGAAACTAGTCGTTATGCACCTGAACCAGGAATTCGAGTCAGCTTGGATAAGTCGAGTCAGCTCGGATTCTCAGTCCTTCAAAAATTGAACACTAGTCGAGTCGGCTCTTCACTGATGAGTCAGCTCACCTGACCGATTCTCCAGAACTGATTTTTTTCATACTCTAGAGGAGTCAGCTCGATTTTCTATCGGGTCGACTCGATTGTCTAACTGAATATTTGAGTTAGCTCGGATTTCTGTCGAGTCAGCTTGGTTGTTTGATTGAAGAATTATAGCTCTGGACAAGTCGACTCGGGTTCCTTCGAGTCAGCTCAGATGTCTGCGTGCCAGAAACTTCATGTTGTGCCAGAACAATGAGTCAACTCTTCTACTTTAAATTGGCTCGAGTGATTTTTGTCAAAATCCTTCCAAACTTCTTCAATCTTCTTCCAAAAGCTTCCAACAGACTTTTATACTCTTTCAAACTCTTTTAAGGTCTATCCTAAGTAATTTAAACTTGAAATTTATATAGAATTAGCCTACATTCATGAATACAAAAGTAAATTTTCTTTAGGCTCTTCATTACATGATACTTTTTCAAAAATAAACTTGGCATATATCAATAAGATCAGAATTGTAGGAAGGTGGTTGTTCATTTAAATCATCCTACAAAAACTTCTCAAACATTCAAAAGTATTAGTAACACATGCATGCTCCAATATTTTGTTATCATCAAAATCATTCCAGGGGTTAACACGTCCAATATGGTATGAAGCCCTTGCAAGATGGTTCGGTTGGTTACCTCGGCCTCCCCATTGGTCCGAGGATGAGCTACCGATGTGAAGTGGTGGTGGTGTTGAGGTCGACGCAGAACTCTTCAAAAGCTTGGTTATCAAACTGCCACCCATTATCAGTGATGACTGAGTACGGGAGTCCGAAACAGTAGATGACTAACTTCCAGAAGAATGATCTGAACTTGGCCTCAGTGATCCATGCCAGGGGTTCAACCTCGAAACATTTGGTGAAGTAGTCAATAGCCATAATCAAATACTTCTGTTGGCCAGATGCAGGAGGAAAGGGACCTAGGATTGAAAGAATGGTGCCTTAAAAGCCAATCATTATAAGGGCATTTCTATGATCTTCCAACTCGTGTATGATATTATTTATCAATAAAAGGCATCTTTTGATTCATCATACTGCTGCATCTTATCAAGATTATGATGAATCCAATAGGTTAAGGTAATAAAATTGGGGTTATGATGGATATCATAAAGGTGAGACCTAAGTTCCTATAAACCCTAATATAAAATATTCCTAGTCAATGGATAATCGATTCGGGGATCGATGAATCCAGAAAGACTAGCACATCCTACGTATGCTCGATGGAGAGGGTGGTTGGTCTCATAACTACTTATGTAGAGACACTAATACAAGGATGTGGATGCTCATTAGGATATGAGTCCACTGAACTGATCCAACAAGAAAACATCAAATGGAAGTCTTATTTACTTGTCAAAAGAATGTTCTCTTAGTGGGAGTTGTGCATGTGATCCTTCGACCTGAGACTACCATAGTATCTTGTACACATGAACCCATGTTTTGGTACATACTCACTCATGGCAATTAAGTCATGTACAGGATGTTTCTAGATATGATGGATTGTATATGAAGGTAATGAGTAGGTCAACAAGGAATCGATCACTCCTAGTAAGAGGAGAAGTTATCCCATGTGATCTCTTCAAATGATGACTCAAGAAGTCTTTAATCAAAGCAGGATGAGATTAGATGGTGGGGGCACCAGGATTAGACACAGATTATTGGACTCTATTTGGTTTACTTAGTCATGCGTCATAATTTTGTAAAAAAATAAGATTGAGTTGTAATAAGGAGAGACTAGTTGATTTGTCTCGACCTAGTCCAGTATATTGAGTCATGTACATCAGTATAAGTCTAGTATGAGTCCAATTTTTATATAAGAGAGGAGGTTACTCTATTTTGGAGTTCTACTAGGTCTTATCCAGGAGTCAGAGGCCACTACATCAGATTATTGGATTTTGTGTGACACCATAGGATCCAAAATGCCTTCAAGAGACCCTGATTCCTTCCAGATGCCCAGATTCCTTTCCAGATGCCCGAGTATATTCCCAGACCAGGGCATCCATGATTCCAGAGGTCCACCTGCATCCCAGCTTAAAGAAATCAAGCCCAGGTGTTAAGTCCAAGCCCTTAAGAAGCAAGATACCAGGAAATATTCCTGCTACCAGGCACCAGGCCACCCCAGCTTCTAGAGGTCCAAGCCCATGCACCCAAGCCCCTTTGGGCTGGCCCCTTGCTTCCTTTAGAAGCCCAACATGCCCTCCTAGGCATCCTTGAAGGGTTGACCAAGTCAAAGCTCAAAGGGAGATGTCCTTAAGTAAGAAGGAGAAGACTAGTCTAACCTAGTTAGGATTCCTATTTCTTTTAAGCTTTGTAATTCTAACCTAGCTAGAAAATGATATGTAATCTAACTAGGAGAAGGCTTGTAAACCTAAGTGTAACCTAAGTAGAGAGGGCATGGGAACTCTGTAAATATTCCATCCCTTCTTCTCTTGTAATCATCTCTTTCTTATGACTACAACTTGCTGAAATTTTGAGTTATTACCTTATGTTGGTGTTTTTGGTTTTGGTTCTTTACTTTGAGTGCTCTCCTTGTGTGCCCTAGCTGAATCCCTACCACCCTAGCATCCTTTTGGATCCGTGGAGATCAGCCACGCCCAAAGGAAGATGCCCTAGCTGCTACCCCAATCAAGCAAATGCTTCTTCCCCGGGACATCCACACCTAAACTAGTTCTTTCAATTCTAAAACTTAGCTTCTTATTCCTTTATTTAATTGCTATTTTGATTGACCCTGATGGTTACAGGATCCCCGAGGTGTTTCACCTCCCCAGAGAAGGCTTTCCTTGCCTTCAGACCAGGTCAGATCAGCCATCTGATTCAAGGAACTAAAGCTTCTTCATCTAGACTCCAATCAAAGTGTGAGTGATCCTTTCCATTACAAAGTTTTTAATCTCTGACTGGTAAGAAACCTTCCTTCTCTTATTATCTAATTTGATGAAGATAAGCTATCCTAAATTGAGAGTTTCTCAACTCTCGGGTCCTGGCTACTTATTATCTTGCATGAGTTCTTTGTGATCATGATGATTATTTGCATTGCTATCCCATTTGCTAGTTCTTATTTTATTTTGAGAATCTAGCCGGCAAATAAAATTATAAAAATCACAAAAAAATAGTTTACTATTTTTTTCTGCATGATTAGCAATCTTAAAGTCGTCCCACATCAGTTTGATATCAGAGCGGGTTTAGGATAGCATTGCATCTGCATCAGAACCTTAAAACCCTAATTCCTGATTTTTCTGCATCCTGTCCACTGCATTAGGTTGCTAGGTTTCATCTAATTTCGTCCACCTTGGGATTTTTTTTCTATGAAATTTGCATGTCGTGTTCGATGTTTTGTCCTATATTTTTTCATAATTTTTAATTAATTTTATAGAAACCCTAAAGTCCTAAAAGTCGGCATCATAAGAACCCTAACTAAAATTTTAAAAATTCTACATCAGTTCGAAAACCCTAGGATTTGCATCATCAATTGATTTTTATTTTGCATCAAATTTGGTAGATATCATCACACCGTCCATTATCTAGTATGTAATTTTTTAGATTTTTTTCTCCATCAGTAACTATATCAAATTCTGCATCATCTGAAACCCTAATTATCTGATTTCTGCTAATTTTGCACTTGACAAACTCAAACCTAATCAACTTCCAAACCTCCCAATCCCAAGCCAAACTTTGTTTGCTAACCCTAGTAACTTAAACTTAACTTGACATCTCATAAATGTTGGGAATTGTGTCCCAAAGCCAATCGCCTAGGTGGTTGTGCTCAGTATTGTAAATTGTATATGAATTAATAAAATATTATTTTGGCAGCTCATCACATTATTCATTTTCCTGTAATGAACTCTATTTATGTGATGAAGTCCTTAGGACTGCACTAACTTCGTTATAGAAAGGATATATCGAGTGGTCCTTTAAAAAGTTCACAACCAAAGGATACATTATACAGGACGGCAATGTATCCAATGTAGGTTATTGTGGTTCATATCGTTTGGTTGTCCTCTTAACCAAAGAAGTGTGGTGACACTGATGTGATCTGTAAGTGGGATGGGTGACATCTCATTGGACGTGACTCCGTGGAGCTCCTTTCTGCCAAAGGATTGCTCACAATTAGATATGGGTATATATGTCCCTTCAACCTGAGATCACCATGGTAGCTTACAAGCAACTCCCTGTGCTTTAGTACCGGACTACCCGGATTTTAATCCGGTGATGGAAGGTTTTTGGGTACAGGCAAGTACTTATGGAGCAGTGGTGGACCAAGATGGAATTGACATGTCCAAATTGTTTAAATTGAATGTCTCGCAGTATCTCAATTTAGCAAATCCTCGATCGAGGTAGTCCTAGTGAGGAGTCACTGGACTTGCGAGGTTGAGACATGTTGTGGATTGACTCAGTTAGGATTGGTAGTCTAATCCTAGGTCATCTTGAGTATTGGAGGTCAAAAGGATGAATTATATGGTAACCATATGCTAGAGGTTTGATAGATTGCTCTCGCATCTTCGACCTATCCGGACACCGGGACCCATTGCTAGATGGTATCTTGTGCTGGTACTGGAAGTATTCCAGTGCTATCGTTTAGGTTCGAACCTATGAGGTCACACGCCATAGAGGATTTCTTCCTGATCCAGGAGCCGATCAATGATTGGAAATCGTTTCGGTATTTAGGTCAAACAGTCTGATTGAGCACACGTTGGATTTTTTCTGATCAATCTGGTTTGATTTGGATCGACCAGGATTGGTTTGGATCAACCAAAAATTGTTCCTGGAAGATCGGGACTGGATCCATTTTTCTTGCTGGTCGGGTTTGGTCAAACCGAGGTTTTTTTTTTTTTTTTTTTTTTGGCTGAACCGATTTTTGATTTTAATGAACTGGTTTATTCATGTTTCGCTTTCACGGTATTTCTCCCTCTTCCCCTGTTATCTCGTTTCCTTGTTTGTTTTAACGTGTGATTGGATTTGATCGGATGCCGCACGGGACTGTTTCTCATGGTGAACTCTTGGTTCACGTTGCTTGTTTTATCCTAATTTCCATGCTCTGTTTTACCGATTGGATGGGTTTACATCAGCTTGAAGATCGTTTGAAGTTTTGAATGGGATTTCACGATGGGATCTCACGATGTTATCTCCCGCACGTCGCTCTTTCTTTTCGGACTCTGTTTTCACATGGATTCAAACCTCTTGTTCTCTAAGAATTGCCTGCGGTTCCCATGTTTTGACCGATGAAGAGCCAGTTTAAAATAGTTTTTGGGTGTTTTGGTTTTATCAGTTCTGTCTCACGATTTATTCCCTGCTGTCATGGGTTTGTTTCTCCTCCCATATACATCCTGGTTAAAGCCGTGAGTTATGAGAGAAGTGGAGAACAGGGTATATGCATAAGAGAAGAGCGAGGTACATTGCTGGCAGTGTGAGAGAGAATGAAACCGAGCTCACGGTGTTTTCTTCCCTCTTTCACGGGTTTTTCTTGGCTTCCGACTGATCTTGCGTGAAGGCCGTGAGAAGGGGAGAAGGGAAGTAACAGGACGTAACAGGGTGAGAGAGAGAGGAGATAAAGGGAGAGAAAGATAAGAACAGGGCTTACGGTTTTGAGAGGAGCCATCTCTTATCATTTTGATTGATGGCCGCTGGGTGTCCGTGAGAGATTTTTGGAACGGATTTCAGAGCCTGAAATTCGTTGTGTTTTTCCTTGATTTTGAGGTTTTTAATGTGGGCTCGAGGTGGAGTTTGGGCGGTCCTGGAGAAGACCTTCCGTGAGGACCTTTTAGCTTTTCCTGCTCCACTTATATGTGATCTTTCTTTTATTTCAGAGAACTAGCATCTTCCTGATAGTTGGATCAACGAGAGCCCGTGCATAGATACTCTAGAGAATGGACACTTGGACACCTCGGGAGATTCGTTGTGTTCCGTGAAATTCTTTCCTTGATTTTGAGGTTTTTAATGTGGGCTCAAGGTGGAGTTTGGGCGGTCTTGGAGAAGACCGTCCATGAGGACCTTTAAGCTTTTCCTGCTCCACTTATATGTGATCTTTCTTTGATTCCAGAGGACTAGCATCTTTCTGGGAGTTGGATCAACGAGAGCCCGCGCGTGGATACTCTAGAGAATGGACACTTGGACACCTCGGGAGATTGGATCGATCTCTTTTCTTGCTGTTGCAGATCTGATTTGTTGTTGAAGAAGTTCAACCGGCTACCTTGATTTGCTACTGATCTGTTCTGAAGACTGAGGGAGTCGGTTTCTTCCTGCTTTGATCAGGTATATGATTTTACTTTTTGTTATCATGCATGCTTAGATCTAATTTTATCATATTGTTTATGCTTATTGCAATTGCCTATACATGCCTATGTTTCAGTTTCATGCATCATGTTATGTTAGATCCTATGTATGAGTAGGTTTTTCCGTATGCATGTTTAAAAAGTTTAATTATGCAATACCTATTTCCTAATGTAGCATGTCTAGGGTAGGCGTCCGCTATATTGGTTTTCCTTTCAATGGTATCAGAGCACGGTTCCTGTGTAGCATATCATTATTGCATGTATTGTTGGATCTGCATCTAGGTTAGGGATTACTTTTAGGAACCTGGTTGAGACCTTCACTATGGCCGTGTGTCTAGATTAATCAAGGTATAAAACTCCTAATTTTTTATGGCACGAGGTGGTCATCTATGTTGGCCTTTTCAGAAGGATCCTTAAAGGAAACATACGGTATTAAAAATTATTCTAATCTTGATACGTGATTATACATTGGCATGTCTATAATTGTTAAGGCTTGCAATATTATAAATGATATGATAGGATTAGATATAATTCATGAAAGATGTAAAAGGATTTTACATGAATTAATTAAAAATATTTTAATTAAAAGTTGCCTTATAATCTAACAATTATGAATTGAAAAATTAATTAAATGATAAGCCAGATTAGGGTTTATGAAATCTAATGTCATTTGAATAAGCCATCTGGGTTAATTGGGTTAGCTGTCTGATTGGGTCCATTTATTGGGTTAGACCTAAGGTTAGTTGAATTGGACTTAAGAGAACTAATCAAATGTTTATTAAGGACCTTCTCTTTAGTATCTATCTAATAGTTAGATGGGTTAGTCCATTCTTCTTAAATGGATCAATTAGTGGCTCTGTGGTAAGCCTGAGTTCTTAGGCTGGTCTAATCAAGTCTGGTAAACTGATTAGTGTCTAAGCAAGTTTGGCATTTTTTATCATGGTTGCATAAGGCTACCTCTTTCCTGGCCAACTTGGTTGGTGTCTAAGAAAGATGGTTAATGCGAATACTCACCCATGATCTCACCTACCTGGTCAATCCAATCAACCAGAACTGATTAGAAGAGCTTATTGATTCGAGTTAACCCATGTCACCCAAGTTGATCTGCCTGTCTGATCTTTTGGTGCCCATAGACCAACTTGTTGAATTTAATTCAACCATCCTGAGAATTGATTTATTCAGTGGGAGGTTGATCCATGTTCTTCTCTCTATTCTTCTATCATAATTTAATTAAAATCTTCTAAAATTATTAGGTCCTAAAAAAGACTAAGTCAATGAGTTGATGGTGTCTTAGCCTCCCATTAAGTGGGTTAGTAATGAGTCCTTTAGCTTAGTGTATATCGGCAGTTCCAAAGAACGGGTATGCATCTGGTTACTGGAATTACTCTCTCATAGATGATGGTTCAGTGCAACCTTCTTAACGGTGATCAGGTGGGCTGGCCAAAGTCGGGCTTGGTCATTCGTTAGCTGGAAGCATCGAATTCGTCATATTGATGGTTGGACTTAACCAGAGACCTGCAATATGAGACCCCAAGGTCGATTGGGGGTTCTGTGGGGCAAAATTTAATTACTGGAAGTTGCTTAGGGAAGCAATTGGTTAGAGAACCTACCTTTAGGCGCGTATGGGTGAGCCGGCCAAAGTCAGGCTCATACGTGGTCTATTAGATTTCAGTACCCACTATGAAATGATGATTTCGCGGATTGGAGTTAGAGGCTCCAAATCTGAAAAATTAGTGGGAGGGACCTTTAGACTAAAGTCCAAGTCTTTTGGTTTAACTGATTAATTCATATACTAATTAGGTCTTAATTTTCCTTCATATGTTTTCAAACCTTTCGCTCCGGTCACTTCTCGATAGCGAGAAGTTAAAGGGTCCCAATTTCGATAGTTGGTATCGAAAATTGAGGATAGTCCTGGAGCACGAGCAGATCCTTTATGTGATAATAGATCCAGCACCCGAAATCCCTCCTGCAATGCTCGGAGTTCGGTCAGGGACACTTATTTGAAGTGGGTTTTTGATCGGACTACTGTCTGCTGCATAATGTTAGCGACGATGAACGACGAGTTCAGTCACAAATTCGAGAAGGCCCAGCCAGACGAGATTCTTCAAAAGTTGAAGGAATCTTTCGGCACGCCAGATGATATGGAACAGTACAAAGTGCCTTATGCCATCTATAATGCCAAAATACAAAATGGCGGTTCGATCACTGATCATGTATTGTACATGATCGAGATGATCAAACGATTGGGCAAGCTCGGATGTTCCTTGCACGAGCAACTCGACAAGGATGCGATCCTGAATTCTCTACCCTCCTCCTATCTTGACTTTCTCGATCATTATACAATGAATAAGCATGCAGTCAATTACCATGGTTTGATGGGGTTGATGCAGACTTACAAGAAGGACCACCAACTGAATAAAGGGGTGGTGAATTAGTTGGGAGGTTTTAGAGATCGTTGTCTCTTTAAGAAAGGGAAGAAGAAAGGTAAGAGAAAGAAGGTGCAGAGTGCTCCTGGCTAAGGTTAGACCAAGAAAGTGAAAGCTGATCAAGCTGGTATAGAGTGCATCTATTATAAGAAATAGGGACACTGGAAGAAGAAGTGTCCTCTTTATCAAGCATCCTTAGACCTGAACAGGCAAAGGAAGGGAAAGCAGCAGGGTGCTAGACAAGGTATTTATATGATAAAACCTTGTAATTTCTCAAGTTGTCACGGCCTGTTAATGTACACGTCTAGCGAATGCCCAAGGATAGAAAATGTTAGTGACTTGTATCTATGGCACTATAGGCTAGGTCATGTTAACCAGAATAGGATAAACAAGTTGCGAGGAGAAGGCCTCCTCGAGGTCAGTGATTCTGACTCACTACCCACTTGTGAATCATGGTTGCTTTTAAAATGACCAAGTCACCTTTTACTGGAAAAAGTGAATGAGCTACAGAACTTCTGAGTCTCATACATACTGATGTATGCGAACCCATGACAGTTAGTGCCAGAGGTGGATACAGATATTTCATTACATTTACAGACGACCTTTTCAGATATGGTTATGTCTTTTTAATGAGACATAAATCTGAGTCATTTAAAATGTTCAAACGATATTGTAATGAAGTGGAGAAACAAACTGGAAAGAGTATTAAAACTCTTCGATCTGATCGAGGTGGTGAATACCTATCCGGTGAGTTTATAACATATCTTGAGGAGCATGGAATTCTCTCTCAGTGGACTCCTCCAGAAACACCCCAGTTGAATGATGTGTCCGAAATGAGGAATCGAATCCTATTAAACATGGTTCGATCCATGATGGGCTTTGCAATTTGTCGCTATCCTTTTGGGGATATGCACTTGAAACAGCTAGTTACTTGCTCAATGATGTTCCAAGTAAGTCTGTTGTCTCCATTCCATATGAGTTATGGACTGGATGTAAGCTCTCAATTTCATACCTTCGGGTCTGGGGTTGTCCGGCTTATGTAAATCATTTAGACTCAAATAAAGTTGTCCTAGGTCTGATCGGTTCTTGTTCATTGGGTACCCTAAGGAAACAAAAGAATATTTCTTCTACTTTGAGGACGAACGGAAAGTGTTCGTTGCTCTTAGGGCTATCTTTTTGGAAAAAGAGTTCCTTGGAGAAGGAACTGTAGCCTCTAAGATTGAACTTGGTGAAGTTCAACCAGTAATTTAACCTACATACTCTAAGGACATCATACAACGGCTATGATTGGATCATACCCAGAACCCATTATTAGGAGATCCGGTATAGTACCGCGTCAGCCGGACAGATACTACGATTTCTTGGTCCGGGACGGTGATCCTATTGAACTCGACGAGAATGATGAGGATCCGATCACCTATATGGATGCACTTTAGAGATATGACTCTGAGGCGTTGCTTGGAGCCATGCGATCCGAGATGGAGTCCATAGAGATCAACAATGTATGGACATTGGTCGATCCACTGAAGGGATAAAACCCATAAGGTGCAAGTGAATTTTCAAGAGAAAAAGGGCACAGATGAGAAGGTGGAGACCTATAAAGCCCATGTGGCTGCCAAGGGATATCGTCAATGATATGGTATAGATTATGACGAGACGTTCTTCCCTGTGGCAATGCTCAAGTCTATTCGGATCATGCTTGCTTTGGCAGCACATTTTGACTATAGATATGGTAGATGGATGTCCAAACCGCTTTTCTCAATGGGAAGCTGGATGAGGAGGTGTATATGATACAGCCTGAAGGGTTCACATCCACAAATGAGTCAAAAGTGTGCAAATTACAGAGGTCCATTTATAGACTCAAGCAAACATTTCGAAGTTAGAATATGCGATTTGATAGGTGTATCAAATCGTATGGCTTCGTTAGGAATGGAGAGGAACCCTATATCTATAAGTGGGTTAATGGTTCTATGATTATATTCTAGTACTGTATGACATTCTCTTAATCGGGAATGATATCGCAGCATTGCAAGGAATAAGATTCTGGTTGTCAGTTCTCCATGAAGGACTTGGGTGAAGCTTCTTACATACTGGGTATGAAGATCTATAGAGATAGATTAAGAGGCTTCTAGGATTGTCCCAGTCTACGTACATTGATACCGTGCTGAAACGGTTCAGCATGAGAATTCTAAGAAAGACTATCTCCTAATAGGTTCTAGAATTACTCTTTCCAAGAAGGATTGTGCGACAACTCCTGAGAAAAGAGAGTGTATGAGTAGAGTTCCTTATGCTTCTGCACTGGCCTCTATCATGTATGCTATAAAATATACTATACCAGACATGGCATACTCACTAGGAGTAGTGAGCAGATACCAGTCTGACCCAGGTGAGGCACATTAGAAGGTGGTTAAAACCATCCTGAAGTATTTAAGAAATACTAAGTACCAATGGCTGATTTATGGAGAACCTGACTTGAAATTTGTGGGGTATACTGACTCCAGTTTTCAGTCAGACGAGATAATAGTAAGAGTGTGTCAGGGTTTATGTTTACCTTGAATGGAGGAGCAATATGCTGGAAGAGTTCCAAGCAGGCAATAGTTGCAGACTCGGTATGCTAAGTAGAGTACATTACAGCATCAGATACTGCAATGGAAGCCATGTGGTTGCGGAAGTTTCTTGGAGAGCTAGGGATGGCACCTTCCCTAAATGGTCCTGTTCCTGTGTATTGTGACAGTACAGGAGCCATTGCTCAAGCTAAGGAGCCAAAGTCTCATCACTTTACCAAGCATATTCTGCGACGCAATCACTCGTGCGAGAGATCGATGGAAAGGAGAATCTAGCTGACCTCTTTATTAAAGCCCTCAGAATCAAATAGTTCGACTATTGTAAAAGGAAAATGGGTATTAGATACTATTCAGATTGGCTTTAGTACAAGTGGGAGTTGTTGGGAATTGTGTCCCAAAGATAATTGCCTAGGCTGTAGGTGGTTGTGCTTAGTATTATAATTTGTATATGAATTAATAAAATATTATTTTGGTAGCTCATCACATTATTCATTTCCCTGTAATAAACTCTATTTATGTGATGAAGTCCTTAGGATTGCATTGACTTCGATATAGAGAGGATATATAAAGTGGTCTTTTAAAAGGTTCACAACCAAAGAATACATTGTACAGGATGGCAATGTATCAAGTGTAGGTTATTGTGGTTCACATCATTTGGTTGTCCTCTTGACCAAAGGAGTGTGGTGACACTGATGTGATCTACAAGTAGCATGTGTGACATCTCATTGAACGTGACTCCATGAAGCTCTTTTCTGCCAAAGGATTGCTCGCGATTAGATATGGGTATATGTGTCCCTCCGACCTGAGGTCACCATGGTAGCTTGCAAGTAATTCCCTATGCTTTGATGCCGGACTATCCAGATTTCTAATTGGTGATGGAAGGTTTCTGGATACAGGCAAGTACTTGTGGAGCAGTGATGGACCAAGATGGAATTGACCTTTTCAAATTGTTTGAATTGAATGTCTCGCAGTACTACCATGGTGACATTTATTTGAATTGACCTTATAGATTGTTTGAATTGAATGTCTCGCAAGTACTTATGGAGCAGTGTTCCAGTACTACCATTTAGGTTCAAATCTATAAGGTCACATGCCATAGAGGATGTCTTCCTGATCTGGGAGCCGATCAACGATTGGAATCATTTCGGTATTTAGGTCAAACGATCTGATTGAGCACACATTGGATTTTTCCTGATCAATCTGGTCTGATTTGGATCGATCAGGATTGGTTTGGGTCAACCAAGAACTATTCCTGGAAGATCAGGACTGGACCCGTTTTTCTTGCTGATTGGGTTTGGTCGGACCGGGTTTTTTTTTTTTGGTTGAAGCGGTTTTTGGTTTTAATGAACCAGTTTATTCATGTTTCGCTTTCACAGTATTTCTCCCTCTTCCCCTGTTATCTAGTTCCGTTGTTTGTTTTACCGTGTGATTGGATTTGATCGGATGCCTCACGGGACTGTTTCTCACGGTGACTCCTGGTTCACGTTGATTGTTTTATCCTAATTTCCCTGCTCTGTTTTATCGATTGGATGGGTTTACATCAGCTTGAATATCGTTTGAAGTTTTGAATGGGATTTCATCCATGGCACTGTGATCAGATGGGATCTCACGGTGCTATCTCCCGCACGTCACTCCTTTTCGAACTCTATTTTCACGCGGATTCAAACCTCTTGTTCTCTAAGAATTACCTGCGGTTCCCAGGTTTTTACCAATGAAGAGCAGTTCAAAATAGTTTTTGGGTGTTTTGGTTTTATCGGTTCTCTCTCATGATTTATTCCCTGCTGTCACGGGTTTGTTTCTCCGCCCATATACATCCTGGTTAAAGCCGTGAGTTATGAGAGTGGTGAAGAACAGGGTATATGCATAAGAGAAGAGCGAGGTACATTGCTGGCCATGTGAGAGAGAATGCAACCGAGCTCACGGTGTTTTCTTCCCTCCTTCACGGGTTTTTCTTGGCTTCCGATTGATCTTGCTTAAAGGCCATGAGAAGGGGAGAAGGGAAGTAACAGGACATAACAGGGTGTGAGAGAGAGGGAGATACTGGGCGAGAAAGATAAGAACAGGGCTTACAATTTTAAGAGGAGTCATCTCTTATCATTTTGATTGATGGCCGCTGGGCGTCCGTGAGAGATTTTTTGAATGGATTTCAGAGCCTGAAATTCGTTTTGTGTTCCGTGAAATTCTTTCGTAGTTTTTGAGGTTTCTAATGTGCGCTCAAGGTGGAGTTTGGGCGGTCTTGGAGAAGACCGTCCATGAGGATCTTTTGGCTTTCCCTGCTCCACCAATTCATGATCTTTCTTTGATTCTCCCTGCTCCACCAATTCATGATCTTTCTTTGATTCCTGGAGGACTAGCATCTTTCTAGGAGTTGGATCAATAAGAGCTCGTGCATGGATACTTTAGAGGGTGGATACTTGGACATCTCGAGAGATTGGATCGATCTCTTCTTCTTGCTGTTGTAGATCTGATTTGCTGTTGAAAGAGTTCAATCGGCTGCCTTGATTTGCTGCTGATCTATTCTGAAGACTGAGGGAGTCAGTTTCTTCCTGCTTCGATCAAGTATATGATTAACTTTTTGTTATCATGCATGTTTAGATCTAATTTTATCATATTATTTATGCTTATTGCAATTGCCTACATATGCCTATGTTTCAGTTTCATGCATCATGTTATGTTACATCATATGCATGAGTAGGTTTTTCCGTATGCATGTTTAAAAAGTTTAATTATGTAATATCTACTCCCTAGTGTAGCATGCCAAGGGTAGGCATCCGCTGCACTGGTTTTCTTTTCGATAAATTAATTAAAAATTATTTTATTTTCTGATTATTTTAGATTGCATCATGACCATTGAATGTTCATCATCTTTTAATCTAATCTTAAGGGAAATCAATATAACATCAGGGCAAGAAATCATAACCTGTCTTGGGCCCAAAACAACCATCCAGCATTTCCATCCAAGCCTTAATTAAAATTGATTAGACTTAAGTTACCCTAGAGGGCTAGGTGACATCAACAGGTCAGGTTTGAGCTGTGTTGGCCAACTAGTGCATTTAGTTCTGTGGTTATTACTGAAATCTGGTGTCTAAGGCTGAGGGTCCAGAGTCAAACAATCTAAGTGGTGCTGTGGTTTTTAATTGGGTCCCTGCAAAAGCAGGGGGGCTCCCACACTCCCACCCCCTACCTGGCCAATGGAAAGATTAGCTACTGGGTTAAGTGTAAGTTGAGCTGACCCACCCAGTTTTGGCTCTAGGTCTAGGAAACCCTAGATTATACTAGCTTTTCTTTCTCTTTTGCATGGTTGGTTGCATCATTTCATTTTGATTGCTAATTTGTTGCATAACCACTAGATTAGGAAGCCAATACCAGAAGTCTAAACCCCAACTCAGTTCAACCATGGAGTCCAGTCTTAAAGAACTCATAAGAACCATGAACGAACAATTGAACCATAAACTTGACCAAACCAATACCCAGATATCCCAATTGACCCAATCCCAAAATCAATTGACCCAATCCCAAAACCAAATGAACCATAGATTCGACCAAACAGACCAAAGATTTGACCAAATAACACAAACCAATAACCAGGCAACCCATAGGATTGACCAATTAACTGATAGGTTAGACTAGGTAGAAAATAGATTAGAGACCATAGAATGCTCCCAGGGGTCTAATGCTGAACCTAAACCAGACCCATCCTGTTCTACCTCTCAAAACCCTAAGGGAGCCCAAAATCTAGACCACTTTATGGAGCCTAACCCTAGGAGAACCCAGACTCAAGAACCATTTGTAGAGCCTAATCATAGGGGAGTTCAACCTCAGGAACCATACCAAGAGCCTAACCATAGGAGAGTCCAGAACCCTGACCCTATCCAGGAACCCAACCGTAGAAGGCCCCAACATGAAGTCCTTGATCAAGACGAAAGGGCCATGAGAAATATTAGGGTAAAAGCACCCACCTTTGATGGAAGTCTTGAACCAAAGATCTATGTAGATTGGGTAGGAGATATGGATTATTATTTTGAATGGTATGAAATGAGTGAAGGGATGAAATATAAATTTTCCAAGCTGAAGGTGGTTCATCAAGCTAGATTATATTGGGCTAATCTTGAGTGTACTAGGAGACAACGAGCCCTTTCACCTATAAATACTTGGCAAGAGATGAAATTGCAACTCAAAGAGAAATACTTGCCAGAATCCTATAATCAACAGCTCTTAGACCAATGGAACAAAATTCATCAAGGGAATATATCAGTGTTAGATTTATTGCTGAATTTGATGAGTTTGCTGTTAGGTGTAGTGTAACCTAGTCCTTAGACCAAACCCTATCCAGGTTTAGAATTGGATTGCGTGAGGACATTAAAAGGGAACTATACATGAGAGAGGTCCATAATTTGAAACAAGCTTATCAAATAGCTAGACATTATGAACAATTCTAAAGAGGACTTACCTATCAGAAATCTAAACCTGTTAGGAACAATACCCAATTCCCTAGATCAAACCCAAACCAGGTATACCAGGGTAGACCAAATCCTAACCCCAACCTAGGTCGATTTAACTCCAACCTAGTTAGGCCAAACCGTAGCCCAGTCCGACCCAACCCTAATCCAACCCGATTCAATTCCAACCCAAACCATCCCAACCCAACCCATCTCGACCTAACTCGAGTCCGAGTCCATCTAGTTCAAGTAATTTTGCACCTGCTCGGATCGACAAGGATAAGGCACCCATGTTTCAGAAAGCCCCAAGCCCCAGCCCCAATGCCTGCTTTAGGTGTAATAAGATAGGTCACTATGCTAGTCAGTGTCCCACCAGGTCATTATACATAGGAGAGCTAAAGGAATAAGAGCCTGAAACCAATAATGAGGATATAGTAGAAGAAGTTTATGAGGCTGAACCAGACTTGATAAAGGAATATGAAGGAGATAAGGAGGAATTTCATCAAGTAGGGGTAATTAATGTAATTTAACCCAAACCCAACTTGAGGAAGATTGGCATAGGACTAGCATCCTACAAACTTTTGTTAAGTTTGGGAATAAAGTATGTAAGATTATAATTGATAGTGGTAGTTGTGTCAATGCCATTGCTACTGAGACAGCTAAATCTTTAGGCTTGACCCTAGTTCCACATCCTGACCCCTATAAAGTATCATGGGTAGATTCCACCTCTATGCCAATCAAGTCTACATGCCAAATCTTAATTAAATTGCAATCATATGAAGAAGAGATTTGGTGTGATGTCCTTCCCATGAAGGTTAGTAGTGTCATTCTAGGTAGACCATGGCTATATGATCATGATGCTGCCCTATCTAGTCGAACCAATACCTGTACCTTTTATCACCATGGGAAAAGATTTGTGATTTATCCGACTCAACCTAGGAGTTCAAGAAATTCTAGTAGTCTTAGAGCAAAACTAGGAGTTAATCTTATTAAGGCTAAAGAATTAAAGGTAGACCCTTCTGAACCCACTAAGGAATTCATGAGAATTGATCCTGAACCCACTTTAATAATTGAAGAAGTAATTAAGCCAGGATCAAACTTTATGGGTGAGACTAATAATTTACAAGAGTTGTTCATAGAGGAAGCCCAGGATCAAATCCTGAAGAACAACCAAAAGAAATAGGTGTATGTAATGAAACAACATCTGAATGTGAGTCCACAGATTCAATCTATATGCCTGCACCTACACTAGCCTCTGCACAGCATATGCATCATGAAATTAGTCAAAAGCTGAACATAAGTAATAAACTATATAAGAACTTGACTAATTCTCGAAAGAGAGCTAAAGAATTTTTTGCAGGGGATTTTGTGATGATCAGGCTTAGGCCTGAATGGTTTCCTCCAGGGACCGTAAAGAAATTTCATGCTCGTGGAGTTGGCCCATTTAAGATAATAAAGAGAGTTGGATCCAATACCTATGTGCTTGAGTTACCACTTGACTTAGGCATTAGTTCCACCTTCAACCTCTCAGATCTTATAAAGTATAGGGAGCCAGCAGCGATTCCCAGCAAGCCTTTTAGACCTATCCCTTTCCTTGAGAGCGAGCCTGCCCCAGAGTGTCCACCAACCACTTGGCCAAATAGTGAGGAAAAGATTGAAAGAATCTCGGACGATCAAGCCATATGTACCTAGAATAGAGGCTATTCGAGGAATTTGGTCCAGTGGCAAGGTTGGCCAGAATCTGAGGACTCGTGGATCACCCGTGAGGATATGCAGTGCCTCAACCCAGACCTACTCGAGCAATATAAGAGTCAAGTTATCCCACACTCGACGGGGTCGAGTTTCTCCCATCCTGAGAGAATTGGTGGGGGCACCAGGATCAGACACAAATTACTGGGCCCTATTTGGTTTATTTAGTCATGTATCACAATTTTGTAAAAAAGTAAGATTGAGTTGTAATAGGATGAGACTAGTTGATTTGTCTCGACCTAGTCCAGTATATTGAGTCCTGTACATCAATATAAGTATAGTATGAGTCAAATTTTTGTATAAGAGAGGAGGTTACCCTATTCTGGAGTTCCATCAGGCCTCATCCAGGAGTCAGAGGCCACTACATCAGATTATTAGATTTTATATGACACCACATGATCCAAGATGCGTTCAGGAGACCTTGATTCCTTCCAGATGTCTAGATTCCCTTCTAGATGCCAGAGTATATTTCCAGGCCAGGGCATCCATGATTCCAGAGGTCCACCTGCATCCCAGCTCAAAGAAATCAAGCCCAGGTGCCAAGCCCAAGCCCTTAAGAAGCAAGATACCAGGAATATTCCTGCTACCAGGCTACCAGGCCACCCCAGCTTCCAGAGGCCCAAGCCCATGCACCCAAGCCCCTTTGGGCTGGCCCCTTGCTGCCCTTAGAAGCCCAACACGCCCTCCTAGGCATCCTTGATGGGTTGACCAAGTCAAAGCTCAAAGGGAGATGTCCTTAAGTGAGAAGGAGAAGACTAGTCTAACCTAGTTAGGATTCCTAGTTCTTTTAAGCTTTGTAATTCTAACCTAGCTAGAAAAGGACATGTAATCTAACTAGGAGAAGGATTGTAAACCTAAGTATAACCCTAGCTAGAGAGGGCATGGGAACTCTATAAATACCCCACCCCTCCCCCTCTTGTAATCATCTATTTTTTATGAATACAACTTGCTAAAATTTTGAGTTATTACCTTGTGTTGGTGTTTTTGGTTTTGGTTCTTCACTTTGAGTGCTCTCCTTGTGTGCCTTAGCCGAATCCCTACTACCCTAGCATCCTTTTGCATCCCTGGAGATCAGCCATGCCTAGAGGAAGATGCCCTAGCTCTGCCCCAATCAAGCAACTATTCTTCCCCGGGACATCCACACCTAAACCTAGTTCTTTCAATTCTAAACCCTAGCTTCTTATTCCTTTGTTTAATTGCTATTTTGATTGACCCTGATGGTTGCAGGATCCCCGAGGTGTTTCACCTCCCCAGAGGAGGCTTTCCTTGCCTTCATACCGGGTCCAGATCAGCCATCTGATTCAAGGAACTGAAGCTTCTTCATCTAGACTTCAATCAGAGTGCGAGTGATCCTTTCCACTGCAAAGTTTTCAATCTCTGACTGGTAAGAAAGCTTCGCTTCTCTTATTATCTGATTTGATGAAGATAAGCTATCCTAAACCGGGAGTTTCTCAACTCTCAGGTCCTGGCTACTTATTATCTTGTATGAGTTCTTTGCGATCATGATGATTCTTTGCATTGCTATCCCATTTGATCGTTCTTATTTTACTTTAAAAATTTAGCCTGCAAATAAAATTATAAAAATCATAAAAAAATTAGTTTACTATTTTTTTTTGCATGATTAGCAATCTTAGAGTCATCCCACATCATTAGATATGGTTTCTAAATATTCGTCGATCGAGTCTTCATTATCGAATTGAGATTCAAAATGATTAAGTCCTAGGGTTTGACATTTATCCATGCCCATCACTTAATCGGGATACAGGGAGATTGAAGGATTGAATTGCACGGTAACTTTCCACTGAAGGATATTTTGGTACTTTTTATCAAATTTCTCATCTTCCCGGTAGGCATGACACATTGCTAGACATCAATCATATCTTGTGAATTTTCATGAATCAATTGGATTTAATTCATGAGTCAATTCAAAAGCTAGTTCGAATTAGCAAATAGGTCAGCTTAATTTGACCTAATTAGGTCAATCAGGTCCGATTGGATCAAATTGGCTTAGACCTAGACCTACTGCTGGCTAGATGTGGAACCTAAAGGGTCACACATATTAGGGAGTTGGCCTAGGAAGTCAATTGACATTTAATTAGGGTCATGGGATCCTAATTGGTTAGCTAGATTGCACACTGGCATGTGTATGCTAACCTAACTCCTAACCCAATTGAATTGGGTCTAAAAGGTTGCTAAATGGAGTAACCAATTTATGGAAGACCTAAATTGTGTTGAGTCCTAAGTGGGACGAATTTATCAGAATTTATCTAATATTTTTCATGGCTTTTATGTGCCAAATACCAAGAGTCCCAAGGGCATAGGACTCTTGGTGCCAAAAGAAATGGTCGATAATTAAAGGGGCACAAAACGACTAAGAGTCCTTTTGCATGATAATCACTTATATGATGATGAAGTACATTTAACCCCCTTTCATTTGACACCCATATTGGATATACTTTGACTAGTCAAAGGTAGCATATGACATGGAGAAAGTTGACCGACAAGTGAAGAGTAGAGACTCTTCACTATTGGCACACAGAAAAGGACCTAGAGTCCTTTTGCTTTGGAGACTTGGTTTCTAGATAAAGCAAGGTGTCCCTTAGCCTCATCTCCATGCCAATTGAATGGCTTATGATCGATCAAAATAAAAGGAAGAATGCGGTGGAAGTTGGTGCACATGAAGAGTTATGACTCTTCATGTTTGGTGCTAATTCTAAGAAGCAGAAACCTTCTGCTTTAAGGAATTTCAAAACATCTATTCTTGAAATTAAAAGCCATGTCTCTTGGCTTACTTAAAATAGGTATTTGATATGTGTCAAGTGGAGAAGTCGGATGAATTCATGAAGGGACTTGAGTGAGGCAGTTGGTGCATGAAAATAGTTGACCTTTCATTTATAGGACTCTTACTATATGAAGAGTCTTATTTGATAAATTGAAAGGCTTATCATGGGCTGATAAGAAGGCTTATATGGCACCTCCCCATCTCCTATAAATACCCATCGGTGTTTAGGCTGATGGTATCTGATTCCATCTTTCTTTCTTACACTTACACTCTGCCACACTCTCCTTTGTCTCCTCCCTCCTTTGTTAGAGTTTAGGTCTTGTCTTAAGACAAGTCCACCATTTTAAGACATGGATTTAGGAAGTGGAAAAGAGAGTGAAGAGAGAATTTGGAGAGGGCTCAGAGTGCTCTACAAGAGGGCAAGGGTCTGGGCAAGGAAGGAGAGGATGCCAAAGGAAGAAAAGCCATTAAAAGAGTCCCGGTGGCTTAAGCAACCTACTAAGGAGTGCTTCCCAGGATCAATTCCTGTGTGGATAACCTCTGGAGGGCATGCACTTGTGTGCCTAGTAGAAAGAAGAAGGAATTAGCATTCCATGTATTTATTCAAACCCTATTTGCATGACTTATTAATTGTAATGAATAAAGGATCTTGGGCTTAGGGTTTCAAGTTGTTTGGAGTTTCAAGAAATAAATTTTTTGAAATCCATTATTCCACTATGCCATCAAAACCCTAGAAACCCAACAAGGATGTCCATTCTGATGGGGGACAAGATGTGGGGAATGCTGGCGAGCATAGAAGTCACTAGGGATTAGGGTAGGTTTGGGGCTTGTGAGAAGATGATGGTGGCTAGGGTTTCATTGAGGACTAGGAGGCAGGCGATAGGGATCACACAGATACCCTAATCACACAGCAAAGTTGAAGAGACTCAAGAAAACTTCATTAATTCATTCTGGCATGAAAAAGTACAAGAGAGGGTGGGATATTTATAGATTCACCCAGGTTCCTGGACTCCCTAACAGGCTGGGACTACAAAACTTGAGGGCCAAGAAAACTCTCTTGGGCCTTGGACTGGGCACTAGGCTGGGGAGGGTGCCAACTGAACTTGGACTATGAGAGGTGCCACCTTGTGGGCTTGAGTAGGGGCCCAGGTGCTTGAAGGCCAGCTCTGGTTGGGGTGCCTGGTAAATCTCCAGGTCTGCCGACTCTCCTCTTGAGCATGACTTGAATGAAAACTACATGGACTCGATTGAACTTGACTGGACTAAAAACAACTGGACTTGACTAAGTGGACTCAACTGGACAGGACTCATTTTTATTATGGGACTCAATAGACTTAAATGGAATCAAATGGACTACAGGACTCAAATAAAATAAAATAGACTTCGGTCCGTATCAATTTTTGGGGTGGGAGGAACTCGACTCCATCGAGTAAGGGTCGCTCTGGCTCTGGTATTGCTCAAGGAGGTCTGGGTCGAGGCACTACAAGTCCTCTCGAGTAATCCACGAATCATCGATTCTGGTTACCTTGCCAATGGACCAAGTAGCGTGATAGCTGCAGCCCCGGGTCGTGATAGCTTGATCATCCAGGATACGCTCGATCCATTTTCCTCTCTCATGCAAATTTATAAGTGGATACTCTGGGTTAGGTTTGCTCTCAAAGGATAGAGTAGGTCCAAAAACCTCACTAGGAATCACTGCCGGTTCTCTAAACTCAACCAAGTCCACGATATTGAAGATAGAGCTAATGCTTAAATCTAAGGGCAGATCAGGCATATAAGCATTGAGTTTCACTTTCTTTATCACTTAAAGGATCCAGCTCCGCGAGCATGAAGCTTCATAACCATAATAGAATCTCCCACATTTAATTACTTGGCTTTCTTTCGGGAATTAGCCAATTTGTTTCAAAATTAATGCTTAATGTAGATGATGCACTTGACTTGTAATGACACCTAACAAAAATGCAGACTCAACTATGCATTCCTATTAAGAGAAGCTTTATTGGACTCTTCTGAACCTAAACCTAACAGACTTTAGGCTCTCTAGGTTTGACCCTGGCTTGGCATGCACATGAAAATTTACAATGGACTCCTAGCAAATACCATAAGATATACCAGAAGTAAGATGCAAATCTAACATGCAAATGAATGTATGCATTATGCTGACTTCTATAAAATACAATCTAATGGTTCTAAAAACATGAGACCACTCAAGAAAGGGTAGGAAAAGGAAAGGAATTTAGGGACTGGTTTTGGACTAAAGAGACTGACCTTAATGTATGAATATTGAGTTATATCTACGGGCAAGAAAAGGTCCATGCTATGGAGGGATGGGTCAACAATTTCTGGGAAGAGATCTTCAATGAAAACTATAGAAGGGGATTCATTCTGAGGGTATTGAATTAAAGAGATCATGCCCTCAATAAATTCCTCGGGCTCTTGAATTTTAGGATTGGGCTCTATAATTAGGCTTTCTTCTAATGACTCCTTAGGAAAGATTCTAATAAAAGACTCAGGTTCCTTAAGGACTTGTTCCTGACCTCCTCTATGGACTACTCTTGTGAACCTTCACTTTCATCTACTATGTTTGATCCTGGCTCAGTCACTCCTTCAAATTCTATTGTAGGTTCAGGATCTTTTTCTATTAGGTCCTCAATGGGTTCACTCTCTAGTTTTTCTTTTCACATTCCTCCTCAAAGTCTTCTCCTTCGTATTTGTTTACTAAACTTGGATCAGCCTCATATACTTCTACATTGGGTTCAACAATGTGTTCAGACTCATCTTCATCTAACTTACCTAGGTGTAGGGCGCTAACTGGACACTAGCTAACAAAATGGCCTGGTTTGCGACATCTAAAACATACTCTCGGGGGATTGGAACTTCTATGAACCTTTATAGACTTTTCTGTATCTTCTCTACGGGCCGTAATGGTACTGGGCTAGGGTTGGCTCGGGTTGGGCTGGTTAGGATCTGGTCCGGGGCTAGGGACACTAGTCCTAAAGGGTTTAGGTTAACTAAAGGAAAGTGGACTAACACTAGGCTCATACTAGGGGTACTGATCTTATGGGATTCGGGTTGACTAGAAAAAATTGGGCTATACCCATAGGTACTAATCCTATCATATTCGAGTTGGCTAAGGGAAACTAGCCTAGTACCGGACTCATATCTAGGTGTACTACTCCTATTGGATTCAGGTCGACTAAGGGTCAAGGGTCCCTTGGGATCATAGGATATGGGTGCATAGGTTCTAGAGTCATAGGATTTGGATTCAGGGTGTGGGGATCTCCTAGGGTCGAGCTGAGCACGGGTCCTAAGGTCAGGCTCAGGTTTTGGTTTGGTATGGGGCTGAGGGGTTTTCCTTAGGTCTCCTAATTGGTTCTCTACTTGGTCAAAACTATTGGTTAGCTGGTCAATCCTATAGGTTGCTTGATTATTGGATTGAGTCATTTGGTAAAATTTTAAGATTTATTTGGTTCATCTGGGTGGTCAACTAGGCAAGCTAGTTTTGGGATTGGATTAGTTTATTTGGGTAAACTGATTTTGGGATTGGGTGTTCATTTGGTTAAGCGTTCAGTCAAGGTTTTCATGAAAGTCTCTAGACTGGGTTCCATGGTTGAGCTGGGTTAGGGTTTAGACTTTTGATATTGGGTTCCTAACCTAGTGGTTATGCAATCAATCAAACAAAGTGTATGATGCAATCAGGCACATAAAGTGAAAATGGACTACAGTTTGCTAGACCTAGAGCCAAAATTGAATGGGTCTACTCAACTTATACTTAACTCAATAACTAATCCTTCCACTAGCCAGGTAAGTGGTGGGGTGATGGGAGGCTCTCCCTGCCTGTGACAGGGTCCTAATTAAGTAACCACCAATCCACTTAGGATGTTTGCCACTATACCTCTAGCCTTAAACACCAGTTTTCAGTAATAGTTAGGGAATTAAGTGCACTAGTTGGCCCACACAATTTGGACCTGACCTGTTGGTGTCCCTAAGCTCACTAGAGCAATTAGGTTGCTAATTAATTTTAATTAAGGCTTGGGTTCTGATGCTGGTGATTATTTTGGGCCCAGGACAGGTGATGAAATCCTACCCTGATTTGATATGAGAAATTGCCCTTAAGATTAATTGGATTAGATGATGACAATCGATGAGCCCTAATTCAATCTACTAACAATCAGAAAAATAAAAATACTTTTTTTGTCTTTTATGAGGTGGTAAATTAAATTTAAGTTGATTAAGTTAGCAAACAAAAGTTGGCTTGGGTGAAGTGGGGTTTGGAAGTGAGTTAGGTTTGGTTCAATCAGGTGTGCAGAAATTAAAATTAGGGTTTGTTTGATGCAGAAGTTAGCATGGGTTTCAATACAGAAAAATTCTAAAAACTTATAGAATAGTGAATGATGTGTATGGATGATCCCTACCAAATTCATGCAAGACAAAAATGGTATGATGATGCAAAACCTAGGGTTTCTAACTAGGTGCAGGAAAACACAGAATTCTGGTTAGGGTTTTAGGATTCTAATTTTTTTGTAAATTTTAGTTCTATAAAATCTGAAAAAAATTTCAATAAAATAGAGAACTCCCCAGAGATGACATGATGCAAATTTAATAGAAAATTAAAATTCCTAAGTTGATGAAACAAACTGAAACTCATACCCCTAATGCAGAGACAGGATATAGAAGTTTTCTAGGGAAAAAGAAAATAGGCATGCAAAAATTCTTCAGATCGAAATAAATCATGAAAAGATTCTGGTAAATATTTTCAATTACGAGAAATCCAGAAAAATAAGAATCAAGATTTTATGATTTACTTCCATGAAGCAACAATTAAAATAACAGACCATATGTAGAAACTACGGGATACAAAAAATTAGTCCTAAAGTGCTCTGATACCAAATTGATGGAGGACAGGATACGGGGATCGATGGTGAGTGTAGAAGTCACCAGGGATTAGGGTAGGTTTGGGGCTTGTGAGAGATGATGGTGGCTAGGGTTTTGTTGAGGACTAGGAGGCAGGCGGTAGGGATCACACAGATACCCTTAAGGATCACACAGATACCCTAATCACACAGCAAAGTTGAAGAGACTCAAAAAAACTTCATAATTCATTATGGCATAAAAAAATACAAGAGGGGGTGGGGTATTTATAGATTCACCCAGGTCCCTAGACTCCCTGATAGGCTGGGACTACAAAACTTGAGGGCCAAGAAAACTTTCTTGGGCCTTGGACTGGGCACTGGGCTGGGGAGGGTGCCAACTGAACTTGGACTAGGAGAGGTGCCAACCTTGTGGGCTGTAGTTAAGAAATTTGGGATTGATTATCTATACAAGTAGGTTGTTGATCTTGAACTTCATTAAGTTCAATTATCCTTCCACTACTTCCTTCTTGGATAAATTCTTTTTCCAAAAAAGTGGCATGCCTACTGATAAAAACCTTTTATTCAGTAGGATGATAAAAGACGTATCTAATACCCTCTCGAGTATAACCTATGAACCTACATTTATCAACCCTAGTACTTAGCTTATGTCCAAACATATTTCTAACATAAGCAGGGCTATCTCAAGTCTTAATATATTTAAGACTTGGTCTTTTATCTTTCTATAATTTATATGGAGTGCTAGCTATTGATTTTGATGGTACTATATTTAGTATATAAGCAACATTCTTTAGGGCATAACCCCAGAAGGATACGGAAAGATCAGTGAAGCTCATCATGGACCTTACCATGTCTAACAATGGATGATTCCTCCTTTCTGCAACACTATTTAATTATGGTGTATATGGAGGTGTCCATTCTGAGAGAATGCCTTTGTTCTTAAGATGATCAAAAAATTTACTAGATAAGTATTCTCCTCCTCGATCTGACTGAAAGATTTTAATACTTTTCTAGTTTACTTCTTGACCATACTATGATACTCTTTAAATTTATCAAAGGCTTCAGATTTATGTTTCATAAGATACACATATCCAAACCTAGATAAATCATTAGTAAAGGTGATGAAATAAGAGTATCCTCTTCTGGCTTGAGTTGGCATAGGTCGACATACATTTGTATGTAATAGCTCTAATAACTCAATTGCCCTATTTCCATGATTAGTAAATGGAGATTTGGTCATTTATCCATGAGACAGGACTCACATAAAGATCAAAGAAATTATCTTTGTATAACTTATTTATTCTAGACTCACTAATATGACCTAATTGGCAATGCCAGAGAAAAGTGATATTGATATATTTTCTCTTACTTTTCTAGTTTCAATAAGTAAAACTTTATCATTGAGTGAAAGAAAGGCTCCACCAACATCAGGTTTTAGACTAGTAAGATATGACTTGCAATTCTTCTTCTAGTATCCTTGCTTATCGTAGTGAAAACAGGTTCCATCAGCAGATGGCTTCTTTGCCTTTTTTCTCCTTTGGATGTTTTTTTAGGGTTCCACTTTCTCTTTAAATCCTTCTTCATTTCTATTTTCTTCTTCCCATCAATTAGAAGAAGATGAGCCTTATCTCTCTTAAAATGGCTCTCAACTATCTTAAGTATGTTAAGCAACTCAAGTAATAAAAGGTTCAGTTTGTTCATGTAATAGTTCATGACAAACTAAAAGAAGGAATCAGTGAGTGATTACAAGATCAAGTCTTGATTAAGCTCTCCATCCATAACAAATCCTAATTGACCTAATCGAGTGATTAAGTCAAGCATCTTTAGTATATGGACTTGAACAAATGAGCTCTCACTCATACATGCTCAAAACAACTACTATGTATTTCATATTGGGCAGCCCTACTTTGCTCTCCATAAAGATCTTTAAGATTAAGTTGTATAAACTGAGATTCCATTTCTTTATGTTGCCTCTATAATTCATTACTCATAGAGGCCAACATAATACACTTGATAGTTAAACTATCATTTTGTCACATTTTATATATGGCCCCTTCCTCCTTTGTAGCATCATCTTAGATTGGATATGGATCAGAAGAATCGAGGATGTAGGAGACCTCCTGAGTTAAGACAATTCTCAAGTTCCTTAACCAATCTATGTAGTTAGGATTTGTCAACTTATTGGCATCTAAAATACCTTGTAGTGATAAAGAAGAAGCCATAATAGTAATCTATAAAAAATAAAGTATAAGCAGACCACTCAAGATGATATATACAACTAATAAGGACATATCAATCTAATTGTGTCTCCCACTATTTTTCTACGAATACTATAACCCTCACCTATGGTAAGCGAGAAACCCTAACGGGGTTTCTTTAGTTGGGTTGAGATACCAATTCCTTATAAATGCCTTGTGATACATAACAAACATTTATGAGTTCAAGGATAGAAAATTTTCTTTTTCAATTGTAATCTATGCAACTCTCAATATGACAGCAACCTCTAAGATACTTATAGCCTTGTATTATACAACAAACTATAATGTCTTAGTTTAGTCAGACCTTTTATTTCTATATAGTCATGTTTGAATAATGTTGCCCTTATGTTACATAATAAAGCAACACCATCAATCATGTTATAAAGCAGTAGATGCACCAAGATAAATTTTACATCAAACCCTAGAGTAGGCCTTATGTTACACAACAAACCTACTATAATTTTTGACATAAATTTGGCTTAGCATGAAGGAAGGCAATTAGTAGTATTTCAATCAATTAGAATTTCCAATTTAAGGTCTAAATTAATCAAATTGGCCAGATAAGTGGGAGAGAGGTGGGAGGCCCCCTGTGCTTGCCTTAGACACCAAAAATTTATCCAAGTAAGCAACGGATCCAATTAAAAACCACGTTCTCTTTACCTTCCTAGAATCACTTTTCTAGATACCAATTGATTAATCAAATCCTAAATGGATTTGTATTATAATTTTATAACACTATAACTAAATATAATTTTTAAAGAGGGCTTTCATGGTCTTATGTACATCCTAATACTGTAAACTATCTAACAGGTATATAACACCACAATATTATATGTGCCAAGTGTATCATCATTCTAAGATAACCTTACAACATAGCAAATATCCACCATTATGTTAGGAAACCTTATTTCAGAATGATGACTAAATAATCTAAACATATCTCTATATCGGTTAGGGTTTAATTAAAATACCTAATCAGTGGCATACATCAATAATCATATGCTACAACTATCATACTAGATATTATTAGATAGCATGTAATCATTCAAACATTTAATTGACTTTTAATTGAATGAATTAAGGTGGCTCTAATACCACTGCTGAGTATGGTTATGTAGTGGAAGACTGGATTTTAAAATTTTTAAATCTTGAAACCTTAGTCAACCAAAATCCTAAATCCAGGATCCCTTGATTATAACAATCAACAAGGTAATATAATAGGATATATAAGAATACTCGTAATGCTAATATCCTTTATCCTACTAGTTACACAAGTGTATATCCTCCAGAGGTGATCCATATAGGAACTAGATCAAGGAAGCACTCCTCTTGCTTGCTTGACAGAAACTTCTCTCGGCAACCTTTCTTCCTTTAGCAGCCTTTCCTCTTTTCTAGGACATTTTTCTTTCTAAAGAATGCTTCAAAATCTCTTTAAAAACTCTTTTGCTATTTTATTATTTTTTTTAAATTCTCTTTCAAAGCCCTTGTGTTAAAATGATAGACTTATCTTAAAATAAAAGACTTATTGTAACAAGAAAAGGAAGAGAGTTGTTAGGATAAACTTTGGATGATTTGATTTTAATCACCGAAGCCTTTAAATAGAAGAAAAAAGGTACTTAAAACACCCTTTCATCAGCCTCTAATCTGATATTTAACATATCATATAAGACCCTTCAAGCAAAAGGAGTCTATAGGTAGAAAGGTTCTAAGTGAAACATACATTGTTTCACAAATATTTTGCACCAAGAGTTACTTATCACAACTCTTCAAGAAAAATTTAATAATTAACATTTAATTTAATAACTAAAAACCTTGTCCAATACTCCAATAGGTATATAAACTAGAGAGGCTTATCTAAAAAAGGTGATTGATAAGCAGAAGGACTCTAGTCCATCCCGTGTGCCACATATTCTAAGCATTGCATCCCTTCATGCGCCCACATGAAATCATGCCCACATTTTCTTCATTTGACCAACCAAATCCAGTCTAAATGGGCATTGATAAGAGAAAATAAGGGATAAAGTTTATCAACAAATAAGTGCTTTATTTATAGAACTCTTGGTCTTTCTGCACCCTTTATTTTGTGTGCATTCCAATAATGGCACCAAGAGTCCCAAGCCCTTGGGACTCTTGGTTTATGACAAGGATAAGGGCTACAAAATTATGATAAATTCTAATTTGGTTACCCCACTTAAGGCTTAACTCAATTTAAGTTCTACTTGAATTAGTTAGTCTAAATAGCAAGCATTAAACCCAAGTTAATTAGGTTAGGAGTTAGGCTAGCCATCATATGCTAGTATGTTAATTAGCTAGCTAATTAGGATCCTATAATCTTAATAAAAATATAATTGACATCCTTGATCAATTCTTTAATGTGTATGACTCTTTGGGCTCCACATCTAGCTAGTAGTAGATTTAGGTTCATGTCGATTTAGCTCAATTAGAAATCAACTAATCGAATTAGCTCAAATCGAGCTAACCTAGCTGCTAATTTGAATCATCTTTCAAATTGACTCATGAATTCAATCAATTTAATTCATGAAAATCTACAAGACATGATTGACATCTAGAAACATATCATGCCAATCCAAAAGATAAGAAATTTAAATAAAATTATCAAAATACCCTTCAATAGCAAGTTACCATACATTCAATCCTTCAATCTTCCTTTATCCAGAATAAATGATGGATTTGGAAAATTATCAAACCCTCATACTTTGTTTATTTGAACCTCAAATCACTAATGAAGACTCAACCGATGAAAGATTAGAAATTCTTTTCTAATTTCATCTTGCTTTGATCAAAGACTTCCTGATTCATTATTTGATGAGATTATATAGAATAAATACTCCTCTTACTGGAGTGATCAATTCTTTGTTGACCTACTCATAACTTTCATACATAATTCATAATATCCATGAACATCATGTACATGACTAAGTTATGAATGAGTATGAACCAAAACATGAATTCATGTGTACAAGAACCATGGTGATTTTAAGTCTAAGGATCACTTGCACAACTTCCATTAAGAGAATCATCTTTTGACAAGTAAGACTTCTATAAGATATTTTCATGATGGATCAATTTAGTGAACTCATACCCTGATAAGCACCCACATCCTTGTATTAGTATCCTTACACAAGTGATCATGAGACCAACCATTCTCTCCATTGAGCATACATAGGATGTGCCAATCTTTTTGGAAACATCGATCCCCAACTCGATGATCTTATGACTGAAAATATTTTAGATTAGGATTTATAAGATCTTACTCTCACTATTATAAACTTCATCATAACCCTAAATCCATTGCCCTAATCTATGGGGTTCACCATTATCTTATAATTAAAAGGTATAAGATATAGCATATATGAATCAAAATACCTTTTATTAATTAATATCATATATGGGTAAAGAAAATTTTATAGAAAAGCCCATATTATATAAAAATTATGATTGGCTTTCAAGGCACTATTCTTTCACTAAGAACCCCCATTCCCTCTTAGTTTCAATACCCCTACTCCCTCTCTCAAATTTTACATGCTAAAAAGCTTCTCTCATTATCACATAACACCAGAAATTTTCTAAAAAATTGGTTTGGAGTATTGGATACAGATTAGGGGAGTTAGAGTTAAATTAGGACAAGAACAAGAGTTTGAATCCCATTCAAACTCTATTAATTATTTTAAATTCAAACTTCAACCAAATTTAAACTAGCTAATCCTAATCCCAATCCTATCAAGGGAGGGTGACATTTCAAATTTTTGGCATAAGAAATTCTTCATGAAAATTCTAGGATTGCATGAAGAAAATCTAGGAAAGAAAAGGTGTTTGGCATGAGGAATTCTTCATGAAAGTTCTAGGATTGCATGAAGAAAATCTAGGAAAAAAATAAGTGGCGCTAGGTTAGGTTTTGACTTGGTTTTGACCAAAATTAATTAGAAACTCAATTGAATTTAGTTAGAACTAATTAACTAAATCTAATCCAATTAGATCCTTAATTACTTAATTAAATCTCAATCAAATCAAGAATTAATTGAGCACAAGTTAGGATCAAACCAAGAATAAAATCCCTTAGTGATAGATCATCATATAACCTAATCAGGTGAAATCTAATTAAACTAAATTCAATTAGACTTGACCTAAATCCCTTTTGAACCAATTAGCAATCTAATTATTAATTAATCCTCTTATAATTAATTAATAATTAATTATTTAATTATTTATAATATTTGTATTATATTAATTATCAATTAAATTGATAATTATATCCTTGAATGATTCTTAATCATTAATAAGCTATTATGATCGATCAGAATCATCTATTGTGTATGACCCCATTGGTTCAAATACTAAGTCGATAGCCCAGGAATCAATTCTTGAACTAATCGAAGTGACCATCTAAAAATAGCACCCAACGTCCAAATAGGCCAAGTAATTGCAAAGAAACATTCAAGAACCGGGCATATGGTTACCGTATAATTTATCCTTTTAACCTAATGCTCAGGATGACATCAAAGTCAACTGCCAACTCTTAAATAGTGCATCTAGATATATCTCAACGTAACAAATCTTGCAACTCCTCACAAGGATTGCCCTGGCCAATGTCTTGCTAAATTGGAACACAACAGAGTATTATCTGCAACACCTTGAAGTGGTCAATCCCTTCTTGACCCACACACTAACATTACAAGTACTTGACTGCACCCAGAAAGCTTTCATCATTAGATTAGAAATCTAGGTAGTTTGGTACCAAAATATAATGAGTTGCTTGCAAATTACCATGGTAATCTTAGGTCGAAGAGATACTTATACCCATATCCTTCTGAGAGATACTCTTGATATTAGAGAATTCTATAGCATTGGTCATGTTTAGTAAATGTACTCTTACACTTACCTACATACCATACCAGTGCCTCCACACTTCTTGGTTACGAGGACAACCAACCCATATGGTATACAATGATCTATACTCGATAAATATTATTGTCCTAGGTAACAATATATCATTTGATCATGAACAAGTTTAAAAACTATATGACAAATCCTTCTTTATCGATTAGAAGTAGTTTTAAGAACTTCATCATAAAAAAGTTTAAAGAAAGATGTACATAATGTGATGAACTATCAAAAATAACCTTTATTTATTAATGATTCATATACAAATTTACATTAAGCTCAACCATTTATAACTTGGATAATTGGCATTAGGACATATTTTTTAACATCCTAATCATCAATCATATTGATAATTAGATCATGATCTAACCAATCGATCAAGTTGAACCCCTATTATGTATGATCCCATAAGTTTTGTTCTATTTAGTAGTAAGATATACTATGATCTCCATCATAGTATCATCGAAATATCATTCAATAGATTGGAATGATTTTAATTCACACTAACAAGGATCGTCGACCTGAAATATTTTTTGTGAGTTCTCATAATCTATTAGTGAGACTTAATATCATGTAATGGTAAGCTAGCAGAATGGAATGTATTAGATCCTTAGGTATAGTTATCGTATGATTCAGTTCTTTTATCAAACATCCCAACAAGATGGAGGATATGAAACAACTTGTCAAATCCCATCGTCCAAGATATGTAAGACTTGTTTGACTTGAGTTCATAATGTGAAATCTAATAAAAACTTCTTTTTATTCTTCACACCATCATGGCCATGGACTTTTAAAACTCAGTCTTACAAATTATATAGGACTATGCCTTATCTACTAAGATCAATAGATCCTATCTAGGTGCACATCCTATACCTACGGCTAACCTACTATAGCCAATATATACTACAAGGATCCAAATGACTAGGAAACCAAGTGCTTGTATAATCAAACTATAGCAAGCTCAATATGAGTAGCTAAAATACTATAGGTCAAAGAACTACTTACACTACTACAGTATCAAGAAAGTCACTAACGAGTAAGTAGATATCTAAGTGACTTCTCATATGGTCATACTCATACCGTTGTTCTCTAACAACTACTTAAACTCTCACTCTAATATCTCCACACTATAGACTCGAGACTCGTCTATCCAAAGAAAAGTAATCCATGCACCAATCTTAATAGATCAATTACCATCCCTATGATGATCCAATGATTGAAAGCAATTTAGGAATTATAGATCAATGATGTATGCCTTAACTTCTTAACTCTTAAGAATGTGTGTCATCATCTTATTAATCCTTTGGATGATATATAATACATATATAATATGTATAAAAATAATCTAATTTAAGAATAATAAATACAAAATTATATCCTAGAATGAAAATATGTATCTGTCAGATTGTCTTCTAGGGCATATATCTAATAAATGGATGGCTATTCATGTAATACACATACACCCATAGGTTAGTATGGTTTCAGTTAAGTTTTTCAAAACTAAAATTGAAACTAGATCGATTATTTTATTTCTAAAATTCTTAAATTCTAAATTGAATTGAATCTAAAAAAATAATTCAAATCGAATAGCTGTTCAGATTGGTATTCTTGCACACCCCTAGCAACATATGTAATAGAAATTTTCCTCTCCCAAGTGAGAAATAACAAACTCCATCCTTAACCATACTCTTGAGGATTTGAGTGGAGGTGAGATCCTTCACATAAAAATGGTTAGAATGAAACTCAAAATAATAGAAATTACTGTGTGAATTGAGATATAGATTAAAAAAATTATGGTGATTTGGGGGATGTATAAAATATTATTAAATTAAAAAGGATGTGTATAAGTATGTAAAAGAGAGTGACCAATAGCTTTTATTTTCAAATATGAATCGTATTGTAACCTAGTTTAGACTATTGTAATCAGAATTGAGATTATGATTGGTCAAATCAAGAGTCATGTAATGAGGGATATGTATTCATATACCATGTTGGATCATTCAAAGTAGCAAGATTGGCTTATGGAGAATTAATTTTTGCTTTATAGGATTGATCAAAGCGATGGTAACACTTCAAGGCTGTGTGACCATATTTGCAATAGTGGTAGGGGCACCAGGATCAGACACAGATTATTGGGCCCAATCTAGTTTACTTAGTCATGTGTCACATTTTTGTAAGCAAATAAGATTGAGTCATGTAATAAGTTGAGACTAGTTGATTTATCTCAATCCTAGTCAGTCATTGAGTCCTGTACTTGAGTATTAGTCCAGTAAGAGTCCATTTTTGTACAAGAAAGGAGGTTATCCTATTTTGGAGTTTCACCAGGCCTCACCCAGGAGCCAAAGGCATTTACATCAGCTTATGAGATCTTGTTTGACAGCCTAGAGCCCTAGATACCCTCCAGATGCCCTGATTCCCTCCACATGCCATTCCAGATGCCCCGGAATATGCCAGATGCCAGGCACCCCTTGATTCCCAGGATATTCCAACACCCAGGCCTTAGATTCCCAAGCCTAGAAGCAAAGCCCAAGTACTTAAGAACCAAGATTCTATTTTGATGCTAGGTATATGCTTGCCCTAGGAGCCCAGGCGTCCTAGGCTTCCAAGAGCCCAAGAGCCCAAAGCCTTTGGCAGACCACTCTTGCTGCCCTTGAAGCCCAACATGCCAAGGATGAAGTGTCCTCCATGAGTTGACCAAGTCCAAGCATGTGGAAGAGTTCAAATGAAAGAAGGAAAGCTAGTTTTTCTTTCATTCAACCTTGTAATCCTAGTTCTAGGTTTATTTTGTAATCTTTCTCCCACTTAAATTGTATAAACCTATCCTAACTAGGAGAGGACTGAAGTCCTAATAAGGAGAGGGCATGGGAACTCTATAAATACCCCACCCCTCCTCCTCTTGTAATCACTTATCTTTTCATGAAATCAAATTGCTGGTGAATTGTTTCCAGAGTTCTGGTGTTCTTTATTTTTCTTGTGTTTGTTTCTCTACCTGGCTAAACCTAGTTCCTTGTATTCTCCACGCCCAAGCAGCAATCCCAGCTTCCAAACATCAGCCACATCCAAGAAGAAGAGCCTTGAAGATGCCCCAGAAACAAAGCTGCTTCTTCTTCCAACCGCCAGCCCTAATCCCCTTTCCTTTGTTTTTCTTTCTTTCATATTTTGTTTCTTTTCATTGATTACCTATTTCATGCTAACCTTGATGCTTACAGGATCTCCGAGGTGTTTTCCCTCCCAGAAGAAGCTTTCTTTGCCTTCAGGATCGCCCAGATCAGCCTTTTACTTCAAGGGAACTAAAGCTTCATCATCTAGGCTCCAATCTGAGTGTTGGGTGATCTCTTCAATGGCTAGTTCTTCAATCTCTGACTGGTACAAACTTCCCTACTCTTAATTTCTATTTTGATTGAATGTTAGCTATCCTAAGCCAGGAATTTCTCAATTCTTGGGTCCTAAACTTTTATTATTTTGCATGAGCATGCCTGTGATTATGATGATTCTGTGCATTGCTATTCATCCTGCTAATCTTTACTAGAATTTTGGAAATCTAGCCTACAAATTAAAATTATAAAAAAATATAAAAAAATTAATTTACTATTTTTTCTGTATATTTAGTAATCTTAGAGTCATTCCACATCAGTTTGGTATTAGAGCAGGTTTAGGATAGCATTCATCTGCATTAGGATCACAAACCATAATTTTTGCATCCTGCTAGCTACATTAGGTATCTGTTTTTCATCTGATTTCGACCACCTAGGAATTTTATTTTTTTATGAAATTTGCATGACATGTTCTATATCTTGTTTTCTATTTTATCATAATTTTTAATTAATTTTATAGAAAATCAAGTCTTAAAATTTGGCATATTAGAAATCCTAACTAAAATCTTGATAATTCTACATCAATCCGAAAACCCTAAGATTTGCATCATCATATAATTTTTGTTTGCATAAAATTTAGTAGAGGTCATCACCACCATCCATCCTCTATTCTATAATTTTTAATTTTTTTTCTTGCATCAAAATCCATGTGAAACACTGCATCAATCCAAACCCTAACTTTCAAAATCTATGAACTCTACATACTTGACTCAACCTAACCTAATCAACTTCTACACACCCCAATCCTAAGCCCAATTTGTTTGCTAACCTAATCAACCTAAACCTAATTTTCCACCTCATAAAATACACACAAAAAAAAATATATTTTTCTTATTATTATTAGTTGCATTAGGGCTCATTGAATGTGCATCATTTGATTAACCTAATCTTAAGGGCAATTCACTATCTCAGATCAGGGTAGGATTTCATCACCTGTCCGGGCCCAAAACCACCATCATCATACTGACCCAAGCGTAATTAAAATTAATTAGACCTAATTTTCCCTGGTGGGCTAGGTGACACCCAACAGGTTAGGTCCAAACTGTGTGGGCCAACTAGTGCATTTAATCCTGTGGCTATTACTGAAAACTGGTGTCTAAGGCTGGGGGTCCAGAGTCAAACGATCTAAGTGGACTGGTGGTTTATAATTAGGACCCTGTGACAAGCAGACGGAGCCTCCCACCACCCCACCCCCTACTTGCCAGTGGAAGGATTAGCTACTGGGTTAATTGTAAGTTGAGTAGACCCATTTAGTTTTGGCTTTAGGTCTAGCAAACCCTAGATTATACTAACCCTTTTGCATGCTTGGCTGCATTCATTCCACCTTGATTGTTTATTTGTTTGCATGACCACCAGGTCAAGAGTCCATTACAGTTAGTCTAAGCCCAAACCTAATTCAACCATGGACCCTAATTTTGAAGCTTTCATGAAGACCATAACTGACCAATTTGCCCAAATGAACCATAAGTATGACCAAACCACTACCCAAACCCAAAACCAACTTACCCAATTAACCACCCAAATTGCCCAAATGACCCAATGCAATAACCAAGCAACCAATAGGATTGACCAGTTAACCACTAGGTTAGACCAAGTAGAGAACCGAATAGGGACCATAGAAAGAACCCAGGAGTCCAATACCGAGCCTGACCTTGACTCACCCCTGTCCACCTCCCATAACCCTAGGAGACCCTAGAACCAAGGATCAATTTAGGGAGCCAACCATGGGAGAAACCAACACCATGATCCATATCATGAACCTAACCTTTGGAGACCCCATCATGAGGACCAAGACCAAGATGATAGGATTCTTAGGAGCATCAGGGTAGACCCACCCATCTTCGATGGCAACCTAGATCCTATATAGGAGGGAGGAATCTATATAAATTAGGAGGGAGGAATGGAGAGGTACTTTAATTTGTATGCCTTGAGTGATGAGAAAAAGTGTCAATTTGTCCAGCTCAGATTAACCGATCAAGCTAGGTTGTACTAGGAGCAAGTAGAGCGTCTCTATAGGCAAAGAGGTCACCCACCCATTGTCACCTGAGATGCCAATGGCAGAGATTAAAACAAGGGACCAAAACTGTAAAGGAGTTCATAGCCCAGTTTGATGAGTGCACCCTAAGATGTGGTCTAGATGAACCTGAGTCAGTTACCCTATCTAGGTTTAGAGCTAGCCTTAGAGAGGATATCCAAAGGGAACTGTACTTAAGGGGAGTTGAAACCTTAGAACATGCCTACCATGTAGCTAAAAATTTTGAAAGGTTCCAGAGAGTACCTCTGGTCAAAAAACCTGAACCCTTTAGAACTAATAACCCAAGCTTTAGGCCAAATCAAAGAGAAACCTACCAGGGCCGACCAAATTTTAATCAAGCCCGGCCTAACCCAATCCCAAATATGTCAAACCCAACCTTGAGTCGACCCAACCCCAACCCAAGTCATCCCAACCCTAATCCATCTTGTCCAAACCCTAGTTTGAGTTAGTTCAGTGCTAACAATGCTGCATCAAATAGGAATGACAAGGGTAAGGCACCTGCTTATCAAAAGAACCCAAGCCCTAGCCCCAATGCCTGCTTTAGGTGCAACAAGGTAGGTCATTATGCTAGCCAGTGTCCCACCAGGTCTTTGCACATAGGAAAGCTTGAGGAAGATGAGCTTGAACCCAATGAGAATGAGGAAGAAGAGGTCTATGGAGCTGAGACAGACTTAATTGAGGAGTATGAAGGAGATGAGGAGGATTTTGATTAATCAGACTTCATAGGGATAGTTAGATGTATCCTATCCCAGACCAAAACCCAAGAAGATTGGCGTAGGACTAACATCCTACAAACTTTTGTGAAGATTGGGGATAAGGTCTGCAAGATAATTATAGATAGTGGAAGCTATGTGAATGCCATCTCACACAAGGCTGTCAAAATCTTAGGTTTAAACCCAGTTCCCCACTCTAGCCCCTATAAGGTATCCTACATAGACTCCACATCCATACCCATTAAGTCCAGATGCCAAGTCCAGATCCAGCTTCAGTCATACCAGGATAGAGTGTGGTGTGATGTTGTGCCCATGGGAGTAAGCAGTATAATCTTAGGATGACCATGGCTTTATGATCATGATGCCACCCTTTATGGCTGGTCTAATGCTTATATGTTTACTTTTCATGGGAAGAAGATCACCATAAACCCCACCCCACCTCAAGAATCAATTAAGAGAGGATCTAGCTCACTTAAGGAGAAGAAAACTGGAGTCAATTTAATCACTGCAAAAAAGCTAGAGAAAGAGATATCTGAGGGCACTACTATTTGGATGTTAGCTGTGAAGCAAGTATTTGATCCTATTGATAGAGAGTACCTTTAGGAGGTCAAGGGAGTCTTGAGTGAATTTAGTGACATATTTCCTGAAGATTTACCTGTCCAATTATCACCACTTAGGGATGTCCAACATGCAATTGATTTAGTCCCAAGAACTACCCTATCCAACCTGCCCCATTATGAGATGAACCCAACTGAGCACTTAAAGCTTCAAAGACAGGTAGGTGAACTCCTCAAAAAATGGTTTATTAGGGAGAGCCTAAGTCCCTGTGCTGTACCAACCCTATTAACCCCTAAGAAGGATGGCACATGGAGGATGTGTGTTGATAGCCGTGTCATTAACAAGATTATGGTGAAGTATAGGTTTCCCATCCCCCGCTTGGACAATATGTTGGACATGATAGCAAGCGCCATAGTCTTTTTCAAGATAAACCTTAAGAGTGGCTACCATCAAGTTAGAATCAGACCTAGGGATGAGTGGAAGACAGCCTTTAAAACCAAAGATGGTCTATTTGAGTGGGTTGTGATGCCTTTCGGGTTATCCAATGCCCCTAGCACTTTCATGAGAATTATGACCCAAGTCCTTTGGATAGATAAATTTGTGGTAGTATATTTTGATGATATCTTGATTTATAGTAATTCTAAGACCATCTGGAACATCTGAGACAAGTTTGCTTGACTCTTAGGAAAAAGAACCTCTATGCTAATTTAAAGAAGTGTGATTTCATGACCCATAGAGTTATCTTCCTAGGCTTTGTGGTGACCCCTGAAGGAGTAGCAGCTGACCCTGAAAAGGTCAAATCCATTATAGAATGGCCAGTACCCACTAGTGTCCATGAAGTTAGAAGTTTCCATGGTCTAGCCACTTTCTACAGAAGATTTATTGGGGGATTTAGCACCATAGTAGCACCAATCATAGACTGCATTAGGAAGAGTAGTTTTGAATGGACCAAAGCAGCAGATAGAGCCTTCTTAGAGATCAAGACTAAGATGACACAGCACCCATCTTGAGGTTACCTAATTTTACCAAAGTCTTTGAGGTAGCTTATGATGCTTCGAGAGTAGACATAGGAGGAGTTCTGAGCCAAGAGAATCACCCAATAGCCTTTTTTAGTGAGAAACTTAATGAGGCTAAATTGAAGTACTCAACCTATGACAAAGAGTTTTATGCGGTAGTACAAGCTCTTAGATACTAGAGATATTATTTACTACCCCAAGAGTTTGTTCTTTACTCTGACCATGAATCACTTCGATTTTTGAACTCCCAGAAGAAGTTAAATCTTAGGCATGCTAAGTGGGTAGAATTTATACAAGCCTATACCTTTGTACTCAAAACCAAGCTGGAACTAAAAACAAGGTAGCTGATGCCCTTAGCAAATGAGCCTTACTTCTGAATACTATTAGCACTGAAGTCATTGGATTTGATAGGTTAAAAGAAGAATATGAAACATGTCCAGACTTTAGTGAGATTTTCCAAGCCCTTGCCCAAGGACCATCTAGTACCCATAGCAAATACACCCTTCAAGATGGTTATCTGTTCAAGAATAATAGACTGTGCATTCCTAAGATATCACTTAAAGAATTCTTAGTCTGGAAAACCTATGTAGGAGGCCTTGCTGGTCACTTTGGTAGAAATAAGACTATCTTAGCTGTAGAGGGCCAGTTCTTTTGGCCTAGTTTGAAGAAGGATGTTGCAAACATAGTGTCCAGATGTAGAACCTGTGCTAGTGCAAAGTAGTAGAAACAAAACACTGGATTATATACCCCTTTTCCTGTATCGGATCGTCCATGGAAGGATCTAGGCATGGACTTTGTGTTAGGCCTACCTAAGACCCTAAGAAAACATGATTCCATATGTGTAGTGGTCGATAAGTTTTCCAAAATAGCCCACTTTATACCTTGCTCTCAAACTTTTGATGCATCTAGAGTAGCCTGCCTTTTCCTTGACCATGTGATAAGGTTACATGGCCTTCCTAAAACCATAGTGTTAGATAGGGATGTTCATTTCACCAGTTACATTTGGAAGACCCTTTGGCACTTGTTAGGAACCAAGCTTAAGTCTTCTACAGCCTACCACCCCCAGACCGATGGCAAAATTGAGGTAGTAAACAAAAGTTTAGGAAATCTTCTTGGATGCCTCGTAGGTGAACACATGGAAAATTGGGACCTATTGTTATCCCGAGCTGAATTTGCTTACAATAGTTCTGTTAATAGGTCCATAGGGAAGAGTCCTTTTGAGGTTGTGCATGGTTACAAACTCAATAAACCTCTTGATTTGATCCCCTTACCCTCACATGCATGAGTTTCTGAGTTAGCTGAGTCTTTTGCACAGCATGTTAGGGATCTGCATAAAGAAGTTAGCCAAAAGATAAACCTAAGTAATGAACTATATAAGAACTTAGCTAATTCCCGAAAGAGAGCTAAAGAATTTTTTGTATGGGATTTTGTGATGATCAGGCTTAGGCATTAACGGTTCCCTCCAAGGACTGTAAAGAAACTTCATGCTCATGGAGCTGGCCCATTCAAGATAATAAAAAGAGTTGGGCCCAATGCCTATATGCTTGAGTTACCACCCAACTTAGGTATTAGTTCCACCTTCAACATCTTAGACCTTGCAGAGTATAGGGAGCTAACAGCGATACCTAGCGAGCCTTTTGGACCTATCCCTTCCATTGAGAGTGAGCCTGCCCCAGAGTGTCCACCAACAAATTGGCCAAACAGTGAGAAAAAGATTGAGAAATCCTAGACAATCAAACCATCAGTACCCGGAATAGAGGCTATCAGAGGTATTTGGTCCAGTGGAAAGGTTGGCCAGAATCTGAGGACTCGTGGATCACCCATGAGGATCTACAGTATCTTAACCCAGACCTACTCGAGCAGTATGAGAGCCAAATTGACCCTTGCTCGACGGGGTCGAGTTCCTCCCACCCCAGGAGAATTGGTGGGGGCACCAAGAACAAACACAAATTATTGGGTCCAATCTGGTTTACTTAGCCATGTGTCACATTTTTGTAAGCAAATAAGATTGAGTCCTGTAATGTCTCAACCCTAGTCAATCATTGATTCCTGTACTTGATTGTTAGTCCAATGAGAGTCTAATTTTTGTACAAGAGAAGAGGTTACCTTATTTTGGAGTTCCACCAGGCCTCACCCAGGAGCCAGAGGCATTTACATTAGCTTATGGGATCTTGTTTGATACCCTAGAGCCCTATATACCCTTCAGATGATCTCCAGATGCACTGATTCCCTCCAAATACCATTCCAGATGCAGATTCTCTCCAGATGCCCCGGAATATGCTAGATGCCAGGCACCCCTTGATTCCCAGGATATTCCAGCACCCAGGCCTTGAATTCCTAAGCCCAGAAGCAAATCCAAAGCACTTAAGAACCAAGATTCTATTTTGATGCCAGGAATATGCTTGTCCCAAGAGCCCAGGCTTCTAGGAGCCCAAAGCCCATGTGCCCAAAGCCTTTGGCCAACCACTCTTGCTGCCCTTGAAGCCCAACATGCCAAGGATGAAGTGTCCTCTATGAGTTGACCAAGTCCAAGCATGTGGAAGAGTTCAAATGAAAGAAGGAAAGCTAGTTTTTATTTCATTCAACCTTGTAATCCCAGTTCTAGGTTTATTTTGTAATCTTTCTCCCACTTAAATTATATAAACCTATCCTAACTAGGAGAGGGCTAAAGTCCTAAAAGGAGAGGGCATGGAAACTCTATAAATACCCCACCCCTCCTCCTCTTGTAATCACTTATCTTTTCATGAAATCAAATTGCTGTTGAATTGTTTCTAGAGTTCTGGTGTTCTTTGTTTTCTTGTGTTTGTTTCTCTACCTGGCTGAACCTTGTTTCTTAGCATTCTCCATGCCCAAGCAGCCATCCCAGCTTCCAAAATTCAGCCACATCCAAGAAGAAGAGCCTTGAAGATGCCCCAGATCCAAAGCTACTTCTTCTTCCACCCGCCAGCCCTAATCCCCTTTCCTTTGTTTTTTTCTTTCATATTTTATTTTCTTTCATTGATTACCTATTTTGTGCCTAACCTTGATGCTTGCAAGATCCTCGAGATGTTTTCCCTCCCCATAGGAGGCTTTGTTTGCCTTCAAGACCACCCAGATCAGCCTTCTACTTCAAGGGAACTAAAGATTCATCATCCAGGCTCCAATCTGAGTGTTAAGTGATCTCTTCAATGGCTAGTTCTTCAATCTCTGACTAGTACAAACTTTTCTACTCTTAATTTCTATTTTGATTGAAGGTTAGCTATCCTAAGCCAGGAATTTCTCAATTCTCAGATCCTGACTTTTATTATTTTGCATGAGCATGCCTATAATTACGATAATTCTTTGCATTGCTATTCATCCTGCTAGTCTTTACTTGATTTTAAAAATTTAGCCTACAAATTAAAATTATAAAAAATATTAAAAACTATTTTACTATTTTTCTTGCATATTTAGTAATCTTAGAGTTATCCCGCATCAAATAGACTTGCCAATGGATCTTATTTTGGATTTGGCTACTAGTAGTATTTGAAGGTCTTGAGTAATGATCTTTATGGTGATAAAATCCTTGTGAAGAAAAATCAAATGTTCCATCATTAGAGGTATTTTGTATTGGTTGTTGATACATTATGGTGGACTTTGTTGGTTGCCTTTTTGCACCTAATTTGTAATCGATCGGTCGAATTCCAACCATTGTTAATATTGGGCCTCATATGGTGCTCCCAAGGCTCAAGGGACCAAGGCTAAGTGATCGCTATTGTAGGCGATCAAAAATAAAATCTAACTCATTACCATAGCTAGGATGAGTAGGGATCATATCCTCAGGGATCAAGAAAGATTATTTCATAGAAAAGAGCAAAAAAAAATTTATAAAAGATTAGATCGAGAATAGTATTTTTTTCTTTAAAAGAAAGCAAATAATTAATTAATTAATTTGAGATGGTAGGAGAAGTAACACAGGAATCCGAATCAACCATGCAAATATGTTTTATTTTTTTTCTTTATATTACAATAATAAAAATACTTGTAGATTAAGTGTTAGAATAATTTATCTCTTGTTGGGCATGGGTCATATCCAGAGATCACGACATGTCTGTTAGAGTATAAACTATCTAAATTAACTACAAGATGTTGACTCCGTTATTGATTTTGATGATAAGCAAAATGGTTAAGTATAAGTTGAGTACTAATGACTTTCTTGAAGTATTTTTTTATAGAAAAAGGTGCTCACAAATTTGAAGAAGTTTGTTTGATTGAAGAAGCCAAGCTTAGATGAAAAGATCTACTCAAAGAGGACTTGGACAGTCAAAAGTTTGCTTGAATGGATATTTGAGTGAAGCATAAATTTGATTCAGCATAAGTTCAGACATTTTATGAAGATTTCAGTAAGGTGTCAACTCAAAGTGTCAATACATGGAAGAGAAGTGTCGACTTAAGCCGGTATGCAAAGAATATTTCAGATGGCATAGCTGAAATGTCAACACATGGACCTAAAGTATCGACTCAAAGTGTCGATACATGGATTAGCTCATCGCCTGAGATTTTCAAGCCATAGAACTTGCTGAAAATGAAGAACTGCAGAAGTGTCGACATATGAAAGCAAAGTGTCGACTCAAAGTATCGACTCACCTAAGGAAGTGTCGACACATCTAAGATTTCCAGAGAACCAGATTGAAGATTTTTGAACTGGGTGTTGACTCAAGAAGTTCAAGTGTTGACCTAAAGTATCGACTCACAGCATGAAGTGTCGATACATGGAGTTCTAGAAACAGTAACGGCTAGTTTTTCAAATATAGAACTTGACTCTTTTGCCCTCCAATGGCTAGATTTTCAAGTCTAACAGCTAGAAACCAAATTTGAGACCTTGGAAAGGTATATATATGCTCCAAATCAAATCAAAAGTAACATTATTCATAAGAATGAAATAGAAGTATTCAAAAGAGAAGAAAAGAGGGCATTCACTCCTATTCATTGAAGATTCAACCACTCCCAAGCAAAAACAAGCCTCCAAGCATTCAAGAGCCTTCAAGAGCATTAAAGATCAACCATTCTTGAGCATTCAAAAGGCTTCAACAAGTTCAAAAGCACCACAACATCGAGCTTCAAAGAGATACCTGCTTTTTATTAGAAAGCTTTTATTCTCTTTACTTCAAAAACTTATTTGTTGTAAGGGTTCTTAGTTAGCCTATTGTAAAACCAAGGGAGGTTATTGGTGAGCCTTTAGAAACCAATTAAGTTCTTGGTTAGCCCAGAAAACCAAGGAAGGTTGGTGGCGAGTCTTAAAACCATTTAGGTTCTTAGTTAGCCCGTAAAACCAAGTGAGGTTTTGACTTGTTGGCCTTGTGAAAATAAGTTGGGTTTTTGATTAATGAGTCCAGCAAACTAATCAACTATAATCGGTGGAGATTATAGTGAATTCCCAAGAAAATCTTGGGGAGTGGATGTAGGTACATTGGATAGCATCAAACCACTATATTTCTTGATTTTTGTGGTTGATTGCTCTCTCTACTTGCTTTTCATTTATTGCTCTTTATTTTTGCTGTAATTTTACTTAAGAGCATTATGTTTGAATTCATAGTACCTTAATTAATTGTTAAGTTGGATTGTATAGTATAGCATTGCATCAAGTAAATATTTTTTAGAGATTTAATTCACCCTCCCTCTTAGGTTGCTTACTAGGCAACAAGTGGTATCAGAGCCCTATTCTCAGTGTATAGGCTTTATCGCCTTGAGTAAAGATCTATGGCAGCCCCTATTGGTACTAGCATAGTTGAGGGTCAAGCCTCAAATAGACCTCCATTTTTCAATGGATCAAGTTATACATATTAAAAAACTAGGATGAGAATTTATATGCATTCTATTGATTATAACTTGTGGAGAGTTATTGATAAGGGTCCTCATATTCCTTCGATAATGGTTAATGGTATTTCCATCCCTAAAGCTCGAAGAAGATTGGGATGAAAATGACATTAAGCAATCCAAGATCAATGCTAAGGCAATGAATCTCCTTTATTGTGCATTAGATCCTAGTGAATCAATAGGATATCTACTTGCACTTATGCCAAAGAAATATGGGATACACTTGAAGTTATCCATGAGGATACCGATCAAGTGAAGAATACTAAGGTGAACATGTTAGTGCATACTTATGAAATATTCTGAATGGAACCTAATGAGTCAATCACTGACATATACACTAGATTTACAAGTATTGTAAATTGAATGAGAAGTCTAGGAAAAGTAATGTCTAACACTGATCTTCTGAATAAAATCCTCAAGTCACTTCCAATATCATGGGATTCGAAGGTGACCGTAATTCAAGAAGCAAAGGACTTTGACAAGCTACCATTAGAGTAGCTGGTTGGATCGCTCATGACTTATGAGCTAAATTTGAAGTAAAAGTCAATGGATATGGACAAAAAGAAAAAGGGGATAGCATTCAAATCAAACATACAAGAAAAATCCTCAATCAATGAGTTTGAAGAAGAAGATGATGATGAAGGTGAAGAAGCCCTCCTTGCTAGGAAATTTAAAAGAAGAGGAGGAAGTTTCCTTACAAGAAAAAATTTCAATCAAAAGAAAAAGGAAAAGAGAAAGAGAAAGAAAAAGAAAAAGAAAAGGAGAAGGAAATACCTACATGCTTCGAGTGTAAGAAGCCAGGTCACTACAAGTTCGATTGCCCTCTCCTAAAGAAGTCAATGAAAAAGCTAAGAAAGAAAGCAATGATAGCCACCTGGAGTGACAGTGAAGACTCCAGTTCTAAAGAAGAGCAAACTGAAGTTGCAAATCTTTGTCTTATGGCACATCAAGAGCAAGATGAGGTAAATTCTGATACTGAAATAGATTTTACCTTTGATGAGCTTAGAAATGCTTTTGATGAACTTATGCATGATTATAAACTAATTTTATATGAAAATAAAAAGTTGAAAAAGTATGCAAACAGTTTTTCTCTTGAAAACAATTCTTTGTTAAATGAAGTTAGTGATTTGAAAACTAAATTAGATATTTTGGAAAAGAAAAACAATGCTTTGACAATGGAAAACAAAGTTTTAAAAAGACCCAAAACTGTTATTTCAAATGGTGATCTTTTGAAGAAAAATAAAGATTTGGAATTAGAAAATGCAAAGTACAAAAATGAACTTAATAAAATGAAGCCATTTGTTGAAAAATGTATCTATAGTTCAAAAAAATTGAACCTACTTTTGAATAGTCAAAGAGCCATTTTCAATAAAGTAGGATTAGGCTATAGACTACAAAAATAATAAAAGTACTTCAAAAACTTTTTTGTTCCTACATCTTCTAGCATAACATGTTTTTCATGTAAAAAGCAAGGTCATAAATCTTTTCAATGTAATTTAAGAAAAATCAATTCTTTTGAAAAAGTGTGGGTTTCAAAAGGAACCATTTTAAGTGCTAACCCTAAAAGATCCAAGTTGGCTTGGATACCTAAAAACAAAGCTTGATTTTATTGCAGGTGTGTCTTGTAACCAAGGAGAGCAAAAGACTTTGGTATCTTGGTAGCGGTTACTCAAGAAACATGACAAGAGATGTGAAGCAATTCACTTCTCTCGAAGCAATGAATGGAGGGAGTGTGACCTTCAGGGATAATGATAAAGGAAAAATTATTGGTATTGGTAAGGTTTACATAACTCCTAGTTGTATTAGTAATGTACTGTTAGTTGAAGGTTTAAAGCATAATCTTTTAAGCATTAGTCAATTTTGCGATAAAGGTTTTTAAGTTATTTTTAAATCATCTTATTGCATGATTGCTAGTCCGGATATAAATGAAGTACAATTCATTGAAAAAAGGCATGGTAATGTTTACTTGGTAGATTTGGATGATCTATCTTTGCCTAATATTGGAGAATGCCTTGTTGCAATAAATTTACTAAAGATGAGACTAGTTGGCTTTGGCATAAAAGATTAGGGCATGCTAGTATGTATCTACTTTCAAAACTTTGTAAAAAGAATTTAATTAGAGATTTACCTGAATTTTATTTTGAATAAGATAGAGTTTGTCAAGCATGTTAATTTGGTAAACAAGTTAAAACCTCTTTCAAACCAAAAGGCTTTGTCGCTACTAGTAGGCCACTAGAACTACTTCATATGATCTCTTTGGACCAACTAGAACATCAAGTCTAGGAGGCAAGAGATATGGATTAGTCATAGTGGATGATTTTTGAGATTTACATGGATTTTCTTTTTAGCACATAAAGATGAATCATTTTTTGCTTTTATAAATTTTTATCAAAAAGTTTTAAATGAAAAAGGTATTTCAGTTGTTTACATTCGCAGTGATCATGGAACTGAATTTGAAAATCAGGATTTCAAAAATTTTTGTAATGAAAAGGGTATTGAACATAATTTTTCTGTACCTAGGACAGCTCAGCAGAATGGAGTAGTACAAAGAAAAAATCATACTTTAGAAGAAATGGCACGCACTATACTTTGTGAAAATGATTTACCGAGATATTTTTGAGCTAAATCTATTAATACTGCATGTAACATTTTGAATCGAGTTTTAATCCACCCTCTTTTGAAGAAAACTCCTTATGAACTTTGGAATCAAAGAAAACCAACCTTAAAGTATTTTCGAATTTTTGGTTGCAAATGTTTTATCTTAAATAATAGAAAAGATAATCTTGAAAAATTTGATACCAAGTATGATGAAGGTATCTTTTTAGAATACTCCACATCAAGCAGGGCATACAGAGTTTTCAACAAAAGAACATTGGTTGTAGAGGAGTCAGTGCATGTTATTTTTAAAGAATCTACTAACAAATCCTCTAGAAAAGATGATACATTTGATGAATGTGCAGGTGCTGACAAGCTTCAAAAGTTGACACTGAATGATCAACCTCCTCAACCAAATGAAGTAGATTAAGATAAAAGTGAGAATGGTGAAGACACTCCAAAGCACCAAGATCTACCTAAGGAGTGGAGGCATGCTCATGGACATCCTAAAGAATTAATCCTAGGTGATCCATCTAAAGGGATAAGAACTTGAGCCTCAATTAGAAATGAATGTGATTATATAGCTTTTGTATCACAAATAGAGCCTAAATGTTTTGAAGAAGTTGAAAAAACCCTAACTAAATTAATGCCATGCAAGATGAACTAATTCAGTTTGATAGAAATAATGTTTAGCTATTAATAGAAAGACCATCTAATGTTTTATTATTGGCACTAAATAGGTATTTAGGAATAAATTAGATGAAAATAGAATTGTTGTTAGAAATAAAGCTTGACTAGTTGCTAAAGGCTACAACTATGAGGAAGGGATTGATTTTGATGAAACTTTTGCTCCTGTTGCTAGACTTGAAGCAATTAGACTATTATTAGTATTTGCTTATTTTATGAATTTTAAACTATTTCAAATGGATGTTAAGAATGCTTTTCTAAATGGTTTTATAACAGAAAAGGTTTTTGTTGAACAACCCTTGGATTTAAAAGTTATGCACATCCTGATCATGTTTTTAAATTGCACAAAGTACTTTATGGATTAAAGCAAGCACCTAGAGCCTGGTATGAAAGACTCAGCAAATTTTTAATTGGAAATGAATTTTCTAGAGGCCATGTTGATAAAACCTTATTTTTAAAGAAGAAAGATAATGATTTATTAGTAGTACAAATATATGTTGATGATATCATTTTCGATGCTACTAATGAAATTCTTTGTCAAGAGTTTGCTAAGCTAATACAGAATGAGTTCGAGATGAGCATAATAGGAAAACTCAATTTTTTTCTCGGACTCTAGATCAAGCAAACTAAAAAATGGAATTTTCATCAACCAAGCTAAGTATACAAGAGAGATTATAAAAAAGTTTGGAATGGAGACTACTAAATCAATAGGTACATCTATGAGCCCCTCTTGTAGACTTGATAAGGATGAGCATGGTAAATCAGTAGATCAAAAGTTATACAGAGGTATGATTGGCTCTTTACTGTACTTAACTGCTAGTAGACCAGATATAATGTTCAGTGTATGCATGTGTACTACATATCAGTCTGAATCTAAAGAATCATATTTAATAGCTATCAAGCACATTATTAGATATCTATCTGGTACTGTTGATATTGGTTTATGGTATTCTAGAGATTCATCTATTGAATTAATTGGATATTCTAATGCTGATCTTGCTGGTTGTAAATTGAATAGAAAGAGTACTAGTCGTACTTGCTAATTTTTTGGAGTTAACTTAGTCTCATGATTTAGTAAGAAACAAATTTCAGTAGCACTATCCACAACTGAGGCTGAGTATATTGCAGCAGGAACATGTTATGCTCAAATCTGTGGATTAAGCAACAACTTGAAGATTTTGGAATCAAGTTGACTAGTACACCTATAAAATGTGATAATACCAGTGCTATCTGCTTGACTAAAAATCCTGTTCAACATTCTAGGAGTAAATATATTGAAATTAGACATCATTTTATTAGAGATCAAGTTGAAAATAATGATGTTGTGCTTGAATTTATTAGTATTGAATTTTAATTAACTGATATTTAGACTAAACCTCTTCTGGAAGATCGGTTTTGTATGATTAGAAGAGAGCTCAGGATCATTACTCCTTTTGATTAAATTTTTCCTATCTTTGACTCAAATCAATCATATTTGACATCAATCATTGTTAATTGTGTAGAATTTCATTGAATTTAAGCATAATTCCAGTGATTTTGTTCAAACCTTTCTTCTCTTATTTTTCAGTTTTTAAGTTGATGTGTCGACATATTAATGTGTCAACACCTGAATGTGTTGACACATTCATGAGTCGACACATGAACGGTAGCAAACCAAGAATAAGGGCATTCTAGAAGGTTTTTTCCTCATTTTGTCTTCCCTATCGAGCCGACACATAACCTAAGGTACTCCATACTCCTTCCCTCTATTTTACACTTCAAACTCCCCTGATTTGTTGTTCGGAGCACTTTCTTATTCGGATTTTGCGACATTTCAGCTTCTATTTGCATTTTGAGCCCTAGAAACCCTAGGTTTTCCCTCAAAACTTGTCCAATTTCTTATTCTAAGCAATGGAACCCCAAAAGCAAGTAGTCCGTCACCCTCGTCAGTCCAATCAAGAGGAAGAACGAAGAACGAAGGTCGGACACAAAGCTAGAGCTTTAGATCTGCCTGCTCGACCTCTTTTTGCAGCTTCTAGCCGATGAGTTCGAAGACCGTCATCAGGGGACGACGAGTAGACTTCAATTTTGTCGACCAATAGTACTTGAGGATCGGACAGTGAATTCAAGAGGCTAGTTTGACATCATTTTGCTCACTGTGCGAGAGATATTACCCGGGCTTATTCGAGAGTTTTATGGATCACTAGCCCGTGGGTCTGATGGTTGGATGGCTCAGGTGAGAGGCCGGGATATCCCAGTTACATCAGAGATACTGGGTAGAGTATGGGACATTCCGTTGACTGGATCAATGGTTGATAGCCTGATTGATCGTGTGAGTGGTCTCCAATGTATCTTCGAGTCGGACATATTGCCTGAGGGAGCCACCATTCCTGCATCCCGACTGTCAACAGAAATAAGATTATTGCACCATATTATCGCCCGAATCCTTCTGCCGAAGACGGATGCTTTGATTACTTCACTGAGCAGGAGTTGCTAATGATGGTCTCATTAGTTCAGCGCACACCCGTCTGCCTTCCCATGCTCATGGTTCACCAGATGACGGAGGCATTTGCAAGTAGTGACTTTACCTACCCTATGGGATGGGGTTGACTATACTGTTCAGAGAGAATAGCATCAGCTTTGAGGACGAGCCCTTCCATATGCTACTTCATACTGATGTGTATGACATCAGGTCATTACACAGGATGGGGTTATCATCGACCTACCCTATGGTTAGGTCGTGATAGAGCTGATGATGATGATGATGCAGAGGAGGAGCGCATCCTTTCTGGTGAGGCAGGACCTACTGAGAGTCAGCCTGAGACAGTAGCCAGCCAGAGGTTGCATCTCAGTCTGAGCCTACTACTTCAGCACAGCCTCAGCTAGTTCAGACAGAGACTCCAGCAGTTTCAAACAATTTATTGGACAGAGTCAGACGTATTGAGATAGATCATTTGATCATTAGACAGCATCTTGACTGCTTCATTGCTGAGACCAGAGAGAGCCATATTAGACTGAGTGATGGCATCTCAGCTATACAGACTGCTCTGTCCAGACCTACAGGGAGTGCTCCAGTTGCTGATACAGCTCCACCTGCTCCAGCACCAGTTGTTGATAGTGATGATGATGGAGATGATGAGGAGATTGACTCTGATGGATTCGACTTCCCAGATCTAATTTCAAAGCCAGTGGCAGAGGTGACAGTAGACTTGCCCAGGAGTCCTACTCATGATCCTTCTAGTTCACCTACCCAAACTCCAGTCCTATCTTCTCCCTTCCAGATCAGATGATCATATTGCGATTCCTATTCTTTCACCAGTTATGATTCTCTATTGTTCATTCACCAGTTATTGATTCACCCATTGTTGATACAACCATGATTGACACTCCTATCCTTGATTCGTCGATTACAAAATATCCTTCAGCTGATACACATACTATTAATACACCTATCGTATCATCAGCTGATACGCCATCTATTGATACTCCTACCATTCATACATCCTCACTATACGAGAGCTTGGTTTTTACACACATGGCTTTTAGTATCTTGACTCCGATCCATCCTTTGACCGTACGCCACTTTGGCAGGTCACTGAGACTGTCAATCTGATCAGTTCTGTTCCTGTTGAGGATATTGCTTCCACTTATGCTATAGCCAGAGGTCAGACGTATGCTCGACATAGAGGATGTGGTCATCGTACCCCTCCATGGATCTCGACCAGGCCCGACTCCAAAATCTTCGATCGATGTGGCCTCGAGCTCGATCTTTACTGATATAGGACGATTAAGATCGGATCATCTTCTGATGATGAGGATGAGGATTAGGATATCTATATAGTTTACTTTTATGCATATTTTGTATGTTTTGTTTATTGTTGTACAATTCTGACTCTAAATAAATATGATGTTGTACTTCATGTTTGTGACTTCAAATGAATGAAATGGTTTAACTTTTCTTAGTACTTCATTGTCTTCATGAGTGATGAAGAACTTTTGCATTGTACTTGTACTTCAATGCATATCTTGAATGTATTCTATTTGTCTTCCTACCTTTTAATGATAATAAAAAGGCAAGTAATAAGATTAAAGTATAAATGTAAAGATATTTGTGCTGTGCAAGGGGAATAAGAGTATTTGCAAATTTGAAAATTATTTGAAAACTTGATTTGAAAAGTGTTTACAAATCCTCAAGTAGGGGGAGCAATACTTTGTTTATTTTGAAAATCCTTTCTGAATTGAATTTCTCTAAACCCCTTTTAAGTGTTTGAAAAGATATTTACAAACTCTTTTATGGATCATCAATTCAGGGGAGCCTTGTTTATTACTGATTTTCTTGTAAGTATCACGATACATGTGTTTATATCTATATATATCTCAAAGCTGCTAATACTCTCAATTATTATAACAAGCTCTGACATTCTTAATCAGTATATCACTCTTTCTGGTATATCTATCATTATTGTAAATTGCTTTGATCACACCTAATGCTTTAGTTCTATGCACCTTGATGAATTCTTTAAAGCTTTTCTGCAATTATACTTAAAGTTTTGTCATCATCAAAAGGAAGAGATTGTTGACTTCGTTATTGATTTTGATGATAAGCAAAATGGTTAAGTATAAGTTGAGTACTAATGTTCTTGAAGTATTTTTTATAGAAAAAGGTCTACAAATTTGAAGAAGTTTGTTTGATTGAGAAGCCAAGCTTAGATGAAAAATCTACTCAAAGAGGACTTGGACATCAAAAGTTTGCTTGAATAGACATTGAATGAAGCATAAATTTGATTCAGTACAAGTTCAGACTTTTTGTGAAGATTTCAGTAAGGTGTTGACTCAAAGTATCGACACATGACACCAAGTATCGACACATGGAAGAGAAGTGTCGACTCAAGCCGATATGCAAAGAATGTTTCAGATGGCATGGCTGAAATGTCAACACATAGACCTGAAATGTCAACTCAAAGTGTGGACACATGGATCAGCACATCGTCTAAGATTTTTAAGCCATAGAACTTGCTGAAAATGAAGAACTGCAGAAGTGTCGACACATGAAAGCAAAGTATCGACTCACCTGAGAAGTGTCGACCATAGAACTTGCTGAAAATGAAGAACTGCAGAAGTGTCGACACATGAAAGCAAAGTATCGACTCACCTGAGGAAGTGTCGACACATCTGAGATTTCTAGAGAACCAAATTGAAGATTTTTGAACTAGGTGTCGACTCAAGAAGTTCAAGTATCAACCTAAAGTATCGACTCAGCCTGAAGTATCGATACATGGAGTTCTGGGATAGTAACGGCTAGTTTTTCAAATACAGAACTCAACTTTTGCCCTCCAATGGCTAGATTTTCAAGTCTAATGGCTAGAAACTAGATTTGAGGCCTTAGAAAGGTATATATATGCTCCAAATCAAATCAAAAGTAACATTATTCATAGAATGATATAGAAGCATTCAAAAGAGAAGAAAAGAGGGTATTCACTCCTATTCATTGAAGATTCAACCACTCTCAAGCAAAAGCAAGCCTCCAAGCATTCAAGAGCCTTCAAGAGTATTAAAGATCAACCATTCTTGAGCATTCAAGAGGATTCAACAAATTCAAAAGCACCACAACATCGAGCTTCAAAGAGATACCCATTTTTATTAGAAATCTTTATTCTCTTTATTGCAAAAACTTATTTGTTGTAAGGGTTCTTGGTTAGCCTATTATAAAACCAAGAGAGGTTATTGGTGAGCCTTTGAAAACCATTAGGTTCTTGGTTAGTCTGGAAAACCAAGGAATTGGTGTGAGCCTTAAAACCATTTAGGTTCTTGGTTAGCCCATAAAACCAAGTAAGGTTTTGACTTGTTGGCCTTGTGAAAACAAGTTGGGTTTTTGATTAGTGAGCCCGAAAAACTAATCACTATAATTGGTAGAGATTATAGTGAATTTCCAAGAAGATCTTGGGGAGTGGATGTAGGTGCACTGGATAGCACCTAACCACTATATTTCTTGGTCTTTGTGTTGATTGCTCTCTCTACTTGCTTTTCATTTATTGCTCTTTATTCTATTGCAATTTTACTTAAGAGCATTACGTTTGAATTCATAGTACCTTAATTAATTATTGAGTTGGATTGCATAGTATTGCATTGCATCAAGTAATATTTTTTAGAGATCCAATTCACCCCCCCTCTGGGTTGCTTACTGAGCAACACAAGATTAGGGATTTAATCCACCATACTATGATCACCTCTCTTAGGCATGTACTATATTCGGAGATCATGGCACATCGATAGAGGGTGTAGGTAGTGTATGCTAGATTAAAATCTCAATAAAAAAAAATTCAACAGATGTGTAAAGAAAAAGCATGATTTTTATTGCATAGGAATCAAGTATAAAAAGATAATAAAACCCAGTTATAGGCTTCATCTATCCCAAGTTAAAGAAGTCTAGCCACACATCACAGCTACCAGCATCTCCTCCATGATTCCTCTCTTTTTCAAGCCTAAACTAATTACAAGAAAAAATATAAAATAAAATTTTGTAGTGAAATTGATGCTTGGACTATTGCCTGGGGTCCTCCTTTTATAGAGCTCATAAGGGCTTTCTCCCTATCAAATTTGGAGTCAATCTGGATCAAAATCGATCGTATATTATGAGGAGTAGTCTTAGCTATCTGATGTGTAATTTGATGGATTGATCGATGCTTACTTTCCTTCTCATGTGGCCGTGCATCCTCGATCAAAGACTCCTTCTCCCAGTCGAGCTCAACCACTGCTTCTCTCCCAGTTCCAGCCAAATTGTGATAGCAAATGGATGGCCGGTGATGTTGGCCATAAGCAAGGACAGTGGATGCCTGTGGTGGGCTGTTGTTTGGGAATAGAGAAATAGGAAATCATGGAAGAGATGGCTCAGTGGCAGGATGACTGAATGGAGCTTGTGCCAATTTCAAAGGTGACTTGGAGGATGATTCTCTAGTGGTTTCTCTGACAGTGGATGGTAACCTGCAAGGTGATGGTGGCGAGAGGAGTGGTAGGAGATGGCCTATGGTGAGTGACCTGTTGGCAAACCGAGCGGCACTGGCCAACACATGCAATTTAAAACTTTTCTAAACTGCATGATGCAGCGAAAAGAGATAAAACAATTTTATCTAACATGTTAATCTAATTAACACCGGCCCTACATAGATTTTTATGCATATACAGTAATGCATGTATAAAGTCAAGCAAGCAAAGCATGTAATTCATTGAATCATTCTTTGAATCACACACAAGGGTGTTGAAGATCATTTCTTCAGACCCATAAGATAGAAGCACAAACCTTTTATCCGAGGTGACGATCACCGAGAGGGGAAGTACTTCAAGGATGAGCAATAGCCCTACGAGCAGCACAAGCATCCTGCCTCTATAGGTTGTTCACACCAGGATAAGGGGATTCTTCTCCTTCATTCAAGGTGCTAGCCTCTCCAAAAATTCTTTGGCAGTGACGGACTCTTTCTTCAACTCCTTGAAGAAATTATTGCTGAACAATGGTGGAACAAAGTTGCCTAAGGACCCTTCCTAGAATGCTCTATTCCAAACCTTCAAAAGAAGGTGTGCACACAAGAATCCCAAAACCCCAACCTCACTCTATCTTCCCAAGAATGAGATCTAATCTCACAATCCCTCAGAGGTTAAGGGTGAGTTCTAACCAACAAAAATGACAGAATCTCGACCTAGGTGAAAGGTGAACAATTCTATCCCATGAGCTCACCCAAAATGGCACTTTTTGTAGAACCATAAAGGGATGATCAATGAGAGATTAATAAAAGGTTAGGAGTCTCTTGGGATTCAAGGATGTTACAAACCCTTTGGACTTCAACATAGCAACTGATTAAAACCCAGAAATGCTAATCCTTGATTGCTATAATGCTTACAGCCATCAATGAAGCATTCTCGGATTTTTCAGCAAATCCATCAAATGGGTCGACTTATTTGGCAGTTTTGACAACTTCTTATCAAACGAGTCTAGAATGATTTCTAATCATTCCCAAGCCAACAAATCAATAAGAACCCCATGGTGTGTGACCCCGTAGGTTCAAACACTAAACCAGTAGCACGGGAACATTTCCAGTACCAACCAAAGTTGCCATCTAGCAATGACACCCGACGTCCGGATAGGTTGAAGGTTGCAGAGCAACATGAACCTACCGAATATGGAGTACCATTGAACTGATTCCTTTGATCTCCTAATGCTCTGGATGGCCTAGGGTTAAGCTGCCTAACCCTAATCAGTCTATCTCAATTGTTCAAATAAAGAATCTCTGTAACTCCTTACAAGGAATGCCCTGGCCAAGGTCTTTTCAATTGAGGCATACTAAGCATTCAATCCAAACATTTGGAGAGATCAATCCTATCTTGATCCTACTACTGCTATACAAGTACTTGACTGTACCCAGCAACCTTCCATCACTGGATTAGATATTCGGATAGTCTGGCACCCAAGCATAGTGAGTTGCTTGCAAGCTGCCATAGTGATCTCAAGTCAGAGGAATAATTCATGTCCACATTCTAATGTAAAACTTCTTTTTGGTAGAAAGAGAATCTTGCATGAGAGTCATGCTCAGTGAAGTGTCAAACACAACACCTGATGTCATACCAGCATCTCCACACTACTTGGTTAAGAGGACAACCAACAGACATAACATCAACGACTTACTCTCGATACACCATCATTCTGAAATAGCATATCCTTTGGTCACAAACCAGTTTATGAATTATATGACGCATCCTCTCTACATTGTATACAAGGTAGCTCAAAGGACATCATCATACAAGAGTTTAATTAGGAAGATGTCATGTGATGAATAACCAGAATAAACTTTTTATTCATTCAATAATTCATATACACATACATGAGTCGCACAACCATCTACAACCTAGATAATTGGCTTTGGGACACACATTTTCCAACATGACCGAACGGAGAAGAAAAAAATTATGGCTAGCTACAAGGGTGGATTAGATGGGCAGGAGGTCACGGGCAGAGCAGGGAGAAACGATGGCAGCTTCTCTAGCAAGCATGAGGGGGTAAATGGTAGTGGGAGGTGAACAGTGGTGTTGGTGGCCGGTCAACGAAAAATGCTAGGCCATGGCACTTTCTGGTCATGAATGGCTCATCGGTGGCTCCTTCCAGTGATGAGCAGTTCTTGGCGGTGAGAGGATGGCGAGGGACATCTCCGATGATTGGAGGCTTAAAATGGTGAAGGTGGTCCATGGACAAGGCATGGACCAGAATTCATGGCTACCGTGGACCGTATCCAGCTCTCGTAGATTGAGCAGCCAGTAAATGGGCCTTGGTGCCTATTTAAGGACCCAACCCCCTCCATTGTAAGGAATTGAATGATTAAATGAAAAAGAGAGCTTGAATTAATATTTATTTTAATGGTTAAATTAGGATAATTAATAGACCTATCACACCTTCCAACTTAATCATTGCTAGTCCCTTAATATTGTAATCATGTATCACTAAGATCCTCCTTGCAAAATTAGATCTAGGCTTAAGGTTAAAAGAAGTCGCTAGTATCACTAAGTATTGAGTTTCCAAAATAAATTTTTCCGTCAAAACTATCAGAAACTTTCTTAGAGTTCATTCAAAGGTTTACAGCACTTGTGTTTGTAATGACTAACTTAGTATTTCAATGATAGATTATAAAAAATAATTATATCTTCACTTATCACCTACTTTTGGTCAATTTTTTGTACACCCCCCAAATTAAGTATACGAGCTGAGGTAGCTTTCAAACCACCTAAATTTTCTTTTTCTTTTTTTTTGTGGTGATGTCTTCACACTGCTTACTTTTTGATGTGAACAATAATACTTAAACAAAGGTGCCCGGTTACTCGATGGAAAATCAATGTTTAGACTTGCCCCCCTTCTTTTTCTTTTTTTCTCTCTTTTTTTCCAAGCAGGTAGCTTTTTTCTCAATTCAAGTTACATGGGGGTGTATCTTAATTACTGATTTTTTAATAATAATTAAATCATTAATTGACCTTACAACTAATACCTACTTTATCTTATTAGTGTGCATGTGCGATGGAAGTGCTAATAGCCTTTGGGTGATCTAAGTATGCCGCTAAAAGTCTAACCAGCTACTTTACTCCTTGATTTGCTACAATAATTAGCAAATACTGTCTAATTCTATTATCCTTTTTCTAGTCTATTTTGCTCAAGAATTCTTTCATGACACATGATTTATAAAAAAAATTCATATTTTTTCAAATTTTTCCAAACATTTTCAAAAGATTTTTAAAATAATTTAAATTTTTTTTATTTTCCTTACCCCCCACTTAATTTTATTATCCTTAATGGAGTAAAAAAATTAGGATATAACAATAAGACAAGGAGAGGTACCACCTAAACTAGATATGCATCATGAATTGCCAGGTGCATTTGTAAAGAGCATTTCATTATTCCTATAAAATGAAAATCACTAAAGCAAGAATCAATAAAAAAATTGGGTTACCTCTCAATAAGTACTAAGTTTAATATCTTCGGCCAGACCTTTCAGAGTTCTTATCCTATTCTTACCTGAGTCTTGATGTAGATTTATAAATCCTTACTTGATTCGAGTTTAGTTTTAGAATATTTCTTGCATGGGACCATTAAGTGGCTTGTTCCCCTGATAGCTAACAATTCTTTCTTTATAATTAGATCTAAGTATAACTTCAGTACCAGTCAAGGTTCTAAGGACTAGATCTATGTAATTGATGTGTTCAATATATGAAAGGAATATTTTAAGATCTCCATTTGATACCACTTCCTTCATTGGTAAAGGTTCAACCAGTATCATGTGGGGTTTGGTTAATAATTTAGATCTTAGGGTATGCCCTTTCTGATCTACAACTTGGTACTTTTTTCAAATCAATATCAATTCTATCTCCATCATTGTTTCAATATTGTAGATAAATTTTGGTCTTAAAAGTGGTGCCAATTATAGAAAAATTAGATATAAAAAGCTTTAAATTTTTATCCCCCATATAAGCAAATGTCCCATCCAACAACTTCTTTATAGATTTTTAGAATACCTACAATTTGGACATCCTGATTATAGATTACTGGTAAGGTATCAGTGGATACAGCAGGAAGTGACTTCAATTCTAGGTCAGGTGATGATTCTTACAAGGGAGCAATTGGGGGTTTAGGTGATGGCTCATATTTCTTGATCCAAGGTGAGGTGGTGTTGGGGTACGGCATTTCTACTAGGTCATTCATCTCTAGGGTACATCCCTCTATCAAGATCATCCATCTCAAAGTGAGCTAGACTAGGATTTAACGAATCATGGGGAAAAATTTTATGCATGACTTTATCTATCATATTTTGTATTTGTGATTCTGGGAAGTCTCATTAATTCTATCATTGCACATATTTGTTCTCACTTCCCATTGAAAGTAATGGATGATTCTAGGGTATTGGGATTGGGGCCATAGGTAAATTAGATAATGATGGAAGTAGTTTGTCCCTCCTTTCTAATCTCTCTTCATAAATTTCTGCCTTAGTCAAATTATCCAGGTTGGTCTCTTTGGTTGTACAAAGTTACTCTATGACCAATTCATTTCCTAGAGTCATAATCGATTGCTGAGGGACAGTTATAAGGATATTAAAGCTTTGAGCCAGATATTGTCTCTTAGGGTCACTCTTAGGTTGACTAAGTAGCTCTTCTTCACTTGTAGCTATGGTTAATGGTTTCCATTGCATATCCAAACATGGGTATTGGGAGTTATATGTTGGCCCATGATCTACATGAAACTATTCAAGGTAGCATTTGTGCTCTTCATTGTAGCATTGAGGTCATCATGGGATTTAGCCAGAGCTTCTAGGACTTTTTCTATGATATTAGATTCTTCCTCAAGATCTAATACTGGTTGATTATTCAGTCTTGGCTAAGCCTAAGGTAGGGCTGATCCAAATTACGGGTTCCTAGTTTTGCATCTTTGACCACATAAAATTGGGATGATGATCCTATCCTGGGTTATAGGTTGAGGCATAAAGTTCAGTTGTATATATATTATTGGCTATGTTCCCCTGTGGAGCCCATTTTGGGTTAGATGCATCAAGTAAGGATATTCCTCTACAACATGGTCTGGTGCATTACATGTCATGCACATAGGTGTTGGCACATGGTGAAACTAGGTATATCCATTGCATTCTAGGACTTCCTCAATCCTATGGATCATAGATGCTAGTTTAGTTCCTTTAGATTCTCTTGTATGATTATATGCATCTTCGAATCTCGTGAATTTAGGATACATATCTACCTATTATGGATGATTCATAATGTTATTAGCTTAGGATCTGATTCTAAATAATCGGTCAGAGTCAATCTTGTACCAATAATCTTGTAGGGTTTGAGGTTGTTCAATAGAATCTAGGTAAACATAATTCATTAGGCATTTGAATTGTTTAGTGGGATCCATGACCTTTTAATCTTATATGGTTTAGACTGTATCTAACCAATCATTGATTTGTCTTAACAAATTTTTTTTGATTTTTTTCTTTTTTTAGAGGGGAGGAAAAAAGAAAAGAAAGAGAAGAATTTAAAGATGAAAAACCTAGAGGATCCTAAATCTATAGATAATAGAGAAAGGTGGTTTAACTAAATTAAAATTTTGCTAGCAAACAAGTTATCAAACATGGCCTCTCTATCCTAGGGTTACCCTATGTCTAGATAGCTCCTAACTGCCAAGACTACCTTGGAGCCTTCCAAGTCAAAGACTAACTAACCGACTAGCCAAGTAAAGGTAAGTTCGGTGGAGGTCCCTCCATTGCTTTTCTTAGATACCAAATAAATTGGCCAGGTCAGTCAATGAATCAATTAAAAATCACCTTCCTTTAGGGCTATTCATCCTTGAACTCCTTTCCTAGATACCAACCAACCAACTAATCTTGACTTAGTGCCATTCCTTTAGAAGCCTTGTCCTAGTGAGCTCAAATATCCTAGGGACAATGTCTAGTTGATTTTAAATTAAAGACTTGGGTTATGCAATATGAAGGGTTATAATTTGTGGGCCAAGAAAGGATAATGAAATCCATACCTTTTGTTGTTTAGGGGTTGTGCCCTTAAAGTGTCTTATGAGAATACAATGCAAATCAAGCAAGGTATCCAAAAAAGTTAGAGAAGTTTTTAAGGATTATTATTTATTTTCTTAAATTAATTAAATTTTATGGAAAGGTATCTTTTTATTTTTTAAATTATTTAAAATAATTTAATTAAAAGAAAAAATTAATTAGGTTAGGGGTTGATTGTGAAAATAAGAAAAAATAATTCATTAGGCATTTGAATTGTTTAGCTGAGGCATCCCATGACCTTTTAATCTTATATGGGTTTAGACTGTAATCTAACAATCATCGATTTTGTCTTAACAAATTTGTTTTTGATTTTTTCTTTTTTTTAGAGGGGAGGAAAAAGAAAAGAAAGAGAAGAATTCTAAAGATGAAAAACCTAGAGGATCCTAAATCTATAGATAATAGAGAAAGGTGGTTTAACTAATTAAAATTTTGCTAGCAAACAAGTTATCAACATGGCCTCTCTATCCTAGGGTTACCCTATGTCTAGATAGCTCCTAACTGCCAAGACTACCTTGGAGCCTTCCAAGTCAAAGACTAACTAACCGACTAGCCAAGTAAAGGTAAGTTCGATGGAGGTCCCTCCATTGCTTTTCTTAGATACCAAATAATTGGCCAGGTCAGTCAATGAAATCAATTAAAAATCACCTTCCTTTAGGGCTATATCATCCTCTGAACTCCTTTCCTAGATACTAACCAACCAACTAATCTTGACTTAGTGCCATTCCTTAGAAGCCTTGTCCTAGTGAGCTCAAATATCCTAGGGACAATGTCTAGTTGATTTTAAATTAAAGACTTGGGTTATGCAATATGAGGACAGTTATAATTTGTGGGCCAAGAAAGGATAATGAATTCATACCTTTTGTTGTTTAGGGGTTGTGCCCTTAAAGTGTCTTATGAGAATACAATGCAAATCAAGCAAGGTATCCAAAAAAGTTAGAGAAGTTTTTAAGGATTATTATTTATTTTCTTAAATTAATTAAATTTTATGGAAAGGTATCTTTTTATTTTTTTAAATTATTTAAAATAATTTAATTAAAAGAAAAAATTAATTAGGTTAGGGGTTGATTGTGAAAATAAGAAAAAAAATTATGTTAAAAAAAATAAGAAAATCTAATAATTAAGGAAACTAAAAAAATATTGAAACTAAAGAGAATGATAATTAAAATAAAAAAGATTTTTTTTTTCTTTTTTTTAAATTTTTTTCATAAAATAATTATGTCTTGATCCCAGCAATGATGTCAAAATTTTGATCGCTATCGTAGACGGTCAAAAAAAAACCTAACTCACCATCGTAGCTAGGATAAGTAGGAATCGTATCCTCAAAAATCAAGGATAATTATTTCATGAAAAAGAATAAAAAAGTTATTTATAAAATATTAGATCAAGAATAGTATTTTTCTCTTTAAAAGAAAGTAACTAATAATTAATTCGAGATAGTGGGAGAAGGTAATCCAGGAATCTGAATCTACCATGCAAACATGTTTTATTTCTTTTCTTTATATTGCAATAATAAAAATACTTGCAGATTAAGTGTTAGAATAATTTCTCTTATTGGGTCCGGACCGTATCCAGAGATCACAACACGTCTGTTAGAGTATAAACTATCTAAATTTACCATAAGATTAAGGATTAATCCACCATACTACAATCTACCTCTCTTAGGCATGTACCGTATCCAAAGATCATAACACATCAATAAAGGTGTATGCATGAATGCTAGATTAAAACCTCAATCATAAAAAAAAAATCAATAGATGCATAAAGAAAAAGCATGATTTTTATTGCATAGGAATCAAGTATAAAAGGATAAATAAAATCCTGTTACAGGCTTCATCTTCATCCTAGGTTGAAGGAGTCTAGCCGCGCATCACTGCTGCCAGCATCTCCTCCATGATTCCACTCTTTCCAAGCTTAAACTAATTACAAGAAGAAAAATAAAATAAAATTTTGTCAGTGGAATGATGCTTGGACTATTACCTGGGATCCTCCTTTTATAGAGCTCATCAAGGGCTTTCTCCCAGTCAAATTTGGAGTCAATCTGGCTTAAAATTAATCATATAACATGGGAAGTAGTCTCAGCCATCTGATATGTAACTTGATAGGTTAATCAGTGCTTACTTTCCTTCTCAGGTGGTCGTGAATCCCTGGATCGAAGACTCCTTTTCCTAGTTGAGCTCAACCACTGCTTCTCTCCTAGTTCCAGCCAAACTATGACAGCAAATGGATGGCCGATGATGTTGGTGGTGGCAGGGACAATGGATGCCTATGGTGGGCTATTGTTTTGGAATAGAGAAACAGGAAATCATGGAAGAGATGGCTTAGTGGTAGGGCGATTGAATAGAGCTTGTGTCGGTTTCAAAGGTGACTTGGAGGAGCTTCTCTGGTGATTCTCTAATGGTGGATAGCAAATGGTGAGGTGATGGCAATAAGAGGAATGGTAGGAGACGGCCTATGGCGGGTGACCGAATGGTGAAGAAAATTATGGCCTGCTGTAGGGGTGGATTAGATGGGTAGGAGGCCATGAGCAAAGCAAGGAGGAATGGTGGCGGCTTCTTCGACAAGCATGAGGGGGCAAATGGTGGTGGGAGGCAGATGGTGGCATTGGCAGTCAATCAATGGAAATGCTAGGTCATGGCACTTTTTCGATCGTGAATGGCTCCTCAGCGGCTCCTTCCGGTGACAAGTGGCTCTCAATGGCGAGGGGGATGGCAGGGGATGTCTCTGATGAATTGGCAGCTTAAAATGGTAAAGGTGGTCTATAGACAGGGTCATGGATCAAAGTTCATGGCTATCGTGGACCGTATCCAGCTATCATAGACCAAGCGACCAGTCCACCATAGATCGACTACTCTAAAATCCATGCTATTTCTTTAATAGATTTCAAACTTTGATTTTGGACCTGTTTGAACTTTGATTTGAGTGCCGTCTACACTGTTGGACTCCAAAAATCGAGCTCTTTCAATCTATGGACTCCTTTTTACAGAACATTAATAAAAAATATCAATTATTAATAAATATATATTAATTAATATTTATTTTAATGTTTAAATTGAGATAATTAATAGACTTATCACTAAGGCCAAGGTCCAAAGTCTATGAGGTCTTCATGGGGTTTCTAGGACTAGTTTGGGCCCTAGGGTGAAAGGCTATCAACCTTTCAAGTCTTGAGATCAAGAAACTTGAGCCTCGAAGGGCTAACTTCTATTGGGCTGGTTTTGAGTCCTAGGAAGATGAGATTAAGTCAAGACTAGGGTGTACATGGGCTTGGATAAATACAATCTTACATCAAGTTAGCCAGGGAGAGTTTTTGGATTAGGTCATATTGACCCTGTATATATACATATTGTATATGGATTCAGTTTGAGACTAGCAGAATAAAAGATCATTTTCTCCCTCATATTCTCTCTCTTCCTTTCTCTCTCTCCCTTTGGTTGCTACCCCCTATCAAGGGAAAACCCTAGTCGCCATCTACTTGGAGTAGGAAGAAGAAGAACCAAGGCACCTAGGATTCCTAGTTTGACTAGGAATCTCTAGTGCCTAGAGTTATTGGTGCTGCCCCTTTGTTCCCTCCATCTTACTATGGTCAAAGCTGATTCCAGCTCTGATTCTCCTTGGTTCAAGGTATAAAGGAGGGGTGTTTTATATCTGGAAGGATTTGGAGGAGGTTTGTGGGCGTTGGAGCACTTGGAAGACTCCTAGTCACCAAGGTTTTCAAGCCCCCTAAAGTTCTTTATATCTAATCCCTTTTGCTGCCATTTCCAGCTATTTTCCATGGGTTGGTTGCTGGTGCAAGGATCTCTACATGGCTAGGAATGTGTCCCTTTAAGTGGTATCAGAGCATAGGTTGCATGGAGAAGGAAAGAGATGCTAGATGTTGAAAATCTTCAAAGGCTGAAATTTTAGCAAGATCCTATCAAGGTATTTTAGAAATCTCTTGGTGTTTGTTGTGTTTTTGACTTAGATCCAATCATGGGAAGCAACATGAAAGTTTGGATAGAAGATTGATCACTATCGTGGGTAGTCAAAAATAAAAACCTAATTTACTTCTATAGCTAGAGTAAGTAGGGATCGTATCCTAGGGGATCAAGGATAATTATTTCATAGAGAAGAGCAAAGAAGATGGATTGTAAAATATTAAAATAGTGGTTTTAAAAGAAAGTAATTTTTAAATTGATTAATTCAAGAAAGCAAGAGAAGTAACCCAAGAATATGAATCCACCATGCAAACAAGTTTAATTTTCTCTTCTTTATGTTGTAATAACAATAATGCTTGCAAATTGAATATTAGTATAATTTATCTCTTATGAGTATGGGTTGTATCTAGAGATCATGATGCATCCATTTAGAGTATAAACTATCTAATTTAATTGCAAGATTAGAGATTTAATCCACCATACTATGATCTACCTCTTTTAGGCACGTACCATATCCAAAGATCATGGCACGTTGATAGAGTGTTAAGCCATGTATGTTGTTAGATCAAAACCTTAATCAGAAAAATAAATCAAAAGATGTATACAGGAAAAGCATGATTTTTTATTGCATGAAAATTAAGTATAAAAAGAGAAATAAAAATCTAGTTACATGCTTCATCTTCATTCCAAGTTGAAGGAGTCTAGCTGTGCATCTCTGCCGCTAGCATCTCCTCCATAAATTTTCCTCTTTTCCAAGCCTAATACACTGATCTAAATAAGAGAATAAGAAAATAAATTAACAAAATTTTGCTATGAAAACTGATACTTGGATTATTGCTTGGGGTCCTCCTTTTATAGAGCTCATCAAAAACTCTCTCGGTTAAATTTGGAGTCAATATAAGTCAAAATTGGCTGTATATCATGAAAAATAGTCTCAGCCATCCGATTTGTAGCTTGATGGGTGATCGGAGATTGCCTTCCTTCTCAAGTAGACCAATCCTCAACCAATTCCCAGATCAAATCCTGGATGCCTGAAGACTCCTCCTCCTAATCAAACTCAAGTCTTGGCTTCTCTTGGTCTCAAATGGACTGTGGCAATGATGGCTGTGATGGGCAGATGGTAGCGGTAGCGGTAGCTCAAGTGGTGGAGAAGTAGGGAGGAGCAATAGCAGCATCTCCCAAGGGAATGATAATCATTTAGAGCTATCAAAGGGACCTCGAGAAGGAGAATAAGCTTTCCAATGGCTTCTCGGCCAGCAATGAGGGGGTAGATGGTGATGGGGAATTGGTGGTCGGGAAGGAGGATGGCCGGTGGTAATTCAATTTCAGGGAAAAAACCAAACCGAGAAGGGATCACTCAAGGGAAGAATGGTCGGCATTTGGCCATGGCAGCACATCAATGACATCTTGATGGCTTCTTCGGCTAGTAATGAGGGGGCAGATGGCGGCAATGGCAATAGGTGGTTGATGGTAGTGTTGGCGACTAAACAGTGAAAAAAATCGATGGAGGATGGTGGCCAGGTGGTGATGAACTTTCGATGGTTTTTCCAGCCTTGGACGGCCTCTCGGATGGTGGATGGGTGATTATGAACACTCAAGTCACCGAAAATTCATCACAGGAGGGAGATGGTTCAAAAAACCGCCCCATGGACCAAGGTTAATGGTTGCCATGGATCGCACCCTACTTCTGTAGATCGAGAGACTGGTCCACCTTGGACTGGCTGCATCAAAATTCATGCTAAATTTTGATAATATTGATTTTTTTCTTAATTCCGGGCCTATTTGAACTTCAATTTGAGTGTTGTTTGCACCGTTAGATTTCAAAAATTGAGCTCTATCTATATACTTTTTTTCTAAAAAAACTAATAAAGATATCAATTCTTAAGAAAATAAATTAATTACTATTCATTTCAATGCTTAAATTGAGATATTTAATAGACTTATCATACCCCCCAACTTATTCATTGCTAGTCTCTTAGCAATGCAATTAAAATATAAGTATTAATTTATAACCTTGTATCATTAAGATCCTTCCTTACATAATTAGATTTAGGATTAAAGTTAAAAGAAATTAGCTAGTAACACTAATTAGTATTGAGTTTTCGAAGTAAAGTTTGCAGTCATTACCATTAGAAACTTCCTTATAATTCATCCAAAGATCTACAGTACTTGTATGTATGATAGCTAACATAGCACTTTGGTACCAACTTGTACAGAAAATTGTATCTTCACTTATCACTTACTTTGGTTAATTTTCTATACACCCCCAAATCAAGCTTATAAGCTGAGGCGGCTTTCACACCACTTGAATTTTTTTATTGGCAACATCTTCACACTATCCACTTTTTGATGTGAACAATAATACTTATGCGAAGGTGCCTAGTTACTTGGTGGGAAACCAATGTTCAAAACTTGCCCCATTTTTCTTCAAGCAGGTAACTCTTTTCTCAAATTCGAGTTTTTTTAAATGGGATGTATATCAATTATCAATTTTTTAGTAATAATTGAATTTTTAATTGACCTTATAATTAATATCTACTTTACCTCATCAGTGTGCATGTGCAATGAAAGTGCTAATAGTCCTTAGATAACCTAAGTAGGCAACTAAAGGTCTAACTAGCTAGTCTACTTTTTGACTCGCTATAGTCATTGGTAAATACATTCTAGTTTTATTACTTTTTCCTAGTCTATTTTGTTTAAGAATTTCTTTCATGGTACATGATTTATAAAAATTTTCTCTACATTTTTAAAAAAAAATCAAAAATTTTTCAAAATATTCTTCCTAATGTCCTAACTTAATTTCATTATTCTCAATGGAATAAGAAAAAATATGATAGATAAAACAAGAAAAGATACCACTTGGGCAAGATATACATCATGTATTGCTAAGAACGACTATGCGAAGCAGTCAATCATTTATAAAAATTACTAAAATAAAATTTAGCAAAATAATAAAAATTTGGATTACCTCCCAAAAAGTACTATGTTTAACATCTTCAGCCAAACATCATGGCTTACTCTGGTTCATGTAAAGTCATAGCCTCCCTAACTTCTTCAGTGACTAATTCCAAGAATGGTTTTAGGCATTGTCCATTAACTTTGAAGATGTCACCATTACTTAGATTTTTAATTTCTATGGCTTCATATAGGAAGACATATTTCACTATGTATGGTCCAGTCCATCTAGATCTCAATTTTTCTAGGAATAGGTCAAGTCTTGAATTATATAGGAAAACTTTTTATCCATAAGTAAAAGATTTTCTTAAAATAGCTTTGTCATGTGGAAGGCTTTAGTTCTTTCTTTATAAATTTTAGTGTTCTCATATGCTTCATTCCTAATTTTCTCAAGTTTGTCCACTTGTAGTTTCCTCTAGCCTCTGGCTACAACCAAATTCATATCCAGTCGTATTATGGCCCACATCGTCCTATGTTCTAGTTCTACCGGTAAGTGACAAGCCTTACCAAACATAAGCCTATATGGAGACAATTCTAAGTTGGTCTTGAAGGTAGTGTGATATGCCCATAGTGCATCCACTAGCTTCAATGACTAATCTTTTCTATTGGAGCTCATAGTCTTCTCTAGGATCTGTTTGATCAATCGATTAGAAACTTTTACTTACCCACATGTTTGCGAGTTATAGGGTATGGCTATATTATGAGTGATATTATATTTTATCATCAGTGATACAAATGATTGGTTATAGAAGTGTGTTCCGCGATCACTAATGATAGCCCTTGGAATACCAAAATGGGAAAGGATATGTTCCTTAAGAAATTTCATAACAATTTTGCTATTATTAATTTTACAAAGTATTGCCTCTATCCACTTGAAGATATAACTACGGCTACTAAAATATACGCATTTCTAAAAGATTTTGGAAATAGTCCCATGAAGTCAATTCTCCATATATCAGAAAGTCCTATAATCAAGATTGAATTCATGGGCATCATATCTCTCTTTGTGACCTGGCCTATTTGCTGGCATCTAACACAACTTTTACAATATTCGTAAGCATCTTTAAATAGATTAAACCAATAGAATCCACATTGGAGTACCTTTACTGCTGTCTTTTTAGCCCTAAAATGACCACCACAAGCTTGGTCATGATAAAAGGATAATATGTTTTTAACTTCTTGAACCAGGATGCATCTTCTAATAATTAGATCAAGATATTGTTTAAATAAATACAGATCATCCCAAATAAAGTATTTTACTTGAAAGAAAAATTGATTTTTATCTTAAATATTCCAGTGTATCAAAATTTCATTGGTGGCTAAGTAATTAACTATGTCGGCATACCATGGTCTATGATAATGGACATAAGTTGTTCATTAGAAAAAGACTCATTGATAGGTAATTCTTCGGTGGGTATGATCGCTAACCTAGATAAATAATCAGCCACTATATTTTTAGTACCTTTTTTTATTTATGATCTCTAGGTCAAATTCTTGTAAGAGCATAATCCATCTAATTAAGCATGCCTTGGCATCCTTCTTAGAAAGAAGATGCCTAATGATACAGTGATCAGTATAGATGATTACATAAGATCCATCTAATTAAGACCTAAATTTTTCTAATATAAATATCACCTTTAAAAATTCTTTTTTAGTGGTTGAGTAGTTGAGTTGTACATCATTTTAAGGTCTTACTAGTATAGTAGATTACTCGAGGTAGCTTATCAATTCTTTGACCTAGAACCGCTCCTATGGCATGATCAAATGTGTCACACATGAGCTCAAAAGGTTGAGTCCATATAGGTAGGTAAATAATTAGGGCTGAAGTTAATTCTTTCTTTAAATATTCAAAGGACTCGAGACATTCAGATGTAAAGTCAAATTTGACTTCTTTGGCTAATAAGTTAGATAATGGTCGAGCACTTTGCTAAAATTCTTGATAAATCTTTTATAAAATCTAGCATGTCCAAAGAATGATCTAGTTTCTTTGACTAATTTAGGTGGAGAAAGATTTACAATCAGATCCACCTTGGCTTTATCTACTTCTATACATCTTTTTAAAATCACATGGGGAAGGACTATGCCTTCCTTCACCATAAATTGATACTTTTCCAATTCAACACTAGATACTTTGCCTTACATCTCTCTAAGATTAGTCTGAGGTGATATAGGAATTCAAAAAAAGTAGACCCAAAGATGGAAAAGTCATCTATGAAAATTTTAATGAACTATTCAACCATGTTTGAGAAAATACTAATCATGCATCTTTGAAAAGCAAATGGTGCATTATATAAGCCAAAAGGCATATATCCATAGGTGAAGGTTCCATATGGATAGGTGAATATCATCTTCTCTTGATCCTCTAGGGCTATAGCAATCTGATTGTAACCAGAGTATCCATCCAAAAAGTAGTAAAAGTCATGCCCAGCTAATCGTTCTAGCATTTGATCTATAAAGAGTATAAGAAAATGGTCCTTCCTAGTGGCTGCATTTGATTTTTTATAGTCAATGCAAACCCACTATCTAGTTTGAATTCTAGTTGGGACCAGTTCATTGTTATCATTTTAGATTACAGTAACTCAACTTCTTGGATACCACTTACACATAACTTACCTAAGAGCTATCAAAAATAGGATAAATTATACCATTGTCAAGGAGTTTTATAATTTCTTTCTCACTTCTTTCATGGCTGGGTTGAGTCTTTTTTGGGGGTCTCTTGTAGGCTTGGCTTCCTCCCCTAAGTAAATTCTATGTTGAATAATTAAGGGGCCAATCCCCTTTATATCAGTCATGGTCCATCCTAAAGCTTTCCTATTTTTTCTAAGGATATTTAATAATTTCCCCTTTGGCATGGTGTCTAGGTTTGCTGAAATGATCATTGATAGGGTTTTTGAAGGACCTAGGTATGCATATTTGAGGTGTTTAGGAAATGGTTTCAGTTTCAATTTGGGTGCTTCCTCTACTGATGGTTTGGGCAATGGTTCGGGCATTGTCTTGAGTGGTTCAATTGGAGGTTCCTATCTTGATTTTCTATTAATTGCAGTAACCTCATTAATTTCCTTCCCTCTTGGTTCATCTAGAGTTCTAGGTCAAGCTCTTCATTGTTAAGGTCAATCGAATCATAGACAATATCCTGAATATAATTTAAGTCACTCATTTGATTTGTATTGGTGAGATTAAAAATATTTAGATTGATTAACGTGTTTCCAAAGGAAAGTTTTATTAGACCATTTTGGCAATTGATTTGGGCATTAGTTATGGCCAAAAATAGTTTACCTAATATAACTGGAATGTCATTCTTTGGGTTCATTACTAGTTTAGTTTCTAGAATCACAAAATTTACCAGGTAAATAAAGTCACTAACTTTGATCAGCACATCCTCTACTATTTCTCTTGATACTTTTAAAGATTGATCTACTAGTTATAGGGTCATTCCCATAGGTTTTAGTTCCTCCAACCCTAATTGCTCATATACTAAGTATGGCAAAATATTGATACTTGCCCCTAATATAATAGAGCCCTATTGATGAGGGTGTTCCCTACAATGCATGAAATAGTGGGTGACCCTAGATTTTTGTATTTCACTAGCATGTGGTTTGATAAGTAAGAGCTTACACTTGCTGCCAGGAAGGCTTTCTTGGATACATTGGTGGTCTTCTTCTTGGTACACAGGTCCTTAAAGAATTTAACATAAGCTGGGACATGTTGGATCATGTCTAGTAAAGGGATATTTACTTTAACTTACTTAAAGACCTCCAAAATCTTATCTAATTGGGCTAGATTTTGGTTGGGCTTAAATTTATTTAGGAATAATGCTACAACCCTAATCTTTGGTTTATCAGATTCTAGCAAAGGCTCAGCTGGTGGGTTAGGTATTACATCAGGTTTTGATGCCTCAGATATTTTAGGCTAACCCTGCTAATCAGTTATTCAGATAGTAGGATTTTTAATTCTTCTTCTTCAAGCAAACTCACCTGGTTATCTATTTATCTCCCAGTTCTTGATGTATGGATAACATTTAATTGGTTAATCTCGGTTCCTTGTTTCGATCCTTGATTATTTGGATTTCTAGGGTTAGCCTCGAGCTGACTCAGTAGTTTATCCCATTTTCTCTCACTTATAGTTGTGGCTAACTGACCTACTTGCATCTCCAAATGAGCTATAGCCTGAATATTAGAGGACAACTATTGACATGTGCTCTGCATGAAGTTATTCAGAGTAGCATTGGTGTTATTAATTATGGTATAGGAGTCAGCTTGGAATTTAGCTAAAGTTTCCAAGGCTTTGTTTAGATAACTAAACCTCTTTTTATTATCATTGACTGGTGGGTTGTTTCCTGTAGGATTGGGCCTTGGATTAGGCTGGTTGAAGTTGGGACCACCTGCATTAGGACCTTATGACAAGGAAAAGTTTGGATGGTTCCTCTATCTTGGGTTATAGGTTGGTGTATAAGGATTATTGGTTATTCTTTGATAAGTTGTATTTACCTATGCACAACCATTTTTAGTTTGGGTCATGAAGTGGGGACACTCTTTTACCACATGTCCTGGATCATTGCACCCATTGCATACAGACACTTTGTTCACTTGATTTACAAGGGCTTGTCCCTTAAGTTCTAAGACTTGCTTTATCCTATGAATCAAGGATGGCATCTTAGTCTCTTCGATTATGGATGCGGAGATTTGGTGCATACCACCTCTTGATGGTGGGTTTTCATATTCTCTAAGTCCCTCCCATTGTAAGCTCATTTCTGCTAAATCCTCTAAAAATTGCCAAGTTTCATTGGGTGGTTTCTACATAAAATTTTCCTGACACATCGATTTGAGCATAGTTCTGAAATTTAGGTCTAGACCATCATAAAAGGTTTGGCATAACCTTCAAGTCTCTATCCTATGGTGTGGACACTAGCTCAAAAAGTTTTTAAATCAGTCTAGGCATTTCTAGAAGGGTTCCCCCTAGTTGATAAAATTGGGTGATTTTATTTCTTTACTTGGTCATTTTATGATATGAGAAAAACTTCCTCAAGAACATTTTCACAAAACCCTTCCATGTTGTGATTGATTAGGTAAGTAAACTATACAACCATTTTTTGGCATTTTTCTTGAGTCTACCTAAGTTTAATAGCATCTTTTGAGAGTTCATGTATTCTTATGGTATCACATACTTTCTCGAATTCTTTAATGAAAATGTAGGCATCCTCAATTCTGGTGAATTTAAGGAGCATATTGATAATTTGAAGCTTGATCTCAAAATTGGTAGCATTAGTTTGGGATAGTCAAATGCATGATAGTTGGGCATATCCAATCGGGTAGCAGTAGTCTCTCAAGCTTAAAGGGTGTCCTAATTGCTCCATGGTTAAGTCTTTTTGGTCAAAGATAGGATTTAGATCTATTCTCACTAGTCGACCAGACACCCTTTTCCAAGTTACAATTTTGAGTTTTTTTTATTTTTTTAGGATGAAGAGGGGGGAAGAGGAAGGAAGAAAGAGAGAAGTCTAAAGGTGAAAATCTAAGGAATCCTAAATCTAGAGATGATAGAAAAAAATATTTTAATTAGGTTAGAGTTTTACTATCAAACAAGTTGTCAAACAATGGACACTTCATCCTAGGATTAACCTATGTTTGATAGCTCCTAACTACCAAGATTGCCTTGGAGCCCTCCAAGTCAAAGACTAACTACTAGCCAGGTAAAGGTAAGGTCAGTGGAGGTCCCCCGGTTGCTTTCTTTAGATACCAAATAAATTGGGCAAGTCAGTTAATGGAACTAATTAAAAATCACCTTCCTTCAATGCTGCATCATCCTTGAACCACTTTCTTAGACACCAGCTAACTAACTAATCTTGACTCGGTTCAACTCTTTCAAAAGCCTTGTTCTAGTGAGCTCGAATATCCTAGGACTAATGTCTAATTGATTTTAGATAAAGATTTAGGTTATGCAACATGAAGAGTGATGGTTTGTGGGCCAAGAAAAGGTAATGAAATCCCCACCTTATATTATTTAAGGGTTATGCCCTTAAGGTGTTTTATCATAATGCAATGCAAATGAAGCAAGGTATCCAAAAAAGTTAGAAGGTTTTTAAGATTTATTATTTATTTCTTTAAATTAATTAAGTATTATGGAAAGATGTTCTTTTATTTTTTTTTTTAATTATTTAAGGTAGTTTGATTTTTAAAAAAAAGTTAATTAGGTTAGGAGTTGACTTGTGAAAAGAAGGAATGTAAAAAATTTTGATATGCTAACAAAAATAGAATGAAATTTAGAAAATAAGGTAACTAAAGCAAGAAAAGCTATAAAACTAAAGAGAGTAATTAAAAAAATATATATTTTTTAATTTTTTTCTTACAAAATATATATACCTGGGTCCCTAGCAATGGTGCCAAAATTTGATCGCTATCATGGGTGGTCAAAAATAGAAACCTAATGCACTTCTATAGCTAGGTTGAATAGGGATCGTATCCTCGAGCATCAAGGATAATTATTTCATAAAGAAAAGCAAAGAAGATAGATTGTAAAAGATTAGAATAGTAATTTAAAAGAAAGTAATTTTAAATTAATCAATTCAAGAAAGCAAAAGAAGTAATCCAAGAATCTGAATCCACCATGCAAACAGGTTTAATTTTCTCTTCTTTATGTTGTAATAACAATAATACTTATAAATTGAGTGTTAGTATAATTTTTCTCTTATTAGGTACAGGTCGTATCTGGAGATCACAATGCATCCATTTAAAGTATAAACTATCTAATTTAATTACAAGATTAGGGATTTAATCCACCATACTACAATCTATATTTGTTAGGTACATACTGTATCTAAAGATCACAGCACATCGATAGAGTGTATAGGTCATGTATGTTAGATCAAAATCTCAATCAGAAAAAATAGATCAAAAGATATATACAAAAAAAACATGATTTTTTATTGCATGAAAATTAAGTAAAAAAGAAAAATAAAAATCTAGTTATAGGCTTCATCTTCATCCCAAGTTGAAGAAGTCTAGCCATGCATCGCTACTGCCAGCATGTCCTCCATAAATTTTTCTCTTTCCCAAGTCTAATACATTGATCTAAACAAGAGAGCAAGAAAATAAATTAATAAAATTTTGCTATGAAAACTAATGCCTAGACTGTTACCTGGGGTCCTCCTTTTATAGAGCTTGTCAAGTGCTTTCTCCGGTCAAATTTGGAGTCAATCTGAGTCAGAATTAACCGTATATCATGAAAAACAATCTCAACCATCTAATCTATAGCTTGATCGATGATCAGTGATTTCCTTCCTTCTCAGGAAGACCAATCCTTGACCAATTCCTGGATCAAATCTCGAATGCCTGAAGACTCCTCCTCCTAGTCAAACTTAAGTATTGGCTTCTCTCAGTCTCAAACAGATTATGGCAATGGTGGCTGTGACAAGCAGATGGTAGCGATAGCTCAAGTGGTGGAGAAATAGGGAGGAAGAGCAGTGGCATCTCCCAAGGAAATGATGATCATTTCGAGCTATCAAGGGGATCTCGGGATGGAGTAATGAGCTGTCTGGTGGCTTCTCGGTCGGTGACGAGGGGGCAGACATTGATTAGGAATCGATGGTCGGGAAGGAGGTGGGCCACGACCGATGATGATTCAAATTTCAAGGGAAAAGCCAGATCGAGAAGGTAATAACTCAGGGGAAGAATGGCCGGTGTTTGGCTATGGCAACACCTCAATGACATCTTCGGTGGCTTCTTCAACCAGCAACGAGGGGGTAGACGGTGGCAATGGCTGCGGGTCGTTGATGGTGGTGTTGGTAACCAAACTGTGAAAAAAAATGGTAAAGGATGATAGCCGGGCGGCGATGGGCTTCCAGTTGCTTCTCTAGCCTTGGATGGCCTCTCGAATGGTCGATGGGTAGTGACGAACACTTGGGTCACCGAAAAGTCAACATTAGAGGGAAATGGTTCACAAAACTGCTTCATGGACCAACATTAATGGCTGCCATTAACCGTGCCCTGCTTCTGTAGATTGAGCGGTCAGTTCACCATAGATCGGTTGCATCAAAATTCATGCTAAATTTTGATTATATTGATTTTTTCTTAATTCTAGGCCCGTTTGAACTTCGATTTGAGTGTTGTTTGCATTATTAGATTTCAAAAAATGATCTCTTTCAATCAATAGACTCTTTTTTATAAAACACTAATAAAAGTATCAATTCTTAAGAAATATAAATCAATTACTATTCATTTCAATGCTTAAATTGGGATATTTAATAGACTTATCAAAGATCTCCTTGTCCAACTAGATTTGGATTTGCCATTGGAGGAAAAGCCTGAAGGGATGTTAGAGAAGCAATGGATGTCCCTAGAGAAGAAGGCTTGTTTCATAATTATAGGATGTTTAGCAGATGCGGCTCTCTATTGGTGTTAGAGAAGAGGACCTCGAAAGGATTGTGGTCAAAGTTGCACACTCTCTACATGAAGAAGAATATATGCAACAAGCCAATGTTGAAGAAGAGACTGTACAACCTTTAGATGTAGGAAGGCGAAGATGTCATGGATTACATTCAGATATTTGACCAGATATACAATGAGTTACTAAACATTAGGGTCAAGTTGGAGGAAGAAGAAAGTCATTGCTACTACTATGATTACTACCCCCTTTTTATTATCCTTTGGTGATGACGCTGCTCTACATCAAGGAGACCTTGGAGTATAAAAACTTGGTCTCAATACTATAGTTTAATGAGTAAAGGAAAAAGTTGACCAAGGAAGGTGTTCCCTGGAGGGCTTGGCCATAGGGGAGAGATCAGGAAGAGGAAGGGAAAGAAGCAAGCAAAAAGGATGATCAAGGTCCTATAAGAGCAAGAGTAGGAGTAGGAAGAGGCTAAGTGCTACAAGTGCAATGAGATTGTGCACTTCAAACATGATTGCCTGCAGTGAAAGAATAAAAAGGGAGAAAAGGGAGGATCTAATGTGCTAAGTATGGTGGCTGATAAGAAGATGGAGGATGACCTCTTGGTGGTATCAGATGATCATAGGAGATGCATAAATGTATGGATCCTAGACTCAGCCTGTTTGCGTCACTACACCCCGAATCGGTTTTGGTTCACTACATGCACCAAGATTGATGGGAGGAGTGTGATGCATGGAGATGATCACCCATGCAAAGTCAATGAAATTGGGAGTGTTTGGGTGATGATGTTTGATGGGATGGTGTGGACTCTCACTAATGTGAAGCACGTCCTAGAACTGAACAAAAATGTCATGTCACTAGGCCACCTGGAGCAGAGTGGTTACAACTTTAGTAGTCATGCCAGGAGTGGAATTTTGAATATCTCCAATGGGGCTGTGGTAGTGATGAGAGGTAGGAGGATGAAAAATAACCTCTATAGATGGAGGGATATATGGTGATCAGGGAATCTGATGCAGTGTTGTAGCACAGGAACAACAAGGGGCACATCAATTGTGGGATGAAAGAAATGAGCAAGCATGGTCCGATTCTAGATCTGGATGGAGGCCTTTCAGAGATGTGTGATTGTGTGATTATGCTAGATGGAAAAGTAGTGGAGAACTCAATTTGCCAGCAATTCAGCCTACAATGCAGCCCCATTAAAACTAGTTTACACGGATATGAGGGGACTAGCCCCAGTTTCAGCTAGAAATGGGGTGAGATACTTCATAGCCTTGATAAATGAAGTATGGGTCTACTTGGTAAAGAAAAAATTAGAAGTCTTCACCAAATTCAAGGTTTGGAAAATCGAGGTGGAGGAGAGGGGTAGGAGTTTGAAGTATCTATGGTCCGATAATGGCAAGGAATACACTAGCAGGGAGTTCCAAGTTTTTTGTGAGCAGTGTGGTATCAAAAGGCACTCCTGAATCAAAAAGGCTTCTCAGCAAAATGGGATGGCTAAAAGGATGAACAAAACCCTTATGAAAAAGGCATAGTGCATGAGGCTACAGGTAGGGGCTTTTAAGGTTTTTTGGGTTGATAAGTGGATGTAGCTTATTATCTAGTGAATCGGTCACCTCACACTAAGTCAAATGGTAGTATTTTAGATGAGAAATGGTATGGAAGGAAGATTGGATTGAACTATTGATAAGTCTATTAATTATTCTAATTCAAGCATTGAAATAAATAGTAATTGATCTATATTTTTTAAGAATTGATATTTTGATTAGTGTTTTGTAAAAAAGGAGCCCATAAATAGAAAGCACTCAATTTTTAGAACTCGATGGCACAAACGGTACTCAAATCGATGTTCAAACATGCCCGAAATCAAAGAAAAAACTATTTAATCAAATTTAACATGGATTTCAAAGTAGCCAGTCTATGGTGGACCAGATAATCATTTATAAAAGAAGCGAGCAGTCCATGGCAGCCATTATTATCGATCTACAAGTCTATTTCATGGACCATCCTCCCCGTTTCAAGCCAACTGCCTCCCAATAGCCCATCAGAGACAACCTATCACTGTCATCACCAGCCAAGAGGCTGTCCAAGGTTGGAGAAGCCATCAAAAGCCCATCATCGCCTGGCCACCATCCTCCACCATTGTCTTCTTGCCATTCGATCACCCTTCATCGTGCCACCATATGCTCTCCACCAACCGGAGCCACCATAACCATTTTCCCCATCACCATAGTCGGATGCCACCGTCTTCTTCCTGTACTCAACCTCCCAACACCAATGTCATGCCACCACCTCTGCCTCATTGTTCCAAGACAACCATGATGCCGATGCTTCCACCTCACTGTTCCATGCCACTATCGCCCATCGAAGAAGCCCATCGTCGCAACTCTTCCTTTTCTCTGTTATCACCATCGTAACCTTCTTCTCAAGGGTACAAAGACCATGCAACTGTTGCCATCAATCACCATCTGTCTGCTAGGAATAGTGTTCCAAAGCCAATCATCTAGGTGTAGATGGTTGTGTTATTTTGTAATTGTATATGAATTCTTTAAATGAATAAAAGTTATGCTTTTAGCTATTCATAACATGTGCATTTTTCTGAAAAGAACTCTTGTGTGATGGAGTCCTTAAAACTACATTATATTCGATATAGAGAGGATGTATCGAGTAGTTCTTAAATTGGTTCACAACCAAAGGATACATTGTTATAGGATGATGATGTATCAAGCATAGGTTGTTGTATGTCACATTGGTTGATTGTCCTCTTAACTAAGGAGTGCAGAGATACCGATATGACATATAGGTGAAATGTATGACATCTCATTGAACGTGACCATCTACGGAGCTTCCTTCTATGAAAGGGTTGCTCGTGAAGGGATATGGATATGTGTCCCTCGGACCTGAGGTCACAATGGTAGCTTGCAAACAACTCACTATACCTTAGTACCGGACTACCTGGATTTCTAATCCAATGATGGAAGGTTTCTGAGTACAGTCAAGTACTTATGGAGCAGTAGTGGATCAAGATGGGATTGATCCCTCCAAATGGTTTAGAGTGAAATGACTCACTATGTCTCAATTTAGCAAAACCTTGACCAGGATAGTTCTTGTGAGAAGTCACAGAACTTGTAAAGTTGAGACATGATTTGGATGTACTAAATTAGGGTTGGCAGACAAACCCTAGGTCATCCTGAGCATTATGAGATCAAAGGGATGAATTATGGATAACCATATAACAGAGGTTCTAGAGAGTTCCTCTGCATCTTCGACCTATCCGGAGTCGGGTATCATTACTAGATGATGACTTTGACTGGTACTGGAAATTTTTCAGTGCTACTGGCTTAGTGTTCGAACCTATGGGGTCACACACCATAGGGGTTTCTACCTGATTTAAAGGCTGATCAATAATTGAGAACCGTTTAGCATCACTATAGGATCAATATGATTGACCATGACCCAAATGTCGATACTTCCATAAGTCGACACATGGCTATGACGAGGATTTTTCACTAATTCGATTAGTGAGTTTTTGGAGAACTTATTTGCAATATGATTGAAATATGATGGGTCAAGCCAAATGTAATTTGGCTTAGGATCAAATTATATTTGATTTGTCATGCTCACTTTCCTTCAAAAGATTCAATTTTGAATTTTGAATTCAAATTTCAAATCTTGGCTGAAATTGGCTCCAAGGTTTTTTATGGAATGCATTATTTGGAATGCAAATTTTCTCCCATATAAACCTAGAGCTAATTTGGTTCAATCCTTAACCCTCTCCCCCAATCACTCCTCCTTCCATATCTCTCTCCCACTTTGCTGCTACTATAAATAAGTATCTTTGTAGGGGTAATAGAGTTAGTTGAGGTTGACTTTTACTGGGCTTTTCTAAGAGAGGGAGGGAAGGTATCCTTAGAGTGGGGTTTGAGAGGATTTGGGTTTTGTATGTGAGCCTACCTAGCAATCAAGCTAGGGTTTGGGAAGAAAGAGTTAGTTGGGAAGGGTTCCACTTCTACTTCTCCAAATTTTTCCCCAACCAGATTTTCTGGCAGCTTTAAGAAAGTCTTGCAGGTCCAAGGAAAAGATCGGCCTCAAGGATCCTGAGGAGCCAGCACTCCAAGGGAGTTGATTGGGATCGAGCCCTGGTGTGAACTACCCGTAGAGGCCAGACATTTATGTGGCTCAGCGGCTCTTCATCACCTGTATCCAAAGGTTAAAGGTAATGTACCTTTTCCTTTTCTTTGCTCTAGATGTCTCTACATACACTTTTATTATGTTAGATCCTGTTGCAGGCAGATTGGTAGATTGACTTGATCGATCTACCAAGTATTCCGCTGTGCTATACTTTAAAATAGTTTTAAAATATAGTCTGTCTGCCTGCTATGCCTTTTAAACTTTCATTGGTATCAGAGCCAGGTTGCTGTTGCATAATAATAGTAGCATGTTAAGATATCATTAGCTTTCCTCACAAAGTACTTGGATTAAGTTGGATTCGCCATGGCCATCCGGTCATAAAAGAAAAGTATGGTTTGAAGGCCATCACTTCCTATTCAATGGGATTCTCCTATGGCGTGTAGGGTGCCGCTGCGTCATGACCTTTTGAAGAAGAAAGTGAGAGATTTGATAGGTTAAAATAGTTTTAATCTATGGATGTTTGATCTAAAAACTTTGAATAGTTCAAGTAAAATGCATAAATTTGAAGTCACTATTTTCTGCCCTGGCAGACAAGCCAACTCGACTCCTACTCGAGTTGACTCGTTTCTGTAGACAGAATAGTCTGTTTGTTCTATGCTATAAATGAGCTGACTCGACCTCTGCTCAAGCCAACTCGTCTATACAGACTAAATAATCTATTAGTTTTTAGTTCTCGAGCTGACTCACATCTGCATGAGTCAACTTGACCAGAAAATCCTGAAATAGTGAATTCAAATTCTATATGCTTGTAAAATTATTTTACAATATAAATTAAAATTGTTTCAATTTATGAAGATTATTGAACTTAATTAAGAATTAAGTTACCTTGAATGACAAAGTGATTTAGGAATATGATTCAAAGACTCTAAGTCATTTCAATAACCTTTAAGGGTCATGGGTTAGCTTCAATTAGGTCCTTAATTGGGTTAGCCCTAAGTTTAGATGAATGGATCAAATAGAGAACTAATCTAATCAAATGTTGAGTTAGGATTTCTTCTCTATAGATATTTTTAATAGTTAGATTGATTAGTCCATGAATCTAAATGGACCTGATTTGTGGCTTAGTGGTTAGCCCAAGTCTTTAAGCTAATCTAATCGAGTTTGATGAACCAATTGGTGTCTAAAATAAGTATGGCATTTGATAATGGTTCTATGGGGCTACCTCTTACCTGGCCAACCCGGTTGGTGTCTAAGGCAAGATGATTAATGGCGAAACCCATACCATGATCTTACTTACCTGGCCAATATGATTAATCAAAATTAATTGGATAGCTCACTGACTCGTGTTAACCCGTGTCACCTAAGATTAATCAGTCTTGACTGATTTTAGGTGCCCATGGATCATTAGTTTCTGAAACCCTCTTTTATGACTAATGTAGTCAGTGGGAGGTTGATCCATGCTTCTTATCCATTTCATCTATCATATTAAAGTTAAACCCTCTAAATTATTAGGTCCATAAAATGATGAAGTTAAGGGGATAACTAAGTCCTAGCCTCCCATTAAATGGAATGATAATGGGTCCAATAGTTAGGTCTTCATTGACAGATCCAAGGATCGGGTGTTCATCGGGCTATTGGAATTATTATTCCTAATATGATGGCTTAATGCGTCTCTCTTAACGATAGTCAAGTGGGCCGGCCAAAGTCGAGCTTGACTATTCGTTGGTTGGAAGCATCGAATTTTGTCATGTTAATGGTTAGACCTAATCGAGACCTTCAATAGGAAGCCCAAAGGCCGATTGAAGTGTATCTTGGAGCAAAATCTAAATACTAGAAGTTACTTGGAGAAGTAATCGGTTAAAGAATCTACCTTTAGATGCGCATGGCTAGGCTGGCCAAAGTTGGGCTCATGTATTGTCTTTTGGGTTCTAGTATCCACTAAGAAATTAAAATAATTCCTCAGATTGGAGGTAGAGGCTACCAATCTGAACAAAATAGTGGGAGGGCCTTTAGACTAAAGTCCATATCTTTAAGTTAATAATTCATACACACCAATAAATTTTGATTTTTTTTTCAGATGTCTACCAACTTGTTGCTTCGATCTCTTCTCGATAATGAAAAGCTCAAGGGTCCCAACTTCAATAGCTGGTATCGAAGGCTTAGGATTGTCCTGGAGCATGAATGGATCTTATATGTAATATTGGATCCAGCACCTAAAATCCCTACTCCCAATGCTCGAGGTTCCGTTAAAGACACTTATCAGAAGTGGCTCTCTGATAGGACCATTGTTCGATGCATCATGTTGACAGTGATGAACGATGAGTTCAGTCACAAATTCGAGGAAGCCTAGTCAGAGGAGATCCTTCAAAAGTTGAAGGAGCCTTTGGTACACTAGATGATGTTGAGAGGTACAGGGTCTCCTGTGCTATCTACAACGTGCGAATGCTTGATGGGGCCTCAGTCACTGATCATGCATTGTACATGATCGAGATGATTGAGCACCTGGGCAAGCTCGAATGTCCCTTGCATGAACAGCTAGGGAAAGATGTGATATTAAATTCCCTGCCCTCTTCTTATTTAGACTTTCTTGATCATTTTAGAATGAATAAGCTTGTAGTTAACTACCACGGTCTGTTGGGGTTACTGCAGACTAAATAAAAAGTCCACCAACTCAATAAAGGAATGGTAAATCTAGTGGGAGGATCCTTTGTAGGGCGTCATTCCTTTAAGAAAGGGAAAAAGAGAAATAAAGGGAAGAAGGTGCAAAATGCTTCTGGGCCCGTCAGATCAAGAAAGTGAAGGCTGATAAGAGCCAAGCAGAGTGCTTTTTTTGTAAGAAATAGGGTCATTGGAAGAGGAACTATCCTTTTTATATTGCATCCCTTGACTCGAACAGGTCCAAGAAGAGGAAGCAGCAAGGCAGTGCTGGACAAGATATTTATATAATAACACCTTGTAGTTTCTCTATCTGCGATACTACTAACTGGGTATTCGATACTAGAAGTCCAATTCATATTTGCAATTCTTTGCAGAGACTTCAAGTTAGTAGGAGATTCGATGATGGCAAGAGATCCTTGAACATGGAAAATGGAAGCCTAGTTCCATTCCTGGCATTGGGAACACTCCAATTAGTTTTCGAGTCTTGTACAATCATTTTGAATGAGTATCATTATTGTCCATCTTTTATTTTTAATGTCATTTCTGTAGGCCAGTTGACCATGTATGGTTATGAACTATCAATAAAGAATGGCATTTGCAAAATCATTTGGAATGGTTCTGTTATGATAAATGGATACATGAATAATTGCATTTATATACTATTGCGACATGTTAGTATAGTGTACACATCTAACAAATGCCTTAGGATAGATAATATTAGTGAAGCGTATCTATGGCATTATAGGCTAGGTCATATCAATAAGAACAGGATAAACAGGTTGAAAAGCGAGGGTCTTCTCGAGATTAATGAATATGATTCGCTACCTACCTATGAGTCATGTCTTCTTGGAAAGATGACAAAATCACCTTTTACTGAAAAAATGAATGAGCCAAAGAAATTCTAAGTCTGGTACATCCTGATGTATGCAGACCTGTGAATATTAGTGCCAGAGATGGGTATAATTATTTCATTATGTTTATAGACAACCTTTCGAGGTATGGTTATGTCTTCTTGATGAGATATAAATCTAAATCATTTGAAATGTTCAAACGATATCGTAATGAAGTAGAAAAATAAACTAGAAAGTATATCAAAACCCTTCGATCAGATCGAGTTGGTGAATATCTTTTCAGTGATTTTCTGACATATCTTTAGGAGAATAGAATTCTCTCTCAATGGATACCTCCAGGGACACCTCAGTTAAATGAAGTATTTGAAAGGAGGAATCAAACCCTGTTAGACATGGTTCGGTCTATGATGGGCTTTGCTTCTCTGTCGCTATCCTTTTGGGGATATGCTCTAGAGTCAGACTGCTACCTTTTAAATAAGGTTTCGAGTAAGTCTGTTAGCAAAACCCCATATGAGATATGGACTGGATGTAAGCCGACACTCGCACACCTTCGCGTCTGGTGTTGCCCGGCTTATGTCAAACATTTAGAAACAGATAAGCTTGGACCTAGGTCTGACATGTGCCTATTTATTGGGTATCCAAAAGAGTCTAAGGGGTACTACTTTTACTTGGCTGAGGAACAAAAGTTGTTTGTCGGTCTTAAGGCTATCTTTTCAGAAAAGGAGTTCCTTGGTGAAGGAACTGTAGCCGCTAAGATTGAACTTAGTGAAGTTCAACAAGTAGAAGAACCGACACACTTAAGGGACAACATAGAACCGGTTGGGATTAGATCACATCCAGAGCCCACGCAGGAACCATTAAGGAGATCTGGTAGGATACCGTATCGATCGAATAGATACTATGGTTTCTTGGTCCGGGATGATGATCCCATTGAACTCGATGAGAACAATAAGGACCCGATCATCTATATGGATGCAATGCAAAGGTCCGACTCTGAACTATGGCTAGGAGCCATGAGATTCGAAATGGAGTCCATGGAAATCAACAATGTATGGACATTGGTTGATCCACCTGAGGGGATAAAACTTATTTGATGCAAATAGATTTTTAAAAGGAAAAGGGTCATAGATGGGTAGGTAGAGACCTATAAAGCCCGTCTGGTTGCCAAGGGGTATCGTCAATGTTATGGTATTGACTATGACGAGATGTTCTCTTCTGTGGCAATGCTCAAATCCATTCAGATCATGCTTGCTTTAACGGCACACTTTGACTATGAAATCTAGCAAATGGATGTCCAAATAGCTTTCTTGAATGGTGAGCTGGAAGAGGAGGTGTACATGGTATAACCTGAAGGGTTCACATCCACAGATGAGTCAAAGGTGTGCAAACTTTAAAGGTTCATCTATGGACTGAAGCAAGTATCTCAGAGTTGAAACATGTGATTTGATAAGTGTATCAAGTTGTATGGCTTTGTTAGGAACGAAGAAGAACCTTGCATTTATAAATGGGCTAATGGTTCTGTGATTGTATTCCTTGTGTTATATATGGATGACATTTTCTTAATCAGAAATGACATCCAAGCACTACAAGGAATATAGGTCTGGTTGTCATCCCAGTTCTCTATGAAGGACTTGGATGAAGCCTCTTATATATAGGGTATGAAGATCTATAGAGATAAATCTAAGAGGCTTCTGGGACTATCCCAGTCTACGTACATTGATACTGTGCTGAAATGGTTCAGTATAAAGAATTCCAAGAAAGGGTATCTCCCTGTAGGCCCTGGAATTACACTCTCCAAAAGGGATTATGCGATAACTCCTGAGGAGAGAGAGCGTATGGTAGAATCCCATATGCTTCGGTAGTGGGTTCTATCATGTACGCCATGACATGTACTAGACTAGACATAGCATACTCACTAGGCATAAAGAGCAGATACTAGTCTGACCCAAGTGAAGCTCATTGGAAAGTGGTAAAGACCATCCTTAAGTATCTATGAAATACTAAGGATCAATGGCTGATATATGGAGAACCTGACTTGAAACTTGTGGGATATGCCAACTCTAGTTTTTAGTCAGATAGGGATGACAGCAAGAGTGTGTCGGGATTTATCTTTACCCTAAATGAGAGAATGATCTGCTGAAAAAGTTTCAAGCAGCCAACTATTGCAGACTCAGTATGCGAAGCAGAATATATCGCAGCATCGGATGCAGCAAAGGAAGCTGTGTGGTTGCGGAAGTTCCTTGGCGAGCTGGGAGTAGCACCTTCCCTGGATGGTCCTGTTTCTGGTGTATTGTAACAGCATTGGGGCTATTGCTCAAGCCAAAGAGCTGAAGTCCCATCACCGCACCAAACACATTCTATGGTGCTATCACCTTGTACGAGAAATCATGGAACAAGGTGACATCAACCTTCAGAAGATCGATGGAAAGGAGAACCTGGCTGGCCCCTTCACTAAAGCCATCAGAGTTCAAGAGTTCAACAATTGTAAATGGAAAATGGGAATAAGATTCTATACTGATTGGCTTTAGTTTAAGTGGGAGTTGTTAGGAATAGTATCCCAAAGCCAATCGTCTAGGATGTAGATGGTTATGCTATTTTGCAATTATATATGAATTCTTTAAATGAATAAAAGTTATTCTTTTGGCTATTCATCACATGTGCATTTTCCTGAAAAGAACTATTATGTGATGGAGTCCTTAGAATTACATTATATTTGATACGGAGAGGATGTATCGAGTAGTTCTTAAACTAGTTCATAACTAAAGGATACATTGTTATAGGACGACGATGTATCAAACATAGGTTGTTGTATGTCACATTGGTTGGTTTTTCTCTTAATCAAAGAGTGTAGAGACACTGATATGACATACAAGTGAAATGTCTGACATCTCATTGAACATGACCATCTGCGAAGCTCCCTTCTGCCAAATGATTGCTCGTAAAGGGATATTGAAATATGTGTCCCTTAGACCTGAGGTCACCATGGTAGCTTGCAAGAAATTCACTATATTTTGGTACCGGACTACCTGGATTTCTAATCTAGTGATGGAAGGTTTCTGGGTACAGTCAAGTACTTGTGAAGCAGTGGTGGATCAAGATGGGATTGATCCCTCAAAATGGTTTGGAGTGAATGACTCACTATGTCTCAATTTAGCAAAACCTTGGCTAGGGTAGTTTTTATGAGAAGTCACAGAACTTGTAAGGTTGAGACACGATCTGGATATACTAAATTAGGGTTGGTAGTCAAACCCTAGGTCATCCTGAGCATTATGAGGTCGAACGGATGAATTATGCGATAACCATATGCCAGAGGTTCTAGAGAGTTGCTCTACATCTTCGACCTATCCAGCATTGGGTATTATTGCTAGATGATGACTTTGACTGGTATTGAAAGCGTTCAGTGCTACCGGCTTAGTGTTCGAACCTATGGGGTCATACACCATAGGGATTTCTACCGATCTAAAGGTCGATCGATGATTGAGAATCATTTAGCATCACTGTGGGGTTAATATGATTGACCATGACCCAAATGTTGACACTTCCATGAGTCAACACTTGGCTGTGACGAGGATTTTTCACTAATTCGATTAGTGAGTTTTTGGAGGACTTATTTGCAATATGACTACAACCTGATGGGTCAAGCCAAATGTGATTTGGCTTAGGATCAAATTAGATTTGATTTGTCTTGCTCACTTTCCTTTAAAAGATTCAAATTTGAATTTTGAATTCAAATTTCAAATCTTGGCTGAAATTGGCTCCAAGGTTTTTTATAGAATGCAGATTTTCTCCCATATAAACCTAGAGCTAATTTGGTTCAACCCTTAACCCTCTCCCCCAATCACTCCTCCTTCCATATCTCTCTCCCTCTTTGCAGCTACTATAAATAGGTATTTTTGTAGGGGCAGCAGAGTTAGTTGAGGTTAACTTTACTTGGCTTTTTTAAGAGAGGGAGGGAAGGTATCTTTAGAGTGGGGTTTGAGAGGATTTGGGTTTTGGGTGTGAGCCTACCTAGCAATCAAGCTAGGGTTTGGGAAGAAAGAGTTAGTCGGGAAGGGTTCCACTTCTACTTCTCCTCATTGTTCCCTAACCAGATTTTCTGTTGGCTTCAAGAAATTCTTACAAGTCCAAGGAAGGAAAAGATCGACCTCAAGGATCCTGAAAAGCTAGCACTCCAAGGGAGTTAATTGGGATCGAGCCCTAGTGCGAACTACCCGTAGATGCCAGACATTTATGTTGCTCAGTGGCTCTTCATCACCTGCATCTAATGGTTAAAGGTAACGTACCCTTTCCTTTTCTTTGCTCTTGATATCTCTACATGCACTTTTATTATGTCGGATCCTGTTGCAAGTAGATTGGTAGATCGACTTAATCGATCTACTAAGTCTTCTGCTATATTGTACTTTAAAATAGTTTTAAAATATAGTCTGTATGCCTGCTATGCCTTTTAAACTTTTATTATCACCATCCACTCATCATTGCAATCCATCGTTGACTAGGAGAGATTGATTGAGACCAATCAAAGGGAGTATTCATCTGGGAGGAGTTTTCAAGCATCAAGGACTCGATCCAAAAATTGGATGAGATTTAGCTACTTGAGAAGGAAGGAAAGCACCGATGACCCATCAAGCTACAGATTGGATGACTGAGATTGTTTCTCGCGATATATGGCCAATTCTGACTTAGATTGACTCTAAATTTAATTAATAGAAAGCTTTTGATGATCTCTATAAAAAGATGACCCTAGGCATTAGTCCAGGCATCAATTTTTACAAAAAAGTTTTATTAATTTATTTTCTTGTTCTCTTATTTAGATCAATGTATTAGGCTTGGAAAAGAAAGAAATTATAGAGGAGATGCTGGTGGCAGTGATGCGCGGCTAGACTCCTTCAACCTTGGATGAAAATGAAACTTATAACCAGTTTTTTTTTTTTTTTTGTACTTAATTCTTATGCAATAAAAATTATACTTTTTCTTTATACATCTTTTGATTTAATTTTCTAAAGGAGGTTTTGATCTAACATACATGGCCAACACCCTCTATCGACATGTCGTGATCTCTGAATACAGTACATGCCTAAGAGAGGTATGTCATAGTATAGTAGATTAAATTCCTAGTCTTGTAATTAATTTAGATAGTTTATACTCTAAATGGATGCATTGTAATCACTAAATACGGTCCATACCTAACAAGAGATAAATTATACTAATACTTAATCTGCAAGTATTATTATTGCAATATAAGAAAAAAATGAAACCTATTTGCATAGTGGATTCAGATTCCTGGGTTACTTCTCTTGCTATCATGAATTAATCAATTAATTAATTACTTTCTTCTAAAAAACCACTATTCTTACTCTAATCTTTTTACAATCCATCTTTTTTACTCTTTTTCATGAAATAATTATCCTTGATCTTCAAGAATACGATCCCTACTCATCCTAGCTATAGTAGTGAGTTATATTTATATTTTTGATCACCTATAATAGTGATCAAATTTTGGCACCATTATCGAGGATCTAAGCATAATTATTTTATAAAAAAAGTATATATATATATATATATATGTATATTTCTTTTTTATCCCAATAATTGCTCTTTTTAGTTGCCTTCCTTATTTTAGTAACCTTATTTTCTAAATTTCCTTCTATTTTTGTTAGCATATAAAAATTTCACTTTCTCTCTTGTCACAAGTCAACTCCTAACTTAATTAACTTTTTCTCTTAATCAAACTATCTTAAATAACCTAAAATAAAACAAAAGACATCTTTTCATAAAACTTAATTAATTTAAAGAAATAAATAATAAACCTTAAAAACTTTCTAACTTTTTTTTGGATATCTTGTTTGATTTGCATTGCATTCTCATAAAATACCTTAAAGGCATAACCTCTAAACAATATAAGGTGGGCAGTTCATTACCCTTGGCCCACAAACCACCACCCTTCATACTATATAACCTGAGCCTTTAATCTAAAATCAATTAGACATTGGTCCTAGGATATTCAAGCTCATTAGGAAAAGGCTTCCAAAAGAGTTGGACCAAGTAGAGATTAGCTGGTTGGCTAATGTCTAGGAAAGAGGTTCAAGGATGATGCAGCCCTGAAGGAAGGTGGTTTTTAATTGGTTCCATTGACTGACCTGGTCAATTCATTTGGTGTCTAAAGAAAGTAACAGGGGGACTCCCATCAACCTTACCCTTACCTAGCTAGTCGGTTAGTTAGTCTTTGACTTAGAGGGCTCCAAGATAGTCTTGATAGTTAAGAGCTGTCTAGACATAGGTAATCCTAGGATAAAGAGTCCATTATTTGACAACTTGTTTGCTAATTAAACTTCAACCTAATTAAAATACTCTTCTCTATCATCTCTAGATTTAGGACTTCTTAGATTCCCACCTTTAAACTTCTTCTCTCTCTTCCTTCCTTCCTTTTCTTCCCTCTTCCTCCTAAAAAAATTAAAAAAAAATAAAATTGCAACTTGGAAAAGGAAGTCTGGTCGACCAGTGAGAATATATCTAAACCCTGCCCTTGACAAAGAAGACTTAACCATAAAAAAATTAGGACATATCCTCAGCTTAAGCAATTACTGCTACCTAATTGGATCTGTCCAACCATCATGCATTCAACTATCCCAAACTAATGCTACCAATTTTGAGATCAAGCCTCAAATTATCAATATGCTCCTTAAATTCACCAGAATTAAGGATGCCTATATTTTTATTAAAGAATTTGAGGAAGTGTGCGATATTGTGAGAATTCATGAACTCTCAAAAGATGCTATTAAACTTAGGCTAATTAATTTTTTCCCCAAGAAAAATGCCACGAAATGATTGTATAGTTTACCTACCCAGTCAATCACATGGGAGGGCTTCAGGAAAATGTTCTTAAGGAAGTTTTTCCCATACCATAAAATAGCCAAGTTAAGGAACAAGATTATCCAATTTTACCAATTAAGAGAAGAGCCTTTCTGGAAATGCCTAGACCGATTTAGGAACCTGCTGAGCTAGTGTCTACACCATGGAATAAAGACTTGGAGGTTATGCCAAACATTTTATAAAGGTCTAAATCCAAATTTCAGAACCATGCGCGAGTCAATGTGTCAGGGCAATTTTATGCAGAAACCATCCAATGAAGCCTAGCAATTTTTAGAGGATTTAGCAAAAAAGAGCCTATAATGGGAGGGAAACTAGGAAATCTAAAAACACACCATCAAGAGGTGGTATGCACCAAGTCTCTCTATCTATAGCCAAAGAGGCTAAGATAGCATCCTTGATTTATAGGATAGAGCAAGTCTTGGAACTCAAGGGACAGGCCCCTGTAAATCAAGTGAACCAAGTGTCCATACATGTATGCAATGGATGCAATGATCTAGGACATGTAGTAGAAGAGTGTCCCCACTTCATGACCCAAACTGAAAATGGTTGTGCACGGGTAAATGCAACTTATCAAAGAACAACCAATAATCTCTATGCACTAACCTATAATCCAGGGTGGAGGAATTATCCAAACTTTTTCTGGTCTCAAGATCCTAATGCATTGGTCCCAACTTCAACCAACCTAACCAAAGGCCCAATCCTATAGAAAACAAACACTAGTCTATGATAATGAAAAGAGATTTAGTTCTCTAAACAAAGCCCTGAAAACTCTAGCTAAATTCCAAACTGACACCTACTCCGTAATTAATAGCACCAATGCTATCTTGAATAACTTCATGCAAAGCACATATCAACAGTTTTCCTCTAATACCTAGGCTATAGCTCATTTGGAGTTGCAAGTAGGTCAGTTAGCCACAACTATAAGTGAGAGCGAACAAGGTAAACTACCAAGTCAGCCCAAGGCTAACCCTAGAAATCTAAATACTCAAGGATCGAAATATGGAACCTAGATAACTAATTAAATGCTATCCATACATTAAGATTTGGGAAATAAATAGATAACCAGGTGGTTGCATCTAAAGAAGCAGAATTAGAAGTCCCACTATCTAAATAACTAATTGAGCATGGTCAGCCCAAAATACCTGAGGTATTAGAACTTGATGTAATCCCAACCCACTAGCTGGCCCTTTGCTAGAATCTGATGAACTAAAGATCAGGGTTATAGCACCATTCCCAAATAGACTTAAGCCCAACCAAAATGTAGTCCAATTAGATAAGATTTTAGAGGTCTTTAAATAAGTTAAGTGAATATCCCTTTACTAGACATGATCCAATAGGTCCTGGCTTATGCTGAATTCCTTAATAACTTATGTACTAAGAGGAAGACCACCAATGTACCCCAGAAAGCCTTTCTAGCAGCTAGTGTGAGCTTTTACTTGTCAAACCACATTCTAATAAAATACAAAAATCTAGGATCATCCACTATTTCTTGCATTATAAGGAACACCCTCATCAATAGGGCTCTATTAGTCTTAGAGGCAAGTATCAATATATTGTCATATTCAATATACGAGCAATTAGGGTTAGAGAACTAAAGCCCATGGGAATGACCATAAAACTAGCAGATCGATCTTTGAAAGTACTGAGGAAAATAGAAGAGGATGTGCTGATCAAAGTTAGTGACTTTTTTTATCTGATAGATTTTGTAATTTTTTAAACTAAACCAATAACGAACTCGAAGAGTCACATCTCAATTATATTAGCTAGATCATTTTTGACCATAGCAAATGCTCAAATCAATTGCTAAAATGGGCTAATGAAACTTTCTTTTGGAAATATGTCAATCAATTTGAATATTTTAATCTCAGTAATGCACATCAAATGACAGACTTGAATTGTATTCAGGATACTATCTATGATCTGATTGACCATAGCGATGAAGAGCTTGACCTAGAACTCTAGATAAACCAAGATGAGGAGGAAATTAATGAGGTTACTGCAATTAATGAAAAATCAAGAAGGGAACCTATAATTAAACTACTCGAGACAATACCTGAACCATTGCCCAAACCATCAATGGAGGAAGCACCCAAATTGGAACTAAAACCACTTTCCAAGCACCCCAAATATAAATACCTAGGTCCTTTAGAAACCCTGCTGGTGATCATTTCAATAGACCTAGACTCCATGCAAGAAGGGGAATTATTAAATATATTTCAAGAAAATGGGAAAGCTTTAGGATGGACCATGGCTGAAATAAAGAGGATCAGCCCCAACATAGGATTCACTTAGAGGAGGAAGCCAAGCCTACAAGAGACTCCAAAGAAGACTAAGCCCAACCATGAAAGAAGTAGTAAAGAAAACTTATAAAAGTTTTTAATAATAGCATAATTTATCCTATATTAGATAGTTCTTGGATAAGTCCTGTGCAAGTGGTACCCAAGAAGTCAGGAGTTACCATAATCTAAAATGATAATAATGAATTGGACCCAACTAGAATTCAAACTGGATGGATAGTTTGTATCAACTATAAAAAATTAAATGCAGTCACTAGGAAGGACCATTTCCCTTTATCCTTTATAGACCAAATGCTAGAATGATTAGCCGGGCATGACTTTTACTGCTTTCTGGATGGATACTCTAGTTACAATCATATTGCTATAGCCCCAGAAGATCAAAAGAAGATGACATTCACCTGTCATATGGAACCTTCTCCTACAGACGTATGCCCTTTAACTTATACAATGCACCATCCACTTTTCAAAGATGCATGATTAGTATTTTCTCTGACATGGTTGAACGATTCCTGAAGATTTTTATGGATGACTTTTTCATCTTTGGATCTACCTTTTTTGAATGCCTATATCACCTTAGACTGGTCTTGGAAAGATGTAAGGAAAAGTATCTAGTACTAAATTAGAAAATGTATCAATTTATGATGAAGGAAGGCATAGTCCTTCACCATGTGATTTCAAAAAGAGGTATAAAACTAGATAAATCCAAGGTGGATCTGATTGCAAATCATTTTCCACCTAAATTAGTCAAAGAAATTGGATCATTCTTTGGGCATGATAGATTTTACAGAAGATTTATCAAGAATTTTAGCAAAGTGGCTCGACCATTAACTAACCTATTAGCCAAAGAAGTCAAATTTGACTTTACATCTGAATGTCTCGAGTCCTTTGAATATTTAAAGAGAGAATTAATTTCAATCCTAATTATTCACCCACCTTTACAGACTCAACCATTTGAGCTCATGTCTGATGCATCTGATCATGCCATAGGAGCAATTCTAAGTCAAGGAATTAATAAGCTACCTCGAATAATCTACTATGCTAGTAAGACCTTAAATTATGCACAGCTCAACTACACAACTACCAAAAAAAAATTTAGCTATGATATTTTTATTAGAAAAATTTAGGTCTTATTTAGTAGGGTCTCATGTAATTATCTACACTGATCATTCCACCATTAGGTATCTAATTTCAAAGAAGGATGCCAAGGCACATTTAATTAGATAGATCCTACTCTTACAAGAATTTGACCTAGAGATCAGAGATAAAAAGGTACTGACAATGTAGTAGCTTATCATCTATCTAGGTTAGCGATCGTATCTACTAAAGAATTACCTGTCGATGAGTCCTTTCTTGATGAACAACTTAGCCACTAGTGAAATTCTAATGCACTGAAATACTTAGGGCAAGAATTGATTTTTTTCCAAGTAAAATACTTTATTTGGGATGATCCATATTAATTTAAATAATGTCCTAATCTAATTATTAGAAGACGTGTCCCAGATTAAGTGTCCTTTTGCCATGACCAAGCCTATGGTGTTCATTTTGGAGCTAAAAAGATAGTAGCAAAGGTGGTCCAATATCGATTCTATTGGCCTAACCTTTTTAAAGATACTTATTGTTGACTCCGTTATTGATTTTGATGATAAGCAAAACGGTTAAGCATAAGTTGAGGACTAATGATTTTCTTTAAGTATGTTTTTATTGAAAAAGGTGCTTACAAATTTGAAGAAGCTCATTTATTTGAAGAAGCCAAGTTTGAATAAAAAGATTGCTCAAAAAGACTTGGACACTCAAGAGTTGGTTAATTGGATGGTTAAGTTAAATGGAAATATATTTCAGCTAAAGTTCAGGCCTTTCTATGAAGTTTTCAGAGAAGTGTCGACTCAAAGTGTCAACACATGACATGAAGTGTCAACACATGAAAGTGAAGTGTCGACTCAGGCCGATATGCAAGAATGTTTCAAATGGCACAGATGAAGTGTCAACACATGGACCTGAAGTGTTGACTCAAAGTGTTGTCACATGGATCAACACATCATCTGAGATTTTCAAGCCACAGAACTTGCAAAAATTGAAGGAACAGCTGAAGTATCGACACATGGAAGCAAGGTGTCGACTCAACTGAGTAAGTATCGACACGTCTAAGATTTCTAGATAATCATATTGGAGCAATTTGAACTGGGTGTCAACTCAAGAAGTTCAAGTGTCGACCTTATGTATCGACTCACAGCCTGAAGTGTTGACACATGAAGTTCTGGCAACAGTAACGGCTAGTTTTTCAAACATAGAACTCGTTCATTTTGTCCTCCAACGGCTAGTTTTTCAAGTCTAACGGCTAGAAACAAGATTTGAGGCCTTGAAAAAGTATTTATATGCTCCAAATCAAATCAAAACAAGAATGATTGAAGACCATTAAAGAGTTTTGAAAAGAGAGAAGAAAAGTGAGCTTTAACTCCTATTCTTTGAAATTTCAACCACTCTCAAGCTAAAGCAAGCCTCCAAGCATTCAAGAGCCTTCAAGAGCATTGAAGATCATCCATTCTTAAGCATTCTAGAGGCTTCAACAAGTTCAAAGCATCTCTACATCGAGCTTCAAAGAGATACCCACTTTGTTTTAGAAAGCTTACTTTGGTTCATTATTTCTAAACCTTATTTGTTGTAAGGGTTCTTGGTTAGCCTATTGGTTTTATTGGTGAGCCTTTGCAAAACCAATTAGGTTGGTGGTTAGCCCGTAAAATCGCTAAGGTTCTTGGTAGCCCGGAAAACCAAGGGAGGTTATTGGTTAGCCTTTGAAAACCAATTAGGTTCTTGGTTAGCCCATAAAATCAAGTGAGGTTTTGACTTGTTGGCCTTATAAAAACAAGTAAGGTTTTTGATTAGTGAGCCCACAAAACTAATCAACTGTAATCATGTGTGATTATAGTGAATTTCCAAGGGAATCTTGGGGAGTGGATGTAGGTGCATTGAATAGCACCGAACCACTATATTTGTTGGTCTTTGTGATTGCTTGATCTCCTTCTTGCTCTTTACTTATTGCTCTTTATTTTCGCTGCACTTTTATTTTAGAGCATTACAATTGAATTAATAGTACCTTGCTAATTTATTTGCTGAATTGGATTGCATTGCTAAGTATCAAGTAATCTTAAGTTTTAATTTTTTGAGACCCAATTCACCCCCCCTCTTGGATTGTTGCTTACTGAGCAACACTTATGAATATTGTAAAAGTTATGTTAGATGCTAGCAAATAGGCTAGATCACGAAGAGAGATTTAATGCCTATGAATCCAATCCTGATTGTAAAAATTTTTGATGTATAAGGAATTGACCTCATGGGACTATTTCCAAAATCTTTTGGAAATGGTATATTTTAATAGCTATGAATTATGTCTCCAAGTGGGTAGAGGCAATACCTTGTAAAATCAATGATAGCAAAATTATTATGAAATTTATCAAAAAATATATCCTCTCCTACTTTGGTATCCAAGGGCAATCATCAGTGACTGCAAAACACACTTCTGTAACTAATCCTTTGCATCACTGATGAAAAAGTATAATATTACTCATAAGATGGCCACACCCTATCACTCACAAATAAGTGGGCAAGTAGAAGTTTCTAATAGATAGATCAAATAGATCCTAGAAAAAATTGTTAGCTCCAATAGAAAAGATTAGTTATTGAAGCTAATGGATGCACTATAGGTATATCGCACCACCCTCAAGACCAACTTAGGAATGTCTCCATATAGGCTTGTGTTTGGTAAGATTTGTCACTTGCCGATAGAAGTAGAACACAGGATAATGTGGGCCGTAAAATAATTGAACATGGATTTGGATGCAGCTAGAGGCTAGAGGAAATTACAAGTAGATGAACTTGAGAAAATTAGGAATGAAACATATGATAATGCTAAAATTTATAAAGAACTAAAGCCTTCTACGATGAAGCTATTTTTTAGAAAATCTTTTACTCATGGACAAAAAGTCCTCTTATATAATTCAAGGCTTTACCTCTTTCTAGGAAAATTAAGATCTAGATGGACTGGACCATACATAATGAAAGAAGTCTCCGTATGGAGCAATAGAAATTAAAAATCTAAGTAATGGTGCCATCTTCAAAGTTAATGGGCAATGCTTAAAACCATGCTTGGAATTAGCCATTGAAGAAGTTGGGGAGGCTATGTGGTACGGGCACCAGGGCCAAAAGAAGTCTACAGGTTGAACCCACATCCCTGTGGATCACCTGTGAGTAAAATCCGGAACCCAAACCCTATTTATCATGTAAATATTTATTTTAAATTTTGTTATTTTGGTTTAGTTAGGGTAAACCCTTTTTACCAGCTGAAATTAGGGTTTTGTTTATTTTGGAATAAAACCCTTTTTACCCAGTTAAGTCGAAACCCCAATTGAGTCAAACCCTAATTACCCAATTGGGATCTTAGTGGTCCAATTTAATTAGCCCTTTTTACCAACTTTAGTTAGGGTTTTTATTTGAAAGCCTAATTAAGTATGGTTGGTTCAATTAGTTATCAGATGGTTAGTTATTTGGTTTGAGTCCTGTAAAAAAAATTAGTTATTGAGTCCTGTATTACAAGGGAACCCAATTGACAACCCATATGCATCTAAGACAACCCATGTGCTAGTCCAAGCCACAACCTCTTCTTGGTGCCACATTTTCAAGGATTTGGACATCAACACATGACATTGGGACAACACCATTTGGACATTTTATTTTGGGACGAGAACACATGCCATATCACTTGTGTTCGGACATGCAACAAGATTTAGACATCCCCATATGATAACCTCCTTTGGTCGGCCCATGAAGAGAAGATTAATTAGTGCCTCATATTTTTAAGATGAGTAAGTGTGAAGGACTCTCATCTTTGGCACCCATCCATTCAAGCTAATTCATGCCAAAAGCAAAGTAGTCGACCAAATTACACTCCCTTCTTGTCGCCAACTTCAAAGGGAGTTTCAAGTTATTTGCTCACCAAGTGTTGGAGGTCCAAGGGTTTCTATTCCTAGCATTTCACTCAAACAAGTTGCTAGTTGCACAAGCTTCAAGAACTCAAGAGTTTCATCAAAATTCTTGAGTCTTCTCCAATCCAAACTGAAGAGTCCATGCACCTGCAAAAGGCTACATTATCAAGACTCCTGAGTCCACCCATCATGACCAACCAAGGAAGCAATCGTGGCCCTTCATCAAAGCTCATCACCATCTCCATCTTGGTGCCAACTTTGGATAGGAGTCCTAGTCAATCCATCAAGAAGGAGTCCAGTCTACTTGTATCAAAATTCTAGAGTTGTAGTTTAAAGGGAACAAAAGTCTTGTATATGAGTCCCTTACTTCACTGGTTGGGGCTCTATAAATACCCTACCATCCCCCCTTGTAATTCATGAAATTATTTTGAAATACAAAGACATTCTGTAGAAATCTTCCTTTGCGGTGTCATCGCAGGGTGTGAGGCCCTTCCTTTGTTCCTTTGGAGCATCATAGGGTGTGAGGCCCTACTTATCCAGCCGAAGAAGAAAACCCAACCATCACTTCGAACCCTTTGTTTTCCTTCTTTCCTTTTCATTGTTGATTTCTAACTTGAATTCCTTTGCTGAGTATTTTGCAAGTGACCAACAATCCATATCTGGTGTTCTTGCCTCAGAACTGGCATCGTGTGGAAAATCGAAGCCCGAAAGCAAGATCTTGAAGTCCCAACTCTATGACTTTAAGAGTCCCGCTGGATCTACATCAAGAGAGCGATCTACATTGGTAACACTGAACCTTTCCCTTCTCATAAATTCTGAATCGTTGAATAAATCCTAGTTTACGGTGGTTTCTCAACAACCAGGTCCTGCTTTTTAATTGCTTTATAGGTTTACTAGTGAGGGTAATAGACTTATTAGTTTCCTTTACTGTTTCCTTTGAGCTCTCTGATAAATGCATAAAAATTAAGTATTAAAGCATTAAGTTATATATTAAATTATCCTTATTTAATTGAATTTTATATTTTTATGTAGTGTTTTAGATGATTGAACCCCACCAACATGAAGAGCATAATTTTTGGGATCCAACGGCATGAAAGGCATGCGAATTGGACTTGAATTGAGACGGGAAATCAATTTTGAAGGAATTAACATAAAATTGCATGGTTTTTAAAGTAGCTGGTTCACAGTGGACCTGCTGAATGGTTCACGAAATGCCAGCTGGTCCACCATCCTCCATTGCAGCCGGTCCACGGAGCAGAGCCGTGGACCATAGGCCAAACCAAGAGCCATTTTTGCAAGGGAAGCCACGGTCATCTTCCCATTTTGGTTGTCCTTCTTCCTCTCAGCTCTTCCGTCATTCCTCGATGCTCCCAGTTCTCCACTCAAGTTGCTGAAAAATCCCAGGAAATCACCTCCCATGGCTGTCCGAGCTCTCTTCACTACTGGGTTCTTCCTCTCAATGGTTTTTCTCATCTTCACATTCCAAGCACGCGCCAAGAGCCACCATCAGTTGCTGCCCATCTTCTCAGCCGGCCATCGTGGTTCGTTGGCCTTGCCACCATGTCAGTGAAGCTCCCAATTTGCCCAGCACCACTTGCCGCCCTTCCCATTTTCTCCTCGCTGTGGCTGTCCACCGTCGTCTTCCCATTGCTACACCTCCTGTTGTCGGGAGATGGGAATGTGGATGTCCGAAGAGCAGGAGGAAAGAAAGATCAGACTCATGGATAACAATAAGAACTTCGGGATAACACCGCGGTGGAGGTGTTGTTCACTGAACATAGGTAGAGACCCAGAAGCAACTGAGAGGAGAGTCCGACGCGGAATTTCCATGCCTTCTTTCTCTTTAAATACGAGAGACTTTGGAAGGCTTGGGGAGTTTTTACTTTATTCCAGATTTTATTTTCTTCTTGAGGGAAGCCGAAAGAGAGAACTTTTTTTTCGAGCTTTAGTTTCTTCCAAAGAGTGGGTAGTAGGAGCAGAGAGTTTTATTTTTATTTTTATTTCCTTGTTCTCCCTATTCTAACTCTAAGCTTGCTTAATAGCTTAAGAGTTTTTTTTTATGAATATTTATTTCATTTTAGCAATACAGTTCTGTTATTTTTTTAATTTTTATTATTGTCATTTTAATTTCTGCTCTAGGATTAGTTTGATTTATTGCAACTTTATGAATATCATTTAAATATTTGCAAAGGTTAGTTTAATTCCTGCACCTTAAATACCTTCAAGTAGGGTAGAATTCTTTCTTTCTTATTTTGTTTTTAGAGTTTTTTTTATATATACATGTCTAGTAGATTCAAAGATCTTAGGATTATTTTAATTGTTTAATTTTGAAGTTATGCTTTAGAATAATTTAGCAATTAATCTCTAATTCTTATTAAAGCTTGCCTAGCAAGGGGTTAGAACACAGTTCAAAAGCCCATTTCCTCGTGGGATCGATCCATACTCGCCGGTCGTGCTACTCTGCATGCTGTGCGCTTGCGGTATAATTAGAAAATATACATCAAGTTTTTGGCACTATTGTCGGGGATCTGGTTTGTTTTTAATTGTATTTTAAATTCTTGCTTTAACTTTAGTTTAATCTATTTTATTTTTAAAGTTGGTGAGTGCTGGAAGCCAGGTAAGTTTAAATTTTTTTTTTTTTTCAGCATCTTATTTTATCTCATCTTGTCTTATCTTAGTTTAGTTTTTAATTTAAATTTGTTTGGTTTCCCTTTCATTGTGCATAGCATATTTAAATCATTTTTAGGGCACAAACCCTAAATAAGATAAGGTGGGGATTTCATTACCCTTCTTAGCCCATAAATCAGACTCCTTCATTTGTATTAACCCAAGCCTCTAAATAAAATTAATTAGACGTTGACTCTAGGGACATCTGAGCTCAATAGGATAAGGAGACCTAAGGATTATACCAAGCTAGATTCAATCACTAAATTGGTATCTAGAAAAGTGGTTCAAGGATTAAGTCCCGAAGGAAAGTACTTTGGTTCCGTTTACCTAGCCAATTTTTAATTGATGTCTAAGGTAAGCAACAAGGGGACCTTCACCAACCTTATACTTACCTGGCCAATTTGGTGCATTGGTTGAACTTGGAGTGCCCAAAGATTAACTTGGAACAGTTAGGAGCTATCTAGATTTAGGTTACCTTAGGATAGAATTAATTTGTGTGAAACTTGTTTGATAAAAAAAACATATAAAAATATATATATTAAAAATTTTAAAAATATATAAATCTAAAAATTAGAAAAATTGAGGACATTGAGAATATAGTAAATTCTCCAACTCCTGTTTGGAGAAGATTATCAGGACGACTAATTAGAATTGATCCAATTCCTGTTTTAGATCCAACAATGAATATTGTGAATCAACCCCAAACCCTTAAGGATTTATGTTATCCAGTTGGTTCTGTCCAACCATCCTGTATAATGTTGCCATAACCAACTGCAAACAACTTTGAAATTAAGCCTCAGATCATTAATATGCTTCCAAAATTTACTAGAATAAAGGATGCATATTTATTCATTAGGAATTTGAAGAGATTTGTGCAACAATGAGATTGCAATAGTTGACTGAGGACGAAATAAGCTAGGACTAATCAGCTTTGCCCTTAAGGATAATGCTAAAAAATGGCTTTATAGTCTCCCAAATCAATCTATCATGACCTGGGAGGGTTTTGTTAGAACGTTCCTTAAAAAGTAATTTTCTCATCATAAGATAGCTAAGATTAGAAATGAAATAAACCAATTTTATCAATTAGCTGGTAAGTCATTTGGAAATATTTTGACCGTTTTAAGAATCTCTTGACCCAATGTCCACACCATGGAATAGAAACCTGGAGATTATACTAAATCATTTATAAGGGTTTAGATTCTAATTCGAGAACCATGCTAGAGTCCATGTGTCAAGGCCAATTCATGTATAAAGAACCCAATGAAGCCTGGCAATTCTTAGAAGACCTAGCTGAGAAAAGTTTACAATGGGAAACAACTAGGAAACCACAAAGATCCACACCATCAAGAGGTGGAATCCAACAAGTTTAGACTACCCTAGCTGCAGAAGCCAAAATTACAACACTGACACGTAGGTTAGAGGCCTTAGAACTTCAAAGACCAGCCAGTATCAATCAAGTGTCTGCAACCATATGCAATGGGTGCAATGCATCTGACCATGTCTTTGAAGAATGTCCCTTCTTGATGAACCAAATAGATAATGGATGTGCACAGGTGAATGCTACATTCGAGAGACCAATGAACAATTCCTATGCACCCACCTATAACCCAGGATGGAGGAATCATCCAAATTTTTCATGCTCACAGAATCCAAATGTAGGTTGTCTAAGTTTCAATCAGCAAAACCCAAGGCCTAATCTTGTGATGAACAACCTACCACCACCAGGCTTCAATATTAATGAAAAGAAGCTTGGCACTTTAGAAAAAAGCCTGGAAGCCTTAGCCAAATCTAATGTTGACATCGGTGCTACATTGAATAATTTTATGCAAACCACGAGCCAAGCCATAGCCCGATTAGAAATGCAAGTGGGTCAACTAGCATCTACCATTACTGAAAGAGAACGAGGTAGGCTACCTAACCAACCTGAGCCCAACCCAAGGAACCAAATTGGTCCACGATCCCAACAAGGAAATCAAGTCGATCATGTGAATGCTATTCATTCATTAAGATCAGGGAAACAAGTGGATAATCAGGTAGGAGCATTTGACATTAGAGAAGATTCAACTACTGAATCTACTAAGCCACTCAATGAACAACCTACATTACAAACTCAAGCTCCTGAAACTGATAGTGCACTGAATCAGGTACCCATAATTCCTAAAGCTCCTTTTCCAAATCGATTAAGGTCTAACAAATAATCGAAACATTTAGATAGAATGTTAGAGATGTTTAAACAAGTTTAAGTTAATATCCCTCTTCTAGACATGATCCAGCAGGTTCCGACTTATGACAAATTCCTAAAGGATCTTTGTACCAAGAAAAAAACCACTAATGTACCAAAAAGAACTTTCTTAACAGCAAGTGTGAGCTCCTACCTATTGAGTCACATGCCTATAAAGTATAAGGATCCAGGTTCTCCAACAATTTCTTGTATCATAGGAGAAACCCATATTGAGAAGGCTTTACTTGATTTAGGAGCTAGTGTGAACATTTTGCCCTATTCAGTATATGAGCAATTGGGATCGGGAAAACTTCAGCCAACAGGGATTACATTACAATTAGTAGACCGATCTTTCAGAATCCCTAAGGGAATGGTAGAAGATGTTTTGATTAAGGTTGGAATTTTCATTTTTCTAGTTGATTTTATCATTTTGGAGACTGAACCGGTATTAAATTCTAAAGGTCATATCCCTATTATTTTAGGAAAACCATTCTTAGTTATTGCTAATGCTGAAATCAATTGTCGGAATGGACTTATGAAACTGTCATTTGAGAATATGACTATTAATTTGAACATATTTAATTTGGAACAGGAATCTACTAGGCATGCTAATGTTAGTGTAATTCAAGATGAAATTTATGAACCTATAGACATTAGCGATGAAGAAGTCGATCATGAGGAGACTAGTATCTGGCCAACCCATGAATATGAGAATTTAGAGAAAATATTTGAAGATAATAAAAATGGCTAGAGATGGGAGCCCCCTACTGAAACACTATTGGAAATGGCTAAATCATCAACCAAGCCATCAATAGAAGAGGCACCCAAAATAGAGTTGAAACCCCTTCCTAAGCATCCTAAGTATGTGTATTTAGGTCCAAATGAAACGTTGCCTATAATTATTGCCTCAGACCTAAATCCTAAACAAGAGGAGGAGTTGTTAGCCATTTTGAGAGATAATCAAGAAGCAATAGGCTAGAACATGGCAGATATTAAGGGAATAAGTCCTTCCATAGTTCAACATAGGATACATTTGGAGGAAGAGGCTCAACCAATTAGAAATGCCCAGAGAAGATTGAATCCAGCCATGAAGGATGTAGTCAAGAAGGAAATTTTGAAGTTGCTAGATAATGGAATTATTTACCCCATTTCTGATAGTTCATGGGTGAGTCCTGTACAAGTTGTACCAAAGAAATCTGGGATAACAGTGGTCCAAAATGAAGCAAATGAATTCATCCCAACTATGACCCAAACGGGGTGGAGGGTCTGTATAGACTATAAAAAATTGAATGCGGCAACAAGAAAAGATCACTTTCCTTTCCCATTCATTTATCAGATGTTAGAGAAGTCAGCCGGACAAGAGTTTTATTATTTTCTTGATGGATACTCCGGTTATAATCAGATCCCCATAGCCCCTGAAGATTAAGAAAAGACTACATTTACATGTCCATTCGGAATCTTTGCATATAGGTGAATGCCCTTTGGGTTATGTAATGCACAGCAACCTTCCAAAGATGTATGATCAGCATTTTTTCTGACATGGTTGAACGATTTCTCAAAATTTTCATAGACGACTTTTCTGTCTTTGGCCCTACCTTCTCCGAATGTTTAAACCATTTGAGGCTAGTTTTAGAAAGATGTAAGGAGAAGTATTTAGTTCTCAATTGGGAGAAATGTCAATTCATGGTTAGAGAAGGTATAGTGCTTGGCCATGTAGTATCAAGAAAGGGAATAAGTTGACAAGGCTAAAGTTGACCTGATTACAAGACTTCCACCACCCAAGTCTGTTAAAGAAATTCATTCATTTTTAGGACATGCTGGATTTTATAGAAGGTTCATATCCAATTTTAGCAAAGTGGCTCGCCCGTTGAAAAATCTATTAGCAAAGGAAACAAAATTTGAGTTTACTCCTGAGTGCTTAGAGTCTTTTGAATTTCTTAAAAAGACACTCATTTCTGCTCCCATCATCCATCCACCTGTCTGGACTGAACCTTTTAAGCTCATGTGTGATGCATCTGATTATGCTGTAGGTGCAGTGTTAGGTCAAAGGATTAATAAGTTGCCTAGAGTTGTTTATTATGCAAGTAAAACTTTGAATGATGTGCAACTTAATTACACAACCACAGAAAAGGAGTTCCTAGCTGTTGTCTTTGCTTTAGAGAAGTTTAGGTCCTACTTGGTTGGGTCGCACACTATTGTTTATACTGACCACTCAGCCATCCGACATCTTTTAGCAAAGAAAGATGCTAAGGCACGCTTAATATGATGGATCTTACTCCTGCAGGAATTTGACTTAGAAATTAAGGATAAAAAAGGAACAGAGAATGCTATAGCAGATCACTTGTCCCGAATCATTATTGAACTATCTAGTGAACCACCACTCAATAAGTATTTTCTGGATGAACAACTCTTGTCCGTGTCCATTGAACATTAGTATGCTGATATTGTCAATTATTTAGTCATTGGTAAAGTTCCCATTCATTGGACCACTCAGGACAAACATAAATTCTTTACCCAAGTGAAGTATTTCATCTAAGATGATCCTTATATGTTTAAATAATGTCCTAATCAGATCATTAGGAGGTGTGTCCCGGATAATGAGGTTAGAAGTATTCTATCATTTTGTCATGACCAGGCATGTGATGGTCACTTTGCATCTAAGAAAACAGCTGCCAAAGTACTTCAGTGTGGATTTTATTAGCCAAATTTATTTAAGGATGCACATGTATATTGTAAGAATTGTGTTAGATGCAAACAAGTGGGTCGAATCACCAAGAAAGACATGATGCCACTCAATCCAATCTTGGTGGTTGAAATTTTTGATGTCTGGGGGATAGATTTTATGGGACCATTTCCTACCTCTTTTGGGAAGGAATATATTCTAGTGGCTGTTGATTATATGTCTAAGTGGGTAGAAGCTATTCCATGTAGATCCACTGATAGCAAAGTGGTCATCAAATTTATCAAGGAAAATATTCTCTCCCATTTCGGTACTCCTAGAGCAATCAGTAGTGATCGGAGGACACATCTTTGTAATCGACACTTTGCCACTTTGATGAAGAAATATAATGTTACCCATAAATTGGTCACACCATATCATCCTCAAACAAGTGGGCAAGTAAGGTACCTAATAGATAAATCAAACAAATCTTGGAGAAGACCGTTAATGCTAATAGAAAAGATTGGTCTTTGAAATTAGTTGATGCACTTTGGGCATACCACACTGCCTATAAGACCAACCTAGAAATGTCTCCTTAAGGATTGTGTTTAGAAAATCATGTCACTTGCCTGTTGAATTGGAACACAAGGCTATGTGGGCAATTAAGAAGTTAAACATGGATTTGGATTTAGCTGCAAACCATAGGAAGCTTCAGATTAATGAATTAGAAGAACTTAGAAATGAAGCTTATGAGAATGCTAAGGTGTACAAGGAAAGAATGAAAGTATTTCATAATCAAGCAATTCATAGAAAATCTTTTACTCCTGGATAAAAGTTCTATTATACAATTTGAGGTTACACCTTTTTCCTGGAAAGCTTAGGTCTAGATGGACAGTACCTTTTTTAGTTAAAGAAGTCTTTTCACATGGGGCTGTAGAAATTGACAATCCAAGCAATGGTTTTGTTTTCAAAGTTAATGGTCAACGATTAAAACCATTCTTGGAATTGCCCACAGGATCTATAGAGGAAGCCATGGTTCTTTATGAACCGACATATCTTGACTAGCCTGTTGTCAAGTCTGGTTGAAGACTTTAAATTTAGCACTTCTAAGAGGCAACCCAGCTTCTTTCTTTCTTTCTAATAAATTTTCTTTTTAATATTGTTAGGTTTAGCAGAGTTTGACTTGAATAAAGCTCTATTGGCTAAGTTTGGCGGAGATCTCAAGAAAAGTCCTCAGGTGTCTTTGTTTCCTTTTATACCGTATCATGCATACATCTAGAATCATTTTTATTTATGGGGGGGATAATAAGCTAAATGAATAAGTATTTGGAGCTACCTTCACCTTAATATCTTATATTTGTTGATTAATATCTTATATTTGTTGACCTTGGACTTAAGATGAATCACACACTTTGAATAGTAGTTAATTGAACATCTAGATATTTCTTGAAATATTGAGGGATTAAATATTAATAGACTCAAGTAAAAATGGTAAGTAAGAATGAAATCAAATTTCTGGATAATTCTAATCCTCCTATTTGCAAAAAAAAAAAATTTACTTCTTAGGTGTGTGTGGGTATTGTTAAATGCAAAACTTCCTTATTATTATTAAAAAGAAAGAGATAATAAAAGCAAGTTTTGAACATTGTTTCACTGAGTAACCGAGCCTCTTCATCTAAATAAGCGGTAAAGTCTCGCATCAAAAAGTGAAAATGTGAAGAAACCTTGCCTTACAACCAGTTTTGATCTGTAGCCTTTCTGACTCAAGCTAGTAAGCCTGAGGGTGCTCTACACCTAGTGCCCTAAGGTCAACTGATCTGGAAGACATTGGTCAAAAACTTGTTACAAGGGTCAGATAGAAAGCTTAAGAGATTAAGACACTGCACGGTCTGTATTAAAAAAAGAAGAGAGAAAGTGTAATAATAAGAGGAACATAATTGTACTAAAACAATATCTCACCACTCCAAGGAAGAAAAAGATTTGGAAATAATAATAGAAGTGGTCAAGAATTTCTTTGAAAAATGAGAAGTTTGCACTAAACCAATTTACTTGAAGCTATTAATATCCCAATGATTCATTTCATTTGCTATCTAATGGAAAATCTTCTAGTTATAAAAAGGGTGTGAGAGTAACTTTTAAGTCTGAATAAACTTGTGTATGGAATTAAGAGTTTTTGATAGGCTCCTCAATTATTTCTAACAAAAATTCATGAATTATCTTTTATCCTTACTCGAGGACGAGTAAGATTCAAGTTGGGAGGAGTGATAAATGCATAAAAATTAAGTATTAAAGCATTAAGTTATATATTAAATTATCCTTATTTAATTAAATTTTATATTTTTATGCAGTGTTTTAGATGATTGAACCCCATCAACAAGAAGAGCATAATTTTTGGGATCCAATGGTACAAACAGCATGCGAATTGGACATGAATTGAGATGGAAAATCAATTTTGAAGGAATTAATATAAAATTGCATGGTTTTTAAAGTAGCTGGTTCCCAGTGGACCAGCTGAATAGTTCACGAAATGATGCCACTCAATCCAATCTTGGTGGTTGAAATTTTTGATATATGGGGGATAGATTTTATGGGACCATTTCCTACCTCTTTTGGGAATGAATATATTCTAGTAGCTGTTGATTATGTGTCTAAGTGGGTAGAAGCTGTTCCATGTAGATCACTGATAGCAAAGTGGTCATCAAATTAATCAAGAAAAATATTCTCTCCCATTTCGGTACTCCTAGAGCAATCATTAGTGATCGGGGGACACATTTTTGCAATCGACACTTTGCCACTTTGATGAAGAAATATAATGTTACCCACAAATTGGCCATACCATATCATCCTCAAACAAGTGGGCAAGTAGAGGTATCTAATAGACAAATCAAACAAATCTTGGAGAAGATCGTTAATGCTAATAGAAAAGATTGGTCTTTGAAATTAGTTGATGCACTTTGGGCATGCCACACTGCCTATAAGACCAACCTAGAAATGTCTCCTTATAGGATTGTGTTTGGAAAATCATGTCACTTGCCTGTTGAATTGGAACACAAGGCTATGTGGGCAATTAAGAAGTTAAACATAGATTTGGATTTAGCTGGAAACCATAGGAAGCTTCATATTAATGAATTAGAAGAACTCAAAAATGAAGCTTATGAGAATGCCAAGGTGTACAAGGAAAGAACAAAAGTATTTCACGATCAAGCAATTCATAGAAAATCTTTTACTCCTGGACAAAAAGTTTTATTATACAATTCAAGGTTACACCTTTTTCCTGGAAAGCTTAGGTCTAGATGGACATGACCTTTCTTAGTTAAAGAAGTCTTTTCACATGGGGCTGTAGAAATTGAAAATCCAAGTAATGGTGTTGTTTTCAAAGTTAATGGTCAACGATTAAAACCATTCTTGGAATTGCCCACAGGATCTATAGAGGAAGCCATGATTCTTTATGAACTGACATATCTTGACTAGCCTGTTATCAAGTCTGGCTGAAGACTTTAAATTTAGCACTTCTGAGAGGCAACCCAGCTTCTTTCTTTCTTTCTATTAATTTTTTTTTAATATTGTTAGGTTTAGCAGAGTTTGACTTGAATAAAGCTCTATTGGCTAAGTTGGGAGGAGATCTCAAGAAAAGTCCTCAGGTGTCTTCGTTTCCTTTTATACCATATCATGCATACATCTAGAATCATTTTTATTTGTGGGGGGATAATAAGCTGAATGAATAAGTATTTGGAGCTACCTTCATCTTAATATCTTATATTTGTTGACCTTGGACTTAGAATGAATCACACACTTTGAATAGTAGTTAATTGAACATCTAGATAATTCTTGAAATATTAAGGGATTAAATATTTATAGATTCAAGTAAAAATGGTAAGTAAAAATGAAATCAAATTTCTAGATAATTCTAATCCTTCTATTTGCAAAGAAAAAGAATTTACTTCTTAGTTGGTGTGGGTATTGTTAAATGCAAAACTTCCCTTATTATTATTTTTAAAAAAAAGAGTTAATAAAAGCAAGTTCTGAACATTGTTTCATTAAATAACCGGGCCTCTTCACTTAAATAAGTGGTAGAGTCTCATGTCAAAAAGTGAAAATGTGAAAACCTTGCCTTACAGCCAGTTTTGATCTGTAGCCTTTCTGACTCAAGCCAGTAAGCCCGAGGGGTGTTCTACACCTAATGCCCTAAGGTCAACTGATCTGGGAGACATTGATCAAAAATTTGTTACAAGAGTCAGATAGAAAGCTTAAGAGATTAAGACATTGCATGGTCTGTATTAAAAAAAGAAGAGAGAAAGTGTAATAATAAGAGGAACATAATTGTACTAAAACAATATCTCACCACTCCAAGGAAGAAAAAAATTTGGAAATAACAATAGAAGTGGTCAAGAATTATCTTTGAAAAATGAGAAGTTTGTACTAAACCAATTTACTTGAAGCTATTAATATCCCAATAATTCATTTCATTAGCTATCTAATGGAAAATCTTCTAGGTATAAAAAGGGTGTGAGAGTGACTTTTAAGTTTAAATAAACATGTGTATGATATTAAGAGTTTTTGATAGGCTCCTCAATTATTTCTAATAAAAATTCATGAATTATCTTTTATCCTTACTCGAGGACGAGTAAGATTCAAGTAAGTATTAAAGCATTAAGTTATATATTAATTTATCCTTATTTAATTAAATTTTATATTTTTATGCAGTATTTTAGATGATTGAACCCCACCAACATGAAAAGCATAATTTTTGGGGTCCAACGGCATGAACGGCATGCGAATTGCGAATTGGACTTGAATTGAGACGGAAAATCAATTTTGAAGGAATTAACATAAAATTACACGATTTTTAAAGCAGCTAGTTTATAGTAGACTAGCTGAATGGTTCATGAAATGCCAGCCGATCCACCATCCTCCATTGCAGCCGGTCCATGGAGCAGAGCCGTGGACCACAGGCCAAACCAAGAGCTATTTTTGAAAGGGAAGCCACAGTCATCTTCCCATTTTGGTTGTCCTTCTTCTTCTCAGCTCTTTCGTCATTCCTCGATGCTCCCAGTTCTCCACCCAAGTCGCCGAAAAATCCCTAGAAATCACCTCCCATGGCTGTCCGAGCTCTCTTCACCACTAGGTTCTTCCTCTCAACAGTTTTTCTCATCTTCACATTCCAAGCACACGCCAAGAGCCACCATCAGTTGCTGCCCATCTTCTCAGCCGGCCGCCGCAGTTCGTTGGCCTAGCCACCATGCTGGAGAAGCTCCCAATTCGCCCAGCACCGCTTGCCGCCCTTCCCATTTTCTCCTCGCTGTAGCTGTCCACCGCCGTCTTCCCATTGCTGCACCTCCTGTTGTCGGGAGATGGGAATGTGGATGTCCGAAGAGCAGGAGGAAAGAAAGATCGGACTCATGGATAACAATGAGAGCTTCAGGATAACACCGTGGTGGAGGTGTTGATCATGGAACATAGGTAGAGACCCGGAAGCAACTAAGAGGAGAGTCCGACATGGAATTTCCGTGCCTTCTTTCCCTTTAAATACGAGAGAGTTTGGAAGGCTTGGGGAGTTTTTATTTTATTCCAGATTTTATTTTCTTCCTGAGGGAGCCGAAGGAGAGAACTTTTTTTCTGAGCTTTAGTTTCTTCCTGAGAGTGGGTAGCAGGAGCAGAGAGTTTTATTTTTATTTTTATTTCCCTATTCTCCCTATTCTAACTCTAAGCTTTCTTAATAGCTTAAGAGTTATTTTTTTTATGAATATTTATTTCATTTTAGCAATACAGTTTCGTTATTTTTTTATCTGCTCTAGGATTAGTTTAATTTATTGCAACTTTATGAATGTCTAATTGAAGATGTTAAATTTAGCACTTTTTGGGAGATAACCCAAATTTTTATTATCCTTTTATGACTTTTGTTTGAGTGATTTTTATTTCTAGGAATAATGGACTGCTCCACATGGTTACTCCTAGCCTTACACGATCATATCATGTCAAGGTGGTATCTCTCTTTGTTTCATTTTTCTTTACTCTATTGAGAACAATGAAAATTAAATTGGAGGGTAAGGGAAAACCTTTTAAAAAAATTATGTGGAGAAAATTTTTATAAATCATATGCCATAAAAGAGATTCTTAAACAAAATAGACTAGAAAATAGCAATAGAGTTAGACAATATTTGCTAATTACTATAGTGAGTCAAGGAGAGACTAGCTGGTCAAACTTTTAGCTACCTATATAGGTCACCTAAAGGCTATTAGCACTTCCATCGCACATGCACACTGACAAGATAAAGTAGGTATTAATTGTAAGGTCAATTAAAGATTTAATTATTATTAAAAAATTGATAATTGATTTACACATCCCATTTAACTTGAATTTGAGGAAAGAGCTACCTATCTGAAAAAAAGAAAGAAAAAAGGAAGCAAGTTCTGAATATTGGTTTCCCATCGAGTAACCAGGCACCTTTACCTAAGTAAGTATTGTTGTTCATGTTAAAAAGTGGGCAATGTAAAGATGTTGCCAATAAAAAAAAATAGGCGGTATGAAAGCTATCTCAGTTTATGTACATAATTTAGGGATATATAAAAAATTTATCAAAGTAGGTGATAAATGAAAATATAATTATTCTTTACAATCTAGTACCAAAATACTAAGTTAGCCATTACAAACACAAGTACTGTAGATCTTTGGATGAATTCTAAGGAAGTTTCTAATAATTCTGACTGTGAAATTTACTTTAGAAATTCAATACTTAGTTAATGATACTAGCTAACTTCTTTTAACTTTAATCCTAGATTTGATTTTGTAAAAGAGGATCTTAATGATACATGGTTATAAAATTAACACTTATATTTTAATTTCATTGCTAAGGGACTAGCAATGAATAAGTTGGGGGTGTGATAAGTCTATTAATTATCCCAATTTAAGCATTAAAATAAAAGTAATTGATCTATATTTCTTAAGAATTGATATTTTTATCAGCATTTTATAGAAAAGGAGTTCATGATAGAAAGAGCTCAATTTTTGGAATCCAACAGCATAAATGGTACTCAAATCAGAGTTTAAACGGACCCAAAATCAAAGAAAAATTTATTTAATCAAATTTAACATGGATTTCAAAGCAGCCAGTCCACCTCGATTTACAAAGAAGCAAGCAGTCCATGGCAGCCATTGCTGCCGGTCCACAAGTCCATTTTATGGACCAAACTCCCTGTTTCAAGCCAACTATCTCCCAACAATCCACTAGAGACCGCCCATCACCATCATCGCCAACTAAGAGGTTGTCCAAGGCTGAAGAAGCCACCAAAAGCCCGTCGCCACCCAGCCACTATCCTCCATCATCATTTTCTCGCCATTCGGTCACCCTTTTAGCTGATTCCCATCCACCATCCATGGCCACCCATTGTGCCACTGTTTGCTCTCCACCCGTCGGAGCCACCATCACCGTTTTCCCCATCACCATGGCCAGACGTCACCATCTTCTTCCTCTGCTCAACCACCCAACACCACTGCCATGCCACCACCTCCGCCTCACCATTCCAAGATAACCATGATGCCGACGCTTCCACCTCACCGTTCCATGCCACCATCACCCACCAAAGAAGCCCATCATCGCCACTCTTCCCTTTCTCTGCTATCACCATCATAACCTTCTTCTCCAAGGTACAGAGACCATGCTACTATGGCCATCGATCACCATACATCATCATCCACTCATCATTGCAATCCATCGTTGACCAGGAGAGATTGATTGAGACCAGTCAAAGGGAGTATTCATCTAGGAGGAGGAGTCTTCAGGCATCAGGGACTCGATCCAGAAACTGGATGAGATTCGACCGCCTAAGAAGGAAAAAAATTGCCGATCATCCATCAAGCTATAGATCAGATGGCCAAGACTATTTCTCGCGATATGTGGCCGATTCTGACTTAGATTGACTCCAAATTTGATCGGGAGAAAACTCTTAATGAACTCTATAAAAGGACCCCAGGAATAGTCCATGTATCATTTTTCATAGCAAATTTTTATTAATTTAATTTTCTTGTTCTCTTGTTTAGATTAGTGTATTAGGCTCGGAAAAGAAGAGAATTATGAAGGCGATGCTGGCGGCAACAATGCATGACTAGACTTCTTCGACTTGGGATTAAGATAAAGCCTATAACTAGATTTTATTTCTCTTTTCGTTTTTAATTCTTATGTAATAAAAATCATGCTTTTCCTTTATTCATCTTTTGATTTATTTTTTTATTATGGTTTTGATCTAACATACATGACCTACACCCTCTATCGACATGCCAGATCTCCAGATATAGTACATGCCTAAAAGAGGTAGATCATAGTATGGTGGATTAAGTTTTTAGTCATGTAATTAATATAGATAGTTTATACTTTAAATAAACATGTCGTAATCTCTGGATATGGCCCATACCTAACAATAGATAAATTATACTAATATTTAATCTACAAGTATCATTATTATTGTAATATAAGAAAAGAAAATAAAACCTATTTGCATGATGGATTTGGATTCTTGGATTAATTCTCTTACTATCTTGAATTAATCAATTAATTAATTAATTACTTTCTTCTAAAAATCACTATCTTAATCTAATCTTTTTACAATATATCTTTTTTGCTCTTTTTCATGAAATAATTATCCTTGATCCCTAAGGATACGATCCTTACTCATTCTAACTATAGCAGTCAAATTTTTATTTTTGATTGCCTACGATAGTGATCAACTATCTAAGAGTGTTTTGTGTATTATATTTGTGCACATAGGTGCTAGTGAGCAGAGCAAGTTGGATGAGGTCATAGAAGATAGTGTTCTTGAACTATTTATGCGGTGTTAAGGGATACCAGCTATGGGATCCATTGGAGAAGAAGGTTGTCATCAGTAGGGATGTGATCTTTGATAAAAATTTAGTTCTCCAAAGGCCAGGTGGCATGGATGAGCAGCAAGAATAGTAAGAGGTTTAGCAAGGTAGTACTATATAACTTACCTCTTATTCTATTTTTTCACTTACAGGTGCATCTAGAGGACTTGACATTCAGGTGGAACACTTTGAGAGGGTGTCTCCATAGGTGGAGAGGGCTTGGATGGGTGAAAGAAGCTAGGAAGTCTAGCAAGAATAAGTTGGACCTAGGATAAATATCGAGATTGCACTGCATAAGTCCAAAAGGAATATCAAGCAACTGGAATGATATGGCTTCGAGAAGATGGTGACATATACCTTGGTGACAATGAATGGGGACCCTATACCTACGAGAAAGCTATGGGGAGCTAGGATAAAGAGGTGGGTCCAAGCCATGTCCAAAGAAATGTAGTCTCTATACAAGAACAAGGCATGGCGATTGGTATAGTTGCCATAGGGGAAGAAATCCATTGGCTACAAATAGGTTTACCAATGCAAGGAGGGACCTTCAGAGCATGGAGGTATCAGGTACAAGGCAAGGTTAGTAGCCAAGAAATACTTCCAGAAGGAAGATATCGACTTCAGTGATGTTTTCTCTTCCATCATCAAGTATACATCCATTAGGATGCTATTGAGCATGTAGCAACTCAAGACCTAGAGCTAGAGAAGATAGATGTCAAGATGGCATTCCTTATGGGCATTTAGAGGAGAGCATTTATATGGAGCAACCCCAATGATTCAAATAGCCAGGATCAAATGGAAAGGTCTATTTGCTACAAAATTATTATACAGGCTAAAGTAGTCACTAAAGCTATGGTACAAGCAATTTGACTCATTTATGAGGAGCATCAGGCTTTTCCAGGTTCGATCATGATTCATGTGTTTATGTGAACTCTTTAGAGGATGGGTCTAGGATGTACCTATTCTTGTATGTGGATGACATATTGATAGCATACAAAAGTAGGAAGATTGTGCAAGAACTGAAGGCAACCTATCTCAGAAATTTGAGATGAAGGATTTGGGACTTGTGAGGAAGATCCTAGGCATAGAATTCTTCATAGATCAAGTTAAGAGGGTCCTGCTATTGGGAATTGTGTGTTCCAAAGCCAATCGTCTAGGTTATAGATGGTTGTGTGACTCATGTATCTGTATATGAATTATTGAATTGAATCAAAAATTTATTCTGATTGTTCATGATCACAAGACATCTTCCTAATTGAACTCTTGTGTGATGAAGTCCTTTGAGCTACATTGTATACTATATAGAGAGGATGCATCATGTAGTTCATAAACTAGTTCGCAACCAAAGGATACACTATTTCAGGATGATGGTGCATTGAGTAGGTTGTTAATGTCATGTCAGTTGGTTGTCTTCTGAACCAAGTAGCATGAAGATGTTGGCATGACATCAAGTATTGTGTTTGACACTTCATTGAGCAAGACTCCCATGCGAGATTCTCTTTCTGCCAGAGAGAAGTTTTGCATTAGAATATGGATATGAAGTATTCCTCTGACTTGAGATTACTATGACAGCTTGCAAGCAACTCACTGTGCTTAGATGCTGGACTACCCGAATTTTTAATCCGATGATGGAAGGTTGCTGGATACAGTCAAGTACTTATGTAGCAATAGTAGGATCAAGATAGGATTGATCTCTCCAAATGATTTGGATTGAATGCTTAATATGCCTCAACTGAGAAAGACCTTGGCCAGGGCATTCCTTGTAAGGAGTTACAGGGATTTTTTGTTTGAAACATATTAAGATGGACTGATTAGGGTTAGGCAGTTTAACCCTAAGCCATCTAGAGCATTAGGAGATCAAAGGAATAAGTTCAGTGATATTCCATATTCGATATGTTCTTATTGCTTTGCAACTTTCAACCTATCCGAATGCCGGGTGTCATTTCTAGGTGGCAACTTTGGCTAGTACTAGAAATGTTCCTATGCTACCGGATTAGTATTTGAACCTACGAGGTCATACACCATGGGATTTCTTCTTGATTTGGTGGTTTGGAAACGATTGGGAATCATTCCGGACTCGTTTGACAACAAGCTGTCAAAACTGCCAATAGAGTCGTCCCGAGGCAAGTCGACCCATCTGATGGATTTGCTAAAAAATTTGAGAATGCTTCATTGATGGCTGTAAGCATTATAGCAATCAATGATTAGCATTTCTGGATTTTAATCAGCTACTATTACTGAATTCCAAAAGTCTTGTAACTTGCAAGAATTCCAAGAGACTCCAAACCTCCCATTTATCTCTCATTATCTCCCCATAATGGTATTATTAAAAAGGGCTAAAAGAGGAATCGTTCCTTTTCGCTCTCAAGTTGAGACTCTGCCATTTTTCCTTGGTTAGAGAGATCTTGTCTTGACCTGAGAGAGGTCTTACATGAGAGATTGGGTAGTGTGAAGTTTGGATTTTAGGATTCTTGCATGCATACCTTCTATTGAAGATTTGGGACAAAGCATTCTAGGAAGAGTTCTTAGGGAGCTTTATTCCACCATTGTTCAGCAACAGTTTCTTCAAAGAGTTGAAGAAAGAGTCCATCGCTGCCACACTATTTCTAGAGAGGCTAGCACCTCGAAGGAAGGAGAAGAATCCCCTTACTTCGATGTGAACCGCCTGTAAAGGCAGGACATTTGTGCTGCTCGCAGAGCCTCTCTACTTCCTTGGAGTACTTTCCTTTCTGGTGATCGTCACCTCATAGGTAAGGGTTGTATTCCTATCTCACGATATGATGAAATGTTCTTCAGTACTGTCTTATATCATTCAAAGAAAGGTTCTATAAGTTACATAGTTTGCCTGCTTGATTTCATACATATATTACTGTATATGCATAAAGATCTATGTAGTGCCTATGTTAATGAGACTAACATGTAGGATAAAATTGTTTTATCTCCTTCTGCTGCACATGTAGTTTAGAAAAGTTTTAAATTGCATGTATCGGCCCACCTGGGTTCGCCAACAGTGGTATCAAAGCCACAGGTTGAATGCATATTTAGTTTAATACTTTTGTATGAAATTGGCTTGATGTCCTTCACATAGTACTTGGATTAAGGTGGATTAGCCATGGCCATCTAGTCGTAGGAGAAAAGCATGGTTTAAAGGCCATCTCTTTCCATTCAATGGGGCTCTCCTATGGCATGAAGGGGTACCGCTACGTCATGACCTTATGAAGAAGAAGGTGAAGGATTTGATAGGATGAAATTATTTTAATCCATGTTTGTAGATCATAGCTATGTTTAGATGAGATCTAAAAGATGTATGATCTAACATTTTGAAAAGTTCAAGTGAAAAGAGATGAATTTTAAAGTTGTTATTTTTAGCCCAAGCAGATGAGCCGACTTATCCCTGCTTGAGTTGACTCATCTCTATGAACAAAAGGAAAAGTGTTCTATCCAAGCCGACTCCTCCCTGCATGAGTTGGCTTGGATATGAGAACAAAAGAACAAAAACATGAAAATAGTAAATTTAAAGTTCATGATATTTTTGTGAAATTGTTTCACTTGCTTTTGAAATTGTTTCAAATTTGAGTTAATTAAAACTGTTTCAATTGGCATGTTACACTTAATTGATGATTAAGTTATATTTTTGAAATCTTTTAAGGTTTAGGATGTGATTCTAATCTTAAGTCATGATTGATAAACCATGGGTTAATTGGGTTGACTAGAATTGGGTCCTTAAATGGGTTAAACCTAAGTTTAGATGAATGGATTAAATAGAGAAAAGACTAATCAAAAGTTGAATTAGATCTCTTTTCTATAGAACTATCTAATAGTTAGTTAGATCAGTCCATACATCTAAATGGACTTGATTGATGGCTTCGTGGTGAGTTTGGGTCTTTATGTTAGTCTAATTGAGTATGGTAAACTACTTGATGTATAAGGTAAGTTTGACATTGGTGATCAAGGTTCTTTGGGGCTAACTCTTACCTGGCCAACTCATGGTTGGTGTCTAAGGCAAGAGGCTTACCTGGCATAACCCATCCCTTAATCTTACTTACATGGCTAATGTGGTGAATCAGATCAGATTAGACTATCTATTGATTCGAGTTGACCCATGTCAACTAAGGTTGATCAGTCTGATTGATTTAAGGTGCCCATGGACCAATTTGATCTTGAAACCCTCTAAGAGTTTGGTGGGAGTCTTCTTAATCAAGGTCCATGCTTTCTTCTCATGTTTCACAAAATTTAAATCCTCTAAATTATTAGGTCTATAAAAAGACTAAGTTATGTGATAGCCTAAGTCTTAGCCTCCTATTAAATTGGATTGGTAATGTATCCATAAGTTGGGTGATCATTGGCAGTTCCAAAGAACAGGTGGTGGTGCGGGCACCAGGCTCAGGAAGAGGCTTCAACCAATGCCAAGTTCTTTATGGATAGAAGACTCGGAAATTAAGTCCTGTAATAAGTCTATGAGTCCTGTACTTATTTTTATTTGAATAATTGAGTCCTGTTTTATTTCAATTTGGGTCCAGTTAGAGTTAAATTGGCTTTGTATTGAGTCGAGTTCAAGAGCTACTTGAATTGGGTTTCAATTAAGCCAGATTAAGTGCAACCAGCTTCACCAACTACTTGGAGCACCACATCATCATTGAACCATGCCACCTTAGAGGACAAGTCATGCCACTTGGAGGATAGATCATGCCACATCACCAAGACAATTCAAACAAGATTTTTGTCCAAGATAAATTCAAGAAAAGCTCCATGGGATGCCACCTTGCAAGAGCCATCCCACTTTCTTTGGGATGCCTCCTTGATTTTCTCTCTTAATTAGGAGTTTCAAATTTGAAAGGGCCACTCTTCTCTTCATGGGACGCCCCTTGATTTTCTCCATAAAAGGAGGTGTAGTTTGAATTTGAAAGGGAGCTTAAAGTCTATAAAAGCTCCTAAGTTCTCTTGTAATTGATTGATGAATGAAATGAACTTTTCTTTTAGAAAGCTTTTTCCTTTGCTAGCCAAAGTCCCTTAAGAGAAGGTAGGTGTGAGACCTAGGTTACTTAGCCAATCAAAGCTTCTACTCTTTCTTCCAACCCCATTCAACCAACCTTGAAGAACCTTCTTCAAGCCTCTCCAAATTCGTCTACTCCATCTTCCAAAGGAGGTCATCTACAGTGGAGTTCTCCACGCCAACAAGTGAAGAAGATTCAAGCTATGGGCGCCAAAGGAGACCCACTTCAATCCAAGCCTAAGCCTCTTCTTCCATCCCTAACTTTCCACTTCCATTCCTCCAAACATCCATCTAACTCTTTTAACCTTTCCATCTATCTATGCAGGATCCCCGAGTCTCCTGGTTTCCAAGGTGAAGGTCTACTATGCCAAGGAATCATAAACAAGATGCCTTTAAATCTATAGTAACTCCTTGCCATCTTAATACTTTATCTTGAGTGTTCCTTTGCTAAATTTTAGAAGATTAATAGCCGGATAGCCATCTTTATAACCTTCTTTCATATCTGAAATAGTAGATTACGCTAGCCCTAACCTGTGTGGTTTCCTAACCACAAAGGTCCCTTCTTAGTTATTTTGAGAGATTCTTTTCTAGTCAAGTTTATTTCCTTATATTCCTTTCATATAATTATGTTTCTTTTACATAGAGTAGCTGCATGTTTATCTGTTTCATCTTCACTTAGTTCCTTTAATTCCTATAAATGCATCATTCAATATTTATCCCCCATCAGGTGGTCATCAGGCAAGTAGAATTGCGATTCAGCATATGATGGCTCAGCACGACTATCTTAACACGTGGTCAGGTGGGCCAGCCAAAGTCGAGCTTGATCATGCATTAGTTAGAAGCATCGAATTTGATCATGTTAATAGTTAGATCTAACTAGGACCTTCAATAGGAGGCCCAAAGGACGATTGTGAGGACCCTTGGGGCAAAATGAATACTAGAAATTGCTTAGAGAAAAAATTAGTATTGTACCCACCTTTAGATGCATATGGATTGGTTGACCAGAATCGAGCTCATGTGTAGTCTATTGGATCCTAGTACCCGCTAAAGGATAAATATTATTCTTCGGATTGGAGTATAGAGGCTACTAGTATGAATAAAATAGTGGGAGAAACCTTTAGACTAAAATCCATGTCTCTAGGATGTTTAAAATGATTCATATACTAATATGTCTTGTTCTCCTTTTTCAGATAATGTCAACCACTTTGTCTCTCCGATCATTATTGGATAATGGCAAACTCTTTAAATCCAACTTCGATAGCTGGTATCCAAAACTCAGGATAGTCCTGAGCATGAGCGGATCCTTTATGTGATAACGGATCTGGCACCTGAGATCCCAGCCCCAATGCTCGTGGCACTATCAGAGACACTTACCATAAATGGATCTCTGACTACACCATGGTGCATTGTATTATGTTGGCTATGATGAATGACGAGTTCAGTCACAAATGTAAGGAGGCCCAGGCAGAAGAAATGCTTCAAAGGTTGAAGAAGTCTTTTGGCATTTCGGATGACACTGAGAGATATCGGATCTCTTCCGCCATCTATAACACATGTATGCATGATGGAGCTTTGGTAACTGATCATATAATATACATGATCAAGTTATTTGAGTATTTGGGCAAACTCGGATGTCCTTTGCACGAGCAGCTCGGCAAGGATACAATACTGAATTCTCTGCCCTCTTCCTATCAAGTCTTTCTTGATAATTTCAAAATGAATAGGCCTACAGTAAACTACCATGAGATGTTAGGGTTATTGCAAACTTATGAGAGAGACCACAACCTCAATAAGGGATTGGTGGATTTGGTGGGAGGTTTTGGAGTAGGGCATCGTACCTTTGGAAAAGGGAAGAAGAAAAAGAATAAAAAAAATAAAAGGGTGCAAAGTGCTAGACATAGTCAAACTAGGAGGGTGAAGGCTAACAAGAGTCAGGCAGAGTGCTTCTTCTACAAAAAACTAGGTCACTGGAAGCGGAACTATTCTGCTTACCTTGCTACCCTAGATCTGAACAGGCAAAAGAAGGGAAAGCAGCAAGCTATTACTGGTCAAAGTATTTATATGATAAATCCTTGTAGTTTTCCATTTGTGATACTACTAGGTGGTATTGAATACCAGAAGTCCTTACCATATTTGCAACTCATTGCAGGGACTTCAAGTTAGTAGGGGATTAGAAAATAGTGAAAGGCTTCTGAACATTGGGAATGGAAGTCAAGCTCCAATTCTGGTGTTGGAAACTATTTCTTTATATTTTGAGTCTTGTACTATCATTCTTAATGATTATCATTTTTGTCCTTCCTTTTTAGTGAATATCATTTCTGTAGGCCTGATGACTAAAGATGGTTATGAATTATCTATAAAGAATGATATTTGCAAAATCTTGTTGAATGGTTCTAATGTGATGATTGGACAAGTGAAGAATGGCGTATATGTACTATCATAGCCTGTTATTATATTATACACTGCTAATAAATGCCCTAGGTTAGATATAGTTAATGATACTTATCTCTGGCACTGTAGGCTAGGTCATATAAATAAGAATAGGATAAATAAGTTGGTAGGAGATGGTCTCCTAGATATCACTAAGAGTGAATCTTTACCAACTTATGAATTTTGTCTTCTTGAAAAATGACCAAGTCACCTTTTACTGGAAAGGGTGAAAGAGCCAGTGATATTCTAAGTCTAGTACATACTTGATGAGGAACGGGATTCTAACATGATGCAGGATGATATGCAGGGGATGAACATAAAGACAAACTAGATTAAAGAAGCAAGTATTTTCAGATTTTATTGTAGTTTAATTCCCAAAACTAGCCAAGATTAGGTTAGGGTTATCCTGTATTAGTTAGTATCCTACCCACATGCTAGAAATAATTAAAGAGAAAAAGAAAACTAGGACTCTAGGACTAAGAAGACCTATTAGGTATATGTTCTCCTTCAAAAATTAGACAAAGAGAGTTGGGATGGATTAGTTTTACCTAGCAATGACGTTCTTAAAGCCATAGAAGGGTTCACTCTACTCGGATCGGTGCCTGGACGAAGAAGTCGCTTTCCCACGGATCCGCCAGCTTTTTATCAGATTGGTTCAAGACAAAGAAGACCTTCATCCAGAGGGCATGGTATTGGAAGGATCCTACAAACATCAAATGTTAGCTGCATAGAAGATAAGAAAAACATGAAATTGAAAGAAGAGAGAGTGGGGTGATGGAAGGGCTGCTGGGATGGCTGCTGGGATGGCTGGCGGCCTGCTTGGGAAAGAGGGTGCCTAGCTTGGAGAGGGGCGCCTGGCTACTAGAGAGGATGCCTGGGGAGAAGCTCCTGGTGGCTTGGAGGCCAAGGCATGCCTGGAAAAGAGAGAAGTAGGGGAGGCCAAGGAATTGTGGTGGAGAGGTATTGGTGGCTTGGTGGAAGAAAGAAGAGGTGGGTGGTGGCTTAGGGCTTAGGTGTTGGGGTGTCTTAGGGTTTGAGAGAAGGCTAGTGGTCGGCTAGGGTTTGCAGGGAAGAGGGTTGCTGGGGGCTAGGGTTGGCACACACAAGAAACAAGCACTCGGGTCTCACACCCACTCCAATTGGAGGAAATACTTAGACAAGAAAATTGTTATCAAAATTTCATTCACGAAAAGATTATTCATACAAGAGGGGAGGGGGTGGGTATTTTTAGATCCACCCAGGTTACATGACTTGAGGATCAAGAAATCCTAACTCGAGGGCTAAGAAAACCTGGTGGACTGGGTCAACAGCAGGCTTCTTTCTTGGGCTGGGTGCTAGCTTTGGAGGGCTAGGGGCACCAAACATGAGACTCTGGGATGCCAAGGGCCTGGAGCAGGGGCGCCAACCTTGATGGACCAGGGGTGCTAATGGGCTTGAGGGGGTGCTAGCTAGTGTGGACTTGGAAGGGGTGCTGGGCTAAGGAGGGCGCCATCTAAAGGGGGGCGGCCATACTGGGCTCGGCGACATGAAGGCCCATTCCTTGGACACCAAGGCTGGGGGGGCCTGAGTAGGGTCTAGTTATATAAAGTGCTGCTCTGGTGGAGAGGCCTAATGACTCTTCTAGCTTAGTGACTCTCCTCTTGAATGAAAACCACTATTACATGACTCATTTTTCATTACAGGACTCAATTGATGGACTAACTTTATTACAGGACTCAAAATTAAATTTCATTACAGGACTCAACAAAATTGACCAACATATAAATCAGAGATTGGAACCTTGAAATTCTGGTCTGGTCTTGATGTCGTCATCAATTCTCCCTGGGTGGGAGGAACTTGACCCTATCAAGAAAAGGTCAATCTAGCTCTAGTACTACTCTAACGGGTCTGGGTTGAGGCATTGCGGATCCTCTCGAGCGATCCACGAGTCCTCAGATCCTGGTCGACCTTGCCAACGAACCAAAAACATTGGAAGCCTATGTTCTGAGTACTAATGGCTTGGTCGTCCATGATACACTCAATCTTTTTCTCTCACAGGCTAATTTAGTGGACACTCAGGGTTGGGTTCACTCTCAAAGAAAGGGTCAGGCTTAATAGGCTCACTGGGTATCATTGCTGGCTCCCTATACTTAACTAAGTCTAAGATATTGAAGGTTGAGCTTAATGCCTAATTAGATGGTAACTTAGGCACTAGGTCCAACATTCTTTATCACGTTGATGGATCCAGCTCTATGGGTATGTAGCCTAATCACTACAAGATTTTCCTAGAAAACTCTTTGACTCTTTTTGGAAATTAACCATGTTTTTATAAAAATCATTGCTTACATTAATCTTATGGCCAATTCCTTATGCAAATCTCTAATCGTGCAGTGCAAAGTCTCATAACACCTAATGCAGGCAAATGACTCATGCCAACACTTATTGATATCTAGACTTGACTAAACCCTAAACTACAACTGTGGGTTTAACCCTTGATCATGTGGGTGACATGTAGATGAGAATTTGTTATGCACTCTTAACAGATGCCATAGGGTCCTCCAGAAGTAAGATGCAAACATGACATGCTCAATGAATGAATGCAACATGCAAATCTCTACAAAATACAATTTAATGGTTAGAGAAACATAAGAAGCTTCAGGAAAGGATAGAAAATAAGAGGTGGATTCAGGGTTAGCCTGGTAGGGGAGAAAAAAGGGTTCAGGGTTGATCAGATAAACTAGGATGTAAGAAGGGGTGTCAGGGATTAATCCTAGACTAATGAGGTTGTCCTTACGGGGTTAAGGTATATCTACAGGTTCTGCCTTATGAAAAAATGGGTCACTAATTTCAGGGAAGAGATTTTAATAGGAACTACAGGAGGTGATTCATCCTGAGGGTACTGGGTTAAATAAGCCAAGTCCTCACTAATTTTCTTTGGTTCCAGAATTTCAAGACTAGGCTCTACAATTGGGCTCGCCTCTAGGGTTTTCTCGGGTAAGGCTCTAGTAGCACTATCTGGGTTCTCTTCCTTTGACTATTCTTCCACTACAGCTTCAGTCTGGGTGTGGTCAGGGTCAACTAATTCTAGGTTGGCTTCAGTCTGGGTATGGTCAGGGTCAACTAATTCTAGGTTGGCTTCAGTTGGTATGGTTAGGGTTAACTAATTCTAGGTCATCCATAGGTATCTCCTCTTCTCCCTTATACTCATCCACTAAGCTTACATCAGCTTCAAATACTTCTACTTCAATGTCATCCTTGTGAACCAATGGGGTGGTAGGAGTGGGTTGGCTAAGAAAAATTGACTAGTGTCTAGGGTAGCAGGGGTGGGTCGACTAAGGGGTACCTAACTAATACTTGGTTTGCACTCAAGGGTGGTAAGGGTTGGTCGACTAAGGGGAAGTGGGCTAACACCGGGTTCAAATCTAGGGGTACTATTTCTATTGGGTTTGGGTCAACTAAGGGAAAGTAGATTACTACCAAGCTCATTTCTAGGGGTACTAATCCTATTGGATTGGGATCGACTAAGGGTTATGGGCCTACTAGGCTCATAGGATATGGGCTTGGCTCTAGAGGCTATGGGTCTACTCGAACTAAGATCCCAGATTGGGTCAAGGTGTGCGGCTCTCCTAGGGTTGGGCTCCAAGAATGGATTAGGGTATGGGGCTCTCCTAGGATTGGAAGGTGTGGGAAAAGTTGACTCAAGCTTATGTCTAGTATGGGTCCTAGGGGTCCTACCTATGTTTCCTAATTGTCCATCTACTTGGGTAAGCCTATTATTCGTTTGAGCTTTCAACTGGATCAATTGGTTGAACTTATGGTTCATTTGGGTAGTCAATTGGGCACATTATTCATTGAAGATCTTCAGCAAGGTTTATATGGTTACTACAGTAGACTCCATGGTTAAGCTGGGTTGGGTTTGAGACTACTGGTAGGGTTAGACTCCTAATCTAGAGGTTATGTAATCAAGCACACAAGTGTTATGCGTTCTAGGGTTTACTAGACCTAGAGTCAAAGTAAAGTGAGTCAACTCAACTTACACCCAACTCAACAACTAATCCTTCCACTGGCCAGGTAAGAGGTGGGGTGGTGGGAGGCTCTCTCTACTTATCACAGGGTCCTAATTAAAAACCACCAGTCCACTTAGGACATTTGCCTCTAGACCTCAAGCCTTAAACACCAGCTTCCAGTAATAATGGGAGGGTTGAGTGCAATAGTTTTCTCACTAGACTCGGACCCGAACTGTTGGTGTCCCTAAATTAATTAGGTTTCTAATTAATTTTAGTTAGGCTTGGGTTTGAATGAGAGTGGTTGTTTTGGGCCCAGGACAGATAGTGAAATCCTGCCTTGATCTGACATAGCAAAATTGCCCTTAAGTTGATTTAGGTATGATGCACACATACAACACATGCAACCCTAATGCTGTCTAAAATCAGAAAATAAAAAAAAGTTGTTTTTGTGTTTTATGAGGTGGCAAACTTAATTTTCAATTGGTTAATTGAGAAAACAAATGTGGCTTGGGTTTGGGGGGGGGGTTTGGATGTAAGTTAAATTAGCCCTAATCTAAGCATGCAGAATTTCAGCAAATAGGGTTTTGGTTTCATGCATATTTTGGTTATATTTTTAGATCAAAAAAATAAAAAAAAATTACCAAAAAACATAGGACTAAATAGAAAATAATCATTGCAAAAATCAGAAAAAAATAGTAAGGTTATGATAGATAACTGGACCTAAGTTTTGACTCCTAACGCAAAAATCAGCATGTAGTTTTTTTGTTAGGATTTTTCTTTTACTGATTTTTTGTTTGTTTTTGGATCTGAGAAATTCAACAGAAATCACAGAAAAATAGAGGATTAAATAGAGACTAATTACCATGAAAATTAGAGAAAAAAATATTTTGATGGGTAAACAGCCCTATGTTTATACTACTATCACAGATTTCAGGATGCAGAAATTTTACCTACTATGCAAGAACATGCCCTATCCTAAGCTTTGATACCAAAATTGATGAGGGATGGGATTGTAACATGATGCAGGATGATATGCAGGGGATGAACATGAACACAAACTAGATTAAAGAAGCAAGTATTTTCAGATTTTATTGTAGTTTAATTTCTGAAATTAGCCAAGATTAGGTTAGGGTTATCCTATATCAGTTAGTATCCTACCCACATACTAGACACAATCAAAGAGAAAAAAAACTAGGATCCTAGGACTAAGAAGGCCTATTAGGTACATGTTCTCCTTCAAAAATCAGACAAAGAGAGTTAGGATGGGTTAGTTTTACCTAGCAATGACGTTCTTGAAGCCATAGAAGGGTTCTCTCTGCTTGGATCAGTGCCTGGACAAAGAAGTCGCTTTCCCGCAGATCCACCGGCTTTTTATAGATTGGTTCGGGGCAAAGAAGACCTTCATCCAAAGGGCGTGGTACCAGAAGGATCGTGCAAATGTCAAAGGTTAATTGCATAGAAGATAAGAAAAATATGAAACTAAAAGAAGAGAGAGTGGGGTGATGGAAGGGCTGCTGGGATGGCTGGCGACCTGCTTGGGGAAGAGGGCGCTTGTCTTGGAGAGGGGTGCCTAGCTGCTAGAGAGGATACCGGGGGAGAAGCTCCTGGTGGCCTGGAGGCCAAGGCATGCCTGGAAGAGAGAGAAGAAGGGGTGGCCAAGGAATTGTGGTGGAGATGTGTTGGCGGCTTGGTGAAAGAAAGAAGAGGTGGGTGGCGGTCTGGGGCTCAAGTGTTGGGGCATCTTAGGGTTTGAGAGAAGGCTAGTGGTTGGCTAGGGTTTGCAGGGAAGAGGGTTGCTGGGGGCTAGGGTTGGTGCACACAAAAAAAAATACTCGGGTCTCACACCCACTCTAATTAGAAGAAATACTTAGACAAGAAAATAGTTCTCAAAATTTCATTCATGAAAAGATTATTCATACAAGAGGGGAGGGATGGGTATTTATAGATCCACCCAGGTTACATGACTTAAGGGTCAAGAAAACCCTGACTTGAGGGCCAAGAAAACCTGGTGGACTGGGTCAACAGTAGGCTTCTTTCTTGGGCTGGATGCCAGCTTTGGAGGGCTTGGGCTAGGGGCACCAAACATGAAACTATGGGGTGTTAAGGGCCTGGAGCAGGGCCACCAACCTTGATGGGCCAGGGGCGCTGATGGGCTTAAGGGGGCACCAACTAGTATGGACCTGGAAGGGGTGCTGGGCTGGGGAGGGCCATCTGAAGGGGGCTGCCATACTGGGCTTGGCGGCGTGAGGCCCATTCCTTGGGTGCCAAGGCTAGAGGGGCCTGAGTAGGGTCCAGTTATATGAAGTGCTGCTCTGGTGGAGGGGCCTGATGACTCTCCTCTTGAATGAAAACCACAATTACAAGACTTATTTTTCATTACAGGACTCAACTAATGGACTAACTTTATTACAGGACTCAAAAATAGATTTCATTACAGGACTCAACAAAATTGACCAATACATGAATCAAAGATTAGAACCTTGAAATTCTTGTCTGGTCCTGATATCCTCATCAATACTAATATATGTAGACCTATGAATGTCAGTGCAAGAGGTGGGGATGATTATTTATTATGTTTACAGATGATCTTTCGACACACGGTTATGTCTACCTGATGAGATATAAATCTGACTTGTTTGAAATGTTCAAACATTATCGTAATAAAGTTGAAAAATAAACTGGAAAATTTATTAAAAACCTTTCGATCAGATCGAGGTGGTGAGTATGTTTCCAGCAAGTTTTTGACTTATCTTGAGGAGAGTGGGATTCTCTCTTAATAGACTCCTCTAGGGACACCTCAGTTAAATGGTGTGTCTAAAAGGAAGAATCGAACTCTGTTGGACATGGTTCAATCCATGATGGACTTAGCAAGTTTGCCTAAATCCTTTTGGGGATATGCTCTTGAGTCAGCATGTTACTTTCTGAATAGAGTTCTAAGTAAGTCCGTTGATAAGACACCATATGAGATATGGACTGGATGTAAGCCAACTCTCTCTTACCTTCGGGTTTGGGGTGTCCAGCTTATGTCAGACATTTGGAGATGGATAAGCTAGGACCTAAGTCTGATAAATCTCTTTTTGTTGGGTATCCCAAAGAATCCAAAGGGTATTATTTCTATCTGTCTAAGGAACAAAAGTTGTTCGTCAGTCTTAGGGCAACCTTTTTAGAAAGGGAGTACCTTGGTGAAGGCACTCAAGCTGCTAAGATTGAACTTGGGAAAGTTCAATAGATAGAAAAACCTTCTCACTCTAAGGCCATTATAGAACCAGATTTGATTATATTAGATCCAGAGCCTATAGTGCAACTACTAAGAAGATCTGGTAGAGTACCATGTCAACCGGACAGATACTATGATTTTTAGTCTGAGACGGTGATCCTGTTAAGCTCGGTGCGAACAACGAGGATCCAATCACCTATATGGATGCAATATCAAGGTCTGATTCTGAGTCATTGCTGAGAGCTATGAAATCCGAGATGGAGTTCATGGAAATCAATAATATATGGACATTGGTTGATCCACCTAAAGGGATAAAATCCATTGGGTGCAAGTGGGTCTTCAAGAGGAAACGGGGAATAGATGGGCAGTGGAGACCTATAAAGCCCCTCTGGCTACCAAGAGGTATCGTCAGCATTATGTTATTGACTATGACGAGATGTTTTCTCCTGTGGCAATGCTCAAGTCCCTTTGGATTATACTTGCTATAGCGGCATATTTAGATTATGAAATCTAGCAAATGGATGTCCGAACAGCTTTCCTAAATAGTGAGCTGGAAGAGGAAATGTATATGATGTAACCTAAAGGGTTCACATCCACAGATAAGTCTAAAGTGTACAAGCTTCAAAGATCCATTTATGGACTGAAGCAGACTTCTCAGAGTTAGAATATGCATTTTGATAAATGTATCAAGACATATGACTTCGTTAGGAACGGAGAGGAACCTTGTATATATAAATGGATAAATGATTCTGTAGTTGTATTTCTTGTTTTATATATGGAAGACATTCTTCTAATCGGGAATGACATTCTAGCATTATAAAGAATAAAGGTCTGGTTTTTATCTCAATTCTCTATGAAAAACTTGGATGAAGCCTCATACATACTGGGTATGAAGATCTATAGAGATAGATCTAAGAGGCTTCTGGGACTATCCCAATCTATGTACATAGATACTGTGCTAAAGCGGTTCAGCATGGAGAATTCCAAAAGAGGATATCTTCCGATAGGTCATGAAATTACTCTTTCCAAGAAGGAATGTGTGACAACTCCTAAGAAAAGAGAGCATATGAGTAGGATTCCATCTGCTTCGGTAGTGAGTTCTATTATGTATGCAATATTATGTACTAGACTAGACATGGCATACACACTAGGAGTTGTGAGCAGATACCAGTCTGACCCATGTGAAGCTCATTGGAAAGTTGTTAAGAATATCCTTAAGTATTTAAGAAATACTAAGGACCAATGGCTTATTTATGGAGATTCTGACTTAAAACTTATGGGATACACTGACTCCAATTTTCAGTCGGATAGTGATGACAGCAAGAGTGTATCTGATTTTGTATTTACCCATAATGGTGGAGCAGTCTGCTGAAAAAGTTTCAAGCAGCATACAGTGGCTGATTCTATTTGTGAGGCAGAGTATATTGCAGCATCGGATGCAGCAAAGAAGGCTGTATGGTTACGAAAGTTCCTAGGTGAGCTGGGAGTGGCACCTTCCTTGGATGGTCTTATTTCGGTGTATTGTGACAACACTAGAGCCATAGCTCAAGCCAAAGAGCCAAAGTCACATCAATATACCAAGCATATTCTACGTCGCTATCACCTTGTTCAAGAGATTATTAAACGAGGTGACATCAAACTTTTGAAGATTGATGGTAAAGAAAACTTTGCCGACCCCTTCACTAAAGCCATTAAAATGCAAGAGTTCGACAATTGCAAATGGAAGATGGGAATCAGATTATATTTCGATTGGCTTTAGTCTAGGTGGGAGTTGCTGGGAATTGTGTGTTCCAAAGCTAATCATCTAGGTTGTAGACGGTTGTGCGACTCATGCATATGTATATGAATTATTGAATTGAATAAAAAGTTTATTTTCGTTGTTCATCACATGACATCTTCCTAATTGAACTCTTGTGTAATGATGTCCTTTGAGCTACCTTGTTTACGATGTAAAGAAGATGTGTCATGTAGCTCATAAACTAGTTCATGAACAAAGGATATGCTATTTCAGGATGATGGTATATCGAGAGTAGGTCGTTGATGTCATGTCTATTGGTTGTCTTCTTAACCAAATAGCATGGAGATGCTGGCATGATATCAGGTGTTGTGTTTGACACTTTACTGAGCATGACTCTTATGCGAGATTCTTTTTATGCCAAAGAAAAGTTTTGCATTAGAATATGGACATGAATTATTCTTCTGACTTGAGATCACTATGACATCTTCAAGCAACTCACTATGCTTAGGTGCTGGACTACCCGGATTTCTAATTCGATGATGGAAGGTTGCTAGATATAGTCAAGTACTTATGTAGTGGTAGTAGGATCAAGATAGGACTAATCTCTCCAAATGGTTTCGATTGAATGCTTAATAGTCTCAATTGAGAAAGACCTTGGCCAGGACATTCCTTGTAAGGAGTTACAGGGATTCTTTGTTTGAGACATATTGAGATGGACTGATTAGGTTGGGCAGCTTAATCCTAAGCCATCCGGAGCATTAGGAGATCAAAGGAATAAGTTCAGTGATATTCCATATTTGACAGGTTCTTGTTGCTCTGCAACTTTTGAACTATCCAGATGCCGGGTGTCATTACTAGATGGTGACTTTGGCTAGTACTAGAAATGTTCCTGTGCTATCGGATTAGTGTTTGAACCTATGGGGTCACACATCATGGGATTTCTTCTTGATTTGGTGCTTGAAAATGATTGGAAATCATTCCAGACTCGTTTGACAACAAGTTATCAAAATTGCCAATAGAGTCGACCCGAGGTGAGTCGACTCGAGATGAGTTGACCTGTCTGACAAATTTGCTGAAAAATTCGAGAATGCTTCATTGATAGCTGTAAGTATTATAGCAATCAATGATTAGCATTTTTGGATTTTAATCAGCTACCATTACTGAATTCCAAAAGTCTTGTAACCTGCAGGAATTCCAAGAGACTCCAAACCTCTCATTTATCTCTCATTATCTCCCCATCATGGTATTATTAAAAAGGGCTGAAAGAGGAATCATTCCTTTTCACTCTCAAGTTGAGACTCTGCCATTTTTCCTTGGTTAGAGAGATCCTGTCTTGACTTTAGAGAGGTCTTACATGAAAGATTGGGTAGTGTAAGGTTTGGGTTTTGGGATTCTTGTGTGCACACCTTCTATTGAAGATTTGGGATAGAGCATTCTAGGAAGAGTTCTTAGGAGCTTTGTTCCACCATTGTTCAGCAACAATTTCTTCAAAGAGTTGAAGAAAGAGTCTGTCACTGCTGCACTATTTCTGGAGAGGCTAGCACCTCGAAAGAAGGAGAAGAATCCCCTTATCCCGGTGTGAACCACCTATAGAGGAAGGACATTTGTGCTGCTCGCAGAGCCTCCCTACTTCCTTGGAGTACTTCCCTTTCTGGTGATCATCACCTTGCAGGTAAGGGTTGTATCCCTATCTCACGGCATGATGAAATGTTCTTCAGTACCGTCTTATGTGATTCAAAGAAAGGTTCTATGAGTTACATAGTTTGCTTGCTTGATTTCATACATATATTATTGTATATGCATAAAGATCTATGTAGGGCCGTGTTAATGAGATTAACATGTAGGATAAAATTATTTTATCTACTTTTGCTGCATCATGTAGTTTGGAAAAGTTTTAAATTGCATGTATCGGCCCACCTGGGTTCGCCAACAGCTGCATCTATCTCAAGGAGGTTATATAAAGAAAGTCTTGGAGAGTTTCAAAATGAAGGAAGCCAAACTAGTGGAGTTGCCACTTGCTGGGCACTTCAAACTCGAAGACTATATCGCCACAGACTGAGGTGGAGGCTCGGGAGATAGAGAGAGTATCGTATAACCTTGGTGTGGAAAGCCTTATGTATGCCATAGTTTATTGTAGACCAAATATTGCCGATATAGTGAGCTAGGTCAGCAAGTTCATAGTGGCAAGTTCAAGTACTTAGCAGGTACTATTGAAGTTGGCATCAACTAAGATAGCGAGGAGGTGCTGAGGAACTCTCCAACATGTCTAAGTAGGCTCGGAGGTAGATAGGAGGGTTCGTGGATGAGAATTTTAGTGGAGATGTGGACACCCGATGTTTGATGATAGGTTTTGTGTTCAGCTTATATGAAAGTCCTGTTTTATAGAGATCATGCTTACAGCCCATCATGACCTTATCCACCATGAAAGTGGAATACATTGGCATCACGGAGGTAGCAAAAGAGGCCCTATGATTGAAGGGCTTGGCATTGGAGATGGACTTCACATAGGAAGCCATCAAGGTGCACTGTGATAGCTTGAGTCACTATTGCTTGCATAGAACTCTATCTACCATGTGAGGATAAGCACATTAACATTAGGTACCACCAAATCAAAGAGCTTATGGAGGACAATGAGGTGGAGCTGGTGAAGATTCACACTAAGGAGAATCCCATGGATGCACTGACAAAGGTACTTCCATGGGATAGCTTTCAAAAATGTATAGCACTAATGCAGTTGATGGACAAGACTGAGTTGGTTAAGGCCTCAGGGCACCAAGGCAGAGATTGTTGGGCCATATGTGGTGCTTCCAATGCTCAGGGGACCAAAGCTAAGGCCAAGGTCTAAAGTCCATGGGGTCTTCATGAGGTTTCTAGGGCTAGTTTGGGTCCTAGGATGAAAGATTTCAACCTTTCAGGTCTTGAGATTCATGGGATTTGAGCCTCAAGGGGATCACATATATTGGACTGGTTTTGAGTCCTAGGAAGGTAAGATTGAGTCTAGACCAAGGTATACATAGACTTGGGTAAAAATAATCTTACATCAAGTTAGCCAGGGAGAGCTTTTGGGTTGGGTCATATTGGCCCTATATATATATACATATTGTATATGGGTTTAGTTTGGGACAAGCTGAATAGAAGATCATTTTCTTTCTCATATTCTCCCTCTTTTTCTCTCTCCCTCTAGTTGCTACCCCCTATTAGGGGAAACCCTAGCTGCCATCTACTTGGAGTAGGAAGAAGAAGAACCAAAGCATCTATGATTTCTAATTTGACTAGGAATCCCTGGTGCCTAGAGTTATTGGCACTACCCCCTTCTTCCCTCCATCTTGCTATGGTCAAAGCTAATTCCAGGTTTAATTCTCCTTGGTTCAAGGTCCAGAGGAGGGGTGTTTCAGATCTGGAAGGATTTGGAGGAGGTTTGTGGGCATTGGAGCATACTATGAACTTGCTGACCTAGCTCACTATATCGGCAATATTTGGTCTACAATAAACTAAGATAGCGAGGAGGTGCTGAGGAACTCTCCAACATGTCTAAGTAGGCTCGGAGGTAGATAGGAGGGTTCGTGGATGAGAATTTTAGTGGAGATGTGGACACCCGATGTTTGATGATAGGTTTTGTGTTCAGCTTATATGAAAGTCCTGTTTTATAGAGATCATGCTTACAGCCCATCATGACCTTATCCACCATGAAAGTGGAATACATTGGCATCACGGAGGTAGCAAAAGAGGCCCTATGATTGAAGGGCTTGGCATTGGAGATGGACTTCACATAGGAAGCCATCAAGGTGCACTGTGATAGCTTGAGTCACTATTGCTTGCATAGAACTCTATCTACCATGTGAGGATGAAGCACATTAACATTAGGTACCATCAAATCAAAGAGCTTATGGAGGACAATGAGGTGGAGCTGGTGAAGATTCACACTAAGGAGAATCCCATGGATGCACTGACAAAGGTACTTCCATGGGATAGCTTTCAAAAATGTATAGCACTAATGCAGTTGATGGACAAGACTGAGTTGGTTAAGGCCTCAGGGCACCAAGGCAGAGATTGTTGGGCCATATGTGGTGCTTCCAATGCTCAGGGGACCAAAGCTAAGGCCAAGGTCTAAAGTCCATGGGGTCTTCACGAGGTTTCTAGGGCTAGTTTGGGTCCTAGGATGAAAGATTTCAACCTTTCAGGTCTTGAGATTCATGGGATTTGAGCCTCAAGGGGATAACATGTATTGGACTGGTTTTGAGTCCTAGAAGGTAAGATTGAGTCTAGACCAAGGTATACATAGACTTGGGTAAAAATAATCTTACATCAAGTTAGCCAGGGAAGCTTTTGGGTTGGGTCATATTGGCCCTATATATATATATATACATATTGTATATGGGTTTAGTTTGGGACAAGCTGAATAGAAGATCATTTTCTTCCTCATATTCTCCCTCTTTTTCTCTCTCCCTCTAGTTGCTACCCCCTATTAGGGGAAACCCTAGCTGCCATCTACTTGGAGTAGGAAGAAGAAGAACCAAAGCATCTATGATTTCTAATTTGACTAGGAATCCCTGGTGCCTAGAGTTATTGCACTACCCCCTTCTTCCCTCCATCTTGCTATGGTCAAAGCTAATTCCAGGTTTAATTCTCCTTGGTTCAAGGTCCAGAGGAGGGGTGTTTCAGATCTGGAAGGATTTGGAGGAGGTTTGTGGGCATGGAGCACACTATGAACTTGCTGACCTAGCTCATTATATCGGCAATATTTGGTCTACAATAAACTAAGAAGCGAGGAGGTGCTGAGGAACTCTCCAACATGTCTAAGTAGGCTCGGAGGTAGATAGGAGGGTTCGTGGATGAGAATTTTAGTGGAGATGTGGACACCCGATGTTTGATGATAGGTTTTGTGTTCAGCTTATATGAAAGTCCTGTTTTATAGAGATCATGCTTACTGCCCATCATGACCTTATCCACCATGAAAGTGGAATACATTGGCATCACGGAGGTAGCAAAAGAGGCCCTATGATTGAAGGGCTTGGCATTGGAGATGGACTTCACATAGGAAGCCATCAAGGTGCACTGTGATAGCTTGAGTCACTATTGCTTGCATAGAACTCTATCTACCATGTGAGGATGAAGCACATTAACATTAGGTACCATCAAATCAAAGAGCTTATGGAGGACAATGAGGTGGAGCTGGTGAAGATTCACACTAAGGAGAATCCCATGGATGCACTGACAAAGGTACTTCCATGGGATAGCTTTCAAAAATGTATAGCACTAATGCAGTTGATGGACAAGACTGAGTTGGTTAAGGCCTCAGGGCACCAAGGCAGAGATTGTTGGGCCATATGTGGTGCTTCCAATGCTCAGGGGACCAAAGCTAAGGCCAAGGTCTAAAGTCCATGGGGTCTTCACGAGGTTTCTAGGGCCAGTTTGGGTCCTAGGATGAAAGATTTCAACCTTTCAAGTCTTGAGATTCATGGGATTTGAGCCTCAAGGGGATAATATGTATTGGACTGGTTTTGAGTCCTAGAAGGTAAGATTGAGTCTAGACCAAGGTATACATAGACTTGGGTAAAAATAATCTTACATCAAGTTATCCAGGGAAAGCTTTTGGGTTGGGTCATATTGGCCCTATATATATATATACATATTGTATATGGGTTTAGTTTGGGACAAGCTGAATAGAAGATCATTTTCTTCCTCATATTCTCCCTCTTTTTCTCTCTCCCTCTAGTTGCTACCCCCTATTAGGGGAAACCCTAGCTGCCATCTACTTGGAGTAGGAAGAAGAAGAACCAAAGCATCTATGATTTCTAATTTGACTAGGAATCCCTGGTGCCTAGAGTTATTAGCACTACCCCCTTCTTCCCTCCATCTTGCTATGGTCAAAGCTAATTCCAGGTTTAATTCTCCTTGGTTCAAGGTCCAGAGGAGGGGTGTTTCAGATCTGGAAGGATTTGGAGGAGGTTTGTGGGCATTGGAGCACACTATGAACTTGCTGACCTAGCTCACTATATCGGCAATATTTGGTCTACAATAAACTAAGATAGCGAGGAGGTGCTGAGGAACTCTCCAACATGTCTAAGTAGGCTCGGAGGTAGATAGGAGGGTTCGTGGATGAGAATTTTAGTGGAGATGTGGACACCCGATGTTTGATGATAGGTTTTGTGTTCAGCTTATATGAAAGTCCTGTTTTATAGAGATCATGCTTACTGCCCATCATGACCTTATCCACCATGAAAGTGGAATACATTGGCATCACGGAGGTAGCAAAAGAGGCCCTATGATTGAAGGGCTTGGCATTGGAGATGGACTTCACATAGGAAGCCATCAAGGTGCACTGTGATAGCTTGAGTCACTATTGCTTGCGTAGAACTCTATCTACCATGTGAGGATGAAGCACATTAACATTAGGTACCATCAAATCAAAGAGCTTATGGAGGACAATGAGGTGGAGCTGGTGAAGATTCACACTAAGGAGAATCCCATGGATGCACTGACAAAGGTACTTCCATGGGATAGCTTTCAAAAATGTATAGCACTAATGCAGTTGATGGACAAGACTGAGTTGGTTAAGGCCTCAGGGCACCAAGGCAGAGATTGTTGGGCCATATGTGGTGCTTCCAATGCTCAGGGGACCAAAGCTAAGGCCAAGGTCTAAAGTCCATGGGGTCTTCACGAGGTTTCTAGGGCTAGTTTGGGTCCTAGGATGAAAGATTTCAACCTTTCAGGTCTTGAGATTCATGGGATTTGAGCCTCAAGGGGATAACATGTATTGGACTGGTTTTGAGTCCTAGGAAGGTAAGATTGAGTCTAGACCAAGGTATACATAGACTTGGGTAAAAATAATCTTACATCAAGTTAGCCAGGGAGAGCTTTTGGGTTGGGTCATATTGGCCCTATATATATATATACATATTGTATATGGGTTTAGTTTGGGACAAGCTGAATAGAAGATCATTTTCTCCCTCATATTCTCCCTCTTTTTCTCTCTCCCTCTAGTTGCTACCCCCTATTAGGGGAAACCCTAGCTGCCATCTACTTGGAGTAGGAAGAAGAAGAACCAAAGCATCTATGATTTCTAATTTGACTAGGAATCCCTGGTGCCTAGAGTTATTGGCACTACCCCCTTCTTCCCTCCATCTTGCTATGGTCAAAGCTAATTCCAGGTTTAATTCTCCTTGGTTCAAGGTCCAGAGGAGGGGTGTTTCAGATCTGGAAGGATTTGGAGGAGGTTTGTGGGCATTGGAGCACTTGGAAGACTCCTAGCCCCCAAGGTCTTCAAGTCGCTTAGAGTTCTATCTCTAATCCCTTTTGCTGCCGCTTCCGGCCAGATTCCAGGGGTTGGTTGCTAGTGCAAGGATCCCACATGCCTGGGAATGTGTACCTTCAGTTAAATGAGTTTTGGAAGCCTAGAGTCTTATCCACGAATCATGTTGAAGAAGAATGTTGTTTAGTTCATCAAAATTGGAGTTGATCTCTATGGTAAGAAGTGTATAGACAAGGTACTTATACTTTGGATCTAAGCCGAGCAAGACTTAATGGCATAAATCAATAGGCAATACTGGTCTATTAATGGCTGGCAAGTTTTCTAATATCTTCTTTGCGTCTTATAGATAATCTTTCTTAAGAGCAAATCCTTGTTAAGGACATTGAAATCTATCGAAAGAGTACTATAGCATGGTTTGCTTTGGATGGCATAAAGTTATTTGAGGGCAAAACAAACATCTTGTGCAAATGGTAATTTGACAACATGAACTGTCATCATATTAGTTATGTTATTGAGAAGCAATGCCAAAATTATTTTTTCATGGAGAAGTATAGCTCATACACCATATTAGAGATTAGATTCTTTATTTTTTCATCATTTGAAGTAATGACAATCATTGGTGATGGAGGTGAGGTCATACTATCTACAAAGTCCTATGATCAGATAGCTGTTAAGGGGGGTTGAATTTATGCCATTCGAGTAATATAATTATTTATATTAAGTTGAATAGCAATTTAAGATGGGATGGTAGCTGTAGGGATAGAGTTGAAGGAGGATGCTTTCGAGATAGCTAAGATTAAAGACTCAAATACCATTAGGATATAAGAATATTGTTGAAAACTTTTCTACCTAAATATTGTGAGGTGGTCAGTGCATATATTTATAATTAAGAATGTACAATAGATTGCAACTATGTTGATATAGAAAAAAAGTAACAAATGAATTCCTAGGATTAATCCTAAATTTATGAATGTACATATTCAAAATTCAAAATTAAAACTAGAGTCGTGCTAAGAAATTCTCTCTCAACCCACTCTGGTGAGGAGATTGGTATATTCTTTTTAAGTTTTTGCAATAGTAATAAACATAATAATGAAAATATACAATAATAGATTCCAAGAATTATGCTAATTCAAATTTGAATATCTACAATTAGTTTCTAAAAATATGCTCTAGTAGCCTAAATGATCTTGGAGATTTAATAGATTCCAAAAATTGTGCTCTCTAAAAATATGCTTCAGTAATCCAGCTGCATGATTTTGGAGATTTGATAAATCCTAAGAATTGTGCTTTATAAAAATATGCTTTCGTAATCCTTTGGTAAGTGATTGCATGATCTTGGAGATTTATTTGGTCAATAGTATGATTCTGATTCATGACTCTCCTCTTTTAGGAATTTCTAATCTCAGCTAGGACTAGACCTTGCTGTAAATCCATTACTCCATTTTCTAGGTATGGAGTTCACAATTCCCCTAGAGACCTGTTTCTCTCGGAGTCTTGGTATACCAAATCTCTGATTGAGCATGCTCAAATGCTTTGCTGTAAGTCCATTTCCACCCCTATGGCTATGAAATCACTTCCCTCACCATCTAATGTTGCAGCTCTTGATTAACCTCTATATCAAACCTCAGTAAGTGCACTTCAATACTCGACGTTCACTAAATTGTGCTTGTTTGTTTCTTCAAAATCCTACTGTAGATCACCATTGCCTGGTCGATCATATCATACTTTATATTGGCAGAACACTTAATCATTGAGTTTCAATTTCAGCAAAGTTCACCCTATAACTCTACATATTTTGATGCAAACCGTGCCGGCCATCTCATCACCCTGTTCCTTGGAGCAAATTGCTTGTACGAAGAATAAAAAAAAGGCCCACAACCCAGGCTCAGGCACGGCCCAAGCCCGTGACCCTATTTCTTGGTCAGAGATTTGCAGCCCGTGACCTAGACCCCGCACAGCTCATAAGGGCCTGGGTTGGCATGACCCATGGGCCAAGCAAGCATGGCACGGCCCGCATGCCAACCCAACCCCCTTAAGACAGGCTATCTATGACATGGCCCGTAATTATTTTTTAAAAAATGTATATAAAATTATTTTTAAAAAATAAAAAAAGAGTAGGGAATAAAAATAAAAAAGATGAAAAAATGTTAGGATTTTACTTCTTCTAAATTATCCTTAAAACTAGGCTCGGAGAGGGGGCTAAAATGGTAAAAATAAAAAAGGCCATTATGGGTCTAGCATGGCCTGTAATAGTTCCAAATGATTATGCTAGCCAGGTCCTATTCGGAGGAATTTTTTTTTTAAAAAAAAGGCTCTAGGGCCTAACAAGCCAATGGGCCATGCCTGGCATGGCCCACCACCCATAGGCCTAGAGCCATACCGAGCAAGAGGTTTGGTTTAAACAGGCCGTGCCAGGCTAGAGGTTCAGTTTAAACGAACCATGCTAGGCCCAACCCGGCCCAGCCTAGGCTCATTAGGCCTCAGTTTAAATGGATCGTGCCTGGCATAGCCTATTATGCATATCTATATGAAACCTAGCTGCTAGCTTTGCTTTCCAGGATTTGGGTTGCATCTTTCATATAATTAATCGTCTTTCATGATGAGACTATTGGATTGCACCCGTTATAGGTCTCAAAATATTTCAAACCTCTACATTCATCACTTGCATGTGAAGCGGCTTTTACATGACCTAATGGTAGATTGATGTGGAGGAAGGTGAATCCCTTTTTTGCTGTCCTACTATTAAAGCAAAAAATTCTATGCTATATTATTGCATGTGCTATGCCGCCGTGTCTTTAAGAGTGCATGACAAAGTCACCTAATCCAAATTCTTGACCAAGCCCAACCTATTAGTGGATGCAAAATGAGATAGAAGAACGCTAGAATGAAAAGAATTAATAGAGAGCCCACCAATGGGGTCCGAGGCCAAGTAGGACATGGGTTGTTTGCCTTTAGGTATGATAGGTCTTAGATACCTTTAGTAATACAAGGGGTTGGAGAATCAAGGATGTTAACCAATTGGTGGAGGGATCACACATGCTAAAAGTTTGACCATCTGGATGTTAGATGTATATCCTAGAAGTCAATCTGACTGATATATTTTATTTATAGGACATAAAATTATATATAATAATGATAATTAGACTATTTTTTTATATATGATATGTCCATGTATCATCTAAGAAATTAATAGATAATGACATGTATTCTTAAGAGTTGAGAATTTGAGACATATATCATTATAAATTAATTTCTAAATGTTCCCAATCATAAAATATCATGGGGATGGTGATTGATCTAGTTTGATCAGTGCATAAATCACTTTGCTTTTGAAATAGACGAGTTTCGAGTCTATAGTATAGGGACATTGAAATAAGAGTACATGTATCATTAGAGAACAACGGTACTGAGCATGACCAGCATGAGAAATCACATGAATATCTATTCATTTGTCAGTGACATTCTTGATGTTGTAGTTATATGAGTGGTTCTTTGACCTGTGGTGCCTTGGCCGCTCAAAGTGGGATTGCTATAGTTTAACAATACAAAATATTGATCCTAGCCATTTGGATCCTTATAGTGTTCGTTGGTTGCAGTAGATTCATTGTAGAAGTGGAAGTACACTTATAAGGGATCATCGACCTTAGTAATTAAGGTGCAATCCTATGCAATTTAAGAAGTTAAGTCCAAAAACCATGGTCATGGTAGGTGAATGATGGAAAAGAGTTTCTATGAATTTTACATTGGACTTAAGCTAATTAAATCATGCACATGACAGATACTTAAGATTTGGCGAGTTTCCATAACCTGCATCTTGTCGAGACTCTCGATAAAAAATTTAATCACATGATACTATACTTAGGGATTCTTTCTTCTATTTTGTAAAGTTATCACTACATACAACTAGACATTACTAGTGAATTGTAAGAGCCCACTAGGATCATTTCATATTAACGATCCTTGATGGGATAGCTAGAATTATTTTTGTCCATCAAAAGAGTTCGATGATACTATGATAGAGGTCATGGTTTGTCTCACTACCAAATAGAATGGAACCTGAGAGATTATATACAATAGAGCTTGACCTGATCACATAGTTAGATCAAAATATGTAAGAATTATATATTTAGAAACTCTAAATTTGTAAGGGTTACAAATTTGAAAACTGTTAATTTTAGCACTTGCTAATTTTAGTAAGGAAGATTTTATTACAAAAGTTATAATTTAAATAGATAATTTAATTATTTAATTATGATTAGACTCAATACAAATTGAATTGAATTTAATTTGGTTGAGTTGGGGTGATGACCTAGTCTAATCAGGTTTTAAACTAACCTAATTGTAATTATTATGAGCCAACTTAGTTTGACCTAATTGGTTATCTAATCTTAGGTGAATTAAATCTAATTTAATTTAGTTAGGTTTAATCTTTTCTATTTAACTTTAGTGATCTTAATTAAATCAGGATCTAACTTCTAATTAATTATAGATTTAAACCTAAATCAAAATTGGTTAGGAATTAGGTTAGTTAATTTCCTAGTTGGTTAGGAATTAGGTTAGTTTCTTAGTTTATTAGAATTAGTTAGTCAGTTGTTGAACTAATTCCTAACTAATAACTAACTAATTTCTCTCTCCTCCCCATCGAGTTTTTCTTGATTGGTATGCAAGAAAGAAGGGGCTACGCCCCTTCTTCACATGAAATCCTAAGAAAATCTGCATGGAGGAATTATGGGGCACCAAAAGAGTTTGAGTGTATCTTGATTTCTTCCTTATTCCTTATCCTTATCTAGTTTAATCTTTGAATTTGATTCAAAGTTTTTTGTCCTAATTCTAGATAAGAAGGGACTTTAGGGAGAGAGGAGATTTTGTGTGGCATGAAAAGAGAAGAAAAGTTGGGTGCAAAAAAACATGAGCACGGAGTTTTCCTTTTAGGTTTTAAAACGTGAGATGAGATCTTAACTTCACCGCTCATCCTTCCTCTTGGTTCTTGACTGCACAAAATAAAATAGAGAAAAATTTCATCACCCTCCTTCTTACTTGATCTTGCATAAAAGGTTCATATGAAAAAAGAAGAAAAATATTTTTTCTTGTTCTCCTATGAACAGAATATCTTTTTTCTTGGATTTCTAGTATAATGAAAAAGAAAAAAGAAAGAGAGATTTGACCCAATTATCAAAATAACGCTTACAAAGTGCTAGCACTCTAGCGGCATCGAGGCTTTGATTAGGCTATCTCTGTGTAGATACTAACAGAGGTCGGGCATGTACGTGGTCCAATGGAACCCGGGATTTTTTCCTAGATCCAATCATTTGAAGACAGAGTAGCATAATAGGTAAATAGATTTAATCACTTTTATTTTTATTTATAGATCTATATTACATGTTCATGATTGATTCCTGCTATGCATCTTAGAGTAGATTTTTATTTTTATTATGAATTAATTTTAATTAATTAAAAAATTTTGAAAAATTCGTATGCATCATGGGGATTGTATAACAATTCTTTCAAGTAGTCTTAAAGCCATGCTTCATGAACATATATAAATATAAAATCAGATCTAAAAATTTTAATTTTTGATCTAAGAATTTAGATCTCGAAAGAAATTTCAAATCTAAAATTAGATTTAAAAATTAAGAATTTTAAATCTGAAAATTCATATCCAAAGTTTAGGTTGAAAACTAAAATTTTAGATCTAAAATTTCTATGGTCTAGATCTACACTAGATCTAAAATTTCAATCAAATTGATCTAAAAATTTGATTTTTGGATCTGGATATTAGATCAGGAAGTCATGGTTCATATTCATGTCAATAGATTCTAAAAATTATTTTTAGATTTAATGTTATGAGTTTTTGAATACAAGAGTGATGAAATTTTTAGGTCTAAAATTTTCATGTCTTTAAGTTTTTCATAAGATGATTAAATCTAAAAGTTTAGATTTGAAATTAGTTTCAACATCTAGACTAAATCCTCATATTCATAATGTACCTAATTAAAGATTTAAAATTAAAATTGGTTAGGTTCAATCTTGAGTTGATTTAAGGTTGTCCAACTATAAGGTTAATCCTTATAGTGTAAGGTTGCCCTAATACAAAATTAATCCATTTTGAGAATGGTTTTCAAGACTTAAATACATATTTTATAATCTAAAATTAAGGTTATTAGATCTAAAATTAAGAATTTAAAATCTCAACCCAAAGCATAAAATATAAGGGATTGAGCATGAGTCAAATCGAGTAGGTCATGCAATTGGATTTCATCTAGTCTTTGGTTAGGTCAAACCTAAACGATTGAACTCTTGATCGAATCAAATCAAAAGTTGATTAGGATTAGGTTAAAAGTGCTCAAGACCATGTTAATGGTTTGAGCTGGTCGATTCGATTGACATCAATCGATTGACCTAGAAGACCTAATTTGGCTTAGTGGTCGAGCCTGAATCGATTAAGCAGACCAATTCGAAACTGATAAACTAATTGGTATCTAAGATAAGCGTCGATCATAATTTTTAATTGGGGCTAACTTTTACCTAACCAACTTAGTTAGTATCTAGGAAAGAGATTATATGGCAGAACCCTCTCATCGATCTTACTTAGTTAGCTAATTTAGTTGATTATATTTTGAATAAGGTTGCTTATTGATTCGAGTTCACCCATGTCATCAAACTTGATCGATTGAGCTCTTGATCGAACAGAATCAAGAGTTAATTAGAATTAGGTCAGAAGTGCTCAAGACCATGTTAATGGTTTTGAGCTTGTCAATTTGATTAACATCAATCGATTGACCTAGAAGACCTGATTTGGCTTAGTGGTCGAGCCTGAATCGATTAAGCTGGCCAATTCAAAACTAATAAACCAATTGGTATTTAAAGCAAGTATCGATCATAATTTTTAATTGGGGCTAACTTTTACTTGGCCAACTTAGTTAGTATCTAAGAAATATGTTAAATGGCAGAACCCTCCCACCATCTTACTTACTTGGCTAATTTGGTTGATTATATTTTGAATAAGGTTGCTTACTAATTTGAGTTCATCCATGCTATCTTAATTAGTTAGACATGAAATGGGCTGACTAATTAGGTTATGACCTAAACCATATCACTTAGACATGAAATATGTGGATCTAAACTACTCAAAAATAAGATATGCTAACCCAATATAAGGATGTCAGACATTATTTGTGCTAATCTAAATAAAGTTAATCGGACATGAGATGTGCTAACCTAAACCTTATTTCATATATGATATGACCTTTTAGCTTAGCACTTGGATTGTGTATATCACCTTGGTCGTTTAGTCATAAGACCAAGCAATGTTTAAAAGCCCTCTCTTCCCATTCAATGGGATTCTTTTATGACAAGTAGGGTGCCGATGTGATTTAACTCATGAAGAAGAACCATGAAAGGATTTTTAAATAGCACTGATCTAAAGTAGCTTAGTCAGTAAGTCAGTCAGATATGAGATTATGTTGACTAATAAAGTAGAGACCTAAACCCAAACTTCCTTGTAAATATTAAGTCATAGATTTTCTACCATTGTAGAGCTCCAGATGTCTTTTGAGTGTTAATTATTCTTAGCTAGAGACAGTGATTTAATTATATGGGGGGCACAACCACTTTATTAACATGAGATTGGTGTGGGCACTAGAATTCGACAAAGGCTCCTCAACCCTCTATGGATGTCTAATTAGGGTTCCAATTTTTTCAGGTCTTGTGATAAGGCTTCAAGCCTAAACATTGTAATTTTTTTTAACCATGAATTGAGTCTCAAGTGTTTGTATTTAGTCCTGTACTTTGACCAATTTGGTCAAGTTGTGTCCTGTATTGAGTCCATTCCTGTATTGAGTCCAGTCCGAGCCTGGGTCCAAGCCGGAGTGGTCTTTGAGTCCAGCTCAACTACTATTGGACCAAGCCTTGAAGGTCAACATGTCAACCCTAGGATGCCACTTCACCACCCCATGTGGCACCACTTCACCATCCCATGTGGCGCCACCTCATCTTACCAAGTGGGCAGCACAAGTAGGAGTTTCTTGGATGCCAAATGGAGACACATCAGATATCCTTTCCTCCTTTCCCTCCCTCCATCAAGCCACTTACCAAAGAAGGGAGGGCAACCAAGGAAAGGTTGTAGACAAAGGCCTTGCTCCAAGCCTTATTTCAAGCTTCTCTCCAAAGAAGGGAGAGCAACCAAGGAAAGGTTGAAGACAAAGGCCTTGCTCCAAGCCTCATTTCAAGCTTCTCTCCAAAGAAGGGTGAGTAACCAAGGAAAGAGGGAAGACACAAGCCATGAATCTTGCCTTCTTCCCAAATTGAAGGTCAACTTTCCAAGTCCTAGGGAGCCAAATTCCTTCTTCCAAGCCCAATATCATGCCACACCCAAATCAAATTCAAGACTTGGTCAGCCAAGGAGGAGGATTTTAGATTTTTTTTTGAATTTTATATTTTTTTTTGGCGCATCATCAAGAGAAGGAATGTATTTTTTCATTCAAATTTTGAAAGGGTCTTAAGGTACCTATATAAAGGACCTTACCCCCTCCTTTGTAATATTAATGATGATGAATGAAAAGAAAATATTTGAGAGCCATTCTCTTTGTTAGTTGCCTTCATTCCTTAAGAACGTCGATCTCCGTGAGGGAGCGCCTTCGCCTTCGGGTGTCGAGAGATGTGAGGCCTCGAGTTACTTTCTCTTCTACAAATCCATTTTCCATCTTCGAGTTTGGAGGCTACTAGATGATCCATCTAGGCGCCCAACAAGAAGACCCCCAATCAACATCTTCCCCCACCTCTCTTCCCTTATTTCTTCTTGATATTTATTGACTCCTAATCCTTCTATTGATTGTTCGCAGGTTCTCCAGGTACCACGAGTACGGAGTCAATTTTTCTTGCCTTCGAGACCTTGGATGGAAAGCCGGTGCATCCACGAGGGTTGAAGGCTCGATCATCCAGGCCGCATTTGCAAGAGTGAGCGAACTCAGCATCGGGCGCTTCAGAACTTTAAGGTTTGCAACCCTAGACTCCTAAGGGGTTATTGATCTGAGAGCTAAGTCCTATGGGGTTTCTCAATCCCGGGGTCCTCTTCCTATCCTGTTTAGGGACTTACTTACTTGCTTGGATTTCTTTTCATTATAGAACCCTAGATCTTCTTTTTGTCTATCTTCAAGAATCCTTAATCCATATAAAAAAAAATAAAAAATCACAAAGAACAAAAATCACCTACATCATCTCATCCTAATATCTAGTTAGTCTGGCATCATGTTTGGTATCAGAGCATGGTTAAGACTTAGCACTTCTTAAGTACTTGGATTAGGCGCTTCACCAGGCCGTCCGGTCTTAGGAGAAAAGTAGGATTTCAAGACCCTCTCCTCCCATTCCATGGGGATCTCCTAAGGCATGTAGGGGTGCCACTATGATAGACCTTTGAAGGGGAACACAAGAAGAAAAGTTTTAAAAACCCAAAAGAAAATTTTTGTATCATTAGATCTCATCCTCTTTAAATTTCTACATTTTTTCCTTTCAGAACATGGCTTGTTTTTTTAGATATTTCTATTAATAGGAACTTCCAAGTCTTTTGATTTTTGTTTTGTTAGATCACATATAATTGAAAGTATTTTTAAAAATTTTCTCAGATTTTATTTCAGCCTGTACAATTTCTACAAGCCAGAATACTACTTGAGAGCAAATTCTATTCTGAGAATTTCAGCAAGTGCATCTTTTCAGGTTTTCATTTGTCAAATAGTTTAATTTTGCATTTAGGTTCATATCTTTTTATTTCCATCATCTTATTTCTGTTATCATATATCAAAAATCCAAAAACATAAATTAGATCCATCTCATTAGATCATTTGTATGCCATCATTTTCATAAATCATCTTAAGGGCATCAATTTGATATAGGATCAGGATTTCATTACCTGTCCCTAGCCCAAAAATCATCAACCTGCATAACGAACCCAACCCCTAAATAAAACAGAGTAGACACTTAACTTTCTCTAGTGAGCTAGGGACACCCATAAAGTCGGGTCGAACCAAGTGTCAAGCCAATTTAGACAACTTGTTTGTGTGTGCTTGAGTATCTGATGTCTAGGCAAGTGGTTCAGGGACAAGAGCCCGAAGGAAGGTGGGTTGGTTCGCTTACCTAGCCAATTTTAAGGCAAGTAAAGAGGAACCTCCACCAACCTTACACTTATCTGGCCAGGTGCCAAGTTACTACCACCAAGATTGTCTTCTTAACCTAACATTTGGTTTGATCTCTTAGGTCTAGCAAACCCCTAACATCTGTCATTGTGTATTGCATATCAACTAGATCAGGAGTCCCCTATCACCCCCATCATTCCCAATCAAGTGAATCCATGGACAACGATCGAGAAGAGAAATTGAAGGTCATCATTGAACAGTTAACCAGAATGAATAATAGGCTTGATAAGTTTGACGATAGAATTGGAGCCTTAGAGAAGAACAATATTAGACCATTTGTCGAGCCTGAGTCTGAGTCACCTTTTCATCCTAGGGATTACCCTCATCATGAACCATCTGTAGAGGCTGAACCCAGGAGAATTCCCCATTTTAACCCAGTCCAAGAGTTCGAACCTAGGAAACCTAATTCAGAGATCATGGACTAGGAAGAAAGGGCCATTATAAACATCAAGCTAGAAGCCCTTACCTTCGATGGTAGTCTAGATCCCAAGGTATACATAGACTGGGAGGAGGATATGTGTTGACCCCTGGAATGATTTTGATGATCACAAAATATTGGAGCATGTATTTGATACTAATTCTTTTAAATTACTTGAGAGGTTTTGCAGGAAATTGGTTACCTTAGTTTAAAATGGTTTTCAAATTGATTGGAAGGTAATTCAATAATGTATGAAGTTTTATGGACTTGAACTTGTAAATACCCTAGTTTTATCAATCTTGTAATCTTGTGAAATAGGCTAAAAATTATAAAATTATGAGTGTGAAGATTAGCTCTTAGTTGATTCAAGTGTTGAAGAGTTTTGGAGAAGCTTGAAGCATTAATTGAAGACTTTGCAAGAGCTGACTCATGGATCAAGAGCCGACTCGTTGTGGAACGGCATGGAAAAAACTTCAAAATTTCAGTATCAAGAGCCGACTCCTATCCCAAGAGCCGACCCATGGAAGAAAATATTTTTCTGAAGCCTGAGATCTCGAGCCGACTCTAGCCCCAAGAGCCGACTCGTCCAGAGTTATGAATTTTGAAGGACTGAGAACTCGAGCCGACTTTGCCTTGAAGAGCCGACTCTAGGTATTCATCATTTTGAATTAACTTGGCAAGAGCCGACTCCAGCTTGAAGAGCTAACTCTTACAGAAATTTAGTTTGGACTGTCTGAGACTTTGAGCTGACTCGTGGACCTCGAGCTGACTCATGTAGCCATTTCTGCACTCCAACGGCTAGTTGCTGAAGTTGATTTTTGAACTCCATTTCATCTCCAACAGCTCTTTCACGAATCTCTAGGCCCTACAATGACTATATCTCTTAAAAAACTATAAAAGGGATTGTTTTTGAAGGATAAAATGATTAATTATAGCATTTATTATGGAATTATCTTAAGATATTGAAGAGCTTTCAAGTCTTTCACCTACCTACTTCAAGAGCTTTCAAGATTGGATTCAAAGCATCACCAACTCTACTCCATCATTGAATCCACTCATTGAAGAAGCAAAGAAGCGGCTTGAAGGGCATTATAGAGCATTCAAAGCTAGGCTTCATCTTGATCTACGTCGGCAACACTTAAACAAACTCGGTTTGTTGTAGTTGCTTGTTTATCTTTTATCTATCTTTATTTTCTCTCTAAGAATAGCAACGAGCTGTATCTTAAGAGAGGGTTGAAGGTTTTTAGGTGAGCCTTGTGAAAATCTAAGTTGGGTTCTTGGTGATCCCGGTATAAAACCAAGTGTTAGGGTTTTCTTTGGTAATCCTGTTTAAAACCAAAGAGAGGTTGGGTTTCTTTTGTAATCTCGGTAAAACCAAAGTGTATAGGTTTGGATTGTAAGCCTGGTAAAATAATTCGACTGTATTCCGGTTGGGGGATATAGTGGAAATCCCAAGTGGTGCTTGGGTAGTAGACATAGGAGCCGGTTGCTCCAAACCACTCTAAATCTTTTGTGTTTGTGCTTGTGTTCTTATTGCTTTATTGCTTTTACTTAATTACTTCCGCATTGCATATTGCACCACAACACTAAAAGAATTTCAAAGTATACATAATTGTGAAAAGCTTTTTAATCCCAATTCACCCCCCACTTGGGAAGCCACCTAGGCAACAAGTGGTATCAGAGCTGAGTCTCTGAAAGTTACTTAGAGTAAAGATATATGGCACATCACATGAGCACTTCATTGGTCGAATGTCAATCCACAAATCGACCTTCACTTTTTACTGAAACAAATTATACATATTGGAAGGCAAGAATAAAAATATACATTCAAGCCAAAGATTTTTTTTTATAAAAAATTATCTTGAAAGGACCTCACACACCCACTATTAAAGTAAATGATGTAGAGGTTCCCAAACTAGAAGAGAAATGGGATGAGAATGATATGAAATTAGCTGAGCTAAATGCCAAAGCAATGAACTTATTGTAATTGTGCTTTGGATCCAAATGAGTTTAACAGAATTTTAACTTGTAATTCTGCTAAAGAATTTAGGATAAGCTAGAAATCACACATGAAGACACATCACAAGTTAAAACATCAAAAATTAATCTTCTTGTGCATAATTATGAGCTATTTAAAATGGATCCTAGTGAGACTATATCTGCTATGTATACTCGATTTATTGATATTATAAATGGTCTCAAAAGTCTGGATAGAACTTCACTAATGTTGATCTTGTTCAAAAAGTTTTAAGATCCTTGCCAGATAAATGGGAAGCTAAGGTGACAGCTATTCAAGAGGGGAAGGACCTAAACACTCTGCTACTAGATGAACTGCTTGGATCACTGATCACACATGAATTAGCTATGCAATAAAGGACCAAGGAAGATACCAAAAGAAAGAAAGCTATAGCATTTAAAGCTACAAAAGAAGATAAAAATGAAGACTCTGACTCATCGGATGATGAGGATCTAGAAAATGATGAAATTTCCCTTATTATGAAAAAATTCAAAAGGTTTATGGGCCGAAGAAAAATAAATAGATGGAGAAAGCAATTCAAAAAGGGAGATTTCGGGAGAGAGAGAAAAAGACAAAGAAAAAGAGAAGGATGAAGATAAAGATCAAGTACTAATCTGTTATGGATGTAAGAAGCCAGGACACATTCATCTTGACTGTCCTGAAGCAAAGAAAAAGATGATCACCAAAAGGAAGAAAAAGACAATGCTTGCAGCATGGAGTGACAGCGATGAATCTACATCCACTGAAGATGATGAAGAGACAACAAAAATTGTACAAATCTGTCTTATGGATTTGGAGGATGAGGTAACTACTTCTGAATCTAATTTGAAATTTATATATGATGAGCTGCATAATGCATTTTGTGAATTATTAGCAAAATACAAAAAAGCTGGTTTGAGAATGAAAGCCTTGAAAAATCATTGTAATTCTATTGAAAAAGATAAAAATGAATTTGGTGAAAGAAATAAGATTTTGCAAAGAGAATTAAACATAGTTTGTGAAAGACTTAAGACTATTCAATTTGAAAAAGAAGAGCTTCTTGAGAAAAACAAAGATTTGAAAAATGAAAATGATGATTTAAAGAAGGAAGTTCAAAAGCTCAAGCCTTTGGTTGAAAAACTAACCCTAAATTCCAACAAGCTTGAATTAATTTTGAAAGATCAAAGAGAGATAAATAATAAATTTGGAGTTGGTTATAAAGGTTCTATTTCAAACAAATTTTCTGCATCTACTTCATATGTTCCTAAGTTTACTACTTCAAAACAAGTTAGACCTAAATTTGCATCATCTCATGTTTATTATTCAAAGTCAAAATTGTATGCTATGCATGTAATAACATTGGTCATAAGGCATTTGAATATCATTTGAAACATAATGACAAAAAGAAAATTAAGAAAGTTTGGGTTCCAAAAGGAACCATTTCCGCTAACTTGCAAGGACCCAAGAAAGCTTGGGTACCTAAATCTATTAAATGATTATTTTACAGGGATGTATTGCAGCCATAAATATAAAGAAAAGATGGTATCTGGATAGCGGCTATTCAAGATACATGACGGGTGATATTGATCGATTATTCATCCTAGAACAAAAGGATGGTGGAATGGTAACATTTTGTGATAATCGAAAAGGAATGATAATCGGTATTGGTAAAATCAAAATTACTCCTTCTACATTTATTGAGAATGTGTTACTTGTAAAAAAGTTAAAGCATAATCTTTTGAGTATTAATCAGCTATGTGACATTGGTTTTAATATTTTCTTTAAGTCATCAATGTGTATAGTAGTTGATCCACTTGACTCTAGTACAAATTCATTAAACACAGACTTGGTAACATTTATGTAGTAGATCTTAATGATCTAGCTATGTCAAGTAACACAAGTCTTGTAGCAATGAATGACAAGAGCAAGGAATCAAGTTTCCTATGGCATAGACGACTTGGACATGATAGTATGGGCACTATAGCTAAACTTATTTCAAAGGATTTAATCAAAGGTTTGCCAAAATTTAAAGTTAATTTTGATTATGTATGCGATGCTTGTCAGTTAGGAAAACAAGTGAGGGGAAGTTTTAAATCCAAAAACATCGTTTCTGCTACTATACCCTTAGAGCTACTTCACATGGACTTATTTGGACCTACTAGGACTACCAGCCTAGGTGGTATGAAATATGGCCTTGTGATTGTAGATGTTTTTTCAAGATACATATGGGTTTTGTTTATTACACATAAAGATAAAACTTTCAAAGTATTCAAAAAGTTTTATAAAAGAGTTACAAATTTGAAAATTCTATCTATTATTTCAATTCATAGTGATCATGGCATCGAATTTGAAAATCAATATTTTGATCACTTTTGTACAAAGCACGGTATTGATCATAACTTCTCTATACCTAGAACACCACAACAAAATGGTATTGTAGAAATAATGAATCGTACATTGGAAGAAATGTCCAAAACAATGCTTTGTGAAGGAAATCTTCCAAAATACTTTTGGACAGAAGCTATAAATACCGTATGCTATATTTTGAACAGAATTTTGATTAGACCTATTATCAGAAAAATCCCCTATGAACTTTAGAACAATAAAAAATCTAATATTAAGTATTTTCATGTTTTCAGTTGTAAATATTTTGTTCTTAACAATGGAAAGGATAATCTTGGTAAATTTGATGCAAAATCCGATGAGACTATTTTTCTTGGATATTCTCTAAATAGTAAAGCCTATCATGTTTTCAATAAAAGAACTTTGACTGTCGAAGAATCTGTATATGTAGTTTTTAATGAATCTGACATTACATCTTCTAGAAAGGAAGATTTTGTGATGATGATGCAGGTACATTAGAACATGGACTGAAAGATTTGACTCTCAAAGATAAACAATCAAGTGAACCACATGAATAAGAGGTAAGCAAAAATCATGATGATATACCCAAGGAATAGAGGTATGTACAATCACACCCTAAATAATTAATTATAGGAGACCCATCTCAAGATGTTAAAATTAGATCTGCATATAGAAATACACATGACTTAATTGCTTTTATTTCTCATGTAGAACCACACAATTTAGAAGAAGCTAAAATTGATCCTAATTGGATGTTATCAATGCAAGATGAATTAAACCAATTTAGGATAAACAATATTTGGACCCTAGTAGAAAGACCTAATGACTATCCTGTTATAGGTACTATGCGGGTTTATAAAAATAAACTAGATAAAGAAGGAAATATGATTAGAAATAAGGCTAAACTGGTAGCACAAGGATATAATCAAGAAGAGGGAACATATTTTGATGAAACTTATGTGCCAGTAGCTAGATTAGAAGCCATTAGATTACTACTAGCTTATGCATGCTTTATGAATTTTAAATTATTTCAAATGGACATAAAGAGTGCATTTTTGAATGGTTTTATATCCGAAGAGGTTTTTGTTGAGCAACCACCGGGTTTTATCGATCACACTTTTCCAAATCATGTTTTCAAATTAAATAAAGCTTTGTATGGTCTGAAACAGGTACCAAGAGCTAGTATAACAGACTAAGCAAGTTTTTAATTGCAAATGATTTTGTAAGAGGTAGTGTTGACACCACACTATTTATTCAAAGAAAGAATAATGATATTTTAGTTGTTCAAATCCATGTTGAAGATATTATTTTTGGATCTACTGATGAATATTTGTGTCAAGATTTTGCTAAGTTAATGCTGGAAGAATTCGAGATGAGCTTGATGGGTGAGCTAAGTTACTTTCTTGGCCTTCAAATCAAACAAACTAAAGAAGGTATCCTGATCAACCAGGCCAAGTACATCAAAGAGATTATCAAAAAATTTGGCATGGAATTAAGCAAAGAAAATGGAATATCCATGAGTCCTGCATGTAGACTTGATAAAGATGAGAATGACATAAATGTTGATCAAAAGCTGTACCGAGGTATGATCAGTTCTTTACTTTATCTGACAACTAGTAGACCTGATATTTTATTTAGTGTTTGTATGTGTGCACGTTTTCAATCTAATCCAAAAGAGTCACATATCATAGCTATTAAAAGAATCATTAAATATCTGAAAGGCACATGCAATGTAGGTTTATGGTATTCTAAGCATGCATCTTTGAAATTAATTAGTTATTCAGATGCTGATTATGGAGGCTATAAAATTGATAGAAAAAGTACAAGTAGCACCTGTCAATTTCTAGGTGTTAACTTGATTTCTTGGCACTGTCTCAAACAAAACTCTGTAGTATTATCTACTACTGAGGCAGAATATGTGGCTGCTGGGAGCTATTATGCTCAAGTGCTGTGGGTCAAGCAACAACTAGAAAGTTATGGTGTTCTCTAATCTAAAATTCCTATTAAATGTGATAATACTAGTGCTATTAATTTATCCAAAAATCCAATTTAACACTCACGAACTAAGCACATAGAAATTAGACATCATTTTATTTATGATCATATTTTAAATAATATTGTTGAATTAGAATTTGTATCCACTGAAGATCAACTTGCTGATATTTTTACTAAACCACTTAGTCTAGATAGATTTGAAAAAATTAGAGGCGAATTAGGACTGTGTGACCCATTCTGAACAATTTTGACCTATTTTTTAAAAAAGATAAGGAAAAATTATCTATGTATTTCAAATTTTTCTAGAGCATAGGACAACCTTTTTTAATGTCTAGAAACTTATAGAAAATGATTTTGACCTTTTCGACTTTTAGGCTGCTTTTTGGCTCGAGCCGACTAGAGTCATCAGACTGCTCGGCGAGCCGACTCGAAAGTTGGGTCGAAAGTTTTTAAATAGGGTTTCAGTGGTTTTTCTTCACTATGTTTTTAGGTTTTACTCTCTTCCACTTAGCCGACTCCTCTTTCCATCCATAAAACCCTTCCTAATCCATCCAAACTCTTAATCCTAGCTAAATGGCACCCCGTAAGGCCGTAGCTAAGAAACCCCACCGGGTGGTTCGGACGGTCGCGAAAGAAAGGAGAACAAAACGGTGCTTGGACACCTCCAATCCGGAAGAAGAACAGTAGATTGAGCAAGAACAAGAGCCACAGGCATCCAGACAAGTGATTCTAATGGGAAATCGTCAAGTAACTCCTGGTAGGTGCATTGATTTTAGTTTCTTGGAGCACAAATAGTTATGCATTGGAGATTGGTTAGAGAAACAAGGTTGAAAGAATTTTTCTGTTGAATGTACCTACGTATCCCATTTTGGTCAGGCAATTTTTTAAAAATATGTCCTTAGGTGCATTTCATATCGAAGGAACTGTGAAGGGAAAACACATTGAGGTTAGTGAACAAAAACTGTCAAGTGTCCTAAATATTCCAAAAGAAGATGAATGTTATTTCGTTTTAAAAGAGAAGTAGAAGACCCTAAGACTAATACTGGAAAGATCTAATGTGAAAGGTGTTGTGCATGTTAGTGCAAATCAGTTATTATTGGAGATGAGACTGTTGCACAATATTATCAGTCGGATTTTATTGCCCCGGACAGGGCAATTTGATTGGGTCAGTGAGCGTGACCTTGTATTTATGAGATGTCTGATTGAGGGGGAGGCCCTCAACTTACCATTTATCATGCTTTCATAGATGAGAGAGGTGGCTCGTAGGGCACGAGCTTATCTACCATATGAGATGGTCTTCACACTTTTATTTCAGGATGCCCTGGTAGATCTGACAGATGAGGACAGCCAGCTACTACTACACACTGACAGGTATACTCTAAAATCCCTTACTCGGATGGAATTTATTAAAGTAGACGATCATTGGATTCGAAAGACTTCAGGTATTCTGATAGCACACTCAGATGATTCAGAGGAGGACACTCAAGCAGCAAAGGGACATGGTGAGGAGGCAGATGCACATGCTGATGAGGCTGGACCGTCAGAGCCAACTCCTGCCACTCCTCGTTCACCACTCAGGAGATCTACAGCTGTTGGACCTGATGCAGATGACAGACTACAGAGAGTACTGGATAAGATATCTTGTCTCAAATCTGACACTGATACCATGATTGCTCTACTTCAGTCTGAGATGCAGTAGGGATTCCAGGATATTATGACCATTCTTAGATAGCTTACTGCAGCCAACCAGTATGTACCGACGACTTCGATAGCAGCACCTGACACTAGCACTGGCACTAATCGAGAGCAGAGATAGGCGGCACATTTCAGTGACATACCTTCACATGCCACTCCTGCTGATGCTGAGGCCGAGGCTAGTATTGAGGTTTCAGGATCTGATGTTGGACATACTCCAGCTACAGAGATACTATCTACTACCAGCACTTTGGCGTTATCCTTTGATCCTCCGACTGTGATACCCACTCCCATTATCATATCTTCAGAGTCCAAAGCCAAAGCCAAAACTAAAGTTTCTAGGACTACCACTCCTACTAGGCCTAGAATCAGGGATCTTAGACCTAGGTTTCCTAAGTTTAAGCCTAGTCCGGGAATCTTAGAGGTCGGTTCCTCCACTAGTGAGGAAGACCTTAGTGGTGATGATCCTAATCCATCTTTTTAATGTTTTTAGACTTTTATCTTGATGTTTTTTAGGACTCTATGCTTGTTATATTTTGTTGTTGTGATACCATTTTATCGTGCCGAGGCACATCTGTAATGTATTACCTATGTACTCACTTTTTATATCTATATATATCTTTTTCATGCTACATGTCTATCTTTGTTATCATTGATTTCTTGTGAATGTATGTTCTCTTATCTTTTATACCTTTTGTTGATGACAAAAAGGGGGAGAAGTGAGAATGTGCATGAATGAAAATGATATAATATGGAGAAGGGAGATTGACATAAAAATGATGATATGATAAGCTAGAATGTTGATTCATGAAAATTTGATGAAAATTAAAAGAAATGCTATTACAATGTAAGGGGGAGTTTTTTGTTAAGTTTCCTGTTAAATTTTCATGAAATTTACTTCAAATATTTGGTAATTTTATAAGTTTCGATACGCATTGTTGATACTCTTGATACATTATGTGTTAATATATTATGTTTCGATACCTATTACTCATATGATACAGATAATACAATGTATCGATACATATGATACTTGGTGTTAATAGTGTTCAGTTTTATACACTTGATACATATGATACATCGTGACACACTGTATTGATACCTTGATACTTAATCTGTGTGATACACATTATGTCTAATATCATTTGATAAATATGAATATACTGTAATTGTAAAGTGCTTTTAAATTTTAATCATGCCCAGTGTTTTGTCATCATCAAAAAGGAGAGATTGTTGACCCCTAGAATGATTTTGATGATCACAAAATATTGGAGCATGTATTTGATACTAATTATTTCAAATTACTTGGGAGGTTTTGTAAGAAATTGGTTACCTTAGTTTCAAATGGTTTTCAAATTGATTGGAAGGTAATTCAATTATGTATGAAGTTTTATGGACTTGAACTTGTAAATGCCCTAGTTTTATCAATCTTGTAATCTTGTAAAATGGGCTGAAAATTGTAAAATTATGAGTATGAAGATTAGCTCTTAGTTAATTCAAGTGTTGAAGAGTTTTGGAGAAGCTTGAAGCATTAATTGAAGACTTTGCAAGAGCTGACTCATGGATCAAGAGCCGACTCATTGTGGCATGGCACGGAGAAAATTTCAGAGTTTCAGTATCAAGAGCCGACTCCTATCCCAAGAGCCGACTCATGAAAGAAAATATTTTTCTGAAGCCTGAGATCTCGAGCCGACTCATCCAGAGTTATGAATTTTGAAGGACTAAGAACTCGAGCCGACTCTACCTTGAAGAGCCGACTCTAGGTATTCATCATTTTGAATTAACTTGGTAAGAGTCGACTCCAGCTTAAAAAGCCAACTCTTACAGAATTTCATTTTGGGATGTCTGAGACTTCGAGCCGACTCGTGGACCTCGAGCTGACTCGATAGCCATTTCTGCAGTCTAACGGCTAGTTGCTGAAGTTGATTTTTGAACTCTATTTTGTCTCCAACAGCTCTTTCACGAATTCTTAGGCCCTACAACGGCTATATCTCTTAAAAAGACTATAAAAGGGATTGTTTTTGAAGGATAAAATAATTAATTATAGCATTTATTATGGAATTATCTTGAGATATTGAAGAGCTTTCAAGTCTTTCACCTACCTACTTCAAGAGCTTTCAAGATTGAATTCAAAGCTTCACCAACTCTACTCCATCATTGAATTTACTTATTGAAGAAGCAAAGAAGTAGCTTGAAGGGCATTAAAGAGTATTCAAAGCTAGGCTTCATCTTGATCTACATCGGCAACACTTAAACAAACTCGGTTTGTTGTAGTTGCTTGTTTATTTTTTATCTATCTTTGTTTTCTCTCTAAGAACAGCAAAGGGCTATGTTTTAAGAGAGGGTTGAAGGTTTTTATGTGAGCCTTGTGAAAACCTAAGTTGGGTTCTTGGTGATCCCGGTATAAAACTAAGTGTTAGGATTTTCTTTGGTAATCCCGTTTAAAACCAAAGGGAGGTTGGGTTTCTTTGGTGATCCCAGTAAAACCAAAGTGTATAGGTTTGGATTGTGAGCCTGGTAAAACAATCCGACTGTATTCCGGTTGGGGAATATAGTGGAAATCCCAAGTAGTGCTTGGGTAGTGGACGTAGGAGCGGTTGCTCCGAACCACTCTAAATCTTTTGTGTTTGTGCTTGTATTCTTATTGCTTTATTGCTTTTACTTAATTTCTTCCGCATTGCATATTGCACCACAACACTAAAAGAATTTCAAAGTGCACATAATTATGAAAGTTTTTTAATCTCAATTCACCCCCCTCTTGGAAAGCCACCTGGGCAACAACATGGAACAGTATTTTGACTGGTACACAATTACGGAAAGGATGAAGTTTAAGTTTGCTAAAGTTAGGTTGGTTCGCTAGGCTAGGTTATTTTGGAATAGTGTGGAAAGACTGGTAGAGCAGAGAGAACAACAACCCATAGCAACTTGGAGGGACATGAAAGCCAGACTTAGAGAGAAGTATCGACCACAATCTTAAACCCAGAATTTATTAGACCAGTGGCAGAATCTGAGTCAAGGGAACAAGAGTGTGGCCGAATACATCGCAAAGTTTGATGAGTATGTCATGAGATGTAATGTCAATGAATCAGCTTCTATAACCCTGTCTAGGTTTAGGGCTAGCCTACACCCAGACATCCAGAGAGAGCTTTACTTTAGAGAGGTCACTGATTTAGAGTATGCTTACCAAGTTGCGAGGAATTGTAAGCATTTCCAGAGGGCCCCTACCTATCATAGACCTGAACCCTTTAAGAACCCTAATCAAATCCCAGGACCTACCAAGGGTATAGTCAGGCCTACCCGAGTTGACCCAGTCCAAACCGACTCGACCCGAGTGACCCAACCCCAGCCGCCCAGTCCGAGCTGACCAGACCTGAACCAACCCCATTTTAGTAGAGAGGAAAAGGGTAAAGCTATTGGAGTCCAGAGGAGCCTCACTCCCTAAAACAAATGCTTTAGATGTCATAAACCAGGGCATTATGCTAGCCAGTGCACCTCCACAGCCCTAGTCATAGAAGAGCCAATTGAGAATGAAATAGAACCCATTGTTGAACCAGAAGGAGAAGTCTATGAGCCAGAAGATCAGTTGTTGGAAGAATATGAGGGAGAGGAAGAGCAGTTTGAATATGAAGACCTTCTAGGAGTAGTTAGGTGCATCCTTACCCAAAACGTAGTGCAAGAAGATTGGCGTAGGATAAACATCCTACAAACCTTTGTCAAACTAGGGGATAAGGTGTGCAAAATCATAGTTGATTGTGGGAGCTACGTCAATGCTATCTTTTCAAGTACTGTCAAAGCCTTAGGATTGACCCCAGTTCCTCATCTCAACCCTTACAAGGTCTCTTGGATAGATTCAACTTCCATACCCATAAAGTCTATGTGCCAAGTCTTGATCAAGTTGCAGTCTTATGAAGAGAAGATTTGGTGTGATGTCCTTCCCATGGATGTCAGTAGTATTATCTTAGGATGACCTTGGCTTTATGATCATGATGCCACCCTTTATGGTCGGACCAATAGCTGTACCTTCAACCACCATAGGAAGAAATTTACTATCAATCCAATTCAGCCTAAGGACCAGGCTAAAAGAGGATCAAGTAGCCTTAAGGAAAAGAAGCCTAGAGTCAACCTGATCAAGTCCAAAGAATTGGAGAAAGAGATTGCTGAGGGAGCCCCTATTTGGATTTTGGCCACCAAATAGAGTCATGAGCCGACCCAAATAGAGCACCCCCGAGAAGTAATTAAGCTCTGGAAGAATTTAAGGATGTTTTTCCTGATGAATTACCTGATCATCTGCCACCTCTTAGGGACATCAAACATGCCATAGACTTGGTCCCATGAGCCACCTTACCCAACCTTCCTCATTATAGAATGAACCCCACCGAACACCAGGAATTGCATAAACAAGTGGGAGAGTTGCTTAGGAAGGGTTTTCTTAGGGAGAGTTTAAGTCCCTATTATAGAATGAACCCCACCGAACACCAGGAATTGCATAAACAAGTGGGAGAGTTGCTTAGGAAGGGTTTTCTTAGGGAGGGTTTAAGTCCCTATGCCGTCCCTGCATTGCTAACCCCTAAGAAAGATGGAACCTAGAGAATGTGTATAGATTGCAGAGCCGTAAATAAAATCATGATAACATATAGGTTTCCCATCCCCCGTTTGGATGATATGCTTGATATGATGGCCAGAGCCACTATCTTTTCCAAGATAGACCTTAAGAGTGGCTACCACCAGATTAGGATTAGACCTGGGGATGAATGGAAGACAACTTTTAAGACTAAGGATTGCCTTTTTGAATGGGTAGTGTGCCTTTTGGACTTTCTAATGCACCTAGCACCTTTATGAGGGTCATGACCCAAGTCCTGAAAGAGTTTACTGGAAAATTTTTGGTGGTATATTTCAATGACATTTTGATATACAGCAGGACTAAAGAGGACCACCTTAACCATCTTAGGATAGTCTGCTAGACCCTTAGGGAGAATAGCCTTTATGCCGATCCAAAGAAATGCGAGTTCATGACAACGAGGGTTATCTTCCTAGGTTTTGTAGTCATCCCAGATGGAGTCTCCGCTGATCCCGAGAAAGTTAAAGCCATAGTTGAGTGGCTAGTCCCTACTAGTATCCATGATGTGCGTAGTTTCCATGGCCTAGCCATTTTTTATAGGAGATTTATTCAGGGATTTAGTTCTATCATAGCACCCATCATCGACTGCATCAGGAAGGGAGGCTTCCAATGGACCAAAGCTGCAGATAAAGCCTTCCAAGAAATCAAAGATAAAATGATACAAGCACCTATCCTATGATTATCTGATTTTTCTAAGGTTTTTGAGGTTACTTGTGATGCTTCAGGAGTTGGCATTGGAGGAGTACTTAGTCAGGAAAATCATCCCGTAGCCTTCTTTAGTGAGAGACTCAATGAGGCCAAAGTTAAGTACTCGACTTACGATAAAGAGTTCTATGCAGTCGTTCAGGCTCTTAGGTACTGGAAGCATTATCTGTTACCCCAAGAATTCGTTCTTTTCTCTAACTATGAAGCCCTTCGATACCTAAACTCCCAGAAAAGATTAAACCTTGGGCACGCTAAGTGGGTAGAATACATCTAGGTCTATTCCTTTGTGCTTAAACATCATGTTGGTACTGAGAATAAGGTAGCTGATGCCCTTAGCCATCGTGCACTGTTGCTGAATACCGTTAGGGCTGAGGTTATAGGATTTGATCGATTAAAAGAGCAATACAAGACCTGTCCTAACTTCAGTGAGATCTTCCAATCCAAGAAATAAGAACCATCTAGCGCCCATAGTGAGTACACCCTCCAAGAAGGTTACCCTTTCAAAGCAAATAGATTGTGCATTCCCAAGACCTCTCTTCGAGAATTCTTAGTTTGGGAAACCTATGCAGGAGGTCTAGCTGGTCACTTCGGTAGAGAAAAGACCATCTTAGCAGTAGAAGACCAGTTCTTTTAGCCAAGCCTGAAGAAGGATGTAGCCAACATTGTTTCCCGATGTCGAACCTGTGCTGTTGGCAAATAGCAGAAGCAGAATACTGGCCTGTATACCCCTCTGCTTGTGCCTAATCGCCCTTGGCAAGACCTTAGCATGGACTTTGTGGTAGGATTGCCCAAGACCATAAGGAAGCATGATTCAGTCTATGTAGTGGTTGATAGGTTCTCCAAAATGGCCCATTTCATACCCTGCTCCCAGACCCTAGATGCTTCCAAAGTTGCCAAGCTCTTTCTCGAGAATATGATTAAGTTACATGGCCTTCCCAAAATCATAGTATCCGATAGGGATGTCTGATTTACTAGTTACTTCTGGAAAACCCTTTGGCACTTACTAGGCACCAAGCTAAAGTTTTCGACTGCCTACCACCCGCAGACCGATGGCCAAACTGAACTAGTCAACTACAGCCTAGGGAACCTCTTGAGGTGTTTGATAGGTGAACATACCAGAAATTAGGATCTTCTCTTACCTCGAGCTGAGTTTACCTACAATAGTTCAGTGAATAGGACCACCGGGAAAAGTCTTTTCGAGATTGTAAGTGGTTACAAACCTAACCGACATCTTGATCTGATTCCCCTACCTATCCATGCTCGTGTCTTTGAGTTCGCTGAATCCTTTGCACAGTATATTAGGGACATGCATAAGAAAATTAGCTAAAAAATTAATCTAAGTAATAATGCAAATAAAAGAATGGCTGATTCCCAGAAACTAGCCAAAGAGTTTAAAATTGGGGATTTTGTAATGATTAAGCTTAGGCCTAAATGGTTTCCATCAGGAACCATCAAGAAACTTCATGCTCGTGGAGCTGGCCCCTTTAAAGTGATTAGGAGAGTTGGCCCTAATGCCTAAATTCTTGAGCTACCCCCAGATTATGGCATTAGCTCGACTTTCAATATCTTAGACTTAGTCGAGTATAGGGAACTACCAAACATACCTAGCGAGCCATTTGGGCCTAACCTTTCATTTGAGAGTGAACCCAACCCAGAGTGTCCACCTCCAATTTTACCTGAGAGAGGAGAGCGGATCGAGCGTGTCCTGGATGACCAAGCTATCACCACCTAGGGCAAAGGTTATCAATGTTTCTTGGTATGATGGCAAGGCCGACTTGAGTCCGATGACTCGTGGATTACCCCGGAGGACTTGCAGTGCCTCGACCCCGACCTTCTGGAAGAGTACCTAAGCCAAATCAACTCTTACTCAACAGGGTTGAGTTCCTCCCATCCTGGGAGAACTGGAGTGGGCACTAGAATTCGACAGAGGCTCCTCAACCCTCTGTGGATGTCTAATTAGGGTTCCAATTTTTTCAGGTCTTGTAATAAGGCTTCAAGCCTAAAAATTGTAATTTTTTTTAGCCATGAATAGAGTCTCAAGTGTTTGTGTTTAGTCCTGTACTTTAACCAATTTGGTCAAGTTGTGTCCTGTATTAGGTCCAGTCCTGTATTGAGTCTAGTCCAAGTCTGGATCCAAGCCGGAGTGGTCTTTAAGTCCAGCTCAACTACTATTGGGCCAAGCCTTGAAGGTCAACATGTCAACCCTAGGGTGCCACTTCACCACCCCATGTGGTGCCACCTCATCTTGCCAAGTGGGCAGCACAAGTAGGAGTTTCTTGGGCGCCAAATGGAGACACATCAAATATCCTTTCCTCCTTTCCCTCCCTCCATCAAGCCACTTACCAAAGAAGGGAGGGCAACCAAGGAAAGGTTGAAGACAAAGGCCTTGCTCCAAGCTTCATTTCAAGCTTCTCTCCAAAGAAGGGAGAGCAACCAAAGAAAGGTTGAAGACAAAGGCCTTACTCCAAGCCTCATTTTAAGCTTCTCTCCAAAGAAGGGTGAGTAACCAAGGAAAGAGGGGAGACACAAGCCATGAATCTTGCCTTCTTCCCAAATTGAAGGTCAACTTTCCAAGTCCAAGGGAGCCAAATTCCTTCTTCCAAGCCCAATATCATGCCACGCCCAAATCAAATTCAAGCCTTCGTTGGCCAAGGAGGAGGATTTCAGATTTTTTTTGAATTTCAGAATTTTTTTTGGCGCATCATCAAGAGAAGGAATGTATTTTTTCATTCAAATTTTGAAAGGGTCTTCAGGTGCCTATATAAAGGACCTTACCCCCTCATTTGTAATGTTAATGATGATGAATGAAAAGAAAATATTTAAGAGCCATTCTCTTTGTTAGTTGCCTTCATTCCTTAAGAACGTCGATCTCCGTGAGGGAGCGCCTTCACCTTCGGGCATGGAGAGGTGTGAGGCCTCGAGTTACTTTCTCCTTCGCAAATCTATCTTTCATCTTCAAGTTCGGAGGCCACTGGATGATCCATCTAGGCGCTCAGCAAGAAGACCCCCAATCAACATCATCCCCAACCTCTCTTCCCTTATTTCTTCCTGATACTTATTGATTCCTAATCCTTCTATTGATTGTTCGCAGTTCCTCCAAGTACCACAAGTATGGAGTTAGTTTTCCTTGCCTTCGAGACCTTGGATGGAAAGCCGGCGCATCCGTGGGGGTTGAAGGCTCGATCATCCAGGGCGCATTTGCAAGAGCGAGCGAACTCAGCATCGGGTGCTTCAAAACTTTAAGGTCTGTAACCCTAGACTCCTAAGGGGTTATTGATCCGAGAGCTAAGTCCTACGAGGTTTCTTAATCTTGGGATCCTCTTTCTATCCTGTTTAGGGACTTACTTGCTTGGATTTCTTTTCATTATAGAGCCCTAGATCTTCTTTTTTGTCTGTCTTCGGGAATCCTAAATCCATATAAAAAAACTAAAAAATCATAAAAAACAAAAATCACCTGCATCATCTCATCCTGGCATCTAGTTAGTCCCGAATCAGAGATGTTGTAGGGTGAAGATGAAGTTGGGCCCAATAATGAGGCAGGATAAGAGACCCAATGATGACTTCATTTCGCATGAATGATAAGTCTGACTTAACTAGGGAGTATGGGTAATCACTATCAGGTGAGCCCACATGACTTGAAGATCAAGTTGTTGCAAGATGCTTAAGAAACATTGAACAAGAGTTGTCCACTCATTGGTTTACGTGTTATCAATAATTATTAGATGAGGTGCATAAAATTAGTGGGACCACAATATCTACTAGGGACCCTAGTTGCATAGGTGTTTTTGCATTTCTACTAAGGAGTGTGAGAAATCCATGAAAATAATAGGAGTCTAATTTAATTCTTAAAGTTCTTGGAACAAATTTAAAAATAAATATAATCATCTAACTTTAATCTTTACTTTTTTGTGGATTAAAAATTAGCTTCTAACCCTCTTAAACTAATTGATTAACTATAACCTATTATAATGACCGGCTCAATTTGAAAAATTAGTTAGACAAGTTAAGTACAGTAATAAATCAAAATTATCCTTTATTACCAAGCCATTCAGGCTGACCTAACTGCAATCGATCCATGATCATTGCTTGATAATTGATGTGGTACATTTGCTGACGTGGAGCATGCAGGCGGCCATGCAGCTAAGGGACCTACTACCTGGGCATAATGGCCAGGTAAAGACCCAAGGTGAGCCCTCCTACTGAGGTCAACTCCCAGCCGGGGTCATGCTCATAGGGCGAGCCCTCCGACTGAGGCTAGGTCCCAGTCGGGGTCAAGCTCATGCTTCTAAGGTGAGCCCTCTTGCCGAGGTCAGCTCCCAATTAGGGTCATGCTCACAGGGCGAGCCCTCTAACTGAGACTAGCTCCCGGCCAGGGTCGAGCTCATGCTTCCAAGGCAAGCCCTCCTGTCGATGTCAGCTCCCAGACAGGATCATGCTCATAGGGCGAGCCCTCCAACTAAGGCCAACTCCCGGCCGGGGTCGAGCTCATGCTTCCAAGGCGAGCCCTCCTATCAAGGTCAGCTCCCAGCTGGGGTCGTGCTCATGCTTTCTAGGATCAGTGCCCTAACCAACTACCCAAAAGGAACATCTCTATTTAGAAGTGGTGGTTTATCTTTCTTAAAGGAGGTAGTGCAGCAATCCCGGGGTGCACAAGTCGAACCCCCACTGAGCACCGCAGCACCAACCCAGCATACTATCATCGAGCCGGCTCCCGCCTGGGGACGAGCACCGCAGCACCACCCAAGGGATGTTGACGTGGCACCAGCCTCACCTTAATAGTGGCACCCATATTCCATGGGCCCAGACCCCCCATCCGGTCGAACCAAGAGGGTGTGACCTGGCCCACCTAACAATCCCCCCCAGTGAAAAATCTCTCGAAAATTCTATCTGTAGGGATTCGAACCCGTGACTTCGGCTCTGATACCAACTCTAGGATCGACGTCCCAACCAACTATGCAAATGGAATGTCCCTATTTAGAAGTGGTGATTTATCTCTCTTAAAGTAGGAAGCACAGTAAACCCGGGGAGCACAAGTCGATCCCCCCATCGAGCATCGCAGCACCAACCCAGCATACTATCATCGAGTTGGCTCTCGCTTGGGAACGAGCACCGCAGCACCACCCAAGGGACGTTGACATGGCACCAGCCTCACCTTAACAGTGGCACCCATATTACATGGGCCCAGACCTCCCATCCGGATGAACCAAGAGGGTGTGAGCTGGCCCACCCAATATGCTTCCAAGGGCCAGGTCTCCAAAGTAGGGCTTCACCCCCCATCCAATGAGAGTTAAGGTTCCCGCCAATGGCATAAGGAGGGGGGATCAGCAGAAGTTCAAACCATGACAATAATGGGCCTAACCACCTGCGACCTCTGGTAGGTGGTGCATACCCTGCCATAAATTCAGGGCCTGCTATGCACCTCGCACATGACCTGCACGATGCAAGCTCCACCAAGTTTCCAGCCCTATAACATGCTGCCACATGATGACCATACAACTGGAATATTACAACCCCCTACGACAGGGATCCTGCACCTTTCCAAGAAGGGTATTCCACTAAGGCCCCAAGTCCTGTGACACTCCGACGGTCCCCCCTGAAATAAAAATGTCTCATCATGGCTCGAGGCTCAGCGAATGCCCAGGGTAGAAGGCTTTTCCCTAAGAAAACTAGCCCAACAGGGAGGCGACAGTGAATAATAAAAAGTCCTCTCTAAAAAGGAATTCCTGGGAATGGATGCTTGGGCAAAGCTCCATACTTGGTCTAGGCCACCCCATCTATATAAGATCAACGATGGAGGTAAGTAAAGGTAGGTAAGCAACATACACGCTCTCAGTCCTCCATTGTCTTCTTTCATAGAATTCATCTCACCTTTCCTCACCCTCTTGACACAGAGAGTCTCCCAAGCTCTCCACCACAAAGATTTTATTTTCCTCGATCGTCCCACTAACTTGATCATCAGAGTATCCCTGCCGGAATCCCTAGCCTGGGTGTCCTCTATTTTGCAGGGCCTCTAGATGAGGGAGCTGACCGCGAAGGGAAGGAACGAGCATCTAGTAGGAGCCCGATGCATCAGAGCTACAAGCCACGATGATCTTGGTGGCAATAGATTAGCATGCTAGGAAGGGGGACGAGAGAATTGACTAATTAGATATCAGGTCCCCTCGTTGTGAGAAAGACATCCGTGGAAACCCACAGTTTGATGGTGACCACACGAGCACGTGAAGTCTCCATCGGTCAGGCGGGGGGTCCCTCTCACCGTGATGATCAGTGTCCGGAGAAGGAGCTCCCCGATCTGCCACCACCGATTTTTTTTTATACAAGTAGTGCAATTAAAATGACTAACCTAACCTAACATGTTGCTCTGATACTAAATTGATGTGGGACAGACCCCGATCAAAATTTATTCTAGGAGATCAGACCATTGGTCATTAAAAAACGATCCTATACTAGGTTAAACCAAAATCCAATTATTTTTTCCCAATTTTTTTATTCAAATGAACCCCTTTTTTTTCTTTTCTTTTATTTTTCACTTCTTTTCTCTCTTTTTTTATTTTTTTCCTCCTTACTTGAAGTTAGAGATGGGAAGGCAGCTAATGCTTTGAAAGGCATGCAGAAGGACCCCTGCTTTCACGTTCGTACAAGGGTTCTTCCTTGCACTTTGACGGACGTGCAGAACAGCGATCGGCTTCGAAGGGGCAGATTCAGCGGGCTCTCGCTGGCGATGGTGGCAGCATGACAGCAGCGGCACAAGAAGGTGGCAGCGCGGCTCTCCGGCGGGCATCAGGCATCATGGTAACAGGGGCCGAGCGACCGTCGGTGTGTCATCGTGGGCCGAGATGGGGAACGGAGGAGACGGATGAGGGTGCTAGGCTGGAGAGAGATTTCCGATCAACGTGGTGGTTTGCTCAGTCTGTCGGATGGGAAGATCGGGTAGTTCCGATCGGTGGCTATGGGTTTGGATGATAGCCGTGGGAGAAGCTTGGTGGATCCGACAGGAAATGGGGCCTCGGCGAGGCATCATGACAGTAGGGAATCGGTAGGATCTAATGGAGAGATGAGGGGCTCGGATGGGCGGAGGCTGACGAAGGTGTTGGATCTGATCGAAAATAGGGGAGACTTTGGAAGGATCCTCGAAAGTTTTGAGCCATGGGAAAGTTAGAATAAGAACTAGGGAACTGAGAGAAAGGAGAAAAGAGAAAGAAACAGGAGAATCCAGAGGAAAGAAGAACCGGAGAAGGAAAAATAAAGAGAAGAAACCAGGAGAGGGAAAATAGAGAGAAGGAGAAACAGGATGTCTCAGAGGAAGAAGGAGAGCATGGAGGGAAGAACCAGAAGAGAGAAGCACAGAGGGGAAAGAAGAAGGAGAAGGGGGGAGGAGTCGGGACACACCCTGACTTTTCTTAATAAATTCTTTACTTTTTTATTCTGACGATAAAAGACACTTTAAATAGACTAAAATAATCAAAACTTCCTAATAAACTGGGAGATCCAATAAAACAATGATATATCAAATTCTAAAACAAATTTATTCGAAATAAACTAATCTGAATAAACTAATCCTAAAAACTAAAACTCCGATCCTAAAATAACTTTCAAACAATCAAGATAAATCCTAAAAAAAAATCCTAATATCCCAATCCCTCGTACACCCATAAAAAATTTACATTATCTTCATTTGGATATGCTTCAAGATTCGTGCTGCTCCGAGATGTGTGCTCATCGACTTCAGGATCTTGGGCCCTAGGGTTTGGGCTGGGCTGGGTTGGCTTCAGGTTCTAGGTTGGCTTCAGGTTTTGGACTGGGCTGGGCTTCAGGTTCTGGGCTAAGCTTTAGGTTTGATCTGGGTTGCTTCAGATTCTGGGCTAGTCGATGTCCCCATCACGCGCCCTCGCATCGGCAGCATTGACATGGCCAGGAACTCAGGCAAGAGTTTTTTCACTCCAACCCTCCCTTACCCCCGACATTTTCTGTCGAGGGGTCAACAGACGAGGCCATCGACTGTCAAGTAGAGAAGCTCCTTAAAGAGCATGAGCGCAAACTGGCAGATCTGGCATGCTGTGTTGGGATTTGCATGGTGCTTCCAAGCTTTGAAGAGACTTGGGAGATCATGGCAGGGATGCTGGAGGCGATCCCTGGGTGCTTGGAGGTGTGCCAAGCATTTCCTGGAGGTGTTCCAGGAGAACTCGAGATCTGGGTTTGGAGAACTTGAGGTTGGAGTCAGCTCGGGCGATGAAGGAGTTGACTCTTACAGGTCGACAGCAGGATTGAGTTCTGGTTGAGTTGGCTCGAGGTCTGTTCGAGTCGACTCGTGGTCTGGTCGAGTCGGCTCGAGATCTGTCGAGTCGACTCTTCTATCAGATTTAGATCACATGTGTTGGCCTGGGGGGAGAGAGAGTTTTTGTTGGGCTGAGTCATGTTGGCTCAGGGCTATATATATATCTTGTAGTAGCCGAAGTGGAAGAGAGGTCCAAGAGTTGAGCCGAAATAAAAATCCTCTTCTCCCCAAGAAACAAGAAAGCCCTCCTCTTTCTAGTTTTCTCTTCGCAGTAGCCCCATGGGGGCTCACCTCCGTTGCTGGAAGTGGATGGTGCGCCCTGATCCTTCCCGATGATGGATCCTTTCATGTCCATGGTAGCATCAAGTCGATCATGAACGTTTCACGGAGTTGAGCGAGGTGTCTCATTCCTCGACATTTGGTATTAGAGCTCCTTGATGCGGTGGCATGAAGGAAGAAGGGAAGAAGCAGATCTCTGGTTATGAGATCTGGAGGAGGCTGCAGTGGTGTAGGTCAGAAGCGTAGATTAGCCAGAGATATCGTGAAGGTGAGATCGGAGGTAAGCAGATCGAAAGCGTGGTGGATCTATCGGAGATCTTGCCGGGGGTAAGATCGGAGGTGAGGGCCTATTGCCCTCCCTGGGAGAGAATTCTGGATCATGCTAGAGACGAAGATATGGCGGATGGCCCCATGGCAACGGATGTGATCCAGATCAGATGGCATGGCTAGAGTTCAGATTGATGGATCTGAAAGCCATGGAGGATTGTCGGCCAGAGGGGTCATGGAGTCTGGATCTGTGGATCTCCGATGGAGATGGAGATGATTTCAGCGGATCTGGATCTTGGCGACAATGGATGAAAATCTAGATCGTGTTGGCATGGATCGAAGGGAGCAATAGACCTCCTTTATGCCGGTACGCGATGGCCGCGGTGGCAAAGAGAGTGGCCATCCATGAGGGCATGATCTATGGTGTGGCTGCCAGGAAGAAGATGTGAACACCGGTCATAGGGCATTGCAGAGTCGGCTGGGGTAGAGAAGATGCAGGTTGCATCAGTTGTAGCAGAGTCGATTAGGACATCACAGAGCCGGCTCGGGCATCGTAGAGCCAACTCCATCGCAGAGTCGGCTCGAGCGAGGAGACGGCATGGCTATGCTGGGTGTGGGTGCGATGCAGATTATGCTCGCTGGTCATGGGCATGGCATAGAGCGCGGGCAAGGCATCAGGGGGCAGGCTCGTTGGTTGCAGGGTGGCACAGGACATGAGCTCATCGGTGCCAGACACAACGATGTGAAGAAGATCCGATCTACTGCAGATCTCGTGCGACACGGCCATGCAGGCGGCCGCCGGAGGCACAGCAAGGTGGCAGGTGGTTGCCGGAGGTGCGGGATAGTCGCTGGAGGCAAGGGCTGGTGGTCGGAGGTGATGGTGGTGGCCGGGAGAAGCTATGGTCCATGGTTCTCTACCATGGACCGATAGTAATGGCAGCGGTAGACCTAGAAATCGTGCATGAGCCGGTGGATTGGTTCATGGTGGACCAGTACAATCAAACAACTCTACTCTGAATTATGTGCTGATTAGTTTTTTTGGCGATTCCGGGCCTAATTGAATTCTGATTTGAGCCCTATCTATGTCGTTGGATTTCATTTTTCGAGCTCTTCATGTTGAGCTAAATTGGGTCTGGTGATGGAGTTAGTTCATAGATGATGTGGAGATCATGGTGCAGCGATCGTGTGTGCGGGTAGCACGAGCAGGATGGTTCCATCTTCGTCTCTGGTGGACAGAGGTTCATGGTTTTGCGAGCAGTGTGGAGGTCTGCTGGTGGAGTGGATCTCATCGAGGATGATGGATCCGGTGGTGCAGGTGCTCATGACGGTGGTACAGAGCTGCGGGTCCTGTGATATGAAGTGTAGCAGGTTGGGTGATCTATGGTTTAGCATAGATGGAGTGACACATACCCGAGATCTTTTAAAGCATGAGTGGTAGCTCCATCGGTAGTGGACTAGGCTCTTGGTCACTATGGAGGAGAGCGATCGGTAGGTCTCCAGCTACCTTGATCGTGATGGAGCTATGCATGGGTGTGGTATCCTGCGTGGATGGAGATGGGTCTTGAGAGTTGATTAGCTCAGGGAGACCAAGTACATCAGCGGAGGTTGATGGAGGCTGGCAGCTCAGGGAGATCAGTGATAGGTCTCAAGGAGCACCAGGTACATCAGCAGAGGTTGATGGAGGTTGGTAGCTCAGGGAGCACCGGGGAGGTCTTAGGAGACCCGGGTACATCAGTAGAAGCGATGCCAGGGGTAGCTTAGAGAGACAGGAGGCAGTCTCAGGGAGCGCTAGAGATGTCATGCAGCCTAGAGACAGGCTGGAACATGGTCATATAGCCTATGGACAGGCTGGGACATGATGGAGCAGCCACTATCGATGGTTGCTATGTTTAATTATTGTATTTAAGGAGTTGGGATGAGCTCCTGAGTTTCGGAGGTTCCTGCGGGGTTGTAGAGTATCTGAGATGGTCTCGGAGAGGTTCGCTGTGATGCGGAGGGTCCGAGGAGACAGCGATTGGGTATGAGGTTCAAGTCATGCTCAGTAGGGCAGTGTTGAGAAGTTGGCCTCGAGATTTTTTTCGGTGGCATCAGGGGGACTTCAGTCTCAGGTGGAGCACCGGTGATAGGTGGCTTCATGGGTGGAGCAGGTTTTGACACATGTTCAGAGCAGGAGGTGCATGGAGGACCATATCCTTGCACAGACTCCAGGGGTGCACTTAGTCAGGTAGAGCGGAGAGTGCAGAGTATGGCATGGCTCTGTGGAGATTGTGTTAGGTAGAGCTCCAATTACAGCGAGTGCCAGGTTAGGTCCACTGGGTTCTCTCTAGGGAAGTCCAAGAACATACTGATGCAGCTGCCAGATAGAAGGAAAGCAACAATTTGTTGTGCCAGGATACGAGCTAGGGTCTTCAGCTGTGGAGGCTGTCATCCTAGAGGTCTCTAGGTGATATCAGCAGTTGGAGGATATTGGTAGAGACGTGGATATTCGCACAGTACTGTCAGGACATGCAGTTACAGCAGGGTGTGCGTTGAGGACATTGCCAGGTTTGCCAAAGCTTGGGGGCACCAAGGTGAAGATTGTTGGAATTTGCATGGTGCTCCCAAGCTTTGGAGAGACTTGGGAGACCATAGTAGGGATGCTGGAGGCGATCCCTGGGTGCTTGGAGGCATACCAAGCATTTCGTGCAGATGTTCCAGGGGTGCTCGAGATCTGGATTTGGAGATCTTGAGGTTGGAGTCAACTCGGGCTATGGAGGAGTCGACTCTTACAGGTCGACAGCAGGATTAAGTTCTGTTCGAGTTGGCTCAAGGTATGTTCGAGTCAACTGTTTGGACAGGTCAATTCCATCTTGGTCCATCACTGCTCCACAAGTACTTGCCTGTACCCAGAAACCTTCCATCACCGAATTAAAAATCTGGGTAGTCCGGCACCAAAGCACAGGAAGTTGCTTGCAAGCTACTGTGATGATCTCAGGTCAGAGGGACACATATACCCATATCCTATCGTGAGTATCCCTTTGGCAGAAAGGGGCTTCACGGAGTCACGTTCAATGAGATATCATATATCCCACTTGCAGATCACATCAGTGTCACCACACTCATTTGGTCAAGAGGACAACCAAATGATGTGAACTGCAACAACCTATACTTGATATATTGCCGTCCAGTACAATATATCCTTTGGTTGTGAACAGGGTTTAAGGACCAGTCGATACATCCTCTCTGTATCGAAGTCAGTGTAGCCCTAAGAACTTCATCACATAGAAAGAGTTCATTTTTAGGGAAATTCAATATGTGATGAGCTGCCAAAAAATAATAATTTTATTAATTCATAAAATGAATACAATACTCAGCACAATCGCCTACAACCCAGGCGATTGGCTTTGGGACACAATTCCCAACAGTAGATCCATTGAAGCTCTTAGACGAACTAGCCCTGAAGTGGAAGATTGGCATTCCAAAGAAACTAGTTTCATTCAACATTGATCTTTGGCAAGAGAACCCTTTCTTGAACTCCGAATTGTAGAAGGATCCTGCACGATGAACGGGTTAGATTGGGACCAATTTGAAAGATATCAAAACAAAGAAACCAAACAGGCAAGGAAACTTCGATGGAGGCATGGATCCCTAGAGGTGGATGTTGGTGTTGGACACTTGAAAGCTTGAGAAGAGAAAATCAAACACACCCAAAGAAAACAAGAGGATACTACCAAAAAAATACCTTCTTCAACTACTACTTCACTAAATTTCATTTCATCCAAAAAGCTTCCTTGTTGGCGCCAAGAGTGATGAGGTGGCTAGTGAGGTGGCGCCTGATGACGTGGCATGATGAGATGGTCTTCTACTTGGATAAGGAATGACATGTGGTGCCAAGTGGTCCTAGTTGATGGTCCTTTTTCTTGCTTGGTTGATGTGTCTTCTCTTCTTCATGTGGTCAAATTCTGGGGTCTAGAATTTGAGTCTTGTTGCTGGCTTTCATTGCTTTAAGACTTGATTAACTGAAATAGACTTAACTCAACTGAACTGACTTGACTGACCTAAACTTTAAAACTTGAAACAGACTTACAGGAAATGAAATTTTTTTAAAAAGTAATTACAGGACTCAATAAATACTTTTGATTAATTACATGACTCTTGAAAAGGAAATGGCTCTTAAAAATAAAATATTTACAGGACTCTTGAAAAGGAAATGGCTCTTGAAAATAAAACATTTTTGAACAAGGTAACCTAATTATCTTCGATCCAAATTGGGATAAGGCTAACCTTGTTGGAGTGAAGTATTTTTCGATTTCTGGTGTCCACACCAATTCTCCTGGGGTGGGCAGAACTCGACCCAGTCGAGTATGGTTCAGTTTTGCACTGGTAATGCTTGAACAAGTCTGGGTTAAGTCTTTGTAGGTCCTCTCGGGTAATCTAAGAGTTGTCGGACTCAGGTCGACCTTGCCATTGAACCAGGTATCGCTGATACTCCTTATTCCTGGTAGTAATGGTCTTATCATCCAGGATTCTCTCGATCCTCTCTCTCCGCTTAGGTAGGGTTGGTGGTGGACACTCGGAAATATGTTCACTCTCAATGAAAGTTTCTGGCCTAAAAGGCTCACTAGGTATTAGTATTGGTTCTTTGTATTCTACTAGGTCTGAAACATTAAAGGTTGTACTGATACCCATATCAGGTGGAAGTTCCAAAACATATGCATTAGGCCCTATTTTCTTTAAGATCTTGAAAGGTCCCGCTCCGCGGGCATGCAGCTTCTTTATGGTTCCAGAGGGGAACCGTTCAGGGTTGAGCCTAATCATCGCATAATCCCCTTCACAGAATTCTTTAGCCCTCTTATGTGAGTCAGCTAAGTGTTTGTAAGTTTCATTGCTCAGGTTGATCTTATTACTGATTTTTTTATACAGATTTATGACATGATGTGCAAAAGACTCAGCAGACTCAGAGACTCGTGTGTGAATAGGTAGTAGGATTAGATCTAAAGGCTTCCTAGGCTTGTAACCATGGACTATCTCAAAGGGACTTTTGCCTGTAGATCTATTGACCGAACTATTGTAAGCGAACTCAATACGTGGCAATAACAAATCCCAGTTCCCTAGACTTTCTCCCACTAGGCATCTCAGCAAGTTCCCTAGACTTCTATTTACAACCTCGATTTGTCCATCAGTCTGGGGATGGTAGGCTGTGGAGAATTTTAGTCTGGTTCCTAATAGGTGCCAAAGGGTTTTCCAGAAGTAACTTGTGAAGCGGACATCCCTATTAAAAACTATGGTTTTTGGTAACCTGTGGAGTCTGACTACTTGATCAAGAAAGAGTTTGGCTATCCTAGAGGCATCGGAAGTTTGGGAGCAAGGTATGAAATGGGCCATTTTTGAAAATCGGTCGACCACCACAAAGATTGAATCATGTTTTTGAATGGTCTTGGGTAATCCTAGAACAAAGTCCATGCTTAGATCCTGCCATGGACACTCAGGTACAGGTAATGAAGTGTATAGCCCGGTATTCTTCTTTTGCTGCTTTACAACAGCACATATCCTACATCGGGCTACAAGGTTTGCTACTTGTTTCTTAAGGCCTGGCCAGTAAAATTGTTCCTCAATAGCCAAGATAGTCTTGTTTCGTCCGAAGTGGCCAGCCAAACCTCCCGCATGTATCTCCCAAACTAAAAAATCTCTTAAGGAGGTTCTTGGGATGCAAAGCCTATTCTCTCTAAAAAGATAACCATCTAGAAGGGTATAGTCACTATGATCACTAGATGGTCCTTGACATAAAACCTGATAAATTTCACCAAAATCTGGACAGGTTTCATACTGCTCAAGTCTTTCAAAACCTATGACTTCAGTATTGACTGAAGATAAAAGTAACGTTCTACGACTTAGAGCATTAGCTACCTTATTGTCAGTTCCCGATTGATGTTTTAGGACAAAAGTATAGGACTGGATGTATTCTATCCATTTGGCATGCCTAGAGTTTAGTTTCTTTTAGGAACTCAAAAACCTAAGGGCTTCATGGTCTGAAAATAAAACAAATTCTTGCGGTAGGAAATAATGCCTCCAATACCTTAATGCTTGCACTACTGCATAAAGCTCCCGATCATATATGGAGTATTTCTTCCTGGCTTCATTCAATTTCTCACTAAAGAATGCTACGGGATGGTTTTCTTGACTCAGAACTCCACCAATCCCTACTCCCGAAGCATCGCATGCTACTTCAAAGACCTTAGAAAAATCGGGTAGCCTTAAGACTGATGCTTGGGTCATCTTATCTTTGATGTGAAGGAAGGCCTTATCAGCTGACTTCGTCCATTCAAATTGGCCCTTCCTAATACAATCCGTGATAGGAGCAACTATAGTGCTAAACCCTCTAATAAATCTTCGATAAAACGTAGCGAGGCCATGAAAACTTCTTACTTCGTGAATATTATTGGGTGTTGGCCACTCTACAATTGCCTTAACCTTCTCAGGGTCAGTGGATACTCCTTCAGGGGTCACAACAAATCCTAGGAAGATAACTCTAGTAGTCATGAAAGCACATTTCTTTAGGTTGGTATAGATGTTATCTTTCCTAAGTGCTAAACAAACCTGCCTCTGATGTTGTTGATGATCTTCTCTAGTCCTACTATAGATAAGTATGTCGTCAAAGTAAACAACAACAAATTTCCCAATAAAGACCCGTAGGACTTGATTCATGATTCGCATAAAAGTGCTAGGGGCGTTTGATAACCCAAAAGGCATGACTACCCATTCAAATAACCCGTCCTTAGTTTTAAAGGCAGTCTTCTATTCATCCCCTAGTATGATCCTAACTTGGTGATAGCCGCTCTTCAGGTCAATCTTAGAAAATATAGTTGCACCGGCCATCATATCTAACATATCATCCAAGCGGGGAATGGGAAACCTATACTTCACCATGATTTTATTTATGGCACGACTATCAACACACATTCTCCATGTGCCATCTTTCTTAGGGGTAAGTAAGGTTGGGACTACGCATGGACTCAAACTTTTCCTAATGAATCCTTTCTTTAGGAGTTCTCCTACTTGTCGTTGTAATTCTTGGTGCTCAGTAGGGTTCATTCTATAATGGGGAAGGTTCGGTAGGGTTGCTCTGGGGACTAAATCTATCGCATGTTGTATATCCTTAAGAGGTGGGAGTTGGTCGGGTAAGTCGTCGGGGAACACGTCTTTGAACTCCTCTAGCACTTCACTGACTTCTGGAGGTTGTTCTTTTGAAAGAGGTTCTTGATGATCCTTAATGGTCAAAATCCAAACAGGTGATCCATTGCTAATTTCTTGCTCCATTTCTTTAGCAGTGATCACGTTTATTCCTTTTTCTTATCACTCAATTGGCTTGATCCTCTCTTAATGGGGTTCTTACTCCTATCATTCATATGAGCTAATGGGATAGCAGGAGTTGGTTGGTCTAAGGAAAATTGTTTAGCTAGCATTTGGTTCAATTAGGCCATTAGATCATTTAGGCCTTTTAGCATGGTTTCAAGATTCGGGTCCATGGCTACACTGGACTGGGTCTGGACTGGTGAATATGAGGCTCCTGATCTAGTTTTCATGCATGCAAGAAGACTCAAGCTCGAGCTAAGGTTTCCTAAACCTAGAGCACAAATTAGAGGTCTAATTAAGTGAACCAACTAGCTAGTAGTACTTATGGGACTTAGCCAGGTAGGTGGTGGGGAGTGAAGGTCCCTGATTGCCAACCTTAGACACCAATCTGAGATTGGCTAGGTAGGCGGACCAAATCACAAGCCCTGATGTACCAATCCTAGACACCAAGCCAGTAAGCACACACCAATTAGCTGACACAGTTAACTTGACCCTAACCTGAACCCAACTTGTTGGTGTCCCTAACCCACTAGGGCAATTAACGTTCTACTCAATTTTAATTAACGGGATGGGATCGATATGCTGGTTGGTGATTTTTGGGCTAGGGACAGGTGATGAAACCCTGACCCTATGTCAAATTGATGCCCTTAATTTGATTTCTCATGAGATGAATGAAATGCAAAGGTGCTGCAGAAGTGTATTGCAGTTTAAAAGTGGTGTAGAAAATATGATGAAAAAAATGTCCAAAAAATTTGAAAAATTCACAGAGGATTCCTAACTTATATGTTTCAATGCAGATGAAAGAAATTTTAAAACTAAAATCTGTACTACTCTAAGCAGATCCTACAAATGAAGATAAATAAAAGGGACAGAACATAACCTAATGATAGTGTCGAACTGCAGAAATTTTCATTTTTTTTGATAATTTTTTTCTAATGATGAAATTTAATATGGTGATAACTGACTTAAAAAGGAACAAGAAAAAAAATATTTCAACAAAAAATTAGTGACTTGCCTTTGGAGCTGCAGACGGAATACAGTAAACAGATATAAATTTTCAGAAAAACAGAACCTAATCAAACAAATGCAATGGCTTACCAAAACTTCAATTTAAAAAAATTCACATCCGACCAGGGGCTCATTATTCCCATGGGTCGTGACAGTGTACTGGAGTACACCCACTCAGGAGGCATGAATTTTAGATCTTGCTTGGATTTAAAGAAAACTATTCTACCCTAATGCAACCATGCTCTGATACCAATTTGACGCGGCACGATGATGAGAATGCAATCTAAATGATAGATTGAGAAATGAGAGCAATGAAGCCTATTAACAGGTACTAAATTTCAGATCAAAAGTACTAAGGTAAAGCTATGGATGGAGCACTGAAATTTGGAACTTACACCGCAATGTAGTTATTTAAATCCTAGAGAAGATTAGGGCTAATGAATATTGAATTTAAACCTTAGCAACGATCTTCAATAACTCAGACTTAAGAGATTAGGATGTGTTATTTACCCAAGATGATCACTCCCTGGTAGATCCATTGAAGCTCTTAGACGAACTAGCCCTGAAGTGGAAGATTGGCATTCCAAAGAAACTAGTTTCATTCAACATTGATCTTTGGCAAGAGAACCCTTTCTTGAACTCCGAATCGTAGAAGGATCCTGCACGATGAACGGGTTAGATTGGTACCAATTTGAAAGATATCAAAACAAAGAAACCAAACAGGCAAGGGAACTTCGATGGAGGCATGGATCCCTAGAGGTGGATGTTGGCGTTGGACACTTGAAAGCTTGAGAAGAGAAAATCAAACACACCCAAAGAAAACAAGAGGATACTACCAAAAAAATACCTTCTTCAACTACTACTTCACTTAAATTTCATTTCATCCAAAAAGCTTCCTTGTTGGCGCCAAAGAGTGATGAGGTGGCTAGTGAGGTGGCGCCTGATGACGTGGCATGATGAGATGGTCTTCTACTTGGATAAGGAATGACATGTGGTGCCAAGTGGTCCTAGTTGATGGTCCTTTTTCTTGCTTGGTTGATGTGTCTTCTCTTCTTCATGTGGTCAAATTCTGGGGTCCAGAATTTGAGTCTTGTTGCTGGCTTTCATTGTTTTAAGACTTGATTAACTGAAATAGACTTAACTCAACTGAACTGACTTGACTGACCTAAACTTTAAAACTTGAAACGGACTTACAGGAAATGAATTTTTTTTTTAAAGTAATTACAGGACTCAATAAACACTCTTGATTAATTACAAGACTCTTGAAAAGGAAATGGCTCTTGAAAATAAAACATTTACAGGACTCTTGAAAAGGAAATGGCTCTTGAAAATAAAACATTTTTGAACAAGGTAACCTAATTATCTTCGATCCAAATTGGGATAAGGCTAACCTTGTTGGAATGAAGTTTCTTTTGGTTACTGGTGTCCACACCAACATACCCTTTCCTTTTCTTTGCTTTTGATATCTCTATATGCACTTTTATTATGTCAGATCCTGTTACAAGCAGATTGGTAGATTGACTTGATCGATCTACCAAGTCTTCCAATGTACTGTACTTTAAAATAGTTTTAAAATATAGTCTATCTGCCTGTTGTGCCTTTTAAACTTTCAGTTACCCCATTAGCATGAAGGCCCAATCTCCAGAGCGATGGCACGCAAGGTATTGATGGTGCAAGATGTGGCACCCCTCCACGTCAGCATAACAATTACTCCCCTCGCTTGGAGCACTGCTTCGTTCTTCGGGCTCAGGAGTGGGGGGCACATGATGTGGTACATCTATTGATGTGGAGCATGCAGGCGGCCATGCTGCTAAGGGACCTGCCGCCTGGGCATAATGGCCGGGTAAAGACCCAAGGCGAGCCCTCCTACCGAGGTCAGCTCCCAGCCAGGGTCATGCTCATAGGACGAGCCCTCCGATTGAGGCTAGCTCCCTGTCGAGGTCGAGCTCATGCTTCTAAGGAGAGCCCTCCTACCGAGATCAACTTCCAGCTGGGGTCGTGCTCATAGGGCGAGCCCTTCGACCGAGGTTAGCTCCCGGCCGAGGTCGAGCTCATGCTTCCAAGGTGAGCCCTCTTACCGAGGTCAGCTCCTGACCGGGGTCATGCTCATAGGGCGAGCCCTTCGACTGAGGCCAGCTCCCAATCAGGGTCGAGCTCATGCTTCCAAGGCAAGCCCTCCTATCGAGGTCAGCTCCCAGCTGGGATCGTGATTATAGGGTGAGCCCTCCAACTAAGGCCAGATTCCGACCAGGGTCGAGCTCATACTTCCAAGGCGAGCCCTCCTACCGAGGTCAGCTCCCAATCGGAGTCATGCTTATGCTTCCAAAGGCTAGGTCTCCGAAGTAGGGCTTCACCCCCCATCCAGTGGGAGTTAAGGTTCCCGCTAACGGCATAAAAAGGGAGGATCAACATAAGTTCAAACCATGACAAGAATGGGCCTAACTGCCTACAACCTTTGGCAGGTGGCGCATACCCTACCATAAATTCAGGGCTTGCTACGCACCTCGTGCATGACCTTTACAATGCAAGCTCCACCAAGTTCTCGGCCATGTAGCGTGCCGCCACGTCGATGACCGCATAATTGGAAGATTGCAACCCCTACGATAGGGAGCCTGCATCTTTCCAAGAAGGATATTCCACTAAGGCCCCAGGTCCTGTGACACTCTGACGGTCCCTCCTGAAATGGAAACGCCCTATCATGGCTTGAGGCTCAGCAAATGCCCAGGGTAGAAGGCTTTCCCCTAAGAAAATCGGCCCGACAGGGAGGCGATAGTGAATAACAGAAAGTCCTCTCTGAAAAGGAATTCCTGGAAATGGATGCCTAGGCAAAGCCCTAGACTTGGTCTGGGCCACCCTATTTATATAAGTTCAACGAGGGAGGTAAGTAAAGGAAGGTAAGTAATAGACACGCTCTCAATCCTCCATTGTCTTCTTTCATAGAATTCATCTTACCTTTCCTCACCCTCTCGATGCGGAGAGTCTCCCAAGCTCTCTGCCATAGAAGTTCTGTTTTTCTCGATCGTCCCACTGACTTGATCATCAAAGTATCCTCGTCGAAATTCCCGGCCTGAGTCTCCTCTATTTTGCAGGGCCTCCGAACGAGGGAGCCGACTGCGAAGGAAAGAAACGAGCATCTAGCAAGAGCCCGACGCATTAGAACTACAGGCCACAACGATCTTGGCGGCAATAATAATGATTAAGGATTAGGAACTTAAAAAGCTCGGGCATGTTGATGCATAAAGATTGAAATTAGATTTGATCCAATCATCTTTGTCTAATTCATATTAATAGTTTATTATAAACTATCATTTAAATAAAGTTAAGACAATTAGGTCAACAAATTGATGACTAATAAAGGAACATTAAAAGGTTCAATGGACAAGCTTTTTGATGCAGAGTAGACCTTCTCTTTCAAAAGATAGTCTAATTAGAAAAAAAGGCCTATGAAGAAACAAGAGATTGGGATCTTTTAAGGAGATGGCCATTGACAATGGAAAGGTATTTTCAATCCAAGTTCTATGACCATAGAAATTATCCTTATACCTAAAATTCTTGAAAAATAAATATGACACACCTTTGGAAGGTATGCTAATTGCTCAAAGAGAGTATTACCTACTAACATCAAAAATTTGATTTCTATTTAGCATGAAAATCATTAATCCATTTTTTTAGATAATTTTATAATTGTCATTTTCTACTTGTATATGATGCATTTGCTGAGCTGTTAGTAAGTGTCATGAGATCTGAGAGATTTAGTAAGATGATATGCTAGCCTGGGTACATATTAATATGTGTAGCACATTCAATATGCAAACTAAAAAAAGTTCCTTAAGGTTCTTTGACTAGATCAAGGAAGTAAATATCTTAGAGAAGATTTCCAAATCACCTCAAGTTGTATGGCATAGTCTCATAATGGACTTTTCTTGAATCTCAAGTTTAATGAGGTATTTGAGCAGAGAAATTAAATCCTCTTGGATATGGTTCAATTCATTATAAGAATCACAAATTTTTCTTTAAGGATTTGATTACATAACTCAGCTAACCTATTTAATTGGGTTCAGTCTAAATCTTCTTATCACACTTATATAAGATATAGGTGAATCATTGATGGCCTGTATCCTGAAGAGCTATTAGGATATTCTTCCTAATAGATCATAAATAGTTGTGACCCAATGACTAGAGTAATTGTTAAATAGTTTATCTTTAATTAGTAGTAAAATAATAATAAATTCTGAAAAGATAGTCTTAAAAGAGTAATGGGCCATAAAACCTATAGAACCCATTCAAGCAAAGCCAGTACATTAGTTTCTTTTCACCTCTTAAGTCTAGTACAATCTCCTATTCTCCAAAGATATAGAGGTACTCTTATAGGGGATGTAAAAGGAAGTGTTTTCTTGTAAAAGAAATGAAATGTAGAGATGATCTCAGAAACGTATAACGAGGTGATCTAAGACATTGATTCCAAGCAATGGTTAAATCTCGTGAAGTTAGACTCGATGTGCTTCAATCTAGTATAGACCTTAATAGATTTACTAAAAGGCATAGTACCTAATGGATGCAATAGATCTAAAAAGAAAAATAGATAGAGATCTATAATGTAAGGCTTAAGTAAAAAGTTATAGTCAGCATTGACTATGTATACCTTTTCACCTTGACCATGCTAAAATCCATACTAATTGCTATTGCAGTTAACCATGATGAGATCAAGTTGATGGACATTGATGAGATCACAAGGTCTAAGTTGCAAAGAGTCTATGTAAATAGGTTGAAGTAAATAACTTAGAATTGGAATGCTCATTTTGTTGACATGTTCTAATTGTTTGATTTTGTCAAGAACAAGTAGAGGAACATATGTTTATAAAGGTTAGTGAAAGTATATAATTCCATGCATTGTACATAGATAATTTCTTTTATTAAAAATGTGTTTCCTGTGCTAACTTAGGTTACGTTATGATTATCTAAGTAATTCTCCAATAAAGATCTTAGGAAAGCATCTTACATTTGAAATATACATCTATGAGCTAAACCAAAGAGGATGCTAAGCCATGTACAGAATTTGTAAATTAAGGATGTGCTGAAGGTGTTTAGCTTGAAAATCTAAATAAGGATTGACTCCTTAAGTATGAAATTGATCTCTAAATGTGTCTTGATACATTTGAAAAGATTTTAATATGGGCTAGATCCTTTTGACCTTTTGACCATAGGAGCCTTGTATAAACCATACTATGTATATAATCTAATTTTTACTATGAATGTCATAAGTGAGATATGTTTTAGATCTTTAGAGTGAGAGAATTGAGAGAACAAAAATATATGTGATGTGTTCTTATACAATCATAATTTAGAACCAATTATTATAGATTTGATCAAGGAGGCTGACTAAATCATCATCTCTAAAGGTGCATGAATGTATTCTGGTTCATAAATTATTATAGAATTGAATATCATATTATCATATACCATAACACTCTGTAGTAGCAGCAATAGTGCATAGAAGCTAATCTGGTTGATACATTTTATTTCTAGAATATGAAATTATATTTCTAATTATAATTAGGCTATTTTTCTATATATGATGTGTCCATGTATCATTCAAGAAATTAATAGATGATGACATATATTTTAAGAGTTGAAAATTTGAGACATGTATCATCTAGATTAATTTTTAAATGCTCTCGATCATAGGATATCATAGAGACGATGATTGATCCAGTTTGATCGGTGCACAAATTACTTACTTTCTTTTTATAGTAGATGAGTCTCAAGTCTATAGTATAGGGTTACTGGAATAAGAGTGTAGGTGGTTATTAGAAAATGATGGTACTGAGCATGACCAATACAAGAAGTCACTTGCATGTCTACTCAGTCATCAGTAACTTTCTTGATATTTCTCGATACTGTAGTTGTGTGGATGGTTCTTTGACCTGCGGTGCCCTAGCCACTCACGGTGGGGTTGTTGGAGTTTGACAACACAAAACATTGACCCTAACCATTCGGACTCTTACGGTATTCGTTGGTTGTAGTAGGTTCACTATAGAAGTGAAAGTGCACTTATAGAGGATCTATCGATCTTAGCAGTTAAGGTACAGTCATATGTGTTACAGCCATGACAGTGACGTGGCCAGGCTCAGGTATCGCCAAATACGAGCAAGCCACGTGTAAGTTTCCCCGGCGGAGTCAGCGCCACGTCCTCAAAGCCAGGATCGGCAAGACTACACCGCCCGACGACTGTCTAAGACAAACCGCCCTCGCCGAGGTCGAGCTCGGCTCGGAGTTCCTCTGCCACCTCATTGGCGCCCGGGCCCGGAGGGGTCCGCCCAAGTGAGGTCGGCCAAGGTCGGGCGATTTCCTGCCACCTCGCTAGGTGTCCACCCAGGAGGGGTCCACCGAAGCCGAGGTCGGCTGACTCTCCGCCCTTCGCCAGGTGACCGCCCGGAGATGGGCCCACCTCGGCCGAGGTCGGGCGATTTCCTGCCACCTCGCCAGGTGTCCACCCAGGAGGGGTCCACCGAAGCCGAGGTCGGCTGACTCTCCGCCCTTCGCCAGGTGGCCGCCCGGAGACAGGCCCACCCCGGCCGAAGCCAGGCGGCCTCCTGCTGCCTCGCCAGGTGTCCACCCAGGAGGGGTCCACCTAAGCCGAGGTCGGCTGACCCTCCACCCTTCGCCAAGTGGCCGCCCGGAGACGGGCCCACCTCGGTCGAAGCCAGGCGACCTCCTGCCGCCTCGCCAGGTGTCCACCCAGGAGGGGTCCACCTAAGCCGAGGTCGGCTGATTCTCCGTTCTTCGCCAGTTGGCCCCAGGGACGGGCCCAACTCAACCGAGGTCAGACCGTTCGCACGGAGAGGGCCCCGGGGAGAGAGACGGGCCCCGAGGCCGTCCCTCGAGCTGTACGAATCCCAGACGGTGCCCCGTACGGAGGGCGGCGGCACGCGGAACATCACTTGCATCGGCCCGGCAGGACCCGCAGTCGAGAGACCCGATCCTGACGAAACAGGCCCCATAGATGGATGGCGCCCACGCTTGGGGAAGAGAGCGCTCTCATGGAGCCCGAGGCCTGACCGGCCGCCCTGCCAGCGCTGCCCTCCCCTCTTTCTCTTCTGTCTTTGCCTTTTCCCTGCTGGGCCCGGTGGACGAGGTCAGGAAGCCGCCTGGCCTCCTTCACCAAAAAGGGGAAAGAGAAGAGGACGGGGGAGGGAGCTTCCGAGGAGGAAAAAGACAAATGCACGACGAGGGAAGATAAAGAGGGAAGGATCTGGGGACGACAAGGTAAGCCAATTAGCCTGGGGACAAGGAGAAAGCACCGGCACAAGGCCTTGCTCCGAGAGAAAAAACCAGAAATCCCGAGAGGGGAACACTGGGCGTGGGCTCGGCAAGGAGGCCCAGCCGAGATTCTGGTCCCCAGAGCGTTTCCTTCACCAGTTAACTCTCTAAGTCTGGAACCCTTTAGAGAGTCCGGCTGGGGAGTCTGTTCCTTCTCGTCGTCTACTGACTTGACCGTCGGAGCTCCCTCGCCGGGATCCCCGGCCAGGGTCCTCTAACCCCTTTGTTGCAGGTTCTCCGCAGGAAGGGAGGCTCCCTCGCCAGGCGGTCAGGAAGGATCGGTTGATCCGAGGCACGGGCACGGCGGCGAGAGCGGCAACAAATTTGCGCGCCAGGTAGGGGGGCAGGACACTAACCCCTAGTGGGAACCGGCTTTCTGCAGGTGTCACGCTCTCCAGCAATGGTGGTCACTCGTGGTCGTGAGGCGTCCACCAGCCGCGTGGGGATGTCCACTCCCCTCTGGGGGGCCATAGCCCCGAAAGGGAGCTTCCGGCTCCCCCTCCTCTTCCATAGTAGCCTGCCCTGGTGGATGGATCCCTTGCGGCCATCGTCCAGCAGCTGCAGACCTTGACCTCAGCGGTCCGACAGCTTCAGCATCAGCAACGGTCCCTGGCCACTCAGCCGCAGCCAAGGACCCCCGCGGCCCGAGCCGCGGGGCAGCGTGGGAGCCTGCGCTCCATCCAGGGCAGGCCATCCCATCCAAGGGCCATCTCTAACCCCCGGGAGAGCAACCAAGCTCCCGCAAAGAGAAACTATTCCGGTTCGGAGGATCACGAGAGTCGATCCCCGGCCGACGGGGCCGAAATGGCACACCGCAGCAAGCAACGCCGAGGCCAGACCTCGCGCCGAGACCGATCGGCGCCCCCTTCACCCGCAGCCTCGGTGGAAGACTCCACCGATGAAGCCATCAGGCGCCAGGCCGAGAGGCGCCTGGAGGAGCATGAGCGCAAGCTGGCGGAGTTCGCTCGCCGATTTGCCGACCTGCAGAACTCGTCGGCGGACCCGGCGGGCTATGACTCCCGCCCCCCTTTCTCTGAAGAAATCCAGGTGGAACCAATCCCGAAATGGTTCCGCATGCCGCAGGTGGATCCCTACGACGGAACCACCGACCCCCTGGATCATTTGGAGAGCTATAAGGCTCTTATGAGGGTCCAGGGGGCCACCGACGCCCTTCTATGCATCGCCTTCCCGGCAACCCTTCGGAAGGCCGCTCGAGTCTGGTTCGCCCGCTCGAGCCCGGGTCCATTTGCTCCTTCCATCAGTTGGAAGGAAAGTTTGTGGCGCACTTCAACGCTTGTCGAAAGGTGCCAAGAGAGGTGGACAGCCTCTTTTCCATCCGCCAGCAGGACCAGGAGCTGCTCCGGGACTACATCACCCGGTTCAAGACCGCAGCACTGGAGATCTACAGCTTGGACGAACCCATCGCCATGCTGGCCTTGAAGCGTGGACTCAAGACGTCCCGCCTAACCTATTCCCTGGACAAGAAGCCGCCCAGGACGTATTCCGAGCTCCTCCTCCGCGCCCACAAGTACATCCGAGCGGAGGAGGCCGACCGCACCCGTCGAGAGCTGGACGGGAAGACTCCAAAGAAGCCGCTCCCGAGGGACACCCCGGGAGCTCGGAGGCCAGGGCCATCTGCCGACCTCCGCCCAAATCCAAGGCCGAGGGGCGAAGCCACTCCCGAGCGGAGGTACACCCCCCTCCTCGCACCTCGAACGAAGATCCTCATGGAAATCGAGGGCGAGCGCTACCTCCGCCGACCTCCTCCTCAGAACCTGAGAGCCGTCCGAGACAAATCAAAGTACTGCCAGTTCTATCGCGAGCACGGGCATGACACGGAGGAGTGTCACCATCTGAAGCGGGAGATTGAGGAGTTGATCAGGAGGGGTTACCTCAGGAAGTTCGTCAAGAACGAGGCCCCCTCTGAAGGGCAGCCGCTCGCGGCCTTACCGCCTGTCCCTGCGATCGACAACCGCCCAACGGAGAAGCCCGTGGGCATGATCTCGCGCGGGTCCGGCCGAGCAATGAAGAGAGCCCGGGAAGTCCCGGAGAATGTAATCCCTCCCAGGGGAGGGGAAATTAATGATAATGTAAACAACGATGCCGTGGTGGTCGAGATGACCATCGCGAAGCATCCTGTACATCGAATCATGGTGGATAGTGGAAGCTCGGCTGACATACTTTTTTACGATGCATTCTCTCAGATGAATTTGTCCCCTGAACAGCTGAAGCCAGTGCACACCCCCCTGGTAGGTTTTACAGGGGACTCAGTGGGGGTTGAGGGGGAGATCACTCTCCCGGTCACTGCCGGATCCCCGCCCCGGCAAGCGACCGTCCTAATAACATTCACCGTCGTCAGGCTCCCTTCGCCTTACAACGCCATTCTCGGGCATCCCGGGCTCAACCAACTGGACGCCACCATCTCCACGAGGAGGCTGTTGGTGCAGTTCCCCATGCCTTCCGGGCTCGGAGAGATGAGGGGGACGATCCAGCCAGTCCCGCTCTGCCTCCAGACGGTCCCAGGTGCCAGGGGCGCGGAGCTCGCCTATGATATCGACGACCTCGATCTGAGAGAGAAGGAACCCAGGGGAGGGCCGTAGAGCGCCTGCTGACTTTTCCCCTCGGTTCGAATCCCCTGAAGACGGTGCAAGTCGGGGCCCAGCTCCCCGAGGAAGAGCGAACCCGCTTGCTGGAGTTCCTCCGTGCCAACGCTGACGTGTTCGCCTGGTCAGCAGCCAACATGCCGGGCACCCCGCCCGAGGTTATTATGCACAGGCTGAACGTGGACCCAAGTTGCCGCCCGGTCCGCCAGAAGAAGAGAAGCTTCACCATGGAGAGGCAGAAGGCGATCAACGAGGAAGTAGAGAAGCTCCTCGCCGTCGGTTTCGTCCGAGAGGTCCAATACCCTAGCTGGCTGGCAAACATGGTCATGGTAAAGAAGAGTAGCGGTAAGTGGAGGATCTGTGTGGACTACACCGACCTCAACCGAGCTTGCCCAAAGGACAGTTTCCCTCTTCCAAAGATCGACCAACTGGTCGACACCACCTCAGGGCATCGCCTCTTGTCGTTCATGGACGCCTTCTCTGGATACAACCAGATCCGGATGAACCCGGAGGACGAAGAGCACACTGCCTTCATAACTGACCGCGGGACTTTTTGCTACATGATGATGCCTTTCGGCCTCAAGAACGCAGGGGCGACGTACCAACGTCTGGTCAATAAAATCTTCAAAGACCAGATAGGCCGCAACATGCAGGTGTACGTGGACGACATGCTGGTGATGAGCAAACTCGATTCGGACCACGTGGCCGACTTGACGGAGACGTTCGGCAACCTCCGGCGCCATCAGATGAAGCTGAACCCGGCAAAGTGCGCTTTCGGCGTCTCCGCCGGTAAGTTCCTGGGGTTTATGGTGACTCAGAGAGGAATCGAGGCCAACCCGGAAAAGGTCCAGGCCATCCTGGACATGGAGCAGCCCGCCTCCAAGAAGCAGGTGCAACGATTGACCGGCCGAGTCGCGGCCCTTAGCCATTTTATTTCCAGGTCGGCGGACCGCTGCCGTCCCTTCTTCAAGGTGCTGAGGAAGATGAATGGCTTTGCTTAGACCAAGGAGTGTCAGCAGGCCTTCGAGGAGCTGAAGAAGATGCTCGCCTCGCCACCTTTACTGTCCAGGCCCGAGGAGGGGGAGGAGCTTGCCCTCTACCTGGCGATTACCCCGGAGGCCGTCAGCTCTGTCTTGGTCCGATCCGACGACCAGGGGCTCCAGCGGCCGGTGTACTATACCAGCAAACTTCTCCGAGACGCGGAGCTCAGGTATTCCTGGCCCGAGAAACTTGTTTTTGCGCTAATAGTGTCTGCCCAGCGTCTCAGGACCTACTTCCAAGCGCACCCCATCGCCGTCTTGATGGACCAACCGCTGAAAGCGGTGCTCAGCCGACCCGATACTTCGGGACGATTGGCCAAGTGGGCATTGAAACTCAGCGAGTTCGACATTGCATACAGGCCAAGGTCGGCCATGAAGGCACAGGTGCTGGCCAATTTCTTTGTCGAATATGCAGGCTTGGGCAAGGAGCCCGAGGAATGCCCATCGGCCCGGCCGATGGAGGTTGGCACCGATGAGCCCGGAGAGGATGCCTGGATCCTCCATGTGGACGGAGCCTCGAACTTCGGCGGGAGCGGAGCTGGGCTCATCCTTGCCAACGGCGATGGGGTCGTCGCCGAGTGTGCACTCCATTTCCAATTCCCCGCGACAAATAACCAAGCGGAGTACGAGGCACTTCTTGCTGGACTGAGAGTCTCCCGCGAGCTGGGCGTGACCAACCTCAGAGCTTTCACTGACTCCCAGCTCGTAGCGGGGCAGGTATCCGGGGAGTACGTCGCGCACGACCCCCAAATGGCGAAGTACTTGGAGCTCGTCAAGGCGGGCGCGTCTAAGTTCCGTCGCTTCAACATCTTCCACATCCCCCGCGGGGAGAACGCCCGTGCGGATGCCCTCTCCCGGCTAGCGACCCTGCCGGACACGATGCTGGGACGCGCTCATGTGGAGCACCTTGAGGTCCCAAGCCTCGAAGCACCGGTGGAGGTCCATCAGGTCAGCCAGGAGCCCAGCTGGATGGACAAGTACGCTGCGTACATCGCCAGCAGCACCCTGCCGGAGGACCGACAGGCGGCTCGCCTCATCAGGAAGAAGGCCGTGCGCTTTGTCCTGATGGACGGGCAGCTGTATCGGAGATCCTACTCCTACCCCCTCCTCAAGTGCGTAGGACCCACAGAAGCCAGGCTTGTGCTCTAGGAGATTCACGAAGGCATCTGCGGGAACCACGTGGGGGGCAGGGCATTGGCGTACAAGGCCCTCCGTCAGGGCTACTTCTGGGAAACAATGAAGAAAGACGCCGCCGACTTCGTGAAGAAATGCGACCGGTGCCAGCGTCACACCACGGTGCAGCGGCAACCCTCCAACCCAATCTCTCAGCTCTCAGCCCCCTGGCCGTTCGCCCAGTGGGGGATGGACCTCCTGGGCCCATTCCCACCGGCGTCTGGCCAGCGGAAGTTCTTGATAGTGGCTATCGATTACTTCATGAAGTGGGTCGAGGCCGAACCCTTGGCGAGGATCACCGAAGCAAACATCGCCAGGTTCTTCTGGAAGTCCATCGTCTGCCGCTTCGACCTCCCCCACACTGTGGTCACCGACAATGGACGCCAGTTCGACTGCCGGGAATTCGAAGAATTCTGCAGCGACCTCGGCATCAGGCATCGCTTTACCTTGGTGGCGCACCCTCAGACCAACGGGGAGGCCGAAGTCACGAACAGGACCATTCTTCAGGGCCTCCGCGCGCGGCTGGACCAGGCCAAGGGTAGGTGGGCCGATGAGCTTCCCAGCATCCTTTGGGCATACCACACCACACCAAGGACGGCCACCGACGAAACTCCATTCAACCTCGTCTTCGGAGCCGAGGCAGTCATCCCGATCGAGCTCAGCCTACCCACGCTGCGCGTGGAGCAATACGACGAGACAAAAAACCCGGCCAGGATGATGCTCAACCTAGACCTTCTCGAGGAAACAAGGGACAGGGCCCGAATCTGAATGGCGGCGTACCGGCAACGTGTTGCCAGATATTACAACTCCCGAGTGCGGCCTAAGGTTTTTCGTCCCGGAGACTTGGTCCTCCGGCGCGCCGAAGCCTCCCAACCATGGGAATGCGGCAAGCTATCGCCCAACTGGGAAGGCCCGTATCGGGTGGCAGAAGCCCTCTCTCATGGAGCATATTACTTGGAAGAATTGGGAGGTGCCAGGTTCCCCCGGACGTGGAACTCCTCAAACTTGAGAATGTACTACCAGTGATGTAAGGCTCCCGGTTTCTGTAACAAAGCTTCCCCACTTCAAGCACTCCCTTCTAACTTCGACGAAGAAGGCCTGCGGCATCGAGCTCAGTCCGGAAGATCCTGGGCTTCGGCCTGGAAGGTGGCGCCGAACCCAGTTCGCCCACGCGAGCCCGGAGCACAGCTCAGCAAGCCGCGCAAGGCTTGAGAAAGCCTGCGGCATCGAGCTCAGTCCGGAAGATCCTGGGCTTCGGCCTGGAAGGTGGCGCCGAACCCAGTTCGCCCACACGAGCCCGGAGCACAGCTCAGCAAGCCGCGCAAGGCTTGAGAAAGCCTGCGGCATCGAGCTCAGTCCGGAAGATCCTGGGCTTCGGCCTGGAAGGTGGCGCCGAACCCAGTTCGCCCACGCGAGCCCGGAGCACAGCTCGGCAAGCCGCGCAAGGCTTGAGAAAGCCTGCGGCATCAAGCTCAGTCTGGAAGATCCTGGGCTTCGGCCTGGAAGGTGGCGCCGAACCCAGTTCGCCCATGCGAGCCCGGAGCACAGCTCGGCAAGCCGCGCAAGGCTTGAGAAAGCCTGCGGCATCGAGCTCAGTCCGGAAGATCCTGGGCTTCGGCCTGGAAGGTGGCGCCGAACCCAGTTCGCCCATGCAAGCCCGGAGCACTGCTCAGCAAGCCGCGCAAGGCTTGAGAAAGCCTGCGGCATCGAGCTCAGTCCGGAAGATCCTGGGCTTTGGCCTGGAGGGTGGCGCCGAGCTCAGCAAGCCGCGCAAGGCTTGAGAAAGCCTGCGGCATCGAGCTCAGTCCGGAAGATCCTGGGCTTCGGCCTGGAAGGTGGCGCCGAACCCAGTTCGCCCACGCAAGCCCGGAGCACAGCTCAGCAAGCCGCGCAAGGCTTGAGAAAGCCTGCGGCATCGAGCTCAGTCCGGAGGCCCCGGGCTTTGGCCTGGAAGACGGTGCAGAAACCGTGTTGCCTGCACGAGCATGAAGGCAACCCAAAGTCGGGCCCGCTTAAGGCTTGCCCTGCTGCGACGCGACTCAGCAGGCCCATCCTTCGATTTGAGCAATGGGAGGACCAGGCCTGCAGTTATTCCAAGTGTTCCAGACCGACATCTCAGAAAGAAAAGAAGAGAAAAGTAAGACGAAACAACGACCAAGGTTTCGATAAAGATTAGATCTTCATTGACATAAGTAGTCGGTACAAGCTGGGAGCCCCGACAGGCCGGGACTCCCCAAAAACAAAAACAACAGAGGTAAAGCAGAGAAGACAGTGCCGGGATCACTGGGATGTGGGGTCGGAGCCATCTGCCGGAGGTGCGGGTGCTGCGTCCTCGACTTCTACAGCGGCCGGCTCCTGGGGCTGTTCCGGGGCCGCGGCATCGCTGGTCGACGGCGCCGCAGGTGTCGCTTCGGCCGTGCCGGAAGCCCTGCTCTCACCCCCTGGCCTCCTGCCACCGACTACAACTCCGCTCAGGTCCAGCTGGGGGAAGAAGGCCCCTACCTTCTCCCGGCACATCCGGAACCCCTTCAGGAAGGAATCCACGGCGGCCTCCCGGACTTCCGACGTGTACTCATCGGAAGCACGGAATTTGGGGACAGCCTCTTGCGCCTCCCGCTTGGCTGCCTCCAGGAGCCCGTTGACGTACGCGCTCCGGTCCTTCGCCGCGGCCACATCTCGTCGGGCCTCCTCCAGCTGGCGCTCCAGCCATTGGGAATGGGCCTACAGGCGGGCCTTCTCCGCCGCCTCCTCCTCAGTTCGGCGCTGGTTGGAGGTCCGCTCCTCCAACAAGGAGGCCTCCAACTCCCTGTTCCGCTCCTCGGAACATGTCAGGTCGGACTGGAGGGCCTGCTTGTCGGCTCGCAGCTTGGCTCCCTCCTCCATTAAGTCCTTGACGTCGGCCGCGAGCTTGCCGAGTTTCTGCTCCCGCTCGGAGTCCCTCTTGGCGTTCCCTACGAGGAAATTCCTCAGTAGGAGGACGTCGTTCCCGATCTGCAATGGCAAAAGCGACACAGGTCAGAGCAAAGGCAGGTAAGTCTCGAGATAGGAAGAAGGAAAAGGAAGAAGCTCGGGCTTACTGTGAAGAGCTGCGGAAGGATGCCGAGCAGCGCGTCCGCGTAATCCCGGCCGCCCCGGGCTCGGCGGTCCCGGGCGGTGGAATCGTACTCCATCATCTTCTCCGCCAGCCCCCTGTCGAGGATGACCGAGTCCCGGTGGGTGATCACCGGCGCCGGGGCCTTCGGGCCGGTCCCTGCGGTAGCTGCCCCCTCAGCCGAAGCCGCAACCGACGGGCCGGCGATCGCCACGGGCGGTGCTGTCGAGCTGGCAGCAATGACGGGCCCGGCGATGGGCGGAGCGGCAGACGCTGGAGCTCTCTCTGCGGCGCCACCAGGTCGCGCGGCCGAAGTATCAGCGACCCCGCCCCGAGGTGGCCTGGGCGGGGAAATGACGGCAACCGGGCCGGGCACGGTCGCCGCCACGACCTCCCGGCTCGTCTCCGTGCGAGCCCTCTTCGCTGCGGGCTCGTCTACCTCCACGACGTCCCGCTGGGCTGCCCCCTCCAAGAGGTTCTCCAATGAAAACTTCATCCCTGCGAGACAAAAGAGACAGAAAGTCAGCCGGCTCGGTTATGAAGAGAGGGGGGGGGGCAGAGGTCAATACGGGGCCAAATCTCACCAGTCTCATGGATGGGACTGATACCGGCCTCAAAAAGATTCTGCTCAGAAAGCAGAACCTCGAGCGCCGGGACCTCGTCGCCCAGGAGCTGGGTATAGGACTCCTGGTCCGCCGGCTCGACCCGGGAGTTTCGGTTCGGGGTCCGGTCCGGTTCACTCCAGGCCCAGTCGACGTCGTCGACCGAAGCGAAGAAAAACCGGCTCTTCCATCCCTTGACCGAGGAAGGAAGGTCGAACCGGAGACACCTAGGCCGGGGTGAAATGTACCACCAGCCGTCATCGGTGGAGCACTTCTTCAGGGTGAACAACGCCCTGAAGAGAGAAAAACGGGCGACGAACCCGTGGAAGTGGCAGAAAACAATGAAGGAGAAGATAACCCGAATGGCATTAGGAGCCAGCTGGGCCGGGACGAGCCGAAAGTGGCTGAGGAAGGAAAGAAAGAAAGGGTGCAGAGGAAACCGAAGACCCCCAAGGAGGAAGTCTTCGTAGAAAGCTATGCGGCCGGGGCCACTCATGGTGACGCGCTCCCCGGACCGCGGGACAAACAGACGAATAGACCCCGGGATGCCATAGGCATCCCGGAGCAGAGAAAGATTACCTTCGGTCATGGTGGAGGCATGACCGGAGGGACCAGCAGGAAGAGAAGGCGGAGCAGGAAGAGAAGGCAGAGCAGGAAGGGAATGGAGGGGCACGGCATGTGCAACCGGGGGGGACCGGATCCCCCTGGGGATGCCGATGGTGACACCCCGGGTTGCAGACGCCGGCGGACCTCCTTCGGGATTGTCTCCTCATCTGAGGAGGAAGAAGATGGAGTCCTCGGCCGGGATGGACCGGCCTCGTCCGGGTTGGAAGAGACATGGCGACGGCGCGCCATAGAAAAGGAAAAGACAAGAAGATCGGAAAGGAAATGAGAGAGAAGGAGGGGGGGGCTAGAGGAGAAGAAGGAGGCACTCACCGAAAATGCACAGACGAGCACGAGCAACAGGAGTTGTTAGCCTGCAGCAAACCGCCCACGAAGCAAGGGAAAAGGCCTCGTTCTGGAAAGTCCCCTCCCTTTCAAACTCAGCCGACAGCAGCCGTACCCGTCATTCCACCTCAGGCCACTGGATGGTCGCCACGTGGGCGCACGCCCGACATCGACGCCTCGTTAGCAGAGTAACGGCCTCTGCCTCGAAGCGACGCATTGATTACGGGCAAGTGGGCGACGCGTGGCGGCTGCCCGTAGGTCTTCAGCCGCATCGAGCCACGGCGACCAGGATCGTGGCAATTATGATGCAAGATCTTCGCCTCTCCACGTCATGTCCGCATTTAATCCCGATGTTCTATTCTGCGATGCCCCGACGGAACGGCGGGCTGGGGGGCAACTATTACAGCCATGACAGTGACGTGGCCAGGCTCAGGTATCGCCAAATACGAGCAAGCCACGTGTAAGTTTCCCCGGCGGAGTCAGCGCCACGTCCTCAAAGCCAGGATCGGCAAGACTACACCGCCCGACGACTGTCTAAGGCAAACCGCCCTCGCCGAGGTCGAGCTCGGCTCGGAGTTCCTCTGCCACCTCATTGGCGCCCGGGCCCGGAGGGGTCCGCCCAAGTGAGGTCGGCCAAGGTCGGGCGATTTCCTGCCACCTCGCCAGGTGTCCACCCAGGAGGGGTCCACCGAAGCCGAGGTCGGCTGACTCTCCGCCCTTCGCCAGGTGACCGCCCGGAGATGGGCCCACCTCAGCCGAGGTCGGGTGATTTCCTGCCACCTCGCCAGGTGTCCACCCAGGAGGGGTCCACCGAAGCCGAGGTCGGCTGACTCTCCGCCCTTCGCCAGGTGGCCACCCGGAGACGGGCCCACCCCGGCCGAAGCCAGGCGGCCTCCTGCCGCCTCGCCAGGTGTCCACCCAGGAGGGGTCCAACTAAGCCGAGGTCGGCTGACCCTCCGCCCTTCACCAGGTGGCCGCCCGGAGACGGGCCCACCTCGGCCGAAGCCAGGCGACCTCCTGCCGCCTTGCCAGGTGTCCACCCAGGAGGGGTCCACCTAAGCCGAGGTCGGCTGATTCTCCGTTCTTCGCCAGTTGGCCCCCGGGGACGGGCCCAACTCAACCGAGGTCAGACCGTTCGCACGGAGAGGGCCCCGGGGAGAGAGACGGGCCCCGAGGCCGTCCCTCGGGCCGTACGAATCCCAGACGGCGCCCCGTACGGAGGGCGGCGGCATGCGGAACATCACTTGCATCGGCCCGGCAGGACCCGCAGCCGAGAGACCCGATCCTGACGAAACAGGCCCCATAGATGGATGGCGCCCGCGCTTGGGGAAGAGAGCGCTCTCACGGAGCCCGAGGCCTGACCGGCCGCCCTGCCAGCGCCGCCCTCCCCTCTTTCTCTTCTGTCTTTGCCTTTTCCCTACTGGGCCCGACGGACGAGGTCAGGAAGCCGCCTGGCCTCCTTCACCAAAAAGGGGAAAGAGAAGAGGACGGGGGAGGGGAGCTTCCGAGGAGGAAAAAGACAAACGCACGACGAGGGGAGATAAAGAGGGAAGGATCTGGGGACGACAAGGTAAGCCAATTAGCTTGGGGACAAGGAGAAAGCACCGGCACAAGGCCTTGCTCCGAGAGAAAAACCAGAAATCCCGAGAGGGGAACACTGGGCGTGGGCTCGGCAAGGAGGCCTAGCCGAGATTCTGGTCCCCAGAGCGTTTCCTTCACCAGTTAACTCTCTAAGTCTGGAACCCTTTAGAGGGTCCGGCTGGGGAGTTTGTTCCTTCTCGTCGTCTACTGACTTGACCGTCGGAGCTCCCTCGCCGGGATCCCCGGCCAGGGTCCTCTAACCCCTTTGTTGCAGGTTCTCCGCAGGAAGGGAGGCTCCCTCGCCAGGCGGTCTGGAAGGATCGGTTGATCCGAGGCACGGGCGCGGCGGCGAGAGCGGCAACAATATGTAATTTAGAAAGCTAAGTCCAAAAATCCATAATCATGATAGGTGATAGATGAAAAAGAGTTTCCATGAATTTTATATTGAACTTAAGATAATTAAATCATACATATGACATGTGCTTAGGATTTGATGAGTTTTCATGACTTGCATCTTATCGAGATTCCCGATAAAAGACTTAATCACATGGTAACTATACCTAAGAGTTCTTTCTTCTATTCTACTACATTGATACTACATGCTGCTAGGTGCTATTGGTGGATTGTAAAAACCTACTAAAATCATTTTTTATCAACGATCCTTGATATGGTGTACTAAAATTATTTTGATCCATCGAAATAGTTTGATGATACTATGATAGAGATCAAAGTATGTCTCACTATCAGACATAATGGATTCTAAGAGATCACACATAATAGGAGCTTAACTTGATCACATAGTTAGATCAAAATATATAAGAGTTGTATATTTAGAAATTCTAAATTTATAAGGATTACAAATTTAGAACCTATAAATTTTGATCCTGCTAATTTTAGTAAGGAGAACTTTATTACACAAATTATGATTTAATTAGATAATATGATTATTTAATTATGATTAGACTCGATATAAATTGAATTGGATTCAATTTGGTTGAGTTTGGGTGATGACCTAGTCCAATTAGATTTTGGACTAATCTAATGCAATTGTTATGAGCCAATTCGATTTGACCTAATTGGTTACCTAATCCTAGATAAATTAAATATAATTTAATTTAGTTAGGTTTAATCTATTTTATTTGGATTTAGTGGTCTTAATTAAATTAGGATATAATTCCTATTTAGTTATAGATTCAAACCTAAATCTAAATTGGTTAGGAATTAGGTTAGTTTTCTAGTTGGTTAGAATTTGTTAGTTAGTTGGTTGAAATAATTTCTAACTAATAACTAACTAATTTCTCTCTCCTCCCTATCGAGTTTTTCTTGATTGGTGTGTATGAAAGAAGGGGCCATGCCCCTTCTTCACATGAAATCCCAAGAAAATTTGCATGGAGGAATTATGGGGGCCAAAAGAGTTTGAGTGCATCTTAGTTTCTTATTCCCTATTCTTATCTAGTTTAATCTTTGAATTTGATTCAAAGTTTTTTGTCCTAATTCTATATAAGAAGGGACTCTAGGGAGAGGTGACTTTATGTGGCATGAAAAAGAAAAGGAAAGGTGGGTGCAAAAAAAAAAAGGACGTGGAGTTTTCCTTTTGAGTTTGAAAACATGAGTTGAGATCTTAACTTCACCACCCATCCTTCCTTTTGGTTCTTGCACAAAATAAAATAGAGATAAATTTCATCCCCCTCCTTCCTTCTATCCTTGATCTTGCATGAAGAGTTTATATGAGAAAAGAAAAAAAATATTCTTCCCTGTTCTCTTATAAAGAGAACATCTTCTTTCTTGGATTTCTAGTATAAAGAAAAAGATAATAAAAAAAGAGAGATTTGATCTAACTATTAAAACAAGGCCTGCAAGGTCTAGCACTTTATTAGTCTCAATGCTTCGATCAGCCTATCTCCATATGGATACCAGCAAAGGCTAGGTGTATGCATGGTTCCAACGGAATCCAGAATTTATTTCCAGATCCAATCCTATAAAGATAGAGTAGCATAACTGGTAAGTAGATTTAATCTACCTTTATTTTTGTTTGTAGATCTATATTATATATTCATATTGGTTTATGCTATGTATGTTTAGAATAGATTTTTATTTTCACTGCAAATTAATTTTAATTAATATTTTTTTAAAAAAAAATCTACTGCAACCCGGGGATCATATGATGGTTCCTTCACTAGGTATGAGCACAAATATAAAAGAGAAACTTTTTGAGTGGGTGATACTACCAAGGACTAACATGGCATGTCAGAAGCATCAATGCCGATGAACCATAATCTTTATTTAGAACCTATATGGTTGGAGTTGATTTGGTACGAAAAATTAAATTTTATATTATATTATCATATTTAATATAAAAAATAATAAAAAAATGATAAGTTTCAGATTTATTTTTTTAAAATAAACTTTTAAGTAATTATAACCATACTTAATAAACATATTTAAATAGATGATGGGACTCATGTTTTAATGACTTTCCGAATTCATTCAATAAAAAAAATTTATTCACAAAAATAAGATGCGGATGACATTATATAAAAAACTATGTAATTACAATTATTATATGAAAAATTGAGTAGAAAAAAACAATACTATCGGGTATTAAAAGATTATTTTATATTGATAGGTATATTTGTAAATTTCACTTTATTTATATAGAATTATCTCCAATCAAATATGATAACTTTTTTTAGTGTCATTTGCTTAACTCATGCTGCTCATCTCAATTTGGATGGCTTTCAAGAAAGTTAAGACAAAAACTTATAATTTATTCTCCAAGATTGCTTGGTTATGAATAAAAAAATTATTATTGCTCATATTCTTCTACATCTAACATTTTCCTCGTTTTACATGAATAAGTATGTAATTCTGTTTGGTTTGATAACCTACCTGATTGCGAACATTGTAGCATTTGAAGATGAATGAAAACACTCTCAAGAATTGAAGAAACTTATTCAATACCTTTTGGCCGAACGTATTTATATGGGTTATTATGGACATTATATCTATTATTATCAAATCATCATCTACTGGGCTACAGCTATGCTTGAAGGTCTTCTGGTCTTCTTTAATAAGGATGGAGAGCTGCTTCTAGGTACTCAACCATGAAAACCTGCAAAAATAGTTCCTTGCCAGTGGTAACCAGCAGGAACTCTTCAATACTCAAGTTAGTAAGAAGGATGAGATGGACTATAGTAGTGAAGCTAAGAGCCAAATTGTGACTGAGAGTATGAGAGTGGTAGATCGAGATGAATTACTATAGTATAACATATCTTGCTAGGACCCCTCTTATCAATTTATAGAGTTGCATGGAGTAACATAATACCATTAAAATAGGTGGCCTTTAGTAGGATGTTGGGATATTATCTCTTGGGATCTTTTTTGTTGGCATTTTTTTTATTAGGATAGCTTATTTTATTGGGATACTATTTTTCACAAATTTATCCACCAAGATCCTGCTTGCTACAATCACTATTTGGACAGTAGGGATAGCTAGAATAGCTAGGATAACTATTGTCTCTTACTCGGATGCCATTGATTATGAGTATTGGGATAACTTGTTCATTGCTGAGAGAGAAGAAATCTTATCGAGAAAAGGGATATTGACATTTATAATCTAGCATGCTTACTAAGTTTGGAGTTAGTCATGTCCAAGTAAATATTCGATGGATACGCATGAAGAAATATTATATTGAAAGAAAATAATAATTTTATAATCAATTTATTTTGAACAGTTTTACGATCAATTTTTAAAGAAAAATTAGCACCAACTATAAATCAATTACAAAATTAGTTACAAGATTTTTTTTTATGATCAATTTTTTGATCGATTTTATGATCAATTTTTATAAATAAAAAATAAAATAAAATAATATTTTTAATTAATTTATAATAAAAAATCTTTCATTAATATTTTAAATTATTTTGATTTTTTAAAATAATTTTTCAACTAATTTTTCAAATGGTAAATAAATCTCACTTGATTTTATGATTTATTTTTTTAGTTTTATTTTTTTTCTAAATTTTTTATGATTGATTTTTTGTTGTAAAGTTTTTTTAATTTTTTGTGATCAAAAAATTGATTACAGATCTTTTAAAAAATTAAATTTTATATGATTGATAAATTAGTGACTAATATTTTTGGTTACATAATTTAAAATTTGCAACCAAAAATTAATTTTTAATTTTAAAATTATTTTAATTTTTTTGTAAATTTTTTGCAACCAAAATTTCTGTTGTAAATTTTTTAAAATTTTACAATCAAGAAATTATTCACAATTTTTTAAAAAATTAATTTTTATATCATTTATAAATTAGTGACAGATTTATCAATTATAAAAAAATATAAAAAACTTAAAACCAAAACATCAGTAGTAAATATTTAAAATTAATTTTTAAATTATAAAATTCTTTTGCAATAGATTTTTTGATCGGAAAATTTTTAATAAATTAAGAAATTAATTTTTAAAGAATTATTTTTTTCTCATTTAAAATGGGTCAAAAAATCGGTCATAAAATTTTAAGAAAATAATTTTTATTTCACTTATTTAAAATTTTTTTACTATCAAATTTTTGGTCACAAACTTTATTAAAAATAATTTAAAAATATTTTAATAAATAATTTTTAATTTATTTATAAAATAGTGATCGATTTTTTGGTTGTGTTTTTAAAAAATATACGCAACCGAAAAATCTGTTGCAATTTCGGTCTCAAGTTCGTAACATAAAAACCAGACTCTCCGCCCGAGTTCATGAAACCCTGGACGCATTCCTTCCCCCCGTCCCTCAGCAGCGGCGGCGGCGGCACTGTCCCCCCTCCCCCGGCTTCCGCGATGGGCTCCCGCCCCTCACCCTGCAGCGACGGTCACCCCGCCCCTCCTCCAACTTCGACGACGGGCTGCCGCCCCTCCCTCAGGGGCGACGGGCTCCCCCCTCCCCCGGCTTCGGCGACGGGCTCCCCCCCCTCCCCTGGCTCCGGCGACGAGCTCCCCCCCTCCTCCGGCGGTGGTGGCTCTATCCCCCCCTCCCTCGGTTTCGGCGACGGGCTCCCCCCTCTCCCCCGGCGGCGACTGGCTCGCCCCCCCTTCCCCCGATGGCGGCAGGGATCTCCTCGCATGCTTCCTCCCTTCGTTCGGGCCGAAGACTCCCAAGCTTCCTTCCTTCGCTCGGGCCAAATGTCCCTTCCCCCTCCACTTTTTTTTTCTTTCTGTTTTTTTAATGATTCTTGCGTTTTTGACTGATGAAGGGTTTCTTTGCAGACTTCTTTAAAATCAGTACTGCTTGTAGAAGGACCGGAAAATCCTTTTCTAGGTGAGTATATTTTTCTTTGCAGATTTCTCCAAAAGCTTCTTTTTATATAAGTTTGTTTGTTTTTTCTTTTAATTTCTTCATTCTGTAATTATTTTGAAGCCTTTCCGCTTCCAGATTTGTGTTGAACTTTGTGCTCTAATTGCTGTCCTCAGCTGGTAAGGGCAAAAAGCCGGCATTTTGTGGCAGCGCTTTGCTTCTATATGCTGGAAAATTATGGGTTTGGCATAACTCAATCTTTTTCTAGCTAGACCTTAGTTATTTTAATGTTAAATTTGAATAAATCACTAGCATTTTTATTGTGCTGGTGCAACGCTATGAGACTGCACTGTATGTGCTCATGATTGTTTCATGTTGATAGTCATCCATGCTTTAGTTAGATTATTTTTTTTTCTCTTTCCTTACTACTTTTGTTCCTTCTCAGGAGACTATGATTTGTGTTTGTGGATGTTGAAGAGCCTTTGCTCCAGCTGAAAGTGGTGTCTCGGCATCAAGTTTAAATAGTAACTTTAATTTGCATATTCCCTTCTTTGGTATATCATTTATTTTACTGTTTTTTGTTCTTTGGTGGAACAGATCTTAAGAAACCTGGTTTAGGTTGTATTCCAAGGTACTGAAATGCTTATGTGGTGGATGAATGCTATGGCTACATGATCTTTGTACTGCTGTAGGGATTGGTATTGATATCCTGTTTGTATTTTAACATACATGATATTATATGCATGGCCATCAGCTGGTTGCACCCAATGTTTTTTTAATTCTGTTTAGTCCTTCAAAAAAAGGGTGAGAATCATATGCAGTTTGAGGGTTCCAGTATCAAATTGTTAGGATTTTGGTTGGTACGATTTAAAAAAGTGCAAGGCTTATGACAATTGCAGTCTCAAGATAGGCAGGCTGGTGCTTTTTGCATCGTTAGACTTCTAACTCAAATATTCTTCATTTTAGACATGCATCAGGAGTTTCATGAGCAAATCATGGACTCATTCCAGGTTCTCAAACTGTTGATCTTGGATGATTTTTTGAGCAAATCGATGCGCAGTGCAGACAAAATATGAAATTTGCTACAGTTGAAATCTACTTTTCAAATTAATATATTTATTTTACTTATGAGTTCGTATACCGGTTTTCAAGTGGTAAGTGATCCATCTCGCCCATTAATTTCCTCTAATATCCTCAGCAACAATGGTGACAATGGATTTCAACCTTTTTTTTATGAAAGTTAATAAAGTAGTTAATATTCATGTAATAGGAATTATTTACTTTCTTAAATATTTATTTGTGATCAGACATGTTTACTGTGATTCATCAAAGCTCAGTTCACATAATTTTGCTTCTGTGAGAATTTGTATAACATAATTTAGCAGTCAAAGAAGGAGGCCAAAGGCCATAGAAATCATGCAAGCATGACATTCTTTTTTCTCAGTGGAATATGACATCTTTTTGGACAATAAATAAGCTGGGATCTTATTCCTCTTAAATATTTATTAGTGGGAAGAAGAAATAGAATAAGATAGATCTTATGCTTCCATAAATAAGTACTGCCTGCTTGAACCATGCAACATGGATGCTACATTCATCTAAAAATTCTAGGACTATTTTTGTGGAAAACCTTGATTTGATTTGCTGTATGAATCAAGGGTGAATCAAGTTCTCATTCATGGAGACCTTGGTTTAGGGGATGTTCTTTTGTTTCACATTGTGTTCTTACCAGCATAATATGTTATGCATTAGCCTAATTGCAGTGATAGTTTAAATGGAGGCATTGTGCTATATTTGGATCATCTTGATCTGTCTTTCTTGTTTGTTTAACAGTCTGCTTATTACAATCGAAAGGTGTAGCATGTCTTTATTTGCTTCAGCATTTGTTTCATAATTGTTTATTCTTTGAAGCATGTGGCTGATGGATTTCCAATACCTTATGGTATTGATATAGTAATTTATTGTATTTGATTATTTTATATATTTTTATTTTGTATGTGTGGATTGGTTATAAAGTTGTGGTGATATTTTTGACATGCTTTGGTATCTTTATTTTATGTTATCTTAAATGCTAACTACTACTTCACAAGCACATTTAATTCACTATGCTTTCTTTAAATATGCAAAAGGACAAAGATGTTAAAATAATAATAAAAAGAGTAGAAAATATATCAAGTGTATCCAAAGATTTAAACTGTATAATGTCTTATAAGTTGCTGTTTTAAGATTTTGCATGTATTGAATCTTGTAATACTTTTGAAGGACAGTTTCACCATGAGTTAAATATATCTTGTAATAATTTTGTTATTGATGACGTGATTACTGGGTTAGCTAGGTAAACGTGTTGGGTAATAGATCAAACATTAGTAACTCTATTTACTCTAAGAGTTTATGGATAGAGTTAATTTAACTAATTAATTCGATGTTTATTTTTACAAAACTTGTATTGCATAGTACCATAGACCCATCAATTGATTATTATGCATATTTTATGGCATCCATGCATTTATATTTTTTTATATGATAGGAGAATTATATACATTGCTTAATTGATTGTCCAGTTTGGACAGTTTGGGGATTGTAAATAATTAAATAGGTAATTACATTAATCAAATGATATGTTGAGGGTTTGAGAGAAATTTTGGATAATAATTTTTTGTAGTTCTCCTTATACATTTTCAGCCATGTGGGGCGAACTATGAAAAAATGTTGTCAAAATTTCTTTTGGCCCTATTGGACAGTTTGGGGATTGTAAATAATTAAATAGGTAATTATATTAATCAAATGATATGTTGAGGGTTTGAGAGAAATTTTGGATAATAATTTTTTGTAGTTCTCCTTATACATTTTCAGCCATGTGGGGCGAACTATGAAAAAATGTTGTCAAAATTTCTTTTGGCCCCTATTATATGTCATTTGATTATTGTAATTGTTCTATAAAATTAATGTAATTCCTGAATATGATAGGACCTTTTTTACCTATTGTTGCTGATAGAATGTATTTATTATGTAAGCCCTAAATTAATCTTGAATCCTACACCCTAAACTAATCCTAAACCCTAAATTAACCTTATACCCTAAACCATAAATCCTAAAACCTAAATTAGCCTTAAATCCTATATTAACCCTAAACCCATGCTAATTGAGTTTGGGTTATAAATTGTTTGTTCTGGTTTTAATTTCTTCTTTATGCATTGATATCTTTATTAAAATTTATGATACATGCAAAGTTTGATATGAATAGTTGTTTAGATTATAGATGTTTTAACATTGTTGTAATCATATGATTGCATTTTGTTATGTTACAGAATATGGATATTTATCATCATCATTGTTAGATGTATAATAGACTTTTATCTAGTCGAAAGGGATATACTGAGATTTTTTAAAAAAAGATGGAAGAATTTATTTCTTTTGCTTGTCAACAACCATACTTTTAAGCCATGAAATAATTAGATGTCTTTGTTCAAAGTGCAAAAATCAAAAGTGCTTAAGTCTTGATGAAGTGAAGGTTGATCTTTATAAAAAAAGGTTTTGTACCTGATTAGTGGTATTGGATATCACATGGAGAGAGTGATCCTCATGTGGGTGGGATCTCTGACGTGCGTTTAAGTACTTGTAGTGCACAATTGAGTAATGATGAACATAATAGATATCAACATATGATTTATGAAGTTGATGCAGAATTTGAGTCTTATTATAAGCAAAATGTGGAGGTCTTTGAATATGGTTGCTAAGAACTTTTATAATATGTTATATGCAATCCAACAACTATTATGGTCGGGATGTAATGATCATTCTGAGTTATTTGTTGCTATTAGATTATTAAACATAAAATCAGAGGAAAATATTTTGCAACGGTCTTTTGATCAAATAGTGGAACTTATGAAAGAGACATCCTCCCGATAATATAATATCCCAAAATTTTTATAGAATGAAGAAATTGGTATCAAAACTTGGTCTTACTGCTAAAAAAATAGACTGTCACATTAATGGCTATATGTTGTATTATGGTGAAAATAATGAAGAGAATGAATGCAAATTTTGCTGTATAGCTTGTTATAAAATATAAAATGCTGCTATTAGACAAAATAAAGAGATTCTCATGAAAAGAATGTATTATTTTTTTCTCATTCCTAGGTTCAAGTGATTGTATGCTTCTATGAGTTCTGCTCCATATATGAGATGGCACTATAAGAGTAGACATGAGTTAGGGATGTTGTCACCCGTTAGATGGAGAAGCATAGAAATACTTTGATCAAAAGTTTCCTAATTTTATAGCCGAAGCATGAAATGTCAAGTTAGGCTTATGTGCTTATGGTTTTACCCTATATAGTCAATCAGTAGCACCATATTCTTGTTGGTCAATAATTGTTACTCCTTACAACCTTCTTCCAGAACTGTGCATGACCACTCCTTATATGTTCTTGACTTTGATTATTCCTGGTCCGCATAATCCAAAGAGTAGGAAAGATATATATTTACAGCCTTTGATAGATCAGTTAAAACTATTATGGACAGATGTCCTAATATATGATATTTCAAAAAAGTAAAATTTATAATAAGGGCTGCATTAATGTGGACCATCAATGACTTTCCAGCATATGACATGTTGTCAGGTGGAGTATAGAAGAAAAATTAGCATATCCATAATTATGATGCAACCAAAGACATTCACTTTGAAACATGATAGTAAAAATTCTTGGTTTGATTGTCATTGCCAATTTTTGCTTATGGATTATGTACTAAGAAGAAAAAGGGATGCTTTCTATAAAAATCGGGTGGAAAAGGATCAACTTTCCTGTAGGTTGACCGGGGATGAAGTGTAGGAAGTTGTTTCTTCTCTTCCAAAGGTAACTAAGGAGGGTTCATGCAAATGTGATGGATATGGGGTTAGGCATAATTGGTTAAATCAAAGTATATTCTGAGAGTTATTATATTGGAAAACTAATTTGATCAGACAATCTAGATGTGATGTATATAGAAAAAAATGTTTTTGATAATGTGTTTAACATAGTCATCTATATTAAAGGCAAAACTAAAGATAACGTGAAAGCAAAAATGGATTTAAAGGAGTACTATAAGCGAAGGGATCTAGAATTGCAATAATTAGCTAATGGAAAGTTGAAGAAATTGAAAGCAAAATTCACCTTAACCTTGGAGCAGAAAAGAGCTATATGTAAATGGGTCAAGAAGTTAAAAATGCCTTGACAGATATACCTTGAATTTATGCAGATGTATAAATTTGAAAGAGGAAAAATTATTAGGAATGAAAAGTTATGACTGTTATGTGTTTATAGAGTGTTTGCTGCCATCACCTTTAGTGCACTACTAAATTAAGTGTGGAAGTCCATATCCAAGTTAAGTTTTTAGGGACTTGTGCTCAACAATATTATGGGCGAATGATTTGTTGTAGATGGAACAAAATATTGTTGTCATGCTATGCAAATTGGAATGGATCTTCCCACCTGGATTTTTTGACTCAATGGAGTACTTACCTATTCATTTGCCATTTGAAGCAAGAGTTGGTGATCCCGTTCAATATAGGTGGATGTTGGCTTTGGCTCCTTAATTTTGATGATTAACAAAAGGTTGAGTATATGTTTGGACTAATGTTTCATCTCAAGATAAAGTTTCAGGACTTAGGTTATTCAAAAAAAGTATCAAGAGTACAATGATGAAACCAAGCTTGCCTGATTTGGGAAAGAGCTCTTCTACCTTGAACAAGATCAAATTTCTCATATTGGACCTTCTTGTTAAGAAGTAATTGACAAAAGAAACAAAGGCTTAGAGAAACTCAAGCATGGCACGCACCTCTCTAGAGTTTCAGAAAATTTCAGATCAGAGGTCGACTACCAGAGGTCGACACCTTGCCAAAGGTCGACCACCAGAGGTCGACTCATGAACAAAAGAAAAGTTCAGCAATGCCGGCATGACAAAATCTCAGTGGCACGCTCCAGAGGTCGACCACCAGAGGTCGACACCTGTCCAGAGGTCGACACCAGAGGTCGACTCATCGCCTGAGAATTCAAACTGGGCAGAACTATGGTTTTCTGGATTTTTGCCTAAGATAAACTGGAGGTCGACTCATGAGGTCGACACTTGATCCAGAGGTTGACTCATGACGTCGACTTATGGCATAACGGCTAGTTTTTCTGAACTTTTGATTTGATTTCTAACGGCCATAAACGGCCATATTTTTGATTCTAACGGTCTTGTGGAGTTGTTTCAGCTTGAATGAGGTATTTAACCTCCACCTAACTTCAAAAAAAGACAAGGAGACAAAGTGAAAAGGAATAGAGTGAAAGTACAAAGCCTTCAATCAATTCCAAGCCAAAAAGAGTGAGAAAACCAAGAGATTCCTTAGCCAAAAGCTTTCCATCTTTGAGGAATCCAACTTTCAAGAGTTTGGCATTTAGTGAGGTCCAAGATTCCAAGAGAAAGGCTTGAAGAGTCCATCAAGAGCTACATCGAATTTCTTTTTGCTTAAAAGGACTTTGTCTTGATTTATTCATTGTATTCATATTCTTTTTGTCTTAGGCTAGTTTCAAGGGAATTTGAAACTAGTGTGAGGTTTGTTGGTGAGCCAATTGACAAAACTAACTAGGGTTGCTTGTAAGCCCGAAGCCAAAACAAGTGAGTGAGGTTTGTTGGTGAGCCAATTGATAAAACCAACTAGGGTTGCTTGTAAGCCCGAAGCCAAAACAAGCGTGTAAGGTTTTGACTTGTGAGCCTGGTAAAACAAGTCGGCTGTAATCTAGAAAAGATTATAGTGGAAATTCCCAAGTGGAGCTTGGGGAGTGGATGTAGGTGCTAGGTGCACCGAACCACTATACTTCTTGTGTGTTTGCATTGCTTTACTCTCTATCTTCTTTTGCTCTTTAATTGTTGTTATATTTCATTGCTTCCGTTGCACAATTACTTTAGCACTATCACTCTTCACCTTTGAACTTGATAGCACATATATTGCTTTAATTTTTTAAAATACCCAATTCACCCCCCTCTTGGGCACCATATCTGGGCAACAAGTGGTATCAGAGCACCGGTACTCTCTTGTAGGTCCAACGATCTTGAGTGAAATATCTTGGCCGCCCCAATTGGAATGGGTGTAGTTGAAGGACAAGCATCAAATCACCCTCCTTCTTTAATGGCACAAACTACACATACTGGAAAACTCATATGCGTATTTATTTACAAGCTGTAGATTATCATATATGGGGAGTAATTACTAAAGGGCCTTATCAGCCCACTCACTTGGTTAATGGCATTATCACCCCAAAATTTGAAGAAGAATGGGATGACAATGACATCAAACAAGCTGAGTTAAATGCTAAGGCGATGAATTTGCTATTCTGTGCACTTGACCCTAGTGAATTTAACAGAATATCAAATTGTATTTCCGCCAAAGAAATTTGGGATACACTTGAGGTTACCCATGAGGGTACACACCAAGTGAAGACCACAAAGGTGAACATGCTCATTCATACGTATGAGATGTTCAGGATGGAACCAACTGAAAGTATAAGTGAAATGTATACTAGGTTTACCAATATAGTAAATGGTATGAGGAGTTTGGGAAAAATTATATCTAATGGTGAACTGGTTAACAAACATCTCAGGTCTCTTCCGGCTTCATGGGATGTGAAAGTAACAGCCATAGAAGAAGCCAAGGATGTCAATACTCTACCTCTTGAGCAGCTTCTTGGATCACTGATGACTTACGAGCTTTTACTAAAGCAGAAGACAGTGGACAATGACAAGAAAAAGAAAGCCATAGCCTTCAAGTCCACTACAAAGGAAGAGTCAAGTGATGAATCAGAAGAAGAAGCTGATGATGATGAGACAGCCCTCATTACAAGAAAATTCAAAATATTCATGAGAAAGAAGAAGGGCTTCTACAAGAAAAAGCCACAAAAAGGTGATCACAATAAAGACAAAGAGAAAGAAAAAGAAAGGGATCCCTGGTCATTATAAAACGGATTGCCCTTTGCTTAAAAAGAGTCGAAGGATGTTGAGAAAGAAAGCCATGATGGCTACCTGGAGTGAGAGTGAGGACTCCAGCAGTGATGAAGAGCAGCGGGTAGTCGCCAACCTACCTGTGTTTCATGGCCAATGAAGATAATGAGGTAAATTCTGAACCTGAAATGAATTTACTTTCAATGAATTGCATGATGCTTTTGATGATTTAGTTATGGAATATGAAAAATTAAAACTGAAAAATAAAAAATTAAGAAAGCTAAATCTTGAGCTTACCAAAAATTCTGAAAAGTTTTCAACTGAAATTGAAGATTTAATTCAAGAAAACAAGAAATTAACTGAACATGTAAAGACCTTGAAAAATGATAAGGATAATCTTTTAAAAGAAAATGATTCTTTGAAAAATAATAGAAGTCTTAAAACTAATGAGAAAATTGAAAAACAAAATAAAGAACTATTGCTTCAAAACAAGAATTACAAAGAAGAGTTAGAAAAAGTAAAACCTTTTGTAGAAAAGTTTACTTTTAATTCAGAAAAATTAAGTATGCTTTTAAATAGTCAACATGCAGTGTTTAACAAAGCTGGACTTGGATTTAAGCCACACAATCAGCAAAAACTTTACAAAAACTTTTTCATACCTGCATCTTCTAATATTACCTGCTATGCATGTGGTAAGTTAGGACATAAATTATATATTTGTAATAGAAGAAAATTAAATACTTTTGGAAAGATTTGGGTTCCAAAAGGAACCAATTTGACTAACCCTAAAGGACCCAAGATGACTTGGGTACCTAAAGTTTCAACTTGATTAATTTTTGCAGGTGTGCCTTGCAACCAAAAATAAAAGAAGAATGTGGTATCTGGATAGTGGTTGCTCAAGGCACATGACTGGGGATGTGAAGCAATTCTCATCACTAGCAGCTATTGATGGTGGAAACGTTACTTTTGGTGATAATGGAAAAGGCAAAATCGTCGGAATTGGTAAAATCCATATCACCCCTAATGCTTATGTAGATAATGTATTATTTGTTGATGGCTTGAAGCATAATCTTTTTAGCATTAGTCAGTTTTGTGATAAGGGTTTTAAAGTAATTTTTGAATCATCTTTGTGCATGGTATCTAGTCATGTCGATGGCATCAAGTTCACTGGTCATAGGCATGGAAACATTTACATGGTTGATCTTGATGATCTAGCCATGGAAAGTGGTCAATGCCTAATGGCTAGGGAAGCCAAGGCAAGTGAAACTAGTTGGCTTTGGCATCGTAGGCTAGGGCATGCTAGTATGCAGTTGATTTCAAAATTAAGAAAAAAGAATCTTGTAAAAGAATTACCAAAACTCACATTTGAAAAAGATAAGATTTGTGCTGCATGTCAATTTAGAAAACAAACTAAATCTACTTTCAAATCTAAAGAAGTATTATCTACTACTAGACTCCTTGAATTATTGCATATGGACCTCTTTGGACCAACCAGAACAACTAGTTTGGGAGGTAAAAAATATGGGCTAGTAATTGTAGATGATTACTCACGATTTACTTGGGTAATGTTTTTAGCTCATAAAGATGAAACGTTTTCTGCTTTTGTTAAATTTCATAAAAGGGTTTCAAATGAAAAAGATCTCACTATTGTTTCTTTGTGTGGTGATCATGGAACTGAATTTGACAATTATGATTTTGAAGCTTTTTGTAATGAAAATGGCATTAGTCATAATTTTTCCGCACCTAGGACACCTCAACAAATGGGGTGGTAGAAAGAAAGAACAGGACACTTGAAGAAATGGCACGCACAATGCTTTGCGAAAACGATTTACCTAGATATTTTGAGCAGAAGCCATTAATACTTCCTGTTACATTTTAAATCGTGTTTTAATTCGACCTATTTTGAAGAAAACACCATATGAGCTTTGGAAAAATCGAAAACCTAATCTCAAGTATTTTCGTGTATTTGGTTGCCGCTGTTTCATATTAAACAATGGCAAAGATAATATCAGTAAATTTGATGCCAAGTCAGATGAGGGTATCTTCTTAGGATATACAGGGTCTTCAACAGAAGAACTCTTCTGGTTGAAGAATCAATTCATGTAGTGTTTGATGAATTTAACGAAAAATCTTCTAGAAAAGAAGATTCTATTGATGATGAAACAGGTACAAAGAAGCTTGAACAATTGACAATCAATGAAGATGAGCCCAAAGGAGATGATGATCAAGAAAATGAAGATCAAACTCAAGAGATCAATGCAACTTCACCAAAACCTTTACCTAAAGAGTGGAGGTATGCACACGGACACCCCAAAGAGCTAGTAATTGGTGATCCGTCAAAGGGAGTAAGTACACGCTCTTCTATTAGAAATGTTTGTGATTATTTAGCTTTTGTATCTCAGATAGAGCCTAAGTCAATTGAAGAAGCTGAAAAAGATTGTAACTGGATTAATGCTATGCAAGATGAACTAAATCAATTTAAAAGAAATAACGTTTGGACTTTAACTGAAAGACCCTCTAATGTTTTGTAATTGGCATAAAATGGGTTTTTAGAAATAAACTTGATGAACATGGTATTGTAACTAGAAACAAAGCTAGACTTGTTGCTAAAGGCTACAACCAGGAAGAATGGATTGACTTTGATGAAACCTTTGCTCCTGTTGCTAGGCTAGAAGCAATTAGACTTTTACTTGCTTTTGCTTGTTTTATGGATTTCAAGTTATTTCAAATGGATGTTAAAAGTGCTTTTTTAAATGGATTTATTGAAGAGGAAGTTTATGTTGAACCTCCTGGTTTTGAAAATCATGAATTTTCTAACCATGTTTTTAAATTGCATAAAGCATTGTATGGTTTAAAGCAAGCTCCTAGAGCTTGGTATGATAGATTAAGTTCATTTTTGATGAAGAATGATTTTTCTAGAGGTAATGTAGATAATACATTATTTTTGAAAAAAAAAATGATGATCTCTTAGTAGTACAAATCTATGTAGATGATATTATTTTTGGTGCTACTAACGAATGTCTTTGTCAAGAATTTGCAAAGTTAATGCAGAGTGAGTTCGAGATGAGCATGATGGGAGAACTCAACTTCTTCCTCGGACTCCAAATTAAGCAAATCAAAGAGGGGATCTCCATCAACCAAGCCAAGTACACTAGGGAAATATTGAAAAAGTTTGGGATGGAGACTACCAAACCAATAGGTACCCCTATGAGCTCTTCATGTAAATTAGACAAAGATGAATGTGGTAAATCAGTAGACCAAAAATTATATAGAGGCATGATTAGTTCATTGCTATATCTAACTGCCAGTAGACCGGATATAATGTTTAGTGTTTGTATGTGTGCACGTTTTCAGTCTGCTCTTAAAGAATCACATCTCTTAGCTGTAAAACGTATATTTAGATACTTATCTGGGTCAATTAAACTTGGTCTTTGGTACTCTAGAGAGTCATCATATGAATTAATTGCATATTCTGATGCTGATTTTGCTGGGTGTAAACTTGATCGTAAAAGTACTAGTGGAACTTGTCAATTCCTAGGAGTTAATTTGATTTCATGGAGCAGCAAGAAACAGAATTCGGTTGCTCTATCTACGGCGGAAGCCGAATTATAGTAGCTGGAAGCTGTTATGCTCAGATTCTATGGATCAAACAACAACTCGAGGACTTTAGCATCAAACTAACTAATACACCCATAAGATGTGATAATACTAGTGCAATCAATTTAACGAAAAATCCTGTACAACATTCAAGAAGTAAACATATTGAAATAAGACATCACTTCATAAGAGATCACGTTCAAAATTCTAATGTGTTGTTAGAATTTATTTGTACTAATTATCAATTGGCTGATATATTCACAAAACCATTGAATGAAGATAGGTTTTGTATGATCAGAAGAGAACTGGGAGTCATTGATCCTTTTGCTTGAAACTCTTCATTTTTCATCAAAATTCTTCAAAAATGATTTAAAAATTCTCAAATTTGTTTAAAGCTTATTTTTCTAAATTTTATCAATTTTTCAATTTTTCATTTTACCGAATTTTATTTTGGCTAATTTATTTTTGGAGGTCGACACTTAAGTTTTCGGAGGTCGACACTTGAGGTCGACCCCTAAGATTTTTAGAGGTCGACCCCTGAGAATTTTTAGAGGTCGACACTTGAACGGAAATCATCCTTTTTAAAACCCGTCCGCAAGCCTCTTTTTCTCCATTTCCTTCCTTTTCTCCTTCGTGTGGTCCCCCTCCAATGCTCCTAAACCTCTAAACAGTGAATTTCCAACCCTCTCCTTCATCTTTTTGGGTAATCTTCTCCTCTCCTCTTGTTCTCCTTTGAACCTAACCGTTTTTGACCGTATACTTTGTTTTTGGACAACCGAAAGCTTTTGTCTCTATCCACCCTCTAATATCGGTTGTTTTTCAATTGAAATCACTTATTTCTTTCCTCTGTTTCTTGCATTTTCTTCATTTAGTCTCGATTTTCTCCTTTTTCACAAACCCTATCTTACCATTTCACCATTTCCTCTTTTACTCAAACCGTGAACCTCTCTTCTCCTCTCTTTTCTTGGTTCCTTTCCTCTTAGTCTTGCATTATCCTACTTCTCCCTAATTTACCCCTCTTCCTTCCATATGGGTCCAAGAAAGCACTTGGCAGTAAGGAAAAGGAGAATGGAACAAGGCCAAGGTAGCACTGAGCGACGAAGAAAGGTCAGACATGAGCGTGAGCCGACCCCAGAGCCACCTGCACCAGTGCCAGCCAGCTTAGTACGGAAGAGCATTGCGAGTGAGAGACGTGTGGACATACCTTTCTGGGATCAGCATCACTTTTTATAGGAGATGTGCTGAGAGATGCAGGTCTGGTTCACTTCTGCACGATGACTGAGAGATTCTACCCAGACCTCATCAGGGAGTTCTATGCATCCATGGCCACTGATGGCATTGGATGGTCAGCTACCGTTCGTGGGATCGAGATTCCAGTGACACCGGAGGTCATCAGTCGCGTTTGGAGGATTCCACGTCATGGCACAGCTGCCACTTCTATCAGCGACAGAGAGCATGCCTTCAGATGTATTCTAGAGCGTGAGGATGTTAGCGGCATTTCCATAGTAGCCGCTAACCAGCTTTCACTGGAGATGAGAGTGCTGCATCATATCATCGCCCGTATCTTGATTCCGAAGAGCGGGAGGTTCGACTTTATCACTGAGCGTGAGCTGGTGTTGATGGTGTTCCTGAGACAGCGGACTCCCATCAACCTTCCCAGGATCATGTTTCAGCAGATGGGTGAGGCAGCATCTCACAGGAGACTAGTTCAGCCATATGGCATGGGGCTGACACAGCTATTCAGGGAGCATGGAGTTTCATTTGATGGTATACCCTTCAGTCAGCTGCAGCATACTGATACATATGGAGAGAAATCCCTGCATAGGATGGGATTTCGACTGATTGGTGACCGTTGGGTGTGACGAGAGTCTGGCCAGGAGCCAGATGAGGAGGATGAGATCCGAGCAGCTAAGGCAGGGCCTTCAGAGCCTACTGATCATGGTACACCTCCTCGCCCAGTACCAGAGTCAGAGACTGCGGAGCCTGAGCCATTCACGCCACCACCCTCATCAGCTCCAGCACCTACTGCTACTGCTACACCACGGAGGACTACAGCGAGGATATCGGACTTTGAGCAGAGAGTGACTGATCACTTTTCAGAGATCCGGACAGAGATTGCTGGTGTACGACAGGAGCTACATGGTCTGCAGATCCACACAGATATGCGCATTGGAGCTCTCTCAGCTAGTGTAGATACAGGATTTCGACAGATCCTCAGCCTACTGAGATTGGCATTGCCACCAGGGACTATAGATCCGACAGTGCCTCCACATTCTGATGATGATGATGACTCCAGTGGATACAGTGACAGTGATGGAGATCAGCCTGGAGCAGGTAGCTCTGATGTTCCACCTGCAGATCCGATTCCAGAGATTCCCTTTTCTACTGATCCTCCTACTGATCTTCCCAGTACAGATCCTCCAGCTACAGATGTGCCAGTAAATACTGAGTTTACTGAGTCACTCTTTGAGACTATTACAGGGATTCCGGATAATAGAGATGAGCATACAGAGACAGATATTGATGATCCCACTGCTTATGAGCTAGTCAACAGGCACACTCCAGCTCAGTCTACTCAGCATACTGATCCATCTACTCCTTCTGCTACTGCTTCTGTTAGGACACCTGTGGAGCCTTTTCCTCGGACCTATAGATCTCGTAGGACTACCCATAGGTCTGGTCCCTCTCTGAGGACTCGGAGTCTCACTCATAGGACTCCAAAATCCTCATCTAGGATTTCGGCTCCTATCTCTTTTGATATACCTTCTAATGAGGAGTAGCCTCATAGATTTACTTGATGTATGTTGTACTTAGTTTGCTTTGTATGATCTGATGTATCAGTGTTTTGTGCTTACTATGTAAGCAATTTTGTAACTAAATACATTTATATACTTATCTAAATTTATATACTGATCCATCTAGTATTTGTAACTGATATTTCACTGTCTGATACCAGCTCTTCGCATTTATCTTTTTAAACCCTCAAGTTAGAATGTTTTTGTTATATTGAATGCACAAATTGAGGGGGACATTGTATTTTATGCAACTAAGTACTTCATTATAATGGAACATAATTTTCTTTAATATATCTTTTACTACAAAGAATGCACTTTTTGATTCTTGACAAAAAGGGGGAGTATAGTAATGTTTGTAAAGTATATATGGTAAAGTATGACTCTTTCATTGAATAGAGTAAAACTATTATGGTTCTCATCTTGTTGACTCATGAGAATGTTTTCACAAAAAGAAAGAAGTAAATGAAAAGTAAAATCTTTTGACTAATGAGAATGTTTTCACAAAAAAGTAGATGAAAAGTAAAATTTTTATGGTATACTCATGCATGTAAGGATTCTTTGAAAATTTTTATTATTGCTATATTTTGCTTTTGGACTTAATTGCATATATACTCAAGATTTTGTCATCATCAAAAAGGGGGAGATTGTTGGCTTTGGCTCCTTAATTTTGATGATTAACAAAAGGTTGAGTATATGTTTGGACTAATGTTTCATCTCAAGATAAAGTTTCAGGACTTAGGTTATTCAAAAAGAGTATCAAGAGTACAATGATGAAACCAAGCTTGCCTGATTTGGGAAAGAGCTCTTCTACCTTGAACAAGATCAAATTTTTCATATTGGACCTTCTTGTTAAGAAGTAATTGACAAAAGAAACAAAGGCTTAGAGAAACTCAAGCATGGCACGCACCTCTCTAGAGTTTCAGAAAATTTTAGATCAAAGGTCGACCACCAGAGGTCGACACCTTGCCAAAAGGTCAACCACCAGAGGTCGACTCATGAAGAAAAGAAAAGTTCAGCAAGGCCGGCACGGCAAAATTTCAGTGGCACACTCCAGAGGTCGACCACCAGAGGTCGACACCTGTCCAGAGGTCGACACCAGAGGTCGACTCATCGCCTGAGAATTTAAACTGGGCAGAACTATGGTTTTCTGGATTTTTGCCTAAGATAAACTGGAGGTCGACTCATGAGGTCGACACTTGATCCAGAGGTCGACTCATGAGGTCGACTCATGGCATAACGGCTAGTTTTTCTGAACTTTTGATTTGATTTCTAACGGCCATAAACGGCCATATTTTTGATTCTAACGGTCTTGTGGAGTTGTTTCAGCTTGAATGAGGTATTTAACCTCCACCTAACTTCAAAAGAAGACAAGGAGACAAAGTGAAAAGGAATAGAGTGAAAGTACAAAGCCTTCAATCAATTCCTAGCCAAAAAGAGTGAGAAAACCAAGAGATTCCTTAGCCAAAAGCTTTCCATCTTTGAGGAATCCAACTTTCAAGAGTTTGGTATTTAGTGAGGTCCAAGATTCCAAGAGAAAGGCTTGAAGAGTCTCCATCAAGAGCTACATCGAATTTCTTTTTGCTCAAAAGGAGTTTGTCTTGATTTATTAATTGTATTCATATTCTTTTTGTCTTAGGTTAGTTTCAAGGGAATTTGAAACTAGTGTGAGGTTTGTTGATAAGCCAATTGACAAAACCAACTAGGGTTGCTTGTAAGCCCGAAGCCAAAACAAGTGAGTGAGGTTTGTTGGTGAGCCAATTGATAAAACCAACTAGGGTTGCTTGTAAGCCCGAAGCCAAAATAAGTGTGTAAGGTTTTGACTTGTGAGCCTGGTAAAACAAGTCGGCTGTAATCTAGAAAAGATTATAGTGAAAATTCCCAAGTGGAGCTTGGGGAGTGGATGTAGGTGCTAGGTGTACCGAACCACTATACTTCTTGTGTGTTTGCATTGCTTTACTCTCTATCTTCTTTTGCTCTTTAATTGTTGTTATATTTCATTGCTTCCGTTGCACAATTACTTGAGCACTATCACTCTTCACCTTTGAACTTGATAGCACATATATTGCTTTAATTTTTAAAATACCCAATTCACCCCTCCTCTTGGGCACCATATCTGGGCAACAGTGGATATACCCATTTCAAAGGTAAGTAATAATTACTTCAATTTAATAAAACTAATATAGTACTTTAAATTTTATATATTACTAGAATTATTTTAGGTTTTATTTAATTATTGTAGGTTTTTTAATAAATTAAAACATGGTCAAAAATAAAACTTGTGTGGAATGATTCATATGCGAGGCATACTTGTGCCAAGAGAGTTTACATTTTTGTTCATCTTATTTTGAACCTTATGTACAGTCAACAAGAAATAGAGTTGTACGAAATGATGATGAGGGTGAAGATGAGACAACCTAGCCAACTATGTCAATTTTTAATAAACCCGGTCGCTCATCTAGATCTTATAAAAGCTGATATTTGAATGATAGGGAATTAGTAGCTGCACATTTTTTATTAAGGGGATGAAAAAAGTTATTATGGCATCCTAATGGAGATAGTGTAGCTAGAATATTCAGGACATCCAATGAAATAATTGGTGCTATTTAATTGTGAATGGTTTGATGCAGTAATGAATCATGATCTGAAGGTGCATAAAGAGTATGGGACTATTGAGATTCGACATACTCGAAGGTATGCAATATTTGATCTCTTCATATTTGTAGAAAATGTGATTCAAGTATACTATTTACCTTATCCTGAAAATATAAAGGACAAGATACAATGGTGGGTTGTCATTAGGACAAGACCAAGGGATACAATGGATGATTGATATACATTGGAGGTTGCTTACCAAGATAATGCAATGTCCCATGTCAATACTATAATGCATAATGATCCATTAAAAATTTAAGAGACATTAAGAGTGGTTTTGAGAAAGTTAAGAGATATGATGATACAAACTTAAACATAGATGAGGAAGATGTGGAGGACGATGGCATTGATGATTCAGAAAATGAAGATGAAGACCATGGCCAATATGACAATTTTCTGGATGATGATGAATAGTCTCTAAACCTTTTCATTGTTTATGCATGAAAGTTCATCCTAAGAAGTCTTGATCTAATTGTTAAGAAATATAATATTTTTTATGTCTATTATAGGTGGCAGATCCAAATTGTGAAAAGGGAGCATCATTTGGTAGAGGCCATCCTAGGAAACACTACCTTCCTTTACTATCCCATTATCACCGGCCACTATCCCACTATCATCCTTGACTATCCTACCACCAACATATATTATCCCACCTTGCACAATTCCTGTGGTGCCATACTTCAGTCCGCCACCAATGATGCCTGGTGTATATTCACCATCTCTTGCTAGATCACCAGGTACCACATATTCACTACCTTTCTATTCAGGACCTATTCATGCTTCAACACCCATCATTTATCCTAGATCACCTTCTATCCATTCAACATCTCCTATCCATTCAGGATCGCCCACTATCTATTCATCATCTCCTATTCATCCTACTCATACCGAGGCTAGCTATTCTCAAGTTGCTGGGACACATACTAGCAATGGTAGGCCAGTGTTGTACCTTGATGGAGATGGTGGATAAGCGATAATTTTATTTTAGAATATCATAATCACTTTAGCATTTTGAATATATTTGATGTATTCTGACTAATGTATAACATCTATAGGTTTGTACCATTTCATTCAACTGCAAATGCCATTGTTGAAAAATGAGGAGCCATTTTGATGGGCCATAGGTATCGTGGAAAAAATACCTCTTGTAGTTAGAGATATGTGGTTTCCTGAGTTCAAGATAAGTAAAGATTTTAAGAATTCAATTTAATTTTCTTATATTTCTTTGTGTCATTTAACTTGTTTATCCATATTGATTATAGAGGAGGTATCGGTTCGAGCTACCAAATGATCAATGGGCATGAAAAATTTTGAAAATGTATTGCGGCTCATTTGAAGAATCTTCTTACTAATTCTTATAGAAATATGGAGAGATCACCTTGGCTTGGAGATCGTATGGGATAGATTGTGCGAGCACTAGAGTATTGCCTAATATTAGAAGTATGAAAAAGTAAAACAAAATCATGCTTCTGATAGTAGAGGTTTTGGTGCTTTTCTTCACATCGATGGCTCCATCACTATATCTCAGCATAGACATAATATAATAAAATCTAAATTTTTTTATTAATCATATTTGGTTCATACTTATAAAATATAGCAAATTTTATAAGATCTGATATTTATATTAGAGACTGAAAATTGGTGTTGTGCCATCTCCATTTGAATTATTTATGCATATCCATCAGAAGAAGGATAAGAGTTGGATGGATAGAAGATCAGAGTATATTAGTGTATGTAATATATTACATCACCTTTAATACTTTATGCTAACAGAGACAAATTTAATAGGTTGAATTTAGACATAATATGGAGGAGGCACAATCTCAGAGAGATTCTGATCCTAGCCAACAACAGCTACCACCATCAGAGTTGGATGTGTGGGTTTGCACAGTTGGTGTAAGAATAAAAGAAGGATTTATGGCCTAGAATTAGAGTCTACTTTATAGACATGCCTATCATATGTTCATGGCCAAGGTTCATCAAGCTCACAGTGGATGCAAAATCAAGAACTTGCGAGGGTGGAGGTTGCCGAACATGAAAGGGATGAACTTAGGAGGAGGATGGATCATAATGAAAGATTACTACATGATCTAATTGCAAAGATAAATTTTTAGCCATCAGCATCTCATAGTTTTCAGCCATCCTCTTCACAGCCACTTGCTTTGTATCCATATTAGAGTTATTAGGCATCAGTACCACAGTATGCACCTTCAGGCTCAGGAAGAGATGATGATATCGAGGGATATTAACTAGATTTATTTACTTGCTTTTTTAGATTTATGTTTACTTCATGTTATGTTAAGGATTATGCTAGGTAGATTGACTACATATATGTTTACTTTATAGTGTGTGAATATCTAACTCTTATTAATTTGGCTTTTTTACATGCTTTTAGTTGACACTAGAATGCTTTATAATAAAAAATGGCACTCATTATCTCACATGCTTTATATATTATGTTGGTATCAATTGTTTTTCTTACAGGTAATAGTTTGAAGGTTTGTCAGCACGAGGTATGCTATGGTCTTTTTTCTTCTCCATATGATGTGTTAAACTTGATGGGTGGCAATTGGTTTGCCTGCTATATTCTTATGGTTGCCTTCTTGTTTTTCCTTGCTGATCCAAAATTAATGAATATTGAATGGAATGCCTCCAGTAGATATGCTATAGAATTTTTTTTTTATTTCAATATGATATGTTAAACTTGATGGGTGCCGATAGGTTTTGCCATGATTGATACATCTGGCATGAGGTATACTTATATTTTATTCTCATATGATGTGTTGAACCTGATGGGTACCGATTGGTTTTGCCATGACTATGATACATTTGGCATGAGGTATGCTAAATAATTGATACATGGGCGCCGATCGGTATTGCCTGCAATATTCTTAATGTTGCCTTCTTGTTTTCCTGATGATGATCCAAAATGGATTTTGAAGGGAATGGATCTACAGATATACTATGGCATCTTTTTTTTATTTTTATATGATGTGTTAAACTTAACGTGTGCGGATTGGTTTTGCCATGATTATGATACATTTGGCATGAGATATGTTAAATAATTAATATATTTTATTTGCATAAGATGTGTCAAACTTGATGGGTGCCGATCAGTATTGCCTGCTATATTCTTGTGGTTGCCTTGTTTTTCCTGATGATGATCCAAACTTAATGGATATTGAAGGGAAAGAATTCGTGGATATACTATGATTTCTTTTTCTTATTCTCCTATGACGTGTAAACCTGATGGGTACGGATTGGTTTGCCATGATTATGATATATTTGGGCATGGGGTATGCTAAATAATTGATACATTTTATTTCCATATATGTATTAAACTTAATGGATGCTGATCAGATTTCTTTGCATCTGAAGGGGGTCATCATACAAGCACCGATTTTAAGTAATTTTATTTCTTCAGATGCACTAATTTCTACTATTGTGAGGTTTTCTTGTTGACTCTTCGGATGTTATTCCTATTTCATATATGCTTCCATTATGCTCTGTTCTTCTTCTTCAGCTCTATTACAACTGTTCCTTGCCACTTCTTTTTATTGCTTTTGTCGACTCTTTATCTTTAGCATAGGATGCTCTTATATGATGTTGAGAGGTTTATATAATTATATTGTTGGGGAAATCAAGAGTTTGACATTGATGCTTTATTTGCTATACGGTTTTAATTGTTCAATTGTTTATACTGCTGTAATTGATGACGTGCCACTCTTTTAATTGTTCAGTTGCTTTCTCACTCTTCTAATTCTTGTGGACAACATTTTTTCCCATTGGTACTATGCATACAAATTCATTTCGTGATACATACTCATTTTCTGGCACAAAGTGGTGACACATCATACTGTACAAAGGCTCATCTTCTGCTACACTGACTAATTCTCTGGTATACTGTGCTTGGTTTTTTCTTTTTTCTGGACAAAGAGAGTATACATATATTTCCTGTAGTATATTATCTTCTCTTCAAAGTATACAACATATGGCACTTTGTTTTCCATTCTCAACTAGCTTCCTGGGAGGTGTTTTAAATGTTTGGCATGTTCAGTTAATTCTACTGCTGCACCTGTCAATTGCTCATTTTTTTTAACATAGGCAACTCTCAGCAGATCTGCTCTTCTCTTCCAACACAGCAGCACTATTTGTATAAAAGGACAGCAGCAACTTCAACTTGGTCACATCTTATGGGATCATCTAATTATTTAGTTTACATGGTTGTTACTTATACAAATATCTTCTCTGCAGCTTTGTTCAACACTTGGCCCATCTACATTTACTCCAAAGTTGCTTTTAATTTATGATATATTTAATGTGCATGTTATGCTTTCTTCACACTGAAGCAAGGCCAGTATGTCTTTTCTTTGTTGTTTCTTATGATATAGCTCTGCTGTATACATTGTTATTAAGTTTAATATAAGTATGTCCGGATACCCAAAAAAATGTATGCTTTGTATTAGGTTTCAAATATTGTAATTGAATATTTTTTATTCAAATTTAGTGATCGATTTTGTTATCGATTTTAAAAATAAATATTTTTTAATAAAATTTACAACCAAGTCCATAATGCTTGTCATCTATATCAGTAGTTTTAGTTGGTCCAAATAAATTCATATAAATAAGTTTTAATGATCTATTAGCTGAAATCATGTCTTTTGATTTAAAAGAATTTCTAGATTGTTATCCAAATTGGCAAGCATCATCAATTTGATTTTTTTCAAATTTGAGTTGGTCAAATCTTTTACAAAATCTTTTTTAACAAGTTTTAAGATTAAATCTATATTTGCATAATTTAATTTTCTATGCCATAATCAATTAGTTTCATCTTCTCTAGTATTTATTGTAACCGGCCACATTCTAGAGAAAGATCATTCAAGTCTATTTTATAGATGTATTAAGCCTTTTTCCAATGAATATAATATTTTTTTTAATAGAACTGTATACAATACATTTATGTGACTTCAAAATTACTCTATATCCTCCATCACAAGTTGACTTATGCTAATTAAGTAATGCTTTAAGCCATCTATATATATGACATTTTTAATAACTCTAAAGGAGGTAATGCAGATTTTATCAATTTCTCGGATGTCCTTTTTTATCATCCTCCAAAATTACCATTCATTCCTTTTTAACATTCAAAGTGGCAAATTGAGCCTTGTCACTTGTTACATGTCTTGAGTATCTATTATCAAGATACTATCTTCATTTTTTAGGCTGCAAGACATATCTATAAAGAAAATTAAGTTTTTGTTTTAGGTATCCAAGGATCCTTTGGAGTTAGTCTTATTGGTTTATTTTGGAATTCATACCTTTTCAATTAGTCTTTTATTTATTTTTTATATATTATATACATAACTTTGTAACCTAATTTTTCATAGCAAAAACAAGTAATTCTTGAAGTCAAACTAAAAGGTGTTTGTTAAAGAGATTTTTTAGATATCTTTGTTTAATTTAAGCATTATAATCCAAATCAGCCTTGGTATAAATCGTTCTTGATCATTCAAAATCATTTATAATTTTTTAAAATTTAAGATATACTTATCTACAAAAGTTTTTACTTTCTCTATCTTATTTTTTAAATTTTGATTTTCTATATCTTTTTCATTTAAGATGCTCTCTTTTTCTTTCAAAGCTTTTTGTAACTTAGATTTATTTTCATTTGAAATCTTTTGCAAACCAATCTCCATGTTAAGTAAATCGAGTCTTGGTCATCTTGTCCATGAGATTGGATTCACAAGTTCGATATAATTTATAATCATATTGATAAAAAAACTTTTCCTTATAAAGCTCATTAATCCTTGATTCATTAACATGATCGAGTCAACATTATTAGAGATATGTGACATTCACATCATCTTTATTTTTTTTATTATTTTTCATCAATATAAAAAATATTATAATTGAACAAGACTATTATCAATATATTCATAATCATCAGAATAATAAATAGAGAGCGATCATTGCCCTTTCACTTTATTTCAAAGTCATGTTCAAGTAACAAAGGAATTGAAATAACATTTCTAGTGGTTTTTGATATACAATAGTCTACTAATTCTGGAATTGGTTCCCATAGCTTCAGCTTGGATGGACTTTCCACTCCTGTCGAACTGTTCAAATCATCTCTATTCAGCTTCCTGACTTCCTATAGTTCTTTCAATGATTTGCATATATTAGAACTACAGGTGGTATCTCATATCCAAGAATTAGAAGTAAAACCCATTAAATGATAAATTGGTCTGTATCATATACATTTCTTTGGAAGATGCAATCTTTGCAGCCTCTTTTTGTTGTTTTATAATTGCAAGATAAGTCCTGTGGTTCCTCTTCCAATGTCTATCCTTGCCATAGTGGGAATAGGCATCCCTAAAGGAGACATTCTTTATTTTTAAGATGTTTGAGTTAAGGTTCAATTACTTCTTTGAACCCATCTTTTATGCCTTCTCCTTTCAAGAGATCTCATCTACAAGAATAGAAGCCTTTTCATCCTTGAAATGACTTTTAGCTATCTTCAACATATTGAATAGCTTTGGTAGAGAAGTATTTAGTTTGATCATGTAATAATTAATAATAAACTTAGAGAAGAAATCAGGAAGTCATTACAGGATCAAGTCTTAACTATGCTCACCATCTATAACAAAGTCTAATTGATTTAATCAAGTGACAAGGACAATCATTTTCAAAATGTGCATTTGCATGGATGTGCTTGTACTCATCCTAGCTTGGAATAACTACTTGATATCTCAAATTTAATAGTACGATTGTACTCACCATACAACTCTTTTATACTAAGAAGTATGGATGGTGGATACATTCTTTCATGCTACCTCTATAACTCATTATTCATAAAGGCTAGCATTATGCATTTCATAGTCATACTATTGCCTTGCGACTTCTTGAAAGTGGCTCTCTCCTTCAAAGAATCTTCCTTGACTGGATCGGGATCAAGCATATCAAGAATATGGAGGACCTTTTACTAGGTGAGAACAATTCTTAGATTTCTCAACTAGTCTACATAATTTAGTCCTGGCAGCTTGTTGGCATCAAGTGTGTCTTATAGTGATAGAGAAGAAGCCATTCTATAGACTAATCTACAAAATCAAGGACAACTATATATGGACTATTTATGATGACATGACAAATAGACGAGGACTTTTAAATATAGTCATGTCTCCCACTATTTTATTACAAATACTATTAACCTCACTTATGGTATGCTAGAAATTTGCTAAGTCTCTATAGTGAGGTTGAGATCCTAATTTCTCATAATTATCTTGTGGATAGCATAATAAACAATCATGAGTTCAAGGATAGGTAACGTTTACCAATTGACTCTCGAATAATTCCTAATTTATCTTTTACTTTTAAAATACTTGTAGTCCTATAGATAGAACAATAATGTCATACTCAAATATTTTTAGTTAAGTCAGACTTTTTATTTCTATATAGTCATACTCAAATAATGTCACCATTATGAATAGTACAGGAAAGCAACACTATTCAAGTATGCCATAAGCACCACTATACATTGAGTTAACATCGTATCAATTTCCATAGTGAGCCTTGTGGTAGCATAATAAACTCATTACAGATCTTGACATATCCTATTGACCCAATATAAAGAAAGGCATGGATAGCATTCTTAATATTTTGCCATATAAGTAGTGGTTTTAACACTAAGCATCCAAATTCAAAATCACTTAATCCAATTATCCAGGTAAGTATAAGATTGGTGGGAGGCTTTTCTTTGCTGATGCAATGATTCTAATTAAGTAATCACCATTCTTAACACTTTTCTTAGATATCAATGATCAATTGATTCCAAATTTGGTTAGCTTTCGGTTTACACCACTATGGCTTAATATAATGTTTATGAGGGCTTTTGGTCTCGGCGTAGATTTTAAACCTACATTTATCTTGGTGTATCTCATACATGTAATAGGCTACATTTATTATTATTCATGATATCATAAATGCGATATTATTCATATATCATGATCCTACTATTCTAGGATTAATTTAGTTCAACTCTTGAGTCAAATCAAATTGGATTATGATATGGGCTAACTCTTAATTCAAATCGGGTTAGTCATATTTCAATAATTGACTCAAGTCAACTTGGGTTCAGATCCATAACTAGTTAGGTTCGAATCAAGTGAACATAGGTTCAAACTTTAATCAAATTAAGATTGGATCAGGTAAACCTAGAATTCTAATCTAATTAGGTTAACCTATAACTTTAATTATTAAGGGGATCATATCAGGTTCAAAAATTCGAGTTGACTCGTAATTGAGCCTTTGATAAAATCCAAAATCTAGGGTTTTAGATTTCAATATCTATCTACCATGACTTTGCAAAAAAAAAAAAAATTTCAACCACAAAATCTTAGCATGCTAAAATTCGGTGACTAAAAAATTTGAACTATTAGAAAACTCCTATCAACCCTAAATTTTAGCAAGTTAAAATTTTTATAATTATAAAATTTATATTTGTCTAAAGTTATTGTTGGGTTCGTGCTGATGCAGTAGAAAATTGGATTTCAAAAATTTTCATAATTGAAACCCAAATTAGCTAGAATCCTAGATTCGAGGACCATTTGACTATAACACCTGTTGTCGCCAGGACCGTCGTGGCCAGTAGCTGCTGCCGGCGCCGGAGTGCGCTCCCTTCACTGCCTGTCGGTTCTCTGCTCCTGGACCTGCAAAACAGGGGTTAGTGACCTGGGCCGGGGTTTCCGGCGGGAGCACTCCGACGATCAAGTCAGTGACGATCCAGGGGAACAGATCCTCCCGGTCGGCCCTCTCTTGATGGACTCTGCACTAGGAGGAGTGAAAGATGTGTGGAGGCGAAAACATAGCAAGGGGAGACTAATAGCAGGGACATAGGGGTTCCCTGTTCCTCTGCTTCTCCTTGTTTCCATCATTTTCCCTCAGCTGTGATTTGGTGGTGGCGCTTCACCTCTTGGTCGAGCTTGCGCTTGTGTTGGTTGTGTATTGATGTTGTTACCTCTCCCCCTTTTTTGGGGGTGTTGATTATTTTTGTAGTTGAAAATTGGTCGTTTGGAGCTTGCCTCGGGATCCTCGCTGGGTTGGCAGGCGCGTGCGGCAGGATTTCGTGCCGTAGACAAGATGCCTTCTTGACAGGTGGTAGGGGAAGCTTCCATTCGTTCTGACATCCTCTCCTGTTGCTTCATTTCGGGAAGCTTGCCAAAGCCTCGATCCATGGGTCGCCATCCTAGGGGTTCGTGCTTTCTGGCTGACCCATCCTCCTGGAAGTACGGTCGGGCAGGTAGTCATGGCAGCATAGGAGGCGCCGCTCCGTAGTCCTCGGGTGGCTCGCCGGTATCTTGGGATGGCAGGGCTTACTCTGGTCTGGATGCTCCGAGCTCGTGTGGTCACCTTGATGAAGAGTGCGGGCTCGGAGAGGCTCCACATCGGTGGGTGAGCACTGAGCTCGACCTCGATCGCAGGGCACTAGCCTCCAAGGGTCTTGCTCTGGAGGGCGGTGGACGGACCCGGTCCTGAGGGCGTGCGCTCGGAGAGGCTCCACATCGGCGGGTGAGCGCTGAGCTCGACTTTGACCGCAGGGCACTAGCCTCCGAGGGTCTCGCTCTGGAGGGTGGAGGACGGACCCGGTCCAGAGGGCGCGCGCTCAAAGAGACTTCACATCGGCGGGTGAGTGCTGAGCTCGACCTCGACCGCAGGGCACTAGCCTCCGAAGGTCTCGCTATGGAGGGCGGAGGATGGACCCGGTCCAGAGGGCGCGTGCTCGGAGAGGCTCCACATCGACGGATGAGCGCTGAGGTCGACCTCGACCGCAGGGCACTAGCCTCCGAGGGTCTCGCTTTGGAGGGCGGTGGACGGCTCCGGTCTAGCGTCCCGAGCTTGCGGGCGCGACCTGGCGGAGGACGGCTCCGGCCTAGGCATCCCGAGCTTGCGGGCGTGACCTGGCGGAGGACGGAGCTTGGCCCGTCGCCTTGAAGGGGCTCAGCTTAGCTCGGCAAAGTGGTCTAGGCTGGGGTGTCGCCTTGGCGTCCGTCGTGGCGATCTTCATCAATGTGGCGCCTGTCAGCTACCCACGTCAGCAGTCTCGCCACATCATTTGCCTCTCACTCTCGAGGCTCGTTAGTGCACGGCGCTTAGGGCGAAGGGAGTAATTGTGGTGCTGGCGTGGAAAGGCGAAAATTCGGCGCAATGATGGCTACGGTCGCCGGCACTTCGAGGGATGGCCCTACCGGCCAGTGCGGGGGTGCCACGTGGTCATGTCCGAGGAGTAGTTAATGCCGGCGTAGAATTCTGAGCGGCCGGGACTCCTTTTTCGTCGATGGGTAGCACGTGGCGCAGATCCGTTGGCGAGAGGGTCGCAACAGCACGGATTTGATGGATCATTTCGAAGTGAAAAGAAAAAATTTTCTTACTCAAAGTTTCCTTTCCTTCAAATCTTTCATGCTTGTTGCAGTGCCCAGACCCTTCTCCACGATATGCATCCGTTTTTCTCTTCTCTATGGGTCCGGCCCAGTTTTGTTCTTCTCCCTTCTTCCCTTATGGGGTAGACTCATTCCTTCTTAGTCCAGCATGTCTCGTCCTGAATTTTTCGTCCAAAGGGTAGTGCTTTCCTCCTCCGGCAAGGAGTCGGAGGGGCACAGTTTAGGATTAGCATGAGACCGGCCTTTCCTGCCCCTCCTGTCCCTTCTAGTCCTACATGTCCTCCCCTGTTGCTCGAATCAGCTCCTGAGTCTGTCCGGTTAACAGGTCCGGGCGGGGTCGTTTCGACGATTTCCGCCATAGAGCTGGGGGCCATCTGGGATGCTTATGGCATCCCGGCTTCCGTCCGACTCATGGTCCCCCGCCACGGGGAGTGGGTCACTTCCAGTGGTTCGGAGCGTCTTGCCTTCTATGAGGGGACCTTCTCCGGGGATCTTCGATTTCCCTTTCATCCCTTCTTCTTATCTGTCATGAATAACTATCGCCTGGTCGCCGTCCAGTTGGTGCTGAATGCCATTAGGGTGATCTTCTCTTTCATTGTACTCTGCCATGTCTACGGGTTCGTTGTCCGGTTTTCCTTATTCAAGGCATTCTTCACCCTGAATCGTCACCTGACCGAGGATGGGTGGTCTCTGTCTTCTCTCCCAAAGGGTATCAAATTCGAGCTCCCCTCTTCCATCAAGGGATGGAAGAGCAAATTTTTCTTTGCAGACGTCGAGGAGATTGACAGGGCCTGGAGTGAGCCGGACCGGTCCCCCAACCAGATCTCCGCGGTCGATGCAGCGATCGGGACGATTATGATCAGCTTTGCACGCTTAGTTCCCTTCTCTGGAGGTCCTGCTGTCGGAGCAGAACCTTCTCGATGCCGGGGTCGACTCATCGGCGGGGCCAGGTGAGTTCAGCTCTTTCTTCGTCTGCATTTTCTCTTTCTTCATCTTAGGTTGACCTTCTTGGCTCCTGTATGTAGGGTTGATCCTCCTAGAGGGCGAGCCGTTGTCGATCTCCAAGAAGAGGCCGCCCGCTAGGACGGTTGCCGAGCCTCCTCCGAGGCGGGCTCGGATTGAGGGCGCGTGGGTGTCTGCCCCTATGGTGCAGGTCGCTCCGAGGAGGGAGGCCGAAGGACGGACGGGGCCGCAGGCTGGAGTCCTTGTTATGGAGCCTGAGGCGACCGCCTAGGTTGACACCGCTACTGCTGTCGCGTCGCCCCTCTTTTCGTGTCCGAGGAGGGCCGAGGCTGAAGGAGGAGAGGCCTGCCCCAGAGATTCTCCAGCGACGGGGGTTCCGACCATGACAGTGCCGGATCGTCGACTGGTTCCTGGGGGTCCCACCATCGGAGGGACGGGCGCACCTGCTCCCCGGGAGAGCAGGAGAGATGAGGCGAGGCACCGGCTTCCGTTCAAGCCGGGGCCAGAGAGCTCCTTAGCCGATAATCGCGCCCTGGCTTATCGCATGATGGACTTCTCCATCCAGTCATGCGACCGGGAGGAGATGGATGGGCTGCCGGTTGGAGCTGTGATCGACAGCATCTTCTCCCATCTCTACACGATAAGCAACCTTATCCTCTTTCTCTCTTTTCCTTTTCTTCCTTTTTTTTTTTTTTGACTCCCCATGTGATGTAGATGGGTGTCGAGGCTCTTTTCATTAGGAGCTGCTGCCAAAACTGAGAGCGAGTTGAGCAGCAGGAGGCGGCCGAGATCGTGTCGTTGAAGGCCGATCTGAAAGAGAAGGCCGACTCCGAGGGGGCGCTTGACCGGCGGGTCAAGCACCTCAAGAGGCAGCTCGTCGATTCCGAGGGACGAGCGAAGGAGTTCCAGGAGAGCCTCGACCGCGAGCTGGGGTGGTCGAGGAAGAAGTCCGAGGACCTTGCTGATATCGAGTGGTGGTTGGGCGTGTCCGACATCGAGGCAGCCCGGCAGAAGGGGATCGCCTAATCCCTTCAGGCCCGGCTGGCGACGGAGGAGGAGAAGTCGGCCACGGTCCAGAGGGCAGCCGAGGAGGTCGCCAGGTCGGTTGTGGATGCCAGGCACGAGGTGGCCGCAGCGAAGAAGGAAGCTAGGGAGGCGGTGGAAAGGTACAGGACCTCGGAGGAGTTCCTCGCTGAGATCCAACAAACGGCGTCGGACTCCTTTAAAGGCTTCATGTACCTGCGTCGCCTGGTCGAGGAGTTCGTCTCGGTCGAGGGCCATAGCCGCCTTGACTATCCCGGCACTTCAGACCAGGAGGCGGGCGTCGAGGAGGCCGTGCCAGGCGGTGGAAAGGTACAGGACCTCGGAGGAGTTCCTCACTGAGATCCAACAGACGGCGTCGGACTCCTTCAAAGGCTTCATGTACCTGCGCCACCTGGTCGAGGAGTTCGTCTTGGCCGTGGATCGCAGCCGCCTTGACTATCCCGGCACTTCATACCAGGAGGCGGGCGTCGAGGAGGCAGTGCCACCTAAGCCCGAAGTCGTGTGGCTTGAAACCCCTGCTGATGGAGACTCCCAGCCCGGCGATCCAGCTAGTAAGTAGTCATATCCTGCTTCCTTTTATGTCTTGTTCTTTTTCTGTACTTAGCAGGGCCACCCGCATGTCGGGAGCCCGCAGAATGTTTGTAATTGACACTCAATCAATAAAGTGCAAACTTTTTTGCAATCACCTTTCTTGTCTGGCTCTCCTCTCTTTCACTCCCCCTTTTCCTCTTTCTGTCTTTTTGATGTATGGGAGATCAGAGAGGGGAGCCTTACCTTGCTTGGGGCTGAGTTGTTAGACTTCGGCACCAGCAAGCTAAGCGCAAGTTGATGGCACTCGAGGGCTGCTGGACTCGAAGTTCTCTTGGCCGGAGATCTGAGCTCAGGTCTTGAGAGGGCGTCCTGGAGCTGGGCTCGGGGACGTTGGTGACTAAGAGCTACGTGGCTTGAAGTTCTCTTGGCCAGAGATCTGAGCTCCGGTCTTGCGAGGGCGTCCTAGAGCTGGGCTCGGGGACGTTGGTGACTGAGAGCTGCGTGGCTCGAAGTTCTCTTGGCCGGAGATCTGAGCTCCGGTCTTGAGAGGGCATCTTGGAGCTGGGCTCGGGGATGTTGGTGACTGAGAGCTGCGTGGCTCGAAGTTCCCTCGACCGGAGATCCGAGCTCCGGTCTTGAGTGTGGAAAGCGGTAGCTTTGATGCTGTATTTTTTTCTTGTTCTCTCTTTCTTTCCTTCCCCTCTCTTCTTTCTTTCTCTTTTTCTTTCTTTCTCTTTCTTTTTTATTTTTAGAGTGGGGAGATCAGAGAAGAAGTTGTTGGATGTGCCCCCATTTTGTTCTCTTTCTTTTCTTTCCCTCTCGTCTTCTTTTCGAGCGGGGAGATCAGAGAAGGGGGTTGCCGGGCTCACTCCTTTGTTCTCTTTCTTTCCTTCCCCTCTCGTCTTCTTTTCGAGTGGGGAAATCAGAGAAGGGGTTACCGGTCTTGATTGCCTTGGAGCTAGGCCAAGGCCTTCCTGGACGTAGAGCTAGGCTCGGGTCCAGGGGTTGCCTGAGATCTTGGCTCAGGTCTTTGGCGCCTTGGAGCTAGGCTCGAGGCGCTGATGGGAGCTACGTGGCCCAATGATCTCTTGGCATCTCGGAGTTGGGCTCGGAGACGTTTGAGATGGAGAGTGGCTTGGCTCGAAGTTTTCTTGGTCGGAGATCTGAACTCCGGTCTTGAGTCTGCATCCTGGAGCTGGGCTCGGGGATGTTGAATGGGAGCTGCCTGGCTCAAAGGTCTCTTGGTCGGAGATCTGAGCTCCGGTCTTGAGCTGACGTCCTGGAGCTGGGCTCGGGGATGCTTTGAATGGGGAGCTACGTGGCTCGATGATTCTTTAACGTCCTGGAGCTAGGCTCGGGGACGCTTTGAATGGGGAGCTACGAGTCTCAATGATTCTTTGACGTCCTGGAGCGGGACTCGAGGTGCTTAAAATGGGGAGCTACGTGGCTCAAGGATCCTTTGACATCCTGGAGCCAGGCTCGGGGACGTTGTTGGTTGAGAGCGGCATGGCTCCATGATTCCTTGGTCGGAGGTCTGAGCTCCGATCTTGGATCAGTGTCCTGGAGCTGGGCTCGGGGACGTCGTTGGAATTTTCTACAAGACAGATAGACACTTGCGCGAGAAAAAAAACCATTATTATTATCATTGCTGGGAAACCTTACATCATTGATAGTATTTTCGCAAGTTGCAGGTATTCTATATTCTGGGGAACCTGACATCGCTGAGGTCTTCGAGGTAGTAGGCCCCTTGTGAGAGGGCTTCAGCTACTTTGTAGGGGCCCTCCCAGTTTGGGGAGAGTATGTCGCACTCCCTAGGCTGGGATGCCTCCGCCCGTCGTAGCATCAGGTCTCCGGGCTTGAAAGCCTTTGTCCGGATGCGGGCGTTGTAGTATCGGGCCACTCTTTGCCGATAGGCCGCCATCCGCAAGCAGGCTTTGTCCCTCGCCTCTTCGAGAAGGTCCAGGTCGAGCATGAGATGCGTCGAATTCCGTGCTTCATCGTATTGCTGTACCCGCAACATGGGCATGCCGAACTCGACTGGGATGATCGCTTTGGCACCGAAGACAAGGCTGAAGGGCGTTTCATTGGTTGCCGTCATGGATGTGTGGTAGGTCCACAAGACGCTCGGGAGTTCTTCTGTCCACATGTCTTTAGCTTGGTCCAGCCTGGTCCGGAGTCTTTGAAGGATGATTCGGTTGGTCACTTCGGCTTCCCCGTTTGTTCGGGGGTGAGCCACCGAGGTGAACCGGTGCTGGATGCCATGTGCCGCGCAGAATCCTTCGAACTCGCAGTTGTCGAACTGTCGCCCGTTGTTGGTGATGATACAATGGGGGAGCCCGAAGCGGCAGATAATTGACTTCCAGAAGAATTGGCGAACATTGGCTACCGCGATCCGAGCTAGCGGCTCTGCCTCGACCCACTTGGTGAAATAGTTGATCGCCACTAGCAGGAACTTTCGTTGCCCTGGTGCTGGGGGGAACGGTCCCAAGATGTCCATTCCCCACTGGGCAAGGGCCAAGGGACCGAGAGCTGGGAGATCGGTGTTGCCGGCTGACGCTGTATGTTGGCGTGGTGCTGGCATTTGTCGCACCTTTTAACGAAGTCGGTGGCGTCCTTCCTCATGGTCTCCCAGAAGTACCCTGGCGGAGAGCTTTGTAAGCCAGTGTCCTCCCTCTCACGTGATTCCCGCAGAGGCCCTCATGTATCTCTTGGAGCACGAAGGTCGCCTCGGCGGGCCTGAGGCATCTCAGGAGTGGGTAGGAGTAAGACTGGCGGTAGAGTTGGCCCTCCATTAGGATGAAGTGGGAGGCTTTCTTCCTGACGGGCGATTTCTGCACGATCTTCTGGCAGGGTGCCGTCGGTGATGTACCGGATATACTTGTTTATCCAGCTCGGCTCGGGGCGACTTGATGTACCACCGTCAGGTTCTCGTAGCTAGGACTTTCGAGGTGCTCGATGTAGGCGCGTCCCAAAGACGAGTCTGGCAGTGTCGCGAGCCTGGACAGCGCATCCGCCCGCGCATTCTCTCCTCGAGGGATGTGGAAGATGCTGAAGCGTCGGAGGCCTGCCATGCTCGCGCGGACCTGCTCCAGATACTTCATCATCTGGGCATCCCTCGCTTCATATTTTCCGGAAACTTGTCCGGCGACCAATTGCGAGTCGGTGAAGACTTTCAAGTCCTGCACACCCAGCTCGCGGGAACCCTGAGGCCCACGAGGAGTGCCTCATACTCCGCCTGGTTATTGGTTGCAGCGAACTTGAAGCGGAGGGCGCATTCCGCCACGACCCCATCACAGTTGGTTAGGATGAGGCCCGCTCCGCTCCCGCCTGAATTGGATGCTCCATCTACGTGGAGGATCCAGGGCTTTTCTCCTGGCCCGAGCTTCATTGTTGCCTGCTCTGGCTCTTCGACGAACCCGATGCACTTGACCACGAAGTTGGCTAGGACTTGGACCTTTTGCGACGACCTCGGCCAGTACGCTATGTCGAATTCGCTGAGCAGCAAGGACCATTTAGCCAACCTCCTGATGTCTCGGGTCAGGTGAGATAGTCCTCAGCAGCTGGTCCGTCACGACCACTATTAGGTGTGCTTGGAAATAGGGCCTGAGGTGCTATCAGAATTATCAATGCAAAAATGAGTTTTTCAGAGCGAGTATACCTGATCTCCGCATCGCGGAGGATTTTGCTGGTGTAATATACCGGCTTCTGAGATTTGTCCTCGTATGTGCGGATGAGAACTGAGCTGATAGCTCCCGATGTTATCGCCAGGTATAGCAAGAGCTCCTCTCCCTCTTCTGGCCTGGAGAGCAGCGGAGGAGAGGCGAGGAAGTTCTTCAGCTCCTCGAAGGCTGTCCGGCACTCCTCGGTCCAGGTGAGTCGTGCATCTTGCGCAGCGCCTTGAAAAATGGCAGGCAACGATCAGCCGACCTCGAGATGAATCTACTGAGGGCGGCAACTCGTCCCATCAGGCGTTGAACCTGCTTCTTGGAGGTCGGGTGTTCCATGTCGATGATGGCCTGTACTTTCTCCAGATTTGCTTCGATGCCCTTCTGGGTGATCATGAAGCCGAGGAATTTTCCTGCCGCCATCCCGAAGGCGTACTTCGCCGGGTTTATCTTCATTTGGTGCTGTCGCAGGTTGTGGAAGGACTCAGCGAGGTCAGCTACATGGCTCGAGCCTGGCCTGCTCATGATGAGCATGTCATCCACATACACTTGCATGTTGCGACCAATTTGATCCTTGAAGACCTTGCTGACCAGGTGCGGATAGGTAGCCCCTGCATTCTTCAGGCCAAAAGGCATCATCCTGTAGCAGTACGTTCCTTGGTCGGTGACGAAGGCAGTGTGCTCCTTGTCTTCTGGATGCATGCGGATTTGATTGTACCCGGAAAACGCATCCATGAAGGAGAGCAACCGGTGACCCGAGGTGGCATCCACCAGCGGTCGATCTTCGGGAGAGGGAAGCTGTCCTTCGAGCAAGCTTTATTGAGGTCGGTGTAGTCTACACAGATCCTCCATTTACCATTATTCTTCTTGACCATCACTATATTCGCTAGCCAGCTCGGGTATTGGACCTTTCGAACGAAACCGGCGGCCAGGAGTTTGTCAACTTCTTTTTTGATGGTTGCCTGTCTCTCCGGGACAAAACTTCTCTTCTTCTGCCGAACTGGCTTGTGCTTTGGGTCGACACTCAATTTGTGACTAATGATGTCACGAGGGATACCTGGCATGTCTGCCGCCGTCCAGGCGAACACATCCGCGTTCGCCCGTAGGAATCCTAGCAGTTGAGCCCTCTCCTCCTCGGGTAGCTGGGCTCCGATCTGCACCGTCTTTGTGGGGTCCCCTCCGAGCGGATAAGAAAGTAGATGCTCGACTGGGCCTCCCTGGGGTCTTGGGCCCTTTGGTCGAGATCGTCCGCGCTGGGGTCGTCCTGAGGGACCTTGGCCCCAGGGAGAGTTTGGAAACAATGCTGCACCAGCTGGGGCGTTCCTCTCATCTCCTCGACACCGTAGGGAGTTGGAAACTGTACAAGTAGCCTCTTGGTGAAGACAACTGCATCAAGTAGATTAAGCTCGGGTCGACCCAATATCACGTTGTAGGCGGAAGGAAGCCTTACAACTGTGAAGGTCATCATGATGGTGCTCTGCCGAGGTGGGGTTCCGGCAATGACCGGGAGAGTGATTTCTCCTTCTGCTCTCACAGAATTGCCCGTGAAACCAACAAGGGGTGTGTGCACGGGTTTAAGCTGATCGGGGAAGAGATTCATTCTGGAGAAGGCATCATAAAAAAGCACGTCTGTGGAGCTTCCACTATCAACCATGATGTGCTTTATAGGGTGCTTCGCGATTGTCATTTCGATAACCACGGCATCATTATTTACATTTTTCCCCCCGTCTTTCCCTTCCCTTATAAAGGGGAGTACATTCTCAGATTCTCCTGCCCCCTGGGTCCTTTTGGATGCACGGGCAGCTCCTCAAGAGATCATGCTCACTGGCTTCTCGGTGGGGCAGTTGTCGATGGCCGGAGCTGGCTGGAGAGCGACGAGAGCCTGGGACTCCGCCTGAGGTCTGCCCCCCACGAACCTCTTGAGGTAGCCTTTCTTGATGAGCTCCTCAATCTCCCACTTGAGGTTACGACATTTCTCGGTATTGTGGCCGTGGTTGCGGTGGAAGCGACAGTACTTCGTCTTGTCACGGCCGGTGAGGACGGAGGCGGGCACCTCAGGTAGTCCTCGCCCTCAATCTCCATGAGGATTTTTATCCTCGGAGCGAGGAGAGGGATGTAGCTCTCCTCGAGGACAGGGGTCCCTCTCAGCTCTGGCCGGTCCCTCCGGGAGCTCGGAGCCTGGGGTGCTGGCCTCCGGGTCCCGGACGCTTCAGCAGGGGTTGACTTCTTCAAGGGTCCTCTGTCAAGCTCCCGTCTCGTACAGTCCGCCTCCTCGGCGCGAATGTACTTTTGGACCCGGAAAAGGAGCTCGGAGTAGGTCTTGGGGGCTTCTTATCCAGCGAGTAGGTCAGGCGGGAGGTCTTGAGCCCTCGCTTCAGTGCCAGCATGGCGACTGGCTCTTCAAGATTATAGATCTCCAATGCGGTGGCCTTGAAGCGGGCCACATAGTCCCGCAGGGGCTCGCGATCCTGCTGCCGAATGGAGAAGAGGTTGTTTGCCTCTCGTGGCAACTTCCTGCAAGCGTCGAAGTGAGCCATGAACTTCTGCCCTAGCTGGGCGAAGGAGCTGATGCTCTCCGGCTCCAAAAGGGTGAACCACACCCGGGCTGCCTTCCGGAGAGTAGCAGGAAAAGCGACGTAGAGAAGAGCGTCGGTGGCCCCTTGGACCCTCATGAGGGTCCGGTAGCTTTGTAGGTGGTCCAGGGGGTCGGTGGTCCCATCATAAGGATTCACCTGCGGCATCCGAAATCGGTGCGGGATCGGCTTCGCTGGGATTTCTTGGGAGAATGGGGGGTAGGCGTTGTAGCCCGCTGGCTCACTAGCGGAGCCCTGAATGCTGGCAAACCGGCAGGCAAACTCTGCAAGCTTGCGTTCATGTTACTCCAGGCGCCTTTCCGTCGCGCGCCTGACGGCTTCATCAGTGGACCCCTCCGCCGAAGGAGACGGAGAAGGTGACGTGGATGCATGGCACCCGTGGCGAAGGGTCTTGCTTTTCTTGCCTCGGTGGGGTCTGGGCACCTCCCGCCCAAGGTTTGGTGAGCGGCTCTCCCTGTTGGCAGAGCCGGCTCGTTGTCTTTTCGTCAGAGCTTGATGGCTGCCCCGGTTGTCGGTGGTGGCCCGCGATTGCGATGGCCTTCCTTGGAAGGAGCGCAGGCTGTCGCGGGGAGCTGTGGCATGGGCCGCTGGGGTCCTTGGCTGCTGGTGGGTAGCCACGGACCGTTGCTGGTGTTGAAGCTGGTGCACTATCGTGGCAAGGACTTGCATCTGCTATGCAAGTGCAGTTAGCTGGGCTTCTGGTGGAGGTGGCTAGATCGGAGCGGGTGGCTCCACTTCTTGGTGGTGCGGGTTCCCTCGAGAGGGGGAGTCCCCCGCACGACTGGTGGAAGCTTCCCTTGCCCTTGTCGTCACCATCCTCCCGCCTGGCTCGTCTGTGAAGAGATGGAGGGTTAATCCGCCCCCCTTCCTGGCGCGCCAATCTGTTGCCGTTGGGACCGTCATGGCCCGTAGCTACTGCCGGCGTCGGAGTGCGCTCCCTTCATTGCCGGTCAGTCCTCTGCTCCTGGACTTGCAAAACAGGGGTTAGTGACCCGAGCCGGGATTTCCGGTGGGGGCACTCCGACGATCAAGTCAGTGACGATCCAGGGGAACATATCCTCCCGGTCGAGCCCCTCTTAATGGACTCCGCACTAGGAGGAGTGAAAGATGTGTGGAAGCGAAAACGTAGCAGGGGGAGACTAATAGCAGGGACAGAGGGGTTCCCTATTCCTCCGCTTCTCCTTGTTTCCCTCATTTTTCCTCAGCTGTGATTTTGGTGGTGGCGCTTTGCCCTCTTGGTCGATCTTGCGCTTGTGTTGGTTGTGTATTGATGTTGTTACCTCTCCCCCTTTTTTAGGGGTGTTGACTGTTCTTTGTAGTTGAAAATTGGTCGTTTGGAGCTTGCCTCGCGATCCTCGCTGGGCTCGCAGGTGCGTGCGGCAGGATTCCGTGTCGTAGACGAGACGCCTTCTTGACAGGTGGTAGGCGAAGCTTCTATTTGTTCTGACATCCTCTCCTGTCGCTTCATTCCGGGAAGTTTGCCAAAGCCTCGATCTGGGGGTCACCGCCCTAGGGGTTCGTGCTTTCTGGCTGGCCCATCCTCCTGGAAGTACGGTCAGGCAGATAGTCATGGCAGCATGGGAGGCGCCGCTCCGTAGTCCTCGGGCGGCTAGCCAGTGTCCTGGGATGGCAGGGCTTGCTCCGGTCTGGATGCTCCGAGCTCGTGTGGTCACCTTGATGAAGAGTGCGAGCCCGGTCTAGAGGGTGCACGCTCGGAGAGGCTCCACATCGGTGGGTGAGCACTGAGCTCGACCTCGACCGCAGGGCACTAGCCTTCGAGGGTCTTGCTCTGGAGGGCGGATGATGGACCCGGTCCAGAGGGTGCACGCTCGGAGAGGCTCCATATCGGTGGGTGAGCGCTGAGCTCGACCTCGATCGCAGGGCACTAGCCTCCGAGGATCTCGCTCTGGAGGGTGGAGGACGGATCCAGTCCAGAGGGCGCGCGCTCGGAGAGGCTCCACATTGGCAGGTGAGCGCTGAGCTCGACCTCAACCGCAGGGCACTAGCCACCGAGGGTCTCACTCTGGAGAGCGGAGGACGGATCCGGTCCATAGGGCGCGCGCTCGGAGAGGCTCCACATCGATGGGTGAGCGCTGAGCTCGACCTCGACCGCAGGGCACTAGCCTTCGAGGGTTCGCTCTAGAGGGCGGTGGACAGTTCCGACCTAGGTGTCCCGAGCTTACGGGCGTGACCTGGCGGAGGACGGCTCCGGCCTAGGTGTCCCGAGCTTGCGGGCGTGACCTGGTGGAGGACGGAGCTCGGCCCGTCGCCTTGAAAGGGCTCAGCTCAGATCGGCAAAGTGGTCCTGGCTGGGGTGTCGCCTTGGCGTCCGTCGTGGTGGTCTTCTTCAATGTGGCGCCTGTCAGCTACCCACGTCAGCGGTCTCGCCACATCAACACCTAATAAATCATAATTTTAGGATTATAGAGGAATACTTGGAGTGCTATACTCCTTAATTTTCACAAGGTACACAAGTATATGCCCTCCAGAGATGATCCTCATAGGAACTGGACCAAGGAAGCATTCCTATCGAGCTTGTTTATTTGACTAGGATTCTTCCTTGCAGCCTTTCTTCACTTAGCGACCTTTTTTCCTTTGCTAGATCCCTACTCTCCTGTAAGGCACTCAAAGATCTCTCTAAATTCTTTTTTAGAATTTGATTATCCCTCGTATATCTCTTTCTAGGCTCTAGTTTAAAATGACAAGCCTTGTCTTAAAGAAGATTTTCATCCTAAAGAAAGAAGAGAGATAGAAAGGATTTCTTTCGGATGTTTTGGCATCAGAATATCGATACCTATATATAATGAATGAGAGGATGCTTGATAAACCTTTTCCTCAATCCTTGATCTGATTTTATAATGATAAGATAAGACCCTTCAAACAGTTCTTTAGGTGAAAGGTTTTATCTTGATATGTCATATCATTGTGCCAAGAGATATATATATGTGTCTCTTCAATTTTTCAGCAAAATTTTCACTTGTCATATGGCAAGTTATCGGTCAAAATTTGGTTAAGGGACGTGGAATTCCAAAGGATGTATCGGAGAACTAGAAGCCTTCAAACAGAAGGATTTATGGATTTATAATTATGTGCCAAACATGAAGGGATGCGTCCCTTCAATTTGCGCGCCACCTTTTTCATATCAAATGCCATGTTTTGACCGTTTAAACCCAATCCAAATGGGCATGGCGATAAGGGAGAGAGGCCTAGCACTTATTTGGAATAGGTGATTAAGTAGTAGAAGGATTTTTGATCTTTTCTGTGCCCCTTAATCTTGGTGCACGCTAATAAGGTGCCAAGAGTCCAATCCCATTTGGACTCTTCCATAATCCATGGATAATATTCAATAAATTTTAAATAAATATAGTTACATGCTATCCTAATTAGGACTCAACCTAATCTAAGTTTCATTTAAATTAGTTAGCCCAAATAGAAAGTAAACTGACCCAATTGAATTGGGTTATGAGTTAGGCTAGTATGCATATGCTAGTATACAAATTAGCTAGCCTATTAGGATCCAATGATCCTAACCAAAATCCAGTTGACTTCCTTGGCCAATTCCCTAGCATGTGTGATCTTTTGGGCTCCTCATCTAGCCAGCAGTAGGTCTAGGTCCAAGTTGTTTCGATCCGATCAAAATCGATTGACCTAATTAGATCAAATCGAGCTGATCCAAATTATCAATTTGAATCAATTTTCAAATTGACTCATGAATCCAATCAATTTGATTAATGAAAACTTACAAGACATGATTAACATCTAGCAATGTATCATGCCTACCTAGAAGATGAGAAATCTGGTAAAAATTATCAAAATATCTTTCAATGGAAAGTTATCGTGTAATTTAATCCTTCGATCTTCCTTTATCCCGAATAAGTGATGGGTACGAAGAATTGTCGAACCCTAGTACTTAATTCTTTCGAATCTCAATTCGATAATGAAGACTCGATTGATGAAAGATTAGAAATCCTTTCTAATCTCATCCTGCTTTGATCAAAGTCTTTTTAAGTCAACAATAGAAGAGATTATATGGGATAAGTCCTCCTCTTACTAGGAGTGATCAATTCCTTGTTGATTCACTCACATTCTTTATGCATAATTCACCATATCCAAGAATACTCTGTACATGACTTTTATCGTAAATGAGTATGAACCTAAATATGGTTTTATGTACATATGGAACCATGGTGATCTCAGGTCTAAGGATCATTTGTACAACTTTATTATGAGAACCATCTTTTGACACATAGTAAGATCTTCATAAGATGTTCTCAAGGCAGATTAGTTCAGTGAACTTATACCCTAATAGTATCTACATCTTTTTATTAGTGTTCCTACACAAGTGGCTATGAGACCAACCATCCTTTCTATTGAGCATATATAGAATGTGCTAGTCTTTCCAGAAATATCAATTCCCGAATCGATGATCCAACTAGTAACATTTTAGATTATGATTTATAAAAACTTAGGTCTCACTGTTATGATCTCCATCATAACTCTAATTTCATTGTCCTAATCCATGGATTCATCATGATCTTGATAAGATGCAGTAGTATGATGAATCAACAATTATTTTTTATTAATAAATAATATCATGCATAAGTTGGAATATTATAGAAATGTTTATACAAAAATTGGCTTTTAGGATATAATTCTTTTAATCTTCCACTTGCACTAAAGTCAATCACTCTTGTATCTTATACCCATATAATCTAAGTGGCAATTACATTGCTGCTACAGTAGTGCTTTAGTGAATGTGCCTGCTATGTTCTTTGTATCTACTCGTTCGATGATAATATCTTGTCTTTTTATGATATCTCAAACAAGATGGAAGTATCTTAGGATATGCTTGGATTTTTTATGAGACCTTGATTCTTTAGCTTGCGCAACAGCTCTAGTATTGTTACAATAAAGTGGCATCGGTTATTGTATAGCAGTCCAATTCCATGATGAATTTTTTTCACACAGCTATCTTTACGGTTTTACTTGTAGTTATGTACTTTACCTCAGTAATTGAGTCAACTATAGTTTGTTGCTTTATACTCTTCTAACTCATTGCACCACCATATAGGATGAAGACATACTCTAATATGGATTTGTTATCATCTGGATTTGATTGAAAACTAGAATCAGTATATTCTTTTAGTTTCAACTCTGATCCATCATATATTAGAAAAATATCTTTAGTCCTCAGGTATTTAAGAATGTTTTTCATAGCTTTCTAATGATTCTCTCCTAGTCAGCTTAGAACTTGCTATGTCCAAGGCATACGCAACATCAGGTTTGGTACATAACATGGCATACATAATTGATCCTACAGCCAAAGCATAAGGAATCAAACTCATCCTCTCTATCTTCTGCGTATCTTATGAGACATCTTCTTGGAGAGATGTATGTCTTGATTCATGGGCAAGTAACATCTCTTACTTTTTTCATGTTGAATCTCTTCAACACTAAGTTAATGTACCTGGATTGGGATAAGCTTAGCATCCTATTAGATCTATTTATATAGATGTTTATACCCAGTATATATGATGCATCTTCTAAATCCTTCATAGAAAACTGCTTTGACAGGCAAGACTTAACCGATTGCAATATTGATATATATTTCCAATGTGAGTATGCCATCAACATATAAAATCAAGAAAACAAGTGCACTCCCATTGGTCTTCTTATACACACGGTTCATCCACATTCTTGATGAAACCAAATTCTTTGATCATCTCATCAAAGTGGATATTCCAACTCTTCGATGCTCGCTTCAATTCATAAATAGATTTCTTAAGCATGCATATTTGGTTTGGTCTCTCACTTGAGACAAACTCCTCTAGCTATGATATGTAGATTTCTTTCTCAATATATCCATTAAGGAAAGCAGTCTTTACATCCATTTGTCAGATCTCATAGTCATAGTATGCAGTTATGACAAGCAATATGCAAATGGATTTGAGCATGGTTGCTAGTGAAAAAGTTTTATCATAGTCAATGCCATGCCTTTGTCTGAAATCTTTTGCCACCAGCATGGTCTTGTAGTTTTTACTTGACCATCTGCTCCTATTTTCTTCTTGAAGATCCATTTATATCTAATTTGGTTTACTCCCTCAGGTGGATCAACTAATATCCAAACTGGATTAGGGAACATGGAGATCATCTCAGATTTCATGGCTTCCAGCCATTTATCAGAGTCTCCACTGATGATAGCTTTCGTATAGGTCATAAGATCATCATCTTGTATGATACTGGCTTCATTATCTTCCTAATGACAAAATCATATATGAGAGGTACACTTCTGTTGATTTCTGGAATGATTTTGATGATAATAAAATATTGGAGCATGCATTTGATATCGGCTCTTTTCAAATATTTAAGAAGATTTTGTAGGATGTTTTAAATGGACAATTATTCATCCTACAATTCTGAGATCATTGTAATATATCAATATATTCAAGAAAAAGTTTCATGTATTTAAGAATCCTAGGTAAATTTGTTTGTATATTCATGTAAAAAGGGTCAAATTAATGTAATTCTAAATTTAAAGATCTTAGAAGTTGTTTAGAGGTTGTTTGGATGAGGTTTGAAGTTGTTTGGAAGCTTTTGAAGAAGTTTTACTCAAGCCGACTCAACCAAGAGCTAATACATTTTCTTTTGGCATGGCATAGAAATTTCATGATACAGTCATCCGAGTCGACTCAAGGAAGAATAGAGCTAACTCCTTTGGAATAAAGAAAAGCTAGTTCTGAGAACACAGTCATCTGAGCCGACTCGAAGTCTACGAGTCGACTCGAATCCCAACTTTTGAATAGTAATGGCTAGTTCCAGAATTCAAATTTCTTGAAGAAAAAGCTTTTTCAATGGCTAGTTTTCGATTTCCAAGGAATTCTAGTGGTTATATTCACATGGGAACACTTCAAGGAGATATAAATGAAGGATTTAAGTGAAGAAAAAGAAGGTTTTCAAGTTTTGAATATTCTAAGTGTCTTTCAAGGGAAGAATACTCAAGTTCTTCAACTACTTTCTATCAACTTCTTGAATTATTCTTTGAGGAATTAAGTGAGCCTTAAAGAACATTGAAAAAGCAATCAAGAAAGCTTCATTAAGAGCTTCAATTGCAACCATCCAACATTTTTTGGTTTGTCTTTGTGTTGCTTCTTTTGATACTCTTTTTGAGTTGTTTCAAGTATAGCAGGTGGCTGTAATTTGTGAATTATTTTTAGATTTTTGATGAGCATTGAAAATCAAGTTGGGTTGTTAGTGAGCCCAGGAAAACTAATATTGTATTGGGTTTTGGATTGTGAGTCTGTAGGAAAACATTCCGGATGTATTCGGGAAGAATATAGTGGAAATCCCAAGAATGCATCTTGGATAGTGGACGTAGGAGCTGGGTTGCTCCGAACCATTCTAAATTTGTAGTGTTTGTGGTTATTCTTATCTTTGCATACTCATTTGCTTCTGCATATAATACTTTATATACTTCACTTATCACACAGTTTTTAAAAGGCACATACTTGTTAAAATTATTTTCGAATCCAATTTACCCCCCTCTTGGGTTTGGCCAACCGGGCAACAAGTGGTATCAGAGCCACGTCTCAGTGCCATTAATCTAATGCTTAATAGAAGTTTAATGGCAATCCAAATGAGCACCTCTTTGGTCGAAGGTCAATCAAGTAATAGACCTTCATTATTCACCGGCACCAATTATACTTATTGGAAGGCAAGAATGAAAATTTATATTCAAGCTATTGATTTTCAATTATGGAAGATAATTTTGAAAGGACCTCAGATATCTATTAAGAAATTTGATGGCATAGACATCTTAAAATCGGAAGAGAAATGTGATGAATATGACATGAAAATGGATGAACTAAATGCTAAAGCCATGAACCTTCTTTATTGTGCTTTGGATGCTAATGATTTTAATTGGATTTTCACTTGCACTTCGGCAAAGAAAATTTGGGATAAACTACAAGTTATCCATGAAGGCACAATACAAGTTAAGACCTCCAAAATTAATATTTTTGTGCACAATTATGAGCTTTTCAAAATGGAACCAAGTGAAACAATATTTGAAATGTTTGCTAGATTTGTAGATATTATTAATAGTTTGAAAAGTCTTGGCAGAGTATATTCTAATGTTGATATTGTCCAAAAGATACTTAAATATTTACCAGATAAATGGGATTCCAAGGTTACTGCAATTCAAGAGGCCAAGGACTTAAACATATTCCCACTTGAACTTCTTGGTTCTTTAATTACACATGATCTAACAATGCAGTGCCATAGCGAAGATGATAACAAGAAAAAGAAATCTATAGCATTCAAGGTTGCAACTGAAATTAAGAAGTAAGAGAAGAAGAAAGCCCCTCCTCTAATGAAGAACTAGGAGATGATGTCACAGTCCTAGTCATGAGGAAATTTAGGATATTTATAGGCAGAAGAAAGTCAAGGTATTGGAGGAAGCACCTTGGTAAAGGTGAGCAAAGTAAAGAGAAGGAGAAAGATGAAGATAAAAAAAAGGAGTAACAATTCATAAGCTATGAATGCAAAAAGTCGAGACACAACCGTTTAGAGTATCCTGCATTGAAAAAGAAGAAAGCCATGATGGCTACATGAAGCGATAGCGATGAATCTACTTCAAATAAAGAGGAAGGGACATTAAAGTCGGCAAACATATATCTAATGGGTCTAGAAGATGAGGTAACATCTACTGAACCCACTGATAAATTTACTTATGATGAATTACATACTTTTTTTTATGAACTTTTGACTGAATATAAGAAAGCTGGTTTGAAAATTAAATCATAAAAAATAATTATGATACATTATTGAAAGAAAAGGATGGAATTTCAGAAAAGAATAATCTATTACAAAAGGAATTAATTAGTGTTTCTGAAAAATGCAAAGTGTTGCAAACTGAAAAAGATGAATGTTTTGAAAAGAATAAGAGTTTGCAAAATGAAATGAATAGACTCAAATCTCTTATTGATAAATTAATTTTAAGTTCTAACAAACTTGAGTTAATTTTGAAAAAATAAAGGATATCTAACAATAAAGCTGGAATTGGGTATAATTCATTGCACACAAACAAGTTTTTAGCTTCACAACATTATGCATTAAAGTTTTCAATATCCATTTCTTTTCAAAAGTCAAAAATAACCTATTTTTATTATAATGGGGTTAGACATAAAGCTAATGAATGTAATTTGAGATGGAAGAATAAAAATAAAGTGAAAAAGATTTGGGTTCCTAAAGGAATCACAGTTACTAACCATCAAGGATCCAAGAAAGCTTGGATACCTAAAAATTTAACTTGATTATTTTGTAGGAATGCCTTGTAGCCCAAAATTTAAAGAAGAGATGGTATCTAGATAGCGGTTGTTCAAGATATATGACGGGTGATAAAGATCAATTCACCATCCTTGAAATGAAAGATGATGGAATGGTAACATTTGGTGATAATGGCAAGGAAAAAATCAATGGAATTGGTAAGATCAAAAGAACCCCTTTTACTTATATTGAAAATATATTGCTAGTAGACAAATTAAAGCATAATTTATTGAGTATTAGTCAGTTATGTAATAAAGGCTTCAAAGTTGTATTTGAATCTTCATTGCATATAGTAACTAGCTCTCTTGATTAAAGCATTTTATTTATTGGTCATATACTTGAAAATATCTATATTGTAGATTTGAATGATCTAGCAATGTCAAGTAGTACAAGTCTAATGGCGTTGAATGCTAAAACCAAGGAATCTAGTTTACTTTGGCATATAAGATTAGGTCATGCTAGCATGCATACTTTAGCCAATTTAATTTTCAAAGACTTAGTTAGAGGTTTATCTAAATTTAAAGTTGATTTTGATTATATTTGTGATGTATGACAAGATGATAAACAAACTAGGAGAAGTTTTAAATCAAAAAATATTATTTCAACATCAAGACTCTTAGAACTGCTACACATGGACTTATTTGGATCAATTAAGACTACAAGCCTAGGAGGTATAAAATATAGACTTGTGATAGTAGATAATTTTTCATGATTTACTTGGATTTTGTTTCTTGCATGCAAAGATGAAGCTTTCAAAATTTTTCATAAATTTCATAAAATTGTTTCAAATCAGAAAAATCTTTAAATTATTTTAATTAGAAGTGATAATGATATTGAATTTGAAAACCAATATTTTGAAGAATTTTATACAGAATATAGTATTGATCACAACTTTTCAGTTCCTAGAATACCATAACAAAATGGTATTGTGGAAAGGAAAAATAGAACATTGGAAGAGATGGCTCGAATCATGTTGTGTGAAGGCAATCTTCCAAGGTATTTTTGAACAGAAGTTGTGAACACTGCTTGTTACATACTAAATCATATTTTGATTAGACTAATTTTGAAGAAAACCTTCCATGAGCTTTGGAATAATAGAAAACCAAATATTCATTATTTTCATGTTTTTGGATGTAAATGTTATATTTTAAACAATGGAAAAATTAACTTAGATAAAATTGATGCAAAATCTGATCGAGGCATATTTTTTAAATATTCAACTATTAGTAAAGCATATAGAGTTTTCAACAAAAGAACTTTAACTGTTGAAAAATCTATTCATATTATTTTCGATGAGTCTAATCTCATATCTTCAATAAAAAAGAGTGTATTGATAATGATGCAGGTTCCTGAATGATGGAGTAAAGGACTTGAGGTTAAAAGAAAAATAAGTTGAGCAAGAGAAAGAAAATATAAGTACAGAACATGATGAGTTACCAAAAGATTGGAGGTATATACATTCTCATTCTAAAGAATTAATTATTGGTGATCCCTCACAAGGAGTAAGAACTAGATCATCTTTTAGAGACCCCTTTGATTACTTAGCATTTGTTTTTCAAGTTAAACCTAATTGCATTGAGGAAGCTGAAAATGATCCATATTTGATGATGGCTATGCAGGAAGAATTTAATCAATTTGAAATAAACAATGTATGGACCTTAGTAGCTAGATCTAAGAAACATCCCGTCATAGGTTCAAAATGGGTTTTTAGAAATAAATTAGATGACAAAGGTAATGTAGTTAGAAACAAAGCTAGGTTAGTTGCTAAAGGATATAATCAAGAAGAATGAATAGTTTTTGATAAAATTTATGCACCTATTGTAAGATTCAGGAATCCTAAAGTATGGTATAAGAGGTTAAGCAAATTTTTTTAGAAAACGATTTCAAAAAATGTAAAATAGATACAAATTTATTTATCAAAAGAAAAGAAGATGAGTTATTAGTTGTACAGATATATGTTGATGATATAATCTTTGATGTAACTAATGAAACTTTATGTAAAGAATTTGACAAGCTAATGCAAGAAGAATTTGAAGTGAGCATGATGGGTGAATTCACTTTCTTTCTTGGATTACAAATCAAACAAACAAAGTAAGGGATATTCATCAATCAAACAAAGTACATCAAATAATTATTGAGAAAGTTTGGGATGGAATTTGTAAAAGAAATTGGCACACCCATGAGCCCAACCTGCAAACTTGACAAAGATGAGGAAGGTAACAAAGTAGATCAAAAATTATATCGAGGTATGATCGGATATTTACTTTATTTAATTGTAAGTAGACTTGATATACTGTTTAGTGTTTGTATATGTGCAAGATTTCAATCTAATCCTACCGAGCTTACTTATTTGACTAGGACTTTTCCCGGTAGCTTTTCTTTCTTTAGCAACCTTTTTTCCTTTACTGGAACCCCTACTCTCCTATAGGTCACTAGGGATCTCTCTGAATCTTCTCTCAGAATTTGATTATCCTTCATATATCTCTTTCTAGGCTCTTGTCTTAAAATAACAAGCATTGTCTTAAAGAGGATTTTTTGTCCTAAGAAAAGGATGAGATATAGAAAGATTTCTTTCGGATTATTTTTTATATTTTTGGCATCAGAATATTGATGCCTTTTATACTAAGTGAGGGGATGCCTGATAAACCTTTTCCTTAGCCATTGATATGATTTTCTAATGATCAGATAGGACCCTTCAAGCAGAATGAGTCCCTTTGATGAAAGGTCTTATCATGAAATGTCATATGACTACGCCAAGAGACATATATGTCTCTTCAATTTTCTAGCAATTTTTTCACTTGCCATGTAGCAAGCAATGGGTTAAAATTGGGCTAAAGGACTTGGGATTCCAATGGATGTATCGGAGAACCAGAAGCATTTAAGTAGGACTTCTAGATTTAAGATTGCACACCATATATTAAGGGATGTGTCCTTTCATTTTGTGCACCACAATTCTTCCATGCCAAATCTATCTTTTGACAGGTCAAGTCCAATCCAAATGGGTGTGGAGATAAGGTAGAGTAGCCTAGCATTTATCTAGAATAAGTGATTAAGTGGCATTAGGACTCTTGGTTCTTCTACGTCCCTTAATCTTGGCACATGCCAAACATGGTACCAAGAGTCCAATCCCACTTGGACTCTTCGATAATTCAAAGATAATGCTTAATTAATTCTAGATAAATATAGATAAATGCTATCCCAATCATGACTCAATCATATCTAAATTTTACTTAAATTGGTTAGTCCAAATAGTAAGGAAACTGACCTAATTCAATTAGGATAGGAGTTAGGTTAGCATGTATATGCTAGTATGCAAATTAGCTAGTCTATTAGGATTCAAGGGTCCTAACCAAAATCTAATTGACTTTCTTGATCAATTTCCTAGCATGTGTGACCTTTTGGGCTCCACATCTAACTAGTAGTAGGTTCAGGTCCAAACTGTTTCGATATAATCAAAATTGATTGACCTAATTAGGTCAAATTGAGCTGTCCCAAGTTAGTTAATTCGAACTAATTTTCTAATTGACTCATGAATCCAACCAATTTGATTCATGAAAACCTACAAGAAATGATTGATGTCTAGCAACATATCATGCCTATCCGAAAGATGAGGAATTTAGTAGAAATTATCAAAATATCCTTCAATAGAAAGTTACTGCGTAATTCAATCCTTCAATCTCCCTTTATTTCAAATAAGTGATGGGTATGGAGAATTATCAAACCCTAGTACTTAATCCTTTTGAATCTCATTTTGATAATGAAGATTCGATCGATGAAAGATTAGATTCCTATCTAATCTCATCCTACTTTGATTAAAGACTTCCTGAGTCAATAATCGAAGAGATTATATGGGATAAGTCCTTCTCTTACTAGGAATGAACAGTTCCTTGTTGATCCACCATATCCTTCATGTACAATCCACCATATCCGAGAATAACCTATACATGACTCTTTGTCATGACTATGAACCAAAACATGACTTTATGTGCATAAGGAATCATGGTGATCTCGGGTCCAAGGATCACTTGCACAACTCCCACTATGAGACCATCTTTTGATAAGTAGTAAGACCTTCATAAGTGAATCAGTTTAGTGATTGTTGACTTTAGTCCTTGATTTTGATGACTAACAAAATGTTGAGTATATGTTTTATACTAATGTTTCAATTGTAGTTATGAATTTCAGGATATAGGCATTTCAAATTTTCAATATAAAAGTATCAACGGCACTCATTGAAGCTAAGCAATTTTCAGTATATAAGAAGCCTTCTAATCTTGAAAAAGCCTTAAAATAGGTCAATCTGGGCTTTATAAAGAAGGTATTGAAGTTTTATTGAAGAACATATTGAATTTTGAAGGTTGGCACAAGTTTTGTTGAGTGGCAGAGTCAAGTGTCGACTCATGGCATGCAAGGTGTTGACACCTCAGAATGACTAGCACGTAGAAATCTCCTCGGCACATTTTGAGTCGACTCACAGAAGTCAAGTGTCGACTCATAAAGAAGTTAGGTGTTGACTCACAGAAACCAAGTGTCGACTCATAAAGAAGTTAGGTGTTGACTCACAGAAACCAAGTGTCGACTCATGGCCTGAAAAAAATGAATATACATAACTATGCCATTTTGAAATGTTTTTTGTCAGGTGTCGACTCAGAAGACTCAAGTGTCGACTCACATAGTTCAAGTATCGACTCACATGGTTTAAGTGTCAACTCATAGTCTAAGAACAGAACCAGAAGTTTATACCTTAAGTCGACTCATGCTGATCCAAGTGTCGACTTATGAAGTCTGAAGTGTCGACTTATGAACAAACTCAAGTGCGACTCACGGGTTCTGACAGCAATAACGATTATAATTTTTGAGAGCCAGATTTGAACTCTACAAGCTTCAAACGGCTAGTTTTGTTTTACCAATGGTTATAAACCATTTTTTGAAAGTTTTTGAAGTATTTAAGCCTCACCAAATTTATTCATGAAGTCTAACTCACAAGAGACGACATTCCTTGAGAACTTCACTTCCAAAGTCAAAAAGAGAGCAAAGGAGAAGATTCTCACTAAAAAAGCTTCCAAGCCTTCAAATCAGCATTTCAAAAGTGGTGTTTGAAGTAATTCCAAAGAGAAGACAAGTTAAGCAATTATCAAGAGCATCAAAACTTCTACTTTCTATTCTTTAAGAGAGTTTGCTTTTGCTTTATTCTTGTATCTCTGATTTTATTTATTGTGACTAGTTTCAAGGATATTTGAAACTAGGTGTTAGGTCCTTTCAAGCCTTGAATTGGAATCCAAGCCTAGGTTGGCTTGAGAAAAGGTTGTTGGTTAGCTTAAGTGAGAAAATCAACTTTGGGTTTGACTTATGAGCCCTTGAAAACAAGTTGGCTGTAATCTAGGTTGATTATAGTGAAATTTTCAAGGGGTAGCTTGGGAAGTGGATGTAGGTGCTTGGTATGCACCGAACTACTATAAATCTTTGTATTTATGTGTGCATTTTTTGCTCTCTTGCATTTGCTGCTTATATTCATAGCATTGCATCTTATTCATTGTATGCTCATTTGCATTGCTTCACAAACATTTTAAAGTGCTGCACATATTTACTTTAATTTTTTAAAGAAATCCAATTCATCCCCCCTCTTGGGTTGCTATGCTGGACAACAAGTGGTATTAGAGCTTGATACTCAGCATATTGGTCTAATGATCTTGAGTCAAAGATCTAAATGGCAGTCCAAATTGGTGTTGGAATTGTCGAGGGTCAAGTCTCAAACCGTTCTTCCTTGTTTAATGGCACAAATTATATATATTGAAAAACATGCATGCGCATTTATATTCAAGCCATTGATTATAACATTTGAAGGACTATTGTTAAAGGTCCTCATCAGCCTTTCATCTTGATTAATGGCATTCCCACTCCCAAATTGGAAGATGATTGGGATGAAAATGATATTAAGCAAGTTGAGCTTAATGCTAAGGTTATGAATTTTCTATTTTGTGCATTAGATCCATTTGAATTCAATAGAATTTCAAATTGTCTCTCTGCCAAGAAAATATGGGATACACTTGAAGCTATCCATGAGGGTACTTATCAAGTGAAAACTATCAAAGTTAACATGCTCATTCATACATATGAAATATTTTAAATGGAACCATCTGAATCTATTAGTAAAATTTATACTAGATTCACTAATATTGCGAATGTCATGAGAAGCTTGGGTAAAGTCATTTCTAATGCGAATTAGTGAATAAAATTCTCAGGTCACTTCTTTCATCATGGGATCCAAAGGTGACATCAATTAAAAAAGCTAAGGATGTCAACACTTTACCTCTTGAGCAACTTCTTGGATCTCTCATGATATATGAACTGTCACTAAAACAAAATGTTGCGGACAATGACAAAAAGAAGAAGACCATAGCATTCAAGTCCACAATCAAGGATGATTAAAGTGATGATTCTGATGAAAAAGATGAAATGGCTCTCATCTCAAGGAAGTTTAAGAGATTCATGAAAAAGAAAAAGGACAGTTTCAAGAAGAAGCCTTAAAAGGAAGAGACTAGTAAAGAAAAAGAGAAAGAATGGGAGCAACTCACTTGCTTTGAGTGCAAGAAATCCGGCCACTTTAAGTTGGACTGCCCCTACTCAAAAAGAGCAGAAGGAAATTAAGAAAGAAAGCAATGATATCAACCTGGAGCGAGAGTGAGAACTCGAGTTTGGACAAAGAACAGCAAAAGATTGCAAATTTCTGCTTGATGACTAACGAAGATGAGGTAAGATCTGAATTTGAAAATGAATTTATTTTCAATGAATTGCATGCTATTTTTGATGAATTGGTGATTGAGTATCAAAAATTTAAAATGAAAAACCAAGAGCTAAGAAAGCAAAATTTAGATTTGATTAAAATAAATGATAAGTTTTTGATTGAAAATAATTGTTTACTCAAAGAAAACATAAAGTTACCTGGCAAAATTAACTCTTTAGAAAAAGAAAAGGTAAATTTGAAAAAGAATAAATCTTTTACAACAACTAAAAAATTTGCTAAAAAAAATCAAGAGCTTTTGCAAGAAAATAAGAAGTACAAAGATGAACTTGAAAAAGTAAAACCGTTTATTGAAAAATTTATTTATAGTTCTGAAAAACTCAACATATTTTTAAATAATCAAAGAACTGTTTTCAACAAAGCTGGATTAGATTTTAGATCACAAAAATAACAAAAATATTTCAAAAATTTCTTTGTGCCTGTTTCGTTTACTATTACTTGTTATTCTTGTGACAAAGTAGGACATAAATTATATTTGTATAACAAGAGGAAATTGAATAAAGTTAGAAAAGTTTGGGTTTCAAAAGGAACCATATCCACTAATCCTAAAGGATCAAAGATGACTTGGATAGCTAAAGTTTTCACCTGATTTGTCATTATAGGTGTGTCTTGCAACCAACAAAAGAAAATTGTGGTATCTCGACAGCGGTTGCTTAAGGCATGTAATTGGAGATATGGAGCAGTTTTCATCTTTTGAGTATCAAAATGGTAGAAATGTAACCTTCGATGATAATAGAAAGGGCAAAATCGCCAGCATTGGTAAAGTCTATATCATCCCCTCTATTTATATAGATAATGTTCTTCTTGTTGATGGCTTAAAACATAATTTACTTAGTATTAGCCAGTTTTGTGACAAAGATTTTAAAGTTGTTTTTGAATCTTCCATATGCATTATTTCTAGTCTTGATGACAATGGCAATAAGTTTATTGGTCATAGGCATGGAAATATTTACATGATTGATCTTGATGATCTACTAGTATAGATTGGTTAATGTCTAGTGGCAATGGAAGCCAAGTTCAATGAAACTAGTTGACTTTGGCATCGTAGACTACAATATGCAAGTATGCATTTGCTTTCAAAAATTAATAAAAAGAATCTCATAAAAGATTTGCTAAAACTTAGTTTTGAAAAAGATAAGATTTGTAGTGCTTGCCAACTTGGAAAATAAACTAAATCTTCTTTCAAACCTAAAGGAGTTGTCTCTATATCCAGACCTCTAGAAATACTTTATATGGATATCTTTGGACCTACTAGAACAACTAGTTTGGGAGGTAAGAAGTATGGTCTAGTTATTATGGATGATTTCTCACGTTTTACAAGGGTCATGTTTTTAGCCCATAAAGATGAAACTTTTTTTGCATTCATTAAATTTCATAAAAGAGTCTCAAATGAAAAATGTGTTTCAATTATTTGTTTACGAAGTGATCATAATACGAAATTTGAAAATCATGATTTTAAAAAGTTTTGTAGTAGAAATGGTATTCATCACAACTTTTCTGCACTTAGGATACCTCAATAAAATAGGGTGATAGAAAGAAAAAATAAAATTCTTGAAAAAATGACATGTATTATGCTTTGCAAAAATGATTTTCCTAGATATTTTTGGACAGAAGCTATAAATACTGCTTGCTATGCTTTAAATCATGTTTTAATCTGGCCTATTTTAAAGAAAATACTTTATGAGCTTTGGAAAGGTAGAAAACTTTTAATTAAGTATTTTCATGTTTTTGGAAGCTATTGTTCATTTTAAACAATGGCAAGGACAATCTAAGCAAATTTGATGCCAAGTCAGATGGGGGTATCTTTTTATATTACTCTACATCTAGCAAGGCATACATGGTCTTCAACAGAAAAACATTTCTTGTTGAAGAATCCATCCATGTTGTGTTTGATAAGACTGATAAAAAATCTTCTAGAAAAGAAGATATTCTTGATAATGAAACATGTATTCAAAGAACTAAAAAAGTGATCAATGAAGAGCCTTCCAAGAAGCAAGATGATAATCAAAATAATAGAGAACAAGTACCAGGAGTTGGTGACTCATCTACACCTAAATTATTACCAAAAGAATGGAAATATGTTCATAGACATCCCAAAGAATTTATAATTGGTAATCCATCAAAAGAGGTAAGTACTCGTTTCTCATTAAGAAATGTATGTGATTATTTAGATTTTTTTTTCAAATAGAACCAAAATCTATTGAAGAAGCTGAAAATGATTGTTATTAGATAAATACTATGCAAGATGAACTAAATCAATTTAAAAGGAATAATGTTTGGACTTTGGTTGAAAGATTTGCTAATGTTTCAATAATTGGTACAAAATAGGTTTTCAAAAATAAACTTGATGAAAATAGAATAATTACTAGGAATAAAGCTAGGCTAGTTGCCAAAGGCTACAATCAGGAGGAAGGGATTGATTTTGATGAAATCTTTGCTCCTGTTGCTAGACTTGAGGCAATTAGACTATTATTAGCATTTGCATGTTTTGTGGATTTTAAACTATTTCAAATGGATATCAAAAGTACTTTCCTAAATGGATTATTGAGGAAGAAGTTTATGTAGATCAGCCCCCTGGTTTTGCAAAACATGAATTTTTCAATTATATTTTTAAACTTTATAAAGCTTTGTATGGTTTGAAACAAGCTCCAAGAGCTTGGTACGGTAAATTGAGTTCATTTTTGCTTAAAAATGATTTTTCTAGAGGAAATTTAGATACTATATTATTTTTAAAAAAGAAAAATGATGATCTCTTAGTAGTACAAATTTATATTGATGACATTATTTTTGGTGTTACTAATGAACGCTTTGTCAAGAGTTTGCAAAGTTAATATAGGGAGAGTTCGAGATGAGCATGATGGGAGAGCTCAATTTTTTTCTCGGATTACAGATCAAGTAAACAAAAGAGGAAATCTTCATCAACCAAGCTAAGTATACAAGAGAAATCCTAAAGAAGTTTGTAATGGAGAATACCAGATCATTAGGTACGTCTATGAGCTCCTCTTATAAACTTGACGAAGATGAATCAGGTAAGAATGTTGATCAAAAGTTATGTAAAGGTATCATTGGTTCATTATTATATTTGACTGTAAGTAGATCAGATAAATGTTCAGTGTATGTATGTGTGCAAGATATCAGTCTGCTCCTAAAGAGTTTTATTTGTTGGCTGTTAAACGCATACTTAGATACTTATCTGGCATTATAGATATTGGACTTTGGTATTTTAGAGATTTATCATTTGAATTGATTGCATATTTTGATGCTGATTTTGCTGGGTGTAAACTTGATAGAAAAAGTACAAGTGGAACTTGTCAATTTTTTGAAGTTAATTTAATTTCATGGAATAGTAAGAAATAGAATTCAGTTGCTTTATCTATGGCGGAAGCCAAATATATAGTAGCTAGAAGTTATTATGCTCAAATCCTATGGATCAAACAACTCGAGAATTTTGGCATCAAATTAACTAAGACACCAATAAGATGTGATAATACTAGTACAATTAATTTGACCAAAAATCTTATTCAACACTTAAGAAGCAAACATATTGAAATAAGACATCATTTTATAAGAGTTCATGTGCAAAACTCTAATGTGTTGCTTGAATTTGTTTGTATTGATAGTCAATTAGCTGGTATTTTCACAAAATCCCTGAGTGAAGAAAGATTTTACATGATTAGGAGAGAGTTAGGTATTATCCATCCCTTTGTGTAGAACTCTTTCAAATTTGTTCTTGTGCTTAAAATTATTTCATTTATGTCTTAAACCCATCTCTAGAAACCCTATGATTTTTGAAAATTTTTTTGAATTTTTTCTTGATTTTCTGGTCAGGTGTCGAGACTTGATTTTTGGCCAAGTGTCGACTCATGCCAAGTGTCGACACTTGACCAAAATTGAAGTGTCGACTCACGAACGGAAATCTAAGTTTTTAGGACATTTTCTGTTCATTCCGTAGCCACCTGTCCTTTGCCTTTCCTCTGCCCTAGTGGTCCCCCAACCTGATTTTGGTCCTAGAACAGTGATCTTCCATTATTGTCCTCAATTTTTTGATAATTTCCTCGCTTTCCCCTTTCATTTTATCCATTTTTCACTGACTTTTCCATGATTTTTTAGTGCATTTTGGCCCGATTCTCATGCACTCCCTCTCCTTCGGTCCGTTCTTAATTTCTTGTAGTTCGGCCTGTGTTTTTGTTGGATTTATCTATGTTCACTCTTCTTCAAACCTTTCCCTCTCGTTTCGGTCCACTCTTTGGTCGATTGTAACTTGGATTCACTCCTTCCCACTGATTTCTCCCTCTTTGGTCCACATCAAACCCAATCATCCCTCTCTTTTCTTTGGCCTTCTCCCATTCACCCGTTCCTTTCTTTGTCCTTCCCTCTATTGGTGTTATGGGACCCCACAAACAAGTTGTCTCTAAGAAGAGGTTGAGCCAAGGTTCTATCGAAAGGAGAACCAAGGCTCGATGTGACCCTGCCAGAGGTCAGCAACATGAGCAGGAGAGAGTACCTCCCCCACGGTCCCCTGCTGCAGAGAGAGTGTTGGGGAAGATCATCGCAGCTAGACGCCGAGTTGACTTGGAGTTCTTCGATCGTGAGGGTTTTCATCTTGGAAAGATTCTTGGAGCAGCTAGTTTGACCTCCTTCAGCACCATGATGGAGAAGTATTATCCCCATCTCATCAGAGAGTTTTATGGGAGTCTAGCTACTAGTGGATTGATGTGGAGCACTACAGTTAGAGGCGCGGTGATTCTAGTATCCGAGGATATATTGAGCAGAGTCTGGGACATTTCTCGTCATGGGATTGCTACTACGTGTGTTGGAGATAGAGAGGTGGCATTTCAGTGCATATTGGAGAGAGATGATGTACGCGGTGTGACTACTGTCACCGCGAATCAGTTATCAGTCGAGATGCACCTCCTTCATCACTTCATTGCGAGGATACTTCTGCCGAAGACTAGTTGCTTTGACTTTATCACAGAGCGAGAGCTTATGCTGATGGTCTGCCTCACACAGAGGACTGCCATCAACATCCCATCCTTGATGATGAGCCAGATGGGAGAGGCTGCGACTCAGCATCGTTTGTGTCTACCGTACGGGATGGGTATGAATTGTCTACTTAGAGTTTACCATGGTCCTTTGGAGGAGGAGGCTTCCAAGGATATACTTCACATTGATATGTACGACGAGTGATCCTTGCACCGTATGGGATACTAGAGGATTACTGGCAGATGGGTACGTAGGACGTCTGGTCAGGAGCCAGATGAGGAGGATGAGCTATGAGTAGCAGAGGCAGGACCTTCGGGACCTACAGAGCATCTTACACCTATGAGACCAGTACCAGCTTCAGGATCTGAGCCAGCCACTTTAGCACCAGTTCCTTCTCCAGCTACTACTCCCCGTACCATTACAGAGTCTATCTTTGAGGAGGATATCAGACATCAGATTACTGAGGTTAGAAAGGAGGTTATTGCATTGGCAGTCATGTCTACACAGCTCAGGATGGAGGTACAAAGACTGAGAGCACACAGATGATCAGCTCTCAGGTATCAGGTAGACGATGGATGCTAGATTCACTGAGATTTGGAATCTTATGAGATCTCTTTTGCCTCCGACAGTACCTTCAGGACCACTTCCTCCACCCGCAGATGATGATGACTACCATGACACACATGATGACACTCCAGGTGGTGGTGATAGAGATGGAGGTGGTGATGATGATAGAGGCACAGATATTCTTGATGGTGATGATAGTGATGGCAGTGATGACAGAGCTGGAGATTATCAGATTGTTAGCACGGAGACTCAGATACCAGATGCTCCTATATATGCTCAGCTTGGCACTGCCTCAGCATACCAAACACCAGCAGAGACCTTTTCCCCTCCTATTTTTTTTGAGCTTCCGTCTGATAAGGAGTAGTCTCACAGATATCTGTTGTGATTGTAATCTTTGATTGTACTTTTGCTTATCTATAATGCTTGTACTTTAGCTTATGCTTATCTTATGTAAGTACTTTTATTGTACTGAAACTCTTTTATTAATAGGAAGAAGAGTAATTCATGAAACAAAAATAAACTTTCATATATATATATATATGAAAGTTTATTTTTGTTTCATGATTACTCTTCTTTCTATCAATTTGCTCTGATATCAGTTGGTATATTGTCGGATCGATCCCCCTAACCATTTTATATGCTTTACTATGATAAAATGCATTAATTTATAGGGAGAATATTCCTTTTAATATTTAATATTGACAAAAAGGGAGAGTAAGATCTATATATAAGGATTTTCTAAAAATTCTAAAATGTTTCATAACTTAACTCACATAAGGGGAGAAAATAAATTTCAAACTTGTTTGGCACTTCTCCCCTATGAAATTGTGTTGTATGAACTTATTTTCATAAGTTTTAAGTATATGCTCACTTAAATGTGTGATACAGCATCCTTAATTGAACTTAAATGCTTATATACTCAAGGTTTTGCCATCATCAAAAAGGGGGAGATTGTTGGTTTTAGCCTTTGATTTTGATGACTAACAAAATATTGGGTATATGTTTTATACTAATGTTTCAACTATAGTTGTGAGTTTCAGGATACAGGCACCTCAAATTTTCAATATAAAAATATCAAAGGTTCTCATTTGAAGCTAAACAATTTTTAGTGTATAAGAAATTTTCTCATCTTGAAAAAATTTCAAAATAGGTCAATCTGGGTTTTATAAAGAAGGTATTAAAGTTTTATTGAAGAACACCTTAAATTTTGAAGGTTGGCACAAGTTTTGTTGAGTGGCAGAGTCAAGTGTCGACTCATGGTATGCAAGGTGTCGACACTTCAAAAGGACTGGCACGCAGAAATCTCCTTGGCATGCCTTGAGTCGACTCATAAAAGTCAAGTATTGATTCATGAAGAAGTCAGGTGTCGACTTACAGAAACCAAGTGTCGACTCATGACCTAAGAAAAATGAAGATACAGAACTATGCCATTTTGAGATATTTTTTGTCAAGTGTCGACTCATAGCCTGAGAATAGAAAAAGAACAGAATCCTGGTTTTTCAGAAGTTTATACCTTGAGTCGACTCATGAAGTCTCAAGTGTCGACTCATGAACAAATTCAAGTGGCGACTTACGGGTTCTGACAGCAATAATGGCTATAATTTTTGAGAACCAGATTTGAACTCTACAAGCTCCAAATGGCTAGTTTTGCTCCACCAACAGTCATAAACCAGTTTTTGAAAGTTTTTGAAGTATTTAAGCCTCACCAAACTCATTCATGAAGAACTAACTTACAAGAGACAAGACATTCCTTGAGAACTTCACTTTCAAAGTCAAAAAGAGAGCAAAAGAGAAGATTCCCATTGAAAAAGCTTTCAAGCCTTCAAATCAGCATTCCAAAAGTAGTATTTGAAGTGACTCCAAAAAGAAGACAAGTTAAGCAATCATCAAGAGCCTCAAAGCTTTTACTTTCTACTCTTTAAGAGAGTTTGCTTGTGCTTTATTCTTGTATCTCTGATTTCATTTATTATGATTAGTTTCAAGGGTATTTGAAACTAGGTGTTAGGTTCTTCCAAGCCTTGAATTGGAATCCAAGTCTAGGTTGGCTTGAGAAAAGGTTGTTGATGAGCCTAAGTAAGAAAATCAACTTTGGATTTAACTTGTGAGCCCTTGAAATAAGTTGGCTGTAATCTAGGTTGATTATAGTGAAATTTCAAAGGGATAGCTTGGAAAGTGAATATAGGTGCTTGGTGTGCATCGAATTACTATAAATCTTTGTGTTTGTATGTGCATTCTTTGCTCTCTTGCATTTGCTACTTATATTTATAGCATTGCATCTTATTCATTGTATACTCAGTTGCATTGCTTCACAAATTTTTTAAAGTGCTGCATATATTTGCTTTAATTTTTTAAAGAAATCCAATTCACCCCCCTCTTGGGTTGTTATGCTGGGCAACAGTGAAGTCATACCCCAATGAGCATCCACATCCTTGTATTAGTGTTCCTATACATGTGGCTATGAGACCAACCACCCTCTCTATTGAGCATACATAGGATGTGCTAGTCTTTCTTGAAACATCGATCCTCGAATTAATGATTCAACGACTAGGAACATTTTAGATTAGGGTCACCGTTATGATCTCCGTCATAATCGTAATTCCATTATCCTAACCTTTGGGGTTTATCATAATCTTTATAAGATGTTGTAGTATGATGAATCAGTAATTGCCTTTTATTAATAAATAATATCATACATGAGTTGGAAGATTATAGAAATGTCCGTACAAAAATTGTCTTTTAGGGCATAATTCTTTCACCGACTTCTTGAAGAGCAATATGGAGGATCTTCAGCTTCAGAGATACTTCAAAAGATAGACACCAGACTCTTCGAGGTATAGACTATTGCTGACCAGATTCACACACTTGTTGATAGACTCAGGATGTCATAATCTTCAGATTTTTGTGTTGTTATGATGTTGTCCCACCTAAGGTAATATTTCAATAGATAACAATAGTAGCTTTACCATCTCCTATTTCTTCTTCTGCTATTCAAATGTAAAGCCATCCTCTTTGTTAGCCTAGACTCTGCTAGGATTATCATCAGGATTTATAGGAGGCAGTTGCAGCCCCACAGATCTTTTAGGAGGCCACCATCATTACCTACTGGACAAGCCACTAGAACTCAAAGTCAGACAGTCAACTTCATAGCTTAGGAGATCTTAGCTATGTTATAGGCCATTTTATATGTATTAGGCCTTATGTTTAATTACTATATGTATACTATTCTTATGTTTCAGTGCTTTAATGATTGTGATGTATCAAGGTGTACATTTTGTATGTTTTATTTTTTGTATGTCATACATTTGGTTGTATTAAAACTTTATAGCTGTACTATGAATGACTTATATATATTCCAAATTTTTTCATTGTTGTTTGATTGCATTAACTATTTTACTTAGGGGGAGCTATATCCCTTTTTGATGCTGATGATAAAAAGGAGTAATATAAGAAAATAAGATTTAAGAATAACAAGAGAATATATAAGAAAAGGTAAAATTTTGAAATCTCTTGCAAATTTATACTCTGATACTTATACATCACTATTCTTGATACTTATATTTTAAGATTTTTGATAGTGCTCTGATATTTATACTTATGATCTGATTCTCTCATTTTTAAAATGTTCCGATACTCTCAAAATCTTTTTGATACTCAAACTAAAATCTTTTATTTACTATGATACTTTCATTTATAATCTTCAAAAGGTTTCTATGATACTTTCCGGATTGGTATTTTGATATGATATTTTGAAAGTGTCTATTATCTTACTTTAATACCATCATATTATCGAGATCTAATATACTATAATACTTTAAAATTATCCTAATGTTCTAATACTTTGTTCTGAAAATGTATTTGACACTCTTTGACATATTGGCATTAATCAAATAAATATGAATGCATGCACTAATACTTAAACTATCTACTCTAAAACTCCTTGCATACTCTAATACTAAAATCATAACTCATATAATATATGCTCTGATTCTTGATACAAAATTTATATGCTTAATTTATATGCTCAATCTATAATCCAATTGATTTGCTTTGATATTATACATGCAATTCACTTGCTATGATATTCGTTCTACAATCCATATACTCTGATACTCAAACCTTAAAAAGTTTGTTTGATAATGCTTAAAACACTCTAAACTTGTTCTGATAATCATTAAAGAGTGTTATATTTTTTTGATACGATGCCCTTATATACTCAGTTTTGTCATCATCATTAAAAAGGAGGAGATTATTGGTCCTAAGAATTGATTTTGATAAATAACAAAAATTTGAGCACATGATGTTACTAATGAACTACATAAGTTAATGTTTTAGAAAAAGGTAAGGATGACCATCATTAATTCGAAACATAGATTTTTGAATGCTAAAAGATGTTGAAAAGCCTATTTATTTCATCAAGAAATAGTGTGTTGGGAGTAGGAGTTATAGAACTTTTAGAAAAAAATTAAGTTTTAGATATGTATCGGAAGAATTTTAGCTCGGCATTGCAATTTTAGCTGGCACACTACCAGGTCAACTCGGATGCAATTTGAGCTGACTTGACAGGGGGAGCAAACTATAAAAAAATTATTTTTTTGGAGGCTATTCTTCATGCCAACCCAAATGATACTTGAGCCGACTTGAATAAAATGAGCCGACTCAATAATAGATAATAAAAATCTAATTTTTGAAGAAAGAAAACTAAGTCAACTTAGTAGAGGACCGAGCTAATTCAGAAGTGATTTGAGTCAACTTGACAGTTATCTAAGTCAACTCAAGGACTGCTGACATACATAACAACTAATTTTGAAGAAAGTTTAGAATGACCTGTCTTATTTCTAATAGCTATATTTCATTCTTCAATAACTAGAAATAGCTAGTTTAATCTTGGAAGACTTCTTAAATGCTACCAAACTCATTGAAGTTACCAACAATCTATCAATCATTTATTAAATATTTCAAGTGTCATCAAAGAAAGATAGAAAATCCAAAAGTCTTAATTTGAGAATTCATACTTCCAACCTCCTGAAGTTATTCCATTAATATTGGTTTCTTAGCAAGGAAACAAGCATTGAAGCTTCTTAATTATTGGTTTCTCTAGCACTCCGAGGGAGTTGATCAGAGTTAAGCCCCGGTGTGGATTACATGTAGAGGCCAGACACGTGTGTGGCTCAAGAACATCGTCCTTGGAGCACCGCCACTGTATCCATCAAAGGTATAACGGTAAGGTACTTTTATATCTTTGCTCTTCTCTTGGTTTGATGTTTATATTGTATGCTGTTTTATTATACTAGATTCTGTTGCGGGTAGATTGGTAGATCGTTTAGATCGATCTAGTAAGCTTTCCGTTGTGCATATTTTAAAATCAGTTTAAAATGCATCTTTTCTGTCTTGCTTTTGCATATTGCATGCATGGTGTTGGTATCTTTTCATCGGCAGAGCTGACCTTGGCAGCATGAGCATTATCCCGGCCAGGAGCTGGTCTCAGACGGAGAGCTCACCTTATGAGCATGACCCTAGCTAGGAGTTGACCTTGGCAAGAGGGCTCATCTTGGCAGCATGAGTATGATGTCGACCGGGAGCTAGTCTCAGATGGAGGGCTCAGCTTATGAGTACGACCCCGGCTGGGAGCTGACCTCGGTAAGAGGGCTCGCATTGGCAGCATGAGCACGATCCCGGCTGGGAGCTGACCTCATATGAAGGGCTCACCTTATGAGCACGACCTCGATTAGGAGCTGACCTCGGCAGGAGGGCTCGCCTTGGCAGCATGAGCACGATTTCGGTCGGGAGCTGATCTCAGATGGAGGGCTCACCTTATGAGCACAATCCTGATTGGGAGCTGATGTCGGCAGGAGGGCTCGCATTGGCTCTTCATCAGGAAGTCATATCCAGGTGGATGGTCCGTTGCCATCGTGGCCGTCAGCAGGGACTCCATGTCAGTGGAAGTGCCGCATTAATGTGTAAGAGGGCTATGGCACGGAGAGTATTTAAGAAAGAGGGTGCTAAAAATAAATAGCTTCCCACTTAGAGGACTGCTAGCGGGGGCGTGAAACAACTCTTGCACGAATACTTGGCACACATCATTTTTCCATGGTATTTGTTCCTCTATTTGGTACTAATTTTAAATCCATATCTACTAAGGATAAAGAGGAAAGAGAGACCTAGAAAGGGTGTGGAAGATCTGGAATAAACTCCTTAGGATAAGGACTCCTAGGGGGTGCCAAAACAACTCTTGCACAAAGATGTTTTTAGCGCTAGAAAAAATCCCATGCCTTCTTTCTTTTGTCACAAACCTATTCATGTCCAATAGGGATGCAGGGAGAAAGATTTCCAAGTGAAAAAGGGACTCTTCCAAGTCCTCTTCATGCTAGAAAAATTGGGTTTGAGAAGAGTTGCGGCACCAATTCTATTTGGGCGAAAATAGGAGTCCTATTCCAACCGGGTTTGGAATTTGACCAAGTCAAACTTGGTCTTTTAACTTGATTAGAAACTTTGATCTAATCATGTGCTAGCAATTCTATTAGACTCATAGAATTTATAATGATTTTATGAAATTAGGTTCATGATTGATTTTTATTATGTGTAATACATTGGATTTCACACCTAGTCGGTAGTAGATTTAGATTTGAACTCAATCCAATTAGGTCAAATTTACTAATTAATTAAAACTTTTTCTAATTAATTATTAAATTAAACTCTTTAATTCATGCAAATTCACAAGCCAAGATTGATATCTAGTAACATGTCATAGCTATCCAGAAGATATAAAATTTTGATGAACTTACCCAAACACCCTTTCTAACGAGTTACCGTATAATTTAATCCTTCAATCACATAATATTTCAAAAAGGCCTTGGGCATGAAATTATATTAAGTCTAAATATCTAATCAAATGTCTCTCGATCTAAGATGATGACTCGGTTAATGAAACATCAAAAATTCTTTCTAATTTTTATCCTACTTTGGTCAAAAATTCATGTGTCATCATCTTATGAGATTACATAAGATATTTTCTCTTCCTATAAGAAGTAATTAATTCCTTGTTGACCACTCATAACCTCCATCAATATTTCACCATGCCCAGAGCATCCCACACATGATCAAAGTATCATGCTAGGGTATGAACCAAAGCATAGATCCATGTATACAAGGTATTATGGTGATCTCAGGTCTACGAATCACATGTACCACTCCCATGAGAGAAATATCTATTGACATACTTGTAAGGCTCTATTAGATATTCTTTCTATAGGTCGATCTAGTAAACTCATTCTCTAATAAGTACACATATCCTTGTATTAGTGTGCCTACATAAGTGACTGTAAATTAATCACCCTCTCTATTGAGAGCATACATAGAATGTGTCAGTCTATTCGGTATCATTGATCCCCGACTTGATGATGTTGTGATTGAAATCCTTTTAGATCAGGACAATCAAGGTTTTAGGTCTCACTAGCATGATTTTATCATGGCCCTAAAAGATTGTCCTAATCTATTGAGTTCATCATAATTCAATGTAAATAGAATGCAGCATATGATTAAACATAATGCCTCTATATTAATGTTATTTTTATGAGTAAGAAGATAAAGTATAAAATGCCCCAACGTATCAACTATGCAATTATTCTGTAGGGTACTATTCTTTCGTAAGCTAGTATCAGATCTTCTATCCTTTACATGTATGAGAGGTCTAGATGCACAAGTAATACAAGCAAATAGAAAAAGAGATACCATGCTTGAAGTATATCGAAAGATAAAGTTAAGTATGGAAGCTAGATTTATCTCAATGGATGATGAAATGAACATTTTATACAACTAAAGAAGAAGATTTTCCAACTTATTAAGATTGTCTTAATTAGTGACACCTTTAACATAAGTATGAATACTTATAGCAAAGCTATTTCCATGTTTAAAGAACAAGATCTACCATCAACCAAGGAAGATGAAAGCTAAAAGCTATCTCCAAGCAAAGCCAAATGGTTTATGGTGGGGACACCAGGATTCGACACAGGTTATTGGGTCCTATCTGTTTTACTTAGCCATTGTCAAAGTTTTGTAATCAAGTAAGATTGAGTCATGTAATAAGTTGAGGCTAGTTGATTTGTCTCAACCCTAGTCCAGTCATTGAGTCCTATACTTATGTATTAGTCCAGTACCAGTCCAATTTTATATAAGAGAAGAGGTTACATAGTTTTGAGTTCCACCAGGGCCTCATCCAGGAGCCAGAGGCCTTCACATCAGCTTATTGGGCCTTGTTTGCCACCCCAGGGTCCAAGATTCCTTCCAGATGCCCTCCAGATGCCTTCCAGATACTTTGATACCCTCCAGATGCTAGAGAATATTCCTAGACCAGGGTGCTTCATGATTCCAGGAATATGCGAGCATCCCTGGCCAAGAGATTTCAAGTCCAGGAGTCAAGCCCATGAGCCCCAGAACCAAGATTCCAAGGAATATGCTGATACCAGGACATCCCAGCTTCCAGGGCCCATAAGCCCATGTGCCAAACCAATGGAGGATGCCCCTTGCTGTCCTAAATCCAAGCCCAACTCTATTTTAGGCATCCAAGCCTAATGTGCCTTTGACCAAGTCTAAGGAAGGGAGAAATTCAATTCAAACAAAGAGATCTAGTTTTATTTTCACTCAAATTGTATTCTCCTAATTTTAAGCAAACTTGTAATCCTTCTCCCACTCAACTTTGTAATCCTATCCTAACTAGGAGAGGACTTGGGGAACATCTATAAATACCCCACCTCTCCCCCTCTTATAAGCATCTTTTATTCATGAATCAAAACCCTGCTGAAATTTTGTGTTAAGTTGTGTTCTTGTATTCTTATGTTGAGGTGTGTGAGTTTTGTTTGTGATCCCTAATTCATCCGAGCCCTAGCCATCCCAAAGCACTCTTATCCAAACCCTAACACGCCAAGGAGAAGAATTCCTAAGCTGTCCATCAGCAAGTGGCCATCTTCCCCCTCCAACCGCCAGCTTCTAAAATCCTAATTCCCTCTTTCCCAAACCTAGTTTGCTTATTTTGCTTTCTAACTTGTTTACTTGCTAACCTTTGATGTTTGTAGGATCCCCGTGGTATTTTTCCTCCAAGGAGGAGGCCTTCTTTGCCTCCAAGACTGATCCCAGATAGCTGCCCAAACCGAGAAACTGAAGGTTTGTCTTCCAGGTGACAATTCCGAGTACTGTGCAACCCCGGCTTCGAACAAATCTTCAAATCGATGCTTGGTAAAATATTTTCCCCTCATAATTTCTGATTTATTGAAGGTACGTTATCCTAACTGGGAGTTTCTCAATCTCCAAGATCCTTTCTTTTATTATTTTGGCATGAATTCATATGCGGGTATGATGTTTCCTTTCATTACATACTTGCCTGCTGATTCTTTACTTGATTTCGGGTCTCTAGCCTACAAATTAAAATTCTAAAAATTATAAAAAAATTAGTTTCAGTTTTCCTACAATCATGGTAGTCTTAGGTTCATCCCGTATCAGTTTGGTATCAGAGCTAGTTTAGGATAATTGCATCTTCATCAAAAAAACCCTAAAACTATTCATTGCTATTTTTCTGCATCCTGTTATCTGCAGTAGGTATCTGATTTTCGATCTAGTTCATCATCTCAGGAATTTCATTTTTCTATGAAATCTGCATGACATGTTTTATGTTTAGTTTTGATAATTATCATAATTTTTAATTATTTTTACCGAAACATAAAAATATAAAAATTATTGCATTTTAGGAACCCTAACTAAAATCCTAAGATTCCTGCACCAGTCTGAAAACTCTAGGAGTTGCATCATCATCTGGTTTTTGTTTTGCATCAAATTTGGTACAGATCATCATCACCATCCATCCTATGTTCTATAATTTTTTTAGATTTTTTATGCATCGAAAACTATGTCAAGTTTTGTATCAAACCGAATCCTAATTTTCTGATTTTGTGATTTCTGCACACCTGACTAAACCTAACTTAACCAACTTCCAAACTCCTCAATCCCATGCCTAATTTTGTTTTCTAACCTAATCAACTTAAACCTAACTTGCCATCTCATAAGATATCCAAAAATATTTTTATTTTTCAGATTGTTATTAGTTTGCATTAGGGCTTATTGAATGTGCATCATCTGATTAAACTATTCTTAAGGGCAATTCACTATCTCAAATTAGGGCAGGATTTCATCACCTGTCCTGGGTCCAAAACAACCACCATCATCCTAACCTAAGCCTTAATTAAAATTAATTAGACTTAATTTGTCCTAGTAGGCTAGGTGACACCAACAGGTCGGTCCGAATGTGTGGACCAACTAGTTTTTTCAATTCTCCAACTATTACTGGAATATGGTGTCTAAGGCTAGGGGTCAAAAGTCAAATGACCTAAGTGGTGTGTGGTTACTTAACTGGATCCCTGCGAAAGCACGGGGGCTCCCACACTCCCATCCCCTACCTGGCCAGAGAAAGGATTAGTTGTTGAGTTGGGTGTAAGTTGAGTTGACCCACTGAGTTTTGGTTCTAGGTCTAGGAAACCCTAGCTTGTACTAACCCTTGCATGCTTGGATGCATCATTTTACCTTGATTGCTTGTTTGATTGCATGACCATTATATTAGAAACCAAATATTAACATTCCAGAGCTCAACCCAGTTTAGCCATGGAGTCCAATCTTGAAGCTCTCATAAAAGCCATGAGTGAATCGATGACCCAAATGAATACCCAATTAACCATCCAAATAAACCAATTCAATACCCAATTAACCATCCAAATAAACCAATCCAATACCCAAACCCAAAACCAGCTTGCCCAATTGACCACTCAAATCAACCAAATAACCCAATCTAATACCCAAGCAACCCATAAGTTTGACCATTTGACCTATAGATCTGAGCTCATAACCTATGAACCCATAATCTATGAACCCATAACCCTTAGTCAACCCACCTTTATTACCCTAGCCATTAGTCAACTTTTTCTTAGGCAAATCCCTCTTACCATCCCACTAGTTCACAAGGATGACCTTGAAGAGGAAGTGTATGAAGCTGATATGAGCTTAGTGGCTGAATATAAAGAAGAAGAGGAGTTACTCATAGAAGACCTAGAATTAGTTGACCTAGTAGGTATCCAGACTGAGACCAACCCAGAGTTAGTTAACCCTAACCATACCCTGATGGAAGTCAACCCAAAATTAGTTGACCTTGACCACACCCAATCTGGACCAGTAGTGGATGACCAGTTGGAGGAAGAGAACCCAGATACTACTATTAGAATTATACCTGAGGAGACTTTAGAAAGTCCAATTATAGAGCTTAGTCCTAAATTTCATGAACCAGAAGACTTTATTACGAATTTGGCTTATCAGTACCCTCAGGATAAATCCCCTCCTGTAGTTTCCATTGAAGATCTCTTTTCTAAAATTAATGACCCATTCTTCCATACTGTAGACTCTATAGATAAACCTCAACCCCATAAGGTCAACCTCATTAGTCTATGATTAATCCCTGACACTCCTTGTATCCTATTCTATCAAATCAATTCCAAACCCTTTTCTTACTTTCTACCCTATCAAGCTAATCCCGAACCTACTTCTTATTTTCTACCCTTTTTTGAAGCTTTTCATGTTTCTCTAACCAATAGATTGTATTTTGTAGATTTTTTCATACTGCATTCATTCATTATGCATGTCATGTTTGCATTATACTTTTGGAAAACCCTTTGGTATCTATTAAGGATTCCTATTAAATTTTCATGTGCGTGCCAAACCAGAGCCAAACCTAGAGAGCCTATAGTCTGTTAGGTTTAGGTCCCAAGAGCCCAATCAGTCCACAAATCTAATCCATCTGTCTACACTTACACTGACCTCTGCACAGCATTTGCATCAGGAATTTAGTCAAAAGTTAAACATAAATAATAAACTATATAAAAACTTGGCTAATTCCCGAAAACAAGTTAAAGAATTTTCTACAGGGGATTATATGATGATCAGGCTTCGGCCTGAGTGGTTCCCTCTAGGGACCATAAAGAAATTGCATGCTCATGAAGCTGGACCGTTCAAAATAATGAAGAGAGTTGGATCCAATGATTATGTGCTCGAGTTGCCACCCAGATTAGGTATTAGTTCCACTTTCAGTACTTTAGACCTTGTGGAGTATCGAGAGCCAGCAGCGATATCTAGTGAGCACTTTGAGCCAATTCCTTCCCTTGAGAGTGAACCCACTCTAGAGAGTCCACTTACAAATCGGCCTAATAGTGAGGAAAGGATTGAGCACATCCTGGACGACCAAGCCATCAGTACCCGGAACATAGGCTATCACCGGTATTTGGTCCGTTGGCAAGGTTGGTCGGAATCTAAGGACTCGTGGATTATCCGTGAGGATTTGCAGTGCTTCAACCCAGACCTTCTTGAGCTGGATGAGAGCCACATTGATCCTTACTCGACGGGATCGAGTTCCTATCATCCCAAGAGAATTGGTGTGGGCACCAGGATCTGACATAGATTACTGGGCCTAATCTGGTTTACTTAGCTATGTGTCAAAGTTTTGTAATCAAGTAAGATTGAGTCCTGTAATAAGTTGGGGCTAGTTGATTTGTCTCAACCCTAGTCCAGTCATTGAGTCCTATACTTGTGTATTAGTCCAATACCAGTCCAATTTTGTATAAGAGAAGAGGTTACACAGTTTTGAGTTCCACCAGGCCTCATCCAGGAGCCAGAGGTCTTCACATCAGCTTATTGGGCCTTGTTTGCCACCCTAGAGTCCAAGATTCCTTCCAGATACCCTAGATGCCTTCTAGATGCCTTGATACCCTCCAGATGCCAAAGAATATTTCCAGATCAGGGTACCTCATGATTCCAGGAATATGCCACATCCCAGGCCAAGAGATTCCAAGCCTAGGAGTCAAGCCCATGAGCCCTAGAATCAAGATTCCAAGGAATATGCTAATACTAGGGTGCCCTAGCTTTTAGGGCCCAGAAGCCCATGCGCCAACCAATGGATGACGCCCCTTGCTGCCCTAAAGCCAAGCCCAACTCTATTTTAGGCATCCAAGCCCAAGGTGCCTTTGACCAAGTCCAAGGAAGGGAGAAATTCAATTCAAACAAGGAGATCTAGTTTTATTTTTACTCAAATTGTATTCTCCTAATTTTAAGCAAACTTGTAATCCCTCTCCTACTCAACTTTGTAATCCTATTCTAACTAGGAGAGGACTTGGGAAATATCTATAAATACCCCACCCCTCCTCCTCTTGTAAGCATCTTTTATTCATGAATCAAAATCCTGCTAAAATTTTATGTTAAGTTGTGTTCTTGTATTCTTGTGTTGAGGTGTGTGAGTTTTGTTTGTGAGCCCTAATTCATCCAAGCTCTAGCCATCTCAAAGCACTCTCATCCAAACCCTAACATGCCAAGGAGAAGAATCCCTAAGCCGTCCATCAGCAAGTGGCCATCTTCCCCCTCCAACTGCCAGCTTCTGAAATCCTAATTCCCTCTTTCCCAAACCCTAGTTTGCTTCTTTTGCTTTCTAACTTGTTTACTTGCTGACCTCTGATGCTTGCAGGATTCCCGTGGTGTTTTCCCTCCAAGGAGGAGGCCCTCTTTGCCTCCAGGACTGATCCCAGATAGCTGCCCGAATCGGAAAACTGAAAGCTTGTCTTCCAGGTGACAATCCCGAGTACTGTGCGACCCCGGTTTCGAACAAATCTTCAAATCGGTACTTGGTAAAATTTCTCCCTCCTAATTTCTGATTTGTTGAAGGTATGCTATCCTAACTGGGGGTTTCTTAATCTCCAAGATCCTTTTTTTTATTATTTTGGCATGAGTTCATATGCGGGTATGATGTTTTCTTTCATTACATACTTGCCTGCTGATTCTTTACTTGATTTCGGGTTTCTAGCTTACAAATTAAAATTCTAAAAATTATAAAAAAATTAGTTTCAGTATTTCTATAATCATGGTAGTCTTAGGTTCGTCCTGTATCAGTTTAGCCATATGGTAGAGAAGCAAGCATTTTTTCATCTTTAATTTTGATTTAGCAAAAGTTGAATTCCTTAAACAAGGGGATCTTTGATTCACATCGATCACTAAACTTAATGTGGATCACCTTGGTTACTACAGATATTCAAAAGGATTACCAGACTTGATATGGATCATGTTAGCTACTACAAATATTCAAAAGTATCACTAGACTTGATGTAGATTATTGCAACTACTAAGAATATCCAAAGAAATCACCAAATCTAATATGGGTTGTTTTGGCCATTATGAGTAGGACCTGATGTGAATCACTTTGACTACTATGAGTATTCAAAAGGATCACCAGATTCGATTGGATTACTTTGATTATTGAGTATTGTTGACCCTAGAAATGATTTTGATGATTATAAAATATTGGAGCATGAATAGTATACTAACATTTTCAAATAATTAAGAATATTTTTATGAGAGCTTTTCAATGACTAATCATCAATGAAAATCTTTTTGAATCATTGAAATAGTTTGTGAGCTATTAGAATGATGAGTAAGCCTTCAAGGATTTTTGTAAATCTCTATGTATCATTGTGGATTATTTTAAGTATTTAAGAGAGTCTTTGTATTATAAGAAGAAAAGTAAGTTTAATTTTTATCTCTAGAAGTGTTTAAAATGGTTGGGAGTTCATTAAAAGTTTATAAAATATATTGAGAGGTCATTTATACTTAAATGTAAAGAGTTATTAGAATACTAACTTGGACTAAAAGAGCTGACTTCCAAGGAAGAGTCAACTTTGGCACGGCACACTGAAATGGCATGGTACAATAATTTGGCATGACATGCAAAGGAGCTAACTCCTGGAATTTGAGCTGACTCTCATATGGATAGAAGGCTGAACTTTTTTAACACATGAAAATAAGCCTTCTTTTATAAATGAGCCTTCTCTCTCATAAATATAGAGAACCTAATTTTTGGATACAGTGCAGAGGACCGACTCATAGGTTTTGAGCCACCTCTCTCAAGAGAATAAAGAGCATGTTCTTTAAAAATCTTATAGATGAGCTAACTCATATTCTGTCGGATAGAATAGTAATAGCTAGTTTCAGAACTTCTAGATTTTATTTTTCCAAGAGGCTATTTTCTGACCTCCAATGATTAGAAATGGCTAGAAATGATTCAAAACTAATTAAAAAATACTTAGAGAAGTATAAAAGAGAGTATTAAAGTCAACATCAAGAAAATTCCTTGTCGATCATTGAAATCAATTAAGATATGCTAGTATTATCACCTGAAAACTCAAGAGGCTCTTAATATCTTCCTAACTACTCTTTTGATGTATTAAGTAAGCAACTCAAAAAGCTCTAAAGATCAATCATCAAAGACTTGAAGGTTTTATAAGAGAAGCTTCATTGATAACCTTCCACTCTGTTGAAAGCCAAAGGAAAACTTATAACAAAGCTAGAATCGGATACAACTCAACCTTCAAAAATAGATTTTTTGCAAATCAATTTTTAGCACCTAGCATTTTTCAAAGATCAAACATTGTTTGCTATTGTTATAAAAGAATTGGGCATAAAGCTTATGAATGTAGTTTAAGAAGGAAGAATGAAAATAAAGTTAAGAAAGTTTGGATTCCCAAAAGAACCATAGCGACTAATCCCAAAGGATCCAAGAAAGCTTGAGTATTTAAAAAGGTTACTTGATTTGTTTTGTAGGAGTATCTTATAGTCTAAGAAACTAAAAAAAATGGTATTTGGATAGTGGCTATTTAAGACAAATAATAGGTGATGAAGAATAATTCTTCATCATGGAAATGAAGGTGGTATTGTAACATTTCGTGATAATGGCAAAGAAAGAATCATTAGTATCGAAAAAATTAAAATCATCCCTTCTACTTATATCAAATATGTATTGCTAATAGATAACTTGAAACATAATCTCTTGAGTATTAGTTAATTATGTGACAAAGACTTCAAAGTTATATTTGAATCTTTAATATGTATAGTTACTAGTTCATTTGATACAAGCATTAAGTTTGTTGGATATAGACTTAGAAATATATACATAATAGATTTAAATGATCTAGTCATGAAGAGTAATACAAATCTAGTGGCCATGAATGTTAGGATTAAAGAACTAGATGGCTTTGGCATAGAAGACTTGAACATGCTAGCATATATATTTTATCCAAATTAATTTCTAAAGATTTAATTAAGATTTACCAAAATTAAATTTTAAAAATGATCATGTATGTGATGCTTGTCAATTCGATAAACAAACTAGGAAGAATTTTAAATTTAAAAATATTGTTTCAACATTTAAACCACTTGAACTACTTTACATATACTTATTTGGATCAATTAGGATTACAAGCCTAGATGAAAAGAAATATGGACTTATGATAATAGATGACTTCTTAAGACTCACTTGGATACTATTTTTAGCATATAAAGATGAGACTTTTAATATTTTTAAAAAGTTTTATAAAAAAATTTAAAATTAAAAAATCTTTTATAGTTTCAATTAGAAATGATCCTGGTACAAAATTTGAAAACCAAAATTCCGAAAATTTTTGTAATGAACATAGCATTGATCACAACTTTTATGTTCTAAGAATACCACAACAAAATGGTATTATGTAGAGAAAGAATTAAACCTTGAAAGAGATGACCTTAACAATGTTATGAAAAGCAATATTCTAAAATACTTTTGGACTAAAATTGTAAACACTACTTGTTACATTCTAAACCATGTTCTAATTAGACCTATTTTTAAGAAAATTTCCTGTGAGCTTTGAAATGACAGAAAGCCTAATATAAGTTATTTTTATGTATTTGGTTACAAATATTTTATCTTAAATAATGAAAAAGATAACTTAGAAAAATTAAATGCAAAATTAGATGAAGGTATCTTTCTTGGATATTTAACTACTAGTAAAGCATATAGAGTTTTTAATAAAAAATCTTTAACTATAGAAAATTCTATATATATTATATTTGATGAATCTAATCCCTCGTATTCTAGAAAAGAAGAGTATATTGATGATGATGCAGGTATAATCAATAAAGATAGGAAGGAATTGAGCTTGAAAGATAAACTAAACAAGAAAGAGAAGGAAGAAATATGATGAGTTGCCTAAAAAATGGAGATATAAATATTACCATCCTAAAGACTTGATTATAGGGGATCCCTCATAAGGTATTAGAACTAGATCTTTATTTAAAGATACCATTAATTATCTTGCATTTATTTTCAAATTGAACTCGATTGCATAAAGAAAGCTGAAATAGATCCTAATTAGATGATAGCTATGCGAGGGGAGTTAAACGAATTTGAAAGAAATAATGTATGGATTTTAGTTAGTAGACCTAAAGAACATCCTATCACACATACTAAATGGATATTTAGGAATAAGTTGGATGGAAAAGGAAATGTAGTTAGAAATAAAACTAGAATAGTGACCAAAAGATATAATTAGGAAGGAAAAATAGATTTTGATGAAACATATACACATATAACAAGACTAAATGCCAAAAGACTTATGCTTGTATTTGCTTGTTATATGATTTTAAATTATTCAAATAGATATAAAAAGTATATTTTTAAATGGATATATTACTAAAGAAATTTTGTAGAGAAATCCCTAGATTTGAAAGTCATATCTTTTCTAATCATATTTTTAAATTAAATAAATATTATATAGTTTAGAAAAGTACCTAGAGCTTGGTATTAAGTAAATTTTTACTTGAGAATAATTTTGCTAGAAGAAGTGTAGATACAACCCTTTTCTTAAAAAGAAAATATAATAATATACTAGTTGTACAAATTTATGTGGATGAAATCATTTTTGGTGCAACTAATGAAGATTTTTGTCAAGAATTTGCTAAGCTTATATAGGATAAATTTAAAATGAGCATGATACATGAGCTGACATTTTTCCTTGGACTTCAAATTAAATAAACAAAGAAAGGAATCTTCATCAACCAACCAAATATATCAAAAAGCTATTAAAGAAGTTTGAGATAGAATTTACAAAAAAAAATAGCACACTAATATGCCCAACCCGTAGGCTTAACGAAGATAAAGAAGGAAATAGCACTAATCAAAAGCCAAATTGAGGTATGATTGGATCTTTGCTATATTTGACTAATAGTAGGCCTAACATTTTGTTTAGTGTATGTATTTGTACTAGATTTCAATCTAATCCAAAAGAATCATATATATCTGTCATGAAAAGAATCATAAGATACTTAAAACGAACATCTAATCTATGATTATGGTATTCAAAACACTCATCAATAGACTTAATTGGTTACTCTAATGCTGATTATGGTAGATATAAAATTGATAGTGTTAGCTTTAGCCCTTGATTTTGATGAATAACAAAATGTTGAGTATATTTTTTGTACTAATGTTTCAATTGGAGTTGTAAATTCTAGATCACAGGTACATCAAATTCTCTACACAAAAGCATCAAAGTTATTGACATTAATGCAAGATGAATTTCAAAGTTTTAAAAGTTTTCTCATCTTGAAAAGTCATGAAACCGATCACTTTGAACATTATGAAAAAGAAACTAAAAATTTATTGGACAAATTTTAGAGTTTCGAAGCTTGGCACAACATTTTAGAATTGGCACAAACCAAGTGTCAACTCATGTAGTCTCAAGTATCAACACTAAAGAAGAACTGGCACGTAGAAACTCAGCTGGCATGTCAAGTGTCGATCCAAGTATCAATCTAAGTGTCAACTCACAGGTCGACTCACAGAACGACTCAAGGCCACAGAAATGGACAGAATATGGCTTTTGGTGTTCATTGAAGTGTTGACCCAAGTGTCAACTCAAGTATCGATTCACAAGTTCAAGTATCGACTCATAGATCAACTCATGACCTGAGACAAAAAAGCTACAGAATAGTATTACTCCTGGATCTTTTTGTCAAGTGCTGACTTAAGTGTCGACTCAAGGTCGACTCATAAATTCAAGTGTCGACTCATAGCCTGAGACCAGAAATAAAGCAGAATCATGTTTTTCAAAAAATTACACCTAGTGTCGATCCAAGTGTCGACCATGAAGACTCAAGTATCGATCCAAGTATCGACTCATAGGTCGACTCACAGGTTCTGACAACAGTAATGACTATATTTTCAGAAGTTTAGAATTGGCTTAAACAGTCTAAAACAGCTAGATTCTCCACTCCAATAGTCACAAATAAGCTTTTGAAGATTTTTGGAATATTAATCACTCACTATACTTAGTGAAAACATAACAAAAAAAGAGGAGACATAAGAGACAAATCTTATCTTTTGAGAAAGCTAATAAAAAGATAAAAGTAAGTCATAAAGAAGATTCTACTTGAAAAAGCCTTCATTCTTGCTGTTGTACCTTCAAATCAATATCCAATTTGTTCATTGAAAGCTTCCAAGAAGAAGACAACTCAAGCATTCAAGAAGAGCTTCATCGACTTTATTTCTGCTCTTTTGAGAGTTTTATTCTTGTGCTTTAATCTATATCTTTGATTTTTTTTGTTGTAACTAGTTTCAAGGCTATTGAAACTAGGGTTAAGCCCTTTCAAGTCATGAATTGGAATTCAAGCCTAGGGTTGGCTTGAGGGAAAGGTTGTTAGTAAGCCTAAGTGACAAAACTAATAAGGGATTTTAACTTGTGAGCCCAGAAAATTAGTTGACTATATCTTGGTGATTATAGTGAAAATTTTCAAGGGATAGCTTGGGGAGTAGATGTAGGTGCTTGGTGTGCACCGAACCATTATAAACTTCTTGTATTTATGTGTATGCTTTATCTTCTCATTACTTTATCTTGCATTGCTGCTTTTTCTTTAAAAGCACATCATCTAGATTATATTCAGTACATTCACTTTGTTATACAAACACATTAGTTTAGCACATCTATTTAAATCTTAAAAATCAAATTCACCCCTCTCTTGGGTTGCTACACTAGACAACAAGTGGTATCAGATCTTGGTACTCAGTGTGTAGGTCTAACAATCTTGAGTCAAAGATCTAATGGCAATCCAAATTGGTGTTGGTATTGTTGAGGGTCAAGCCTCAAACCGTCCCTGATGGAGACATCAGATCAGACAAAGATTTCAAGCTTCATGAAGATCTTTGAGTCATGTGTTGGGAAGTCAGTCAAATTTTTTTTCAATGAGTACATTGAGTCATGTAGACATTGAGTCCTGTATTAAAGTGAGTTAATTGGATTCACTAAGTCCATTGAGTCCTGTTTAGTCAGTTGAGTTGAGTCCCTTTGTGTTCCAGTCCAGTCAGTTGATTTTATTTGAGTATGTAATTTTGGCTTCATTCAAATTAAGTCAAGGAGGGAGTCACCAGACCAGGAGAGTCACTAGGCCTCAGTCCAAGCCCACAAGACCAAGGAGCGTTGGCACCCCAGGCCTCCATGCATTTGGTGCCCCAAGACCAAGGAGCTTTGGCACCCCAGGCCTTCATGCATAGGTGCCCCAGTCCAAGCCTCCCCAACCTTGGCACCCTAGTCCAAGGTCCATAGCAGTTGGCGCCCCTCCCAGGCCTATTCATGGTTGGCGCCCCTCCTAGCCCAGCATGGAGTCAAGTAGCCCTAGCCCAAGAAAGTTTTCTTGGCCCTCAAGCTTTGTAATTTCTTGGCCCTCAAGTTTTGTAATCCCAGTCTTTTAGGAAGTCCAAGGACCTGGATGAATCTATAAATACCCACCCCCTTCCCCTTGTAAGAAATAACTTTTGATGAATAATATTTGAGTATTTTATTTTCTAATTGCCTTTGTTCTTTGTGAACATCGACCTCTGCGAGAGAGTGGGTGTGAGGCCTAACTATCTTTCAAACCCCAGCATCTTTCCAAAACCCTAGCCACACCCTTCTCTCCTTCAAGCAAGCCTTGTCCACCCCATCATCCTCCTTCACCAAGGCCGTCCCCTCCCCTCTTTAAGTCCAGGATGCCAGCCCTTGAACATCAAACTGCCAGGCCACCATCATCAACTCCACAGCAGCCCTCCAAGGATCCAGGCGTCCACCATCAAGCAAGCCGCCAATCAGCCCCAGCACCCCCTCCTGCCTTCTCTCCACTTCCTGCTTCCTATTTTCTATTTTTCCCTTCTTCGACATCTCTAACCTCTGGCATTTACAGAATCCCTTCAGTGCCACGACTCTTGGATGAAGTCTTCCTTGCCTTCGAAACCAGCTGATAAAAAGCTGGCAGATCCGCGGGAAAGCGACTTTGTCATCCAGGCACCGATCTGAGTGCTGTGATCCCTTCTGCGATATCAAGGAACTCATTGCTAGGTATTTAAACCCCTTCCGTTCTTTCTTAGTCTGAATTATTGAATATTAAAGCATGCCCTATAGGTGTTTTTTAACCCTAGGATCCTTTTCTTTGTTTCTTCAATGGTTCTTAATATGCTGGTAGAATTTTAGATGTTACATGAAAATCCTAACCTACTTTTGTCAATTTTCAGGAGTAAACCATAAAAAAATTCTGAAATAATTGCTCTCTTTAATATGATTTTTTTTATGCTAACCCCTAGAATGTCATCCCTTATCAGTCTAGAGTTTGTCTCTCATCAATTTTGGTATCAGAGCTTAGGATAGGGCATGTTTATGAAAAAACACAAAATAAAAAAAATTTTGCATACCCAATCTAAACATAGGGTTATTTTCCCATCAAAACTAACTGTCTTTCACCATTCTTTGCATCAATCATCCACCTAATTAGTCCTTTAATTTCTATAATTTTTCTGTATTTTTTCTGATATGAAAACATGGTAAATTCTGCATGAGAAAGAAGCCCTAACACAAAAACCTACTTGCTGAAATCTGCACACTAGTCAAAATCTAGGGCTAATTTTTCATTAATCCCTTGCTATTTTTTTCTGATTTTTGCATCCGTTGATCCTTGATTAGTCCTCTATTTTTCTGTAATCTTAGTACAATTTTTTAGATATGAAAACAAACAAACAAAAAATAGTAAAAGAAAAACCTAACAAAACAAAATTGATTGCTGAAATTCTACATGCTTAGATTAGGGGTGAAATTAATTTACAATCAAACCCCCCCAAACCCAAGCCTCTTTTCTTGCACTTAAATAACTGAAATTAAATTCGCCATCTGCATAAAACACACCAAAAAAAAAAATATTTTATGTAGTTTTTTTTTCTGATTTCTAGTCTCATCTTGCATTAGGGTTGCATTGTGTGCATCATCTTTGAAATCAACTTAAGGGCACTTTTACTATAGCAGATGAGGGAAGGATTTGATCACCTTTTCTTAGCTCAAAACAACCAACCTGCATTCGATCCCAAGCCTAATTAAAATTGAGTAGAAACCTAATACAGCTTAGGGACACCAACAGGTCAGGTTCAAGTCTTGTGAGAAAACTAGTGTACTCAATCCTCCAATTATTACTTGAAGCTGGTGTCTAAGGCTAGAGGTCCAGTGGAAAATGTTCTAAGTAGACTGGTGGTTATTTAATTATGACCTTGCGACAAGCAGGGGGAGCCTCTCACCACCCCATCTCTTACCTAGCCAGTGGAATGATTAATTATTGAGTTGGGTGTAAGTTAAGTTGACTCACTCTACTTGGGCTTTAGGTCTAGGAGACCTTAGAATGATATGTGTGCTTGTTGCATGACCCCTAGATTAGGAACCCAATCCTAGCAGCCCTAACCCCAACCCAATCTGACCACGGAGTCTAATGTTGACACCTTGCTAGGAACCATTACTGAACATCTCGCCCAATTGATCCAATTGAATAATAGGCTTGACCGATTGGATGGACGATTAGAAAACCTAGGGAGAACCTGTAAGACCTGTATTGAGCCTAAGATAGAGACCCCTCGTCCCACACCTCCCAACCCTAGGAGAGCCCTACACCATGACCCAATCTGGGAGTCCAATCATAGGAGATCCAATTATGATTTCATAGACCATGATGGGAGAGCCACTAGGAATATTAGGTTAGAAGCACTTACTTTTGGTGGCGATCTTGATCTTGAGGATTACCTTGATTGGGAAAAAGGTATGGATCAGTATTTTGAGAGGGATATAATGACTAAAGAAAGAAAGTTTAAGTTTGCCAAGATCAAATTAGTTTGCCATGCTATAATCAACTGGGGTAATGTCGAAAGGATGACTAGAAATAGAGAAGAAATACTCATAGCTACTTGGAGAGCCATGAAAAATAAACTTATGAAGAAATACCTTCCTGCACCCTACCATTAGAGACCCCTATAACATGGCAAAGGTCAAGTCAAAAACACAAGCCTGTATCTCCATTGAGCTTGATGAGAATGATGAGGATCGATCATCTATATGGATGCACTTCAGAGATCTGACTCTGAGACTTGGCTTGGAGCCATGCGATCCGAGATGGAGTCCATGGAGATCAACAATGTATGGACATTGGTTGATCCACCTGAAGGAATAAAATCTATCGGGTGCAAGTGGATTTTCAAGAGAAAAAGGGGTGCAGATGGAAAGGTGGAGACCTATAAAACCTGTCTAGTTGTCGAGGGATATCGTCAGTGTATGGTATCGATTATGATGAGACATTCTTCCCTGTGGCAATGCTCAAGTCCATTCAGATCATGCTTGCTTTGGCAGCACATTTTGACTATGAGATCTGGTAGATGGATGTCCGAACCACTTTCCTGAATGGGGAGCTGGATGAGGTGTATATGATACAGCCTGAAGGGTTCATATCCACAGATGAGTCAAAAGTGTGCAAATTGCAGAGGTCCATTTATGGACTTAAGCAAGCATCTCGAAGTTGGAACATGCGATTTGATAGGTATATCAAATTATATAGCTTCGTTAGGAATGGAGAGGAACCCTGCATCTATAAGTGGGTTAATGGTTCTGTGAATGTATTCCTAGTACTGTATGTTGATGACATTCTCTTAATCGGGAATGACATCGCAGCATTGCAAGGAATAAAGGTCTGGTTGTCATCTCAGTTCTCCATGAAGGACATGGGTGAAGCTTCTTACATACTGCGTATGAAGATCTATAGAGATAAATCTAAGAGGCTTCTGAGATTGTCCCAATCTATGTGCATTGATACCGTGCTGAAACGATTCAGCATGGAAAATTCCAAGAAAGGCTATCTTTCGATAAATTCTAGAATTACTCTTTCCAAGAAGGATTATGCGATAACTCCTGAGAAAAGAAAGCGCATGAGTAGAGTTCCTTATGCTTCTGCAATGGGCTCTATCATGTATGCTATGACATGTACTAGACCAGACATGGCATACTCACTAGAAGTAGTGAACAGATACCAGTCTGACCCAGGTGAGGCGCATTGGAAGGTGATTAAGTCCATCCTGAAGTATTTGAGAAATACTAACGATCAATAACTAATTTATGGAGAACCTGACTTGAAACTTGTGGGATATACTGACTCCAGCTTCCAGTCAAACAGAGATGATAGCAAGAATGTGTCAGGGTTTGTATTTACCCTGAATGGAGGAGCGATCTACTGGAAGAGTTCCAAGCAGGAAACAGTTGTAGACTCGATATGCGAAGCAGAGTATATTACAACATCAGATGCAACAATGGAAGTCGTGTGGTTGCGGAAGTTCCTTGGAGAGCTAGGGTGGCACCTTCCCTAGATGGTCCTGTTCCAATATATTGTGACAGCACAGGAGCCATTGCTCAAGCTAAGGAGCCAAAGTTTCATCACCATACTAAGCACATTTTACGACGCTATTACCTCGTACGAGAGATCGTGGAACGAGGCGACATCAATCTTATGAAGATCGATGGAAAGGAGAATTTGGTCGACCCCTTCACTAAAGCCCTCGGAATCAAAGAGTTCGACTATTGTAAAAGGAAAATGGGTATTAGATACTGTTCTGATTGGCTTTAGTACAAGTGGGAGTTGTTGGGAATTGTGTTCCAAAGCCAATCACCTAGGCTGTAGACGGTTGTGCTCAGTATTGTAATTTGTAGATGAATTAATAAATTTTATTTTGGCAGCTCATTACATTATTAATTTTCTTGTAATTAACTCTATTTATGTGATGAAGTCTTTAGGGCTGCACTGATTTCGATATAGAGAGGATATATCGAGTGGTCCTTTAAAAAGGTTCATAACCAAAGAATAAATTGTACAGGACGACAATGTATCAAGTGTAGATTGTTGTGGTTCGCATCGTTTGGTTGTCCTCTTGACCAAAAGAGTATGGTTACACTGATGTGATCTGTAAGTGGGATGTGTGACATCTCATTGAACGTGACTCTGTGGAGCTCCTTTCTGCCAAAGGATTGCTCGCGATTGGATATGGATATATGTGTCCCTCCGACCTGAGGTCACCATGGTAGCTTGCAAGCAACTTCTTGTGCTTTAGTGCCGGACTACCCGGATTTCTAATATGGTGACGGAAGGTTTCTGGGTACAGACAAGTACTTGTGGAGCAGTGGTGGACCAAATTGGAATTGACCTGTCCAAGTTGTTTGGATTGAATATCTCGCAGTGTCTCAATTTAGCAAATCTTCGGTCGGGGTAGTCCCAGTGAGGAGTCACTGGACTTGCGAGGTTGAGACATGTTGTGGATTGACTCAGTTAGGGTTGGCAGTCTAACTCTAAGTCATCTTGAGTATTGGAGGTCAAAGGGATGCGGTAACCATATGCTAGAGGTTCGATAGATTGCTCTCGCATCTTTGGCCTATCCGGACGTCGGGATCCATTGCTAGTGGTATCTTGTGCTGGTATTGGAAGTGTTCCAGGGCTACCGTTTAGGTTCGAACCTATAAGGTCACACGTTATAAAGGATTTCTTCCTGATCCGGGAACCGATCAACGATTGGGAATCGTTTCGGTATTAAGATCAAACGGTCTGATTGAGTACATATTGAATTTTTTCTGATCTATCTGGTCTGATTTGAATCGATCAGGATTGATTTCGTTCAACCAGGAATTGTTACTAAGACCGAATCCATTATTTCTTTTTGATTGGGTTTGGTCGGACCAGCATTTTATAAGAACCGTTTTTATTCACTTGGGTTATGTTTACACGGTGAATCCCTTTGGCTCTTCGTTGTTTATCCCACTTCTCTTGTTTTCTTAAATGCTCTGATTTACCGATTGAATGGTTTTGAACTTCAAGTATATCGGATGCCGCATGGGATAAGAACCACTGAAGATTGGATCGAATGCTGCTTGGATTTGATCTTTTGCACCGTGATCTGGATTGGGTCTTTCCGGTGTTTCTCTTCCGCACGATCTTATCCTCTTGAACTCTGTTTTCACGCGGTTTCAGCCTCTTCCAGCCTGCGGTTCCAGCATTTTCACCGATCAAATGCTTTTTCAAATGGGTGTTTTGTTTGATCTGGACTTATCTCACAATGTATACACGGCCTTCACTTCGTTTTCCCAGCCTCCACGATTTTTCCTTCGCGGGATTTCTCACCGGTTATTTGTCTTCGTTGAGTGGCAGCTGGGCGTGTGAGAGGAGGAACAGGATGTGAGAGAGAGGAAGAAAAATAAGGCCGTGAGGGACACGGGTTTTTGATCTGCCTCTTTTTTTAGTTGTTGCTGGCCGTACGCTGTTGGTGAGAAGGGAAGAAACAGGGTATTTGGGTATTAGAGTGGAGCCGTGAGCGAGATTTTGGGATGGCTGTTCTTGGTACATCTTGACGGGAAGATCTACAGTTGTATGCACTGCCAGACCCATCTCGCCCTGTACACCGACATCTTGTCCAAGCCTCATATTTTGGTTGTTGGCCGTGAGTTGGGAGTCCCGGAAATTCCTTCCCTGTTCTTTGTTGTTTCCTTGTGTGCTCTTTGTGAAGTTTGGGCTGAAGTTTGGGCGGGTTTAGAGAAGTCCGTTCGTGAGGATCATTTGGTTTTTCCTGCTCCATATAGCCGTGACCTATTTGGATTTCTAGAGGACTAGCATCCTTCCGGGAGTTGGATTAGCGAAAGCCCGTGCATGGATATTCTAGAAGGTGGACATTTGGACATCTCAAGAGATTGGATCGATCTCTTCTTCTTGCTGTTACAGATCTGATTTGCTGTTGAAAGAGTTCAACCGGCTGTCCGGATTTGCTGCTGTGCTGATATGAAGGCTGAGGGAGTCGGCTTTTTCCTGCTTCGATCAGGTATATTATTTATCTTTATGTTATCATGCATGTTTAGATCTAGTAATTATCATGTTGTTTATAATTATTGCACATACCTTTACATGCCTATGTATCTCTTGGATGCATCATATTTATGTTAGATCCTGTGCATAAGTAGGTTTTTCTGTATGCATGTTTAAAAAGTTTAATTATACAATACCTACTTCCTAGTGTAGCATGCCTAGGGTAGACATCTGTTGCACAGGTTCCTGTATAGCATATCATGATTGCATGTATTATGGATTACTTTTAGGAACCTAGTTGAGATCTTCACCGTGTGTCCAGATTAATCAGGGTTTAAAATCCCTAATTTTTAAGGCACAAGGCGATTTGTTTGTGTTGGCCTTTTCAGAAGGAAGGAAACCTATGGTATTAAAAATGTTTTAATCCCAATACATGATTATATTTGGCATGGGCTTGCAATATTATAAATGATATGATAGAATTAGATATGATGCATGAAAGATGTAAAAGGGTTTTACATGAATTTAATTAAAAATGTTTTAATTAAAAGTTGGCTTATAATCTAACAATTATGAATTGAAAGATTAATTAAATGACAAGCCAGATTATGATTTATGAAACCTAATGTCATTTGAATAAGCCATCCAGATTAATTGGGTTAGCTGTTTGATTGGATCCGTTTATTGGGTTAGACCTAAGGTTAGTTGAATTGGACTTAAGAGAACTAATCAAATGTTGATTAAGGACCTTCTCTTTAGTATTTATCTAATAGTTAGATGGGTTAGTCCATTCTTCTTAAATGGATCTAATTAGTGGCTCTGTAGAAAGCCCGAGTTTTTAGGCTAGTCTAATCGAGTCTGGTAAATCGATTGGTGTCTAGGCAAGTTTGACATTTTTGATCATGGCTGCATGAGGCTACCTCTTTCCTGGCCAACTTGGTTGGTGTCTAGGAAAGATGGTTAATAGCGGATACTCACCAATGATCTCATCTACATGGCCAATTCGATCTAGGCAAGTTTGGCATTTTTGATCATGGCTGCATGAGGCTACCTCTTTCCTGGCCAACTTGGTTGGTGTCTAGGAAAGATGGTTAATGGCGGATACTCACCCATGATCTCATCTACCTGGCCAATTCGATCAACCAGAACTGATTATAAAAGCTTATTGATTCGAGTTAACCCATGTCACCCAAGTTGATCAGTCTATTTGATCTTTAGGTGCCTATGGACCAACTTGTTGAATTTAATTCAACCATCCTGAGAATTGATTTGATCAGTGGGAGGTTGATTCATGTTCTTCTCTATTCTTCTGTCATAATTTAATTAAAATCCTCTAAAATTATTAGGTCCTGAAAAAGACTAAGTCAATGAGTTGATGGTGTCTTAGCCTCCTATTAAGTGGGTTAGTAATGAGTCCTTTAACTTGGTGTACATCGGCAGTTTCATAGAACGGGTGTGCATCCGGTTACTGGGATTGCTTTCCCATAGATGATGGTTCAGTGCAACCTTCTTAACGGTGATCAAGTGGGCTGGCCATAGTCGGGCTTGGCCATTCGTAGGCTGGAAGCATCGGATTTGTCATATTAATGGTTGGACCTAATCAGAGACCCGCAATAGGAGGCCTTTAGGCCGATTGGGGGTTCTATGGGGCAAAATTTATTACTGGAAGTTGCTTAGGGAAGCAATTGGTTAGAGAACCTATCTTTAGACGCGTATGGGTGAGCCGGCCATAGTCGGGCTCATACGTGGCCTATTGGATTTCAGTACCCACTATGAAATGATGATTTCATGGATTGGAGTTCGAGGCTTCCAATCTGAAAAATTAGTGGGAGGGACCTTTAGACTAAAGTCCAAGTCTTTTGGTTTAATTAATTAATTCATATACTAATTTGGTCTTAGTTTTCATTTCAGATATCTTCAAACCTTTCGCTCCGGTCACTTCTCGATAGTGAGAAGTTAAAGGGTCCCAATTTCTATAGCTGGTATCGAAAATTGAGGATTATCCTGGAGCACGAGTGGATCCTTTATGTGATAACGGATCATGCACCCGAAATCCCTTCTGCCAATGCTCGGAGTTCGGTCAGGGACACTTATTTGAAGTGGGTTTCTGATCGGATTACTATCCGGTGCATAATGTTGGCGGCAATGAATGATGAGTTCAGTCGCAAATTCGAAGAGGCCCAGCCAGACGAGATTCTTCAAAAGTTGAAGGAATCTTTTGGCATGACAGACGATGTGGAGCGATACAAAGTGTCTTGTGCCATCTACAATGCTAAAATGCGAAATGGTGGTTCGGTCAATGATCATGTATTATACATGATCGAGATAATCGAACGATTGGGCAAGCTTAGATGTCCCTTGTACGAGCAACTTGGCAAGGATGCGATCCTGAATTCTCTACCCTCCTTCTATGTTGATTTTCTTGATCATTATAGAATGAATAAGTCTGCAGTCAATTACCATGGTTTGATGGGGTTGTTGCAGACTTACGAGAAGGACCACCAACTGAATAAGGGGGTGGTGAATTTAGTGGGAGGTTCTAGAGGTCGTCGTCCCTTTAAGAAAGGGAAGTAGAAAGGTAAGGGAAAGAAGGTGCAAAGTGCTCCTGGCCCAAGTCAGGCCAAGAAAGTGAAAGCTGATCGAGCTTCTGCAACGTCCCTTTAAGAAAGGGAAGTAGAAAGGTAAGGGAAAGAAGGTGCAAAGTGCTCCTGGCCCAAGTCAGGCCAAGAAAGTGAAAGCTGATCGAGCTTCTGCAAAGTGTTTCTATTGTAAGAAGCAGGGACACTGAAAGAGAAACTATCATCTTTATCATGCATCCAAAAACCCGAACAGCCCAAGGATGGAAAATGTCAGTGACTTGTATTTATGGCACTGTAAGCTATGTCATATTAACCAGAATAGGATAAACAAGTTGCGAGGAGAAGGCCTCCTCGAGGTTAGTGATTCTGACTCACTACCCACTTGTGAATCCTGTTTGTTTGGTAAAATGACCAAGTCATCTTTTACTAGAAAAGGTGAACGAGCTACAGAACTTCTGAGTCTCGTACATACTGATGTATGTGGATCCATGACAGTTAGTGCCAGAGGTGGATATAGATATTTCATTACATTTACAGACGATCTTTCCAGGTATGGTTATGTCTTCTTGATGAGACATAAATCTGAGTCGTTTGAAATGTTCAAACGATATCGTAATGAAGTGGAGAAACAAACTGGAAAGAATATTTTTAATCCTTCAATTTGATCGAGGTGGTGAATGCCTATCTAGTGAGTTCATGACATATCTTGAGGATAATGGAATTCTCTCTTAGTGGACTCCTCCAGGAACACCCCAGTTGAATGGTGAGCCCGAAAGGAGGAATCGAATCCTGTTAGACATGGTTCGATCCATGATGGGCTTTGCAACTCTGCCGCTGTCCTTCTGGGGATATACACTTGAGACAGCTTGTTACTTGCTGAATAATGTTTCGAGTAAGTCTGTTATCTCCACTCTATATAAGTTATGGACTGGACGTAAGCCCTCAATTTCACACATTCGGGTCTGGGGTTGTCCGGCTTATGTAAAGCATTTAGACTCAGATAAACTTGGTCCTAGGTCTGATCGGTGCCTGTTTATTGGGTACCCTAAGGAAACAAAAGGATATTTCTTCTACTTGGAGGATAAACAGAAAGTATTCGTTGCTCTTAGGGCTATCTTTTTGAAAAAAGAGTTTCTTGGAGAAGGAACTGTAGTCTCTAAGATTGAACTTGGTGAAGTTCAACCAGTGGAAGAACCTACACACTCTAATGACATCATAGAACTGGCTGTGATTGAATCACACACGCAACCCATTATTAGGAGATCCAGTATAGTACCGTGTCAGCCGGACAGATACTACAATTTCTTGGTCCGAGACGGTGATCCCATTAAGCTCGACGAGAACGATGAGGATCCGATCACCTATATGGATGCACTTCAGAGATCTGACTCTGAGACGTGGCTTGGAACCATGCGATTCGAGATGGAGTCCATGGAGATCAACAATGTATGGACATTGGTTGATCCACCTGAAGGGATAAAACCCATCGGGTGCAAGTGGATTTTCAAGAGAAAAAAGGGCGCAGATGGGAAGGTGGAGACCTATAAAGCCCATCTGGTTGCCAAGGGATATCGTCAACTATATGGTATCGATTATGACGAGACGTTCTCCCCTGTGGCAATGCTCAAGTCCATTTGGATAATGCTTGCTTTGGCAGCACATTTTGACTATGAGATCTGGCACATGGATGTCCGAACCGCTTTCCTGAATGGAGAGCTGGATAAGGAGGTGTATATGATACAGTCTGAAGGGTTCACATCCACAGATGAGTCAAAAGTGTGCAAATTGTAGAGATCCATTTTTGGACTCAAGCAAGCATCTCGAAGTTGGAACATGCGATTTGATAGGTGTATCAAATCATATGGCTTCGTTAGGAATGGAGAGGAACCCTGCATCTATAAGTAGGTTAATGGTTCTGTGAATGTATTCCTAGTACTGTATGTTGATGACATTCTCTTAATCGGGAATGATATCGCAGCATTGCATGGAATAAAGGTCTGGTTGTCATCTCAGTTCTCCATGAAGGACTTGGGTGAAGCTTCTTACATACTGCGTATGAAGATCTATAGAGATAAATCTAAGAGGCTTCTGAGATTGTCCCAATCTATGTACATTGATATCGTGCTGAAACGATTCAGCATGGAAAATTCCAAGAAAGGTTATCTTTCGATAAATTCTAGAATTACTCTTTCCAAGAAGGATTATGCGACAATTCCTGAGAAAAGAAAGCGCATGAGTAGAGTTCCTTATACTTTTGCAATGGGCTCTATCATGTATGCTATGACATGTACTAGACCAGACATGGCATACTCACTAGGAGTAGTGAACAGATACCAATCTGACCCAGGTGAGGCGCATTGGAAGGAGATTAAGTCCATCCTGAAGTATTTGAGAAATACTAAAGATCAATAACTAATTTATGGAGAACCTGACTTGAAACTTGTGGGATATACTGACTCCAGTTTCCAGTCAAACAGAGATGATAGCAAGAATGTGTCAGGGTTTGTATTTACCCTGAATGGAGGAGCGATCTACTGGAAGAGTTCCAAGCAGGAAACAGTTGTAGACTCGATATGCGAAGCAGAGAATATTACAACATCAGATGCATCAATGAAAGCCGTGTGGTTGCGGAAGTTCCTTAGAGAGTTAGGGGTGGCACCTTCCCTAGATGGTCCTGTTCCAGTGTATTGTGACAGCACATGAGCCATTGCTCAAGCTAAGGAGCCAAAGTTGCATCACCGCACTAAGCACATTCTGCGGCGCTATCATCTTGTGTGAGAGATCATGGAACGAGTCGACATCAATCTTATGAAGATCGATGGAAAGGAGAATCTGGCCGACCCCTTCACTAAAGTCCTCGAAATCAAAGAGTTCGACTATTTTAAAAGGGAAATGGGTATTAGATACTGTTCTGATTAGCTTTAGTACAAATGAAGTTGTTGGAAATTGTGTTCCAAAGCCAATCACCTAGGCTATAGGCAGTTGTGCTCAGTATTATAATTTGTAGATGAATTAATAAAATTTTATTTTGGCAACTCATCACATTATTCATTTCCTTGTAATGAACTCTATTTATGTGATGAAGTCCTTAGGACTATACTGACTTCGATATAGAGAGGATATATCGAGTGGTCCTTTAAAAAGATTCACAACCAAAGGATACATTATACAGGATGGCTATGTATCAAGTATAGGTTGTTGTGGTTCGCATCGTTTTGTTGTCCTCTTGATCAAAGGAGTGTGGTGACACTGATGTGATCTACAAGTGGGATATGTGACATCTCATTGAACGTGACTCCGTGGAGCTCCTTTCTGTCAAAGGATTGCTCGCGATTGGATATGGGTATATGTGTCCCTCCGACTTGAGATCACCATGGCAGCTTGCAAGCAACTCCCTATGCTTTGGTGCCGGACTACCCGGATTTCTAATATGGTGACAGAAAGTTTCTGGGTACAGGCAAGTATTTGTGGAGCAGTGGTGGACCAAGATGGAATTGATTTGTCCAAGTTGTTTGGATTGAATATCTCGCAGTGTCTCAATTTAGCAAATCCTTGACCGAGATAGTCCCAATGAGGAGTTACTGGACTTGCGAGGTTAAGACGTGGATTGACTCAATTAGGGTTGGCAGTTTAACCCTAGGTCATCTTGAGCATTGGAGGTCAAAGGGATGAATTATACGGTAACTATATGCCAGAGGTTCGATAGATTGCTCTAGCATCTTTGGTCTATCCGGACGTCGGGACCCATTGCTAGATAGTATCTTGTGTTGGTACTGGAAGTGTTCCAGTGCTACCATTTAGGTTCGAACCGTGGGGTCACACGCCATAAAGGATTTCTTCTGATCCGGGAACTGATCAACGTTGGGAATCGTTTCGTTATCAAGGTCAAACGGTCTAATTGAGCATATATTAAATTTTTTTTGGTCCATCTGGTCTGGTTTAGATTGACCAGGATTGGTTTGGATCAACCAGAAATTGTTCTAGTAGGCTAGGACTGGACCTGTTATTTTTTTTGATTGGATTTGGTCGGACCAGCATTTTATAAGAACCGGTTTTCTTCACTTGGGTTATTATGTTTACACGGTGAATCCCTTTGGCTCTTCGTTGTTTATCCCGCTTCCCTGTTTTCTTAAATGCTCTGATTTACTGATTGAATGGTTTTGAACTTCAAGCATATTGGATGTCGCATGGGATAAGAACCACTGGAGATTGGATCAAATGCTGCTTGGATTTGATCCTTTGCACCGTGATCTGGATTGGGTCTTTCCGGTGTTTCTCTCCCGCACGACCTTCTCCTCTCGGACTGTTTTCACGCGGTTTCAGCCTCTTCCAGCCTGCGGTTCCAGCATTTTCACCGATCAAATGCTTTTTCAAATGGGTGTTTTGTTTGATCTGGACTTATCTCAAATGTATACACGGCCTTCACGTCATTTTCCCAGCCTCCACGATGTTTCCTTCACGGGATTTCTCACCGGATATTTATCTTCGTTTAGTGGCAGCAGGGCGTGTGAGAGGAGGAACAGGCTGTGAGAGAGAGGAAGAAAAATAAGGCCGTGAGGGACACGGGTTCTTGATCTGCCTCTTTTTTATTTGTTGATGGCCGTACGCTGCTGGTGAGAAGGGAAGAAAACGGTATTTGGATATTAGAGTGGAGCCGTGAGCGAGATTTTGGGTGGCTGTTCTTGGTACATCTTGACGGGAAATCTACAGTTGCATGCACCGACAGACCCATCTCGCCCTGTACACCGACATCTTGTCCAAGCCTCATATTTTGGTTGTTGGTCGTGAGTTGGAGTCCCGGGAACTCCTTCCCTGTTCTTTGTTGTTTTCTTGGTGTGCTCTTTGTGGAGTTTGGATGGTCTTGGTGAAGATCGTCTATGAGGATCATTTGATTTTCCCTGCTCCCTATATCGTGATCTTTTTGGATTCCTGGAGGACTAGCATCCTTCCAGGAGTTGGATCAGTGAGAGCCCGTGCATGGATACTCTAGAGGGTGGATATTTGGACATCTCGAGAGATTGGATCGATCTCTTCTTCTTGCTGTTGCAGATTTGATTTGCTATTGAAAGAGTTCAGCCGGCTGCCCTGATTTGCTGCTATGCTGGTCTGAAGACTGAGGGAATCGGCTTCTTCCTGCTTCGATCAGGTATATTACTTATCTTTATGATATCATGCATGTTTAGATCTAGTAATTATCATGTTGTTTATAATTATTGTACCTGCCTTTACATGCCTATGTATCTGTTTCATGCATCATGTTTATGTTAGATCCTGTGTATGAGTAGGTTTTTCCGTATGCATGTTTAAAAAATTTAATTATTCAATACCTATTCCCTAGTGTAGCATACCTAGGGTAGACGTCCGTTGCACTGGTTTTCCTATAAGTTCAACCTTCAATATCTCAAACTTAGTTGAGTATAGGGAGCCAGCAATGATACTCAGTGAGTTCATTGGACCTGACTCTTCCTTTGAGAGCGAACCTATCCTTGAATGTCCACCAACAAATTAACTTATGAGAGAAAAAGATTGAGTATGTCCTGAACGACCAAGCTATTAGTACCCGGAACAAAGGCTACCAACATTACTTGGTTCGTTGACAAGGTCGACCAGAATCTGAGGTTTCGTGGATCACTCGGGAGGATCTGCAATGCCTTAATTCAGACCCACCAGAGCCAGATTGATCTTTATTCGACATGGTCGAGTTTTCTCACATCCCGGGAGAATTGATGGAGACATCAGATCAGACAAAGATTTCAAGCTTCATGAAGATCTCTGAGTCATGTGTTTGGAAGTCAGTCAATTTTTTTTTCAATAGGTACATTGAGTCCTGTAGACATTGAAACATGTTTAAAGAGTCAATTGGATTCACTAAGTTCATTGAGTCCTGTTTAGTCAGTTGAGTTGAGTCCCTTTGTGTTCCAGTCCAGTCAGTTGAGTTTATTTGAGTATGTAATTTTGACTTCATTCAAATTAAGTCAAGGGAAGAGTCACCAGGTCCCAGCCCAAGCCCACAAGACCAAGGAGCTTTGGCGCCCCAGGCCTCCATGCATCTAGCACCCCAAGACCAAGGAGCTTTGGTGCCCGGGCCTTCATGCAAAGGCACCCCAATCCAGCCTCCCCAGCCTTGCGCCCTAGTCCAAGGCCCATAGCAGTTGGCACCCCTCCCAGGCTCATTCATGATTAGCACCCCTCCCAGCCCAGCATGGAGTCAAGCAGCCCTAGCCCAAGAAAATTTTCTTGGCCCTAAAGCTTTGTAATTTTTTGGCTCTCAAGTTTTGTAATCCCAGTCTTTCAGGGAGTCCAGGGACTTGGATGAATCTATAAATACCCACCCCTCCCCCTTGTAAGGAATAACGTTTGATGAATAATATTTGAGTGTTTTTTTCTAATTGCCTTTGTTCTTTGTAAACATCGACCTCCATGAAGGAGTGGGTGCGATGCCCAACTATCTTTCAAACCGCAGCATCTTTCCAAAACCCTAGCTACCCCCTTCTCTCCTCCTCCAAGCAAGCCTTGGCCGCCCCACATCCTCCTTCACCAAGGCCGCCCCTCTCTTTCTTCTTCCACTAGGCCGCCACCATCAAACCCCATCTAGGCCGCCTCCTCCCCTCTTCAAGTCCAGGATGCCAGCCCCTAAACATCAAGCTGCCAAGCCATCATCATCAACTCCACCAGGCAGCCCTCCAAGGATCCAGGCGTCCACCATCAAGCAAGCCGCCAATCAGCCCCAGCACCCCCTCTTGCCTTCTCTCCACTTCCAGCCTCCTATTTTCTATATTTTCCTTCTTCTACATCTCTAACATCTGATGTTTGCAGGATCCCTTCAATGCCATGCCCATTGGATGAAGTCTTCCTTGTCCCTGAAACCAGCTGATAAAAAATCGGCGGATCTGTGGAGAGCGACTTTGTCATCCAGACACCGATCCGAATGGTGTGATCCCTTCTACAACATCAAGAAACTCATTGCTAGGTATTTAAACCTCTTCCCTTCTCTCTTAGTCTGAATTATTGAATTTTGAAGCATACCCTATAGGTATTTCTTAACCCTAGGATCCTTTTCTTTGTTTCTTTGATGGTTTTTAGTATGCGGATTGAACTCTAGATGTTACATGAAAATCCTAACCTACTTTTATCAATTTTTGAGAACAAACCATAAAAAAAATTCTAAAATAATTGCTTTTTTTAATCTGATTTTTCTTTATGCTAACCCCTAGCATGTCATCTCTTATCAGTCTAGAGTTCGTCCCTCATCAGTCCCTCACTTTTTAATGGCATAAATTATACTTACTGGAAGACATGCATGTGCATCTACATTCAAGCAATATATTACAATATTTGGAAGACCATAGTCAAAGGTCCTCATCAGCCTACTATCTTGATTAATGGCATTTCCACTTCCAAATTAGAAGAAGATTAGGATGAGAATGACATTAAGCAAGCTGAGCTTAATGCAAAGGCTATGAATTTATTATTTTATGCATTAGACCCTAGTAAATTTAATAAGATATCTAATTGTATCTCTGCCAAGAAAATCTGGGATACACTTGAAGTTATACATGATGGTACATATCAAGTGAAGACTACCAAAGTTAACATACTCATCTATATGTATGAGATGTTTAGGATGGAACAAAATGAATCAATTAGTGAAATGTATACTAGGTTTATTAACATTGTTAATGGTACGAAGAGTTTGGAAAAAGTTATATCTAATACTGAACTTATCAACAAAATTCTTAAGTCTTTTCCATCATCTTGGGATCCATAAGTTATCACTATTGAAAAAGCCAAGGATGTCAACACTATTCCACTTGAGTAGCTCTTGGGATCACTTATGACTTACGAGCTATCCTTAAAGTAGAAAGTTGTGGACAATGACAAGAAAAAGAAGACATTATATTTAAGTCCACAAACAAGGAGGATTCTAGTGATGTTTTCGATGAGAAAAATAAGGAAGATGAAATGGCTCTTATCTTAAAAAAATTTAAGAAATTCATGAGGAAGAAAATGTTCAACTGCAAGAAAAAGCCATAAAGAGGGGAGCCTAATAAGGAGAAGGAAAAAGAGAAACAAAGGGAGCAACCAATATGTTTTGAGTGTAAAAAGCCTGGTCATTATAAAATGGATTGCCTTACTCTCAAAAAGGGCAAAAAGAAATTCAAAAAGAAAGTGATGATGGCAACGTGGAATAAAAGTGAAGATTCAAGCTTTGATGAAGAACAGTAAGAAGTGGCCAACATCTGCTTCATGATAAATGAAGAAGAAGTAAGGTCTGAACCTGAAAATGAATTTACTTTTGAAGAATTATGTGATATCTTTGATGAACTTGTTGTAGAAATCAAAAACTTAAAATAAGAAACAAAGAATTGAAAAAGCAAAACTTGAAGCTATCTAAAATAAATAATAAGTTTTTAAAAGATAATGATTGCTTGCTTCAAGAAAACAAGGAATTGAATGATAAAATCACTTCTTTGAAAAATGAAAAGGAAAATCTTTTGAAAGAAAAAGAAGCATTGAAAAAGGATAAGGTTTTTGCAACAAATACAAAACTCATCAAACAAAACAAAGAACTTATGCAAGAAAATAAGAAATATAAAGAAGAGGTTGAAAAAGTAAAATCATTTGTTGAGAAATTTAGCTATAGTTCAGAAAAACTTGACATGCTTTTGAATAGCTAAAGAGAAGTTTTCAACAAAGCAGGCCTACATTTTAAACCTCAAAAATAATAAAAATATTTTTAAATTTTTTTGTACCTGTATCTTCTAGCATTACATGTTATTCTTATGGTAAGTTAGGACATAAATCTTACATGTGTGATAGAAGAATATTGAATAGTGATAGAAAAATTTGGGCTCCAAAAGGAACAATCAACTAACCCTAAAGGATCCAAGATGACTTGGATACCTAAAGTCTCCACCTGATTCATTTTTGTAGGTGTGTCTTGCAACCAAGGACAAAAGAAGATTGTGGTACCTTGATAGCGGTTGCTCAAAATACATGACCGGAGATGTAAAGTAATCCACATCTCTTGAGGCTCTAAATGATGGAAATGTGACATTTTGTGATAATGGAAATGATAAAATTATTGGTATCAGTAAAGTCCATATCACTCCCTCTACTTATGTTGATAATGTTTTACTTATTGATGGTTTAAAATATAATTTGCTTAGCATAAGTCAATTTTATGATAAAAGTTTTAAAGTGGTTTTTGAATCTTCTATGTGCATTATATCTAGTCTTGATGATAATGGCATCAAGTTCATTGGTCATAGGTATGGAAATATTTATATGGTTGATCTTGATGAGCTACCTATGCAAAATGGTCAATGCCTAGTGGCAATTGAAGCCAAGATCAATGAAACTAGTTGGCTTTGGCATGTAGACTAGGACATGCAAGTATGTATTTGCTTTCAAAATTGAACAAAAAAATTTTTATAAAAGATTTGCCAAAACTCACTTTTGAAAAGGATAAGATTTATAGTGCATGTCAACTTGGAAAACAAACAAAATTATCTTTCAAACCAAAAAGAATAGTCTCTAAATCTAGACACTTAGAATTACTTCATATAGATCTCTTTGGACTTACTAGAATAACTCGTTTGGGAGGCAAGAAGTATGGTCTAGTTATTATAGATGATTTCTCATGTTTTACATTGCTAATGTTATTAGCTCATAAAGATAAAATATTTTCTGCATTCATTAAGTTTCACAAGAAAGTTTCAAATGAAAAAGGTGTTTCAATTATCTCTTTACATAGTAATCATGGTACCGAGTTTAAAAATCATGATTTTGAAACATTTTGCAATAAAAATAGAATTTATCATAATTTTTCTGTATCTAGGACACCTCAACAAAATGGGATGGTAGAAAGAAAAAATATGACAGTAGAAGAAATAGCATGCACCATACTTTATGAAAATGATTTACCTAGATATTTTGGGCAGAGGCCATAAACATTGTATGCTATGTTTAAATTATATTTTGATTTGATCGATTTTGAAGAAAATACCTTATGAGCTTTGGAAAGGTAGGAATCCAACTATTAAATATTTTCATGTATTTGGATGCTATTGCTTCATTCTAAATAATGGCAAAGACAATCTAAGTAAATTTGATGCCAAGTCAGATGAGGGTATCTTTTTAGGATACTCTACTTCTAGAAAGGCATACAGGGTCTTCAACAGAAAAATACTTCTTGTTGAAGAGTCCATTCATGTTGTTTTTGATGAAACTAATAAAAAATTTTCTAAAAAAGAAGATGTTCTTGACGATGAAACAGGTGTCCAAAGGGTTGAAAAATTGTTAATCAATAAAGGACATTCCAAAGAGCAAGAAGGTGATCAAAATCATGAAGAAGAATAAGTACAAGAAGTTGGTGCTTTATCAATACCCAAGCCTTTACCTAAACAATGGTGGTATATCCTTGGACACCCCAAAGAACTTATAATTGGTGATCCATCAAAAGAAATAAGTACTCATTCATCACTAAGAAATGTATGTGATTATTTAGCATTTGTATCACAAATATAACCTAAATCAATTGAAGCAGTCAAAAAAGATTCAAATTGGATAAATACCATGCAAGATAAACTAATTCAATTCAAAAGAAATAATGTTTGGACTTTAGTTGAAAGATCTAATGTTTTAATAATTGGAACCAAATAGGTTTTCAAAAATAAACTTGATGAAAATGAAATAGTAACTAGAAATAAAGCTAGATTGATAGCAAAAGATTATAATCAAGAAGAAAGTATTGATTTTGATGAAACCTTTGCTTTGGTTACTAGATTAGAAGCAATTAGATTATTACTTGCTTTTGCTTGCTTTATAGATTTTAAATTATTTCAAATAGATGTCAAAAGTATATTTTTAAATGATTTTATTGAAAAAGAAGTGTATGTTGAACAGTCCCCTGGTTTTGAAAATCATGAATATCCTAACCATGTTTTTAAACTTCACAAGACTTTATATGGTTTAAAATAAGCTCAAAGAGCTTGGTATTATAGGTTAAGTAAATTTCTACTTGAAAATGATTTTTCTATAGGTAATGTAGATACTACATTATTTTTTAAAAGAAAAAATGATGATCTTTTAGTAGTATAAGTTTATATTGATGATATCATTTTTGGTGCTACTAATGAAACACTTTGTCAAGAGTTTGCCAAGCTTATGTAGGGAGAGTTCGAGATGAGCATGATGAGAGAACTAAACTTCTTCTCCGGATTCCAAATCAAGCAAACTAAAGAAGGGATCTTCATCAACCAAGCTAAATAGACAAAAAAATTTTAAAAAAGTTTGGGATGGAGACAACCAAGACATTAGATACACCTATGAGCCTTTCTTGCAAACATGACAAAGATTAATTGGTAAAATGTTGATCAAAAATTATAATAGGTATCATTGGTTTATTGTTGTACTTAACTGCAAGTAGGTCAGATATTATGTTTAGCATATGTATGTGTGCTAGATATCAGTCTGTTCCTAAAGAATCTTATTTACTAGTTGTTAAATGCATACTTAGATATTTGTCTGGCATAATTGATATTGGACTATGGTATTCTAGAGATTCATCAATTGAATTGATTGCCTATTCTGATACTGACTTTGCTAGTTGCAAACTACATAGGAAAAGCACTAGTGGAACCTGTCAATTCTTTGGAGTTAATTTGATTTTTTGGTTTAGCAAGAAATAAAATTCAGTTGCTCTATCTATGGCGGAATCCAAATATATAGCAGCTGAAAGTTATTGTACTTAAATCTTATGGATCAAACAATAATTCGAAGACTTTGGCATTAAGTTAAATAAAACTTCCATATGATATGACAACACAAGTGCTATCAATTTAACTAAAAATCTAGTTTAACACTCAAGAAGTAAACATATTGAAATAAGACATCACTTCATAAGAGACTATGTGTAAAATGGTGATATAATGCTTGATTTCGTATGTACTGATAGACAATTAGCAGATATTTTCACTAAGCCCCTTAGCGAAGATAGGTTCTGCATGATTAGAAGAGAATTAGGCATCATTAACCTCTTCAATTGAAACTCTTTCAAATTCTTTGTTGAATTCCTTCAAATGTTCTAAATCCTCTCAAATAATTCTTAGTATAATCCATAGAAACCCCCTTGATTTTTTGCCAATTTATTGGTATTTTTCTATATTTTTCCTAGATTTTTGACAAGTGTCAACTTACAATTTGCCCAAGAAGTATCGACACTTGAGCAAATCATAAGTGTTGACTCACGATCGATTGGACTATTTAACTAGGGCATCATCAAATGGATTTTCTCACTTGTTTTTCGCTTTCCTCTCTCCGCTGTGGTCCCCAAACTTCCCCAATCTCCCTTAAACAGTGTTTTCACCTCTCTAACCTTCCATTTTTGGCCAAATCCCCATCCTCTCCCTTCAAACCCATTCATTTCTAGCGGTTTTGGTGGCAATGGGTCCGAGAAAGCAAGTTTCTTTCTGCAAGAAGAGGTCTCATTTCGAGAAAAGGAAAGCTAGCTCGGGAGAAAGAAGGTCTAAGGCTCGACAAGACCCAGTAGAGTAGCATGGTGAGCTCGAGGCTCAGGCAACAGCTAGAGTAACCCCACCATAGCTATCCCCCACAGCCGAGTGGCAAGGAAAGTTATTGCATGCAGGAGGATTGATTTGCCTTTCCTGGATTCCGAGGGGTGAGGGAGTGGTACTACCCTCACTTGATGAGGGAGTTCTATAATGATATGGCTACTGACGGGATCAGATGGACTGCATAGGTCAGGGGAGTTCAAATTCTAGTCACACCTGAGACTCTTAGTCGAGTTTGGGAGATCCCACTGCAAGGTTTGGCAGCTAATTATGTGGAAGATAGAGATGCCGCCTTCAGATGTATCTTGGAGCATGACATTAGAGGAGTATCCACTGTCTCAGCCAGTCAGCTATCCATGGAGATGAGGTTGCTGCACCACATCATTGCATGGATTTTGCTTTCGAAGACAAACAAGTTTGACTTCATTATGGAGCGGGAGCTAGTGTTGATGGTTACCCTGTCTCAGAAGATGGCCATTAACCTACCTGATGGTTCACCAAATGGGTGAGGAAGCCACCCAGAGGAGACTTTGTTTGCCATATGGGATGGGACTGACCCGTATCTTTCGTGCATATGGGATACCACTGGAGGGCGAGGCCTTCAAAGAGATTCTGCATATAGATACCTATGGTGAGAAATCACTGCACCAGATGGGCTTTAGAAAGGTAGCAGGAAAATGGACTAGGAGGGAGTCAGGCCAGGAGCCTGATGAGGAGGATGAGATCAGGGCAGCAGAGGTGGGACCTTCGCACCTGCTCCATAATTGATCCCTTCCAGACCTGCTCCAGTTGTCACATCAGAGTCCGAGCCTGTCACACCTCCTTCTGCTCCAGCTCCTCAGCATTCTTCAGCGACAGATTCTGCATTCGAGGATAGATTGAGAGAGCAGATCACTGCAGTCCATGAAAATATTTTGAGTATATCAGTCAAAACTAGCAAATTGCAGATTGAGCTACACGGACTGAGAGCTCATACTGATAAGTAGCTCACATCTATCAGACAGTCTATGGAGGCAAGGTTTGTTGAGATTAGAGATTTGCTGAGATCCCTGTTGCCTCCTTCTGCTGCACTTGGACCCTCAGTTCCACCTCCTCCTCTGCCAGCTGATGGTGATGATGCTGATAGTGATGATGATGATGGCAGTGGTGGTGCTGGTGATGATCCATCTGTTGGTGGCGACACAGTTCATGAGGATCAGCCTCTAGTTGTTTCTGCAGATGCTACTGCTCAGGCTTCGAATCCTGCTCTGGATGATCAGTGTGCTGATTCCCCTTTTATGACACCAACATAGACTCTTGGAACTCGTGCCACTAGGACTGTAGTTTGCTCTGGCCCATCTCTTAGGACTAGAAGCCTGATCCATAAGACTCCTAGACCTTCAACATCTAAGATTATGGCTCCTATAATTCTAGAGTTTCCAACTGATGAGGAGTAGCCTCATAGATGCTATGTTTGCATTTTATGTACTCTCTATATTGTATTTTCAGTTTATGTATGAGATCTTCTTGTTATACTGAAATTCTTCTATATATGAAAGTTATGTTTCGTATTATTACTCATCTTTTTTATCTTATTAACATTCTATTTTGACAAGCACAAATTAAGGGGAAGAAACTTCTCTTAATTTTTAATGATGACAAAAAGGGGGAGTAACATAAGATAAGATTGACTATATAAGCAACAATCCAAAATTTTCAACAATTCACAATCTACTTAAGATAGGGAAAGAAAATGAGAAAATCTAACTTTGTTTGACACAACAAATATTGTTGAATGAACTAAAAAGATAATATATCTTCATCTGAGTGTCATTATGAACTTTGTTTGATGATAATTGTGAAGGTTGTTTGATGAATTTATTCAATTTACAATGTCTTTGAATATATGTTTATATGAAAGTTTAATACAATAGCCAAATTTGAATTCAAATGCTTATATACTCAAAGTTTTGTCATCATTAAAAAGGGAGAGATTGTTAGCTTTTGCCTTTGATTTTGATAAATAATAAAATGTTGAGTATATGTTTTGTACTAATATTTCAATTGGAGTTGTAAATTCTAGGTCACAGGTACATCAAATTCTCTACACAAAAGCATCAAAGTTATTGACATTAATGCAAGATGAATTTCAAAGTTTTAGAAGTTTTTTCATCTTGGAAAGCCATGAAACTGATCACTTTAGGCATTATGAAGAAGAACTAGAAGTTTATTGGATAAATTTTAGAGTTTTAGAGCTTGGCATAACATTTTGGAATTGGCACAAACCAAGTGTCGACTCATGTAGTCTCAAGTGTTGACATTTCTGAAGACTGGCATGTAGAAACTCAGCTGGCACGTCAAGTGTTGACCCAAGTATCGACCTAAGTGTCGACTCACAGGTCGACTCACAGAACGACTTAAGGCCTAAGAACAGAAATGGATAGAACATGGCTTTTGGACTTCAGTGAAGTGTTGACCCAAGTATCGACTCAAGTGTCGACTCATAAGTTCAGATGTCGACTCACAGATTAACTCATGGCCTAAGACAAGAAAGCTACAGAACAATGTCATTCCTGGATCTTTTTGTCAAGACTGACTCAAGTGTCGACTCACAAATTCAAGTGTCGACTCATAGGTCGACTCATAGCCTAAGACCAAAAATGAAGCATAACCATGTTTTTCAAAGAATTACACCTGATGTCATCCAAGTGTCGACTCATAAAGACTCAAGTGTCGATCTAAGTGTCGACTCACAGGTCGACTCATAGGTTCTGATAACAGTAACGACTATATTTTCAGAAGTTCAAAATTAGCTCAAACGGTTTCAAATGGCTAGATTCTCCACTCCAATGGTCATAGATAGTTTTTTTAAGGCTTTTAGAGTATTTATCACTCACCAAACTCATTGAAGACATAAGAAAAAAAGAGGAGACACGAGACAAAATGTTATCTTTTGAGAAAGCTATTGAAAAGACAAGAGTAAGCCATAACGAAGATTTTACCTGAAAAAGCTTTCATTCTTGATATTGTACCTCCAAATCAATATCCAAAAATGTTCATTAAAGCTTCTAAGAAGAAGAAGACAACTCAAGCATTCAAGAAGAGCTTCATCACTTTATTTCTACTCTTTTGAGAGTTTTATTCTTGTGCTTTAATCTGTACCTTTGGTTTTATTTGTTGTAACTAGTTTCAAGGCTATTGAAACTAGGGTTAGGCCCTTCCAATCCATGAATTAGAATTCAAGCCTAGGGTTGGCTTAAGGGTAAGGTTGTTGGTAAGCCTAAGCGACAAAACCAACAAGGGATTTTAACTTGTGAGCCTAGAAAATAAGTTAGCTATAATCTTGGTGATTATAGTGAAAATTTTCAAGAGGTAGCTTGGGAAGTGGATGTAGGTGCTTGGTGTGCACCAAACCACTATAAACTTCTTGTGTTTATGTGTGTTCTTTATCTTCTCATTACTTTCTCTTGCATTGATGCTTATTCCTTAAAAGCACAGCATCTAGATTATATTCAGCACATTCACTTTGTTTCACAAACACATTAGTTCAGCACATACCTGTTTAAAATTTTAAAAATCCAATTCACTCCTCCTCTTTGATTGCTACACTGGGCAATAGATAAAAAAAGTATGAGTAATACATGTCAATTTCTAGGGCTGAACTTAATCTCTTGGCATTATAAAAAATAAAATTCTGTAGCACTATCAACTGTTGAAGTAGAATATATAGTTGCAGGGAGTTATTGTGCTCAAGTGATTTGAATTAAAGAACAACTAAAAGATTTGGTGTTAAGCAAACTAAAACTCCTATCATATATGATAACATCAGTGCTATCAACTTGACTAAAAATCCTATTTAGCATTCAAAGACAAAATACATAGAAATTAGATATTATTTTATTAGGGATCATATACAAAATGGTGATGTAGAGCTAGAATTTCTTAGTACAAATAAGCAATTAGCTAAAATATTCATCAAACCTCTTAGTGAAGATATATTGTCAATGTTTAGAGGTGAATTAGGACTATGCAATTCCTTCTAGGTCTTTTTACTCGAAAAGTTCTTTAGATCTTTTTGATTCAATTTTCATCATTTCTTATCAAATTAGATCTTATCTCTTCATATCCTAGTATTTAGGAACCTCCAATTATGATCCAAACTTTGTTTGATCTCAAATTTGCATCTTTCACTCAGGCTGACTCATGCCTCCCATCTGCATGAGCGAGCCAACTTGGATGGTCAAAAATCATTTTTTAAAAAAATTGATATAAATTTACCTTTATTTATTCTTTTCCTGTTTCCATGAGCCATCCCTTTTTCTTTTACTATTCCTTACCATTCTAAGCCCTAGGGACCACTTCCAAGCCCTATTCCATGTGAATCCAAAGAAGAATGGGTCCCAAGAAGGCTGTATTTTATAAAAGGAAAAGAGTGGGATCTACGCCTTTGACGAGCATCAAACGAAAAGGAAAAATGACAAGCTGGTGCCTACAGATCTGCTAGTTTGACCTCCACCTCAAATTTCTATGGTCAGTTGACTGGTTACAACCGGACGGAAGGTGTATTTTGAGTTTTTGGAGCAAGAAAACTTCTACATAGGTCAATGGATTTGGAATCAAGGATGGGAGCAGTTTTGTTCACTTGAGGTATCTATTTACCTGACTCTCATCCAGTCCTTTAAGAATTTGAGATTAGGAGGCTCATATATTGAATCAGCTGTTAAAGGATAGTTAATTGTCTTTGATGAAGGTAGATTGGGTAATTTGTTGGAAATGCCAAAAGAAAACATATATTTTCTGCATTTGAATAGAAATATTGAAGGATTAAAGGTAGTTCTAGAAAGAAGAGATGTGAAGAATTTGGATAATTTGCATGCTAACCAATTGTCAATTGAGATGAGACTTTTACATAACATGGTTAGTAGAATTTTCTTTTCCAAAACTAGCAAATTTGATTGGGTGACTGAAAAAGATATTAAAGTTATATATTACTTGATTACAAGTCAAACCATAGATCTATAATTTGTGATGTTATGAGGCTGACAAGAAGATCAAGGCATGCCTACCTTATGGTATGATATTCACCTTAATCTTTGAGAAGTTTGGAGTTGACTGCATAGGTGAGGATGCTAGTAGACTCCTGTATAATGATAAATACAACAAAAGGTCACTCCACCATTTGGGTTACCAGAAGGTGGATGATAGATGAGCACGCTGTGTCAAGACACAGACCAACTAGGTCTGATTCTTCTGATGATGAGGATGGAGATGATGATGATGTTGATGAGTAGTTAAGAAGACACATGATGACACTATTGTACCATTCGACTCTGCACTAGTGGCTGGAGTTTTGACAGAGCACACCACTCTGAGCCAACCAACCCTAGGATGCCACTAGCTTCACCCACTATTACAAGTCCATTAGTACCTTCCACTTCTTCTACTAGGATTAGTCTTCATTAGTTCTTTTAGTTTGTTGATACCTTGATAGCATTGATAACCTCTATGACATGTGACTTGAGAAATGAGTAAACTCAAAGCATCAGAAGGTCACCAGGAGCTATCAAGAGTTGAGAGGTGATCTAAGGGAGCTCCCTTTTTGAGTGGAGGTACTGGAGCAAGCTCAAAGAGCTTAAGATCCTACTTCTCAGTCTAATTTGGATGATTTATGAGTTGATTTTGGCCACATTAGAGGAGCAGCAGATTGATTTACTAGGGAGCATGCTGAGGCTACTTGATCCATCTAGCAGGGGATCTATAGGATAGAATTTGAGTTGGGATCGGTTTTACTTGGATTCACTGGATCTAGATCATCCTTTAGACAATCCTCTAGCCAGGCACCTAGGCTAGCCCTATAACCATCTCCTACTTCTAAGCCAACTTTTAGTAGCACAGTGTGACCTAGCACTAGCTTTCCTCCACCATCTAGATTTGGACCTGCTTCCAGGACCCGTAACACTAGTGACCTATCTCCAGTTCATACTTCCAAGACCTATGCACCCTAATACTGTTAACATTCCAGAGGATAGTTATAGTGATTAGGTCATATCATATAGATTTTATATATTAGGATTTATGTTGTTGGATTATTAGAATCCATATTTTGTTGTAGTATCTTGTTTATGCTTTTATTGTAGTGAACATTTTATGTAAACTTTGATGTTGTGCTTTGGTATACCATGTATCAATCTTTATATGAATGAAATAATATTGTCTTTACTTCTTGTGTTCAAGAAATAAGCTTGAAATGAATTTACTTTAACCCATGCATTTATCCTATTTGTTGATAACAAAAAGGGGGAGAAAGAGGATGCATGAGATTAAGTGAGAGAACAAGTCAATGCATGAAATTAAAATCAAAGGGGGAGCATTGTTTTGATGTTCTTTTTCTCAATCTTTACAAGCTCTAATATAATCCTTACTTCATGCCTGGATGCATGTTTCAACAACCTTGATATATTCTTTTTAACTCTAATAAAAATCTATTAGCTCTGGTACATCGCATTATAAGCTTGGATATAAACTCAGTATGCTATGATATCTTGTTGATACATCATAAACATGTTGTGATACATGCAAATTTCAAAGCCCTGATGCATCTTATAGAAGAATCTACTTTAATATACTATATAACTCGGAACAATTACATACTTCTAATGCTTTGATATTCTTTATATGGTGAAGTCTTTTACACACATATATATATACAAAGCTCTAATGCATTTTATATTCTAAATTTTTTAATCTCTATGTCCAGTATTTTGTCATCATCAAAAATGAAAAGATTGTTGATTCCGGAAATGATTTTGATGATTACAAAATATTGGAGCATGAATGGTATACTAACACTTTCAAATGATTAAGAATGTTTTTGTAGATAGCTTTCTAATAGCCAATCATCAATGAAAAATCTTTTGAATCATTGGAATAGTTTGTGAGCAATTAGAATGTTGAGTAAGCTTTCAAGGGTCATTGTAAATCTCTATGTATCATTATAAATTCTATTAAGTCTCGGGTCTTTGTATCATGAGAGAAAAAGTGAGTTCAATTTTTATCTCTAGAAGTGTTTAAAATGGTTGGAAAGTTTATTAGAAGTCCTTAAAATGTATTAAGAATTCATTTGTACTCAAATGTAAAGGGTTATTAGAATACTAGCTTGGACCGAAAAAGCCAACTCCCAAGGAAGAGACAACTTTAGTACGGCAAGCTGAACTAGTATGGCACATTGCTTTGGCACGGCACATAGAGGAGCTAACTCCCAGAGTTCTAGCTGACTCTCTCAAATGAATAAAAAGCTGAAACTTTTTAAGACATGCAAATGACATTCTCTTATAAATGAGCATTTTATCTCAGAAATATAGAGAACATGATTTTCTGAATATAGTATAGAGGAGCCGACTCACAATAGATGAGTCAGCTCCTCTAGAGAATAGAGAGCATGCTTTTGAAAATCCTGTAGATGAGCTGACTTGCAGCAAACAAACGACTTGCTACCTATTTGATAGAACAGTAACGGCAAGTTCAAGAACTTCTAGATTTCATTTTTTTTAAGCATCTAATGACTATTTTCTTACCTCCAATAGCTAGAAAGGCTAGAAAGGACTCAAAATCAATGAAAAAATATCTAAAAAAGTATAAAAGAGATGATTAAAGTCAGCATCAAGAATATTCCTTGCCAGTCATTAAAAACAAGTAAGAACTCCTGGTGTTGTCACCTAAAAATTCAAAACTCTTAACTTCTTCCCAACTACTCTCTTAATACATTAAATGAGCAACTCAAAGAGCTCTGAAGATCAATTATTGAAGACTCGAAGAGTCTACAGGAAGAGCTTCATCGACAACCTTCTACTCTTTTGGAAGTTTGTTGTTGCTCTATTTTTCTTTATTTTTGTGTTATTACAAGTCCAGCAGGGAGCTGAGACTTGGGATTGGATTTAAAATTTTGATTGGCTAACCTTAGAAAGCCAATTGGATTGTTTGTGAGCTTGAAAAATAAATGTTTATACTTGAATTTTGGTTTGTGAGTCCATGAGAAAACAAACTAGTTGTATACTTGTGATAATATAGTGAAATTCCAAGTGGACCTTAAAAAGTGGATGTAGGAGCTGGGATTGTTTTGAACCACTATAAATTATTGTATCTATATGATTATCTCTTTCCCTCTCTCTTATTCATTTAGCTTCCGCACATCACACTATACTTGGCTTATACTTTAGATAAGTTTTTAAAAGCACATATCTATATTCCTTAATTTTTGAAAATCAAATTCAGCCTCTTTCTTGGATTGTCAATCTGGTCAACAAGTATTCAGAAGGATCATTAGACTCGATATGGATTACTTAGATCACTACAAGTAGAACTTGATATGAATAACTTTGACCACTATGGACTGATTTAGCTCATAAAAAGTAAAGAAAAAAAAAGCAATTCCTAGAAAGTGGGGAGGAGCCTTCTTATTTGGCTAGGGTTTTAAGAGAAGAGAGAATGAAAAAAATAGTCTTTCTATGGGAAAACACTTTTCACATTTCATGAATAATAGAAACCTATTGGGAGGTGGGTTTTGAGACTTCCTATGGCATGGAAAGTGATAACCATTTTTTTTCAAAAATATCCTTTAAGATTGATGGCTAAAATTTTGCAAAATATTAATGAATGCTTAAGAAGAAATACTAAATAATGATATTATTCTTATATTTATGTAAATATAATATAATATTTATATTAATATAAATATAATATTTATATATAATAAATTATTATGATCTAATATTATATTATAACATATTAATATTATATTTATATCAATATAAATATATTATTATTATTTCTATAAAATTTGGGAGCAAAAAGATATGATATAATATCTATTAAGGGTGAAATAAGTATTTTACATACTTTTTATAAAAAAGTGGTCAGCCAAACATAAACTACTCTAAAATAAGTCAATGGTCAACCAAACATACTAAAATTTTATTCTAGAAAATAACTTCCTGCGAAGTAACTTCTCAGGAAATTACTTTTTAGGAAGAAAAGTTCTTTCCATAAATCAAACAAGTTCTATAAATATTCAAAAGGATTACCATACTCATGTAGACTACTTTGATTGCTAATGATATTTAAAAGGATTACCAAACTCAATATACATCATGTTGGTCATAATGAATATCTTGGAAGATCATCAAACTTAATGTCGATCACTTTAACTACTACAGATAGGGCTAGATAGGGTTAAGAAGTAAGATTCATGCTATCAGGAAGCCAAATCATATGTCAAACTTTAAGAGGCCATAACTTGGCTACACAATATCCAATGAAGATAATCTTTTTTTGAAATTGAATATTTTTTTAAGATTTATAACTTTTGACTAACCTCTTGAGGATTAAATCATGCTAAAATTCCATCATTTGGATGTCACAATAGGCTAGTTAAACCAAATTTTATTTTCTGGGAGAACTTTGATTAGACATTTCTTCCAATTTATGAAGTATCAGGCAGAGCGACAAAAGTCAAGGTTGATATAAAGATTACATCTTCCTCCTAGAGAATTTTAATATTTTTTGATTATTTATATTAATCATATTTCTTTTAGAGACCTAGTTCTATTCGAAGTAGGAACCAATTTAAATTGTTCGAGGATAAACATCTTTCTAGAAACTAAAATAAGAAATCCAACTCAAATTTTGTAAAGATAGATGCCACTATTATAAATATGGGCTATATACCTTAGTTTATATGGTGTGGAGAATCAATCAACAATTAAAAAAAATAGGACTTAAGTCATACTCTTGAAATCCTTACATGTTCTTCTAGTGTTCTCCTAAGAGATTTGAGTTGAGTGGGTTGAAGAAAGTTTTCCTTCTCTCCGATTGGATCATCCATTTATTTAGACAAGGGGAACCAGGCACTGACCCGAAGATTCGACATTCCAATTAAAAACTCGTAAGCCAAAACAACCCAATTTTTCAAGCAAGGGGAACTAGGCATTGAGATAGCAAGTTAAGCTCTAACCACGTGAAGATCGAGTACCCACCTTTTTAGGTGAGAAAATAAGGTACCAAAGTTGGGTACTGAGCTACACAAACAAAACAGGCATAACCCATCAGCCAGAAATTGACAACGAATTGAGGGCATGGGTCTAAACCAACCATCGATGTACCTCGTGAAATAGATACAAAGTCCTCAATCTCATCAAGTCTGAAAAGGGACTTGGAGAACTCTAGTATCTGAACTAGGACTAACATGCCAAAATGGGCCAAAGTCTATAACTTTGGCAAAACAATGCTGAAAATGAAGGCGAGGCCCCCTAAATTGCACGGATGATCCCTATTTTGGCCCAAATGTAGCTCGATATAAGGAACAAGCCACATCACGATAGGCAGAATATTGTGATGCAAATAGAGCTATGAACCAAAGATGCCTTCGTGAATAATATTTGAAAATTACATGACAAAATAGCTCAACGATCGATCAATATTAGTAGGTAGAAGGTTTGACTACGTTAAGTCTCTTAGGCTGACTACAATGAAGAAGTAGGTCAAGCTCTCCTTCACGGTGGCACCAAGAAAAGAAAAGAATAAAGAATTGAAGTTTCCATAGGATGAAAGACTTCGAAAGATGGATGGAATTGCAAAGTGGAGGAACCACTTCAAGTATCCATCGCATTATAAAGTGCCCTGAACACATGCTGATTTTATAATTTGTCCATTCATCTACCCATTGACCACCATGTGTAAACTCAACATTTAGGGGTTTTATATTCCTATATCGATCAATCCTTCTCCAAACCATGGGAAGGAATGATGGCAGCAATGATAATTCCATCCACATGCATGATGTTTCGAAAATAAAACCAACTTTGTGGAGATCATGCCCATAATTAAATGCAACATTCGAAAGGATCCAGAGCTGACCTGATCGCTAGAATTTAGCTTGGTTGGTTCACCTATTGATTGATGTGACTACTTTCTTTCATCCGAGCCAAGCATAGCCTGAGCTTGGAAGGGGGGGGGATATAGGTCACATTTGCCATCCCAAAATTCTTGCCCACAACTTAGCTTATCGAATCAAATGATGAAATGTGTCAAGCAAAATCAATGATCAATTAAATCATCGAATAATGAGCAAAAGGTTGCAGCCCAATGTGATCACAATTCATCCAAAAAGGTTATCATAATTGACTAGCAAATAACACAAAGGCTCAAATCGTAGTGCACCTAATAAGGCATGTCTTTAACATCCTGATCAACAAATAAGGAAAAAGCTCAATTGCTTATCTGCTAATCTCGTGATCTTAATCATGAAAATTCTCATACTCTTCTTAAATATTAGGCATAAGGGGCACTCAGGTACGATAGAGAAAACCCCATATATAATACTTTTTTCTCTTGTATATCATGTTTTCTCTTGAAACTTTACCTGGTTGAAGCATCAATGGATCTCTGCTGGACATGTTCAACGAACCTCTAACTATTTTCTGTAGCCATGGGGTTGCTCTAGTGCTGAACCGTGCTCCTCCATCTCCACCAAGCAGGGCAATTCACCCATCCATCCTGTTAGATCGGGTTTTGAGCGGCAACAATCCTTAAAATGTTACTTTATTTTGAGTCAGTCACCTGTGTCACACGTGATGAGGTGACATGCATTCATCAATGACTATGCATTAATTAAACCAGATGTTGTGATAAGCCAGCTCAAGAAAGGCTAATTACTGGTTCAAGGGTTCAATCGGATCCTTTCCAAACCGAGGGCCTAAATCAAAAAACTCAAAGATAACTCTACAAACTGATGAAGCAACGATTCGACATTACTTAATCATTTTGCAGGACCAGTCTTCGACCCGCACCGAAGACATAGGTCCCTGAAGCATACTTTTGGCCCGTACCATCCTAGACGGATAGCTAGTCCTCTTAGTGTCAGTCCGAAGAGAATGGGTCCAAAGAAAACAGTCACCTTACATCCTGGCTGGTGCTGGAAAGGACTGGTCCGAAGAGGGCAACTCCGATCCAAGTGACTGGGGTGTCTTCGGCTTACTTCGAAGAAGGCAGACACGAGGCAGCTTATCTTCGATCCCTTTGAAGGAGTGGTCCTAGGATAAATTTTCAATTGATCTTGGCCTAAAATTTCCAAGAATGGACGTGGTTATTATAACCAACTATGTAGCTGATAATTCCAAATCCCACGATATCGAAGTAGCCAGAATCAAATATTAACTGCTTGCGGTTATGAGGATATTACACCCACTAATCCCATTGATTGAAGGCAAGTGGGTCCAATTACATTTTGTTACACCCATCTTTATAAATACTGGTAAAAGGGGACACCGATGGTAAGCAATCCTGAGCTACTTTCACTTTCTGAGAGAACTCTCCATTGCTAGAACTCTTACTGACTTAGACATCGGAATGTCTTCCACTGAAAAAAAATTCGGTCAAAGACTTGTTCTCTTTTGCAGGCACCTAAGGAGACAGACCAGCAGCAGCTCGACCGCTCCGCCTGATCTACAAGGGTTCGACGTTAACACCAATAATCTATTTAAATAAATATATTGTTTGAAATGTTTTCTTGATATATTCTATTATTTGATGGAGTCATGGGCAGTGTTCAAATCACACCTTATATCTCTTTGTACTAAAACAAATAAAAATTTGTGGGGCCATTCTCTTTCTATAGGTGAGAGCAACAGAGAAATTATACCCTATGTGATTGGTTGTTTATAAGGATGTTATTTATCTAGAAGAAGGATAGGTGGGCATGTTGCAAAAACTTTTAATTCGTTATGCTTGGATCGTACTTTTATGTATATACAAAATCATAAATTATGGAAGACATACCTTAAGTCATTGTCTTGATCTGTGGATCGCGTAATCCTTGAGATATCCTTCATTGATCGCGAGGTGACTAGTCTTCTCTCTCCTCACCCTCTTTTTCTTATATGGACGATCTGATGGGAAACCATTCATCATTGTTATGAGAGTTGAAGAAAAGGAACCAGGTAATCTCTATATTTATAGCTGCATATGTCTTTTTCATTAGAAGACTAAAACCTTAGTTAGAGTTTCACTCCAGTTCTACTTGGTTAGTTTCATTAGGAATAGTTTTTTTTAATTAATTAGACTCTACTCCAGTATATATGATTGATTCAAAATTTGAACACAATAAGATGATAATTAGGCCATAAATATTAGATTTTAAATCTAACATTCTTCCACTTTACCTATATTATCACTTAAAAAAAACTTTTGATAAAATAATTTAATTTTCAAAATAAATAGTACTGAATTAAATTTTAAAATTGATCCAACGTGTGCACTCATTTTAAAAAAAATAATCCAATTATCTATTCCATAACCAATTCTTTATACTTTGATTAAGTAAAAAATTATTGATACAGGTCATGGCTGTTATACAATCTCAATTGATATACTCCCTTCTATGTATCAAGACATCAATAATTCTTATTTAACCTAATCTTATATACTGGACTATATAGGTTATCAAAATCATAATTCTTATCATGATGGTTCCATTGTAATGTCATATAAATGACCCTTCTATTTACTTTAATTTTGACAAAAGTCAACCATAATGTATACAAACACTAATTAAATAAAAGTAATAGTAGTCAATAAATAATTAAGAGATCTCAAATAAGTATCTATTATAAATTAAATATTCTAATGATAAATATCCATAAGTTTTACATACTCTTTAAAAATCTTGGGTACTAAACCTTTAGTGAATGGATCAATTAACATACAAGTAGTACCAATAAAATCAATAGACACTTGAAGACTACTAATTCTCTCATTTACTATAAGATATTTAATATCAATGTATTTGTTTGTATTGGTAATCTTGCCATTATTGGAGAACGAAATTGCAGAAGAATTGTCACAATAAATTTTCAATGATTTGAAATAAAATCCATAACTCCTAGCCCTGAGATAAATTTTTTCAACTACAAAGCATATGAAAAAGCCTCATAGCAACTTATATATTCAGCTTCTATAGTAGATTAGGTAGTAATACACTATTTTGCATTCTTTTATAAGATTGTTCCATAGCCAACAGAAAAATATAGCCTGATGTAAATTCCTACTATCAAGGCAACCAACATAATCTACATATGAATAATCAATCACCTCCAACTAATTGGTCATTCTATAAGTGAGCATGTAGTTTTTAATCCCCTGAAAATATTGCATCACTTTCTTGGCAGCCTTTGAGTGATCCATACTGGATCACTTTGGTATCTACCAAGCATTCCTAGAGCAAAATTAATATCAAGATGAGTACATACTTGAGCATACATCAGACTACCCACTGTAGATGCATAATGAAGGGGATCCAAGAGTCTATTAGTGTTTCTTTAGTCCTGTGAGTCTTTTGTTTCAAGTTTTGAGTCCTGTAATAAGTTGAGCTGTCTCAACCTCATGAGTCCAGTTAAGTCCTGTAAGTTTGAGTTGGTCCGGTTTTATACAAGAGGAGAGTTCATAGCCAGGAGATTCACCAGGCCCCCCAACCAAAGCTGGCCTTCATGCACCTGGGCCCTTTCATGCCACTAAGCCCACAAGAGAGAGCTCCAGTCCAAGACAAAGGCCCACTGTTGACCAGGTCCATCAGGATTTCTTGGTCCACAAGTTAGGATTTCTTAGCCTTCAAGTCATATACCCTGGGGTGAATCTATAAATACCCACCCCTCCCCTCTTGTATGAAACATCTTTTTTTCATAAATACAAATTGAAAGTTTTTTTGTTTGAGTTTTTCCTCCATATTGGAGTGGGTGTGAGGCCCGTGTTCCCTGTTCTTGAATGCAAACCCTAGCTGCCCTGCTTTCTCTTTTTTCTTCTTCCAAGAAAGCCCTAATTTCCTGGTAACTTCTAAGCTCGCCAGCGATCCTCGCTTTCCCGTCCCGCATCACATAGGATATATCCTTCATCTGATTTCTCTCAATCTCATTCTTAGGATACTAAAATTTATTAAATTTATTATCTTTAATAATTGACACTTGATGAACAGCTTGACATTCTAAACCTTTCTAGGATCCTAGTAATATAATTTTTCTAGGATAAACCAAGTAACCTCTTATTTTTGTTATGATGGATTTCTATACCAAGAATATAAGAAGCATCTTTCATATCTTTCATATCAAAATGTTTGAAAAAAAGATTTGTAGTTTTATACAAGATATCCAAATCATTACTGGCTAGTAAATTATTATCCATATATAGAACAAAAATATAAACTTACTCCTACTCCCCTTTAGATATATATATTGATCAGTAATATTTTTCTTAAATCTAAAGGATGTAATGACATTATTAAACTTTAAGTATTATTACTTGGAAGCTAATTTAAGACCATATATGAATTTATTTAATTTACATACCAATCTTTTATTTTCTTGTATTGAAAACCCTTATGGCTATTCCATATATATCTCTTCTTCTAAATCTTCATTTAAGAATACAATCTTGATGTCCATTTGATGTAGCTTTAAATTACAATAAGCTACTAATACCATAATAATTTTAAATGAATCATTTCTAGAAACTGGTGAAAATGTTTCAAAATAATCGATGCTTTCTTTTTGAGTAAATTCTTTTGCTACAAGTCTAGCTTTATATCTTTCGATATTATCTTTGGAGTCTCGTTTGGTTTTAAAAAATCACTGACAACCAACGAGCTTAAACTTTTTAGGTAATTCGACAAGTTTCTAAACTTGATTTTATTGATAGATTCCATCTCATCTTTCATGATATCTAATCAAAGTTTAGAATTATTACTATTCATAGTATCTTTAAATAAAACTAGATCATCATTAATTCCAATATCATAATTGTTGGCTCTCCTAATGATTTTGATGAATAACAAAAACTTGAGTACATATTGTATACTAATGTTTACTTTTAGCTATGAGTTTTCAGGAAGCAAGCACCTCAAATTCTCAAAATTTAAGTATCATGGCATGCTGTGGCACGGAGCATTTTTTGCAATTTAAGATATCTTCTTCATGCAAAAAGGGCTTCTACATGTTTAATTATTGATTATTTATGTTCCATTTAAGTTTCAAAATTGATGCTTGTATTTTTGGCTTAATTTGCACTTGATTATGAATTTTTTAGAACCAAGTGTCGACACATGGAAGTCAAGTGTCGACACTTCAGTATTTGGCATGCAGAAAAACTCTTTGGCACACCAAGTGTCGACATCCAGGACTCAAGTGTCGACACCTGAAACTCAAGTGTCGACACTTAAGTTTCCAAGTATCGACTCAAGGCCTGAGATTTTTTAAAAATACAGAACTTGACCAATAGAGTGTTTTTGTGTCAAGTGTCGACACATATGAATCAAGTGTCGACACTTGAAAGTTCAAGTGTTGACACCTGGAAGTCAAGTGTCGACACCTGACAGCCAAGCATCGACACCTGACAGCCAAGTGTCGATACTTGGATTTTGACAAGCCTAACGGATCTATTTTTCTGACTTGCAAAAACGTCTTATCAAGCTTCCAACGGCTAGATTCGATGCTCAAATGGTCACAAACCATTTTTTGGAAGTTTTTCTTTGTATTCTGACAGGCCTAACGGATCTATTTTTCTGACTTGCAAAAATGTCTTTTCAAGCTTCCAACGGCTAGATTCGATGCTCAAACGGTCACAAACAATTTTTTGGAAGTTTTTCTTTGTATTTAAGCTTCACCAACTTCATTCTTGAGGCATTGAAGTCCATGAAAGCCAAAAAGCCAAGATTCTCTCAAGAACTTCACTTCAAGACCCATTTAAAGTTTGATTCCCTGAAAAAGCTTACAAGTCCATCCTTACATCATTCCAAAAGAAGAGTTTGAAGAATATTCTGAGGAGACAAGTCAAAGCATCAACTTGAGCTTCAAAGCTTCTATTATACTCTTGAAGAGAGTTTGTCTTATTTTTGAAATTGTATATCTGATTTTATCTTGTGATTTGACCTTGCTTTCAAGGGTGTCTTGAAATAAGGTTGTTGTGGTTTGTTGGTAAGCCAAAGGGATAAAACCAACTAAGGTTAACTTGTGAGCCCGAAGACAAAACAAGCATAAAGTTTGTTGGTGAGCCTAGGTAATAAAACCAACATAGGTTTTGACTTGTGAGCCTTTTGAAAAACAAGTCGGCTGTAATCTTGGTTGGATTATAGTGGAATTTCCAAATGTGGCTTTGGGAGTGGATGTAGGTGCTAGGTTTGCACCGAACCACTATAAACTTTGTGTTTGTGTTTGATTGCCTCCTCGCTTTCTTGCTCTTTGTTTATTGTAATCCATTTATTGCTTTCCGCTGCATTCAATCTAGTGCATCGAATTTATTACTCACAAACATCACTAGATCTTCACATTATTGCTTTAAATTTTTTAAAGACCCAATTCACCCCCCTCTTGGGCTCCATTTATGGACAACAAGTGGTATCAGAGTGCCGGTACCCTCTTGTAGGTCAAAGGATCTTGAGTAAAAGATCATGGCAGCCCTAATAGGAATGGGTGTTGTTGAAGGTCAAGCTTCAAACCGTCCCCCATTTTTTAATGGCACAAATTACACGTATTGGAAAACACGCATGCGCATATTGATTCAAGCAATTGATTATAATCTTTGGAGGACAATCATAAAAGGTCCTCATCAGCCTACTATGTTAGTTAATAGCATTCTTACTCCAAAAATAGAAGATGATTGTGATGAGAATGATATTAAGCAAATAGAGCTTAATGCTAAGGCTATGAATTTGTTATTTTGCTCTCTTGATCTAAGTGAATTCAATAGAATATCTAATTGTATCTTCGCTAAGGAGATTTGGGACACACTTGAGATTAGCCATGAGGGTACACACCAAGTGAAAACAACTAAGGTTAACATGCTCATTCATACTTACAAAATGTTTAGAATGGAACCTATTGAGTCTATTAGTGAGATGTATACTAGGTTCACAAATATTGTGAATGTCATGAGAAGCCTAGGAAAAATTGTTTCTAATGGTGAACTTGTAAACAAACTTCTCAGGTCTCTATCGATTCTTGGGATGCAAAGGTGACTGCTATTGAAGAAGCCAAGGATGTCAACACTCTTCCACTTGAGCAATTGTTGGGCTCACTGTTGACTTATGAGCTCTCCCTCAAGCAAAAGAATATGGAAGTTGACAAAAAGAAGAAAGTAATCGCTTTCAAATCCACCACGAGAGAAGAATCAAGTGATAAAACTGAAGAAGAAGATGAAGATGATGAGACCGCTCTTATGGCAAGAAAGTTCAGAAGGTTCATGAGGAAGAAGAAGTGCAACTTCAAGAAGAAACCTCTGAAAGGTGAGCCAAGCAAGGAAAAAGAAAAGGAGAAAGACAAGGAGCAGCCCACATGCTTCGAATGCAAAAAACCAGGCCACTTCAAGGTAGACTGCCCCTTACTTAAGAAAAGCAGGAAAAAACTAAGAAAGAAGGCCATGATGGCAACCTGAAGTAACAGCGAGGACTCCAACTTCGAGGAAGAATAGCAAGAAGTTGCAAACTTCTGTCTGATGGCGGATCATGACGAGGTACAATCTGAAACTGAGAATGAATTTACATTTGATGAACTACATGAAGTTTTTGATGTGTTAGTTATAGAATTTCAAAAACTAAAGTCAAAACATAAAGATTTGAAAAAGTAAAATTTGGATTTAGTCAAAGCAAATAATAAATTTTCAAATGAAAATGATTATCTACTTCTTCAAAATAAAAAATTAAATGATAAGATTTCTATTCTTGAAAAGGAGAAAGACATTTTGAAAAAAAAAAGCTTTTCAGCTTCAAATGAAAATCTTTCAAACAAAACAAAGAAATTTTGGATGAAAACAAAAAATATAAAGAAGAAATTGAAAAGTTAAAATCTTTTGTAGACAAATTTACATATAGTTATGAAAAGTTGAACATGCTTTTGAATAATCAAAGGGCTGTTTTTGATAGAGCAGATTTAAGGTTTAGAACTCAGAAGAAACAAAAACTTTTCAAAAATTTCTTTGTGCCTGCATCTTCATCCATTCTTGTTATGCATATGGTACTATAGGACATAAATCTTACAGTGCAATAAAAGAAAATTAAGTAACATTAAGAAAGTCTGGGTTCCAAAATAAACCATTGCCACTAATCCAAAAGGACCCAAGGTGACTTGGGTACCTAAAATCTCCACTTGATTTTTATTGCAGGTATGCCTTGCAACCAATAAAAGAAGAATGTGGTACTTCGATAGTGGTTGCTTAAGGCATATCACCGGAAATGTGGAGCAATTTTCATCACTCAAGTATCAAAATGGTAGCAATGTGACATTTGGTGATAATGAAAAGGGCAAAATTGTTGGTATTGGTAAAGTTCATATCACCCCCTCTACTTATATTGATAATGTGTTATATGTTGATAGTTTGAAACATAACTTGCTTAATACTAGTCAATTTTGTGACAAGGATTTTAAAGTTATTTTCGAATCTTCTATGTGCATTGTTTCTAGTTTAGATGACGATGGTATCAAGTTCATTGGTCATAGGCATGGCAATATTTATATGGTTGATCTTGATGATCTTCCTGTTCAAAATGGTCAATGCCTAGTGGCAATGGAAGCCAAGATCAATGAAACTAGTTGGCTTTGGCATCGTAGACTAGGACATGCTAGTATGCATTTGATTTCAAAACTTAGCAAAAAGAATTTGATAAAAGATTTGCCAAAACTCAGTTTTGAAAAAGACAAGATTTGTAGTACATATCAGCTTGGAAAACAAACCAAATCCTCTTTCAAACAAAAAGGAGTAATCTCTACATCTACACTTTTAGAGTTACTTCTCATGGACCTCTTTGGGCCGACTAAAATATCTAGTTTGGGAGGTAAGAAGTACGGTCTAGTTATTGTAGATGATTTCCTGCGATTTACATGGGTCATATTTTTAGTACATAAAGATGAAATGTTTTCAAAATTCATTAGATTTCATAAACGAGTTTCAAATGAAAAAGGTGTTTCAATCGTATCTTTGAGAAGTGATCATGGAACTGAATTTGAAAATGCTGATTTTGATAAATTTTGTATTGAAAATGGCATTCATCACAATTTTTCAACACCTAGAATACTTCAACAAAATGGGGTGGTAGAAAGGAAAAATAGAACTCTTGAAGAAATGGCACGTACCATGCTTTGTGAAAATGACCTACCTAGATATTTTTGGACGGAAGCCATAAATACTGTATGCTATGTTTTAAATCGAGTTTTAATCCGACCAATTTTAAAGAAAACACCATATGAGTTTGGAATGGTAGAAAACCTTCAATTCGTTATTTTCGTATTTTTGGATGCCGTTGTTTCATTTTAAACAATGGTAAGGATAATTTGAGCAAATTTGATGCCAAATCAGATGAGGGAGTCTTTCTAGGCTACTTCACATCTAGTAAGGCATACAAGGTCTTCAACAGAAGAACACTTGTTGTCGAAGAATCCATATATGTGGTATTTGATGAATCTGACCAGAAATCTTCTAGAAAAGAAGATGTGTTTTCTGATGAAACAGGTACCAAGAAAACTAAAAGTGTGAACAACAACGAAGAACCTACCAAGGAACAAGAAGATGATCAAAACACTGAATGAGATCAAGTACAAGGTGATGAAAACACATCTACTATTGATCCACTACTAAAAGAATGGAGGTATGCTCATGGACACCCAAAAGAACTAATTATTGGTGATCCATTTAAAGGTGTAAGTACTCGATCATCTCTTAGAAATATTTGTGATTATTTAATATTTGTTTATCAAATTGAACCTAAAACTATTGAGGAAGCTAAAAGTGATAGTAATTGGATAAATGCTATGCAAGATAAACTTAACAAATTCAAAAGAAACAATGTTTGGACATTAGTAGATAGGCCTTCAAATACTTCAATTATTGGCATAAAATGGGTTTTCAGAAATAAACTTGATGAAAATGATATTATTACAAGAAATAAGGCTAGACTAGTTGCCAAGGGATACAATCAGGAGGAAGGGATCGATTTTGATGAAACCTTTGCTCCTGTGGCTAGACTTGAGGCAATTAGGCTATTGTTGGCTTTTGCTTGCTTTATGAATTTTTAATTATTTCAAATGGATGTTAAAAGTACCTTTTTAATTGGTTTTTTTGAAAAAGAGGTTTATGTTGAACAACCACCTGGTTTTGAAAATTCTGAATTTCCAAATCATGTTTTCAAACTTCATAAAGCTTTGTATGGTTTGAAACAAGCTCCTAGAGCTTGGTATGATCGTTTAAGTTCTTTCCTACTCAAAAATGATTTTGCTAGAGGTAATGTAGACAAAACTTTATTTTTGAAGAAAAAGAATGATATCATATTTGGTGCTACTAACGAATCTCTTTGTCAAGAATTTGCAAAGTTAATGCAGGATGAGTTCGAGATGAGCATGATGGGAGAACTTAACTTCTTTCTCGGACTCCAAATAAATCAAACCAAAGAGGGGATCTTCATCAACCAAGCAAAGTACACAAAAGAAATACTCAAAAAGTTTGGGATGGAAAACACCAAGCCTTTAGGTACCCCTATGAGCTCTTCTTGTAGACTTGACAAGGATGAATTAGGTAAATCTATTGACCAAAAATTATATCATGGCATGATTGGTTCATTGCTTTATCTTACTGCCAGTAAGCCAGATATCATGTTTAGTATATGTATGTGCGCTAGATATCAGTCTAATCCTAAAGAGTCTCATCTTTTGGCTGTTAAACGCATACTTAGATATCTATCTGGCTCAATTGAAATTGGTTTGTGGTACTCTAAAGATTCTTCATTTGAATTGATTGCTTATTCTAATACTGACTTTGCTGGGTGCAAACTTGATCGTAAAAGTACCAGTGGAACCTGTCAGTTTATTGGAGTAAATTTGATCTCTTGGAGTAGCAAGAAACAGAATTCAGTTGCTCTATCTACGGCGGAAGCCGAATATATAGTAGTTGAAGCTGTTGTGCTCAAATCCTTTGGATCAAACAATTCGAAGATTTTGGCATTAAACTAATTAAGACACCATAAGATGTGACAATACTAGTGCAATCAATCTAACTAAGAATCCTGTGCAACATTCAAGAAGTAAACACATTGAAATAAGACATCATTTCATAAGAGATCATGTACAAAATTCTAATATGGAACTTGAATTTGTGTGTACTGATAACCAATTAGCTGATGTATTTACCAAACCTTTGAGTGAAGAGAAATTTTGTATGATTAGAAGAGAGTTAGGTATCATTGATCCATTCTTATAGAACTCTCTCAATTTCCATCATACCCAAGTTTTTTTTATCAAAAATTACTTATATTAAGCCCCAAAATGCCTTTAAAATTTTTTTTGATTTTTTAAAAATTTTTCAGATTTTTTTTTGGGGTTTTCTTGGCCAAGTGTCGATACTTGTGTTTTGCGAAGTGTCGACACCTGACCAAGTGTCGACACTTGAGAAATCCCAAGTGTCGACACTTGCAAAACTTTTTCTGTTTTTTAGGACAGATCGAATGGTTTTTTATTTCATTTTTCTCCCATCCCTCTTAAGCTTCAGTGGTCCCCCAAGCTCCACCATCTTTCGAATCAACCATTTCCCTTTTATCCCAACAAAAAACAGGTATTTCCCCTCTCTTTTTTGTTATTTTCAAACCGTGGAAGCTTAGGTTTAGGCTTTTCTGACCATTTTAAAGCATTTCAATCGGATTTTCACGAGTTTTGATTCGTTATTGAAACTCCATTTTGGAGGAATCAAGCTTCAATGCATTCCTTTTGGTTTTCCTTTGAAGTTTTGACCGATTTCTCTCTATTTCCGTCAGTTTTTGGGAAAAATCACTGTTATATTGATTTTTGACTGAAATTTCCTTGGGTTTTCATCTAAAATCAGGTTTTCTAAAATATGTATTGCATTTTTACTATTTTGGAAAGAATTCTAGCGATGTTTTGTGACATGTTACCATCATTTCATCCACTTAGTTGTTTAACCTAAAAACCCTAAATTGTTTTAACCTAAATCCCACTTGTTTAGCTAAACTTGGTTTACTAAGTCTTAAGAATTATACTTTATACATATCTACTTTATACATTTTGGATTAAAGTCTTTTAACCTAAATGTGTTTTGTCATGTCTCCACTTTTCGAACTTATTAAAAGCTTTTACCCTTGATTTTTCGTATTAAAGGTATTTTACAAACCTAAGCTTGTTTTTAATCCCAGTTTTTCAAAACTTATGTTAGCATATTTTAAAACTAGAATTTCTAGTTTAGAAAGCATAAGTTTCCTTCAGCCTATCTAGTTCTCAGCCTAGTTAAGTCGGTCCCCCCCTTAGTTTACACTTCTTCAACCTTTCTTGGTCAGTTTGCTGTGATAGGTCCAAGAAAAAGGCTTGCAGTTAGGGAGAGACCTAGTCAGGGTACAGAGAGGAGATTCAAGGCTAGACAGGATACTGGGCAGGCTAGCAGTTCAGCAGCACCATGTTCCCCCCTGTCGAGAGGATGGCAAGGAAGGAAGTGGCCTCTGGGAGGAGAGTTGACCTTGGTTTCTTTGATCGGCACCATTTTCTTATCCGTCAGGTACTCACAGATGCAGGTATAGTACCCTTCTGCACTATGCAGGAGAAGTACTACCCTCATCTAGTGAGGAGTTTTACGGTGCCATGGATTGTCGATGACTTCTTTGGACCACTACTATCAGAGGAGTTCATATATCTTTGACAGAGGAGTTGTTGGTAGGGTCTGGGAGATGCCCCACCAGGGAGTCAGTATCTTTTCTGTGGATGATCGGGAGGCAAAGTTCAGATGTATCCTTGAGCGGGAGGATGTTCGTGGTGTGACGGTAGTCACCACGAACCAGCTTTCATTGGAGATGCGCTTGCTATACCATATCACCGCACGCATCCTTCTATTGAAGACAGGGAGATTTGATTTTATTACAGAGAGAGAGTTGATGGTGATGACCAGCCTGATAGAGAGGAGACAGATTGACTTACCGTCCTTGATGCTTATACAAATGCATGACGCTGCGACCCAGAAGCGTCATTGCCTGCCATACGATATGGGGTTGACCCAACTTTTTAGAGCTTGTGGTGTTTTTCTAGAGCGGGAGATCCCCAAGGAGATTCTGCACACAGATGTCTACGACGAAAGGTCGCTACATCGTATGGGATACAGACTGGTCGCAGGTCGATGGATTTGGAGGGAGTCTGTCCAGGAGCCAAATGAGGAGGATGAGATTCGAGAGGCAGAGGTCGGCCATCTGGGCCAGCTAGCACACCTCCTCAGGATGTTCCAGCATCAGTGGCAGAGCCGGTGACACCTTCTGCTATTCCTTCGGCACCTCCTTCGTCGACTAGTTTATCTTTTGAGGAGCACACCAGAGAGCAGCTCGCAGAGGTATGTAGCGAGATTATTGGTCTTGGAGTTCGGTTGACTCAGATGTGGATTGAGCTAGAGGGCCTTGGAGCCCATACTACTTCTGAGCTCACTGAGTTACGGCGATTGGTGGAGACTAGTTTTGCATGCATGGAGGAGCTTTTCAGATCTTTTGCAGCCCCTGCAGCTCCACCAGCTGATGATGATGGTGTGATGATGGACATGACAGTGGTGATGGTACTGGTGATGGTGGTGACCATGCTGAGGGGAGTCAGGACAGAGCCATTGATATTATTGACAGAGACAGTGATAGTGACAGTGATGATGGCACTGATAGATATGAGGTTATCAGCCATGATCCTCTAGCTACCCCTACAGCTCTTCCACCAGCTGACTTGGTTGATTCCACGCCATACTTTATCACACCTGCTGATCTTCTTTCACCCCCTTCTACTAGATTGTCTAGGGTTGTACCTTCTCTAGGACCTTCAGGCAGCACTAGGAGTCGCCGGGCTTTAGCCCAGGGACATCCTAAGGCTTTGGCTCCTAGGTCTAGGATTAGTGCCCCATTTACTCTCAAGATTCCATCTGATGAGGACTAGCCTCACAGATGATTTATGATGTATGTTGTATCTTGACTATTTCTATTTACTATCATTGACTGTTGATGTATCTTGGTATCATTATATATTTCAGTATTGCTGATGAGTCAGCAAGATTTTATAACTGAAAACTTCATATTATATATATATATATGTGTGTGACTCTTTGATACTTACATTGTTTTCCTGATTGTTTCATTGTGATTGATATGCTTGAATTAATATGATACTCTTAGCATTTTGGCTCTAATACCCGATAATGCTTGAATTAATATGATACTCTTATCATTTTGGCTCTAATACCCGATAATGCTTCAATTAATATGATACTCTTGAGCTCTGATAAGTTCAGCTATGATTGAATTTAACTCCATTACTTTTTGAGGGGAAGTTTACTCCCTTTTTCTAATGACTGACAAAAAGGGAGAGTATGATTAATTTATTTGGTTGTTTGTAATTTCCAAATTTGATCTGATACCAAAAGTGCATATTGTTTGTTCTGATTAGAATTGTCTAATTAAGGGAGAGATTTATTCTTCCTGACTATGCAAGTTGTGGTTTATATGAGCTTAAAATCATATTCATGAAATATCATATATGAAATTTGAAAATTAATGTTGATTTACTCAAGATTTTGTCATCATCAAAAAGAGGGAGATTGTTGGCTCTCCTAGTGATTTTGATGAATAACAAAAACTTGAGTACATATTGTATACTAATGTTTACTTTCAGTTATGAGTTTTCAGGAAGCAAGCACCTCAAATTCTCAAAATTTAAGTATCATGGCATGTTGTGGCACGGAGCATTTTTTGCAATTTAAGATATCTTCTTCATGCAAAAAGGGCTTTTACATGCTCAATTATTGATTATTTATATTCCATTTAAGTTTCAAAATTGATGCTTGTGTTTTTGGCTTAATTTGCACTTGATTATGAATTTTTCAGAACCAAGTGTCGACACCTGTTAAGTCAAGTGTCGACACTTCAACATTTGGCACGTAGAAAAACTCTTTGGCATGCCAAGTGTCGACACCCAGGACTCAAGTGTCGATACCTGGAACTCAAGTGTCGACACTTAAGTTTCCCAAGTGTCGACTCAAGACCTCAGATTTTTTGAAAATACAGAACTTAGCCAATGGAGTATTTTTGTATCAAGTGTCGACACCTATGAATCAAGTGTCAACACCTATGAATCAAGTGTCGACACTTGAAAGTTCAAGTATCGACACCTGGAAGTCAAGTGTCGACACCTGACAGCCAAGTGTCGACACCTGACAGCCAAGTGTCGATACCTGACAGCCAAGTATCGATACTTGGATTCTGACAGGCCTAATAGATCTATTTTTCTGACTTGCAAAAACGTCTTTTCAAGCTCCCAATGGCTAGATTCGATGCACAAACGGTCACAAACCATTTTTTGGAAGTTTTTCTTTGTATTTAAGCTTCACCAACTTCATTCTTGAGGCATTGAAGTCCATTGAAAGCTAAAAAGCTAAGATTCTCTCAAAACTTCACTTCAAGACTTATTTAAAGTTTGATTCCCTGAAAAAGCTTACAAGTCCATCCTTACATCATTCCAAAAGAAGAGTTTGAAGAATATTCCAAGGAGGAGACAAGTCAAAGCATCAACTTGAGCTTCAAAGTTTTTATTCTACTCTTGAAGAGAGTTTGTCTTATTTTTAAAATTGTATATCTGATTTTATCTTGTGATTTGACCTTGCTTTCAAGGATGTCTTGAAAGAAGGTTGTTGTGGTTTGTTGGTAAGCCAAAAGGACAAAATCAACTAGGGTTAACTTGTGAGCCCAAAGACAAAACAAGTGTAAAGGTTTGTTGGTGAGCCTAGGTGATAAAACCAACATAGGTTTTGACTTGTAAGCCTTTTGAAAAACAAGTCGATTGTAATCTTGGTTGGATTATAGTGAAATTTTCAAGGGTGGCTTGGGGAGTGGATGTAGGTGCTAGGTTTGCACCGAATCACTATAAACTTTGTGTTTGCATGTGATTGCCTCCTCTATTTCTTGCTCTTTGTTTATTGCAATCCATTTATTGCTTTCCGCTGCATTCAATCTAGTGCATTGAATTTATTACTCACAAACACCACTAGATCTTCACATTATTGCATTAAATTTTTTAAAGACCCAATTCATTCCCCCCTCTCAGGCTCCATTTATGGGCAACAATAATCACATTCTTGTAAGTAAACAATATAATCATCTAAAATAGCCGATCTTCTAATTCTAGTAGATCTCTGAAATATTTCAGGTTTAGTGTTATTATGATTATTTTTAATTAGGCCCGGTTCATTAACAGGCTATTCAAGAGGTGGTGTATCAGCCTCTTGTTAATGTTCCATAGCCTCAGGATAAATAATTTCATGTAGAACATCTTAGGTGTTGTTGTAATAGAAAAAGATTCTCTTATTTCCTTTAATACCATATCATGTGGTTTATCACTCCCACTGTTATCAGTATTTTGAATGAACCTAGCTATTCCAATTTCAACAATTCTGGTAGTATGTGATGGACAATAAAACTTAAAACCTTTTGACCTTTCTGGATATCCAATAAAATAACAACTAATAATTCTGGAATCCAATTTCTTTTTTTATGGATTATATAATTGAACATTTGCAGGACAATCCCATATATGTAAAGGTGCTAAATATAGTTTCCTACTCATCCATAACTCAAAAGAAATTTTAGAAATGGCCTTACTAGGAACATGATTTAAGATATACATAGTGATTTTCAAGACTTTTTTTATAAATATAAAAGTACTGATGAATTACTAATCATACTCCTTACCATGTCTATCAATATGCAATTATGTCTTTTAGCCACACCATTTTATTGAAAATTTTCTGATATAGTGTATTATGTTACAATATCACACTGTTCTAATAATTTAGCAAAAGCCTAGGATTATGGCCATATTCATTATATCTACCATAAATTTACCATCCCTATCAGATCTCACAACCTTAATTTTTCTATCCAATAAATTTTTTACTTTATCTTTGTATACTTTAAAAGCTTCCAAAGCTTCAAACTTTTCATGTAATAGGAAAACATAATCATAACATGAGAAATCATCAATAAATATGATGAAATACCTTTGCCCTCCAAAATAAGGTAAAAAAATAGCCATAAATATAGATATGTATCAATTCTAAGAGTCCTTGACTTTTAGTGGCATGCCTTTTATTATTTTTAATTTAATTTTTTTTAATGCAATCGATGCACATACCAAAGTCACTAAAATTTAGATTTGGTAAAATACATTTTTTAACCAATCTAGCTATCCTTTCTTTTGATATATGACTTAATCGTCTATGCCATAACATCGAAGAACTCTCATTTATAATACCATATTTTATTCTATATTGATATTCAAAATAAGTAAAAGCTTGTGCAAAAGAAGAATCTAAATTTATTTTATATAATCCATTGTATAATGTTCCAGTACCAATTAAAATAGAATTGATCATTAATTTGAAACTTAAATTTATAAAAATAAATGAAAAACCTTCTAAATCAAATTTTGCTATTGGTACTAAATTCTTAGATACTGAAAGAATATAAAAGATATCATGTAGATCTAATTGAAAACTGGTATCTGTATTAAGTCTATAGGTCCCAACTAAAATAACTTTGGCCTTCATCCAGTTCTTCATAAAGACCTACTACTCTCTATCATTTGATTTCTAGCTTGAAAGTAATCCCTACAATGAATTAGAAATATGAATTGTAGCATCAGAATCAATCCGCCAAGTATTAGAAGGAATATCAATAAAATTGGTTTTGTAACAAACAAGTAATAAAAAAATACCCTTCTTTTCGAATCATTTCCTTCTATTTTCATAATCCTTCTTGACATGTCCCTCCTTGTTATAGAAGAAATATTTCAATTTATGTGAATCTTTCTTTAATGGATTGTTCTGTCCTTTATTTTCTTTCTTCATCTTCTTTCTTTTAAATCATTTCTCAGAAACATGTGAACAACTGGAACCCCTTCTTGTCTCATTCTCTCTTCCTCTTGCACACATTGAAAGATAAGCTCGTTCATTGATCAATATTGTTTATGTATATTATAGTACATCTTAAATTGAGTAAACTATGATGGAAGAGAGTTAAAAATAATCTGAACAAGAAAGTTTTCAGATATTGTCATTCTAAGGTCATTTAGTTTTTCATCTATATCACGCATTTTTATAATATACTTTCACACTCTAAAAATTCTATCATATTTCATAAAGGTTATCTTGTTCATTAGGGTACTAGCTAAAACTTTATTTGATTTAATAAATTATTGCTTTATAGAAGAAAAGTACCTAGAAGCTAATTGATTATCAGGAATAGATTCTCTTATATTTCTTACTATAGAGATCTTAATAATCATGAGAAACAATCTATTAGAATGCTCTCACTTTTCATATAATTCTTTTTGATCAAGAGAACTTATGAAAGTTAGTGGACCAGGCTAAGATTTATGAAGGGCCAAATCTAAGTCTAGGCATCCTAAAATAATAAAAGTTGCTCGTGCCAATCAAAATAATTTGATCCATTCAATATAAAAATATTGATTAGATGTGATGAAAGTGAAGCAAGGGACATAGCTATAAATAGAAGAATATCCATACAGTTACTTTTATGATACAGATTTTAAAAATAATAATTTGTCAATAATACTTATCATATAACAATAAAATATCTTTGGATAAGAATTATAGTATACAATAAGTATTGTAACTAATTTAATCATAAATTTAAACATAATAATGCTAAGACATGCATTATATAAATCATAAATATAAATTTTTTATAATATATAATAATATAAAATATGTAAACAACAATCATAATTATGGCATAAACATATAATTTATATTTATATTATGATCCATTATATTAGTTACACCTTCGGTGGTTTAGCTTATTATGATTATAAAAATTCAAGATTATTTTCATCTTTGGGTATAGAACTTTTCGTCTTTATGCAATTCAAGCTAGTCAACCTATAACTATCACTTTTATATTTTATTATAGTTACCTTTGGGTCAACTGTAATAGACATACCTTTATGTAATTTCAAAATATAATGAGAGAAAAAATCATTAGCCCTCAAAGATTCATCTATTGAAAGTCCATAGAGTACTCCGGGCCCTTTAGGACTACATGAAAATACTCTTGAATAATGTAATAGTGAATCAAATTATTTATAAATAATTTAAAAATACTTAAATATTTTATTATTTATGAAGAACTTAATCAAAATGCTCTTCAAGTCATTATGAGTCCAATGGCTTAAAAATCACTTAAATCAGATGTAAAATGAGCAAGTTATAACAATTTTAATAAAATTCAATGAAAAAGGACTAAACTATAAATAGCAAATAATACAGGGGGCTTACTATAAAACATAATTTAAAAACTGATAGGGATTTAAATATATTTTTAATTTGGACTAATATGTAATTTAAACTTTCATAGGGGCTAAAATGCAAAAATCTTCTTAACACAAATTAAAATTGATCCAATGTGATTGGGTTCGGTCATATCTTTGATTGGGTTTAACTAAAATTGATTAATGGATTTTGGTTTTAAACAGGTTGAAACTCGAAACCCGTTAATCCTTTCTCCTTCTCCTCACGTTTCTTCTCCCAATCAACCCTCAAAATCACCATTAATGGCCGTTTAGAGCTTAGGATTTTTCCTGATGGAGGGCCGCTGACCAAAACCTACCATCGATGACCATTTTTTGGTCGCCGGCCACTCGATGGCTAAAAACCGGTGGTGAAGAAAGATCAAAACCATGGATTTTATGCCAAAAAAATGTCAAAAAACATGACTAACAATTGATTTCTTCTTCAGCAACACTCCGTTGATGGATCATCGGACCATCCTGACTGCTGGTAGCCTTCTCCTGACTGTCGGCAAGCCTAAATGATAGTTCCAAGTTTGGTACCGGCTTCGACTAATGGTTTGCCCATTGTTCCTAGCCACCGGGATGCCTTCAACGGCCACAGATCACCGCCTTACACCGTTCCCATCTTCTGATGATTAATGGGATTTCAAGATTTCTTGCACCGATGTTCCCCAAAATTTAGGAAAGAAACTAGACCAAAAGAAAGAATAAGACCCATTTCACCCTCTTAATATATTTTATTTATCCATTTATTTATTAATTTAAACTATAATTCTATACAAATAAATAAATGAAATATAATAAAAGGGTGGATTTTGGTATGGTGGCCCAGTGATGGACCACCTGACGGGTGGCCAGATGGGAAAGGGAACCGGGATCTTTCCCATAAGAAAGATTTCATTTTAATTTCACAAGTAAAACAAACTAATTTTTCAATCCTTAATTTAATTCCAAAATATAAAACATAATTTTAAATTTTAGAATTAAGCCAAGATTTATCTTAAATTCTTGCATGCACATAAAGCATGAAACCATGGCTTTGAAACCACATGTTACAAAAATTTTTAATCCTTTATGTCTGGATATGCTTTTATGTACATGTAAAGTCATAAATTACGGAAGACATATTTGAACTATTGTCATGGTCTGTAGATCGCGCAGTCCTTAAGATATCCCTCCTTGATTGCGAGACCACTGGTCTTCTCTCTCCTCATCCTCTTTTCCTTACGTAGACGATCGATGGGGAATCGTTTACTACTATTATGAGAGTTGGACAAAAGGGACTAGGTAATCCTTATATTTATAGCTGCATATGTCCCTTCCATCAGAAGACTAAAATCTTAGTTAGAGTTTCACTCCAGTTCTGCTTGGTTAATTTCATTAGAAATAATTTTTTTTAATCAATTGAACTCTGATCTAGTATATATAATTGATTCAAAATTTGAACATAATAAGATGATAATTAGACCATAAATATAAGATTTTAAATCTAATAGGGCATGCTTGCTGACTCCATTTCACATAGAAGATAAAATGGATGAATCCAAGTTGAAAATTTTTCTAGTAATTAATTAGAAAGATATCTCTCTCTATGGGTTAAAGAGGGAGGTAGGAAATTGCCCCCAATTTATTAAATCTAACTTCAATTACTTAGCCACATTATCAGCTCACGTAGTCCAATAATACTTAACTTATAGCTGTCATAGCAATATTATTTAACTAAACGAAGGAAGAAAAACTAGCTAGCTTTCAGAACAACTTTTCAATTACTTGCAAATTTTAATAGCATAACACTCTCTGAGCCAATGATGGACCTCATAGGTCCGACCTGTCTGTAAAAATTTTAATAACAGACAAGCTGGAAAAGGGACAGAGAGTTTCTCCTCAGATCATGTAATCAATCAAAACAGTGATCTTTATTTTCGTTTTGTTAGCAGTTATTTACACTGGAGAAGTGGATAACATTTATTACACCCTTCTTCTCGATGATCAAATGACTTACACTCAGGAACAAAAACTGATTCCCACAAATTACCAGCACAAATTATGCGAGTCCGCAATAACAACAACAATCACTCGGTATCCGAGGGGCCCAACGTCTGGAGCTCCTGCGGCTCACCGGGCTCACTTCTCGTGGAACTCCCGGAGCAACGGTAAGGTCTCCGCGTTCCACGCTCTCGTATTGTCCACGTGGCAGCAGGAGCGGAAGTCTTTCAAGTCATCGAGATTTGCGAACTTGGACGCGGACGATGAAGAGGAGGAGATTTGGCGGAGGATTTCCTCGAAGCGGGACTCGTCGCATGGGACGGCGAGGGGGCCGGCGCGGGCGGAGAAGCCGTACTCCTCCTCGGCCTCCGAGAGGAGCTTCCGGAACACGGGGTGGTTTAGATGCGACGCACGAACCACGAAGCGGCGGCCCCTGCTCCCTACGCTGACGGCCACGTGGCCGGCCGGCACGTCCGCCGGCGCCCTCCAACCTCGTCCCAGCGCCGCCCTTATCCTCCACCTGCGGAGTATCTTGCACACCCTCGCCACGTACCGGATCTTGCCACACTTCCCCATATCTCTCTCTCTCTTTCTTGTTTTGGTTGGTCCTGGCTCTGGGAGGCGAAGGGGGGGAGGGGAGGGATAAATGGATGCGAGGGGAAGAGAACGGGCTTGCAAGTGGGGTTAATTACGAGAGGAGAGAGAGCGGTGGTAGCGCGTAAGGACCGGAGATGGGGGAGGCAAAGATTCTTCGCCTCTTGGTGCGACAGCTGTAACGTCGTACGGATAAATCATATTTATGCGGCTTTTTGGATGGATTTTTTTTTTTTTTCCTTTTTCTAGCTATCACTAGGACTACTTCATTTACCGCTGGATGCGACGGAGACGTGACGTGTTAAGCGGCAACAAAACATGCTTGTGTTAGTACTAAAATTGTAAAGGCTGCACGGACGGATTCATGCACTTAATCGTTGTGAGTTGATGGGACTGTACCGAAGAAGTCCAATCATGTTTCCATGGAACTGCGGATACTATGAAATACGTAAAACGGTACTTAACTGTAGCAGACCAATCTTACAGTTTCAAGATCAAAAAAATAAAATAAATTAAAAATATTAAAAATAAAAATAATTTTTTTTAAAAAAAAATTAAAATAATAAATGTGCCTTCCTCCTGTAACAACATCTCGTTAAACATGCTGCATATTTAAAAAAAAAAAAAAAAAGAAATCTTCGTGCGAACAAAATTAAAATATCTCCAATTCTCCCTTCTACTAAGAGATGATCAAAATATCAATATCAATATCAATATTCCGTTTTAAATAAAAAATATATTTGGTTATATTAAGCTTAAAATTCAACTAAAATAGGATGTGAATCCTAAAATCATTAAAATCAAAAACGAACTAAACAGAACTCTTAAAAAAATTATGACATGGTAATGAATCTCGTCAATTGATGTATGCAAAGCTTGGCTATCTTATAAACAGCATTGAGATCCGATCAGACTTTTTTTGCTCCTCTCATCCCCTTACGTTGCAGGATAGACTTGCATAAATAATTATAAAGTGATGCTTATGCTAAAATCTAGTCACCGAATGCAATGTGCCACAGGTAATGTGGCATGAACCACAAGCGTGCGGTACCGTCTCTTTACTGCTGGTTGCGGCGGGTTCTGGCCATTTGGTCGTGGCATGTTGGGAGCCGGTACCGTACTGCATGACGGTGGTTTAGCTTCTCCAGGCATTTCAACGCGCGGAGCCGTGTCTGCATGGAAAATGTCCACATGGGGTTTCTCTGATCATTAGCTACTACACTTCAAATTATTTGGGTATCTGAAAACTGGCACGAGTACTTTGTTCAACAATTTGAACGTGCATATAATTTGTTGGTTGACCATCCAATCTAAATCTTCGGGTGATGAACCATTGTGGTAAGATACTAATGATCAGTACAATATGAAAGCATTGTCCTTGCTAGTCTTGAGCATATGTTGAATTGGAACCCATTACCCACAGATTGTTGCGAAACTTCTTTATATGCAAAAACTAATTGAAAACATGTGTCAGTTGACCCAGTAAATTAATGGATGGGGGTTCTTAGATATATGAAGTAAAGAAGGAAATGTCAAATAGTAGCAGCCGTTGATAATGTATTATATGCCACTTATGCTACACTTATTCCTAATTTACAAAAATGCTGAATGAGTTTTGAAGATCCTATGTGAATGGGAAGCTGATTAGATGCTTCCTCTCCTAGGAAATTCGCTGAACTCGTGTACTCTGATGTGATGGATTGTCTTTACACAAGGTTGTATAATTTACCCATCTCATAAAAAAAAAAAAAAAAAAGGAAAAATAAAACTTCCAACGGTTCTCATTAGAACTGTTTTTTAAATTTCCTCTCTCCCTTGGCCCTCCCTCTTATCAAGACCCGATTCTCTTGTCTTCTTCTCCTCCGGTGATTCGATCTCTTAATAATTCTTAGCATGATTTTAGATGATCATATGATTTTAAAAATCACATGATTTTAGGTGATCACATGATTTTAAGGATTATATAATAACCCATATCAGCCCATAATATTTTTCTTTATTAGTATGATCCTGTATTGGTATATATTATTTTTCTTATATAGAGTTTATATACAGTGGTGACCCCTCAACTTTTTCATCACTTCCGGTTATAAATTAGTTTTTTTAGGTAGAATTTCATATATTTAGATATTTGCTCCCACTTAAAATTTGGTATATATAGATTTTGACCCCTGTTCTTCTCCCCAATTTTCCATATTAATCCCTTACCATTCTCGTAGCAAAAGCAAGAAAATGAGAAAGATCGAGGCCCCGAGAATCTCCCATTCATAAGTTTTGGTTCACACTTTCTTCTAGTACTCTAAGATGAGCCCTAAAGTCCCTATTTGTCCTTTTTTTTCAGAATTTTGTAGGTTTTTTGTTGCTTTCGTGATTTTGGAATGCTGGGTTTGCTAAAAATGTTTTGCTTTTTGTGTATGTGTCAGTGTATGATTGTATGCATGCATGTATGTACATGCGTGGTGTGGAAGTGGTTGTTTTGGACGTAGATTTATCATATTTGCTTCGAGAATCTTGCAAAAATATTTTAAAAAAATAAATATCGTAAATCAGCTTTTTCTACTTGAAAGTTGGATCACTTCTAACTTTCTCTTTTCTTTTCATTACTTTTTTCTTTTTTATAATTATTTAAGAGAACATAAAGGGTTTCCTTTTTCTAAAGAGTCCATTTCAACGAAAAAGAACTCAAAGAGAAAGAGACGACATCAACATTAACTCAAGCTTCCTCGGGTTCTATTCAACATCCTTTTCTCTTCATCTCTTTTGTTTTCTAATTCATTTTTCTTTTATAACTTTATTCATATTTTAGGGTCATTGTGAATAGAAAAATTAGTGATTTTTTCAAGAAAAAAGAAGTAGCATATTACAAAGATTTTACTTCAAAAATTAAGAAAAGATGGATGGATAAATTTATTAGTAGATGTGATACTATTTTGTAAGAAATATAATATTCATGTTCCAAATATGATTACTACTTATAAACGAGGTGGTTGAGGTCGTCGACAAAATGATATTACAAACAAGCATTATTTTCGGGTTGATATATTCAATACTGCTACTGATACTCAATTTCATGAATTATATAGTAGATTTAGTGATGATGCAGTTGAGTTATTAATTTGTAGCAGTGCTTTGGATCCTAGAGATAGTTATAGGTTATTCATTTAGAAAGTATAAGTCAGCTTGTAGAGATATTCTATCCCGAATATTTTAATGAACATGAAAGAAGACTTTTGAGATTCAATTACGACATTATCATATTGATGTTCTAAAGAATCTTGAGTTCCAAAATATGTCTATAATTTTAGAATTATATCAAGAATTTATGAGAACAAGAAAATCAGATATTTATCCACTCATTAATAGACTGATTCATCTTGTATTGATTCTTTTAATTTTAACTACTACTGCAAAGGGAGTATTTTTAGCAATGAAGATTGTCAAGCTAGATTGCGCAATAAAATGAAAAATGACTTTCTTATTGATTTTTAGTTACTTACGTTGAGAAGGAAATAGCTAAAAATTTTATAGTAGATTTCATTATTGATGAATTTAGTTCTATGAAACAACATCGAGTTCAATTCAAATAATATTTATAAAAAAATTTTTAAATTAATTTTAATTATTTATTAGTATTTTTTATTTTTATATTTTCTTGGCCCTTTTGGAAAAGTTGGTGTGGTCTGTCCTTGTTTTTACACTAGTGTATATAATCTTTGAGATGTACATGATGTGATTGAAACAATGATATAACCCTTGAGATGTACTGAATATGATTAAAATAGAGATATAAAGTCCTCTCTCTTATTTTTCTCTTTTTTTATAAATTTTTAATATGGTATCAAAGTCACTGATTAGCTAATGTGCCATCGTCATCTTTCCACCTCTATTATGGCTATTGTTGTCATATTTAAAATTCTTAAAGATCTCCATCTAATCTATCGATCTTTAGTTCCCTATAGATTCTTTGTTTTTTAGTGGATTTGTAGATCCTTTATTTTTTGATAGATTAATACTTGAAGATCTTTTATTCTTTGATGAATCTGCAGCTCTACTCCACTTTTTTCTTAACTTTAGATCTTTGATCATCTCTTCTCATCGTCACTTGTCCTCTTTCTCACCATCTTTGGCTTCACTTATTGCCTTGTCTCCAGGGATAGACCACACCAACTTTTTCGAGGATCAAGATAATATAAAAACTGAAAAATATTAAAAAATAATTTAAATTTATTTAAATATTTTTTTATAAATATTATTTGAATTGAACTCGATGTTGTTTTATAGGACCAAAAACTAATATAGGCACGTCAAATTTTATCATATTGATTCATAGGATATTCCCAATTTGTTTGCACAATCCAGGATCTCTTTTCAATTCATGAATATCAATATTTTTTGTTATAACTTTTATTTTTTTAGATGTCATTTCTTCTGTAGGAATGGTGCCTATTCTTGGAGTTGGTTGATGAGTTCAATCTCAGCCTCAACCTCAGGTGTTGGCTGTGTAGCTCTACCATTAATTTTTCTGCTATTTTTTTCTTAAAAAAATATTAATTTTTTTACACATAATAATCATAAAATATGAATAAAGTTATAATAAAAAAATAAAATTAAAAAAGAGAGAAGAAGATAAGAGGATATTGAATAGAATTTGAGAAAGCTTAAGTTAATGTTGATGTCGCCTCTTTCTGGTTTGAGTTTTTTTCCCTTGGAATGGACTCTTCACTCTTGGAGCCGTGTTTCTATTTTTCCTTTACAATCTTAACTTTTTATTTGTTAGAGTATGTTTAAACAAGTAATTTAAATTCTATTTAATATAGAAGAAGGAAATCCTTTGTCTTTTCCTAAATAATTATGGAAAAGAAAAAAATTAATGAAAAGGAAAGAGAAAGTTAGAAGTGATCCATCTTCCAAATAGAAAAAATTAATGTATGGTATTTGTTTCCTTTTAAAACTTTTTTTCCAAGTTTCTCCAAGCTGTATTCAATACCAGTCAATTTTAAAGTAACCAAATACCTATATATTTAAAATCTTGCCTAAAAAATCTAACTTATAAAGGGAAATTACAAAAAGTTAAGGGGTGGGGGGGGGGGGGCGCAAGGCCCCCCTGCCCTCCTTGTGATCTGCCACTGCTTGTCTCTGAGCATCGAGCCCCATTGCAACTGCTATTTTCTATTTGTCTTTTCATAGCCATGCCATTTAAAGTAGCCACAATAACTAACATGTTGCCCAGCAAAGTAGTCCAAGAGGGAGAGTGAATTGGATATTTTAAAAAATTTAAACATTTATGTGTTGCACTTAGAGTGTTTGTGTAGCAAAGTGATTGTGCTAAATGAGATATGCAGCAGAAGTAGAAAATTAAGTGCAAAGTAATAAGAGCAAGTGAAAAAGAAGCAAACAACCACAAACACACAGATATATAGTGGTTCGGTACACTCCAAGCACCTACATTCACTTCCCAAACTTTTTCTTGAAATTTCTCACTATAATCTATCAAAGATTACAGCCGACTTATTTTCTAAGACTTACAAGTCAAACCTCGTTGGTTTTATCACCTAGGCTCACCAACAACCTTTACAACTTGACTTTAATCCGGGCTTACAAGTCAAACCCTAGTTGATTTTATCTCTTAGGCTCACCAACAACCTTTAACACTAGTTTCAATACCTTTGAAACTAGCAACAATAAATAAAAGCAAGTACACAAAAATAAGCACACGAAATAGCTCCTAAATGAGCGAAAATAAGTGTCGATGAAGCTCTTCTTGAATACTTGAGTTGTCTCCTTCTTGGAATCTATGAATGCACTCTTTTTAGCTAATGATTTGAAGGCTCAAAGTTAAGTTGAAGACTTTTTCAGGTGGAATCAATTTTTTAGCTCACACTTGTCTTTTCTCAAAAGATGAACTTTGTCTCTTCTTGGATTCTTGTCTTCAATGAGTTTGGTAAGTGATAAATAGCTCAAAAACATAGAAAAGATCATTGGAGACCATTAGAGTGAAGAAATTAGCTGTTTGGAATTAATTTTGAACTTCTAAAATTAGCTGTTATACTAAGTGTAGATACTTGAATTTCTTCATAAGTCGATTTGTGAGTCGACACTTAAATCGACACTAGGTATAAATTTGAATTTCTAGGGTTCTGCTTTACTTTCGCTCTCAGACTTTGAGTCGGTCTCTAAGTCAACACTTGAATTTATGAGTCGATACTTGAGTCTGTGAGTCGTTTTTCTGAGTCGACACTAGGCAAAAAGATCTTGAAATAGCATATTCTGTTTATTTTTTGTTCTTAGGCCTTGAGTCGACCAGTGAGTCGACACTTAAAGCTTGTGAGTCGACACTTGAGTCTGTGAGTCGACCTGTGAGTCGGCACCTGGCGTGCCATTTAAAACTTTGCATGCTGGTCTTTTGAAATGTCAATACTTTCTTCATGAGTCGACCTGTGAGTCAACCTATGAATCGACACTTGATCCATAAGCCGATACTTTGAGTTGACATTTGCATTGTGCCATTTCAAAAAAGTGTACCAAACTCTAAAATTTCTAAATTTTTGTCCAAGATCCTCTTAGACTCATCTTCATAAAGGCCAAAGTAATCATTTTATCAATATTCCAAGATGAGAAAATAGTTTAAACATTAAAATTCATCTTGCTTTGATGTTAGTAACTTTAATACTTTTGAGTGAAAATTTGAAGTACTTGTGACCTGAAATTCGTACTCCAATTCAAACATTAGTCTAAACATATACTCAACAATTTGTTATTCATCAAAATTAGGGAGCCAAAGACAACACAACATATCACTCTACTATGTTATCATAGGCAAGCCACATCATTATCGACCACCCATGAAATTTGACTACATCATTATTATTTTTTTTTTTGATAAAATGGTGTATTCATTGCACAGAACAAAGATGAATACAATCTAAAGAGTTAGCTAAGAAAATATCCCTAAGCTGTACAGGAGCAGAGTGCCAATTAGACCACAGGACAAACCCCGTATGATGAGCGACAAAGGAGGCTACCCAGTCTGCAGTTGATTTGGTCTCCCCGTAGATATGCCTAATAATCAGAGTGTCACAGCCCTGCAACATGAGTCTAATGTCATGGACAATGGAATAAGCTACCAGGACTGAGGAGGAGTGCATAAGCTAAAATATGACCGTGGCAGAGTCACCCTCAATGATGAGTTGATCAAAATGAAGAACTACCGAGCATACCTAATCCCAGCCCACATCGTGTATAACTCCACAGCAAGAACCAAGGAATCCATGAGGGGGATACCCCCAGCAGCCAAGAATCCAAGACGGGAGTCCCAAATAACGAAGCCCGCTCCTCCCATCCTACGGCGAAGGCTTCCATCGAAGTTGACAGTGACAAAAAGCAGAGGATGAGGTTCCCAAGCAATAAAGACCCTCCGGGGTGCTCGACGAGCGAAAGGGGAACCCCAGATCTCTGCTGACATCATTGTCGACCTCTAGTACTTGACAGCAGCACTCCTGGCTCTCTTCATCAGCATCCCAGGAGAAGACCTTGCGAATGCAAAAATCTGCTCATTTTTAGAAATCCAAATATGATATGCCAAGTAAGCAATAAAGGAGACCTGGATCGTAGGTGCCGTCCTCAGCAGTACATAAAAGAAGTCAACGATGTGATCGGGCTGGGAAGAAGGGTCATAGAAGCCAGCCAATGGCCATATCATCCTCGCTCGAATACAGAGAAAGATGGCGTGAGACTGAGACTCGCCCGGAGTCTCATAAAAAGGACAATTAGAAGTAATGTGAATGCCTTTGGAAATAAGAAACATGAGTAGGAGGCGATGCCAGGCGAGTTTCCAAATAACAAAGAGACCCTGGGGTGAAGTAGTAATGTCCAGATCTAGTGATAGCTCCAAGACAAATGATGGTCCAAGGTGGGCCATCCAATGAGATCAGAGATGGGCACATGGGATGACGTCGTATGTCGCCAAACTCTGATATCCCAGCACGGGTGAACTGGAAGGGCTATGAACAGGACCCTAAAGCCGAGGATATCCCCGAAGGTGGAAAGAACAACATCCGTATCCCAACTGGCCTGCCCTGGTCGCTGAAGATCAGCAATGGTAATGGAAGGGGGCGTGAGCACTAAGATGAAAGTAGGCCACCGAATTAATGGAATGTCTGATATTCAAGGATCATGCATAAATCTGATTGATCGGCCATCTCCTAAAACCCAGGATAGTTGAGGGATGATGAGCGGAGCCCTAGAAAGCATCTCACGCCAAAGAACCGATGACTTCGTGGTGGGACGAGGGCAGTCATCAGGATCCGTAGGGATGTCTCCATATTTGGCCTTAATAAAGGAAGACCACATTCTATCTAGACATAAGAAAAACCTGGCTACATGTTTGGATAGGAAAGTCTCTCTCCTGTCAAGGAGAGAGGGTATACCTAAGCCTCCAATCTGAGTAGGTCGGCATACGATGTCCCATCTCATCAGATGAATCCTTCTACGAGCAGAAGAGGAATCCCAAAGAAATGATCGAATCATCTGCTCGACCTTGATAATGACACCCTTGGAAATAAAAGCATTGGAAAGCATATAAAAAGGGAGAGAGGCTAGGATAGAGCGAATAAGAGTAAGCCTACCCATCATGGAGAGCGATCTAGCCTGCCATCCCATAATCCTATCGCTCACTAAAGCCAATAAAGGGGCGCACTCATGCTTGGTCAGCCTGGTGCATGATATGGGTATTTCCAAATAATGGAGAGGGCCCTGTCGCTCCTGAATACCTAGCATATGAATGATCTTGCAATGGAGAGTAGAGGCAATCTTGGAGCTGAAATAAATTCCTGATTTCTGGAAATTGACCCTCTGGCCTGAAGCATAATAGTAGTGCTCAACCACTCTCCTGAATCTCCTAGAATTATCAGGAAGCCCGACCAAGTAATAAAACAATCATCCACGAAGAAGAGATGAGAGACCGACGAGGCTCCCGGCCCAGAAATAAAGAATGGATCTGCGAATCCCGCACTGCCATCGAAAGAGTCTGGAAAGGAAGTCAGCACAAATGATAATTTTAGAAAGGATCGAAAGAATTCTATGGGGGATCCGTTAATCAGGATAGAGAAAGATGGAGCATTAATTCAAGCCATAACTTTAGAAATCCATGAGAGGTGAAAACCAAAGTCCTCTAGTGCTTTGACTAGAAGGTCCAGTCTACACAGTCATAAGCTCTCTCCATATCTAGCTTAATAGCCATAAGACTGTGCCGCTGAGATGCTCGATGAAGATCATGCATAAATTTCCGAGCAATTAGAATATTGTCAGTAATATTATGGCCTCCAATAAAAGCACCATGCTAAGGGCTAATCAGCTTTGAAAGAATTAGCCTCATCCTGTTCACCAACAGCTTAGCACAGACTTTATAAAGAGTATTGCAGAGGCTGATGGGCCAAAAGTGAGAGGGCAGGGAGGATCATGTCACTTCAGAATGAGGGCGATGTAAGTTTGCTTCCAGTTGGGAGGCATGGTGGTAGTATTAAAGAAGAGTTGAATTGCAGCAACCATGTCAACCCTCAGAATATCCCAGAAAGATCGAAAGAAAAAAGATGGAAAGCCATCAGGACCTGGAGCTTTGTTTTCCACCAAGGACCATAGAGCATATTTTACTTCCTCATCATATACCTGATTCAGAAGTAAATAATTCTGGAGAGCAGAAACTGAAATCTGGAAAGGAACAGAAGAAATAGAAGGAGAAATATGATTAAGAACAATCCACCTGGCTACAAAATACTGGAGAAATTCCCTTCAGATGTTTGCTTCGTCCTCGATCCAGCCCGCCTAATTGGAATAAAGAGCCCGGATCCTATTGGTATGTCTCCTGATGATAGCAGCATGATGAAAATACTGAGTGTTCCTATTCCCCTCTCGCAACCATTGCACCCTGGATTTTTGTCTCCAGAAAACTTCCTGGTTCTAAAGAAGGGTATGATGGCAAGCAAAAGAACTCCAAAGGGCCTCAAGACCCTCATTAGCTAAGTAGCCTTCGGTATCCTCCTTAACCTGCAAAGCATGAATAGAGGCTTCTACAGTCTTGATTTGGTCATAAGATTGCCTACCTCCACCTTATTCCACCAAAGTAGACGTCTCTTTAGAAGCTCCAATCTCCTGGATATCCTGTAAGCCACATCACCCCAAACAGGCATTGTCCAGACCTCCCTAGCAATGTTTTTGGCCTTCATATAAGAAAGCCAAAACTTCTCAAATCTGAAAGGCACAGGTCTGGTAGGAGGGGTATTCATAGATAAGAGAATAGGAGCATGATCATAAGCAATCCTGCTCAGGTGGCGCACTGTGTGATATGGAAAGAGAGAGAGCCAAGGAGTAGCATAGTATTTGTCCAATCTCTCCCACACTCTGGCCTGATCGGAGCGATTTTACACCAAGTGTGACGAGGACCTAGGAAACCTAAATCTATCAGTGCATTCTCCTGTATGAAGTTGAAAAACTTTCTAGTGCCAACATCCTAGGCAAAGGTTTACCACCTCGCTTGTCCTCCTGCCTATCTATGTGTTGAAGTCCCCTGCTACAACAGTAGGGATTCCTTGATCAATCAAAATGGAGGCTTCTTCCCCAGACCGTTCTTCTCTTTCTGTAAACATACTTGCATAGACGCCACAGAGGAGCCAAGAGGGACGGTCAGGTTCCGAAACCACAATAGCAACCAGCTAAAAGGATTTATGTAAAACATCAACCCTGGCAGCTCTTAAGGCCTAACTGACAATGATGCCACCAGCCAGTCCTTGGGAGAGCACTGAGTAAAATCCCCAATCCCTGGGAAGGTGGCGCCTGAGGCCATCTAGACTAGGACCAGAAATTCTAGTCTCCATCATCACACAAATCTGCGGGTGATATAACTGAAGGTACCTGTGATAAGTAGATAAAAGGAGTGTTTTTTAGCCCCCTTAACATTCTATACAAAAGTTTTCATAGATACAAAAGTCAGACTTGTTGTTCAGACCCCTGTCCAACCTCAACTCTTTTAACAACAGTGGAGGATTTCTTTTTCCCCCAAGCTTTCCCCCTTCTTTTACAGGAACATTAATTAGACCCTTCCCTTCACTGTTACCTCTAGTCAACCCCAGGGCCTGTCTGACCCTGTAACAGACAAACATGTGTTCACCCTGTCCAGAGAGTCCCTCAGAGGATAACTTTTAACTGTGGCAACTAAAGTATCAACCTGCAGACTCGCCCCTGCAAGCAGCTTTGGTCCCCCCAGAACAATCACTAGTGTGGAAACTTCCCCTCGATCCCCCCCACCCTGCTGGCCTGTTTAACTGAAAGGCCCTGTGGCTGGGTAACCGGCTTCCCTGCATGAGGCAGTGTCCGAAGAGGCTTCCCTGATCCCACCTTGACCTCCATTCCCTGCAAACGTCCTTCGATTCCTCCCCTTCCCCTGCCTCCTTAGCCATCACTAACCCTGCTGACCCAAAGTCCCCTTCCTCGCCCACTGTACCCTTAATCACCCCAGAGGATCCAACACCCTCTACCAGCCATTCTTCCCCACTGACCCACCCTCCATTGATTGTCCTACCCCAGATTGCCGAAGGAACCACTGCCAAAGCCGTAGGTCCCCGCCCCTCCTACCCCCAGGATTGCCGAAGGAACCACTGCCAAAGCCGTAGGTCCCCGCCCCTCCTCCAACCTTCCTGTTCCGGAGGGGGAGACAAGCCTATAAAGGTCCCTCCCTAAGGCCTCCCCAAACCATCCAGAACTCTCCCATGATTACCCTCCCACCTCCCTATTCATCCCTGATTTCCATCAACCCTACGCCACTCTTTTTTCATCTCCTCTTCCTACCCTCAAGGAACCCGGGAGAAGCTAACACATGCACTCCACTTAGAGCCCCTGGTTTCCCACCTTCATAACATGCACAGAGGGTTGGGGGGCAAACCTGATCGGAAGGGGCGGAGATGGACTTGAGAGAGAGAGGGAGATGATAACCTGGAATGACTCCTGCTCCGCTTGAGGAGACCGTACCATACTCGACCATCTGGTAATCCTGGTGGCCCTCTTTTGGAGGAATAAGCTGCATGCTTTCCGCTAGCACCGCAAAGAAACTCCCACCAGCCTCCTTCAGAGATCCTCCTCCCTCGAAGTGGTCAGAGGCCAAAGCTTCTGGTGACTTCCTCCTAGCCACCTTGGTAGGTTTTTGCACCCCTCCGAATCAGGTGGCGAGTTAGGAGTTGATGACTGCCGATTGGGAGAAGACCTTGTGGGAGAGGAAGACGGTGGGTTAGAAGAAGAGCCTGGGGCCTTCCCATGGTCAGAATTTGCAGCAGTCTTCCTAGAAGCCCCCATCGGGCGAGCTTGGCGTACCCTCGATGTTGTCAACCAAGGACCGAAGGTGAGTATCTCCCCCTCAGACGGAGAGATAGACCCCTGTACATGGATTCCTGGGCCCGACCTGCTTCGACCCCCGGTCGTGATGAAGTTGGCAGGGCACAACCTTGGAGTTGTAGCTCGGTCCTCCTCTATTCCTCTCGAAAAATGCAGACCTCAAACAGGTGCCCTATTCTCCCACATTGGAAGCACACAGCTGGCAAGCTCTCATAAACAAAATGCTGCCAGAAAACTATGTGCCTCCCTTGGATCAAAACTGCTGGTAGCAACGATTTGGAAGCATCTAGCTCTATGCGAACCTAAGCAAAGCCCGTTTTCCTCATTAGATCAGTGAAATTGTCCAAAGAAAGAGGGTACCTGCCTCCCCTGCGACTGCCATGATTATTGATGGCCCCAGTACTCCAACGGCAGTTCTGGTAGCTCATCCACACTACCGTTCTGTTGACTGGGCTTCTCTCTGGTAGGAAGTCTGACTACCACGGCACCAAAGCCATCAGCTACCCTGCGACATACCAAGGCCCAGCCTTCAACACCTGTTGCATTCCTCCTCGTTCCCACACGAACACCACATGATCCTTCCTCACCGAGAAGACCTCCGGATCCGAGGTCAGCTGCATCTTTAAACGGACCTCCTTCACCAACCTAGCCGCTGGAACTCGATAACCTAGGCTTCGGAAGATGACGACGAGGCCCTCCCATTTCCTCCGAGCTTCGTCAATCAAGGAATCTGGCATGACCAACACCTTGGAGAAGTTGAGCTGGAGGCGTTCCACTTCCTCCTCCGTCAGCTTATACGATGACCACACCGGCACTCGGGGAGGTCCGTGCACAATCTTCGCCCATGATTGGTTGCTCTCTTCCTTCCCCTCATTGCCTGAAGCTCTCCGCTCCTCATTAGTCAGCCACATTAGTAGACACATCAGTCAATCATATTAATGGACATTTAGTTTCCATATCAGTTAGCAATGTTGGTATTGCCAACCATATCTATTGGCTGTGACATTTCCTTAATCTACCATATCAGTTTCTTAATTGCTATATTAACTTCTATTCTACCATGTCAAATTATATAGTATCATGTTAGCTTGACACATTATCTTGCGATATCAAGTTCTAAGATGCAAAGTCAGCTCTTGTATTTATGTATCAACTATTGAGTTGTTATGTCATCTTTTGATTTGCCATACCAAATTTTGTGTTGTACGCCAACTTGATACATCAGTCTGCCATATCAAATTTTGAGTTACTACGTCAGCTACTGATGTGCTAAATTAGCTTTTGAGATGCTATAATAGCTCCTGATTTGCCACATCAGTCTCCTTGCTACATGTTAGCTTTTGATCTATCACTTCAATCTTTAGCTATTACATCAACTCCTGATCTACAATTATTTCAATTCTAAGTTGCTATTTCAACTTCTGATCTATCATGTCAACTTTTGGATATATTATAATCTAGCTTCTAAGCTCAAGTTGTTACCTATAGTACCATCTTAAATTGAGAGGGAGTGTTAGCATGATTTTAGATGATCACATGATTTTAGGATTTAGTTGATTTTAAAAAATCATATAATTTTAAGGATCATAGAATTTTGGGTGATCACATAAATTTAGAGATTATATGACTACTCATATCATCTTATAATATTTTTTTATTAGTATGATCTTGTATTAGCTTATATTATTTTTCGTGTATAGAATTTATACACCAGTTTATATAACTCTAAGATATATGAAATAGAGATATAGCTCCTGAGATGTACCAAATGTAATTAAGACATAGGTAGAAAGTCTCTCTCTCTCTCTCTCTCATGTGTTTTCTTCTTTATAAATATTTTAATAATGCCAACACCATAATGTGCTGACCCCTTGGCAATGGCAACCATGGAGAGCCTCATTGGCCTCGTGAATCGGGAATGGGAAGTTGATTAGATCTTTGGATTTAATCTTCTCCAAAAGGAAAATGAATCTATCATGAATGTCATGTTTCCATGTCCACTTGCTTATATTACATCAAATTGATTTTCTTGCAAAAAATGTAAGATAGTACTAGGATGTAAGTGCACATGCTTGCAGAATTTAATGCCATATAATAATTTGCAGACTAGAATTTTAAACATCTTATTTAATTCACTATAAGAAAAATATTATTTTAGCAACCGAAAAATTGGTTGTTAATAATTGAAAATCGACTGCAAAATTATTTGCAACCATTTTGAAACAGAAATACATCGGTTGCAAAAATATAGGTTGCAAATTTTGTGACCGATTGTATTCGGTAACAAAAATTTAGTAACTAATTTAGAGACTGATTATTTATTTTTTTGATATATTTATAAAATTTAAATTTTTTTTGGAAATGATTTTCAAGTTGGAAAATCGGTTGCAAATTCGGTTGCTAAGTAATTATTTTTTAAAAAATATTTTAAAAAATGGTGCAAAATCAGCTGTAAATTAATAAAAATTTGAAAAAAATTAAAAATCGATTACAAAATAATGCAAATTAATAAAATTTGAAAAAAAAAATTAAAAATGGTTGCAAATTAATAATTTTTTTTAAAAAAAAATTGGTTGCAAAATCAGTTGCTAATTAATAAAAATTTAAAAAAAATTAAAAATTAGTTGTAATGTGTTCGATTACATTATATAAGTTCTTTAAATTGCTAGCTGCTAATGCATATTTATATGCATCTTAGATAATATAGTACTTTGTCTAAAGCTGAGAAAAGGGATATGACTTGAAGTAGAGAAATACAACATATATAACCATCCCTCCAAATTGATAAGTACAGCACAGGCAAAATAAATGCAACCTTAAAACAACCCTCTCGGACTATATTTTGTTTATTATCAAATGAAAGAGCCCATTGGCTTCTCTTAAACATATGGAAAAAATCTTATCTCAAGCATGCTAGAAAGAAGACTAACCAGATTATTCAACATGTATTAAAGAATAAAGCATTTCTAAAGCTACCATTACAATGTTACTGGTTATGGTGACTATAGCAGAGCCATGATGTTAACTGCTCAAGCAAATTCAATATTTAGCAAAAGCAATTCAATCAGCTAGCAATCTGCTACAAATGTAAAGTATATTCAGACTGATGAGGAAATATCTATGCATAAGTTATCTGTCACATGAACATCACTTGCCACTCGAAAGAAAGCAAAACATGTGAAGTTGTAAAAAGTTAAAATAAATGTCATACAGAAGGTGTCATGGTTATTGTTTTCCAACACAACATCCATGTGCTTACTGCAATCTAATGATAAGTGATTCTTTGACATTACATAACCTCCAAACTTTCTTATACAAGAACAAAAAATTTAAACAAAGAGCCCACAATAACAATCATTATAACCATCAATCCTTAGCCTAACTAAATAAAAGACAAGCTTATTCGAGATAATATAGTAAACAAAAGCAATCTCATATGGGAATTAAAAGCATTATAATAGCATAGGTTAACATCCACACAAAATGTAGGCCCATGCTTTGACCTGTCCATTTTTTGTTGTCAGATGTTGAAATATGGTCTCTGGCCTTGCCTTCCCTGTAGTTGGTTCACCGCTGAATATATCAACAAAAAAATTAATTTAAGCAAACATCAAGTATAAGTGGTTCTAATATGCCATTTGTGATTCCAAATGCAATACCAAGATATTGTTCTTACGTCCTTCTATCAAGAAACTGAATGATGGTATTGTTGACCTCAGCTTCAGAGACTTGTAACCTAAGGATTCCTCCAGAAAGAATCTCAGCATATGAAACCTGAGACAACAATCCCAAAAAACAGGACCAACAACAGATTAATTATATCTCCAAAACAAGGCTTAAGAAGTGAACTTACAAGGGAAAAAATGACTATAATATCTAACCAAGGTACTGTAGCAGTGTATAGCAGGGCTCGGATCAGGGCAGCGGCCGCTAGCAGGACAGGGGCAGGGGCAGTGGCTGCCGGCGGGAAAGGGGCAGGGACAGCGGTAACCGGCGGGGGAGTGGGGACGATCAACGATGTTGGTGGTACTCGGATCCAAGAATGATGTCAAGCAGCGGGCGTCGGCCGTCGAGGATCCGCGGTCCACCGTCCGAGAGGGAGCAGCAGCGTAGAGGGCTCCACCATCGGGGGGGAAGCGTTGGCCGTCGGAGGGGAGGCATCGGCCGTGGAGGGCTCGGCCATCGAGGGAGGCATCGACCGTGGGCATGGAGACGGAGCACCGATGTCAAGGGTCTCGAGGCTCGGTCCGCTCGAGCAGCATTGAGGGCTCGAATAGTCGGCCGTTGGGGGGGAGGAGGCGGCGTTGGCCATCGGAGGGGAGGCGTTGGCTGTGGGCGTGGAGGCGGAGCGCCAATGTCGAGGGCCTCGAGGCTCAGTCTGCTCGTAGGAGCAGTGTAGAGAGCTCGATTGCTCGAACAATCGACCGTCTGGGGGGAGGGCTGGAGGCGACGTTGGCCGTCGGGAGGGAGGCGTCGACCGTCGATGAGGAGCGCAGAGGGGAATGGGATTCGCTGGCAGTAGGGCGGCTGGAAGGGAGAAGGGCCAAATGGCTAGGGCACACGATTCGAAGGAGGCTTTTATAGTAAAAGCTTGATCGATGTTTAACCGTTCGATTATCATCCAACGCCTCACATTTATTCTAAGAAAAAATTTTAAAAAAAATTATTTTTTTTGCAACAGAATTTTCGGTTCCAAAATTCTAAAGAAAATTAAATTATTTTAAATAAAATTTTGCAACCAAAAATTGGTTGCAAATTTAAAAAATAAATTAAAAAAATATTTTAAGTGATCATTTTTTTGTAACTAATTTTGGTAGAAAAATTTAAAAAAAATTAAAATTTATTTTAAATAAAATTTTGCAATCAAAAATTTGGTTGCAAACTTAAAAAATAAACTCAAAAAAATTTTTAAATGATCATTTTTTTGCAACCGAGTTTTCGGTTGCAAAATTATAAAAAATTAAAATTTATTTTAAACTCGGTTGCAAAATTCTAAAAAATATTAAAATTTATTTTAAATGAAATTTTGCAACTAAAAATCTGGTTACAAATTTAAAAATAAACTTAAAAAATATTTTTAAATGATCATTTTTTTGCAACCGAATTTTCGGTTGCAAAATTTAAAGATATTTAAAATTTATTTTAAATGAAATTTTACAACAAAAAATTCGGTTGCAAACTTAAAAAATAAACTTAAAAAAATATTTTAATGATCATTTTTTGCAACCGAATTTTTGGTGTAAAGTTTTATAAAAAATTAAATTATTTAAATAAAATTGCAACCAAAAATTCGGTCACAAATTTAAAAAATAAAATTAAAAAATATTTTTAAATAATCATTTTTTTGCAACCAAATTTTTGGTTGCAAAATTCTAAAGAAAATTAAAATTTATTTTAAATGAAAATTTTCAACCAAAATTTGGTTACAAATTTAAAATAAACTTAAAAATATTTTTAAATGATCATTTTTTTGCAATCGAATTTTCAACTGCAAAATTCTAAAAAAAAAAAATTTATTTTAAATAAAATTTTGCAATCGAAAACTCAGTTGCAAATTAAAAAATAAACTTAAATTTTTTTTTAAATGATCATTTTTTGTAACCGATTTTTGGTTGCAAAATTTTAAAGAAATTTAAAATTTATTTTAAATAAAATTTTGCAAGCAAAAATTCGTTGCAAATTTAAAAAATAAACTTAAAAAATATTTTAAATAATCATTTTTTTGCAACTAAATTTTGGTTGCAAAATTTCGAAGAAAAACTAAATTTATTTTAAGTGAAATTTGCAACCGAAAATTTGGTTTGCAAAGTTAAAAAAAAAAACTTAAAAAAATATTTTTAATTGGTCATTTTTCCAACCGAATTTTCGGTTGTAAGTTCTAAAGAAAATTTAATTTTTTTAAATAAAATTTTCAACCAAAAATTTGGTTGGAAACTTAAAAAATAAACTTAAAAAATATTTTTAAATCATCATTTTTTTGCAACCAAATTTGCGGTTGCAAAATTCAAGGAAAATCAAGATTTATTTTAAATAAAATTTTGCAACCAAAAACTCAGTTGCAAAGTTAAAAAATAAACTTAAAAAAAATATTTAAATAATTATTTTCTTACTGCCGAATTTTTGGTTGCAAAATTCTAAAGAAAATTAAAATTTATTTTAAATAAAATTTGCAACAAAAAATTCAGTTGCAAAAATAAAAAATAAACTTAAAAAAATATTTTTAAATTTTCATTTTTTTGCAACCGAATTTTTGGTTGCAAATTTTAAAGAAAATTTAAATTTATTTTAAATAAAATCTTGCAACCAAAAATTTGGTTGCTAACTTAAAAATAAACTTAAAAAAATATTTTTAAATGATCATTTTTTTGCAAACAAATTTTTGGTTGCAAGATTTTAAAGAAAATAAAATTTATTTTAAATGAAATCGATTGCAAAACTGGTTGCAAAATATGTTGCAAATATAAAAAAAAAATCGGTTGCAAAATCGGTTGCTAAAACAGTATTTTCGTGTAGTGATCTAGAAGAATAACAAAATGTATAGACATGTTTTTGATTATGTTACTTACTTCCTAAACCACGGAGATTGAATGTTCCCTGGACAAAGGCTAAAACTCTCTTTCAGGAACTTTGTGCAAAATTAAATAACATTAATGCATTAGCTAAGATATATTAGATTTTCTTGTTAATTATATAGATCCTAGATATAACGCATTAGTTGGTCAAATAAAATAAATAAACAAACAAATAAATAATAAATAATAGTATGGCCTTAGATCAAGACTTGCATTTATTGCTCCAATATAGTTGCTTCCTACCTTCCTATAGGAGGAGACAATTGATGTACAAGCAATAATTATAGTGCATCTATGCAGAGAGCAATGCTATATAGTTTTCATTTTCAAGTAATCTAGTTCACAAGAGAGATTAAAAAAGTAGAAGGAGAAGTCATGACAAATTGTTGTGGCAAAGGAGATGTGAGGAAGATGGCAAGTGTACTAATTGCACTGATTATTTTGACCAAATTTCCTGACAATATTAATATTTTAAGAGTTTATAATTTAAGTGTACCTCTTATTCTAAGGGTGACAATTGCTAAACAAATAGAAGTCTATAATATATATATATAATGTTGATCAGCCTAAGCCACATGTGTTTTGCATATAAATAGACATCGCAGCTATTGGAACTCTTGGTTCACTAATGGCTACAATGTGAAGAAAACAATGCACAGGAGACATATAATAGCACATTTATATCACTTGCACTAGCTAGATTGGTAAGGTCGAATATTCTAACACTCAAACATGTAGGATACGGATATTAGTTGAAGCAAATTAAGTATTAGAGTACTAATATAGTCACGATATGGGTTTAGATGTGGTCAAATAAGTTTAAGGGGTGAAACAAACATACGAGAGTTTCAGATGGTTCTGGTTCAAATCTTTGAATTACTTCGTGAAGCAGTCATTTATTTTGACAAGGGAGCCATCAAAGGGAGTGCCCTTTCTCATTTTTTCCCTTCATATAGGCCTCACTCTTTCGAGAGTGAGCTCTCCCTGACTCTTATCTCAAATAATAATAATAATAATAATAATAATAATAATAATAATGGTAATAATTGATGCTCACAAATACATTCATTTATGAACTACATCAGTTATATGATTTGTTCTCAATCTTTATCATTTATATTTGTGGTTTCGTAGACTATACCTACAATGTCAAATTGTTCAGTTATTTATGGAATATTGAAGTTATTGTACTCTTCCTTTTCTGTTATCCTCATGAAAGTGCTAAGTTGTTATGCTTCGATTGCATGTTATAAACTTAACTAAAGATGGTATAGCATATAGTTTCTTCCTTGTACATTTTCTTGATTAGGAGGAAATGACTAATCACAAAATACACTATTGAAAAAATAGTTAAATCAGCTCTTACCTCTTGCATTATATTTGTTGTCTGCAAAAACCTTACATGTTCTTTTCTGCCAAAATTTTCCTATTTGCATGGGAAAGAAATCATTAAAGTACACTGTTATTTAATCTTGCAAAATAAGCCACAGAATTCGTAATCAGCAAGTAATGAAATGATTGTGTTTTGAAGAAGAGCATAAAGGTAACAGCAAAAACCAAAAGAAATGAAGTCAAATATGTAATAAACATTGGCATGTTTTAGTGATAAAATAAGCGCAAAATAAATATCTTTAGAGAGGAACCTTTGTTTGGCTAGATCCTTCTCTTTGATTCACTTAATTTACTATTTTATGACAAAAGGTCCCCATTCTATAATTTATATTTTAAATAACTAAAGAAATTGGCAGGAGTTTCCTTATATGTCTTTATTAACATTGGCAAAATAATTAAGGATTTTGCTACGGTGCTTCAAAGAATATTTTAGTTTTTTTACTTTTTACCTATTTCTAATCATTGGATTAAAAATAGACTACTAGGATTTCAATTGGTTGAAAGTCAGCATGCATGACTGGAGTAATAAATATTTCAAAGTTCAAGATTATTTCGATATTGACTGGATCAAGTTTTTTTTTTTTTTTTATCAAAGGTCTCCGTCATGGATGGCACCAGAGGGTGGGGGTTGGCTTTCACCGTTGGGGGGTGCTGCGTGGAAGGGAGGGGTGGGCATTGAGGAGATGCAGGTAGGTAGGAAAGGGATGACAAGCTATGGGGAGGGGGCACATAGGAGCCATGGGCAAGGAGAGGGGAGTCGACGAGTTGCAGGGAGGGGTGGTGTAGAGGAGATGCAGGCAGGGAGGGGGAGGCCGACAAGCCATGGGAAAGGGGGTCGTGGAGGAGATGATGGTGAGGAGGGGGGCTGACTAGCCGCTAGGAGGGCATGGGGTGTTGGAAGATATGCAGGCGGGGAGGGGGTGTGGACGAGCCATAGTTGGAAGGGCGTAGAGGAGCCATGGGCCGAGGGTGGGGTGGGGAGGGGGGGGCCATGGAAGAACTATGTAGGGGGTGATGTGGAGTTGACATAGGCAAAGGAAAAAAATGACGAGAAAAGGAAGAATGAATTAAAAAATAATAAACTATTTTTTTAGAATAATAAAATCTAAAAAAATAATATTATTATAATATTTTAAATACTATTTATAATAAAATATTATAATGGAGCATTATAATAAAATCTAATAATTAATTAAATATAGACAAACAAAGAGCGCATAGATCATGATAAAGAATATTCATGGTATTACAACATAAACAATTAACTTTGGTCATCAAATGTTTAGATTAGTGGTTCCGTCAAAGATAACTAAGAAAGTCAAACATGTCTTGCATTCATATTGACTACTTTGACCAAGGAGAACTAGATTACTAATTTGAACAACTATATTCTAGCATATGTATAAGAAATTTACTTTGTAGTGGTAATTCAAGACAGATCCACATTGAACAAATCGGTAAATTTGCCAACAATTTATTTATTTTAATAGTTATATTTGAAGATATGGTAATCATAATTCCAATAATGATAGGATCATATATATATATATTTTTTTCCTACACAGTAAATCAACAAAACAATAATTCAACTTTCAAGCAAATCCTAAAACTACAAGTTCAATTCCCTTTGAGAAAAAAACAGAAAACTATGAAAAAAGGTGGCAACTCTAGAATTAATGATGCATTTTCCCACACAAGTTCCTTGACATAGGCGGCAACCTTGATCTGACCTTGACACTCAATAACCCAGACCTAGTTATCTATTTGAACAAGAAGATAAAAAAAGATTAAATATCACGAGGTTTTTAGTTGCAACTGATTGAGTAATATGAGCGAACCTACTTGAATATTTTTTTTCTAGATAGAAAATTTGGGCTAATTCAAAACTATCATTGCCATCTTAAGTAGTTCTTTCATATTCTTTTACCAAGTATTGCCAAATCAATGAATAAATCTCATGAAAAAACTTAGGGCCAGTCCTTCACTCCTATCCATATGTTACACGAGAGCTCTCCCTATTTTATCACATTGTTGGTTCCTTTGAATCTTTAAACTATATATTCTAGATTATACTACAATAATAGGGTATCAAAAACTTGAAATCCATGTTTAAACGACTAGCTTCTCATTATGCGAAGGTTAATTAGATTAGGTGACATGGCAGCTGTGACAATATTTAGAGTATTTTCTCTCTCTCTTCCTTTTCTGTCTACGACATTTTTGTGTAATTTTTTTTAAAAATGTAAAGTAGAAACAGTGCTTTGTCCTAACTCAGAGGGGCTGGGTTGTAGCGCACCATGCACCATGGCTACCTTGTAGTCTCTTTTCAGTGTAATCACCACACGATGGACAATTTTTCATAGCATAATGCACTTTACATGCATGCTATTTATATAAGAAGTATAGTCTTTCAATGAAAGGTTCTGTATCCTTTGAAAGAAAGATTCACATTTCTTCGTGTGAATCCATCATTCGATCACACAATGGTTGCTTCGAGATTTATTCAAGTGGATGAATAGAGTTTGTTATGCTTTGAGATTTATGTAGGATACGATCCAACGGTAAACATCGTGGAAGAAAATTGATCATTCTTTGTGTGAAAGATAAAAGGCAAGCCCATCTTCCAAACAAGGATGAGGGAAAGATGTAATGTTGGATATCTTTTTATCCATTCTCCTGCTTTAGTCAAGATTCTCTCAAGTTTGAAGCACAACTTCATCACTCATGTGTTCATATATGGCATGGTATCTATGATTGCTTAGATGTTGCTACAATACCTGATAAAAAAAATAATAAAATAAAAGAGAGAGCTAGCTCATGCATGGTATGTAATGGAAATTCAGCGATGGAAGGGACTCCCGAATGAGTCCTTTTTCTTCCTATCTTCTCCGATTGAAGGAGTCACATTTTGATTGGCATTCAAACCTAATTCAATCTCCAACCCTTCACCTAACTTCTATTAAGAAATTAGACCCTCCTTTGAGATCAATCGCCTAACCTTGCCTCTTCTCTTATCTATTCTTCTCTTAAAAGCCCCTTGATTTAGATCACTGTGTTCATCGGAAATCTATCTCTAAGGCTCACTAAAACTATAGATCAATAATCTAACTTCTCCTTTTTCTTTTCTTGTTTTAAATCTCTTTGATGTGGCCTAACTACTGACATGGAGCTTGCGTCGAATTCAGCTAGAGGCCCAGCTGGCAAAAGGCACCACCTGGACGCTGTCGCCAGACAAATGCCGAAGTCGAGCTCCCTGCCGAGGTCGAGCTCCTTGCCGAGGTCGAGCCCCCTGCTGAGGTCGAATACCCTGTCGAGGTCGAGCTCCCATCTAAGGTCGAGTTCCCAACTGAGGTTGAGCTCCCATCTAAAGTCGAACTCTCATATGAGGTTGAGCTCCTGGTCGAGGTTGAGCTCCCATCCGAGCTCGAGTTCTTGGTCAAAGTCAACTTCCCTCTGAAGCCAAGCATGGACAAAGACAGGTGGACTTGGTCCCCCCTTGGGCAACCTTAGGAGAGATCGGGATAGCGACCCTAGCAGGAGGTGTCACCATCCCCGCCAAAATCCATATATTATTCAGAGAGACTGCCATCTCTGTGGAGTGGTGCTTTGCCAGGGCACACCACCTGCAACTTCTGTAGAGTGGCACTCCACCAGGGCACGCCACCTGTAACCTCTATGGAGTGGCGCTTCTCTAGGACGTGCCACCTGTATCCCCTGCGAAAAAGCGTCCCATCGGAGCACCAGGCCTCTCAGCTTCCTGTCAGCACCTTCTATGGCCAAATCTAATGCTGACATCAATGCCACATTAAGTAATTTTATACAAACCACATGCCAACTTCTAAATTCAAACTTTCAAGTCATAGTCCACTTAGAAATACAGGTGGGTTAGCTAGCATCTACCATTAATGAAAAAGAATGAGGTAGGCTAGCTAGCCAACCTAAGCCCAATCCAAGAAACCAAAATGGTCTATGATCCCAAGGAAACTAAGTTAATCAAGTGAATGCTATTTACTCTTTAAGATCAGAAAAATAAGTAGATAGTAAGATAGATTCATCTGATACTAGAGAGGACATCTGCTAAGTCACCTAACAAATAACTTACCTTACAAACTTTAGCTTATGAAACTAATAGTATATTAAACCAGGTACCCACAATTTCTAGAGCTCCTTTCTCAAATTGACTAAGGTCTAATAAATAATTAAAATATTTAGATTAAATGTTAGAGGTGTTTAAGTAAGTTCAAATAAATATTCATCTACTAGACATGATCTAACAGGTTCCGACTTATGCCAAATTCTTGAAAGACCTTTGTACCAAGAAAAGGGTCATTGATATACCAAAGAGAGCTTTCTTAGCAACAAGTGTGAGCTCATACTTGTTAAGTCACATATCCATAAAATATGAGAATCCAGGGTCTCCAACAATTTTATGTGTTATAGGAGAAACCCATATTGAGAAGGTCTTACTTGATTTAATGGTTAGTATAAATATTCTGCCTATTCAGTTTATGAGCAATTGGGATTGGAAAAACTTTAGCCAATAGGGATCACATTACAATTAGCAGACCAATCCTTTAGGATTTCTAAAGGAATAATAGAGGATGTTCTAATCAAGGCTGGCAATTTTATCTTTTTTTGTAGATTTCATTATTTTAGAGACTGAACCAGTATCAAATCTTAAGGATCATATCCCAGTTATTTTAGGAAGACCATTCCTAAGTACTGCTAATACTGAAATCAATTACTGGAATGGACTTATGAAGCTATCCTTTGGGAACATGACTATTGAGCTGAATATATTTAATTTGAAATAGAAATCCACCAAGTATGCTAATATAAATATAATCCAAGATAAAATTTATGAAGCTATAGACATTAATGATGAGGAAGTTGATCTTGAGTCTAGTTTCTAGCCAACGCATGAATATGAGAACAAAGATGAAATACCTGTAGATATAGAATTAGTCAAGATAGGAGCCTCCTACTGAAACACTTATGGAAATGGCTAAACTATCACCCAAGCCATCAATAGAGGAGGCACCCAAATTAGAAGTAAAACCCCTTTCTAAGCACCTTAAGTATGTATATTTAGGTCCAATGAAAACCTTGCCTATAATTGTTGCCTCAAACCTAAATTCTAAACAAGAGGAGGAGCTATTAATTATTATGAGAGAAAATCAAGATGCAGTAGGCTGGACCATGACAGACATTAAGGGAATAAGCCCTTCCATATTTCAATATAGGATACACCTAGAGGAAGAGGCTAAACCCAAAGAAGATTAAACCTTCCATGAAGGATGTAGTCAAAAAAGAGATTTTGAAGTTACTAGATAATGTAATTATTTATCCCATTTTTGATAGCTCATGGGTAAGCCCTGTATAAGTGGTATCCAAAAAATTTGGAATAATAGTGGTCCAGAATGAAGTAAATGAACTTATCCCAACTAGAACCAAAATGGGATGGAGGGTCTGCATAAACTATAGGAAATTGAATGCACTAACAAGGAAAGATCACTTTTCTTTGTTATTTATTGACTAAATGTTAGAAAAATTAGCCGGACAGGAATTTTACTATTTTCTTGATGGATACTCTGGCTACAACCAGATCCCAATAGTCTAAAGATTAAGAACAGACCATATTCATCCACCCATTTGAAACCTTTGCTTATAAGCGCATGCCATTTGAGTTATGTAACGTACCGGCAACCTTCCAAAGATATATGATCAGCATTTTTTCCTGACATGGTTGAATAATTTTTAAAGATTTTTATGGATGACTTTTCTACTTTTGGCTTTACATTCTTTGAATATTTAAACCATCTGAGACTAGTTCTAGAAAGATGTAAGGAGATGCATTTAGTTCTCAATTTAAAAAAATATCAATTCATGGTTAAAGAAGGTATAGTTTTTGGCTATGTAGTTTTGAAAAAGGGAATAGAAGTTGACAAGGCCAAAGTTGACCTGATTGCAAGTCTTCCACCATCCAAGTCTATCAAAAAAAATGTTCATGTTTAGGACATGCTGGATTTTGTAGAATGTTCATACCCAATTTTAGCAAAGTGGCTTATCCATTGATAAATTTGTTAGCAAAGAAAGCAAAATTTGAGTTTGCTCTTGAGTGCCTAGAGTCTTTTGAATTTTTTAAAAAAGCATTCATTTCAGCTCCCATCATTCATCCACCTATCTAGATCAAATCCTTTGAACTCATGTGCAACACATCCGATCATGCTATAGGTATAGTTTTAGATCTAAGGATTAATAAGCTACATAGAATTATTTATTATGCAAGTAAAATCTTAAATGATATGCAACTTAATTGCATAACCATTGAAGGAGTTCTAATGAGGACATTGGCAAGAGGAAGAAATTACAAACTAATAATCTTTGGTTGTAGTCCAATCTTTTTTTTTTTTAGGTTCCCACAAATATATGAAGCACCTCTTGAAGACTCCTAATTCCATGAAGCGAGATTGAATTGTTTAAAGCCAAAATCAAGTGAAGATTCCTTTTCTAAGCCCATGAGCCGGCCAAGCTATGAAGAAATCTTCTACCTTGAAGCCTAATTGAAAGATCAAACCTTAAAGAACATGTGGAAGGATTAGATGAAGACAAGTGTTGCAAGGAGATGGCACCACATAGAGCTTCTAGGACTTTCTCTTGTTAGGATTAGTTAGACTAGGAACTAATCATGTAATTAATTACCAACTAAATCTGAATTAGTTGGCTCCTTAACCCACCCATTATAGCTACCCTTGGCCTATAAATAGGATCAAGGCCTCCTCTTGTAAAGCAATGAATGATTTGAGTTCAATGAAAGTTTCCTTGTTTGAGTTCTCTTCCATTTTGCCAAGTTCTCTTGAGTTCTTCCTAGAATTTTAAGTGTTTTCCTTAAGTTTGAGTTGGAGTGTTGAGTTTGATCTTGAATTTGAGTGAGTGCTTTGAGTTTGGAGGGCTATAGTTTCATTTCCAAGTTTTTCTACGATCCAAGTAGTCCAAGAAGAAGAGGAAGTGCTGCCCAAAAATTACAGCAACTCTCTTCACTTCTCTTGTTGATTCCTTCCTTTTTTCATTAATTTCTTTGAATTTTGACCTTACCTTAACTCTTTGCAGGTTCTTCTTGGTGATTTGAAGATGAAGATGAAGGCTCCACACCAAGGATCCAAGCTCCAATGGTGAATCCAAGAAGGGAGTGTAGATCTTATCTTTAGCCTTCAATTTTTGAGTGGTGAGTGATTCCCTTCCACTTGAGCTTTGATTTATCTTCATTATTGGGAAAAGACCCTCTTGATCCTTAGATCTGAGGTTTTTAAAGGTAGCTTATCCTAGTTTGAGGGTTTCTACTCCCTTAGATCCTCTTTTTATTTTTTTGAAAGGAAGCTTGCACAAGGATGTCAGATTTTCTGCTCACCTAGTTCTTAGCTCGAAATTCTTCATCCCTTATACCCATGAATCCGGCCATATATGGAGCTCTAATACTGATATGTTGTTGCTAGGTAAGTAGATTACATCTCTACACATCCATTTCATCAAATTCGTCCCCCATCAATTTTTTTGGTATTAGAGCTTATGGTTTACTAGGTCAAGTGTTTGATTGCTGAAATTTCTGTTCTAGTATTCACCCGAATATTTCATGAATTTTAGTAATTTTCTTACATTATAAAAAAATCCAAAAAAGTACTTTTCTAGTACCTTAGTGTGTTAGAATTCGAAATATAAAATTCAAAAAAATATTTTCCATTAATTTCTGGATTTAAAAATATGAGTTCTTAGATCATTTCTAAAGTTCTGTCAAGAATTTTGTTTTTGCCTTTCATTTCATTTAATTTTTTAAAAAATATAAAAATATTTTTTTTCTAAGTTTTTAATTTTAGATCTGAGAACCAGACTTCAATTTTTGTTATTTCTCACTAGAATTTTAAATTTTAGAAGGATTTAGAATTTGGAATTCGAAATTTGAATTCAGGTTGTTAAGAGTTAGCTAAACTACTGGAACCTTCAAGCAACTGTTTTCAAACTACATTCTCAACCAAAATTCGAGTTAATCCAAAGTTAAAACTTTAAAATCCAAAGATTCTTATATGAGAGTTAACCAAATCAGTTTTATTTTAAATTTCTGGATTTTTAAAAGGATTAAATTTTGAATTTTTAAAACTAGCTAGTTGAAAGTTGTTCCCTGCTAAAATTTTCTTTTACAACAAGCTTTTAAAATGAATTTCTTAACCAAATTCTAGGAATTAAATTTAAAAATTTGGAATCTGAAATCTTCACTAAGATATTTAACAATTCAAACTTTAATTTTAATTTTTTGAAATATTAAAATTTTAATTTCGAATTTTTTTTAAACTAGTTGACTAGAAGTTGTTAGGGCTGAAACTATATTGCAACAACTCTAACTTCTAGAATGAATTTTTAATCCTAATTCAAGATTTAAATTTTAAAATTTGATTTTTGAAATCTGGACTTCAAAATCTAAATTTCTCAATTTATTTTTTTTTAAATTTTATTTTTTTAAAAATCTTGAGTTCGAATCACATGTTTGTAATAATACTAGTTATTGTGTTAACTAGTTGGTGAATTGTTTGTGCATCCATTCCTAAATCTAATTAAGGGCATTCAATCATAACATAAGGAAAGGAGGTCATTACCTTTCCTTGGTCCAAAATAATCACCCACATCCATATTGACCTAAACCATAATTAAAATAGATTAGGAACCTAAAACTAGGGACACCCACAAGTCGGGTTCAAGTGCAAGATGAGACCAAATATTAGTTGAGTTTGTACTTACTTCTTGAAATTGGTGTCTAAGGCAAGAGGTCCAATGGCAAACGCCTTAAGTGGACTTGCGGTTTTTAATTAGGATCTCGTGAAAGCGAGGGGAGCCTCCCGCAACCCCACATCTTACCTGGACAGTGAAAAAGGTAATTACAACTTTAACTAGTACTTAGTCAATTCCCGTATTTTGAACTTTTAGGTCTAGGAGCCCTAGAAGTTAGGTTTGTACTGCTTGTTTTGAAGCTCTATACCAATAGTCCCACACTCAGTCTATTTTTACCTATGGATCCTAATCTTGAATTCTTTTTGAAAACCCTGACTAAAAAGTTTGATACCATAAATGGGCAATTAGGATAAATGAGAAAGGAATTAGGTCAAGTGAAGGACCATGTTGGGATACTTGAAGAGACCCCAATGACCCCCATCGAACTTGAGTCACTTAGGTCAATTCTTCGAGATCCAAGAGTCCATCATGAATTTACTACTGAATATAATTCAAGATGACTTCACCATGACTTCATAAAAGAAGCCCAAAGGATCCATGCTGAGCCTGAATCACCTAGTCCACCTCCCCTTGGTCCAAGAGCCCAATGTCATGATCTTACACCTAAGTTAATCCTAGATACCCCTATCAAGACTTTGTAGATCAGGAGGAGAGAGTCTTTATGAACAATCGACCCTATACACCCACTTTTGATGGAAACCCTGAGGTGATGTCGATTGAGAAGAGAAAATGGATCAATACTTTGAATTTGATAAAATGTCGGAAGTAACAAAGTGTCAATTTGCCAAATCAAAGTTAATTCAACATGCTAAAGCATATTGGGGAGAAGTTGAGCGAAAAAGTTATTATAGTGGGGATAAAATAAGTACTTGGAGAGAAATGAAGAGTAAACAGAGAGAAAAATACCTAGGTAAATATTATGAGCAAAAACTTTTAGACTAATGGTACAAATTGAGATAATATGATACACCTGTATTTGATTATATTTCCAAATTCAATAAGTATGAGGGAGATGAAGAAGAGACTAAACCCATAAAAAAATTAGAGAAAAAATCTCCTGAACCTATTGAAGAATTTAATGATGAAATAGAATCACAGTCTTGTCCAAATGAAGGGCTAGAAAGAAAAAATCCTAAACCTGTTGAAGAACTTAAGGAAGAAGTTTATGAAGATGGATCTAACCTTATGGACGAATATGATCAAGAACAATTACTTGAAGATAAAATAATTACTCAGCCTAAAGAAATTAACAACGGGGATGATCAAAATGAAGTCCAAGAACAAAGCCATGAAGAACAATTTGAGAAGATAATAAAGGACTCAGAATTAATCACTGTTGAGGATTAACATCTAGAGATTAATGAAGGATCACCTAATGGGGTATTGACAATTAGAGAAAATCTAGAACCAATTCCAAAGGATCAATCCCAAGAAATTGTAGAACTTGCAAAAGAATTTAACATGAGTGAAGAGATGGTAGGAATTGAAAGATGGAAGTGCAAGAGAAGGAAGATAGAAATTGTATTCCCTGATAATTGCCCTAAGCCTGATTCACCCTTCTGGAACATTCCCAATCCTAATCCATCCAGCTGGGACATCCACCATACCATTGATCAGGTCCCAATAATATTCAACAGTTACTTTTGGAAGATATTATGACATTTATTGGACACCAAATTAAGATTCACTGTCACCTACCTAAAGTTGTGTGCCAGAGTTTTCAAAACCATTTAGGAGAATATTGGAAATTAGGAACTTTTGTTTCCTAGCCCAACAATAAAGTTTAGTTCATAGATAATAAAGTCCATTAGAGCTTGTTTTGTTTTGGTGTCATTTATGTTTTGTCATTTGATGTCATTTGACCTTCCCATGCATAAGTGTCCATGACTGCGAGAGTCATATGCATAGCATGATTAGTAAGAAAATTTGAGCAATGAAATTAACAAGCATATGATCAACTCACATAAAAGAGCCAAAAAATTTCAGGAAGGAGACTATGTCATGGTAAGGCCAAACCTGAACAATTATATGCTCATGGTGTAGATCATTTTCAAAATAGTAAGGAAAAATCTGGACCTAATATGTGCTAGATTGACCATCCGACTTTGGTATCAATTCCACTTTCAACAATTTAGATCTAGGAGGGTAAAGGAACCAACAATGATACCTAGTGAGCCTTTCGAGCCTGATTCTATCTTTGAGAGTGAGCCAACCCATGAGTGTCCACCAGCCAAGTTACCAAAGCAGCAAGACATAATTGAGTGAATCTTAGACAATAAGACTGTCACTACCTGAAATAGGGACTATCAACGCTACTTGGTTTATTGGCAAGGATGCCCTGATTCTAAAGACTCATGGATTACTTGAGAAGACCTACAAAGAATAGACCAGACCTACTAGAGTATCACCAGAGTCAGATTGATTCTTACTCGATAGAATCGAGTTCTTTTCATCTCGGGAGAATTCATGGGGACATTAACAAGAAAGAAGTTTTTTTTGGACTAACTCACTATTGTTTAGCATATAGACAAATCTAATAAAGGATTTGAGCCCATCTTCTCTTTCAGCAAATACTTGAGCCGATTCATGAGTCGACTCAACCTAGATTCAAGCAGGGTATGAGGCCACTTCTTCAATGCCCATTTTCCTCACTTGGTGCCATCCATTTGAAGCCCACTTCCCTACTTGGATGCCATCTACTTGAAGCCCATTTTCCTCACTTGGACGCCATCATATCAAGCACCTTTTGGGGAGGAGGAAGGACACTACATCATGAATTTTATGGAGAGATTGAAGCCATGTTCTATTACCCCAACAACCCTCCAACTAACTTGCCATGTGGGATGCCACATCACATGACACATAGGGATCCACATCAGCAAATTAAGCCAAGTCATTGCTGAAAGGGATATGCCCTACAAACCAATCTCTGTTGTATCTCCCAAACCATAGTAATTGATAATTTTTCTAAATAAAGGCATTATTTTATCATACGCTGTGTTTATTATATGATGAACCCCATAGATTAGGGCTATGATTTTAGGGTTATGATGAGATCATACCAGTGAGACCTAAAATCTTAAAACCTTAATCTAAAGTATTCCTAGTCAAAGGAACTCTGAGTAGGGGATCAGGGTTTTCCGATAAGACTAGCACATCCCGGGTATACTGGAAAGGGTGACTGCTCTCACAGTCACTTGTGTATGACACTAATACTGGGATGTGGGTGCTCATTGGAGAATGAGTTCACTGATATGATCCAACTTGAGAACATCTAATGGAGTCTTAGCTACATGTCAATAGAAGGTTCTCATAGTGGGAGTGGTACAAGTAATCTTTTGACCTGAGACTGCCATAAGTACCTTATGTACATGAACCCATTCTTTGGTTCAATCCTAATCATGACACTGAGACATGCACAGGATTAATACTGGGAATGGTGAATTGGATATGAAGGTAATGAGTGGGTCAACAAGGAATCGATCACTCTTAGTAAGAGGAGATTGCATCCAGCTAGTCAACAATCGCATGATGATTCAGGAAATCTTTGATCAAAGTGAAGATATTAGAGACGGTTTCTAATATCAAGATAATCGAATCATCATTATAAGATTGAGCTAGAAATAAATATAATATTGGATTTGACGTATATCCATATCCATAGTTATATTTTGGGTGCAGGCTGATCGAAAGATTTAATTGTACGGTAACTCTCTACTGAAGGGTAATTTTGGTATTTCACCAGAATTTTCATATCTTCCGGGTAGACATGACACGTTGCTAGACGTCAATCTTGTCTTGTGGGTTGATCAAGTTCAAAGATCACATGTTAGGAAGAATCCTAATTGATCGATTCGGGTAAGCCCGGATTGACCTAAATCGATTAGAAAGAGTTCTAATCAAATTAGGTCAACTTGTATTCGAACCCACTGCTGGCTAGATGTGGAACCCAATGGGTCACACACTTAAGAGGATTGATCAAGAGTTTAATTTGGAATTAAATCATCTTTGCAAGATAACACTCTAGCAGGTGTTGCAAGCCCTAGCTTCTATTCGGATCGGATTCGAATTAGGGTTCCGGATTGGTTCAAATTGGGTTCTAATTAGACCTAATTAGACCCTAATTAAGAAAACGGGAATATGGCTAACCCTATTGGCTAGCCTCCCCACCCGCCCCCTTTATTTTTCACGCCAAACACCAAGAGTCCATGCGCATATGGACTCTTGGCGCGCCTTAAGAAAGAGTCCATGGCGCATGGACTCTTGGCGCGCCCCAAATAAATTCTCCGATGTTTTTATTTGGGCGGCCTCCTTCTTAAGTGATTAGCGCACCATCTCTCCCCCCTTGGATGAGAATCCAATGGCTGATGGGATTTTGAGAAAGAAAGAAAGCGCTAACTCCTCCCGGGCGCGCGAAATAACATCTCTTCGGAGATGAAAAGTCGCGACTTCCTTCCTTTTAAAACACCGCGGTTTTTCCTTTAAGAAGAGCCGTGGGATTTAATCTGGAAGGCCATGAGATGGGAGGATGGGGCGTGAGAAATTGGAAAGGGCGTGAGAAAGAGATTACGGAGAGGTGTGTAGGCGCCTATCTGATTTCTATTTAAAGGGTCGGGAAAATCAGAACAAATGACAATCATATTTTTTTTTCTTCCTCTCCTGAAGACTCTTTTATTTTTTCTTGCTCTTGCATTGTTTCCTCTACAGAGTAAGCCTCTGTCGAAACTCTGCTACTGAACAAGAATAAAAGTAAAAGTCTCCGACGGTAAAGGAAAGAAAGAAGTTCTGATTTCTTCCTTTCTTTCATACATTAAGACATCATTGTCTTAATTTCTCCTCCAACTTAAGACAAGCCTATGTCCTCTTAGGACAAGGTCTTTTTCTTCAAGACAAGGGTGTCTAAAGGGCCAAGGTCTTGGTGGAAGGAGGAGAAGGAGTCAAGGAAAGGAAAGCGAGTCTTGTGTGGAGGAATTCAAGCCATAATCCAAGCAATTGAGTTCTAGGAAGAAGAATTCAATAGAAGGAACCTTTGAAAAGAAGATAGAGTTGTCTTGATCGCTGCTCTGTGTGGATCACCATCGGAGGGCGGACACTTGGACGCCTGGTGAATTCAATCAGCCCCTTCAACATCAACTTTGTTGGAATTAGCGATTACAGGTTGGTACTCTAATTCTAACAATCTATGTTTGAATGTTAGTATGTATATTTTAATTCGAAATAAGGAGATCTTGGCTAAGGGATTTCGGTGCAAATTTCATCATTTTGTAATTACACTTCCGCTGCGGTGCACTGGAAACCCCAACAGTGGTATCAGAGCCATCCTTATTACAGTTAAAATATATGAAAATTATTTATATGCATTTTTGTTGTAGTATCGAAATTAGGGTTTTAAACCCTTGAATGCTGATACACTTAGCATAATTTAAGGAATGCATATATGATAATTAATGTTTTGATGTATGCCACTAATTAGGGTTTTTCACTCAAACCCTAATTATTATAGAGATATGATTAGTTTTGAAGTCATCATACTGAAATAAGGTTGCCCTGGCATAATGGTGGATCCATTATGTGGTAAATGGTTGTCCTAGTATGATGACACACTTAGCACATATATGTTTATCAGATTCATATTATTATGATATATTTTTTATGTAAGAATGTGCTGGCAATTTTATAAAGCCCTCTTCTTAAAATCATATTAAGTCATAGCATATTTAACTAATAAGTATCACTAGTCATGATGAACAATTGATCATTCGGTGTCTAGAAAGGTGGTTCTGGGAAGGTAAAGAGAATCGTGGTTTTTAATTGGTTCCGTTGACTGACCTGGCCAATTTTTATTGGTGTCTAGGAAAGCAACGGGGGGACTCCCACATCTCTTCCACTTGCCTGGCCGATTTGATTATATTTAAATCTTGACTTATATGCTTAGTGTTAAAAAAATGCTATATGTTGGCCTTCCTTCATGCTGGATCATTACTGTGTTATGAACCACATTAGGTTTGTTGTGTTATCTGCAAGACCTAATACGGTGATTGACATAATATTGGTCTAGTGCAAAATATGCTTACAGTATATTCAGTATAATGCCTTGTTGTGTTATCTACAAGGGCATTATATTTGAATATTGACTGTATAGAAATGAAAGGGTCTTGACTTAACTAGAACATTATGGTTTGTTGTGTTTTCTGCAAGACTTATAATGTTCTAGAGGCCAAGTTATTTTTGAGAATTATATGAGATATAATTGGAAGAGTTTCCTACCTTTGAACTTATAAAAGATTTGTTGTGTTGTCTGCAAGATCTTTTATAAATTATAAGGATCTCGATCTCACTAAGAAAACCGATCAGGGTTCTTCTCGATTATCATAGTGAGGGCTATGATTTTTGATAAAATAGTGGGAGACATAATTAAATTGAAGACCTAATTTAATTATGTAAGTCATTTCATGGTTGTTTGCTTATGTATTGTTCTTAATAAATGTAGATAAATGGCATCTTCATTATCACTGAGAAGCATCTTAGATACCAACAAATTGACTGGTCCAAACTATGTGGACTGGTTGAGAAACTTAAAGATTGTACCGAGTTCAGAAAACTTTCTTATATTCTTGATACCCCTAGTCTTAATCCACTAGGGGATGATGCCACACAGGAAGATATGGCCACATACAAAATGTGGCAGAATGACTCCCTCACTGTCAAGTGTATCATACTGGCCTCTATGACCAATGAGTTACAGAGGCAGCATGAAAGCATGGATACTCAATCCATAATGCTCAATTTAAAGGAGCTTTATGGAGAACAAAGCAGAACTGCTAGATACGAAATATCTAAGCAGTTATTCCGTGCTAGGATGACAGAGGGTACATCCGTTCAGGATCATGTTCTGAAGGTAATTGACTTAATCACCAGATTAGGTCAATTAGGGTTTATTATGGATGGGGAGCTGAATCAGGATTTAATCCTGCAATCACTCCCGGAGTCATTTTCTCAGTTTGTCTTGAATTATCACATGAACAAACTGAACACTTCCTTGCCTGAGCTGTTAAATATGTTAAAAACAGCAGAGAGCCACGTTAAGAAAGAAAAGGCTCCACTTCTTCTTGTTGATAAGACCAATAAGAAGAAATCAGACAAAAAGGGTTTTAGCAGGAGACTAAACCCTAAGGGTGGCATCAATAAGAACAAGAAAGGAAAGAAGGCCTCAAAACAGTCAACCTGTTTCTTTTGCGGCAAAGCGGGACATTGGAAAAGGAATTGCAAGGCTTACCTTGCAACTGTGAAGCCTGGTGCGGTAGACGCACCAAAAGGTATGTATGAGATACATACTATATTGACATTAAATTCGTCTATATCAAATACTTGGGTATTGGATACCGCTTGTGGTTACCATATATGCAAATCTTTGCAGGACCTCCACAAGCTTAAAGTATTGAAGGAAGGCGACTTCAATCTCTACGGTGCTGGTGGTGATATCATCCAAGCAGAAGCTGTAGGGACCTATATTCTGAAGTTGCCTTTAGGGAAGATCTTGGAGCTAGAGAATTGTTACTATATGCCAAAGATTATTAGGAACATTATATCTATTCCTTTGTTATTAAAACAAGGATATGTAATGGATGTAACGAGCACTGGATGCTCAATAATGTTATCTAATAAAATTATTTGTTCTGGCATATTTAGCAATGGGCTCTTAACTCTTTCTTCCAATGATAGTATTTTTCATGTCAATACTAAAAGGAAAAGAAAAGACTTTAATGATACTTTACTTTGGCATCATAGACTTGGTCATGTTATTGAGTCTAGGATTAGCAAGTTATACAAGAAAAAATTCCTTGATCCTTATGAGTATGAATCATTAGGAACTTGCGAATCATGTCTCATGGGTAAGATGACAAAAACTCCATTCACTGGACATGGGGAAAGGTCAACTGAGTTATTAGGACTTATACATACTGATATATGTGGTCCAATGACAACTCAGGCCAGAGGAGGATACTCATATTTTATCACTTTTACAGATGATTTATCTAGGTTCGGATATGTGTATCTTATGAAACACAAATCTGAAGCCTTTGATAAATTTAAAGAGTATCAAAGTATGGTCGAAAAACAAACCGGGAAAAGTATTAAAGTTCTTCGTTCTGATCGAGGAGGAGAATACTTATCCATGGAGTTTTTAGACTATCTTAAAGTTAATGGAATCCTTTCTAAATGGACCCCTCCTTATACACCACAGCTAAATGGTATAGCTGAAAGGAGGAATCGTACCTTATTAGATATGGTACGATCCATGATGTGCTTCATAAATTTGCCCATTTCTTTCTGGGGTCATGCCCTAGAAACTGCTGTTTATATTCTGAACAAGGTACCTTCTAAATCCATTGTTAGTACTCCATATGAAATTTGGAGTGGAAAGAAACCATATCTTAAATATTTTAAGGTATGGGGATGTCCAGCTTATGTTAAAAAAGATTTTGGACATAAGTTGGAACCTAGAGCGGATAAATGTCTATTTGTAGGATATCCTAAAGAAGGTAGAGGATATCTATTCTACCATCCTACTGAACAAAAGACTTTTGTTAGCAGGCATGCCACTTTTCTAGAAAAAGAGTTCATTTTGGAAAAGGGCAATGGTAGAACAATTGAACTTGGAGAAGTGCAAGAAATACAGATAGACAATTCTCAACCATTAGAACATATAGTTAGGACAGAACCAGAACACAAAACTCCTCCTCGTAGGTCTGACAGAGTGCCACGGGCACCTGAGAGGTATGGGTTTATTATTGAGAATAATGAAGCTCAAGTCATTCAAAATGATGAACCTCTGACCTATACGGAAGCTATCTTGAGTACTGACTCAGATAAATGGCAAGAAGCCATGGAATCCGAAGTAGACTCTATGTATGTAAACCAAGTATGGTCTTTGGTTGATGCACCAGAGGGTGTTAATCCTATTGGGTGTAAATGGGTCTATAAGAAAAAGATTGGGGCTGATGGCCAAGTTGAAACCTATAAAGCCAGATTAGTGGCTAAAGGTTTTAGACAAAAACAGGGAATTGATTATGATGAAACATTTTCACCTGTTGCCATGCTAAAATCAATTCGGATTTTACTTGCTATAGCAGCATACCACGATTATGAGATATGACAGATGGATGTGAAGACTGCATTCCTCAATGGTTTCCTTGAGGAAGAAGTCTACATGTCACAGCCAGAAGGTTTTATTTCAAAGAATAAACCTAATCAAATATGCAAGCTAAAGAAATCCATTTATGGATTAAAGCAAGCTTCCAGGAGTTGGAACATCCGCTTTGATGAAACTATTAAAAGATTTGGTTTTATCAAAAATATGGATGAACCCTGTGTTTATAAGAAGACTAGTGGGAGTGCCATAGTCTTCTTGGTTCTGTATGTAGATGACATACTCCTCATTGGGAATGATATCCCAGTGTTGCAATCAGTCAAGGTTTGGCTATCAAACCAGTTTTCCATGAAAGATTTGGGAGAAGCATCCTATATACTAGGTATTAAGATCTATAGAGATAGATCTAAGAGGATGCTAGGTTTATCCCAATCTAGGTACATTGACTTAGTGCTGAAAAGATTCAGCATGGAAGGAAGTAAAAGAGGTTATCTTCCTATGAGTCAAGGCATACATCTTTCTAAAAGGATGTCTCCTAAGACACCTGAAGAAAGAGATAGAATGAATTCTATACCCTATGCTTCGGCAATAGGATCCATAATGTATGCCATGTTATGTACCAGGCCTGATGTGGCATATGCTTTAGGCATTGTCAGTAGGTTTCAGGCTGATCCAGGAGAGGATCATTGGAAAGCAGTTAAAAATATTCTTAAGTACCTAAGAAGGACTAAGGATATTTTTCTGGTTTATGGTGGTTCTGATCTTAAACTAGAAGCTTATTCTGATTCTAGTTTTCAATCAGACCCTGATGATAGCAAATCCATTTCGGGATATGTTTTTACCCTAAATGGTGGAGCAGTGAGTTGGAAGAGTACCAAGCAGCAGACTGTAGCTGACTCAACCACAGAGGCAGAATACATAGCTGTTAGTGAAGCCGCCAAGGAAGCAGTCTGGATGAAGAAGTTCATCACAGAGTTGGGTGTTGTTCCTCAAATTGAAAACCCAGTGCCACTTTACTGTGACAACACTGGGGCCATTGCTCAAGCTAAGGAACCAAGAGCTCATCATAAGTCCAAGCACATTCTGAGACGCTTCCATCTTGTCCGAGAAATAGTAGAGAGACAAGATGTCTACATAGATAGAGTTGATACAAAAAACAATGTAGCAGACCCGTTCACTAAGGCTCTACCACAGCGAGATTTTGATCGCCACCTAGAATGTATGGGATTAAGATTCAAAGGCGATTGGCTTTAGTGCAAGTGGGAGATTGAAAGGGATATGCCCTACAAACCAATCTCTGTTGTATCTCCCAAACCATAGTAATTGATAATTTTTCTAAATAAAGGCATTATTTTATCATACGCTGTGTTTATTATATGATGAACCCCATAGATTAGGGCTATGATTTTAGGATTATGATGAGATCATACCAGTGAGACCTAAAATCTTAAAACCTTAATCTAAAGTATTCATAGTCAAAGGAACTCTGAGTAGGGGATCAGGGTTTTCCGATAAGACTAGCACATCCCGGGTATACTGGAAAGGGTGACTGCTCTCACAGTCACTTGTGTATGACACTAATACTGGGATGTGGGTGCTCATTGGAGAATGAGTTCACTGATATGATCCAACTTGAGAACATCTAATGGAGTCTTAGCTACATGTCAATAGAAGGTTCTCATAGTGGGAGTGGTACAAGTAATCTTTTGACCTGAGACTGCCATAAGTACCTTATGTACATGAACCCATTCTTTGGTTCAATCCTAATCATGACACTGAGACATGCACAGGATTAATACTGGGAATGGTGAATTGGATATGAAGGTAATGAGTGGGTCAACAAGGAATCGATCACTCTTAGTAAGAGGAGATTGCATCCAGCTAGTCAACAATCGCATGATGATTCAGGAAATCTTTGATCAAAGTGAAGATATTAGAGACGGTTTCTAATATCAAGATAATCGAATCATCATTATAAGATTGAGCTAGAAATAAATATAATATTGGATTTGACGTATATCCATATCCATAGTTATATTTTGGGTGCAGGCTGATCGAAAGATTTAATTGTATGGTAACTCTCTACTGAAGGGTAATTTTGGTATTTCACCAAAATTTCCATATCTTTCGGGTAGACATGACACGTTGCTAGACGTCAATCTTGTCTTGTGGGTTGATCAAGTTCAAAGATCACATGTTAGGAAGAATCCTAATTGATCGATTCGGGTAAGCCCGGATTGACCTAAATCGATTAGAAAGAGTTCTAATCAAATTAGGTCAACTTGTATTCAAACCCACTGCTGGCTAGATGTGGAACCCAATGGGTCACACACTTAAGAGGATTGATCAAGAGTTTAATTTGGAATTAAATCATCTTTGCAAGATAACACTCTAGCAGGTGTTGCAAGCCCTAGCTTCTATTCGGATCGGATTCGAATTAGGGTTCCGGATTGGTTCAAATTGGGTTCTAATTGGACCTAATTAGACCCTAATTAAGAAAACGGGAATATGGCTAACCCTATTGGCTAGCCATGTAGCTTGGCTAGCCTCCCCACCCGCCCCCTTTATTTTTCACGCCAAACACCAAGAGTCCATGCGCATATGGACTCTTGGCGCGCCTTAAGAAAGAGTCCATGGCGCATGGACTCTTGGCGCGCCCCAAATAAATTCTCCGATGTTTTTATTTGGGCGGCCTCCTTCTTAAGTGATTAGCGCACCATCTCTCCCCCCTTGGATGAGAATCCAATGGCTGATGGGATTTTGAGAAAGAAAGAAAGCGCTAACTCCTCCCAGGCGCGCGAAATAACATCTCTTCGGAGATGAAAAGTCGCGACTTCCTTCCTTTTAAAACACCGTGGTTTTTCCTTTAAGAAGAGCCGTGGGATTTAATCTGGAAGGCCATGAGATGGGAGGATGGGGCGTGAGAAATTGGAAAGGGCGTGAGAAAGAGATTACGGAGAGGTGTGTAGGCGCCTATCTGATTTCTATTTAAAGGGTCGGGAAAATCAGAACAAATGACAATCATATTTTTTTTTCTTCCTCTCCTGAAGACTCTTTTATTTTTTCTTGCTCTTGCATTGTTTCCTCTACAGAGTAAACCTCTGTCGAAACTCTGCTACTGAACAAGAATAAAAGTAAAAGTCTCCGACGGTAAAGGAAAGAAAGAAGTTCTGATTTCTTCCTTTCTTTCATACATTAAGACATCATTGTCTTAATTTCTCCTCCAACTTAAGACAAGCCTATGTCCTCTTAGGACAAGGTCTTTTTCTTCAAGACAAGGGAGTCTAAAGGGCCAAGGTCTTGGTGGAAGGAGGAGAAGGAGTCAAGGAAAGGAAAGCAAGTCTTGTGTGGAGGAATTCAAGCCATAATCCAAGCAATTGAGTTCTAGGAAGAAGAATTCAATAGAAGGAACCTTTGAAAAGAAGATAGAGTTATCTTGATCACTGCTCTGTGCGGATCACCATCGGAGGGCGGACACTTGGACGCCTGGTGAATTCAATCAGCCCCTTCAACATCAACTTTGTTGGAATTAGCGATTACAGGTTGGTACTCTAATTCTAACAATCTATGTTTGAATGTTAGTATGTATATTTTAATTCGAAATAAGGAGATCTTGGCTAAGGGATTTCGGTGCAAATTTCATCATTTTGTAATTACACTTCCGCTGCGGTGCACTGGAAACCCCAACAATTGCCACATGTCAATTGGTTGTAACGTTCTATCCATAAATTGTTATAAAAAACTAATTCTAGAAATTATCCAACTAGAGTTAGCTAGACCTAACCTCCACTCTCTCTCTCCTTGGCCGACCCATGTGGGTTATGAAGGGCTATAAACAGGGCCTAAGCCTCCCATTGTATTCATTCTATTTTGGATTAAATGAAGAAAGATATCTTTCTTGTTCTAGTTCCCCTATGTTCTCTTGTTTGGAGTGAAAAGTTCTTGAGTTTGAGAGTTAGAATATAGATTTGAAAAGAGAGTGTGAGGTTCTTGAATGAGTGTTTGAAGGGTAGAATACCCTTGGGTGTTTGAAAGGTGGAGTGCTTCTTGTTTGATCCGAGATCCAAGCATCATTCCTTGAAGGTGCCGGCCTCTACTTCCTTGTTTTCCTTCTTCTTCTTCTTGTTTCAATTCTAATTTTGAAATCTCCTTCCATGCCTAATTTTTGATTTGATGCAGGTTTTCTCTGATTTTCCAAGTCCAAGATGAAGGTCTCCAAGCCAAGGATCATGACCAAGGTGAGTCCTAAAGGTAGGGAGTGCTAGTCTTATGGTTTAAACCTCAATCCTTGAGTGATGAGAGCTCCTTCTTCCACCAAATAATTAGCCATCATTGTTGGTAGGAAAACTCTTCCTAAGCTTTATTAGATCTGATCATTCGAAGGTTAACTTGCCCTAGTAGTGATGGTTTCCTTGCCATGAAGATCCTAATCTCTATTTTGAACTAGATCTACATTACGGGTATTGTAACTTAGATCAACTAGTCTCCTTATGAATATTCTTTTCTTAGATTAATTTAGACCATTTATTTGATAATTAATTGCTTAAATTTGCTTGTTGGTTAGCTTGCTAAAACTCTCTATTCATCATTTTATTTTCGTCCCCCATCAAGTTCTTAGTCATTATCTTTATCTTAAAAAAAATTATATCCTACTTGGTTGGATTGCACACTATTGTTTATACTAACCACTCAGCCATTAGACATCTCTTAGTAAAGAAAGATGCTAAGGCATATTTAATATGATGGATCTTGCTCCTTCAAGAATTTAACCTAGAGATTAAGGACAAGAAAGGAATAGAGAATGCTATAGCTGATTACTTTCCCAAATAATAGTCGCACCATTTAGTGAACCACCTGTAAATGAATTCTTCTTTAATGAATAACTCATGTCCATGTCCACTAAATCATGGTATGCTGATACTGTAAATTATTTAGCCATTAGTAAAGTTCCTTCTCATTGGACTATTCAAGATAAATACAAATTCTTTTTCCAAGTGAAGTACTTCATTTATGATGATCCAATCTATTTAAACAGTGTCCTGACCAGATCATTAGGAGGTGTGTCCCAAATAATGAGGTTAGAAGTATTCTATCATTTTGTCATGACCAAGCATGTGGTGGTTACTTCGTGTCCAAGAAGATAGTTGTCAAAGTCCTCCAATATGGATTTTATTGGTCCAATTTATTTAAGGATGCACATGTGTACTGTAGAAGTTGTACTCGATGCCAATGAATGGGTCAAATCACTAAGAGAGACAGGATGCCACTCAATCCAATCTTGGTAGTCAAAATTTTTTGTCTTGGGGATCAATTTTATTTGACCATTTTCAATCTCCTTTGGAAATGAATAAATTTTAGTGGCTATCATTATGTCTCTAAGTAGGTAGAAGCTATTCTTGTAGATCCACTAATAGCAAAGTGGTCATTAAATTTCTTAAGAAAAATATTTTCTCCCATTTTGGTACTCCTAGGGAAGTCATTAGTGATCGGGGGACACTTTTGCAATCGACATTTTGTCACATTAATAAAAAAATATAATGTTACCCACAAGTTGGCCACACCTTATCATCCTCGAACTAGTGAGCAAGTAGAAGTGTCCAATAGATAAATCAAACAAATCTTGGAGAAGATCGTTAATACCAATAGAAATGATTGGTCTTTGAAATTAATTGATGCACTCTAGGCATACTGCACTACCTACAAGACCAACCTAGGAATGTCTCTTTATAGTATTGTGTTTGAAAAACTATGTCACTGGCTTATTGAATTAGAACACAAAGCTATGTGAGTAATTGAAAAATTAAACATGGAATTGGATGTAACTAGAAACTATTGGAAGCTTCAGATTAATGAATTAGAAAAACTTAAAAATGAAGCTTACGAGAATGCCAAGGTATACAAGAAAAGAACAAAAGTATTTCATAATCAAGCAATTCTTACAAAATTTTTTACTCCTGGATAGAAAGTTTTTTTGTATAATTCAAGGTTACATCTTTTTCTTGGAAAGCTTAGGTCTAGATGGACAGGACCTTTCTTAGTTAAAGAAGTTTTCTCATATGAGGCTGTAGAAGCCAAAGTTCCAAGCAATTGTGTTGTTTTCAAAGTTAATAGTCAACGATTAAAACCATTCTTGGAACTGCCTACATAATCTATTGAGAAAGCCATGATTGTCTATGAACTATCTTATCTTGATTAGCTTGCTATCAGTATTTAGTCTGGATGAAGACTTTAAACTTAGCACTCTTAGAAGGCAACCTAGCTCCTTTCTTTCTAATTATTTTCTTTTTAATAGGATTAGGTTTATTAGATCCTGACTCAAATGAGCTTTATTGGCTAAGTTAGGGGGAAAGCTCAATAAAAATTCCTTCTCAGGTGTCTTCATTTTTTTATACCATATTATGCTTACATTTAGAAATTATTTTTATTCATGGAGGAATAATAAGCAAAATAAGTATATATTTGGAGCTATCTTCACCTTCTTATTCTTATACTTGTCAAGTCTTAAACTTAGGATAAATCACACACTTTTGATAAGTAATTGATTGTAGATAATTTTTAAAACATCGAGGGACAAAATATTAATAGACTCAAACAAAAAGGTAAATAAGAATGAAATCAATTTCTAAATAATTTTAATCCTCATATTCTTTTTAAAGAAGAATCTACTTCTTGGATATGTGTAGATATTGACAAATTCAAAGTTCCCTTTATTAATCAAAAAAAAAAAAAAAAAGAAGAAGAATGAGATAATGAAAGTAGGTTCTAAATATTGTTTCACCAAGTAATTGGGCCTCTTTATCTAAGTAAGCATTGAGTCTCGCATCAAAAAATACAGATGTGGAGAAATTACACAGCCAATTTTGATCTATAGCCTTTCTGACACGAGTCAGTAAGCCCGAGTGATGTTCTACACTTAGTGCCCTAAGGCCAACTGGTTTGCGAGATATTGGTTGAAAACTTATTATAAAGGTTAGATAGAAAGCATAAGAGGTTAAAGCATTGCATAGTCTATATTAAAAAAAAATGTAACAATAAAAGGAGCATATTTGCATCAAAACAATATCTTACCGCTTCATAGGAGTAGTAGATTTAGAAATAACAATAGGAGTTGGTCCAAAGTTATCTTGGAAAAATGAAGAGTTTGTATTTAACCAATTTACTAGAAGCTATTAATATCCCAATGACTTGTCTTATCTACTATCTAATGGAAAATCTTCTACTTATAAAAATGGTATGAGAAAAAAATTTTGAGTTCGAGCAAACTTATGCATGGTATTAAGCGTTTTTGGTAGCCCCCTCAATTATTTTTTAATAAGCAATTCATGAACTATTTGTTATTCTTACTCGAGGTTGAGTAAGACTCAAGTTAGGGGGTGTGATAAGTGCATAAATTTAGCCATAGAAGTATTAATTTATAGATCAAATTATCTTTATTTTTTAGAATTTATACTTTTTCTTGTATTTTGCAGGAAAGAGGTGCACCTTAACAAAGAGCCCGATCTACAGGCCTAAAGAAAACAAATTAGAGTCCAAATAGTAAACAATTAGAGCCCAACACCCATCTTAAAGGTAGTCCAAAAAAAGCCAATATACTACCAGTCCACCATATTCCAGCAGCTTGGTTCATAAGAAGCCTTTATGCGGTCCACCAATGAACTTGAAGGAGATTTGGGACCAGATTCATCAATAAATTTGAAGAGAATTTGCATCCAGATTCATCAATTAATTTGGAAGGAAATTATGGCTAGATTCATGTAGAATTTAAATTTCTTTATTTTTTAGTCTCATATTAAAAGAATGTAAACAATTCTTCTTTGCTGGTGCCTATAAAAAGGCCTGTATACTTCATGAAAAAAGCACTTCCCACTTTCTTCCATCCTTCCAACATACAAGGAGAGTGAGCTAAGGAAAAAAGAGCTTATATCATGTTTTAAAATTTTTTGATTTTTAACTCCAAGCCCTGTTAATGTCTTAGGAGTTAAATAATTTTGTAATCAAATTTTTTTTAGTAATAAAATTTTATTCTTCTTGTTTCAAATATTTTTCTTATAATTTTTAATTTTAGCATTAGGGTAGTTTAAATTCTTGCAATTTAATTTCTGTAATTAGGCTAGTTTAATTTTTGCACATCTTTAAGTTCTACAATTTAAATTTTAGCAAGTAGTATAGAGTTTATTTTATATTTTTAAATAATTTAAAGTTTTAATTTAGATTATGTCTAGCTAAGCAAATTCCATAGGGTTGGCGATAAAGCTAGACTATGATTAGAAGCTTTTTCTTAGGCTCTCTTCTTGAGCTTTTAATTTTTTAGAGTTCTTTCTTTTCAATTTCTTGCCAAGGGACTTGATGGACTATTATTGGATTTTAATTCCTTTATAGTTCATACTTGATTCGATGCAAAAAGGATAATAGATAGAAGGCTTATAATATTTTTAAATCCTTTTCTCTTCTTCTTTATAGGAAACTTGATGGATTATTGTTGGAACATAATCTCTTCATAATCCATACTTGGTTAATACAAAGAAAGAAGTTGAAGGATATTATAAGAGAAACTACCAAAAGACTCTCTGAGTCATTGGTTTAGTAAATTTAAAAGTCATAGATTTTTAAATTATTTATCTTTACGATTTAATTAATTTTTACTTTAGTAGAAAGTAAAGAAATAATCTCTTCCCATCTTTATTAAAGCTCGCTTGAGCAAGGGTTTGAATATAGTTCAAATTCCAATTTCTCGTGGAATTGACCTGTACTAGTTGGACGTGTACCTTGTGATAGAAAAATATCCTAAGAGCGAATCATTGTATAGGCCTTTTTGTAAACTTCTAACTCATGTATGACATCATTATTTATAATAAAGATATTTGATTCATCATATACTGCTGTGTCATGTTTTTGACTATGATGAATCCCATAAAGTAGGACAATGGAATTAGGATTATGATAAAATAACAGTAAGACCTAATTCCTATAAACCCTAATCTAGAATGTTCCTAGTCATTGGACCATCAACTCGGGGATCGATGAATCTGGAAAGACTAGCTTATCCTATATATGCTCAGTTGATGAGGGTGGTTGGTCTCACAGTCACTTGTGTAGAGACACTAATACAAGGATAAGGGTGCTCATTAGGTTATGAATACACTAAACTGATCCGCACCGGGACTATCTCATGGAAGTCTTACTCCTTGTCAAAAGATAGGTCCTAGAGTAAAAGTTGTGCATGTGATCTTCAGACCTGAGGTCACCATGGTTTCTTGTGCACACTAAGCCATACTTTGCTTCATACTCATTCATGGCATTGCGACATGTACGGGGTGTTCTAGGTATGGTGGAAGGTGTACGAAGGATGTGAGTGGACCAACAAGGAATCGATCAATCCTGGTAACAGGATATGTTATCCCGTGTAATCTCTTCGATGTGTGACTCAAGGAATCTTTGCAAAGTGGGATGAGATTGGAAGTGGATTTTAATCAGTCATCAACTGAGTCCTCATGATCGAGCTGAGATTCGATATGATTAAGTGTTAGGGTTTGACATTTATCCATACCCATCACTTAATCGGGACAATGGGAGATCAAAAGATTGAATTGCACAGTAACTTACTACTGAAGGGTATTTTGATAATTTCTACCAAATTCCTCATCTTCCGGATAGGCATAATACGTTGCTAAACATTAATCTTGTATTGTGGATTTTCATGAACCAATTGAATTTGTTTCATGAGTCAATTCGATGTGTGATTCGAATTGGACAATGAGGGAACTAATTAGGTCAATTGGGTTCGATCGAATCGAATCGGCTCAAACCTAAACCTACTGCTAGCTAGATGTGGAACCCAATGGGTCACACATAATAGAGAGTTGGCCAAGGAAGTCACTCATGGTTTAATTAGGGTCATGGGATCCTAATTTGTTAGGTAGATTGCATACTAGCATATATAGGCTAACCCAATTCCTAACCCAATTGGATTGGGTCCGGTTGCTTGCTAATTAGGCTAACCTAATTAAGGAAAACCTAAATTAGGTTAAGTCCTAAGTGGGGATAGCCAAATCAGAGCTTGATCTGATTTTATTTTGGTATTCTGGATGTCTTATTGAAGAGTCCATTTGAGTTGGGACTCTAGATGCCAAAATGATACCTTGGCATTCAAAAAGGCCTATAAGAGTCTATAGTCCTCTGATCTGAAAAATATTTATATGGATGGAAAGAAGACTTAATGATCTTTCTTTTGACACCCATATTGCATATGCTTTGACTAGTCAAAGGTTGCATGGGGTGTGGATAAAGTTGACCAAAAAATAAAGGGACTCTTGGCGCCTCTTGGCGCGCACGGGAGATGAAGGTGTGTGCAGAAGGAAAAGAGTCCTTCTGCAGATAAAACACTAGAGCATTTCATTTCTGGGGGCACCTTTTCATCTTACCCTATGCTTCCTGGATATGTTTGACCGGTCAAGGCCCTTTTTGAAATGGCATGAAAAAGGGATGGCATGAAAAAGGGATGGAAGCAAAAGCGTGCATGAAGAGACGCGTCTCTTCATGTGGCGCTCGCCCTGAAGTAGAGTCCTTCTGCTTTCAGGACTCTTCATATTTTTCGGTGTTTGGAGATTGAAGAGGCACCTCTTGGCTTCCCAGGGACCGGTATTTGCCATGTGGCAAGTCACAGATTGTCCAGGAAAATGGACGGATGCCAATATGTCTTTTGGTGCATGAGGTGATATATTGGATATGATTTTTCAGTCTTGAAAAATCATATCTGATAACCTATTGGAGGACATATCACACGCTCCTCTTAAAACTATAAATAGGGACGGTGATATGAGTTTCAAATAATCTTTTTCACCGTTAAGATATTCTGAGTGTTCTTCCATTTCTCCCTCCCTCCTTCTTACTTCAGGACAAGACTTGTCTTGTTAAGACAAGGTCTTTTCTACTAGGACAAGGCTTAGTTTTATGACATAAGCCTAAGAGGTCCTAGAGGAGGGTTGTCCTAAAACCAAGAGTGGTTTAGGATTGTGTCCAAGGAGCCCTACAGTAGGATAGGGTGTCTTATAGTGGTCAAAAGTCAAAAGGCTGACAAAAGAGTCTTGTTGAAGCAAGCAACCCCGGTAGGGATTCTTCCTTGGTACCATTCTCATGTGGATCACTGTTGGAGGGCTTGCACTTGTAAGCCTCATAGAAAGGATTGGATTTCAGCGATCCAGGTATGTATTCTGACTTCATTTATGTTTTGTTGATTGGTATTGCATGAGGGGTTCCTAGGAATTAGGGTTTTCTAGCCATATTAGGATTTCGTGCTTAGAATTTTGTTTTAAAATTCACTTCTACATGCTGCATGATTCCTGGCACCCTGGAAGAATTCCCATCACCTTGCATATCATGCACTTGCAGTTTAAATTTAAAATACATCATACACCTTAATAGAATGGTGTAGTGGAATGTATAAATCGTATATTATTAGAAAGAGTCAGATCTATGCTGTCAAGTTCTGGATTGAGTAGAAATTTTAGACAAAGATTACACATGGCCTACTATATTGTAAATCAATCTCTAGCATTAGCACAGAGCATGAAGACTATGAAAGAGATATGGACAGGAAGACCTGCAGACTATTTGATACTTAGAGTCTTTTGGTGTTCAACGATGTACATGTCAAAGATAAAAAGTTGGATTCCAGAGCTAAGAAGTGCATATTTCTTGGATACACATATAAGGTAAAGGACTATAGACTATGGTGCATCGAGTATGGATTCTAAGATTTTCTAGTTAGCAAGGATATAACATTTTATGAGACAACCACTCTTTCATGGCAGATACGGCCTAGTTCTTCACAAAAGGTCAAGTTCAAGTTCAGTAGGATTGGACTGTTATTGATATTAATAAGATTATTATATCACAGCATCAGCAACCAAATAGACACTCATATTTAGAATGAGCAACAATAACAAACAAATATAGAGATATAGACTCAAGAGAAGGTTATCATGCAAGGTCAGGTTTAGGATAATAGTATTACTACTCGCAAACCCAAGTGCCAGATCAGAATACCTCAAAGGTATGTTTTTGAGGATTCTATTTGTGCTAAGTTGTTTATTATACTCTGAGTATTATAGACACCATAAGTGATGAGCCGATCATGTATCATGAAGCTATTGGTAGTTCTCAGGCTAAGTAGTGGATCATAATTATGGTTGAAGAGCTTTAGTCTTTAAAAAATTAGACTTGAGAATAATCAAGTTATTAAAGATAAGAAGGTAATTGGCTGCAAATGGTTCTTCAAGAGAAAGGAATGAGGCAGTCCTCAAGATTTTAAATACAAAGCTAGGTTGGTGGCTAGAGGTTATAGTCAATAGAAGGGTATTAATTACAAGGAGGTATTTTTTTTATAGTCAAATACTCTTTTATTCATGTGTTGTTTGCTTTAATTGCTTCTTAGGATTTGGAGCTAGAACAACTTAATATGAAGACAGCTTTTTTATATAATAACTTGGAGGAGCATATTTATATATAACAGCCACATGGTTTCGAGGTTCTAGATAAAGAAGATCATGTATGCTTGCTCAAGCGATTATTATAATGTCTCAAGTAGTCTCTAAGATAGTGGTAATGTAAATTTGATAAGTTTATGGTCGATTATGGATTCAACAGATTTCTATATGATAGCTGCGTATATCATCAGCAATTTTCAAACAAGTCCTTTTGTTATTCATTACTGTATGTAGATAATATGATGATTGCAACCAAAGATAAGTCAGTTATCCAGAAGCTAAAAGCAGAGCTCAATACTATATTTGAAATGATGGACCTTAGACCGGCAAAGAAGATACTTGGAATGGAGATTACACGTGATAGGTAGTCAGGTAGACTCTTTTTTACTTAGCACCATTATATTAAAAAGGTCTTGGATAGATATGGCATGTCTATGCTAAGCTAGTCACTACTTTCTTTGTTAGTCACTTCATATTATCTGCCAAGGACTTTCCTCAGACTAAGGATGATGGGATGTATATGTATAGAGTGCCATATACGAGTGCAGTAGGCAGCATTATGCATGTGATGGTTTGCACTCGATCTGATATTTCACAGGCAGATAGTATGGTGAGCAAAGACATAGATAAACCTGGGAAGGCTTACTGATGCGGCACGCATATGATTAATATTTTTTAATATGGTGTTTGTAGAGCAATGAAACCTAATTATACTTAGCATTGTACTCATCTTAATAAAATTTAAGGATTATATGAAAAGGGACTATTACATGATTAGACACAACTCTAAAACTAAGAAGGAAGAAGATCTAGACAATAGGGGCTAATGATTGAGGACTTACCTTGATGAGTTTTCCAACCTTCCTATGATTCAAAACTTGAAACTACTGATGCTCTGGACTGGAGAACTTGGATAACAGTGATCAGAACCCTGGACTTGGGCTTCAGCTTGTTGGTTCATTGTCAAGGGGAACCCTGTTCACAACTCAAGGACTTCGAAGGACCCTGCAATGAAGATCAAAGTTAAGGTTGAAGGATGCAAACATAAAGAAGGGATGGGGGAACTTGTGAACAAAGAAAAGATAGTTGAGAAGATCTGGCCGACTCCAATGCCTTTGTCTTGAGCTTGGATGATGAATTGCTAGGGAAGAGAGTGGCTTTGGGCGTGGAAGAAGAAGATAGGAAAAATTTCACACATAAAATTCAAGACAACTTCACTTCAAACTTCATTCATTTCCAAAATCAATCTCCTTTACAATGGATGTCCAAGGCCTTTAATAGCCTCACAAAGCTAGCTTTTGAAATTTAAAAACTCCCCAAATTGAGGAGGATTACAAGGGGGGTTGGTGGATTTGGTGGAGAGTTTGGAGGGATGGGGGGGTTGGAGGATTTGGTGAAGGATTTGGAGGGGTGTGGCCAACCTCCTTGAATTTGAATCTTCCTTGTTGGCGCCAAAGAGTGATGAGGTGACTAGTGGGTGGCGCCTGATGACATGGCATGATGAGATGGTCTTCTACTTGGATAAGGAATGACATGTGGTGCCAAGTGGTCCTAGTTGATGGTCCTTTTCTCTTGCTTGGTTGATGTGTCTTCTCTTCTTCATGTGGTCAAATTCTGAGGTCCAGAATTTGAGTCTTGTTGCTGGCTTTCATTGCTTTAAGACTTGATTAACTGAAATAGAGTTAACTCAACTGAACTGACTTGACTGACCTAAACTTGAAACGGACTTACAGGAAATGAAATTTTTTTTTTTTAAAAGTAATTACAGGACTCAATAAATACTCTTGATTAATTACAGGACTCTTGAAAAGGAAATGGCTCTTGAAAATAAAACATTTTTGAACTAAAGGATACAAGCTAACCTAATTATCTTCGATCCAAATTGGGATAAGGCTAACCTTGTTGGAGTGAAGTTTCTTTCGATTTCTGGTGTCTACACCAATTCTCCTGGGATGGGCAGAACTTGACCCAGTCGAGTATGGTTCAGTTTTGCCCTGGTAATGCTCGAACAAATCTGGGTTAAGTCTTTGCAGGTCCTCTCGAGTAATCCAAGAGTTGTCGGACTCAGGTCGACCCTGCCATTGAACCAGGTATCGCTGATACTCCTTATTCCTGGTAGTAATGGTCTTGTCATCCAGGATTCTCTCAATCCTCTCTCTCCGCTCAGGTAGGGTTGGTGGTGGACACTCGGAAATATGTTCACTCTCAATGAAAGTTTCTGACCCAAAAGGTTCACTAGGTATTAGTACTGGTTCTTTGTATTCTACTAGGTCTGAAACATTAAAGGTTGTACTGGTTCTTTGTTTCTGGTGTCCACACCACTTACTGGCCAACTATGAAATGGATACTTAGATATTTGAAAGATATTTCTAATTTGGGACTAGTATTTTCTAGATAGAGTAGTTGTACTGTTACAGGATTTTATGATTCTGATTATACTCGTGACTTGGATATGAGAAGGTCATTAACCAAATATATATTTACTCTCTCTGGTTATGCAGTCAGTTAGAAAACTACTTTGCAGTCTATGGTTACTTTGTCTGTGATAGAAGCAGAATATATAGCATTGATAGAGGCTGCAAAAGAAGATATTTAGCTAAGAGGGTTGGTATAGGATTTGGATCTCAAGTAAGATCATTTGGATATTCACTATGACAGTCATAGTGCATTGCATCTTGCTAGAGATCAGATGTATCATGAATGTACTAAGCATGTAGATGTCAGGTATTACTTTATTAGAGATTTGATGGATGTTGATGATATTCAGCTTCAGAAAATTAGCATTGCTCATAATCTGGCTGACATGCTCATTAAACTAATTCCAGTAGTTAAGTTCAGGACTTTCCTGAACTTAATTAGTGTGAGCCCTTGGTGGTACCCCTTCGAGACTTGTGGTAAGGAGGAGGTTTTATAATCCATATCTAATAGAGACACATTATTGTCTCAAGGAGGAGGATTGTTATTAGTTACTCCAAATAACAATTATTGCCAGGGATTTTTTGTAAAATGGGCTTCCTATTTAATATATGGCTTCTTTTTTCTCATCGATGGATTTTTTCATGGGAACTGTTGTACCCTGACGGCTCACCCTCAAGCAGAATCGACCCATACTTGCGGTTCGACCGGGCCACCCCTTCAGAGCTCTGACTGTTACCTCGTCAGCGGTCCGGCCCGTCGCTCTCCTGTAGTGGTTCGACCCATCGAAGCTGAGGTATGAACAAACCCCTCCTGCTGGGGTCCGGCCCGTCGCTCTCCTTCAACGGTCTGGCCCACCAGAGCTGAGGTCCGAACGACCCCCTCCTGCTGAGGTCTGACCCGTGACTCTCTTGCTGGGGTCTGGCCTATAGCTCTCCTTCAGAGGGTTGGCCTTTAGTTTGGTCGACCGGCTTTCCCACGACCGACGTCCGACAGGTGAGCCTTAGCATCCAGGAAATTCCAGAAGCACCTTTCTATTACTGTGGCTTTTTGCTAGCCCAACAGCCCTGCTCCACTACTTCCATGATGCCGTCGTATCTGCGCGCCACGTGGCCACTCTCCAGATTCTCCTAGGGGCAGATCGATCTTTCTTAGCCTCTTTCCTAACGGATTTTAGACTGTTTCGCGCCTATATAAGGTACTCGGGGGACCCCTCTCGAAGTTAGGAGAGCTCTTCCCTCTTCATATGCTATTCCTTTCGTGGTTCCTCCATTCTATTGCCTTCAACCTCCTGCTAACTTAGGCATCGGAGGGTCCCCCGCCGGAACACCACTGGTGCCCTTGGGGACTTTGTTGTAGGTTCGCCCGAGAGAGGAGTGCTCTAGCATATCTAGCCCCGATCCAAGAGTTGACATCGCAACAGATTGGTGCTAGAGGAAGGGCCCCTTGTCTCTAAAAGGAGGAATCCATCGCCCGGGCAACAAAATGGCTAAGGGAAGAGCTCCAAATGCCACTACCAGAAGGGGTATCTCTCGTTCTAGGTTTGAGGAACCTCACAGAGAGAACGATATCGCTGCCACCGCCCCTACTGTCATAGAACCTACCATCACATTGGGGTTGCAGCAGTTCCAAACTTTGGTAAATCATATTGAAACGCTTACTACTGCAGTTCAGCATTTCCAGGACGCCGCTGACAACTGACAGCAACTACCAGCTGTTTCCTGCACTAATCCTCTAACTGCTGCTGAGGGAAGTCGACAGCCAGAGGTCCCTCAGCATTGTTCTCACGCCGCTGCGGAGCCCCGGAGGTCCTTGGGTGACCGCGCTGACGGTAAAAGGGCAAGGTCTGCTTTGCCTTCCTGCACTGAATCTATCCCGGTATGCGGTCGGCTTGCTGCCAAACCTCCGAGGGACTATGCCAGCAAGATCATGCACATGGAAGAGCGCATTGCCGAAATCGCCCTATGGCAGAAGGTCAAAGGGAGATAGGTATACGACTCCCATCCCCCGTTCTCTGATGAGATTCTAGCAGAGATGATTCCTCGCCACTTCAAGATCCCACAAGTGGACCCTTATGATGGTACCACTGATCCGATGGACCATCTGGGCATGTACAAAGCCCATATGATGGTACAAGGCACCTCCAACGCCCTCCATTGCATCGCCTTCCCTGCTACCCTTAAGAAGACTGCCCGGATGTGGTTCTCCGCCATCCGTCTAAGTACGATCCATTCCTTTTCTCAACTCAAATCACTTTTCCTTTCCCATTTCAGGACTTGCAGTCGGACCCCAAGGAATATCGACTGCCTCTTCCTTGTGCTGCAAAAGGAGGGAGAGACCCTTCGGGATTTCATGGCCCGTTTCAACTCAGCGGCCATGAAAGTCCCAGACTTGAATGAGGCTATAGCAATATTAGCCTTCAAGCGAGGGCTTCGCTCGTCCAGGCTGACCTTCTTCTTGGACAAGAAACATCTGACAAGTTACAGCAAACTCCTGGCCAGAGCACAGAAGTATGCCCTAGCGGAAGAACAAGCGGCCGGCCGATGTCAAGCTGAGGGAAGGCCGACCCCCAAGAAGCGGAGTGATAAGGCTCCTGAAGCCCGACCTTCGAGTGATATGCGATGGTCGGCCCAACGCCGAAGTCCGAAGCTGAGGGACTTTCCCTGGAGGTTCGAGACTTATGCACCTCTGACCCTACCAAGAGAGAAGATCCTTCTAGAGATTGAGAATGAGACTTTTCTGCAAAGGCCTCAATCGATGAGGGGCCCTCCTTCTCAAAGAAATAAATATAAATTCTATCGGTTCCATAGGGACCGTGGGCATAATACTGAAGAGTGCCTGCAGCTGAAAGACACCATTGAAGATCTCATCCGGAGGGGATACCTGCACAAGTACGTCCGACCCCATCGGGACTGGGCTGAAGCATCAAATGCCCGAAACTCTCCGAAGGAGACAAAGCTCCCCAATCAGAGGCCGACTGGTGGGGATGTCGGCATGCTGCATCAGCGATCCGAAGTTATGAGGATGGGATCGATATTGCTAAAAGGTCCCGGGGCTCCAATGCAATTACTTTCTTTGATGAAGATCTTCTAGAGACTCATGTTTTTGAAAATGATCCTGTAGTCGTGTCGGCAGTGATTGCCAATTACGATGTAAGGAGAATACTTATAGATAATGGAAGCTCAACAGAGGTATTGATGTACGATGCTTATGTGAGAATGAATCTATCCAGGTCCATGCTGCAAGAATCCCCCGCATCGCTGACGGGCTTCGGGGGTCGGGGTGGAAGGGGAGATAATTCTCCTTGTGAGGATCGGGATGGAGCCTTTCCAGAAAACCCTCCCCATCAATTTTATGGTCGTTCGGATGACCTCGCCTTACAATGCTATCCTGGGCCGACCGGTCCTCAACAAATTCAGAGCCATTGTATCCACTTACCATTTATTGGCAAAATTTCTGACAAGGAGCAGGGTCGGAATGATGAGGGAAGACCATCGAATGGCCAGGCAATGTTTGACCATTATGAACCAATAGTCAGAAGGCCATCCCACTCTGGAGCAACTTGACCCGAGAGCTAAGGCCGATGGCCTTGGTCAGCCAGGAGAAAAGATTCTGTTTGTTCCCCTTCGAGAGGATGATCCCACCAAAGTCCTTTAGATTGGAGGTTTCCTCAGCGAAGACATTAAGTCAGAACTGATCGGCTCCCTTAGGAGTAACGCTGACGTCTTTGCTTGGTCAACGTCGGACATGCCTGGAATACCGTCGGAGGTCATCGCTCACCAGCTCAAGGTCGATCTGACCTACCGACCTGTTCGACAGAAGAAGAGAAGCTTTGCTGTCGAAAGGCAGAAAGCCATCGATGAGGAAGTCAAGAAGCTCCGTGATGCTAGCTTCATCAGGAAAGTCCACTACCCTGAGTGGCTGGTGAATGTGGTTATGGTGAAGAAGGCCAACGGGAAGTGAAGGATATGTGTAGATTACACCGACCTCAACAAGGCCTGTCCGAAGGATAGCTTCCTAGTACCCAAGATTGATCAGCTGGTGGATGCCACGGTCGGTCACCAAGTTCTCAGCTTTATGGATGCCTTCTCCGGCTACAACCAAATAAAGATGTACCCGGAAGATGAGGAGAAGACTGCCTTTGTCACTGATAAGGGTCTGTACTGTTATCGGATGATGCCCTTCGACTTGAAGAACGCTGGTGCCACTTTTCAAAGGCTGATCAATCGAGTGTTCGAAGGTCAGCTAGGCAGGAACATGGAGGCTTATGTGGATAACATGATAGTGAAGAGTCTCCATAAGGCCGACCACATCAGGGACTTGCAGGAATGCTTTGATGCACTTAGGCACCATCGAATGAAGCTGAACCCCACAAAATGTACTTTTGGGATAACCTCTGGCAAGTTTCTTGGTTTTCTGGTCACACATAGGGGAATTGAAATGAACCCCGATAAGATAAAGGCCATCACTGAGATGGCGCATCCGACCAACAAAAAGCAGGTGCAAGAGCTCACCGGCCGAGTTGCCTCTCTCAGCTGTTTTATCTCCTGCTCAGCTGAGAAGTCCCTGCCATTCTTCAAGTCCCTGTACCGGTCGGAGGGTTTTGTTTGGACTGACGAGTGCCAGTCGGCTTTCGAAGCATTGAAGGAGTATTTGAAGAACCCTCCATTGCTGGCCAAGCCGACGAAGGGGGAGCCTTTGTGCCTTTATCTTTCGGCATCAGACGAAGTGATCTGCGCCATCCTCGTGCGAGTCGGAGAGGACGGGCAGCATAAGCCTATCTATTATATCAGCAAAGTCCTCCATGACGCCGAAACAAGGTACCCCAAGATGCAAAAGTTAATATATTCTTTGGTCACATCTGCCAAGCGGCTCTGATCGTATTTCCAGGCACATCCGGTTGTAGTGATGACCGACCAACCCCTCACCGCAATCCTTCGGAGCCCAGATACATCCGATCGGCTCGCCAAGTGGGCTATCAAGCTAGGCAAATTTGACATCTCTTTCCAGCCATGATCTGTCTTGAAGGCCCAGGTAATTGCTGACTTCATTGCAGAGTATACATGGAGACAGGAAACGCCTCTTCAAATGGACGAAGCACCTGAAGCCGACACCATCCACGAAGTCGAACTAGCTTGGACCCTCCATGTGGACGGGGCGTCCATCCTTGTAGGCTGCAGGGCCGGATTGATCCTGACCGACCCAGATGGGGAGAACCTGGAATATGCATTGCATTTTTTATTTCAGGTGTCAAACAATCAGGCGGAGTACGAAGCCCTCCTCGCAGGGCTATGAATCGTCGATGAACTGGGCATCAGCTGTCTCAGAGTCTTCTCCGACACCTAGCTAGAGGTTTATCAAGTAAAGGAGGAATTTGAAGCAAGGGATCTGACCCTGACAAAGTACTTAAACAAGGTACAAAACCTTATCTCTCGGCTCAGATTTTTTGAAATCCTCCACATACCTTGTCTGCGAAACTCTCGGGTGGAAGCTCTATCAAGGTTGGCTACGGTCACTGTCAGCACATCTGATCAAACTTTTGTGGAGCATTTGCAGCACCTAAGTTTTGCGGAAGAGCCGACCGAGGTCCATCAGTTGGAATAAAAAACTTCTTAGATGGATCCGATCCTTACTTTCCTGGCTAAAGGAACTCTTTCGGAAGATTTGGCGAAGGCCAAGTGGGTGCGCTTGACGGCCTCTAAGTATGTCGTCCTTCGTGGCATCCTGTACAAGCGGTCATTCTCACAGTCGCTATTAAAGTGCTTGGGGCCGACAGACGTCGACTACGCTCTCAGAGAAGTCCATGAAGGCATCTATGGTGACCACCTCGGAGGAAGGTCCTTAGCTTATAAGATCATCCGACAGGGGTATTAATGGCCTACCATTCAGAAAGATGCGTCGGACTTTGTCCGAAGGTATGATGCATGTCAAAGATACTCCATTATTCAAAGGAGGCCTGCCAGTGAGCTGACGTCGATCACTGCCCCGTGGCCATTCGCACGATGGGGGATGGATATCTTGGGACCTTTTCCCCCAGCCTCCAAGTAACGAAAATCTTTGCTTGTGGCTATCGACTATTTCACCAAGTGGGTGGAAGCCGAACCACTAGCACAAATAACAGAGGCCAAGGTGGAGAACTTCATCTGGAATAATATCATCTTTCGATTCGGCATTCCCCGGATAATTATTGCTGACAATGGAAGACAGTTCAACAACTTTAAGTTTCAAAACTTTTGTCAGCAATATCATATTTCTCACCGACTCACGTAGGTCGGGCATCCTCAGTGCAATGGAGAGGCTAAAGTTACCAATCGGACAATCCTGCACGGGCTGAAGACCCGATTGAATGAAGCTAAAGGGCTTTGGGCAGAGGAGCTCCACTCAGTATTATGGGCATACCGGACGATCGCCAGAACGTCAACCGGTGAAACTCCATTCAACCTCACTTACGGGAGCGAAGCTGTCATCCCTGTTGAGACCTCTCTTCAATCTCTTCGGATTGACCACTACACCAAACCAGCTAACTCCAAGCAGCGAAGGGCTGACCTGGACTTGCTCGAAGAAACTAGACTTCAGGTTGGTATGAAGATGGCGGTATACCGCCAGAAGATGATGAAATATTACAACTCGCATGTCAAGGTGCAAGCTTTCCGGGTCGGAGACCTGGTCCTGCAGAGGATCGAAATTTCAAGGCCAACCGAGCAAGGCAAGTTTTTCCCAAATTGGGAAGGACCTTATCGGGTCGTTGAAGTGGTTCGAGCTGGCACCTATCGACTTGAATTTTTGGATGGATGACGGATGGCACGTCCGTGGAATGTAGACAACCTCTGCAAGGTTTATCAATGAAGACCACATTTCTTCTACGAACCACTTCTGAAAGTCCGACTCCAGACGGCAGAGGCTCTAGGACAGCCCACTTTTGGAAGTCCGACTCCAGTCAGCAGAGGCTCTAGGGCAGCCCACTTCCGAAAGTATGACTCTGCTCGGTAGAGGCTCTAGGGCATCCTACTTCCGAAAGTCCGACCCCGTTGTTTCTTTGGCCTTTCAGGCGTCGGTTTGGCCGCCCGCTTCTTCAGCTCCTACGGAGTCGGCTCTGTAATGCGAACGGCCCTCTGTTGTGTAGATTGCACCGAAAGGATCACTCGATCCAGCTTCATCTTGCCACCTGTCATCAAATAAAGTTAAAGTGAGGTACGGTTGCAAGGCCGATGGGAGATAAAGTAGCCGGTCTCTCTCTCTCCCTCTACGGCTCTCGTCCTACCTAACATCGGGTGCCGGCTGAGTCCAGCCTGATGAAGGCTCCCCTCGTGGAGCATGAAGTCGACGAACTTTGGGTCCTCATCATCCAATTTATGGAAGTCGGCCTCGTTGGCTCTCGAGACCTTCCTCTCATTCAAAGCATTCGGCCTTAGCTCCCTCCAAGCTGCCTCAATGCCCCACGGCTCCAGGCTATCTACAAAGAAATATCGAGACTTTCATCCATGAATGGCGGACGGAAGCCCCCCTAGTATCTTCCGGTTAGGGCGTGGACTGAACATCCACCACTCATGACTTTGGAAGTCCTGCTTCAACAAGAAAAAGTTTGAAAATAGGGATACCCTAGGCTCGATGTCGGCCTCCCTACACAGGACTACGAAACAACACAGAACTTGAATGCTATTCGGGGTCAGTTGGGAGGGGGTGACTCTATATGTGTTAAAAACCTGAATAAAGAAGCTATGGATTGGGAAATGAAAGCCGGCTTTTAGGTGGTCTTCATATATGGGGAGAGCTCCTAAGTTCAAAGGCCCGTTCACTCTACCCTCACGACTAGGGACGGTTAGGGTAAGGTGGAGGGAATGTTATACACAATCCTAAGGTTTTCGACCCTCTTTTGGGTCATGGCCGAAGGGATGTCAAAAGGACCGGGTTCCCTATGACCGCGAGTCGAACTCCGACTCCTATAAGCCATTCTAAGATGGGTTGCAGAATGGGAGGAAGATGGGGGAAGGTGGAGACAGGACTAACCTAGTTCCCTGGTTCTCTAAGAGAGGCTAAAGCAACACAAGGAGGGAGGAGGCTGCCTTCTCTTCAAGCGCAAGCATGGTGAAAGGTTCTTTCTGGGCGCTGCTTCTCCCCTTTTATAGGTGCCCGGGGGCAGCTTCCCAATGCATCCCCCCACGTGCCGAGATCCGATGGCTGGTGCTTCAGTTCTCGAGTTGGACGGGAATCCGAGGGGACACGCCGGATCATATCCGACCGCGATCCACATGACAGTCAAAGCAATGGCGGATGGATCACTCTAGAAATTGCACCAATCATTTTGATGGGGCCACGTGCCCCACATCGCATCAAGAATCCAAACGGGCAGCTACCATGCACCGTACCGGCAATAACTGCTCCCCTGTCTTTGCCAACCAGGCAATGACACCTATCTTGGAGCAAAAATTGAAGTAGAAGGCGGCTAGTCGCAACACGCCGAATCGAATTCGCCATCATCTGAAGGAATGATGTATTTACTGCCATTTAATACCCTCGCCCTTCGAGCCTATGGGCTCGATCGAAGCACAAGGGCAAGGGGGACAACTGTTGTACCCTGATGGCTCACCCTCAAGAAGAACCGACCCATTCTTGCGGTCCAACTGGGCCACCCCTTCAGAGCTCTAACTGTTACCCCATCAGCAGTCCGGCCCGTCGCTCTCCTTCAACGGTCCAACCCATCGGAGCTGAGGTCCGAACAACCCCCTCTTGCTGGGGTCCGGCCCGTCGCTCTCCTTCAGCGATCCAACCTATCGGAGCTGAGGTCTGAACAACCCCCTCCTGCTGGGGTCCGGCCCGTCGCTCTCCTTCAGTGATCCGACACACCGGAGCTGAGGTCCGAACGATCCCCTCCTGCTGAGGCCTAACCCGCCACTCTCTTGTTGGGGTCCCGCCTGTAGCTCTCCTTCAGAGGGTTGGCCTTTAGTCCGGTCGATCGGCTTTCCCACGGCCGACGTCCGACAGGCGAGCCTTAGCATCCAGGGAATTTCAGAAGCACCTTTCTGTTACTGCAGGATCCTGCTATCCCAACAGCCCTGCTCCACTACTTCCACGATGCCGCCATATCTACGCGCCATGTGGCCACTCTCCAAATTCTCCTAGGAGCAGATCGGTCTTTCTTAGCCTCTCCCTTAACAGATTTTGGACTGTTCCACGCCTATATAAGGTACCCGGGGGACCCCGCTCGAAGGTAGGAGAACTCTTCCCTCTCCATACGCTGTTCCTTTCGTGGTTCCTCCATTCTGTTGTCTTCAAACTCCTGCTAACTTAGGCATCGGAGGGTCCCCCGTCGATACACCACCGGCGTCCTTGGAGACTTTGTTGCAGGTTCGCCCGAGAGCGGAGCGATCCAGCATATCCAGCCCCGGTCCAGGAGTTGACGCTGCAACATGAACTGGATGCTTTCTTCTTTGATTCATACTTCTTCTCCTATGGAAGTCAGGATAGACAAATTCTCTTTGATCCGGACTTCTTCTCTGAGAAGTCTAGCATTATGCATGAAGCATGAGACTTCGGTATGGCTCGATTGGGTTCTTTATTTAAAGGTATGCTATTATTTTCCCATTGAAAAAAAAAAAAACAAAGAGCAGCCTTTTTGATTCTTGGTCTCGTTTTCTTCCTCTCTCATTCTCTCTCAGTTTATGCTCCGGCCATTGTTGGAACCCATCGATTATGGCACACCGATGAACCCTAGAGCCTAGGCCTTACTATTTTCTTCTTGATTCTTTTGGTATTAGAGTTTATACAGGAAGCCTGTTGGCTCCACCCAGTGATTTTGATGAATAACAAAACATTGAATGCATATATATACTAATGTGTATTTCAAGTTATGAGTTTTCAAGAAGAAAGCACATCAAAATCTCAAAAACTTATGTATCATGGTATGCCATGGAACGGAGCATTTTTCGCAAATCTGGACATCCTCTTCATGGAAAAAGGGCATCTACATGTTTAATTATTATTTGTTTACGATCCATTTAAGTTTCAAAATTTATATTTATGTTTTTGGGCTAATTTGCACTTGAATCTGAGATTTTCAGTCTCAAGTGTTGACACCTGGGAAGCCAAGTGTTGACACTTCAGCATTTGGCACAAAGAAAAATCCTTGGCATATCAAGTATCGACACCCAGAACTCAAGTATCGACACCTAGTGTCGACACTTAGGTTTCCAAGTGTCGACTCAAGGCCTGAGATTTTTGAAAATCCAGAACTTTGCCATCTGAGGGTTTTTGTGTCAAGTGTCGATACCTATGCATCAAGTGTCAACACTTGAAAGTTCAAGTGTCGACACCTAGAAATCAAGTGTCGACACTTGACGGCCAAGTGTCGACACCTGACAGCCAAGTGTCGACGCTTGAAGCCTGACAGCCCTAACGGATCTATTTTTCTGACTTAAAGAACTTGCTTTTCAAGCTCCAAATGGCTAGATCCGAGGCTCCAACGGTCACAAACCATTTTTTGAAAGTTTCTTGGTGCATTTAATCTCCACCAACCTCATTCTAAAGGCATCGAAGTGGATTGAAGTTCATTCAAAGCCAAAAAGCCTATATTCTTTCAAGAACCTCATATCAAAAGCCTTTTATAGTTTGATTCCCTGAAAAAGCCTTCAAGCTCATCCTAGCATCATTCTAAAAGAGGTGTTTTGAAGAATATTTTAAGAAGGAGACAAGACAAAGCATCAACTTGAGCTTCAAAGATTCCATTCTACACTTGAAGAGAGTTTGTCTTAGTTTTAAAAGTTGTATATCTGTTTTTATTTTGTGATTTGACCTTGCTTTCAAGGGTGTCTTGAAAGAAGATTATTGTGATTTGTTGGTGAGCCAAAGGGATAAACCCAACTAGGATTAACTTATGAGCCCGAAGACAAAACAAGTGTTGAGGTTTGTTGGTGAGCCTAGGTGACAAAACCAACTTAGGTTTTGACTTGTGAGCCTTGTGAAAAACAAGTCAGCTGTAATCTTATTTGGATTATAGTTAAATTCTCAAGGGTAGCTTGGGGAGTGGATGTAGGTGCTAGGTTTGCACTGAACCACTATAAACCTTGTGTTTGTGTGTGATTGCTCTCTTTCTCTCTTGCTCTTTGGTTATTGCTATTTATTTACTGCTTTCCGCTGCATTCAATCTTGTGCATTGAATTTATTACTCACAAACACCACTAGACCTTCACATTACTGTTTTAATTTTTAAAAGATCCAATTCACCCTCCCTCTTGGGCTCCATTTTTAGGCAACAAGTGGTATCAAAGTACCGGAACTCTCTTGTAGGTCTAAGGATCTTGAGTGAAAGATCATGGCAGCCCCAATAGGAATGGGTGTAGTTGAAGGTCAAGCTTCAAATCGTCCCCCACTTTTCAATGGCACAAATTATACATATTGGAAAAGACGCATGCACATTTTTATTCAAGCTATTGATTATAATTTATGGAGGGCAATTGTAAAAGGTCATCATCGGCCTACTATGTTGGTTAATGGCATTCTCACTCCGAAGATGGAAGATGATTGGGATGAGAATGACATTATGCAAATTGAGATTAATGCTAAGGCTATGAATATGTTATTTTTCTCTCTTGACCCAAGTGAATTTAATAGAATATCTAAGTGTCTCTCCACCAAGAAGATTTGGGACATACTTGAGGTTACCCATGAGGGTACACACCAAGTGAAAACAACCAAGGTTAACATGCCTATTCATACATATGAAATGTTTAAAATGGAACCTACTGAGTCTATTAGTGAGATGTATACTAGGTTCACAAATATTGTGAATGGCATGAGAAACCTAGAAAAAGTTGTTTCTAACGGTGAACTTGTGAACAAACTTCTCAGGTCTCTACCGGCTTCTTGGGATGCAAAGGTAACAGCTATTGAAGAAGCCAAGGATGTCAACACTCTTCCACTTGAACAACTGTTGGGTTTACTAATGACCTATGAGCTCTCCTTTAAGCAAAAGAATGTGGAAGTCGACAAAAAGAAGAAAGTAATCGCCTTCAAATCTACTACGAGAGAAGAATCAAGCGATGACTCTGAAGAAGATGATGAAGAAGATGAGACAGCTCTAATGGCGAGAAAGTTCAGAAAGTTTATGAGGAAGAAAATGTTCAACTTCAAGAAGAAACCTCTAAAAGGTGAGTGAAGTAAAGAGAAAGACAAGGAGAAGGAGAAGGAGCAGCCCACTTGTTTTGAATGCAAGAAACCCGATCATTTCAAGGTAGACTACCCCTTGCTCAAGAAAAGCAGAAGAAAGTTGAGAAAGAAAGCCATGATAGCAACCTGGAGTGACAGTGAGGACTCCAGTTCTGAGAAAAAATAATAGGAGGTGGCAAACTTCTGTCTAATGGCGGATCATGATGATGTATGTTCTGAAACAGAAAATGAATTTACATTTGATGAGCTTCATGAAGTTTTTGATGAATTAGTCATAGAATTTAAAAAACTAAAATCAAAACATAAAGATTTGAAAAAGCAAAATTTGGATTTAGCCAAAACAAATGATAAGCTTTCAGATGAAAATGAATGCCTTCTTTTTCAAAATAGAAAATTAAATGATAAGATTTTAGCTCTTGAAAAAGAAAAAGAAGTTTTGAAAAAGAAAAGTTCTTCACTTTCAAATAAAAATTTTTCAAAACAAAGCAAAGAAATTTTGGATGAAAATAAAAGATATAAAGAAGAAATTAAAAAATTAAAACCTTTTGTAAATAAATTTACTTATAGTTCTGAAAAATTGAATTTGCTTTTGATCAATCAAAGAGCTGTTTTTGATAGAGCAGGTTTAGAATTTAGAACTCATAAGAAACAAAAACTTTTTAAAAATTTCTTTGTGCCTGCATCTTCATCCATTACTTTCTATTCATGTGGTACTAAAGGATATAAATCTTATATGTGCAACAAAAGTAGATTGAATAGTATTAAAAAAGTTTGGGTTCCAAAAAGAACCAATACCAATAACCTAAAAGGATCCAAGATGGCTTGGGTACCTAAAGTCTCCACTTGATCTTTATTGCAGGTATGCCTTGCAACCAACAAGAAAAGAATGTGGTACCTTGATAGCGGTTGCTCAAGGTATATGATAGGAGATGTGGAGTAGTTCTCATCGTTCGAATATCAAAATGGTGGCAATGTGACCTTTGGTTATAATGGAAAGGACAAAATTATTGGTATTGGTAAAGTCCATATCACCCCCTCTTCTTACATTGATAATGTTTTATATGTTGGTGGTTTGAAACATAACTTGCTTAGTATTAGTCAGTTTTGCGACAAGGATTTTAAAGTTGTTTTTGAATCTTCTTTGTGCATTGTTTCTAGTTTAGATGACAATGGCATCAAGTTCATTGGTCATAGGCATGGCAATATTTATATGGTTGATCTTGATGATCTTCCTATTCAAAATGGTCAATGCCTAGTGGCAATGGAAGCCAAGATCATTGAAACTAGTTGGCTTTGGCATCGCAGACTAGGACATGCAAGTATGCATTTAATTTCAAAACTTAGCAAAAGAAATTTGATAAAAGATTTGCCTAAACTCAGTTTTGAAAAAGATAAGATTTGTAGTGCATGTCAGCTTAGAAAACAAACCAAATCCTCTTTCAAACAAAAAGGAATAATCTCTACATCTAGACCCTTAGAGTTGCTTCATATGGACCTCTTTGGGCCAACTAGAACATCTAGTTTGGGAGGTAAGAAGTACGATCTAGTTATTGTAGATGATTTCTCACAATTTACATGGGTTATGTTTTTAGCACATAAAGATGAAACATTTTCTAAATTCATTAGATTTCATTAACGAGTTTCAAATAAAAATGGTGTTTCAATCGTATCTTAGAGAAGTGATCATGGAACTGAATTTGAAAATGCTGATTTTGATAAATTTTGTATTGAAAATGACATTCATCACAATTTTTCTGCATCTAGGACACCTCAACAAAATGGAGTGGTAGAAAGAAAAAATAGAACTCTTGAAGAAATGGCATGCACCATGCTTTGTGAAAATAATTTACCTAGATATTTTTGGGCGGAAGCTATAAATACTGCATGCTATATTTTAAATCGAGTTTTGATCCGACCGATTTTAAAGAAAACACCTTATGAGCTTTGGAAGGGTAGAAAACCCTCAATTCGTTATTTTCACATTTTTGGATGCCGTTGTTTCATTTTAAACAATGGTAAGGATAATTTAAGCAAATTTGATGCCAAATCAGATGAGGGAGTCTTTTTAGGCTACTCCACATATAGTAAGGCATACAGGGTCTTCAACAGAAGAACACTTGTTGTTGAAGGATCCATACATGTGATATTTGATGAATCTGACCAGAAATCTTCGAGAAAAGAATATGTGCTTTCTGATGAAACAGGTACCAAGAAAACTGAAAGTGTAAACAACAATGAAGAGCCTACCAAGGAACAGAAAGATGATCAAAATACTGAAGGAGATCAAGCACAAGGTGATGAAAACACATCAACAGTTGATCCACTACCAAAATAATGGAGGTATGCTCATGGACACCCAAAAGAATTAATTATTGGTGATCCATCTAAAGGTATAAGTACTCGATCATCCCTTAGAAATATCTGTGATTACTTAGCTTTTGTTTCTCAAATTGAATCTAAAACTATTGAGGAAGCTGAATGTGATAGTAATTGGATAAATGCTATGCAAGATGAACTTAACCAAGTCAAAAGAATTAATGTTTGTATATTAGTAAATAGACTTTCAAATACTTCAATTATTGGCACAAAATAGATTTTTTGAAATAAACTTGATGAAAATGATGTTGTTACAAGAAATAAGGCTAGACTAGTTGCCAAATAATACAATCAGGAGAAAGGGATAGATTTTGATGAAACCTTTGCTCCTGTGGCTAGACTTGAGGCAATTAGGCTATTGTTGGCTTTTGCTTGCTTTATGAATTTTAAATTATTTCAAATGGATGTTAAAAGTGCCTTTTTAAATGGTCTGATTGAAGAGGAGCTTTATGTTGAACAACCTCCTGGTTTTGAAAACTCAGAATTTCCAAATCATGTTTACAAACTTCATAAAGCTTTGTATGGTTTGAAATAAGCTCCCAGAGCTTGGTATGATCGTTTAAGCTCTTTCTTGCTCAAAAATGATTTTGGTAGAGATAATGTAGACAAAACTTTGTTTTTAAAGAAAAAGATTGATGATCTATTAGTAGTACAAATCTATGTAGATGATATAATATTTGGTGCTACTAACGAATCTCTTTGTCAAGAATTTGCGAAGTTAATGCAGGGTGTGTTCGAGATGAGCATGATGGGAGAACTAAATTTCTTCCTCGGACTTCAAATAAAGCAAACCAAAGAGAGGATCTTCATCAACCAAGCAAAGTATACAAAAGAAATGCTCAAGAAGTTTGGGATGGAGAACACCAAGCCTTTAGGTACCTCTATGAGCTCTACTTGTAGACTTGACAAGGATGAATCAGGTAAATCTATTGACCAAAAATTATATCGTGGCATCATCAGTTCATTGCTATATCTTACTACCAGTAGGCCAGATATCATGTTTAGTGTTTGTATGTGTGCTAGATATCAGTCTAATCCTAAAGAGTCTCATCTTTTGGCTGTTAAATGCATACTTAAATATTTATCTAGCACAATTGAAATTGGTTTGTGGTACTTTAGAGATTCTTTATTTGAATTGATTGTTTATTCTGATGCTGACTTTGCTGGGTATAAACTTGATCGTAAAAGTACTAGTAGAACCTGTCAGTTTCTTCGAATAAATTTGATCTCTTGGAGTAGCAAGAAACAGAATTCAGTTGCTCTATCTATGGTGGAAGCCGAATATATAATAGCTGGAAGCTGTTATGCTCAAATCCTTTGGATCAAACAATAACTCGAAGATTTTGGCATTAAACTAATTAAGACACCCATAAGATGTAACAATACTAGTGCAATCAATCTAACTAAGAATCCTGTGCAACATTCAAGAAGTAAATACATTGAAATAAGACATCATTTCATAAGAGATCATGTACAAAACTCTAATGTCATTCTTGAATTTGTGTGTACTGATGATCAGTTAGTAGATGTGTTTACCAAACCATTGAGTGAAGAAAGGTTCTATCTGATTAGAAGAGAGTTAGGTGTCATTGACCCATTCTCCTATAACTCTCACAATTTTCATCTTACCCAAGTCTTTTGACTCAAAAACCACTTGCTTTGAGCCCCAAAAGTTTTTAAATATTTTCTTAGATTTTTTGAAAGTTTTTCTGATTTTTTGGAAATTTTCTTGGCCAAGTGTCGACACTTGGATATTGTCAAGTGTCGACACCTGACCAAGTGTCGACACTTGACAAATAGTAAGTGTCGACACTTGCGAAACATAATCTATTTTTAAAAGGACCGATCGAAGTTTTTTTTTTTTTGTTTTCCCCCATCGATTTCAAGCTACAGTGGTCCCCTTCTATCCAAATTCCTCCTCTTCCCATTTAACCCTTCATGAATCAGGTATTCCCACATATTTCATTTTTTAATTTCTCGTATTTTCATTTTTGTTACAGTTAAATCGTTTGACCTAGATTTAGGTTTTACCGACTTTATTTAGGATTTTAACCAGATTTTTCCAAGTTTTAAAGGGTTTCCAAAACTCCGTTTGAAGGAATGGTGATTTACACGGCATTGTTCATGGATTTTTCATGATTTTTGGCCATTTTCACTCTTATCCCGTCCGTTTTTGGGAAAAACACTGTTGGATTGGTTTTTAGCCAAAATTTTCATGGGTTTTCATCTAAATTCAATTTTTCTATTCTATTTATAGCTTTTTTACCGCCTAGGGAAAAATTTTGGTGATGTTTTTTGTGTTATTTTACCCTCTTTTCTAAAACTCTAAATGTTTTAAGCCCAAAACTCAAATATTTTGGTATTTACAAAATATATTTCAAACCAAAAATATTTTCTAGCTTATAAAATCCTCAATTTCAAATTGTTTGTGGCTTTTCTAAATTATTTTGGATTTTATAACCCAAAATTTGTTTCAAAACTATCTTGTAAAATGATTTTCTCCTCAAACTTAACCAGTCCCATTGCTCCTAGTCTGATTGAATCTACCCTCTAGCTTACCTTCTTTAAAATCTCTTGGTCAGCTTGCTGTAATGGGTCCCCGGAAGAGACTTGCAATTAGGGAGAGACCTAGTCAGGGTGTAGAGAGGAGATCGAAGGCTAGATTTGATTCAGGGCAGGCTAGCAGTTCTGCTACACCGAGTTCCCCCTTGTAGAGAAGATGGCAGGGAAGATAGTGGCCTCTGGGAGGAGAGTCGACTTGGATTGTTTCGATCGGCACCACTTCCTTATATGACAGGTGCTCACTGATGCAGGTCTAGTACCCTTCTGCACTATGCAGAAGAGGTACTACCCTCATCTGGTGAGGGAGTTCTACGGTGCTATTGACTGTCGACGACTTCTATGGACTACCATCATGAGAGGAGTTCAGATTTCTCTTTTTGCAGAGCTACAAAGCAGAGTCTAGCAGATCCCCCATAGGGGAATCAATATTTTTACAGCAGACGACAGGGAGGCAGTATTCAGGTGTATCCTCGAGTGAGAGGATGTTCGTGGTGAGTCTATAGTCACCGCGAACCAGCTATCTTTGGAGATGCGTCATTATACCATATCACGGCTTGTATTCTTCTGCCAAAGACTAGGAGATTCGACTTCATTACTGAAAGAGAGCTGATGGTGATGACCAGTCTAACAGAGAGGAGGCATATCGACCTTCCATCATTGATGTTAGTACAGATGCATGATGCCATGACTCAGCGCCGTCATTGTTTACCCTATGGTATGGCTCTGACCAGGATATTTAGAGCTTGTGGAGTATCGCTAGAGAGGGAGATCCCCAAGGAGATACTGTATACAGATGTCTATGATGAGAGGTCATTGCACCGTATAGGGTACAGACTTGTCGCAGGTCGGTGGGTGTGCAGAGAGTCTGGCCAGGAGCCAAATGAGGAGGATAAGCTTCGAGAGGCAGAGGCAGGGCCATCTGGGCCAGCTAGTTTTCCTCCCATTAATATTCCACCGACACAGGCAGAGCCTTCGACACCTGGTACTTTGGCTCCTCCGCACCTTCTACTGGTTTACCCTTTGAGGAGCATGCTAGAGAGCAGTTTACGGAGATCAGGAGTGAGTTGACTCAGTTGCGCAGCGAGATTGAGACTCTTCGAGCACATACTACCTCAGAGCATGCTGAGATCCGTAGGACTATGGAGGAGGGTTTCACTCGTATTGAAGATTTATGGAGATCCCTTATACCTCCAGCAGCCCCTGCAGTTGTATCTTCTGATGATGATGATGATGATGATGGTGATGATCACCAGATTGACCATGCTGATACAGTTGATGGTGATGATCAGGCAGATATGAGTGAGGACAGAGCTACAGAGATTATTGACTGTGGCAGTGGCAGTGATGACTGTGCTAATGGTTTTGACGTGGTTAGTCGCAATCCTCCCGCTACCCCAGCTGCTCCTTCACCTACTGACTTAGTTGATTCCACACTAGACCTTGTTACACCAGCTGACTTCTCTCCCTCTTCCACCAGATCATCTAGGGTTGTACCCATTTTAGATCCTTCTGGTCGCACTAGGAGTCGTCGGGCTTTAGCCCAGGGACCTCCTAGGGCCTTAGCCTCTAGATCTAGGATCAGTGCTCCTTTTAGTCTTAAGATTCCATCTGATAAGGATTAGCCTCACAGATATCTTTTATGTCTTTTGTCTCTTTTGTTGTATGTCTTTTATGTTTCATGTTACTTTGTATGTTTTTGATTATTGTATGACTCTGATACACTTTGTATATTTCAGTTTTGCTGATGACTTAGCAAATTTTGTACTGAAAACTCCTCTTATCAGTTATATATTTCAGTTTGGTGCTTATTATTTGTGATTAATTGGTTAAATTTACTTTCTTCAGCTTTGATACTCTCTTTAGATCTTTTTGGCTCTGATACCTGTCATATTTGATACTCTACCATCTTTTTGTCTCCATGCTCATTGTGAGGGGGAGGTTATTCCCCTTTCTAATTATTGACAAAAAGGAGGAGTAATAGTATAGATTATATGCATAAATTGTTGTGGTTCCACTTTGTGTAAATTTTCAAATCTGATTGCTTTGATACCCTGAAATAACATATTATTTATTCTGATTAGAAATATCTAATTGAGGGAGAGATTGATTCTTCCTAACTATGAAAATTATGGCTCATATGGACTTACATTCATATTCATAAATTGTAACAGTTGAAATTTAAAACTTAACGCTATTTTACTTAAGATTTTGTCATCATTAAAAAGGGGAAGATTGTTGGCTCCACCCAGTGATTTTGATGAATAAAAAAATATTGAGTGCATAATGTATACTAATGTGTATTTCAAGTTATGAGTTTTCAGGAAGAAAGCACCTCAAAATCTCAAAAACTTATGTATCATGGCACGCCGTGGCATGGAGCATTTTTCACAAATCTGAACATTCTCTTCATGGAAAAAGGGCATCTACATGTTTAATTATTATTTGTTTACGATCCATTTAAGTCTCAAAATTTATATTTGTGTTTTGGGCTAATTTGCACTTGAATCTGAGATTTTCAGTCTCAAGTATTAACACCTGGGAAGCCAAATGTCGACACTTCAGCATTTGGCACGAAGAATTTTCGTTGGCACGCCAAGTGTCGACACCCAGAACTCAAGTGTCGACACCTAGTGTCGACACTTAGATTTCCAAGTGTCGACTCAAGGCCTGAGATTTTTGAAAATCCAGAACTTTGCCATCCGAGGGTTTTTGTGTCAAGTGTCGACACCTGTGCATCAAGTGTCGACACTTGAAATTTCAATTGTCGACACCTAAAAATCAATTGTCGACACCTGACAGCCAAGTGTCGACACCTGACAGCCCTAATATATCTATTTTTCTGACTTGCAGAACTTGCTTTTCAAGCTCCAAATGGCTAGATCCGAGGCTCCAATGGTCACAAACCATTTTTTGGAAGTTTCTTGGTGTATTTAATCCCCACCAACCTCATTCTAAAGGCATCGAAGTGTATTGAAGTTCGTTCAAAGCAAAAAAGCCTATGTTCTTTCAAGAACCTCACATCAAAAGCCTTTTATAGTTTGATTCCCTGAAAAAGCCTTCAAGCTTATCCTAGCATCATTCCAAAAGAGGTGTTTTGAAGAATATTTCAAGAAGGAGACAAGAAAAAGCATCAACTTGAGCTTCAAAGATTCCATTATACTATTAAAAAGAGTTTGTCTTAGTTTTAAAAATTGTATATCTGTTTTTATTTTGTGATTTGACCTTGCTTTCAAGAGTGTCTTGAAAGAAGGTTGTTGTGGTTTGTTGGTGAGCCAAAGGGATAAAACTAACTAGGGTTAACTTGTGAGCCCGAAGACAAAACAAGTGTTGAGGTTTGTTGGTGAGCCTAGGTGACAAAACCAACTTAGGTTTTGACTTGTGAGCCTTGTGAAAAACAAGTCAGCTATAATCTTGTTTAGATTATAGTGGAATTTCCAAGGTTGCTTGGAGAGTGGATGTAGGTGCTAGGTTTGCACCGAACCACTATAAACCTTGTGTTTGTGTGTGATTGCTCTCTTTCTCTCTTGCTCTTTGGTTATTGCTATTTATTTACTGCTTTTCGCTGCATTCAATCTTGTGCATTGAATTTATTACTCACAAACACCACTAGACCTTCACATTACTATTTTAATTTTTAAAAGACCCAATTCACCCCCCCTCTTAGGCTCCATTTCTGGACAACAAAGCCTCTATTTTATTTTTTTGGATGTTGTTTAATGTCGTACTAGTTATAATCTTTTGATTTGTTGCTGAGGCTAAGAAGGGTATCTTCTTAGGTATTCTCTTTTTTGAGCTTTTGCCATGCTCGAGTAAGGTCCGATCCGATTTATCGTTGCCCCTATTTGGTTTCTTTTGTAGCCTCTTTGTGAATATTTTGGAACCCTTTAATTTAGATATTTGCATCACCATTATACCCAAATTTAGGATAGTTACATAGTAGATTGCTCATCCTCTATGTTGATATAGGTAGATTTACTGATCCAAGTAAATTTCTTGTCTATCTTGTATTTATTATTTGTACCTGTGATATGTTTATTGATATGCCTGAATGGGTTCAAGTATTAAATTGGAATCCTAAAGTGATCTAATGCACTGTACACAACGCAATAATAATCCTCACCAACAATCCAATGACGCGATCCCTCGTGTATAGCCTTATGAATTGCACCGATTGCCATTCATTAAACCTCTTAGTATTGCCATACATGTCGAAGATCCTTATCGCTTTGGGATCGAAGCCTTTTGTTTTAAAGTCTAAAGTTGATTTAGTGAAATTATTTAATTAAAATGATTTTTCTTCTAGTTTTGGTTGTGATTTTGTGTAGGTGAGTTTCTTCTATTTTACTATTTTGAGAATAGATTTTCTTGTGACATGAAATAGAGTCCATATACATATATATGTTAGTTAATGCATGTCACTCTGAGAATGATTACCAGCTTAAGCATAAGATGAAGTATGTATGAGGCCATATATGGAATCAAATCATCATTGCTCCCTTCTTAAGTTGAAATTTAGATTCCTGCATTGGAGCCGGAAGCTTGAGGAAATCATTTTACTGCAATGTAAATCAGTTGGATTCTTAAAGAAGCGGTATAAAATATGATACCAAAGTTCTTATGAGCTCCAAGAAAGCATGATGTCGATCGAACTTTTCATGCAAAGATTGGATGCTCATCTTTACAATATGCAAGAGAGAGCAAGATTCCACATAACAGTTCTTTCTGAAACTTAATCCACAAAATAAGTGGCTAAAAGATCAAACAAAGGATAAAAAGTGTTTCCCATTCCCGAGAGATTCTACAGCTATTGCTTAGTTGTTCCACCGACCACTTTACTGGCTGCTTTACTTTGTCATCCCTGCCACCCGATTTCTTAACTCCAAACCTTCTATCCTAGGGTGACATTATTTAAATTAACAAATGAAGCATCCAACCGTCCTGAAACCTTGTAAAAACAACGCCATAATCATAGAGATATGGGCTCTTCACCCTTGGACTCTCCCTTGCGAAATGAAAACATTTTGTGGCAGAGTTTTGGATAAGTAGCTCCTCCAAAGGGATGCATTAGAAGTTCTGTAGTGATATACAAGAATAGTATGGCTTTTTCATTATTTTATAGTGGAGGGTATGACTGAGAAACGGATACCGAATATGGAAGTAAATCGAGCTAAAACTAGTAGTGCAGATGCAAATCTTATCTAAGATTCACCAGATTTAAGACAACACAGTTTAGCAAACAAATCGCTATCAGATCATTGCACCAGCAAATGATCTTCCATAGGATTTCATTGACATCAATGAAATATTCATGGAGAGATCCACGTGAAAGACTTGCACCAAACTGAAATTGTCCCATGGAACTGTTTGGATCTGAGGGCACAGGAACCAAACAAACTATTGGCCTCTTCATGGTATTGATGCCAAGAAAGATGCTTGAGATGGGTCCTCAATGGATATAACAAAATATATGGTAGATGGATAAAACTCCTCAGCCTTGTCTTCAAAACAAAAATTCTCTCAGCAAAACCATACAAGTACATCCTTGATGGCCGGATGGTCGCTTCCTTTTCGATGTAAGGCCAGTAGGAGGCTTAATGTAAGCCGGAACACACGGGTAAGCCTTGTCCAATTCCTCTGTATTAAAATAACCAACATCCACATGAACAAGAATCAAAACTTCTGTAACCTTTGTCTTATGGAATGCTATATAAAAAGGTCCCTTGGCTCATCCTCATTGCTACCAAACATTTGGTTACATCCACTTCATCATCCAGGTCCTTTTGGCCTTGATCTTGGAGAAAGATGGTGGTGTCGGGTGGTAGGGGTTTTTTAAATAATAGAACCCGTCCTTTGGTGATGATTCATCGTTTGGCTTCATCTTTTTCTTTGTACTTTAATCAGCCGCACGTTAAGTCATTCATGATAGCCACACGGTTGATAGGGCAAACATGAGTACCAGGGACAGTTGGAATCGGGGCTTTTCCAAACTAGAATAAATGATTGGCTTAGAAACTAGAAATGGGAGTTGTATAATTTAGTGCTTTGATAGCTTGTTAGGATTAGTATAATGAATACAAGAATGACACCAGGACGCAACGCATAGAGAAATATTAAAAACATATATACAAATTTATGCAATAATAGAATAAATTTATTTTTGAAAAATAGAATAAGAAATTATAAGTGTACAGTGTATCCAATAATTAACGACCATTTTATGACAACGACCAGCATTTTAATGCTTCCAATCGCTTCGATATTCGTTATGGCATTGACTGGAAGGTAATGTTTTCAGGATTTTTTTCATATGTCAAATTTAAATAGTGCTTAACCAAAAATAATTAAGAAGGATTTCTATGTTTCCTAAAATGATTAAAAAGCTTTTGCTTGATAGGCGTATAATTTTTTGAGCATTCTTTTAAATGTCATTAGGATTTGGTAAAAAAATAAGTAGGAAGACTTTCTACATTTTCTAAAATGATTAATAAAATTTTCAGAAATTCCTAACATAATTAAGAAATTTCTTGTTGGAAGAAAGTATTTCCTTAAATAATGAAGAATCAAGCTTCTTGAAATAATTTTTTGCTCTAAGAAATTTCTAAATGGATGACTTCAAATAATTGTTCCTCATAATTTATTGCCTAAAATAATTAGGAAGACTTTACTGTCTGGTGATATTTCTAAAATCTTGCGTTGCACGAGGACACTGAATGGATGGATTCAAATATTCTCTAAGATTTTTATAACTTAAAATAATTTATGCATTTCCTAAATATTGCCTAGAAAAATTAAATAAGAAATATTTTTTATGTGTTTACTAAGATAATTAATAAGAGACTCTATGTTTCCTAAAATAATTAAGAAATTTATATGTGGAGGAAAATATTTTCAAAAATAATTAAGAAGCAAGATTCTTAAAATAATTCTTTCCTCTAAGAAATTTCTAAATGTATGGCTTAAAATAATTTTATTCTTATAATCTTTTCTAAAGTAATTAAAAAGATTTCAATGCATGATGATATTTCTAATGGTTTCCAATATTGGAGAACTTTGTGTGCAGACTCAAAATGGATGGCTGCATATATATTCTCTAAAATTTGCACCCCTTTATAAAATAATTAATGCATGGGGATAAATTACTTTTTTGTAAAATCATATCTTCATTGGTACAATAAATAGATGCCTTTCTATTATTGATTTCTCCTGAAATAATTTTAGATATTTCTAAATATATTTATGCTACATTTAGATAACCATAACATATATAGAAACATTTAATATAAATAGATGATTTTACACCTAGACAATTCTAAGAAATATAGTTAACTTTTTTTAAAAAATACTTGCAGATATTTTAGATATTTTTTTCTATAACTTTTCTTCTAATTTTCCAAAATTTTGGAGAGGGGTTGAATTTTCAGTGCCTGGCTTCCAATACATAGAAATTGTAAACAGATGGAATCAAATAGAAGAGTAAATAATCTCTACAAAAACAGATTAAAAATAAATTATTTAATAATTAATGACATTCTGTTATGTTAACTGGTACTTTAATTTAAATAGGACTTGACAAAAATTATTTAATTATCTTTTTATTGGACCTTTTTGCATGTCAATTTTAAATAGGACTTTACAAAAAGTAATTAAAAAGGGTTTCTATATTTTTAAATAATTAATAAGAGTTTTTGTGTCACCTAAAATAATTAAAAAAATTTTGCCCAACTAGCATATATTTTTTTGTCTCGCAAATCAATAGGGCTTGGTAAAAAATAATTAAGAAGAATTTCTGCATTTCTTAAAATAATTAAAAATTATGTGGAAGAAAATATTTTTCTTTGACAATTAAGAAGCAGGATTCTTGACATTCTTTTCCTCTAAAAAGTTTTTAAATGCGCAGGTTCAAGTTTTTTTTCTCATAACTTTATCACTAAAATAATTAAAATGAATCCAGTACTTGGTGATATTTTTAACGGCTTCCAATGCATGGAGACTCTAAATGGTTGGATTCAAGTATTCTCTAAAATTTTTGCATTCATAATTTAATTTGTACTCATTTCCTAAATAGGGCTCGGAAAAAATAAATAAGAAGAGTTTCTGTATTTCCTACAATAATTAAGAAATTCCTGCATGAAGGAAAATACTTTGTTAAATAATTAAGAATCAAGCTTCCTAAAATAATTCCTTTTCTCTAAAAAAATATTAAATAGATGGCTTCAAAGAATTTTTTATTATTTTTTAAATAATTAAGAAAATCCCAATGCATGGTGATGTTTCTAATAGTTTCTGAGGTGTGAAGAGTTTGCATATGGACTCTAAACAAATGGCTTCAAATATTTTCTAAAATTTCTATGCTTCCATAAAATAATTTATGAATGGGGACAAATATTCTTTGTTGTCCAGGTGGCTTTTTCAAGAGGGGGTGAATTGGGAATGTAAAAAGTTTAAACAATTATGTGCTCTTTGAAAATTTCTTGAAGTGTTGAGTGCTGTGATTAAAATAATTGAAAGCAGAAGTAAGATATAAAAAGAATGCACAACACAAACACAGGAAATTTTATAGTGGTTCGAAACAACTCAGCTCCTACATCCACTACCCAAGATTACCACTTGGGATTTTGACTATATCCCTCACTAGAATACAGTTGGATTATTTTAACAAGCTCACAATCCAAACCTCTACACTTTGATTTTTAAATCGGGCTCACCAAAGAAATCCAATACTTGATTTTAATTGGATCACCAAGAACCTAACACTTGGTTTTAATACAGGCTAACCAAGACCTATTTGGTTTTTAAACCGGGCTCACCAATAATCCAACAATTCAAAAAGAATTGCAAAGAGAAAGCAACATAATGACAAACAAATTTTCTCGAATGGTTGCCGATGCAGCTCAAGAGAAGTCCAATTGATTGCACTTCAATGCACTTGGTTGGCTTCTTCAATTTCTTCAATAAATGCTTCAAGCTTCAAATATGAGTTGGTGAAGACTTGAAGTCTATCTTGAATGTTCTTGTAGTGCTCTCTAGATCACAAACTCAAGTAAGCATTAAACATTCATTCCTTCTTGTTTTAAAGTTCAAATCCCTCAAATATATATTCTTGTACTCTTCTCAGGTAGTTTTAGTCATTGTAGACCGTTGGGATGTAACATTTGACCATTGGAACACTTTTTGGATTCAAAATCCAAGTTATAGAACTAGCCATTATAAGCCTGAAATCGACCTTCTAGTCGGCTCGGATTACTTGAGTCGGCTCGGATCCTCAGAGTAGTCTGGTTGAGTCAACTCACTTCATTCTAGTCGGCTCTATTGCACAGTATTCCGATTCCTCGCTTTGTAAGAGTTGGCTCGCCTTGATTCTAGTCGACTCGGATCCTCAGGCCTTCAAAAATGTAGTATGGAAGAGTGATGTGGGATGAAGCTTTGATACCAAAATTGATGCGGGACAAAAGGGGGGGCTAGGAGGATCATTGGAGAGCTGAGAAGTCTCCTGTGATTAGGGTCAAAAAGGCAAAAAAAATATATGGAGGCAAGAAAGATGGATACTCTATGGACTTGGGACTTACCTTCATGGAGAGACGTCGCACCTCTAGGGCATCCAACCCACCCCACTACATGCAGCCTAGGGCATCCCACCCATCTCACTATATGCGGAGCCTAGGGCGTCCCACCCAAATCGCTACTTGAGGCCGTGAAGGAAAAGCTCCAAGATCATAGAGGGGACTCAGCTAGGGAGAAGATAATTGGGGCCTCATATCCCTCGACACCCGCAGGTGAATGAAAGACAGGCCTTATGCCCAGGCAGAACCAAGAACTCTTTTCAAAAATTCATATTCATCATCAATGATTTTATTCAAGAGAGGGGGTGTCTTTATATAGGCTTACAAAACTTGGGACCCAAGAATACAAGGCATGCAGCCCAAAAAAAGTGACATCCCAAACCTGCTTTGTTTGGAGCCTGAAAATATGGTAGAAAATTAAACACAACCCTTCTCATATGGTGAAAAATAAAACTAATCCTAATCTAAAGTAATTTAAGTAATTTCCTAACTGGTCCATACATCCAGATTTAAAACAAATAAAATAAAATCCAAATTCATCAAGATCTATGCTGAGTTGCTCTGAAATATGTGCAAGCTTGATGATTTTGCAGAAAATTCTTGCTCTGAAAAGTGTGCACTCTGAGATCCATGCAAAATTATTCTACTTCGAGATCCGTGCAGAAAAAAATACCTCTGTGACCGTGGAACAGAGGGGCGGAGAGGAGGAGCTTGCGGGAGACTTCATCGGTGCTAGTGGCTGGGGCAGGCGGCGGCTTGGGTAGTGGCGGACAGCGGCAAGGGGGAGAGGGGCGCGTGGGCGGTGCCGCAGGGGTGGACGGCCATGGGAGGAGCCGCAGGGGGCATGACCACGAGCGGTCCCATGAGATTCGCCGGCGTTCCCACAAGGAGATCGACGCCTGGGGAAAGTGGACGGCCGTCGAGGGTGGCGCTGGAGGTCGAGCGTGGCAGATCCAAGACAAATGGAAAGAAAAAAACCAAAAAAATGGAGGTTCTGGGAGGTTGAAGATGATAGGGATAAATGGGGAATAAGTAAGGAATAAAATGTGGATAAGGTAAGGATAACAGGAATAGGTGAAATAGCTGGGATAAATATTTTTAAACTAAAATAAAAAAAATCTGAAAAAAGAAAAGTGAAACCCGGATGGATTTTGATGTCCCCATCAAAGAGTCAGCTCGGTTGGCTGTAGTTCTCAGAGTTCTTTTTCTGGACTTTGGAGGAGTCGACTCGAATCTGAAAAGTCAGCTCGGATGTCTGACAATACAAAGTAGTTGGCTCAGATTTTTCTGATTTAAAAAATTATAAGCTGGATGAGTCGGCTCGGGTCCCTTAGAGTTGGCTCGGATATCTACGTGCCAGAAATCTTCATGCATGCCATGTGCCAGAGTCGGTTGTCTTCTCTTCGAGTCGGCTCGGATGATTCTTCAGTGAATTATCAATTTTTCTTTAGGAGTCATTCAGCAAGTCTTTAAAATCTCAAGATGCCTTCAAACTCTTCTAATCAATCTTTTCTAGAAAACTTTGAGCTTGAAACACATCTAGAAGTAACCCATTTTCATAATTTTTACTTAACTTTTTCTTTGGGTTCTTCTTTACATGAATCACTTACAACACAACTCATTTTAAAACTAGGAATGTAGGAGTTGAAATTAAACAATGAAATCGTCCTACAAAAACTTATAAAACACTTGAAGAGTTGTTAGTAAAATAAATGCATGCTCCAATATTTTGTTATCATCAAAATCACTTATGGGATCAACAATCTTTCCCTTTTTGATGATGACAAAATACTGGGCATGAAAATTTTTTTATTTACAGTTACATGTATAACTGAATTTGAAAGTGAGCATTGACATGTATCAGAGCTAATTGTATTTGCAAGTAAGTAACAGAGCTTTTTATGAAAAAGAAACTATATAGTATCAGTACTTTTATAGGTATCAGAGTGTTAAGGCTTTCACTTTCACAAAGTATCATAGCTATTAATGTATGCAAGGTATCAAAGCTCAATTCTGCAAAGTATCAGTAATATATTAGAATTGAAAAGTATCAGAGTTAATGCTTTAAGATCTTCAACGTATGTATGCAAGTTTTGAGAGTATAGAGCATGAACTAAAACCATTTAGATTCAATAATTTTTCTTCCTCTTTTTCTTTCAAAATTATTCTCTCCTTTACTTTCTTTCTTTTTCATACAACTTTTTCTTTCTTTTTCATGCAATTCTAAATATTATCCCCCTTTTTGTCGGTAATCAAAAAGGTGTTCAATTGATTTTTCAAAGCTCAATTTCTATAATAGAAAGAGAAAGTTGATAATATTTGTTTGAGATAATTTCACTTTCTCTTCTCAACTTTGATATTCTAATTAAAATTCATTTTGAAAATATTGCACAAGCTCAATTCATATACTGAAGATATGCCAAAAATGTATTCATTGCATTCATATAATTTTCATTACAAATTATAAAAGATTGAGATTAAAAGACTTCACCATCACTAGGTATATTTACCTTAGTACTAGTGGATGGCCCAAAGGGTAGTACAAAAGATGGTCCAAAAGATGGCATAGATGCTATTGGGTCCACAAACTGTGGCTCAGAATCCTGGGGCTTAAGATGAGGAGCTGGCTACCTAGGATGTGTAGTAGAGGTAGGTCCAGGTTGAGGTGCAGGTTGAGGTGTAGGTATAGGCCAAGGTCTAGGAGATGCAAAAGCTGCAATGATAGTGGTTTTGAGCTGATCAAGTTGAAATTGAACTGTATCCATCTCTTCATGAAGCTTCTTCACCTTAGTGTTCAATGCAATTAATTCAGCAGCTTGGGCATTCGCAAATGCTTCAGCAGAACCTCTAAGTCTACAAAACTCAGATCTAAGGATCCCGATGCCCTTAGTGTAGTCCTCCTCCATTCTTTTTCCTTCTTCCATGCCACCCATTTTGAAATTTACTTCTTTCAACTCAGCCCTGAATTCTTCAATATTTTTATCCACATAATTTTTAATAGCTTTAGTAGCTGACCTGATAGAGTCTGATAAGGGCTGTGTGTCACGTTGAGAGGCAGGTCTACATGACTTAAGTGAGTCAACCCTGGTGCGAAGCTCTCTAACCTCAGTGCTGAGTAGGTCTAGTCTAGTGTCCACTGACTGGCGAAACTCGCCAAACATACTAGTCAAGGAGCAGGTCAGTGTATCAGCAAGTCCTCTCATCTACTCGGCAAAGAACTCCTGAGTTACTGAAATTCATGTAGAGTGTGTTGATGGACCTAGAGCAATATGTGTTGGTGGAGAAGTAGGTAAGGGAGTCTCATAATTAGTATGAACTGTCTCCACAGCCTCAGTGAAACCAGTAGGCTCGGTCTCCATAATAGCATGCTTAGTCTCAGTAGCAATAAACTCAGGTATAGCTGGCTCAGAAGTGGTCCCAAACTCAGTAGAGGTAGTAATGGGAACATCAAAAACATGCTCTGAAGGCTCCAATGTAGAGGGTGCAGCAGTATTATAAGTGATCTCTCTAGGTATTTCTACACTCTCATCATCATCATCATCATCCTCTATGCTAGAAGCTCCTATGGCTCTTGCATCAGACCCTTTCTTCTTCCATACTCCTCCACTACAGACATATCCCATTTGAAGTAGAGATTTGGAAGAATAAGTATCAGTATAGTGAAGAGGCTTTCCATCTTCCCCTTCAAGATTGACTCTAGAGGCCTAAAATAATAGTTTTAACACCATTCAATAGGGTAAGTATGCCTTCACTTTCCTCACAGCCTCTTTCATCATCATAATCATAATATAAGGTAAATTCAATGCCTCCCCCTCAATGATATGTTCCATGAAGCATAAGTCTTTCTTGCTGACCCAATCAAATCTTCTTATCCTTTGAAGAAAGATCCAATTGACAAAATTATGGGACAGTCTCATTTCCAGTGATAGTGTATTTACCATGTCTGTTCCAATTCCACTGACATCTGTCCTCCTAAGAATAGTTCTTAGGATCTTTTCTCTATCTTTTAGCATGAGATGTTTAGACCCTTCAGTTGGCATTTCTAACAGACTACTCAACCTTTCTTCAGAAATAATTATCCTCTTGCCCTTGACTGTTGATTCAATGTGTTATTCCTCTAGCCTTAGGTTTTCATAAAATGTCCTCACTAAAGCAGGATAAGTAGACATATTCAATGAACAAAAGTAACTCCATCCAAGTTCTTCGATAGAATCACCAATTTTCAGCCCTAAATCCTTGAGGAAAGAGAAAATAATCCTTCGACCACTTGTTATTGGGTGATTAGATATGGATAAAACTTGCCTTGGAGAGGGAGTCGCAGCAGTTATTCTTCCTTCAGTGAGTTCATCTGGTTATTCTCTCTCCACAGCTCGAGTCGACTCCTCATGCCAATGCTTAGACCTTCTTTCAGTCTCAGTAGATGGAGTAGCCCTTTTTGACCTTTTCCCAACAGTCGTTTTCGGTGCCATTGCAAGAATTGGGAGAAATTGGAAGATTGGAGCTCAAGAAAGATGATTTCTGAGATTTTGGAAGAGGTTTTGAGTGGAGTTCTAGGGTATAGAGTGAGAGCAAAAGATAGAAAAATTGAAAAGGCTCTACGGCTCTATTAAAAAACTGTTTGCTCGATATCTGAGTCGGCTTGACTAATCCTAGATTGTTCAAGTCGGCTCGACCAGAGCAAAAATAGAAACAATAGTAATTTGACTTGGCTCGACCTGAGCACAATTGCCAGAGTTGACTCGAACAGAAACTTTTCACAAAAGTTGAGAAATGATCAGAAATGATAATAAATTTAGGAAAATTGCACGAAAAGGTGCTCAAAGATGTTGAATTGATGTTGGATGTTCTCTAGATAATTTTTTCTTAATTTTAAAGAGATTAGGTTTGGAAAATCTAAAAGGGATCATAAAGACCTAATTCTCCTCTAATCATCTCAAATCTATCATGATTGAGTGGCCTAGTTAAAATGTCAGCAAGTTGGCTCTCAGTAGGGATGAATTCTAGTTCAATGTCACCATTCAAAACATGATCTCTAATAAAATGGTGTCTAATCTCTATATGCTTCGTTCTTGAATGTTGAATTGGATTTTTTGTTAAATTTATAGCACTTGTATTAACACATTTGATAGGAATTTTAGATTATGTAATACCAAAGTCTTCTAGTTGTTGTTTAATCCATAACACTTGTGCACAACAACTCTCTGTAGCAACATACTCTACCTCAGCAGTAGATAGTGTTACTGAGTTTTATTTCTTACGGTGCCATGAGATTAAATTCAACCCTAGAAATTGGCATGTGCTGCTAGTACTTTTTCTATCAATTTTACAACCAGCATAATCAGCATCCAAAAATCCAATTAAATTCAATGAAGAATGTTTTGATAGCCATATACCTAGATTGCTTTTCGTTTCAGATATCTTATGATTCTTTTAACAGCAAGCATATGTGATTTTTTAGGATTAGATTGGAATCTAGCACATACACATACGCTAAACAAGATATCAGGTCTACTTGTAGTTAAGTATAACAAATATTCGATCATACATCTATAGAGATTTTGATCAATGTTGGATCCATCTTCATCTTTATCCAATCTGCAGGTTGGGCTCATGGGTGTGTTCATTTGTTTGCTTGACTCCATACCAAACTTTTTGATTATTTCTTTGGAGTACTTGGCTTGGTTAATGAAGATTCCTTCCTTTATTTGTTTCACTTGGAGTCCAAGGAAGTAGTTAAGTTCACCCATTAGGCTCATTTCAAAATCTCCCTGCATTAACTTAGTAAATTCTATACATAGAGTTTTATTAGTTGCACTAAATATAATATCATTAACATAAATCTGTACAACTAATAAGTCATTATCCTTCTTCTTAATGAAAAGAGTTTTTTCAACATTTCTTCTTGAAAAAGCATTTTCAATCAAGAAGGTGCTAAGTCTATTATACCAGGCTCTATGTGCTTATTTTAAATCTTATAATGCTTTATCGAGTTTAAAAATATGATTTGGAAAAGCATGATTTTCAAAATCTAGTGCATGTTCTATAAAAACTTGTTCGGATATAAAACCATTCAATAATGCACTTTTCACATCCATTTGAAAATGTTTGAAATTGATGTAGTAAGCAAATGCAAGAAGTAATCTAACAGCTTCTAGTCTTGCTACAGGTGCATATATTTCATCAAAATCTATACCTTCTTCTTGATTATATTCCTTAGCCACCAATCTAGCTTTATTTCTAATTATATTTCCTTATTCATCTAACTTGTTTCTATAGACCCATTTGGTTCCTATGATGGGATGGTCTGATGGTCTTTCAACTAAAGTCCATACCTTATTTCTTTCAAACTGATTTAGTTCTTCAAGCATGGCCATCATCCAGTTTAGATCATATTCAGCTTCTTCTAAGGTATGAGGTTCTATTTGTGATAGAAAGGCTAGATAATCATGTGCATCTCTATGTGATGACCTAGTCCTTATACCTTGTGAAGGATCACCAATAATTAATTCTCTTAGATGAGAAGTTACGTACCTCCATTCCTTTGGTAGATCAGTATGATCCTTACTGTTTTTTCTCATTTTTGAGTTGGTCTTTCTTGTATGCTCATGTCTTCCATTTCTTTTTGAATTGTACTTGCATCATTGACTATGCACTCTTCTTTCTTAGAAGGAGAGGGGTTAGTTTCATTAAAAATAACATGCATAGTTCTTCTACAGTAAGAGTTATTTTGTTAAATACTCTAAATGCTTTGTTATATATTGAATAACCAAGAAAAAATACTTCATCAGATTTAGCATCAAATTTTTCTAGATTATCTTTACCATTGTTAAGCACAAAGCATTTACAACTAAATACATGAAAGTAATTTGTTACGGCCGTAACGATGACGTGGCCGGGCTCAGATACCGCCAAATGTGATCGAGCCACGTGGAGGTTTCTCCGGCCGAGTCAGCGCCACATTGCCAAGGCCGAGCTCGGCAAGGCTACTTCGCCAAACAACTTCCTAAGACAAACTGCTCTCGCCGAAGTCGAGCTCGGTTCGGGGCTCCTCTACCACCTCGCCTGGCGTCCACCCGGGAGGGGTCTGCCTAGGCCGAGGTCAGCCGATCCTTCGCTCCTTCACCAGGTGGCCCCCGGAGACGGGCCCACCTCGGCCGAAGCCAGGCGACCTCCTGCCACCTCGCCAGGTGCCCACCCAGGAGGGTCCACCTAGGCCGAGGTCGGCCGATCCTTCGCTCCTTCACCAGGTGGCCCCCGGAGATGGGCCCACCTCGGCCGAAGCCAGGCGACCTCCTGCCACCTCGCCAGGTGTCCACCCAGGAGGGGTCCACCTAGGCCGAGGTCGGCCGATCCTTCGCTCCTTCGCCAGGTGGCCCCCGGAGATGGGCCCACCTCGGCCGAAGCCAGGCGACCTCTTGCCACCTCGCCAGGTGCCCACCCAGGAGGGGTCCACTTAGGTCGAGGTCGGCCGATCCTTCGCTCCTTCGCCAGGTGGCCCCCGAAGACGGGCTCACCTCGACCGAAGCTAGGCGACCTCCTGCCACCTCGCCAGGTGCCCACCCAGGAGGGGTCCAAATAGGCCGAGGTCGGCCGATCCTTCGCTCCTTCGCCAGGTGGCCCCCGGAGACGGGCCCACCTCGACCGAAGCCAGGCGACCTCCTGCCACCTCGCCAGGTGTCCACCCAGGAGGGGTCCACCTAGGCCGAGGTCGGCCGATCCTTCGCTCTTTCGCCAGGTGGCCCCCGGAGACGGGCCCACCTCGGCCGAAGCCAGGCGACCTCCTGCCACCTCGCCAGGTGTCCACCCAGGAGGGGTCCACCTAGGCCGAGGTCGGCCGATCATTCGCTCTTTCGCCAGGTGGCCCCTGGAGATGGGCCCACCTCGGCCGAAGCCAAGCGACCCCCTGCCACCTCGCCAGGTGTCCACCTAGGAGGGGTCCACCTAGGCCGAGGTCGGCCGATCCTTCGCTCCTTCGCCAGGTGGCCCCCGGAGACGGGCCCACCTCGGCCGAAGCCAGGCGACCTCCTGCCACCTCGCCAGGTGTCCACCCAGGAGGGGTCCACCTAGGCCGAGGTCGGCCGATCCTTCGCTCCTCCGACAGGTGGCCCCCGGGGATGGGTCCGCCTCGGCCGAGGTCAGGCCACCCGTACAGAGAAGGCCCCAGGGAAGGAGGTGCAGGCCCCGAGGTCATCCCTCGAGCCGTACGCATCACAGACGGCACCCCGTACGGATGGCGGCGGCGCGCGAAACACCATTTGCATCGGCCCGACAGGTCCCGCAGCCGAGAGGCGCGATTCTGACAAAACAGGCCCCATAGACGGATGGCACCCACACTTGAGAAAGAGAGCGCTCTCACTGGGCCCGAGGTCTGACCGGCCACCTTACCAGCGCTGCCCACCCCCCCTTTCTGTCTTTGCCTTTTCCCTGTTGGGCTCGGTGGACGAGGTCGGAAAGCCGCCTAGCCCTCCTCACCAAAAAGGGGAAAGAGAAAGGGACGGGGGAGGGGAGCCTCCCAGGAGGAGAAGACAGGTGAACGGCGGGAGGAGATAAAAAGGAAGGAAGCTGGGGACGACAAGGTAAGCGGACAAGCCTGGGGACAAGGAGGAAGCAGCGGCAAAAAGCCTCGCTCCGAGAGTGAGATCCGAGGTCTCGAGAGGGGATCGCTTGGCGTGAGCTCGGCAAGGAGGCCCGGCCGAATTTCTGGTCCCCAGAGCACCTTTCTTACTAGTAAATTCTCTAAGTCTGGAACCCCTTAGGGGGTCCGTCTTGGAGAATCTGTTCCTTCTCGTTGTCTACTGACTTGACCGTCGGAGCTCCCTCGCCGGGATCCCTGGCCAGGGTCTTCTAACCCCTTCTTCCAGGTTCGCCGCAGCCAGGGAGGCTCCCTCGCGAGGCGGTCAGGGAGGATCCACGGATCCGAGGTGCGGGCGCGGTGACGAGAGCGGCAACAGATTGGCGCGCCAGGTAGGGGGGCAGGACACCAAACCCTAGCGGGAGCCAGCTTTCTGCAGGTGTCGCGCTCTCTGACAATGGTGGTCACTCGTGGCCACGAGGCGTCCACCAGCCGTGTGGGGGAGGTTCACTCCCCTCCAGGGGCCTACAGCCCGGAGAGGGAGCTTCCAGCTCCCCCTCCTCTTCCACCATAGCCTACCTCAACGGACGGACCCCTTGCGACCGTCATCCAACAGCTGCAGACCTTGACCTCGGCGGTCCGGCAGCTTCAGTATCAGCAGTGGTCCCTGGCCACGTAGCCGCAGCCAGGGACCCCCGCGGCCCGAGCCGCGGGGCAGCGTGGGAGCCTGCGCTCCATTCAGGGCAGGCCATCCCATCCGAGGGCCGTCTCCAACCCCCGTGGGAGCCACCAAGCTCCCGTAAAAAGAAACTACTCCGGTTCGGAGGATCACGAGAGCCGATCCCCGGCCGACGAGGCCGAAACGACGCATCACAGCAAGCGACGCCGAGGCCTGACTTCGCGCTGAGACCGATCGGTGCCCCCTTCACCCGCAGCCTCGGTGGAAGACTCCACCGATGAAGCCATCAGGCGCCAGGCCGAGAGGCGCCTGGAGGAGCATGAGCGCAAGCTAGCGGAGTTCGCCCGCCGATTCGCCGACCTGCAGAACTCGTCGGCGGACCCGGCGGGCTACGACTCCCATCCCCCTTTCTCTGAAGAAATCCAGGCGGAGCCGATCCCAAAACGGTTCCGCATGCCGCAGGTGGATCCCTACGACGGGACCACCGATCCTCTGGACCATCTGGAGAGCTACAAAGCTCTCATGAGGGTCCAGGGGGCCACCGACGCTCTTTTGTGCATCGCCTTCCCGGCCACCCTCCGGAAGGCCGCTCGAGTCTGGTTCACCCGTCTCGAGCCCGGATCCATTTGCTCATTCCATCAGCTGGAAGGAAAGTTCGTGGCGCACTTCGACGCTTGTCGAAAGGTGCCGAGAGAGGTGGACAGCCTCTTCTCCATCCGCCAGCAGGACCAGGAGCTGCTCCGGGACTACATCACCCGGTTCAAGACCGCAGCCCTGGAAATCTATAGCCTGGACGAGCCCGTCGCCATGTTGGCTTTGAAGCGCGGGCTCAAGACGTCCCGCCTGACCTACTCCCTGGACAAGAAGCCGCCCAGGACATACTCCGAGCTCCTCCTCCGCGCCCACAAGTACATCCGAGCGGAGGCCGACTGCACCCGTCGAGAGTTGGACGGGAAGACTCTGAAGAGGCCGCCCCCGAGAGATACCCCGGGGGCTCGGAAGCCCAGGCCATCTACCGACCCTCGCCCGAATCCAAGGCCGAGGAGCGAGGCCACTCCTGAGCGGAGGTTCACCCCTCTCCTCGCACCTCGGACCAAGATCCTCATGGAAATCGAGGGCGAGCGCTACCTCCGCCGACCTCCTCCTCAGAACCCGAGAGCCACCCGGGACAAATCAAAGTACTGCCAGTTCCACCGCGAGCACGGTCACAACACGGAGGAGTGTCGCAACCTGAAGCGGGAGATCGAGGAGCTGATTAGGAGGGGCTACCTCAGGAAGTTCGTCAGGAATGAGGCCCCCTCGGAGGGGCAGCCGCTCGCAACCTTACCGCCCGTCCCTGCAATCGATAACCGCCCAACGGAGAAGCCCGTGGGCATGATCTCACGCGGGGTCGGTCGAGCGGCGAAGAGAGCCCGGGAAGTTGGGAACCCGGAGAATGTAATCCCTCCCGAGGAGGGGAAGGGTAATAATAATGTAAACAACGATGCCGTGGTGGTCGAGATGACCATCGCGAAGCATCCTGTACATCGAATCATGGTGGATAGTGGAAGCTCGGCTGACATACTTTTTTACGACGCTTTCTCTCGGATGAACTTGTCCTACGATCAGCTGAGACCGGTGCACACCCCCCTGGTAGGTTTTACAGGGGACTCCGTGGGGGTCGAAGGGGAGATCACTCTTCCGGTCACCGCCGGATCCCCACCCCGGCAGATGACCGTCCTAATAACATTTACCATCGTTAGACTCCCTTCGCCTTACAACACCATTCTCGGGCATCCCGGGCTCAACCAACTGGACGCCACGATCTCCACGAGAAGGTTGTTGGTACAGTTCCTCACGCCTTCCGGGCTCGGGGAGATGAAGGGGACGACCCAGCCAGTCCCGCTCTGCCTCCAGACGGTCCCGAGCGCCCGGGGCACGGAGCTCGCCCCCGATGTCGACGACCTCGACCTAAGAGAGAAGGAACCCAGGGGAGGGCCCGTAGAGCACCTGCTGACTTTTTCCCTCGGTTCGGATCCGCTGAAGACGGTGCAAGTCGGGGCCCAGCTCCCTGAAGAAGAACGGACCCGCCTGCTGGAGTTCCTCCGCGCGAACGCTGACGTGTTCGCCTGGTCAGCAGCCGACATGCCAGGCATCCCGCCCGAGGTCATCACGCACAGGCTAAACGTGGACCCAAGTTGTCGCCCGGTCCGCCAGAAGAAGAGGAGCTTCGCCATGGAAAGACAGAAGATGATCAACGAGGAAGTGGAGAAGCTCCTCGCCGTCGGTTTTATGCGGGAGGTCCAGTATCCCAGCTGGCTGGCAAACGTGGTCATGGTGAGAAAGAGTAGTGGTAAGTGGAGGATCTGTGTGGACTACACTGACCTCAACCGAGCTTGCCCAAAGGACAGCTTCCCTCTTCCAAAGATCGACCAGCTGGTCGACACCACCTCGGGACATCGCCTCCTGTCGTTCATGGACGCCTTCTCCGGATACAACCAGATCCGAATGAGCCCGGAGGACGAAGAGCATACCGCCTTCATAACTGACCGCGGAACTTTTTGCTACAGGATGATGCCATTCGGCCTCAAGAACGTGGGGGCAACGTACCAGCGCCTGGTCAATAGAATTTTCAAAGACCATATCGGCCGCAACATGCAGGTGTACGTGGACGACATGTTGGTAATGAGCAAACCCGATTCGGACCACATGGCTGACTTGGCGGAGACGTTCGGCAACCTCCGACGTCATCAGATGAAGCTGAACCCGGCGAAGTGCACCTTTGGCATCTCCGCTGGGAAATTCCTAGGATTTATGATGACCCAAAGAGGAATTGAGGCCAACCCAGAGAAGGTCCAGGCCATCCTGGACATGGAGCAGCCCACCTCCAAGAAGCAAGTGCAGCAACTCACCGGCCGAGTTGCGGCCCTCAGCCACTTTATCTCCAGGTCGGCAGACCACTGCCGTCCCTTCTTCAAGGTGCTAAGAAAGATGAACGACTTCGCTTGGACCGAGGAATGCCAGAAGGCCTTCGAGGAGCTGAAGAAGACGCTTGCATCGCCACCGTTGCTGTCCAGGCCCGAGGAGGGGGAGGAGCTTATCCTCTACCTAGCGGTCACCCCGGAAGCTGTCAGCTCGGTCTTGGTTCGGACCGATGGCCAGGGAGTCCAGCGGCCGGTGTACTATACCAGCAAGCTTCTCCGCGATGCGGAGCTCAGGTATTCTCAGCCCGAGAAACTCATTTTTGTGCTAATAGTGTCTGCCCAGCATCTCAGGCCCTATTTCCAAGCGCACCCCATCGCTGTCCTGACGGATCAACCGCTGAAAGCAGTGCTCAGCCGACCCGATACTTCGGGATGATTGGCAAAGTGGGCACTGAAGCTCAGCGAGTTTGACATTACGTACAGGCCAAGGTCGGCCATGAAGGCACAGGTGCTGGCCGACTTCTTGGTCGAATGTGCAGGCTTGGGCAAGGAGCCCGAGGAAGGCCCCTCAGGCCAGCCGATGGAGATAGGCACCGATGAGCCCGGAGAGGATGCCTGGATCCTCCATGTGGACGGAGCCTCAAACTCCAGCGGGAGCGGGGCTGGGCTCATCCTTGTCAACAGCGACGGGGTCGTCGCCGAATACGCACTCCGTTTCCAATTCCCCGCGATAAATAACCAGGCAGAGTACGAAGCACTTCTTGCCGGACTGAGAGTCTCCCGCGAGCTGGGCGAAACCAACCTCAAAGCCTTCACTGATTCCCAGCTCGTGGCAGGACAGGTCTCCGGGGAGTATGCCGCACATGACCCCCAAATGGCAAAATACATGGAGCTCGTCAAGGCGGGCGCATCCAGATTCCGGCGCTTCAACATCTTCCACATCCCCCGCAGGGAGAACGCCCGCGCGGACACTCTCTCTTGGCTGGCGACCCTGCCGGACTCGATGCTGGGCCGCGCTCACGTGGAGCACCTTGAGATCCCAAGCCTCGAGGCACCGGCGGAGGTCCATCAGGTTAGCCATGAACCCAGCTGGATGGACAAGTACATCGAATACATCACCAGTGGCACCCTGCCGGAGGACCGCGAGGCGGCTCGCCTTATCAGAAAGAAAGCCGTACGGTTCGTCCTGATGGACGGGCAGTTGTATCGAAGATCCTACTCCTACCCCCTCCTCAAGTGCGTAGGACCCACGGAAGCCAAGCTTGTGCTCCAGGAGATTCACGAAGGCGCCTGCAGGAACCACGTGGGGGGCAGGGCATTGGCGTACAAGGCCTTCCGTCAGGGCTACTTCTGGGAGACAATGAAGGAAGACGCCGCTGACTTTGTGAAGAAGTGCGACCGGTGCCAGCGTCATGCCACGGTGAAACGGCAGCCCTCCAACCCAATCTCCCAGCTCTCAGCTCCCTGGCCGTTCGTCCAGTGGGGGATGGACCTCCTGGGCCCATTCTCGCCGGCGTCTGGACAGCGGAAGTTCTTGATAGTGGCCATCGACTAATTCACGAAGTGGGTCGAGGCCGAACCTTGGCGAGGATCACCGAGGCAAACGTCGCCAAGTTCTTTTGGAAGTCGATCGTTTGCCGCTTCGGCCTCCCCCACACCGTGGTTACTGACAACGGGCGCCAGTTCGACTGCCGGGAGTTTGAAGAGTTCTGCAGCGACCTCGGCATCAGGCATCGCTTCACCTCGGTGGCGCATCCCCAGACCAATGGGGAGGCCGAAGTCACGAACAGGACCATTCTTCAGGGCCTCCGCACGCGGCTGGACCAGGCCAAGGGCAGGTGGGCCGATGAGCTCCCAAGCATCCTCTGGGCATACCACACCACCCCGAGGACGGCTACCGATGAGACCCCGTTCAACCTCGTCTTCGGGGCCGAGGCGGTCATCCCGATCGAGCTCAGCCTACCCATGCTGCGTGTGGAGCAATATGACGAGACAGAAAACCCAGCCAGGATGATGCTCAACCTTGACCTTCTCGAGGAAACGAGGGACAAGGCCCGAGTTTGAATGGCGGCGTATAGGCAGCGTGTGGCCAGGTATTACAACTCCCGAGTGCGGCCGAAGGTTTTTTGTCCTGGAGATTTGGTCCTTCGGCGTGCTGAAGCTTCCCAGCCACGGGAATGCGGCAAGCTCTCGCCCAACTGGGAGGGCCCGTACCGGGTGGCGGAAGCCCTCCCTCATGGCGCATACTACCTGGAGGAGTTGGGAGGTGCCAGGTTCCCCCGGACGTGGAACGCCTCGAACCTAAGGATGTATTATCAGTGATGTAAGGTTCCCTACTCCTGTAATAAAGTTCCCCCGCTTGAAACACCCTCTTCTCACTTTGAAGGAAAACCGGTGCATGGCCCTGGGCTCAGCATGACCGATCATGGCCGATGGCCGAAGGAATCGGGAGATCCTGGGCTTCGGCCTGGAAGGTGGCGCAGAACCCAGTTCGCCCATGCAAGCCCGGAGAACAGCTCGGCAAGCCGCGCAAGGCTCGAGGAAGCCTGCGGCCCCGGGGTTCAGTCCAGAGATCCTGGGCTTCGGCCTAGAAGGTGGCGCAGAACCCAGTTCGGCCATGCAAGCTCGGAGAACAGCTCGGCAAGCCGCGCAAGGCTTGAGGAAGCCTGCGGCCCCGGGGTTCAGTCCGGAGATCCTGGGTTTCGGCCTGGAAGGTGGCGCAGAACCCAGTTCGGCCACGTAAGCCCGGAGAACAGCTCAGCAAGCCGTGCAAGGCTTGAGGAAGCCTGCGGCCCCGGGGTTCAGTCCGGAGATCTTGGGCTTCGGCCTGGAAGGTGGCGCAGAACCCAGTTCACCCATGCAAGCCCGGAGAACAGCTCGGCAAGTCGCGCAAGGCTCGAGGAAGCCTGCGGCCCCGGGGTTCAGTCCGGAGATCCTGTGCTTTGGCCTGGAAAGTGGCGCAGAACCCAATTCGGCCATGCAAGCCCGGAGAACAGCTTGGCAAGCCGCGCAAGGCTTGAGAGAGCCTGCGGCCCCGGGGTTCAGTCTGGAGATCCTGGGCTTCGGCTTGGAAGGTGGCGCAGAACCTAGTTCACCCATGCAAGCCCGGAGAGCAGCTCGGCAAGCCGTGCAAGGCTTGAGAAAGCCTGCGGCCCCGGGGTTCAGTTCGGAGGTCCCGGGCTTCGGCCTGGAAGGCGGGGAAGAAACCATGTCGCCCACGCGAGTATGAAGGCGATCCCAAAGACGGACCCGCTCAAGGCCTACTCTGACACCGCGCGGTCCAGAATGTCCCAACCTTTGATTTGAGCAACGGAAGGGACCAGGCCTACGATCGTTTCAGCACTCCACATCAACATCTCAAAAAACAAAAAAAAGGGGAAAAAGGGAGATGGGGGAGTGGAGAAGAAGATGAACTCGAGGCTTGGTCAAACAGTGTCTTCATTAATCTGAGCAACAGTACAAGCCGGGAATCCCGACAGGCCGGGACTCCCAAAAAAAAAAGAAGAAAGAAGAAGAAGAAAAAGAGATACAACTGTGACAACGGAGCAGGGCGAGAAGACGGTGGCTCATTTTGGTGCAGGGTCGGAGCCCTCCGCCGGGGTCGTGAGCTCTGCATCCTCGCCTTCTGCGGCGGCCGGCTATTGAGGCTGCTCCGGAGCCACAGCTTCACTGGTCGATGGGGCCGCAGGAGTGGCATCGGCCGTACCGGAGGCTCTGCTCTCGACTCCTTGCCTCCTACCTACGAGCACCACCCCGCTGAGGTCGAGCTCGGGGAAGAAGGCCCCTACTTTCTCCCGGCACATCCGGACCCCCTTCAGGAAGGAGTCCACGGTGGCCTCCCGGACCTCCGACGTGTACTCGTCGGAAGCCCGGAACTTTGGGATAGCCTCCTGCACCTCCCGTTTCACGGCCTCCAGGAGTCCGTTGATGTACGCACTCCGGTCCTTCGCCGTGTTCGCGTCTCGCCGAGCCTCCTCCAGCTGGCGCTCCAGCCACTGGGAGTGGGCCTGAAGATGAGCCCTCTCCGCCGCGTCCTCCTCCGTGCGACGCTGGTGGGAGAGCCTCTCCTCCGACAAAGAAGCCTCCAGCTCCTTGTTCCGCCCCTCGGAGCGCGCCAGGTCGGTCTGGAGGGCTTGGTTGCTGGCTCGCAGCTCGACCCCCTTTTTCATGAGGTCCTTGACGTCGACTGCGAGCTTGCCGAGCTTCTTCTCCTTCTCGGCGTCCCTCTTCGCGTTCCCTACGAGAAAGTTCCTCAGTAGGAGAACGTCATTTCCAATCTGTACAAATAGAGCAACCGGGTTAGGAGAAAAAGCCACTAAAATCATGAAAGACAGAGAAGAATGAGCTCGGGCTTACCATGAAGAGCTGCGGGAGGATCCCGAGCAAGGCGTCTGCATAGTCCCGGCCGCCCCGAGCTCGGCGGTCCCGGGCTATGGAGGCATACTCCATGACCTTCTTCGCGAGCCCCTTGTCACGGATGACTGAACACCGGTGGGTGATCACCGGTGGCGGAGCTGTCAGGTCGGCTCCGGCGGCGGCTGTCCCTTTAGCTGGGGTCACAATCGACGGGCTGGTAGAGGCCACGGGCTGCGCCATCGGAGCCGTGGCAATGATGGGACCGGCGCTGGACGGAGCCTCGGGCGGTGGAGCCCCCTCGATGGCAGCGCCACCAGGTCTGGCAGCTGAGGCATCAACGGCCCCGCCCCGAGGCAACCTGGGCGGGGGAGCAGTGGCCACTGGGCTGGGCGCGGTCGCCGGCGCAATCTCCCAGCCCGCCTTAGTACGAGCCCTTTTGGCCGTGGGCTCGTCTACCTCCGGGATGTCTCTCTGGGTTGCGCCCTCCAGAAGGCTCTCCAGTGAGAACTTCATACCTGCAATGCAAAAGAATCGAAGGTCAGCCGACTCGGTCATGAAGAAAAAGAGTGCAGAAGTCAAAGGAGGACCGAATCTCACCCGACTCACGGATGGGACTGATCCCGGCCTCAAAAAGATTCTGCTCCGAAAGTAGAACCTCGAGCGCCGGGACCACGTCACTCAGGAGTAGGGAGTAGGCCTCCTGGTCCGCCGACTCAACCTGGGAGTTCCGGTTCGGAGACCGGTCCGGTTCACTCCAGGCCCAGTCGACATCTTCGACCGAGGCGAAGAAAAACCGGCTCTTCCAACCCTTGATAGAAGAAGGGAGGTCGAACCGGAGACACCTGGGCCGGGGCGAAATATACAACTAGCCGTCATCGATGGAGTACTTCTTCAGGGTAAACATGGCTCTGAAGAGGGAGAAATGGGCAACGAACCCATGAAAGTGACAGAAGACTATGAAGGAGAAGATGACCCGGATGGCATTGGGAGCCAACTGGGCCGGAACAAGCCAGAAATGGCTGAGAAAAGAGAGGAAGAAGGGGTGCAGAGGAAATCGAAGACCCCCAAGGAAGAAGAAGTCTTCGTAGAAGGCTATGCGGCCGGGGCCACTCATGGTGACGCGCTCCCCAGGCCGCGGAACAAATAGACGAATTGATCCCGGGATACCATAGGCCTCCCGGAGCAAAGAAAGATCGCCTTCGGTCATGGTGGAAGCATGACCGGAGGGACCGACGGGAAGAAGAGGCGGAGCAGGAAGAGAAAGAAGAGGCACAGCGGGAGCAACCGGAGGAGACCGGACCCCCCTAGGGATGCCGATGGTGACACCCCCGGGTTGCAGACGCCGGCGGATCTCCTCCGGGATCGTCTCCTCCTCTGAGGAGGAAGAAGATGGAGTCCTCGACCGGGATGGACCGGCCTCGTCCGGATTGGAAGAGACATAGCGACGACGCGCCATGGCAAAGAGGAGGACAAGGATTCAGAGAGGAAAAGAGAGAGGGGAACCAGAGAAGGATGGAGGCACTCACCGAAAATACGCCAAGCGAACACGGGGCAACGGAAGTTAGCCTGCAGCAAACCGCCCACGGAGCAAGGGGAAGGGCCTCATTCTGGAAAGTCGCCTCCTTTTCAAACTCAGTCGACAGCGGCCGTACCCGTCATTCCGCCCCGAGCCATTGAGTGATCGCCACGTGGATGCACGCCCGACACCGACGCCTCGTTAGCAGGGTAACGGCCTCTGCCTCGAAGCGACGCATTTATTGCGGGCAAGTGGGCGACGCGTGACGGCTTCCTATAGGGTTTCTGGCGCATCAAGCCACGGCGACAGGGATCGTGGCAATCATGATGCAAGATCTTCGCCTCCCCACGTCATATCTGCATTTAATCCCGACATTCCATTCTACGATGCCCCAACAGAACGGCGGGCTGCGGGGCAACTGTTACGGCCGTAACGATGACATGGCCGGGCTCAGATACCGCCAAATGTGATCGAGCCACGTGGAGGTTTCTCCGGTCGAGTCAGTGCCACATTGCCAAGGCCGAGCTCGGCAAGGCTACTCCGCCAGACGACTTCCTAAGACAAACTGCTATCGCCGAAGTCGAGCTCGGTTCGGGGCTCCTCTACCACCTCGCCTGGCGCCCACCCGGGAGGGGTCCGCCTAGGCCGAGGTCGGCCGATCCTTCGCTCCTTCACCAGGTGGCCCCCGGAGACGGGCCCAACTCGGCCGAAGCCAGGCGACCTCCTGCCACCTCGCCAGGTGCCCATAGGAGGGGTCCACCTAGGTCGAGGTCGGCCGATCCTTCGCTCCTTCGCCAGGTGGCCCCCGGAGACGGGCCCACCTCGGCCGAAGCCAGACGACCTCCTGCCACCTCGCCAGGTGTCCACCCAAGAGGGGTCCACCTAGGCCGAGGTCGGCCGATCCTTCGCTCCTTCGCCAGGTGGCCCCCGGAGACGGGCCCACCTCGGCCGAAGCCAGGCGACCTCCTGCCACCTCGCCAGGTGCCCACCCAGGAGGGGTCCATCTAGGCCGAGGTCGGCCGATCCTTCGCTCCTTCGCCAGGTGGCCCCCGGAGACGGGCCCACCTCGGTCGAAGCCAGGCGACCTCCTGCCACCTCGCCAGGTGCCCACCCAGGAGGGGTCCACCTAGGCCGAGGTCGGCCGATCCTTCGCTCCTTCGCCAGGTGGCCCCCGGAGACGGGCCCACCTCGGTCGAAGCCAGGCGACCTCCTGCCACCTCGCCAGGTGTCCACCCAGGAGGGGTCCACCTAGGCCGAGGTCGGCCGATCCTTCGCTCCTTCGCCAGGTGGCCCCCGGAGACGGGCCCACCTCGGCCGAAGCCAGGCGACCTCCTGCCACCTCGCCAGGTGTCCACCCAGGAGGGGTCCACCTAGGCCGAGGTCGGCCGATCCTTCGCTCCTTCGCCAGGTGGCCCCCGGAGATGGGCCCACCTCGGCCGAAGCCAGGCGACCTCCTGCCACCTCGCCAGGTGTCCACCCAGGAGGGGTCCACCTAGGCCGAGGTCGGCCGATCATTCGCTCCTTTGCCAGGTGGCCCCCGGAGACGGGCCCACCTCGGTCAAAGCCAGGCGACCCCCTGCCACCTCGCCAGGTGTCCACCCAGGAGGGGTCCACCTAGGCCGAGGTCGGCCGATCCTTCGCTCCTCCGACAGGTGGCCCCCGGGGACGGGTCTGCCTTGGCCGAGGTCAGGCCGCCCGTACAGAGAAGGCCCCAGGGAAGGAGGCGCAGGCACCGAGGTCATCCCTCGGGCCGTACGCATCACAGACGGCGCCCCGTACGGATGGCGGCGGTGCGCGAAACACCATTTGCATCGGCCCGACAGGTCCCGTAGCTAAGTGGCGCGATTCTGACAAAACAGGCCCCATAGATGGATGGCGCCCACACTTGGGAAAGAGAGCGCTCTCACTGGGCCCGAGATCTGACCGGCCGCCTTACCAACGCCGCCCCCCCCCCCCCCCCCCCCCTTTTTGTCTTTGCCTTTTCCCTGTTGGGCTCGGCGGACGAGGTCGGAAAGCCGCCTGGCCCTCCTCACCGAAAAGGGGAAAGAGAAAGGGACGGGGGAGGGGAGCCTCCCAGGAGGAGAAGACAGGCGAACGGCGGGAGGAGATAAAAAGGAAGGAAGCTGGGGATGACAAGGTAAGCGGACAAGCCTGGGGACAAGGAGGAAGCAGCGGCAAAAAGCCTCGCTCCGAGAGTGAGATCCATGGTCTCGAGAGGGGATCGCTTGGCATGAGCTCGGCAAGGAGGCCCGGCCGAATTTCTGATCCCCAGAGCACCTTTCTTACTAGTAAATTCTCTAAGTCTAGAACCCCTTAGGGGGTCCGTCTTGGAGAATCTATTCCTTCTCGTCGTCTACTGACTTGACCGTCGGAGCTCCCTCGCCGGGATCCCCGGCCAGGGTCTTCTAATCCCTTCTTGCAGGTTCGCCGCAGCCAGGGAGGCTCCCTCGCGAGGCGATCAGGGAGGATCCACGGATCCGAGGCGCGGGCGCGGCGACGAGAGCGGCAACATAATTAATGTTGGGTTTCTTTTCATTCCAAAGCTCATAGGGAGTTTTCTTCAAAATAGGATGAATCAAAATGTGGTTCAAGATATAATAAGCAGTGTTCACCGCTTCTGTCCAGAAGTACTTTGGAAGATTGCCTTCACATAACATTTTTCGGGCCATCTCTTCCAAAGTCCTATTTTTTCTCTCTACGACACCATTTTGTTGTGGTGTCCTAGGAGCGGGGAAGTTGTGATTAATACCATTTTCTATGCAATGATCATCAAAAAATTAATTTTTAAATTCGGTGTTGTGATCACTCCTAATTGAAACTATTGAAAGATTTTTATGATTAGAAACTTTTTTGTAAAATTTTTGAAAGACTTTAAAAGTTTCATCTTTATGAGCGATAAACAAAATCCAAGTAAATCTAGAAAAATCATCTACTATCACAAGAGCATATTTCATACCACTTAGGCTTGTGGTCCTAGTTGGTCCAAATAAGTCCATGTGAAGTAGCTCAAGGGGTCTAGTAGTTGAAATCATATTTTTGGGTTTAAAACTCCCCCTAATTTGTTAACCCATTTGGCATGTATCACAAACATGATTAAGATCTATTTTAAATTTAGGCATGCCTCTTACTAGATTCTTGAAAATTAGCTTGACAATAGTATGCATGCTAGCATGACCTAATCATCTATGCCAAAATAAGCAAGACTCCTTGGTCTTAGCATTCATTTCAACTATATTGGAACTACTAGAAATGGCAAGATCATTAAGGTCTACCACATAAATATTTCCAAGTCTATGTCCAATGAACTTATTGCTAGAATCAAGAGAGTTTGTTACAATACACATAGATGATTTAAAGACAATCTTGAATCCTTTATCACATAATTGACTAATGCCTAATAAATTATGCTTCAATTTGTCTACTAGCAATATATTTTCAATAAAAGTATATGGGATTATTTTGATGTTACTGATTCCAATTATTTTTCCCTTGCCATTGTCTCCAAAAGTAACAATACCTCATTCTTTCATCTCTAAGATGATAAATTGATCCTTGTCACCTATCATATGCTTTGAACAGCCACTATCGAGATACTATCTTTTCTTCAATTTTTAGACTGCAAGACATTCCTGCAAGATAATCAAGAAGTTCTTTTAGGTATCCAAGCTAACTTGGGCCCTTGCATGTTAGCGGAGGAGATTCCCTTAGGAATCCAATTTTTTTTTAATTCTATTATTAGAATATCCATTTTTTTTAATAATTTATATTGAAAGAATTTATGTCCAACTCCATGACATGCATAACATATAATTCTAGAATTCTAAAAAGATGTATGAATTGAAGTTCTAGATGTTGATGCAGATGTAAAGCTTTTTTTTATAAAAGATTTTCTATTTGAACTCTTAGGTACATATATTATAGCTTTAGAAATGGATGCAGAAGGATTATATACAAAAGCTTCTTGAGATATTGATTTTGGAACATAAGCTTTTGGTGTCACAAAAGTAGTAGCTGAAATTCTATTTGAAATTGAGGAATTGAAACCAATTCTAGCTTTGTTTCTAGAAATTCTTTAATCTTTCAAAATTAACTCAAGCTTATTTGAAGATAAGGTTAGTTTTTCAACCAGTGGCTTGAGTTTTTCAACTTCCTTTTTCAAGTCATTATTTTCAACAGTTAAAGCTTTGTTCTTGTCAAGACATGCATTATTTTCAGTTTCCAAAGTTTTATATTTTTCAGAAAAGATATGTAAATTCTTTTACAATAGATTATTCTTTTATGAAATCTCTTCTTTCTCCTTTTGTAAAGAATCATTGATATCCTTTAAAGTTCTTATCTTTACTCCAGCCTTTTTGAATTCACATAGTAGATCATGAAAAGTAGAATTCAATTCATCAAAAATAAATTCTAATTGAAGTTCGAGGGATGTTACCTCGTCTTCGAGACCCATTAGACATAAGTTAGCAGTTTTCGTGGTCTCTTTTTTTTTGAATGAAGTCGACTCCTCGCTATCGCTCAATGTAGCAACCATAACTTTTTTTTTCTTCTTCTTGAAAGATTTCTTTAACAAAGGACAGTCGGGATGAATGTGCCCTGGTTTCTTACATTCATAGCATGTGGGTACTTGTTCTTTTTCTTTTTGTCTATCCTTGTCCTTGTCCTTGGAGTGCTCACCTCGATTATGGAATTTTTTTATAATATCTTATAGTATCTTCCTTTCTTCTTTTCCATAAACCTTCTAAATCTCCTCACGACCATAGTAATATCTTCGTCTTCTAGATCATCTTCGGAGGAGGTGCAGTCATCTTCTGATTCCTCATCTCTTTTAGAATCCAATGCTGCTTTGAAGGCTATTATTTTCTTCTTCTTCTGATCATCATTAGTCCTATGCTACATGGCTAGTTCATATGTGATGAGTGAACCCATTAATTCATCCAAAAGTAAGGTGTTTAGATCTTTCGCTTCCTGGATCATAGTCACTTTGGGGTCCCACTTATCCAGAAGTGATCTGAGGATCTTCTGTACTAAGTCAGCATTTGAATAAACCCTGTCAAGACTTTTCAAACCATTAATAATATCTATAAAACGAGTAAATATGGCAGAGATAGTTTTAATTGGTTCCATTTTGAAATGTTCATAACTATGTACAAGAAGATTAATTTTTGAAGTCTTCACTTGGAAAGTTTCTTCGTACCACTTCGAGTTTATCCCAAATTTTTTTTGCAGAAAAGAAAATGAAAATTCGATTGAACTCATTGGCATCAAAAGCACAGTATAATAAATTCATTGCTTTGGCATTTAATTCTTCTATCTTCATGTCATGTTCATCCCAGTCCTCTTCCAATTTTGGAACATCCATGCCATTAATTTTGATCATGAGAATATGTGGCCCTTTTAGAATGACCTTCCATAATTGAAAATCGACAGCTTGAATATATATTTTCATTCTAGCTTTCCAATATAAATAATTTATGCCAGTAAAGAGTGGAGGTCTATTGGTAGATTGAACTTCGACCAAGGATGTACTCATGGGATGAGCCATCAATCTTTACTCTAAATGTATTCAGAGACATCGCTCTGATACCAGTTATTGCCCAAGTAGTTTTCTCAAGAGGGGGGTAAATTGAGAATGTAAAAAGTTTAAGCAATTATGTACTCTTTGAAAATCCCTTGAAGTGTTGAGTGCTGTGATTGAAATAATTGAATGCAGAAGCAAGATATAAAAAGAATGCACAACACAAACATGGAGAAATTTTGTGGTTCGGAACAACCCAGCTTCTATGTCCACTATCCAAGATTATCACTTGGGATTTTCACTATATCCCCCACTGGAATACAGTCGTATTGTTTTAATAGGCTCACAATCCAAACCTCTACAGTTTGGTTTTTAAACCAGCTCACCAAAGAAATCCAACACTTGGTTTTAACAGGATCACCAAGAACCCAACACTTGGTTTTAACACAGGCTAACCAAGAACCTATTTGATTTTTAAATCGGGCTCACCAATAACCAAACAATTTAAAAAAAATTATAAAGAGAAAGTAACAGAATGACAAACAAATTTTGTCGAATGGTTGCCGATGCATCTCAAGAGAAGTCCAATTGATTGCACTTCAATGCACTTGGTTGGCTTCTTCAACTTCTTCAATAAATGCTTCAAGGTTCAGATGTGAGTTGGTGAAGACTTGAAGTCTATCTTGAATGCTCTTGTAGTGCTCTCTAAATCACAAACTCAAGTAAGCATTAAACATTCATTCCTTCTTGTTTTAAAGTTCAAATCCCTAAAATATATATTCTTATACTATTCTTAGGTAGTTTTAGTTGTTGTAGACCGTTGGAATGTGACATTTGACCGTTGGAGCACTTTTTGGATTCAAATTCTAAGTTCTGGAACTAGCCATTATAAGCCTGAAATCGACCTTCGAGTTAGCTCGGATCCTCAGAGTAGTTCTGGTTGAGTCGACTCGCTTCATTCTAGTTGGCTCGGTTGCACAGTATTCTGATTCCTCACTCTGTAAGAGTGGCTCACCTTGATTCTAGTCGACTTGGATCCTCAGGCCTTCAAAAATATAGTTTGGAAGAGTCGGCTCGGTTGGCTATAGTTCTTAGAGTTCTTTTTCTGAACTCTGGAGGAGTCGGCTCGAATATCTGAAGAGTCGGCTCGGATGTCTGACAGTACAAAGTAGTCGGCTCGGATTTTCTTTGGGTCAGCTCGGTTGTCTGATTCAGAAAATCAGGAACTGGATGAGTCGGCTCGGGTCCCTTAGAGTCAGCTCGGATATCTGCATGCCAGAAATCTTCATGCGTGCTATGTACTAGAGTCGGCTCTCTTCTCTTCGAGTTGGCTCGGATGAATTCTTTAGTAAATTATCAGTTTTTCTCCAAAATCATCTAACAAGTCTTCAAAATCTTAAGATGCTTTTAAACTCTTCTAACCAGTCTTTTCTAGGAAACTTTGAGCTTGAAATATATCTAGAAGTAACCCATTTTTATGATTTTTACTTAATTTTTTCTTAGGTTCTTCTTTACATGAATCACTTACAACACAACTCATTTCAAAACTAGGAATGTAGGAGTTGAAATTAAACAATGAAATCATCCTACAAAAACTTGTAAAACACTTAAAGAGTTAGTAAAACAAATGCATGCTCCAATGTTTTGTTATCATCAAAATTACTTATGGGGTCAATATTTTTTTTTGTAAAATAATGTCAATGTGGAGACTATAAATGGACACATTTCTATTACTGCTTTTCCTAATATAATTTTAGTTATTTTAAAATATATTTCTAACATATTTAGATAACTTTAATATATATATATATATATATGTTTAGCATATTTAAATGATTTTATACTTAGATAATGTTAATGTAGCTAATTAACTTGTTTTTAATTTTTTTAGATATTTTAGAAATTTTTTAATATATATTTTTTAATTTTCCTGAATTTGAGAGAAGCGGTTGAGTTTTTAGTACTTGATGATATTTCTAATGGCTTTCAATGAAGACTTTTAATGGATGGATTCAAATATTCCTTAAAATTTTAGCACCCTAAACTAATTTTTGCATTTACAAAACAGGGCTTCACAAAAATTAAATAAGTAGAGTTTTTCCATTTTTTAAAATAATTAATAAGAAATCCTACATTTTATAAAATAATTAATGAATTTCAGTATGGAGGAAAACATTTTTATAAATAATTGCAAACTTCTTATTTTCTTTTTCAAAAAAGAAATTCTAAATGGAAGATTGCAAATAATTTGTTTCTAAAAGAATTAAGAAGATTTTGTGATATTTCTAATTGTTAAGGACTCTAAATAGATAGCTTCAAATATTCTCTAAAATATCCTCTCTTCCCTAAAATAATTTATGAATGGTGGAGACAAATAATTTTTTAAAAAATAATTTCTACTTGGGGGCTACAAATGGAAGGCTTTCTATTGTTATGTTTTCCTAGAATTATTTTATATATTTGTAAATATATTTCTAAATTATTTAGATCATTTAATATAGATATGTTTAACATATGTAGATAACTTTAAGATATCTAGTTTCAAATATTTCTTAAAATTTCTACTCTTCCCAAAAATAACTTATGCATAAGAATAAATAATCTTTTTCTGAAGTAATTTGTACGTGTAGACTATAAATAATACCTTTCTCTTACTACATTTTTTTAAAAATTATTTAATACATTTATTAGCATATTTTTAATATATATAGATATGTTTAACATTTTGAGGTAATTCTAATATATCTAGTTAACTTTTTTTAAAAAATCTAGATAATTTAGACAATTTTTTTACTATTTTTCTTTTACTTTTTAAAATTTTGGAGAAGAGTTGAGTTTTCTCTCTCCTTTAATAAGTATAGAGATGTATTAAAATACTTTATCAAATTTTGAAAAATGAAAAAAATGAAAGAAACTGCAAAGGGTCTGTATTTCTTTTCTTGTTTTTGATTCATTAACTTGTCCTTTTAGCATTAATTCTTGTAGCTTGGTCAACCATGCAAGGCTTTTGTGATCATTATGCATGGATGGAATTTGAATTCAGTCCAATTATTAAAAGCTATAATATAATGTAAGTGATCATAGTTAGTTTGAGAAAGGGCTAGAAGAGGAGAAATTATTAGGTAGACTCATTCCACCATAGGCAAAGCTTTTCCACCCAATTACGATTGATGTGTCAAATTAATTGCTAACAATAGTTGATGTGTGATTGGATGGAAAGGCTTTTCCTACAGTGAATCAGTCTACCTAATAATTTGTTTTTGGAAGAGAGAGAAGTAGAAGCAACCAAAAGAGATTATGGCTTCTCGAAATCTAAAGTCAGAACCAATCTAAAAGAGTGACTAGTAGAAATACAAGATCTTAGGATTGTGGATAACCTATGGCTTGTCATGATCTTCAATTTGCCTCATTCTTGTGCATTATCCTTTTGAAATTATGCAATCATGTGGCAGAGCATATGGACAAGCTTCCAAGCCATTTGAAAAAGTCTTCGCATGAAAATCCCATGAAGCTTCACAAATGTCCAAATAGGTGTATGTTTTTTTTTTTTTTTTTGGTAGAACGGGATATTCATTAAAGAGAGCCAGAGCGAATACAACATAAAAAGTCTGAGAGTATAACATCCTTAAGCTATACAGGGACAACATGCCAATCAGTCCAGACCGACGAGACAGAATGCTGGACGACAAAAGAGGCTACCTAATCAGTAGCCGATAGGTGCATGTTTTTTGAGACCGACACTCCTAACATAGTTATGATCTTCTCTGAAATATTGGAGCTATTTTTTAATTTTTTTTTTACTTATTGAACAATTCTTTGAACCATGCTGAAAAAATGAAATTAATAAAAGTTACTCAATTTGTCACAAACTATTTGTGAATTTTATAATTTACATGAATTATACACAATTGATTCTAACAGCCTTCTTGACTTACATAATAAGTTATCCCATATCTTCTAGTACTAGTTCATGGATTTGTTTTTGCAGTTACTCATTGTTCTTGCCTTTTCATGCTTGTTTTGATGTGGATGTACATATTTCAGTATCTTTACTTTTTATATTTGAGTTTCTAGACAAACTTTGCACATGTTTTCTGGATCTTTACCTTAGCTTATTGAAACGCTTGCAAATGCCAAACCTGTTACTGTTCCTCCAAAAGCTGTCTTGTGTATAATCTTTTTGCCTAAAGCATCTATTTTTATTGAAATTATCCTTAGTCTATTTGCAATTGATTCACAATAAAAAGATTTAATTACCTTTCTTATTAGGATAGGAAATGGTTTGAGACAAAAAAAAGTCGATTTCAAATTCATACATCGTACTGGTAATTAATCTGTCTCCACATCTGACTCCAACTGAAATTGAACCCTGCACTCCTTTGCTCGAGGGGCAAGAAGTGATACCGTCGAAGCAACCACTTGGTAATGCTATATCAAGCAATAATTTGGATCGCATTACCTGAGAATAAGCAGCATGGGTTTCTTGACCATAAGTTCTCTATTTGACTAATTTTGTCATTGCCCAAAATTTAGTCTAGGTTCTAGGGGGCTAACACATCAAGCTAACAGTTGGCTCAACTTCGAGCTGTGTTCTTAGCTAACACTATTAAATTTGGATGATGATGATGATGATCTTGGTCTCATCGTTCACAGCTTAAGTGCAACCCGATGATCCTAACAAACTAGTAAACACACCAATTAATATTAATTTTACAAGATTGATCACTACAAGCCTGCCGGTCTCAAATGCAACTTAATGAAATAATTCTTCCTTTTCCTCTGCACGATGGGGTCACTCAACACCTTGGCCAAGACTCAACTTAAGCCCAACAACTTCTAGCCCTTGCAGATCGCTCTAAACTAGTCCTAGTAAATATGGGCATCCATACCAGGCCCATACATCTCTAATCAGATCGGTAATGGTCTAATCAGGTTAGATCCGGATAACATCTAGTTTGAAAATTCTAAAGCATGATATTGCCCATATTCATTAGGTCGACAAGACCGAGCCCAAGTTGGATTGTCCTTCCAGATTCTCCTAAACACATGGTCTCCTTTTTTTCTTTCCTTGTTTTTAAGTTTTATGCATTTTAGATGTTAATCACTTGCAATAATGTGAATTCTCAATTAACAATGTTCTCGTAAAATACTCATGTAGCCAATTAACAGAAGAAACCCACAACAGGATATAAAGCAAAAAATTCTCTATAGTAGATAGAGAGCATGCTGTTTACAAAAATCCATGTACTATAAAGATAACTTAAATAGCATAAAGGAGAAACATAGAAACTCTTTGACTTTTTAGCTTTTGCATCAACATGCGCTGCAGCAAATCTACCAGATTTCAAGATGATTGAATAAAAATTCCCAAAACCTGGATGTGTGGTAGATTTTGATAGGGCTCCGGGTATTTGGAACTCTAGCTTATTTTTTTGAGTATGAAAGTCCAAGAGTATCCCTTCAATTAGCTTCAAGAGATGTTATCTTGCTAGAATATCCAATTCGGAAACGAAATTGAGTTCCAAAATTGTCTGAAGGGCTTGTGATTTCCTTCCGCAATAAAGATCCAAAAACACCAACTCTTGGAAGTAGATAGCTGGTAAGGTTTGCAATAAATTTTTTGATGTTGAAATTGATAAAGGTGTTGAACTATCATGGAGGCTTTGCAGCTTGACTACTTTCATCTCTAGATTGTAAGTTAATCAATTTGCATTCATCATTAGAACAAAGATAAGACTCTCGATGACATCCTTCTGGTTTGTATGTGGTAGATCTTGAAAAGACATGACCATTTTGTTGAATTCATCAACATGTGCAAATACAATGTTGGTATATTTTTAGTTGTATATAGATTATGCAACCTCACTATTTTTAAATGACATGTATTTCTTGTCCCTGCGAAAGATGTCACTACTGAATCACTCCTATTTTGGATGCGAATTTTAGCATGGTTGGTAGCATAGTCATCTTCCATGCTTTCATCAACATTTTTGTCATTTTTAAGGGTAGTCTAATATTGTAATCTCAAGTATGGTGCTCCCAAACCTTGGAAGGTTAAGGAAGGAACCAAGGCAATGGCTCTATGAAATAAGAAGGCTACAAAGACCGCAAGCCCTTGGTTAGACAACCCTAGGTTGTGGGCTGCCCATTAGAGTTACTAGGGCCTGTTTTGGTTCTAGGATGGAGGCATTAAGCCTTTGCATGTTCTTGAGGTCTAAGAGAAAGAAGTCTGGAGAGGCTGAGCTACATTTCAGACGGAGTTTAGATCCAGGGGGTAGGAGTGTGCAAGACATGGGTGTACATGGGCTTGGATGAGTACTTTCATAATGTGAGCTTAGTATTGAGAGTTTTTTAGAGCTTGGACTTGGGTTCAAATTTTAAATTTGAAATTTGAAACTATTTGTATAAATGTACATGTGGTACAATCAAATTCAGAAAAAGTAATAAAGCTTACCTCTCTTCTAAAAAATATATATCTCTCTCATCTCCTCTCCTATTTCTATGCACTCCAACTCTCCTGGTCTAACCATTTCTTCTTCACCTTAAATATCCAACATGCCATTATCAGTGCATTAACACGAGGTATTAGAGCCAGGGCTTGCGAGGTGAAAAAGAAGAAGGAAATCCACCCTCCTTTCAAGGTAACTTCTCAATTAGTTCTATGGTTGTTGTGATTGTGGTAGGCACCAACCATGAGCAATAGCATTGTTGGAGAAAATTTTGCCTAGCCTAGAAATATGAAGCCTAAGTTAATGAGCCTAGTTGGTCGGCCCTGTTACATGATTGCCAACCACTTGTTGCCAAGGATATGAAGCCCAAACCAGTAAGCCTAATCGGCAGCCCAATTACATACCTTTTGACCATTCATTTGATAAAAGACTTGATCAAAAAAAGATTCCCTCCTGGTTCCATTATCATTGGACAAGCCAACATGATCAATACCTGGTCTGTCTCACCTCCCGATCGATCCCTTGTTGAAAAAGTTAATGCCTTTCCTAACCGACCTAAATCCAACAATGCTTCAAACTGCCAAGCACCCTTATATGAGCAAGCCTTGGTGATGGCTGTGTCCTAGGCAAGGCTCGGCCATATGATCAACATATGAGTGGCTTTTTTATCTATTTATCCTCTCGCTAGAAAAATTGGTACCTTTCCTGATCAACCGAACCCACCTAAGCACTAAACTACCAAGTACCCTTGTTCGAGTAGACCTCAATAGTTACTAGCATTCTTATCGATTGGCCCCTGAAAGCTATTAATGTGCGCTCACGATAGCTCATCAGATCCAATCCTTGATTGGCTAGTAATTCCTTGCTCCAATATATCTGGATATGGTTCGACCATGTGCTCAACACATGAGCGGTCCTCCTTGTCCATCCATCATCTCACTGGAAAAATGGATATCCCAATTGGCCAGACTAAGTCAAGTGTCGCCAGCTGATCACCTTGTCTAACCCAGCCTCGATAGCAATTAGCATCCCATCAGTTGGACTATCCAAAGACCATCGATATATCCCACCCTCATCGAGGCCATTCGATCGAGCACCTTTTGGCCAACCATTCCTTAGGTTCAATAGAAGCACTTGAATTGATTCCTGTCCTGTAAATTTGATGGTGAATAGGTCCTTAGGTGATACACTCACTTTGACTCACTGAAGGCCAAACAACTGATGCTCATTTATATGTTTTTGATTATACGACCACAAGGTCACATCATGTATCATGACCCCTAATAACTACCATATCCTTGTAATTAAGGAAAGTGTGCCCGAATCCAAGTGCAGTCAACATTGTTATTAAAGAAACATGACAAATTCTATATAAGGACAAGGTTTCAATTAAAATATAATGGATATCCCCTACGAATAAAAATTATCTGACAGTCTATTGATAAGCCCTGTCACTTCTCACCTAACCTACCAAGATTTTCATCATTTTTGAAAATATCATAGTTTTTTTCCTACAAAATGAAACCTCCTCAAGACTTTCAAGATATGCAAAATCTCTTTACCATGCTCCTCATATTATTATCTTGTCAGAAAATTGACTTGAGCATCGGAGGGCTCTTGCTAGAATACTTTCTGGCTAGGGCTTCTTGTAAGTTCCATCTCCTGGATATCCGCCTGCACTACCAGCTTCAACATCTCTGACACCTCGATGGATTTCAACACCAACAAAAGAGAGGAAGGGCCTAATACTATTTTGAGGAGCATAGCCTGAAGGTGAATTAACAAAGCTAGTTAAGAAAGTTGCATCCTGTTGTGCTAACACAACTACCTCTCAGCTGGCCTCTAATAACCAGCCCTTGCTAGTACTAGTAAGGGCCTCTCTATCTCCATAGATGATAATAGTTAGTATGGAGTAGTTCAACCTGCTCTTTCTTTGGGTTTAGAACTTGGTGGTGGCTATCCAGGATATCCAAGCTACCCCCGCACTACTTTCTGCAGTGCAGCCTCCTCCAATCACACTACTGGTGGCCTCTCAATTTGTCGTACAACGACTTTCACATTGCCTCCGGTGATAATGCACCCTTATTCGGAACCACAAACAACAGTACCATAGCCATCGAAGAAATCGAAGGTCCCTCCCAAGGATCTAGAAAGGAAAATCATCCACTATTGTCACCCCAGGAGCCTAGAGATAAGGAGGCAATGATCTTAAAATCCCCGCTCAGGCCATAACTTTACCCCAGGCTAATGATCCCCTTAATAATCAGAGGCCCATACCATTCAGGATCTCGAAGTTGAGCGGAAGTGGATTGATGTAATCCTTAACCTCTCTTCAATACCATATGCTGAGTTTAATAATAACCCACTTTTTGATGACAAAATTATGTAGGTGTCACTTTTCTGACACTTTAAGGTTCCTCAGCTGGATAGCTATGATAGAACAAACTCCTTCCCACTACTAAACCTCCTCCACGGGGCCACTGATGCTATCCTCTACTAAACCTTCCCATCTACTCTAAAGAGAGTGGCTTGACACTAGTATTTAAGTCTTAAGCTAGGATCAATGCATTCTTTTAAGCAACTAAGCCAGTCTTTCGTTAACCATTTTGTCAGTAGCCGGTGATAGTAAAAGTGGTTGAACTACCACTGCATCCTTAAATAAAAGGATGGGGAGTCAATTTGAGCCTTCGTTAGCTACTTCAATATGGCCACCTTGGAGGTCCACGACTTGAATCAATTGGTTGCAATGTCCGCTCTAATGAATGGATTACAAAAGAATGATCTAAAGAAGTCACAAATCAAGACCTATCATCAAGAATTTACTTATATGCTAACCCGGGTAAAGAAATATGCATAGATGGAGAATGCCTTCATACAGGAAGAATTCCTACCACTTTCTCACCAGGGGTTAGTGAAAAGCTACAAGTCGATCAGAAATGCTTCCCAAGACTAGAGGAAGGAAACCATCCATGCTCTAGATCTTCACCTTGATAGTGAAAAAGTGGGATCATCTAAGGTCACCGATCTAGGATCCCTCATGAAGAAGGCCATCCAGTGTCGCCACCAAGAAAGTTTAATACCTACACCCCATTAAACATGCTAAGGAAGAAAGTGCTAATGGAGATCAAAGGATAACTCCTAGAAGCCCAAAAATTATTGACCCCACTAGGTCATTGAAATCCAAGCAAAATTTACCTGTATCATCGATCATCACGATACTAAAGAATGAATCCATCTTCGAGACAAGATCAAGGAGCTCATCAAATAAGGGCACCTCGACTGGTTCATTCGATGTCGAAAGAAGTAGGGGGATCAACCAAGGTTGCCTCGACTAGCTGAACATCCATAACGGTCTAAGCTTCCAAGAAAAGGGTGATCCACTTCTGTTGGGGATAGTGGGCACCATTGTTGGGGGGTGCCACCATAGAGACTTTGGTAATGAAGGATGGCTGATTAAGAGGTGGGTTGGAGAACCAATAATTTTCATTGATGACAATCAAGGGATCTAATTCTTGGATGCAATAGTTGTAACTTTAAATATTGAAAACTGTGATATACACTGCATCCTCATAGATAATAAAAGTTTAATCGATATTTTATATTATGAAGCTTTTGTCAAAATGGAAATATCCCCAGATTGGCTAGGAAAAGTAGAATCTACCCTGGTCGGCTTTATTGGAGATGCAATCCAGGTGGAGGGAGTGGTCACCTTGTCCATGAGGATGGGACATTATCCTTGCTAATCCATTGCCCAGGTTGATTTCCTAATTGTTCGAGCACCTTCAACCTATAATTCCATCCTCGAATGATCAGGCCTTAATGCCTTCCAAGTGGTTGTATCAACTTATTATTTGAAGATAAAGTTCCTGACGATGATTAAGTTCCGACAACACATGGGATCAAAGAGTGTTGCCCAGCAAGCAATCCAAGAAGGGGGGTGAATTGGCTTTTTAAAAAACTATTGCAAGTATGTGCCAATTCAAAAATAATTTAAGTATTAGTGAATTACTAGTGTTTGTGTGCTATTCAAGAGTATACAACGGAAATAAATAAGTAAGGCAAAGTAAATGAGAGCAAGTGATGAGAAAGCAAGTAATCACAAACACCAAGATATATAATGATTCGATGCATTCTAAAGCACCTACATCCACTCTCCAAGGTCCACTTGGGTATTCCATTATAATCTTTCTTGATTACAGCCGATTAGTTTTTTGGTCCCACTAATCAAAACCCAACTTGTTTTCACTAGGAACACAAGTCAAAACCCCTTTAGTTTTACGGGATAACCAAAAACCAAGTTGGTTTTGTAACTTAGGCTCACCAGAAACCTATGTTTTGTCACTTAGGCTAACCAAAAATCTTCATTGGTTTTATCATAAAGGCTCACCAACAAACCTCAACTCTAGTTTCAATTCTCTTGAAACTAGAAAACAATAACAAGATTCAAGTATAATGTATGAAATACAAAAAAGCTTTCAACTAAAAGCAAATATCTCTTTGAAGCTCTTTAATTACTATTGAAGATACTTATCTTCAAGTTGTTGAAGCCTTAATTAATACTTGAATGGTTGGACTTGAATGCTCTTAAATGCTTTGAATGCTTGAAGGCTCAACTTCTTTTAAAAGTAATGAACTCTTAATGGATAATCAATAAAATCTCATTAGTTGCTTTCCTCTTGAGTTTGGTTCACTTTAAATACCTTTCCATACTTCAAATGATAGTTTTTGACCATTGGAGAGGAGAAATAGCCATTGGGGATGAAAAGGATCAATTCTGTGCTTCAAAAAACTAGCAATTACTATTCATCAGAACTTCAAGTGTCGATACTTTAGATCATGAGTCGACACCTTGAGTCGATACCATATCTTCATGAGTGGACACTAATTCAACAAAAGACTTCTGAAGCTCTCTGAAAATTTCAGGTGAGTCGACACTTCTTCTGGTGAGTCAATACTTGAGTCGACACTCGGCTTCCATGAGTTGACACTTGAGGAAAGCTTGATTTTAGCATGTTTTGTATCATTTTTATCTCAAACCTTGAGTCAACCCTTAAGTCGATACTGTGAGTCGACACTTGAGATTCATGAGTCGATACTTGAAGCATGCCATCTAAAACTTCTTCTGTGTTCATTTTAAGCTTCGATGAGTCGACACTATGAATTGACACTTCACTTCCATGAGTTGATACTTGGCTAAAACTTTCTGAAACTCAATTGAAACTCTATTGAATCTTCTTCAGACGTTAACCTTGAGTCCTTCCAAGTCATTTTTATATACTTAAGTCCATTTAACTTAAAATTTTCATCAATGAAAGAGATTTCTTCAACAAAAGGACAATCAATCAGTCTTTCAACTCAAAACAGCTTTGGTGTGTACCCTATTCTGATAAAACATACTTTCAATATATAGTTAGTACTTAAATATACTTAAGTATTTGTTATTCATCAAAATCAATACAAGAGTCAATAATCTTCTCATTTTTGATGATGACAAAATCTTTATGTATATACATATAGCGAGCTCAAATGATTTGCAATAAGTATCAGAGCATTAATAAGAATTTTCAATATAGAGCATTTGGCTTCAAGTATCAGAGCTAATGATGAAGAGTATCAGAGTCTAAATTTATAAAGATTATTAAGAACCGAGACTCATTTACATTGTATCAGAGCTATAGATACATGTATGAAGAAATTTAAATCTATATAGCTTCAATATCTGAACTGTAATTATAATGAATCGGAGCTAGAGATTATGAAGTATTAGAGCTATAATTTAAAAATATCAGAGCTAAGATGTATATATATAATGATGATACTTAATAGGTATACCAGAACAAATTTGAATTACATACATTTCAACATGAAGAGTATCAAAGCAATAACAACAAAGAAAAGCTTTAAGAGTATCAATACTTGAAACATGTATGAAGAGGATTGATAGTATCAGAGCAAGAAATTAATAAATCATAAAGAGTATCAATGTATGAAATCAAAGAGTATCGGAGCATATAGAAAGTGATGAGTATCAAAACATAAAATGTAAGAGTGAATAAGTATCAGAGCATTGAATTGAAGGAAAAGAATCAAGAATAAAAAAAATAAAAACTCCCCCTCAAAATGTGATCTGAAAAAAAATTGAGAAAAAAAGGTTCAATACTATTTCATTAATTCTACCCAATACTATTTCAATTATTATTTCTCTCCCTTTAGTACTTTTTCTTTCTAACTCTGTCCCTTTTTGTCATCATTAAAAAGTATAAGAAAGAGAATTAAGTAGATATGAAACATTTCATTCTTGTAAAAGTGCACACTTGAAATTTGAAAAAGTCAATATATATATAAGCTTCAAAAATTTGATACATTAGATTTAGAAAATGATACATATAACAAAATATGATACAACAAGCACATATACACAAAAAAAAACTATAAGAAGTACTAAAATACAGACTGACTAACATACAGACCAACCCTAAGGGGTGCTTTCCCCATCAGAGGAAGACCTGATCTCAAGAATAATCAGCCCGGTAACCCTAGAAGGTCTGGGTCGTGGCCATATCGGTCGAAGATCAAAAAGTTGAGACCGGATAGATTTGGGTGCATCTCTACAGCCTCGTCTTCTGTGTCTGGTATATGCTCTTCCTCTAGTTAGTGCTGAAGAGGAGGAGGCAACATCAGGAGCAGGAGCATCAACTGTGACGAAAACAACAGTTGTATCAGTGATCGAGGGTGTGCCAACAAAAATAGGACTTGAACCAAGAACATGGAAACAAGGTGCATAAAAACCTAGTTGCTGGATCAAGGATGATGCGGAAGGAATAGGTGGAGTCCTAAGGGGAATGCTAAGAATAGGTGTGGGAAAATCAATGTCAAGGGGGTTTGTGTGAAGTATAGGTGCGATAACAAGAGTGTCAGGTGGGTCAGGAATGGTGGATGAGCTAGATAGGATTGGAGTCTAGATAGATGACTTAGAATAATCTGGAACTAGAGTCCTCGAAATGTCCTCAGCAACAACCGGCTCTAGCTCCACCATGAAATCTACAATGTCAAACTCTGCGAAAGAGTCAGCCTAACCATCTCCTGTGTCTAGTGCTGGTGGTGCTGAAGGTGAGTCTGATGATGAAGGAGGTGAAGGTGCTCTGGCAGTAGACTACCTCTCAAGTGCAGCCAGGATAGTAGTAATACTATCTCTAAAATCCTGGTGATCCGCCCTCATCTCCAAATGAATCTGGTCGACCCGCTATCTGATAATCATAGTGTCTATCTCCAGTCGGGCGATCCTGTCCTTAATGGAGTCTCCCGGAGGTGGCACCTTAGTCTGTGCCGGAATGGAAGGCTCGGGCTGAGAATCTGGAATCTCTTTCTATGGCTTAGATGGCCCAGCCTCATCAGTGTAGATCCGCTCCTCCTTAACGGCATCCTCATCTACCTCAGTAGCCTGACCAGAGATCCTCCATCTCTAATGTCCTCCATGAAGATGAAATCCCATTCTATGTAAGCACCGCTTATTGTAGATGTCTGTATGTAGTAGTTGCCGAACGGCTCTCCATCCATGATGATGTCATATGCTCGGAATAGGATAGTCAAGCCCATACCATAGGCAAACAAAGTCTCTGACTCGAAGCAGCCTTGGTCATCTGATGTACCGTAAAAACTAGGAGGCATACTGGAGTGTGCTGAATTAGTGAAACCATAACTAACAGCTCTCGCTCCGTGATGAAGTCAAAATGTCTGGTCTTCGATAAAAGAATTTGGGTGATGATGTGATGTAACAGCCTCATCTCTAGTAAAAGTCTGGATGCAACTACTGTATCTCCCTCTCTTAACTCATCAGTCTCAAAGATACACCTGAGTCTACTGAATCTGTCCACTAAGGAATCGCCACTAACCCTCTCATGGGGATCTCCCAAGCTCTGCTCAACACCTCAGCTATAAGTGGAATCTCAGTACCTCGGACCTCAGCGATCCAACCATCTACTCCTCTGGCTAGAGTACCATAGAACTCTCTAATCAAGCCAGGATAAAATCTCTCGATCAAAGAGCAGAAATGTGTCAACCCAGCAACCCTCAGCCAGTCCCCAATATGGAAATGCTGCTGATTCAAGAAGTCAAAATCAACCTGTCATCCTCCAACTATGGCCTTGGAGGCCATCCTATCAACTCCTGAGATGGGTGGTCTGACTAGTTAGCTCTACTGTGCCTGGGGCTCCATTGCCACTGGATCCTCTTATTGTGCCTTCGTGCATCACTCGACCTCCTGAACAGATGGACGAGGTCGCTTAACAACTTGCTTTTAGGGATTTATTTCCAAATATAAAGAAAAGAAATAGTCTAGGGTAAAAAGAACAATGATTTCACGATGAAACCATGAGAAAACGGTGAAGGAATGATGGAAAGGTGGGAAGAAACAACTTCAAACAAGAAATCGGGCAGATAGAATAGTCATTAGAGAGTAATGGAGTGTTGGGAAATTGTTCTAGGGTGAGTCAGCTCAAGGGATAAAAGAAAAATGGGAAGAAAAATGATTGGTTTCCCTATTTGTTCTCGGGTTCTCACCATTCAAGTATCAACTCATGACTTCAGGTCAAGTGTCGACACTTGGAGGTGTCGACACTTCGATAAGAAATCTAAAAAAAATGAGAAAAAATCATAAAAAATTATAGAAATTAATTTCAAGAGATTATAAATAATTAAACATGATATTTATAAGAGCATTTGATTAGAGAAATTTCAAGGAGAATTTGAAAGATCATTGAGATTTAGTCAAAAGGATTGATGACCCCTAATTCTCTTCTAATCATATAGAATCGATCTTCTTGAAGAGGTTTGGTCAGAATGTTAGCCAATTGCATTTAAGTGCACACAAATTCAAGCATAACATCATTATTTTCAACATTATCTCTAATAAAATGGTGTTTAATTTTAATGTGCTTACTTCTAGAGTGTTGAATAGGATTTTTAGTCAAATTATAGCACTTGTGTCATCATATCTTATGGGTGTCTTAGTTCATTTGATTTTAAAATCTTCAAGTTATTACTTAATCCACAAGATTTGAGCACAACTTTTAGCTGCAATATATTCAGCCTCAGCTATAAATAATATAATCGAAGTTTGTTTCTTGCTAAACCATGAGATTAAGTTAACTCTAAGAAATTGGCAAGTTTCACTAGTGCTTTTTCTATCTAATTTACACATAACAAAGTCAGCATCAGATTAGCCAATTAATTCAATAATGAATCTCTAGAGTACTACAGTCTAATATCAATAGTACCAAATAAATATTTAAGAATGTGCTTAACAGCAATTAAATGAGATTCTTTAAGAGCAAACTAATATCTAGCATATATGCAAACACTAAACATGATATCTGGTCTACTAGTAGTCTAGTACAGTAATGAACCAATGATACCTCTATATAATTTTTGATCAATATTTTTACCATATTCATCTTCATCAAGTTTACAAGAAGGGCTCATAGGTGTACCTATTGGCTTGGTTATCTCCATCCCAAACTTCTTTAAGACTTATCTTGTATACTTAGCTTGGTTGATGAAGATTCCTTCTCTAGTTTGTTTGATTTAAAATCCGAGGAAGAAGTTAAGTTCACCTATCATGCTTATCTCGAACTCTCCCTGCATAAGCTTGGCAAACTCTTGACAAAGTGTTTCATTAGTAGCACCAAAAATAATATTATCAATATAAATTTGTACTACTAAGAGATTATTATTTTTCTTTTTCAAAAATAAGGTAGTATCAACATGGCCTCTAGAAAAATTATTTTCAATCAAAAATTTGTTGTCTTTCATACCATGCATGGGGTGCTTGTTTTAAACCATAAAGTGCTTTGTGTAGTTTAAAAACATGATCAGGATGTGCATGATTTTCAAAACCAGGTGGTTGTTCAACAAAAACTTCTTCAATAATATAACCATTTAAAAATACACTTTAAACATCCATTTGAAATAGTTTGAAATTTATAAAATATGTAAATGCTAAAAATAATCTAATGGCTTCAAGTCTAGCTACTAGAGCAAAGGTCTCATTTAAATCAATACTTTCTTTTTGATTATAATCCTTAGCTACTAGTCTAGCCTTATTTCTAGTTACTATACCATTTTCATCTAATTTATTCCTATATACCCATTTTGTACCAATTATTGAAATATTGGATGGTCTTTCAATTAGTGTCCAAACTTTGTTTCTTTCAAAATGATTTAATTTTTCTTGCATTGCAATTATCCAATTAGGATCTTTTTCAGTTTCTTTAATACATTTAGGTTCAATTTAAAAAATAAAAGCAATGTAATCACATTCATTTCTAATTGATAATCTAGTTCTTACCCCTCTCGATGGATCACTTAAGATTAATTCCTTAGGATGTCCGTGAGTATACCTCCATTCTTTTGGTAGATCTTTGTGATTTGGTGAGGATCTTGTAGCTTCTTCTCCATCTTTCTTATTTTGATCTTCTTCATATTCTTTGGAAGGGGATCATCCAAAGTAAGCTTCTTTAGTTCTTCAACACCTGCACATGCATTAGAAGTATTATCCTTTCTAGAGGATTTGTCAATAGATTCTTTAAATACTACATGCACTGATTCTTCTACTACCAGTATTCTTTTATTAAAACCTTTATATGCCTTGCTAGATGTAGAGTATCCTAAGAAGATATCTTCATCCAACTTGGCATCAAATTTGTCGAAGTTGTCTTTTCCATTATTCAAAATGAAGCATCGATAGCCAAAAACCCGAAAATATTTTAAAGTAGGTTTTCTTTATTTCCAAAGTTCATAAGGTATTTTCTTTAAAATAAGTCAAATTAAAACATTATTTAAAATATAACAGGTAGTATTAATAGCTTCTGTTAAAAAATATCTAGGTAAATCATTTTTATAAAGTATTGTGCGTGCCATTTATTTTAAAGTATGAATTTTCCTTTCTACCATCCCATTTTGTTATGGTGTCCTAGGTGCAAAAAAATTATGATCAATTCCTTTTTCATTATAAAAAAATTTAAAATCTTGATTTTCAAATTTAGTACCATGGTCACTTTGAATATAAACAACTGAAGTACCTTTTTCATTAGAAACTTTTCGATAAAACTTCAAGAAAGCTGAAAATGATTCATCTTTATAAGCCAAAAATTAAACTCATGTAAATTGAGAGAAATCATTCACTGTGACTAATCCATATCTCTTGCCTCCTAGGCTTGTTATCCTAGTTGATCCAAAGAGATCTATATGGAGTAGCTCTAATGGCCTAGAAGTTAAAACAAAACCTTTTGGTTTAAATGATGTTTTTGTTTGTTTTGCAAACTGACATGCTTCATAAATTTTATCTTTTTAAAACTAAGTTTTGATAAATCTTTTACTAAATCCTTTTTGCATAACTTATAAAGTAGATGCATGCTTGCATGACCTAATCTACGATACCAAAGCTAGCTGGTTTCATTAATTATGGAATTAATTGGAACTAGGTATTCACCATCATATAATGATAAATTATCAAGGTCAACAAGATAGATGTTGCCATGCCTATTTTCATTGAATTTCACTCTATTACTATCAGGACTAGCGACCATACGAAAAGATGATTCAAAACAAATTTTAAAACCTTTATCACAAAACTGACTGATACTAAGAAGATTATGTTTCAATCCTTCAACCAATAAAACATTATCAATAAATATAGAAGGGGAGATGTAAACTTTATCAATACTGATAATTTTTTCTTACCATTATCTCTAAAAGTTACACTCCCATCATTCAGTGCCTCAAGAGAAGTGAATTGCTTCACATCTCCAGTTATGTGTCTTGAGCAACCACTGTCAAGATACCACAATCTCTTCTTTTCTTTGGTTGCAAGACATACCTGCAAAATAAATTAAGTTTTCATTTTAGGTACCCAAGCCATCTTGGATCCTTTAGGGTTAGTGCTAATCATAGTTTCTTTGGAACCCAAATCTTTCTAGAATTATTTATCTTTCTAAGATCACACTGGTATGCTTTATGACCTAACTTCTTATAACTAAAACATGTAACATGGAATGATGCAGGAACAAAGAAATTTTTAAAAAACTTATGTTGTTTTTGAGGTTTAAAACCTAAACCTGCTTTGTTAAAAACTACTCTTTGATTGTTTAACAGCAAATTTAACTTTTCATAACTATATGTAAATTTTTCAACAAATGGTTTAACTTTGTCAAGCTCATCTTTGAATTTTTTATTTTCTACCTCAAGGTCCTTTTTTTTTAAAAAAGTTGATCATTTGAAACAATAACCTTGGATCTTTTCAAAATCTCTATTTTCATTGATAAAGTATTTTTTTATTTTTCTAAAATATCAATCTTAGTTTTTAAATCACTGTTTTCATTTGTAAGATTGGTGTTTTCATGAGATGATGAATCAATATGCTTTTTCAACTTTTTATTTTCAATTTTCAATAGTTTATATTCATGCATGAGTTCATCAAATGCATCTCTAAGTTCATCAAATATAAATTTAGATTCAAAGTCAGAAAGTACCTCATCTTCTTGAACCATGAAACAAAGATTTGCTACTTCTTGTTGCTCTTCTTTCGAGCTTGAATTTTCACTATCGCTCCAAGTATACATCATTGCCTTCTTTTTGAACCTTCACTTGGACTTCTTTAGGAGAGGACAATCTATCTTGTAGTGTCCCGATTTCTTACACTCGAAGCAAATTAGTTGATCCTTCTCCTTCTCTTTTCCTTTTTCTTTGCTAGGTTGAGGCTTCTTTTTGTAAGGAAATTTCTTTCTTCTCATAAACCTTTTCAATTTTCTTACAATGAGAACCTCTTCATCCTCATTTTCTTCTTCTTCGAATTTTTCACTTGAAGACTCATCTTGTATGGTAGATTTGAATGCTATAGTCTTCTTCTTTTTGTCAACATCCATTGCCTTTTGTTTCAAGTTCAACTCATAAGTCATAAGTGAACCTATAAGTTATTCCAAGGGAAGTGTCTCGACATCTTTGGCTTCTTGAATTGCTGTTACTTTTGGATCCCAAGATGTTGGTAATGACTTGAGAATTTTATTCACAAGATCAGCATTAGACATAATCTTTCATAGAATTCTCATGCCATTTATAATATTCATAAATCTAGTATACATCTCAGTAATAGACTCATTGGGCTCCATTCTAAACATCTCATATGTATGTACAAGTATATTAACTTTAGTATTTTTTACTTGATTGGTACTCTCATGAGTAACCTCAAGTGTATCCCATATTTCCTTCACAGAGGTGCCTGTGGAGATCCTATTAAATACACTAATCCAATGCACAATAAAGTATATTCATTGCTTTAGCATTTATCTCAAATTATTTAATATCATCTTCATCCCAATCATCTTCAAGTTTTGGAATGGAAATGCCATTAACAACAATTAAAAGAATTTATGGACCTTTATCAACTACTTTCTACAAATTGTAATCAATAGAATGCATATAAACTCTCATACATATTTTCCAATACGTATAGTTTGTGCCATTAAAGTAAGGAGATCTATTTGAGGCTTGTCCCTCAACAATACTAGAACCAAGTGGGGCTACCATAGATTTTTACTCAAGGTGGTTAGACCTATAAACTGAGAATGTGGCTCTGATACCACTTGTTGCCTAGTAAGAAATCCAAGAGGGGGGTGAATTGGATTTTTATAAATTTTTTGCAAGTATGTGTCAATTCAAAAATAATTTAAGTACTAGCGAATTACAAGTGTTTGTATACTATTCAAGAGTATGCAGTAGAATTAAATAAGGCAAAGTAAATAAGAACAAGTGATGTTAAAGCAAGAAATCACAAATACCAAGATATATAGTGGTTTGGTGCACACTAAATCACTTACATCCACTTTCCAATGTCTACTTGGGTATTCCACTATAATCTTCCTTGATTACAGCTGATTAGTTTTCCGGGCTCACTAATCAAAACTCAACTTATTTTCACTAGGAACACTAGTCAAAATCCCTTTACTTTTACGAGATAACCAAAAATCTAGTTGGTTTTGTAACTTAGGCTCACCAACAACCTTCTTGGTTTTGTCACTTAGACTAACCAAAAATCTTCATTGGTTTTATCACAAAGGCTCACCAACAAACCTCAACTCTAGTTTCAATTTCCTTGAAACTAGAAAACAACAACAAGATTCAAGTATAATGTATGAAATACAAAAAAGCTTTCAACTAAAAATAAATATCTCTTTGAAGATCTTTGATTACTGTTGAAGATGCTTGTCTTCAAGTTGTTGAAGCCTTAATCAATGCTTGAATAGTTAGACTTGAATGCTTTGAATGCTTGAAGGCTCGACTTCTCTCAAAAGTAATGAACTCTTAATGGATAATTAATAAAATTTTATTTGTTGCTTTCCTCTTGAGTTTAGTCCACTTTAAATACCTTTCCACACTTCAAATACCAGTTTTTGACTATTGAAGAGGAGAAAATAGCCGTTGGAGACGAAAAGGACTGATTATGTGTTTCAAAAAACTAGCCATTATTGTTCATCAAAACTTCAAGGGTTGACACTTCACGTCATGAATCGACATCTTGAGTTGACACCTCATCTTCCAAGTCATTCTTATGTACTTAAGTCCATTTAACTTGAAATTTTCATCAATGAAAGAGATTTCTTCAACAAAAAGACAAGCAATTAGTCTTTCAACACAAAATAGCTTTGGTGAGTACCTTGTTCTGATAAAATACACTTTTAATATATAGTTAGTACTCAAATATACTTAAGTATTTTGTTATTTATCAAAATCAATACAGCAGTCAATAGAGAGGTTTGTGAAGATTAAGGCTTGATGCACCATTGCTATCATATTACACTTTAAGAAACCAAAACCACTGATGCCTATTTGATCGAAGGGCTGGATACCCATAATGACCTAATCGAGCAGTGATGAAAACCAATTGAGGACCTCATGTCCATACCTCTGGTAGATGGGAACCCATAGCACATGGTTCAAATTGGTTCTAATTTTGGTTAGGTAACCAAAACAATTGATTTTAATTTTATAGAAAAATATTAATATCTTTGCCTAGATATTAGCAGATATGCTAGGCATTGATCCCTCGATAATAGCATACCATCTGAATGTGGATCCAAAGTATCGATCCTTCAAATAAAAGAAATGAAACTTCACACCCGAGTACTAGAAGGCAATAATCGAAGAGGTCAATAAACTGCTCGATACGAACTTCATCAAAGAAGCTTCTTACCTAGAGGGGATCTTTAATATGGTCATGGTGAAGAAGGCTAATGGCAAATAGCATATTTGTATTGACTACACTAATCTAAATAGAGCATGATCAAAGGATAGCTATCTATTGCCAAGGCTTGACCAAATGGTGGATGTAGTGTTGGGCATGATCTCCTTAATTTCATGGATACCTTTTCTAACAAAACCAAATCTGGATGGCTCTTAAAAATGAGGAGAAAATTTCTTTTATTTTTGACCAGGGTCTTTTCTGTTACATGGTCATGCCATTTGGTCTAAAAAATATAGGTGCAACTTGCCAGTACCTTATGAACAAAATTTTCAAAGATCAGATCATACAGAACATGGAGATGTATATAGATGATATGCTTATAAAAAGTAAAGTTTCTAGGACCTACATCAACAACCTTCAAGAAGCCTTCGCTATCCTATGAAATACCAAATAAATCTGAACACCAGTAAGTATGCCTTTGGGATGACTTCTATGAAGTTCCTTGGTTTCGTGGCCTCCAACCAAGGAAAGAGGCCAATCTTGAGGAAATCAAAGCCATCCATGAAATGGGCCCTCGAGGATGATATCTAGAACCTCACAGGAAGGATTGCAGCCCTAAATTGGTTCATCTCTAGGTTGGTCGAGCAATGCCTTCCCTTCTTTCAAACCTTAAAGCAGTCCTTGAGCTTCTAATATACTGACTAATGCTAGAAAGCTTTTGAAAACCTTAAAAGATATCTTAGTTCCCTCTCGCTATTCAGCAAACCAGACTTGGACGAGGAATTGTTCCTGTATTTAGGAACTTCTCCCTTAGCGATGCGCATAGTGCTGATCTAGGAGAAGAGCAAGATGTAGAAGCTGATTTACTATATTAGTCGAATCTTAAGGGACATGGAGACCTGGTATTTCAAATTAGAAAATCTAGTATGCACCCTTCTTATCACTACTTGGAAGCTTCGACTGTAGTTCCAAGCCCACACCATCACCCTCTAAATGAACTAGCCTATGAAGAGCATCTTGCACCGGCTTGATATGGGGTGCATCACCAAGTGGATGATCAAACTTTCTGATAGGGATTTAGGGTAGGTCCAGGTTCTTTTTCTATTTTTTCCTATTTTTTTAGATTTTTTTATTTTTCCTATTCCCGCTATTCTATCTTTATCCCGATCTTATTCCTGCTTTATTCCTACACTATTCCATCTTCTCCCGTGAGTTTTAAAAACATCTTCCAAATCCTAGCCTCCGACCTGATGGCCCCAGATCTAGGCCGCCCGACCCTCGGCCACCCTCGTCGGCCCACCCGCTGGAGCCTGCCGACCCCGCCCTCGCCGGAGAAGTCGCCCGCCACCGCCCACACCCATGGGAAGAAGAACGGACGCGGGAGGCGTCTGTCCACCCACGTGTAGCCATGCCGCCGTGCGCCGTTGTCGCAGCCGCCGCCAGGAGCGTCCGTTCGCCCACGTGAGGTCATGCCGCCCTGCACCGCTACCGCCGTCGCCCGCTACCCATGCCCGTGGGAAGATGAATGGACGCGGGAGGCATCCGTCCGCCCACTTGCAGCCATGCCGCCCTGCGCCGTTGCTGCGGCCACCGCCGGGAGCTTCCGTTCGCCCACGTGCGACCATGCTGCCCTGCGCCGCTACCGCCGCCGCCCGCTGCCCATGCCCATGGGAAAATGAACAGACATGGGAGGTGTCCGTCCGCCCACGTGCAGCCGTGCCGCCCTGTGTAGCTGTCACTGCCGCCTCCGCCACCGGCTTGCTGCCCGCCGTCATCCCGCCACCCACCTGCTCTCGCCTGGTTTCCGGTGGGGCCCTCGCCGGTGTCCAGGAGTTCCCACGTTGAGGGAAGGCCAAATGGCACGCATAGGGCATGCCGTGCCCCCCTTGTGCCGCCTCGCCTGCAGCCCATCACCAGCCATCCACCGCTCGCCGTCCATCGGTCCCATCCACCGCCCGCTAGTGCCCCGCTGGAGTTGGTTCCCTCCCTGTCCACGACCGTGAGTTTGAGTTTGCATGGATTTCAGAGCAGTCTAGTTTTCAGAGTAGCATGCTTTTCAGCACATATCATCAAGTCGACACACTTCTTAGAGCAGATCAGCACCACTTTTGATGCAGCACAAATTTTGATATAATTTATTTTCCTTTTTTAGTTTTCTTGGAGGATAAGAAACTGAGGGTTTTGGTTTTTCTATATAAAGGCCCCCTCTCCCCCTGTAATAATAATGATTTGATATAAATTTTTGGATTTTTCATTGGTTCTGGTTCTGGTTCTGGGCTGAGGCCCGTTTGCCTTCGTTCCCTACTATGTGGATAATGGGTTCGTTGGGAGGTGTGAGAGCCCTACTATGTGGATGATGGGTTCGAGCACCCTAGTTATCCCCTATCTCGTCTTCTTTATCCCCTCGTGTCCTTTGAGAGTCATCCTAGTGCATCTATGTGAGAGCCATACTATGTGGATGATGGGTTCGATGAGAGCTCAGGATAGCTGGTGTTTTGATCTCTCGGGAGGGTAGCTATGTGCTTTGATCCCTAAGGAGGGTAACTTTATGCTTTGATCCCTGACTTTCTGTGTGCGTCTCCCCGTTAGAGTGAGTCCCAGGGCCATGAGTTCCAGTTTCTAGTCCCCCATCTCCATCCTTCCTTCGTCACCTCCACCAAAAAAATTAAAAACAAAGAGATCAGCTATTTTAGGGTTTAGTTTTAGTGTCACCCTAGTCCCGGGAGGCTTCTTAGCCCTCCCACGGTCCTAATTTGTTTAGTTATTTTCCTTTTCCCAAATAATCCAGGTTACATCGAGTCTGTGTCCCGCATCAATTTTGGTATCAGAGCGAGTTGTGGATTAGGGTGTGCTCCATTTTTTTGAACTCGATGGAGTCGAGTTCTTCGCGGTCGAGGAAAATGGTGGGGATCCAGGGCAAGTCCAAGTTCTTTTTCTATTTTTTCTTATTTTTTCAATTTTTTTTATTTTTCCTATTCCCGCTATTCCACCTATTCCCGCTATTCCACCTATTCCTGCTATTCCACCTTTATCCCAATCTTATTCCTGCTTTATTACTACACTATTCCATTTTCTCCCGTGAGTTTTAGAAACATCTCCCAAACCCTAGCCTCCGACCTGCCGGCCCCAGATCCGGGCCGCCCAACCCCCGGCCGACCTCGTCAGCTGACCCGCCGGATTTCGTCGGCCCCGCCCTCGTCGGAAAAGTCGCCTGCCACCGCCCATGCCCGTGGGAAGACGAACGGACGCGGGAGGTATCCGTCTACCCACGTGCGGCCGTGCCGCCCTGCGCTGCTGCCGCCACCGCCGCTCGCCGCCCATGCCTATGGGAAGATGAATGGATGCGGGAGGCATCCATCCGCCCATATGCGGCTGTGCCACCGTGCGCCACTGCCGGCCTGCTGCCCGTCACTGTCCCGTCGCTCACTAGCTCTCGCCTGGCTGCCGGTGGGGCCCTCGCCGGTGTCTAGGAGTTCCCACACCAAGGGAAGGCCAAACGGCATGCACAGGGTGTGCCGTGCCCCCCTTGTGCCTCCTCGCCTGCAGCCCGCTGCTAGCCGTCCGTCGCTCGCCGTTCGCCGACCCCGTCCACCACTTGCTTCCCGGCCATCTGCTGGTGCCCCGCCAGAGTTGGTTCCCTCCCTGTCCACAACCGTGAGTTTAAGTTTGCACAAATTTCAGAGTAGTCTAATTTTCAGAGCAGCACGTTTTTCAGCACATATCATCAAGCTGACATGCTTTTCACAGTAGATCAGCACCACTTTTGATGCAGTACGAATTTTGATATAATTTATTTTCTTTTTTTAGTTTTCTTGGAGGCTAAGAAACTGAGGGTTTTGGTTTTTCTATATAAAGGCCCCCTCTCCCCTGTAATAATAATGATTTGATATAAATTTTTGGGTTTTCCATTGGTTCTGGTTCTGGTTCTGGGCTGAGGCCCATTTGTCTTCGTTCCCTACTGTGTGGATAATGGGTTCGTTGGGAGGTGTGAGAGCCCTACTATGTGGATGATGGGTTTGAGCACCCTAGTTATCCCCTATCTTGTCTTCTTTATCCCCTCATGTCCTTTGAGAGTCATCATAGTGCATTTATGTGAGAGCCCTACTATGTGGATAATGGGTTCGATGAGAGCTCAGGGTAGCTGGTGCTTTGATCCCTCGGGAGGGTAGCTATGTGCTTTGATCCCTTGGGAGGGTAGTTTTATGCTTTGACCCCTGACTTTCTGTGTGCGTCTCCCCGTTAGAGTGAGTCCCAAGGCCATGAGTTCCAGTTCCCAGTCCCCCATCTCCATCCTTCCTTCGTCACCTCCATCAAAAAAATTGAAAACAAAAGAGATAAGCTATTTTAGGGTTTAGTTTCAGTGTCACCCTAGTCCTGGGAGGCTTCTTAGCCCTCCGATGGTCCTAGTTTGTTTAGTTGTTTCTCTTTTCCCAAATAATCCAGGTTACATGGAGTCTGTATCCCACATCACTTTCTAAATTTGACATTAAGTTCCAACCTCAATCGTCAATCAAAGCTTAGATAATGGTTGACTTCCTAGTTAAGTACACCATCCTTGATGAACCCAACTTACCAGATGAAGCGAAGTCCTCAATGTTGACACAAGGACCCACCATGGAGCCCACTAGCACCTAGAAAGTATATGTGGACAACTCTTCCAACTCCAAACGACTGGGAGCCAGATTGGTCATTGTAGGTCTAGAAGGAGTCATAGCCGAGCATGCCCTATGTTTTGAGTTCTTAGTGATGAACAATGAAGCTAAATATGAAGCCTTGATCGTGGGGCTCTGAGTGGATAAAAAGTTAGAAATGTAGGACCTAAATGTCTATAGTGACTCACAATTAGTTGTCGGACATATAAAAGACGATTATGAGGCTTAGGGGAAAAATTTGACAAAGTACCTTTCAAAGGTCAAGGATTTGGCTTCCACCTTCTATAACTTCAAAATCCAACAAATACCGATGGAGGATAACTCTCGAGCTGACCTTCTATCCAAATTGGTGACTACTATGCCAATGACATTGCCCAGAGGAATCTATTTTGAATAGATTAAGAGACCAACCATCGAGGAATCAATGGAACTGATGTAACTAGACAATGAGCCTTCTTGGATTGATCCACTGATCAACGTTTTGGGAGCGGTGCACTCCTTGCAGTTCAAAAAGAAGCCCATAAAGTGAAAGACCAAGCATCTTTGTACCTCCTGCATGAAGGGAAGCTCTATAAGAGATTATTCTCTCTATCCCTCCTTAGGTGCTTGCACTAATCCGAGGTCGATTATACACTGAGAGAGGTTCACGAAAGGATATATGAGAGTCACATCAAAAATAAGGTGCTAGCATAAAAACTCCTTCGACAAGGTTACCACTGACCAATGATGCAAAAGGATGCAAAAAACTTCATCATGCAGTGTGACACTTATCAAAGAAATTTGAACATCCAGTGCCTACTTGTCATATTGATCACCCCTATATGCACCCCTGACCTTTTGAACAGTAGGGGTGGACATCCTTGATCCATTTCCACCGACTTTAGGACAACAAAAATTCTTGCTAGTTACTGTAGACCATTTCACAAAGTAGATAGAAGACGAATGGCTGGCCCACATTATTGAGGTAAAGGTGATAGAGTTTATATGGAGAACGATAATCTACCAGTTTGGGGTCCCTTGGATGTTGATCATCGATAATGGATGATAATTTATCGAAACTAGATTTGAGGAGTTCTATGAATTTCATGAAATTTAACATCACCTCACCTTGGTGGCTCACCCCTAGGCTAATGGGGAGACAAAGGTGACAAACCAAATTTCTTCTCTAAGGCATCATAAAGAGAATGGGCAAAGCCTAGGGTTTTGGGCTGATAAGCTTCACCACATACTCTCTGCATACCGGATGACACCACGGGTTTTGATAGGAGAGACACCCTTCAGCTTGACTTTCAAAATTGAAACTAGGGTACCCGTCAAGCTTGGAGTCCCATCAACATGGGTTGGAAATTTTGATGAGCAAACCAACTTAAGAAGATGACTCACAAATACTTGGACCTGTTGGACAAAGCCCGAGAAAGTGCATGCATTAGAATGATGGCATACTAGCACAAAGTTACCCAATACTTCAATTCTAAAGTTTAAAGTAAGACTTTTAGAGTTGGTGACCTAGTACTAGGTCGAGAAGAGGTCTCCTAGCCTAGCCAAAGATGCAAACTATCACCAAAATGGGAAGGACCTTATTAAGTGGAGGAGGTTATCAATCCAAGTACATACTGACTGTAGCAATTGGATGAAACCCCTTTGGTCTAACCCTGGAACTCAAGTAGTCTTTGAATGTATCACCGTAATATAGTTTACCCTCTTCTTGTTAGATAAAAGATCTTTTTTGAAACATGCATATCCTTACTAATTAGCTAGAAACAAAGAAAGCTCCAATAATGGAGGCCCTTAAGCCAAGTTTCTCAAGCCAAGCAAGGCCTCTATTGAAACTCATAGGATATCTTTAAAGCTTTTAGTGAAAATCACCAATGTGAATATGAGAGATGTCCAAACACAGAAAATGACCATGCGGTTCAAAACTTAGCAGACAACAAACAAACACAAATAGAAATATGAAAAAATGGTTATTTCATTAATAAATTTTAGATTACATGTGTTATGGCCTTGTAGCCAGATTATATTATTTCAAGGATGCCTTGAGAAGTGTAGGTGAAAGATGGATAAACTTCGAAGGGATAAGACTTGATTTCTAGAAGCCCCTGAGCTCTGCACCAACAAGAAGTGGATCAAGACCAAGTTTGAACCTCCTAGAGCACCAAAATATCCCTTTGAAAATATCAAGACATCTCCATTATGCTTGAAGAGTAGCTGAGATGCCCCATAATGTGTAGGAGTGCCATCGGGGAAGGAATGAGGTGCATCATGAATCCAAGGCAAACTAGCATGAAGCACATGCATGGATCTCCTTCAAGAGGGGTTGATGCAACAAAAGGCATACCCCTAACCACAGGCAAATGGAGGAGAAAATTTGGGAGGCATAGGACATCATTAAAGAATGTTAAGAAACCATCTCCTACATGTCCTGAGGATGGAACCTCTGGTTGCCACCAAAGGCAAGGCTCCCTGAGTTGTGCCTACTACAAGCTTGGCCATTTCTCCACCGAAGGTTAAGTTACTTCCTGTAGGTGAACTGGGTGACAAAGCATATAGCTGCATCCCCTTGTAGCTCTATCCTTTGACTGACGATAGTAATAATGGCATAACCAAAGCATTGGTTATTTTCAATACCTCCCATCGTAAGGTAAGTATCCATCGATATCCCCTTGATATGTTTAGGTGGCCTTCCGAGAGAGATCCCTTCCATCAAGAAATGAAACCTGATAGCCCAGACACCTATGCTAGGAATCAGTGGCATCATTCACCTACATGCCTTGATAGCAAGGGGATTTAGTGAATTTTTGCTTCACCAACCCCCTATTTATAAAGTAGTTAGGTGGGAGATAGCCATGACCATGCCCAACTAGTGTGGGGCAGGTATACTTCTCCCAGCAACTAAACATCTTCAGAAGGGAAGTCAAAGTGGCAGGCATCCTGATCGAGGTTGCTATCCCCTTGAGAATGGTGCATTAATTCTCTAAAATTGTCACCAAACCTACATCATAAAGGTGCCCATTGTCCAAGAGTCATATCCAATCAATTCTCTCTACGAACAAAGTTTGCATTAAGTGGCATGTCATGACACGTTGCACCCTAAAGTTAGGGAATAATGATGCTAAGGCTCTCGCTGGGTGACAACACACCGAATATAACTGGAAGCATGAAGAGACACCTACAAGAACAAGATGCCCTATTACTGTCTTAATGGTATAGTATTAACAATGAAATGCTTCCATAAAAAAATAAGATCTTTCAATGCCCATGGCTCCAAATAATCTTGTATTAGTTAGAGCCCCAAGGCGATTCAGCTCTCATGGCTCCAAATGATCTTGATCAATCAAAGCTCCAAGGTAATTTAGTACTCATGGCTCCAAATGATCTTTAATCAGTTAGAGCCCTAAGGTGATTCAGTGTCCATGGCTTCAAATGATCCTTGATTGGTTAGAGCCCCAAGGTGATTCAGTGCCCATAAAACTGAATGACCTTTGATTGGTTAGAGTTCCAAGGAGATCCAGCATCCATGGCTTTGAATGATCTTTGAATGGTCAGAGCTCCAAGGTAATTAGTACCTATGGCTCCAAATGCCTTTGATCGGTCAAAGCTTTAAGATGATTTAGTGTCCATGGCTCCAAATACCTTTGTTGAATCAAAGCTTTAAGATAATTTCAGTGCCCATGGTACCAAATGACTTTTGATCGGTTAGAGTCCTAAGGCTATTTAGAACCCATGGCTCCAAATGACCTTCGATTGGTTAGAACTCGAAGGCAACCAAGCATCCATGGCTCCAAATGCCCTTCGATAGGTCAAAGTCCTAAGGTAATTCATCATCGATGTCTCGAAATAACCTTTGATCGATCAAAGTTCCAAAATGATTTAGTGCCTATGGCTTTGAATGATCTTTGATCAGTTAGAGCCCCAAGGCAATTTGGCATCCATGGCTCAAAATGACCATTAATCAGTTAGAGCTCCAAGGCAATTCAGTACCCATAGCTTCAAGTAACTTTTGATTGATTAGAGCCCTAAGGTGATATGATTCCCAGGATCCAAATGACCTTTAATCAATTAGAGCTCTAAAGCAATTCAATACCTATGGCTCTAAATGATCTTTGATTAGTTAGAGCCTTAAGGTGATTTAGTGCCCATGACTCTAAATGATCTTTAATTAGTTAGAGATCTAAGATGATTCAGTACCCATGGCTTCAAAATAACCCTTGATGGGTTAGAGCCCTATGATGATTCAACATGCTTGACTTTGAATAACCTTTGATCGATCAAAGTTCCAAGGTAATTCAGCACCTATAGCTCTAAATGACCTTTGATCAGTTAGAGTCCTAAGACAATTCAGCACCCATGGATTTAAATAATCTTTGATTAGTCAAAGCCCCAAGGTGATTTAGTACTTATGGCTCCAAATGACCCTAATCGATCAGAGTCCTAAGGCGATTTAGTATCCATAGCTCTAAATGATCCTTGATCAGTTAGAGCTCTAAGACAATTTAGCATCCATGGCTTTAAATAATCTTTGATTAGTCAAAGCCCAAAGGTGATCCAGTGCCCATGACTTTGAATAACCTTTGATCGGTCAGAGTCCCAAGGTGATCTAGTACCCATGGCTTCAAATAATCTTTAATCGATTAGAGCTTCAAGGTGAATCAGTGCCCATAGCTTCAAATGATCATTGATTGATCATAGTTTAAAGGTCTTTCAGTGCCCGTGGCTTAAGATGATACTTGATCAGTTAAGAGCCTTAATGACCTCTCGGTGGCCTATCAAAAATTAAGGCCTTTTAGCATCCATGGCTCCAAATGATCTTTGATTGACCAGAGCCCCAAGGTGATCTAGCACTCATGGCTTTAAATGACCTTTGATTAGTCAGAGCCCCAAGATGAATTAGCATCTATGACACCAAAGAACATTTGATCAGTTAGAGCCCTAAAGCAATTTAATGTCCATAACTCTAAATAACCTTTGATCGATTAGAACTTTAAGATGATTCAGCACCCATGGCTCTAAATTATCCTTGATCGATCAGATCCCTAAGGTGATTTAGCACCCATGGCTTCAAATAACCTTTGATCAGTTAGAGCTCCAAGATGATTTAGAGCCCATGCTCTAAATGACCTTTGATCGATTAAAATTCCAAGGTAATTTAGCACACATGGCTCAAAATGATCTTTAATCAGTCAGAGTCCCAAGGTGATTTAATGTCCATGGCTCCAAATGATCCTTGATCAATCAAAGCTTTAAGGCGATCCAATGCCTATGGCTTCAAATAATCTTTGATCAGTTAGAGTTCCAAGATGATTTAGTACCATTGCTTTGAATGACCTTTGATCAGATAGAGCCTCAAGGCAATCCATCACCCAGGGATCTAAATGATCTTTGATTGGTTAGAGTCCCAAGGTGATTCAACATACATAGATCTAAATCATCTGTTGGCTCCACCCAGTGATTTTGATGAATAACAAAACATTGAGTACATATTGTATTCTAATGAGGATTTCAAGTTGTGAGTTTTCAGGAAGAAAGCACCTCAAAATTCCAAAAACTTATGGTGTATGGCACGCAATGGCACGGAGCAATTCTCACATATCCGGGCATCCTCTTCATTGAAAAAGGGCTTATAATTGCTTAACTATTATGTGTTTATGCATTCATGAACTTTATTTTTGATTTCGAGGCTTTTATACTTGAATCTGGATGTTTTCAGTCTCAAGTGCCGACACCTGGACAGTCAAGTGTCGACACTTCAGCATTTGGCACGGTCAAAAATTCTTGGCATGCCAAGTGTCGACACCTATATTCAAGTGTAGACACCAAGTGTCGATACTTAGATTTCAAGTGTCGACTCAAGGCCTGAGATTTTTGAAAATACAGAACTTTGTTGTTTCAAGTATTTTTGTGTCAAGTGTCGACACCTGTGCATCAAGTGTCGACACTTGAATGTTCAAGTGTCGACTCCCAGAAATCAAGTGTCGACACCTGACAGCCAAGTGTTGACACCTGATAGCCAAGTGTCGACACTTGCAGCCTGATAGCTCTAACGGATCTATTTTTCTGGCTTGCAGAAATTGGTTTTCAAGCTCCAAACGGCTATTTCCAATGCTCCAACGGTCACAAACTATTTTTAGAAGGTTTTTGGTATATTTAATCTCCACCAACCTCATTTTAAAAGAAGAGAAGTCAAGAGAAGAAAAGAAAAAGAAGAGAAAGCAAGAGAGAAGTCTATTCAAGAGCATTCAAGTCCACTCAAAAGCCAAAAAGCCAATATTCTCTCCAAATTTCAAATCAAAAGCCTGTTCTAGCTTGATTCCACTGAAAAAGCCTACTAGCTCAACTTTACTACATTCCAAAAGAGGCAACTTGAAGAAGAGTGAAGTCAAAGCATCCTTTGGGCTTCAAAGATTCCAATATACTCTTGAAGAGAGTTTGTTGTAGCTTTTAAATTTCATATCTGTTTTATTGTGCTTTGACCTTGCTTTCAAGGGTGTCTTGAAAGAAGGTTATTGTGGTTTGTTGGTGAGCCAAAGTATTAAAACCAACTAGGGTTAACTTGTGAGCCCGAAGACAAAATAAGTATTTAGGTTTGTTGGTGAGCCTAGGTGATAAAACAAACTTAGGTTTTGACTTGTGAGCCTTGTGAAAAACAAGTCAACTGTAATCTGGTGTGGATTATAGTGGAATTCCCAAGGGTGGCTTGGGGAGTGTATGTAGGTGCTAGGTTTGCACCGAACCACTATATACCTTGTGTTTGTGTGTGATTGCTCTTTTCCTCTCGTATTCTTTAATTAAGTGCTATCATCTTGCATCTAATTTATTATTGCTCACAAGCACCACTAGACCTTCATTTTATTGTGTTAAATTTAGCAAAAGACCCAATTCACCCCCCCCCCCCCTCTTGGGCTCCATTTTTGGGCAACATCATCATCAATTAGTCAAAGCCCAAAGGCCTTTCAGTTCTCGTGGCTCAAGATGACCCTTGATCGGTCAAGAGCCTTAATGGCTCCTCGGTGGCTCATCAAAAATTAAGGCCTTTCATTGCCCATAGCTTTAGACAACCTTTGATCGATCAGAACCCTATGGTGATCTAGTGTCCATGGCTCCACATGACCTTTAGTCGGTTAGAGGCCCAAGGCGATTTGGTGCCTATGGCTCTAAATGAGCTTTGATTGATCAGAGCTCCAAGGTGATTCAATGCCATGGCTTTAAATGACCTTTAATTGGTCAGAGCCCAAAGGTGATGTGCACCCAAGGCTCCAAATAACCTTTGATCAATCAGAATCCTAAGGCTATTTAGTTCCCAAGGCTCCAAATGACTCTTGATCAATTAGAGCCCTAAGGTGATTCAATGCTCATGGATTTGAAAGATCTTTAATCAGTTATCTATGGCTTTAAATGATCTTTGATCGGTTAGGGCCCTAGGATAATTCAACACCTATGACTTTAAATAACCTTTAATCAGTTAGAGCCCTAAGGTGATTCAATGCTCATGGGTCATTTAGAGCACTAAGGTGATTAATCGCTGTCGTATGCGATCAATAATAAATATCTTATTTAATACTATGAAGATAGTAGTGAGTCAGGTTCATATCCATGAGAATCGTAGGTTGATTTACATTCGAGTAATCGAGTAAGGGAGAAATAAGTGATAATTGACTAAAAGAAAATAATGTGAACAAGTAATATCAAAGTAGAGGAAAACACTAGATAATACTAGATTTGAATATGAGAGAGAAGTCTAAGGATTTCAATTGCTTTCTTGCAAGATAGTTGGATTCTTCTTGATATGAAAATTATAAATATGTAACTAACCAAGATATAGTCTATCTAAGAAGAGCATGGCCTGTACCCATTAGATCAAGGCCAATCCCTTTAAAGTATAGGCTAGTCTAAGTTGTATTACATAAAATAAGAGAAGATGTGTTAGGAATAAACTAGCTTAAGAGCATGAACCATATCCTTAGATCACGATTCATCCCAAGGGTCATAGGCTATTCTAATTACAATCTGATGCAAATCAAATAAAAGACATAAAGAAAGAGAAATTAAGTCAAATCTCCATTACTTGCATAAAAAGAAAAGAGTACAAAGGGTAAAGCATCAATACATTGTCTTAATAATTTTATAGTGATCTCCCAAGATGTAGGGATCTAGCTTTCCATGGAGTAGTTGGTCAGCATTATCTTCAGGTTGGAAAAGTCTTTGCAACAACTAGGAAGAGAGGTAGGTGGAGGAAGAATGGTGAAGTATGGTTGTGACAGGATTAGGGTTTTGATGGAAAAAGATGGATGGTAGGAACACTAGCTAGGGTTTTTGATGGAGATGATGTTGGAAGGTTTGAAGGCTATGGAGAATATGAAAGTGATGGAGATTATGAGAAATTTTAGGGCTATGGATGCTAAGGAGATGGTGGAGAAGGAATATGGTGGCGTGGGGTTATAATAGGGTGATGGGCGAAATTAGGCTTGGTGCTCTTTTGATTTGCTTCCCTCCTCTTATAATTTCCTTCCAAGATCTTCTTCAAATAAAATCTGATTTTTATTCTAAATTTTGCTGATATTTGTTTCTTTCTTTAATTGATTCTTCATGCTTCAATTCAACTTGTTTCCTTAAGGTTCCAAACACCAAGAGAACTTGAGGTCTTTCTCATTGGATTAATGCCATAATTAAATCTCCACTATAGACTTCTTCCCTTCTTTTCATTGGTAGCCACCAACTTGCAGGATCCTCATGCCATTGATGTCCCAGGCGCCTTTGATTCCCTTCTTTATTTAGCACCTTAACCACTAGAGTCCTTGTTATTTAGGACTCAAGACTCAAACCAGTGCCTAAGAATATTTCATGCTCACTTTTCTCATTCCAAAAATTAGTGGACCTCCTTTTCTTTCTTTATTTTTTTTGACCAAGTCTTCCTTGTTTGGTTTCATGCCCATCTTGGACTCTTGGCTACCCAAATACCTAGGACTCCCAATAGATTTGGATGCCTCAACTCTTTCTTCATTTGAATTGGTATCCCAATCCATCACATATCATCCTTCATGCTAAAAGAAAATTGCATGTCTTCCTTGTTTCCCAATGCCACAAATCTCCTTATTTTTAGCATTCCAAGCATCCAAGATTTCTTGGACTCTCTCTCTCACACACCTTTCTTTGATTTCCAAATTTTTTTCCTTTTCAAACCTCATGCAAAAAGCACCAAAAAATCATCACCCATTCCAATCTGATTCCTTCCTTGTTTCCTTTTATTATAGGCATTCAAGAAATCTGATTTCATGGGATTAACGCCACAAATCAACTCCTTATCCAATTCCCTTCCTAATTGGCACTAGTTCCCTTTCTAATTTGAGTCCCATGCCAAACGATTTTTTCCTTGGTCAATCATGCTTCAACTCCCCATTTAAGAGTCTTATTCCTCTAAGATTCTATGAGATCTTCATGCTAACTTGGATTAGGTGCACATATTCCATTTGCTTTCTTGATTGAATGCATTTGTGGCTTGGATTCAGACTTGAGCTTCAATCTTAGAATCTCTGGACCTTTGAGATCTTTAATAGGTTGCTTGATTTACTTGAGTTCAGACCAATTCAAGCTTAGGTGGATTACATAGACCTAATCTTTCAATTACCTACAAAATAAACTAGAAAGCATCAATTTCTAATTAATGAAAGTTAATTAATAAAACATTTAATACTTCTAGCATGTAAATTATGTATTCATCACACCCGTCAACTTAACTTTTATTCATCGTTGAGTAAAATAAAAAAACTAACATTGTGTACTGACTCATTCTTGAAGTGAAAGTCATTGTAAGCATTCGTAAAGGCAACTGATACCTGATCAAACTATTAATAAGATACTTTATTGGATCATCGAGTCAACCCAATTAGTAATTGAGTACTAACTATAAAAATTTTTAGAGATATTCCTTTTCTAATCCCCTAACCTATTCTTAAGTCCTCTAACTTGATTTGAGTTTAGTTTGTTATCTTTCTACACTTTAGTTTCTTTATTATTTTTTTATAGAAAAGAGTCTAATGCAATGTCTTAATCTCTTAAGTATTAGCATCCTCACCATTTGACGAGAACCACAACGCTTACTTTAGTGAAAGGGCCCAGTTAGGTATATTGCTTAATAGATCTCTTGGCTTTGTATTCTTTTGATATGAACCATAATGCTTACTTAGATAAAGGGACCTAGTTACTAAGTAAGTATTCAAGAAGAGTTATGAGGTGAGACTGACTCTTTAATAGGTCTTTCGGTATCACTATCTTTTGACGCAAACCATAATACTTACTTAGATGAAGGAACTTAGTTACTTAGTAAGGTAATATCAAAATATTTTTATTTTATTTTTTTATTTTTCTCTTATTTAAGAAGAAATTTTGTATATCTCAACCATTCCTCATACCTTCAATAAGTAGATTCTTTGTTGAGATAAGAAGGAAGAAAGTTCTAGAATCACTCATAAATTTTGGTTTGATTTAAACCCTACCATTCATTAGGTTTTCTTAGTAATTTATCCCTCATTATCTCTAAAATCATCTAGATTGTTAATCATTCATTGATTAGAATATCTAATTACTTCAAATCGAGACAAAGTTTAGGTATACAAAACTAATTACTTCTGGTCATACTCGAGAACATAATTAGATTAGTTATTCTTTCCATAACTTAATTTTGATTGTCCCTAATGGAAGGAGAGAATAATAATATAGCAATCATAAAATAGAACAAGAAAGGATACCACTTGACTTCGTGTGTTCATTCATTGCTAGTAAAAAGTCCTTTTTTCTGGGTGTGGTTAGTCCTTAACTTCATTCGAATCTTTGAAGGGTGCCAAACATGTACTCTCTCCCAACTTGGCTAATCCCTATTATTAAGCTACTGCAAAATAGAAAAACAAAGTAATAGAAAAGATAGATAAATGTTGGATTGCCTTCCAACGAGTGCTAAGATTAAAGTCTTCAGCTAGACTATGCTGAGCTTCATGGTGGGTCATAAATAGGTTCTACCAGATCTATAGATTCAATTAACTCCCCATCACTAATTCTATCCATGTAGTGTTTTAGCTACTGGCCATTTATCTTAAATGTGTTCCCTTGCTTGGGATCTTTGATTTCTATAGCTCCATGGTGAAATACTTGGGTCACAACAAAGGGTCTGTCCAAGCATGAATGAAGTTTCTCAAGAAAAAGATGCAACCTAGAATTGAAGAGCTACACTTTTTGATTAGGTTCGAATATTTTTCAGTTAATGAATTTATCATAATATGCTTTAGTTTGAGCCTTATAAATTTTGGCACTCTCACATGCTTCTTTGCATATCTCTTCCAGTTCATTTAGCAGAAGTCTCCTATTAGAACCCATACTTTTTATGTCAAAGTTAAATTACTGAATGGCCTAATAAGCACCATGTTCTAATTCGATTGATAGATGATAAACTTTTCCAAAGACAAGCCGATAAGGAGACATTCCAATGGGTACTTTAAAAGCAGTGCAGTAGGCCTAGAGTGCATTGTCTAAACATGTAGACCAATCCTTTCTATCGAGCCTCACTATTTTCTCAAGAATGCATTTAATCTCCCTATTGGAGAACTCTACTTGGCCACTAGTTTGGAAATGGTATGGTGTGGTTACTTTATAAGTGATTTCATATTTCTTCATTAAGTTTTCAAAGTGCTTATTAGTGAATTGTGCACTCCCGTCACTAATTATAGCTCTTGGGCACTCGAACTGACTAAAGATATTATGTTGAATGAACTTGATTACCACTTTATGATCATTGGTTCGGGTTGCCAAGGCCTCTACCCACTTTGAAACATAATCCATTATGATTAAAATGTACTCAAATCTAAGGGAGGAGGGAAAGGGTTCCATGAAGACAATTCTTCAAACATCAAAAATTTCTATTACAAGAATAGGGGATAGGGGCATCATGTCTTTTCGGAAAATATTCTCCGTTCTTTGACAATGTAAGTAATTTTGGCTAAAATCATATGCATCTTTGAATAGAGTCGGCTTGTAAAACCCACTTTGCAGTACTTTTGCTATAGTTTTACTTCCACTAAAGTGTACCCCATAGGCTAATGAGTGGCAAAAGGTAAGTATACTTTGACTTCACACTTACGAATACAATGTCGGATCACTTCATGAGGGTAATATTTGAACAACTCTAGGTCTTCCTAGAAATACTATTTTACTTGTAAGAAAAATTTATTTTTTTCTGGTGAGTCCAATAAGATGGAATTTGTCCCACTATCCCACTACCAAGTAATTAACTATATGAGCATTCCAGGAAACATTAGAGAAAGAGATCGAGAAGAGTTGTTCATCAAGAAACCTATCTTGAATTATCTTAGTATTGTGTCTACTAGGATCCTAGAGATGCGATCTATTACCACATTTTCAGATCCCTTTTTGTCTAGAATGTTTAAATCAAATTCTTGTAATAATAGGATCCATCTAATCAGTCTAGGTCTTGTGTCCTTGGATAGCAGATGTTTTAGTCCTGCATGATCAGAGTATACTAGGACCTTAGAGCCTTGAAGATATGACCTAAATTTTTCAAGGGCAAACACAATTGCAAGCAATTCTTTTTCAATTGCGATGTAATTCAATTAGGCATCCGAGAGAGTTTTGCTTACATAATAGATTACATAAGGTTCCCTATTAACCCTTTGCTCTAGGACTACCCTTACCATATAGTTAGAAGCATCACGCATGATCTTGAAAGGTAAGGTCTAATCTAGGGCTTAATGATCGGTGTAGTGGTTAAAGCAACTCTAAGAGTATTATAGGTGGCTAGGCAATCTTCATTAAAGTCAAAAGAAGTTTCCTTGGCTAGTAGGTTGCACAAGGGCTATCAGATTTTGCTAAAATCGTTAATGAAGCACCTATATAAACCTGCATGGCCTAGGAAGGGTCATACTTGTCTTACTGAGGTTGGAGGTGGCAATTTTGAAATTACTTCAACCTTTGCTTTGTCTACTTCTATACCTCACTCGGATACAATATGTTCGAGCATGATTTTCTCACGAACCATAAAATGGTTCTTTTTCCAACTTAAAACTAGGTTGGTCACCATACAATGTTTAAAGACTTTGGTTAGGTTATGGAGACAACTATTAAAGGTAGGGCCAAAAATTGAAAAATCATCCATGAAAACCTTAAGAAATTGGTCGATTGTATAAAAAAAACTAGCTAATATGCACCACTTTAAAGTGGCTAGTGCATTGCAAAGACCGAATGGCATTCATCTGAATGCAAATGTTCCAAATGGGTTTGTGAATGTGATCTTCTCTTAATCATCAAGGAATACTGGGACCAGGTTATATCCTAAATATCCATCAAAAAAATAGAAGAAACTTTGTCCTGCTAGCAATTCTAGGATTTGGTCAATGAAAGGCAAGGGAAAATGGTCTTTCATAGAACAACATTTAGCTTTCGGTAGTCCACGTACAGTCACCAACCAATTGTTGTAGGAGTGAAAATTAGCTCACCCTTGTCATTCTTTACTATGGTAATATGACTTCTTGGGTACCACTTGGATTGGACTGACCCATTAGCTATTTTAAATCGAGTAAATAATATCGCCATCTGGCTACTTTATAACTTCCTTTTTCACTACTTTTTGCATGTTTGGATTCAAGCTCCATTGCTTGTCCCAATATTGCTTAGCCTTAGCTTTGCAATAGATGTGATGCATGCAAATAGAAGGATCAATACCTTTTAAATTGGCAATCGCCCACCCGATGGCTTTTTTGTAATTTTTGAGCACACCTATAAGCTGGTCTTCCTAGTCAGTGGTTAGGTTAGATGCAATGATTACTGGGAAGGTATCATTAGGTCTCAAGAATGAGTATTTAATGTGACAGAAGAGGCTTAAACTCTAGGATAGGTGATACTTCTAGGGATGGTACTAGAGGAGTTGATGAGTTGGTAATTGCTTATACTTTACAATCCACGAAGGGGTGGTGCTAAAATTGGATAGTTCTAGTAAGGCATGATTTCTTCTATGTGCCCATCGACATAAAAATTATCCACTCCAAAATATGTTAGGCAAGCCTATAAAGGATCTAAATTGAGTAAAGTAGGGATCTTATCTTCTATGACTTCCTCTAGAATGTTGATGTTGTTATGGTTGTATGTAGGTAGTCCTTAAGATGCATTAAAAATATTCAATCTCAGCTTCTTGTTCCCAAAAGAGACATTCATGATTTCGTTCCTATAATTTATACAGGCATTAACGGTTGCTAGGAAGGGTCTTCCTAGGATGATTTGGCTAGGGTTGCTACCAGATTCTATGTCTGATACTAGAAAGTCAACAAGAAAGTATAATTCATCTACTTTCACCAACACATATTCTAGCATTCTAAGGGGTACCTTAATAGATTGATCTACTAGCTATAAGGTTACCATAATGGCTTTCAACTCTCCAAATCCAAATAGATCATAAACATAGCTTGGGAGAGGTTAACACTTGCACCCAAAACTAATAAAGCTTTTTTAATTATGAGGTCTCCAATGACATAAGATTTAATTGGGGTACCAAGATCCTTAAGTTTGGTTGGGGTAATTTGTTTGAAAATTGAGCTGGCTTGCTCAGTCAAGTGGACTTTCTTTGGTATATGTGCCTTAGATTTTTATTTTTGTATACATACATTTTTTAGAAATTTAGTATACTTTGGGACTTGTTTAATGACATCAAGAAGGGGTAGATTTATCTGGACCTGTTTGAACAATTCTAACATTTTATTCATTTTTATGCCCTTCTTATCAAGAGGCAGTGGGGATCATAAAGCACTAGGAAATGGAGCTTTAGTTTTAGGTACTGGGTTACTGGATCCTCCCTCTCTATTGATGTCCTCTTTTCTAGCTTGGCTGGCATTAGGTGATTTGGTTATTGGGTTACTTTAGGCTAGTTTAAGGTTTTCTCGCTTCTAAGGGTCATAACTAATTTGGCATCTTTAAAAAAATTTTCTGGGCTAGTGGAGTTTTCAGCTATGTATTGTCCTTTTAGATTACTAATGGATTGGCTAGGTAATTTGCCCTCGTTCCTTCTATTGAATGCTATCACTAACTGACCTATTTGGGTCTCTAGCTTTGCAATGAACTATGTGTGAGAGTGAAGGATCGGGTTGCTCATCTCCAATCCATTGAGTGCTTGCAATACCTTCTCTGCAATGGTAGTGTTTAGAGAAGGTTGCAGGTTTGATACATACTATGGATTCAGAGCAAGTTTATAGACCCTCTCGAGATAACTAGGTCTTGGTAATGGGGGCCCAGCAACAGGTTACTAAGCCCAAGAAAAATTAGGATGATTTCTCTAACCTGGATTATAATTGTCAAAATAAGGGTTATATCCAAGTCTAAAGTTACTTTGAGTTTGTGCTTGGTTGCCTTGTTTGTGCATGAACTCATTTGGATACTCAGTGATAGTGTGTATAGGACTTAAGCAAATGGAATAAACATCTCTTACAAGTGTGGCAGGGGTATGTGTGGGTTTGACCTACAGTAGTCAGTCAATTTTTTGGGATAATTTGTCCATTTACTATGGATGTCAATTGAGCTTCCTATCTCATAAATCCCACCATGTTTAAGTCCGGTCATGGGGGGGCCTTGCCTGGTAGTAGACAGGTGGTGCAATGAATTTGTACTCAATGATTCAATCAATTGCAAGGCTTCATGCTCATTCTTTAGCATGAAGGTCCCACCACATGAAGCATCCACCATTTGCTGATGCTTCTTTAACAACCCATCATAGAGAACTGGACCAGCTATCACTTGGGCATCTCATGGTGTGGGCACTTTCTAATTAATTCTTTTAACCTCTTCCAGGTCGCATGAAATAATTCCCCATCCAACTAGGACAAACTAGTGATAGCCTTGTGAATTTGATTTATTTTTCTTATGAAAAAATACTTTTTAAGGAATTCCCTCTAAAGTTGATCCCAAGTTGAAATTATAATGGTATCTAAGGAGTTCAGCCAAAACTTGACTTTCTCCTTCAATGAAAAAGGAAACAATTTCAGCCTCATAATACCATTAGAGAAATATTGGATTTTCATAGTTGAGCAAATTACTAGGAATTCATCAAGGTGTTTATAGGGGTCCTCATTTATAAGTTTATAAGAGGATGGAAGCATTTGAATGGTACTAGATTTAACTTCATATTTTATAGCCTCTATTAGAGGCACTTGGATGCAAGGAGAATAATTATATATTAAAGGAGTAAGGTACTCTTTTAATTGTCTAGGTGGTTCAATCTCCTGGTCTTGGTCCATGGCTCTAGATTTGTTTGCTATAAGAGTTTGTTCTATTTCTAGATTTAAGGGATAGACTTCAAGTTGTAGGGAACAATGTCCAAGCATACACCCTTCAAAGGTACTTTATAGCAATAATGGTTCAAGTTTTTATAGATTTTTTATAGAAAATAGGGAGGGCAAAAGAAGTCTAAAGAGAAGAATCTAAGAGTACTTAATCTAAGAAGATAGTGAAGAATTAATATTTTTATTTATTTATTTTTTTAAATACTTAGTAACCAAACTGCTATCCTAGGTTATTCTAATTCTAGATAGCTCTTAACTTTCAAGGCCACTTTGGAGCCCTCCAAGTCAAGAACTAACTGGCTAACTAGCTAGGTAAGGGTAAGGTTGATGGGGGTCCTCCATTGCTTTCCCTGGATACCATTTATATTCGCTAGGCAAGTGAATAAAACTAATAAAGTAACCACTTTCCTTCATGATCTTATCCCTGAACTACTTTCCTAGACACTATCTAACCAGCTAATCTTGACTGGGTCTAGCTCTTTCAGGTACTTTGTCCTAATGAGCTTGAGTTCCTTAAGAGCTGACTTCAAGTTAATTTTAGGTTAGAGGCTTGGGTCAATGCAAATGCAGGATGGTGATTTATAGGCCAAGGATGATAAAATCCTTACCTTATGTTATTTATGGGTTATACCCTTAAGATTTTTATGAAAATATGTAATGCCAAAAGAAAGGTAACCAAGCTTATAATTAGTACACAATCAAAATTAATTTATTTCTCTTTTTAATTTTTATGGTTAGGTATCAACTTTCCTAAATAACTTTTGAGATGTTAGTGTAGAATTTTTTTGATTTTGTAAAAATATAAATTTGCTAAGTAAGCTTAGCAAGTTAGGAGAAACTAAAATAGACTAAGCTAGAAAATATAGAAACCAACTAAAAAAAATATTTTTCACTAATTTTTTTCAAAGATTTTAAATCAATTCAACCTTTTCATACCCTAGGACAACCATGCAATATAACTTTATTTTTTTGTATGATTTTTGTACTCGAAAAAACCATGCCAATAATCCACAGTAATAATGTCAAATTTGATTGCTATCATGTACAATCAAAGATAAATCTCTAACTCAATACTATGGAGATAGTAATGAGTCAAGTTCATATCCACAAGGACCATATGCTAAGTTGCATTCGAGTAAGGGAGAAATAAGTAATAATTGATTAAAAGAAAACAAACTAAACAAATAAGAGTGAAGTATAGGAAAACATTAAATAATACTAGATTCAAATATAAGAGAGAAGTCTTAGGATTTCAACTACTTTCTTGCTAGACAGTTGGTATTCTTCTTGATATGCAAATTATAATTATATAACCAACTAAGATATAACCTATTTAGAAGGAGCATGGCCCATACTCATTAGATCACGGCCCATCCCTTTAGTGTATAGGCTAGTCTAAGTTGTATTACACAAAACAAGAGGGGTTATGTTAGGAATAAACTATCCTAAGAGCAAGAACCATATCCTTATATCACAGTTCGTCCTAAGGGTCATAAGCTATTCTAATTATAATATGATGCAAATCAAATGAAAGACACAAAGATAGAGAAATTAAGGCAAATCTTCAGTACTTGCATAAAAAGAAGAGAGTACAAAGGGTAAAGCATCAATACACATCCTTAACAATTTTATAGTGATCTCACGAGACATAAGAATCTAGCCTTCTATGGAGCAGTTTGTTGGGTTCGTGCTGATGCAGTAGAAGATTGGGTTTCAAAATTTTAATTATTGAAACCCTAATTAGCCGGAACCCTAGACCCGAGGACCATTTGACCATAACAACTAATAATCATAACTTTAGGGTTATAGAGGAATACTTGGAGTGCTATACTCCTTAATTTCCACAAGGCACATAAGTGTATGCCCTCTAGAGGTGATCCCATAGAAATTGGACCAAGGAAGCATTCCTATCAAGCTTACTCATTTGATTAGGACTCTTCCTGGCAACCTTTTTTCATTTAGCAGCCTTTCTCTATTTGCTGGAACCCCTACCCTCCTGTAGGATACTCAGAGACCTCTCTGAATCCTCTCTCAAAATTTGATTATCCCTCTTATATCTCTTTTTAGGCTCTTATTTTGAAATGACAAGCCTTGTCCTAAAGAAGACTTTTTGTCCTAAAAGAAGGAAGAGATATAGAAAGAATTTCTTTCAGATGTTTTGGCATTAGAATACCAATGCCTATATATAATGAATGAGGGTGTGCCTGATAAATATTTTTCTCAACCCTTGATCTGATTTTCTAATGATCTGATAAGACCCTTCAAGCAGAAGGAGTCCCTTGGGTGAAAGGTTTTATCTTGATACGTCATAGCACCGTGCCAAGAGACATATATGTGTCTCTTTAATTTTCTAGTAATTTTTCCACTTCCATGTGGCAAGTTATTGATCAAAATCTGGCTAAGGGACATGGGATTCCAAAAGATGTATCAAAGAACTAGAAGCCTTCAAACAGAAAGATTTATGGATTTATGATTGTGTGCCAACATGAAGGGATGCGTCCCTTCATTTTGCATGCCACATTTTCCTTGCCAAATGCCATGTTTTGACCATTTAAACCCAATCCAAATGGACATGGGGATATGGGAGAGAGGCCTAGCACTTATCTAAAACAGGTGATTAAGTGGCAGAAGGACTCTTGGTCCTTTCTGCACCCCTTAATCTTGGCACATGCCAATATGGCGCCAAGAGTCCAATCCCATTTGGACTCTTCCATAATCCATGGATAATATTCAATAAATTCTAGATAAATATAAATAAATGATGCCCAATTAAGACTCAAATCAATCTAAGTTTTACTTAAATTGGTTAGCCCAAATAGCAAGAAAATTGACCAAATCCAATTGGGCTAGGAGTTAGGCTAGCATGCATATGCTAGTATACAAATTAGCTATCCTATTAGGATCCAATGACCTTAACCAAAATCCAATTAACTTCCTTGGCTAATTCCTTAGCATGTGTGACCCTTTGGGCTCCATATCTAGGCAGCAATAGGTCCAAGTCTAAGCTATTTTGATTTGATTAAAATCAATTGACCTAATTAGATCAAATCGAGCTGACCTAAGTTGCCAAATCGAACAACTTTCTAAATTGACTCATGAATCCAACAAATTTGATTCATGAAAACCTACAAGACATGATTGACATCTAGAAATATGTCATGCCTACCCAGAAGATGAAAAATTTAATAAAAATTATCAAAATACCCTTTAGTGAAAAGTTATCATATAATTCAATCCTTCGATCTCCCTTTATCCCGAATAAGTGATGGCTATGAAGAATTGTCAAATCCTAGTACTTCATTCTTTCGAATCTCAATTCAATAATAAAGACTTGATCGATGAAAGGTTAGAAATCCTTGGTAATCTCATTCAACTTTGATCAAAGATTTCCTGAGTCAATAATCAAAGAGATTACATGGGATAAGTCTCCTCTTACTAAGAGTGATCAATTTCTTATTAATCTACTCACATCCTTCATGCACAATCCACCATATCTGAGAATACCCCATACATGACTCTTTGTCATGAATGAGTATGAACCAAAATATAGCTTTATGTGCATAAGGAACCATGGTGATCTCAGGTCTAAGGATCACTTGCACAACTCCAACTATGAGAATCATGTTTTGACAAGTAGTAAGACCTCTATAAGATGTTCCCAAGGTGAATCAGTTGAGTGATCTCATACCCTAATGAGCACCCACATCCTTGTATTAGTGTCCCTACATAAATGGCTATGAGACTAATCACCCTCTCCATTGAGCATACATAGGATGTGCTAGTCTTTTCAAAAACATCAATCCCCAAATCAATGATCCAACGACTATGAACATTTTAGATTAGAATTTATAGGAACCTAGGTCTCACTATTATGATCTCCATCATAGCCCTAATTCTATTGCCCTAACCTATGAGGTTCATCATAATCTTGATAAGATGCAGTAGTATGATGAATCAATAATTAGCTTTTATTAATAAATAATATTATACACAAGTTGGAAGATTATAGAAATACACATACAAAGATTGGCTTTTAGGGCATAATTCTTTCAAACTTTCACTTGCACTAAAGCCAATCACCCTTGTATCTTACATCCATATAATCTAAGTGGCGATCAAACTGCTGCTATGGTAGTGCTTTAGTAAATGGGTCTGTTTGTATTTACTTGTTCGATGACAACATCTTGTCTTTCTATTATCTCTCAAATGAGGTGGAAGTATCTTAGGATGTGTTTGGACTTTTGATTAGACCTTGGTTCTTTAGCTTGTGCAACAGCTCTAGTATTTTGACAATAAAGTGGCACTGGTTGTTGTATAGAAGGAACCATGCCCAATTCCATGATGAATTTCTTCATCCACATAGCTTCCTTTGTGGCTTTACTTGTAGCTATGTACTCTGCCTTAGTAACTGAGTCAGCTATAGTTTGCTGCTTTGTACTCTTCTAACTCACTATACCTCCATATAGGGTGAAGGCATATCCTGATATGGATTTGTTATCATTTGGATCTAATTGAATACTAAACAATATACCCTTCTAGTTTTAACTCTGATCCACCATATACTAGAAAAATATCTTTAGTCCTTCTCAAGTACTTAAAAATATTTTTCATAGCTTTCTAATGATCTTCCCTTTGATCAGCCTGGAACCTTCTTACTATGCCCAAGGCATAAGCAACATCAGGCCTGGTCATTAAACATGGCATACATAACTGATCTTATAGTTGAAGCATAAGGAATCAAACTCATCCTCTCTCTATCTTCTAGTGTCTTAAGAGATATCTTTTTGGAGAGATGTATGCCTTAACTCATGGACAAGTAACCTTTCTTGCTTCCCTCCATGTTGAATCTCTTCAATACTAAGTCAATGTACCTGGATTTGGATAAGCCTAGCATCTTCTTAGATCTATCTCTATAGATCTTTATACCCAGTATATAGGATGCCTCTCTCAAATCCTTCATGAAAAACTACTTTGATAGCCAAGACTTGATCGATTGCAACATTGGTATATCATTCCCAATGATGAGTATGTCATCAACATACAAAACCAAGAAAACAAAGGCACTCCCACTTGTCTTCTTATACACACTTGGTTCATCCACATTCTTGATGAAACCAAACTCTTTGATCATCTCGTCAAAGTGGATGATTTAACTCCTCGATGCTTGCTTCAATTCATAAATAGTTTTTTTAAGCCTACATACTTGGTTTGGTCTCTCACTTGAGACAAACCCCTTTGACTATGACATAAAGACTTCTTCAAGATATTCATTAAGGAAAGCAATCTTTATATCCATCTACCAGATCTCATAATCATAGTATGCAGCTATGACAAGCAATATTCGAATGGACTTGAGCATGGCTACTGGTAAAAAGGTTTCATCATAATCAATACTATATCTTTGTCTGAAACCTTTTGTCACCAGCTTGGCCTTGTAGGTCTCTACTTGACCATCTACTCCTATCTTCTTCTTGAAGACCCATTTACATCTAATTGGCTTTACTCCTTCAGGTGGATCAACTAATGTCTAAACCTAATTAGAGTACATGGAGTCCATCTCGTGTTTCATGGGTTCTAGCCATTTGTTAGAGTCTTTACTCATGACAGCTTCCATATAGGTCACAGGATCATCATCTTATATGATCCTGGCTTCATTATCATTCCCAATGACAAAGCCATATCTGAGAGGTGCACTTCGCACTCTCTTTGACCTATGGAGAGGTGTGTGTTGTGGTTGTTCCTAAACCTTAGGAATATCTGGTTGAGGAATTGCTTCAGGTGTAGTTTGAACTTCTTCAAGTTCAAATATCCTCTCACAGCCCCCTTCTTGGATAAACTTCTTTTTCAAGAATGTGGCATGCCTACTGACAAACATATTTTTCTTAGTAGGGTGGTAGAAAATATATCCCATACCTACTTTAGGATAACCTACAAACCCATACTTATCGACCCTAGTACTTAGTTTATGTCCAAAAACATTCCTGACATAAGCAAGGCAACCCCAAATCTTAAATTACTTAAGGCTTGGTCTTTTTCCTTTCCATAATTTATATGGAGTACTTTTAACTACCTTTGATGGCATCCTGTTTAGTATGTAGGTATTAGTCTCTAGGGCATAACCCCCAAAGGATACCGGAAGATCCATAAGCACATCATGGATTGTACCATGTCTAACAAGGTACAATTCCTCCTTTCTGCTACACCATTTAATAGTAATGAGTATGGAGGGGTCCATTTAGAGAGAATACCTTTGTCTTTAAGATGATCGAGAAACTCACTAGACAAGTATTCTCTTCCTTGATCAGATCGAAGGATTTTAATACTATGCCCAGTTTGTTTCTCAACCTCACTTTGATACTCTTTGAATTTATTAAATTAAAAGCTTTAGACTTGTGTTTCATAAGATACACATATCCAAACCTTGATAAATTATCAGTAAAATTGATGAAATATGAATATCCTCCTCTAACCTTGGTTGTCATAGGACCACACACATCTGTGTGTACTAGACCTAAAACTTAGTTGCCCTTTCTCCATGTTTAGTGAATGGAGACTTGGTCATCTTACCCATGAAGCAGGACTCACAAGTTCCTAATGATTCATAGTTAAAAGGATCAAAGAAATTATCTTTGTACAACTTGTTTATCCTGGACTCTCTAATATGACCCAATTGACAATGCCAGAGATAAGTGACATTCACATCATCTCTCTTCCTTTTCTTGTTCTCAACAAACATAACCTCATCATTGAGTGACAAAATCAAAAGACCACTAAAAAATGTACCACAACCAAAGAATTTCTTTGAAAAGAAAATCGAGCACCCATGGCTCATCAAATTTGTTTCATAACCTTGTTTCAATAATAAAGGTACAGAAATAATATTCCTTATAATGCTGGGTACATAATAATAATCTTTTAATTCAAGAATATTACCCGATGGCAATAATAATAGATAGGTGCCAACAGCTTCAGCCTGAATGGGTTCACCACTCATGCCGAATAGCTTGAAGTCACCCTTCTTCAAGCTTCTAGGTCTTTATAACCCTTGCAATGACTTATAGATATGAGACCAGCATAGGGTATCCAATACCTATGAATCAGAAACTGAAGAACTCAATGATAAGTTTGTTTGTATCATGTACAAACTTTTAGATGCTCCACCAACATCCTACTTCAGACTTGCAAGATATAACTTACAATTCTTCTTCTAGTGCCCTTGCTTGCCATAGTGATAGCAGGTCCTATCAGTAGAGGGCTTCCTCAACTTCTTCTTCTTTTAGAAGCTACTCTTAGAGTTTCTTTTCCTCTTTGAACCCTTTTCATTACTTGCTTCTTCTTTCCATCAACTAGAAGAAGCTGAGCCTTATCACCTTTGAAGTGGCTCTCTACTATCTTGAGCATATTTAGTAGCTCAAGCAATGACATATTCAGTTTGTTCATGTGGTAATTCATGATAAACTATGTGAACGAATCCGAAAGTGACTGCAGGATTATGGCCTAATTAAGCTCATCGTCCATCAAAAACCCTAGTTGACCTAATGAGTGATCATGTCAATCATCTTGAGTACATGTACCTAAATGGAAGAGCCCTCACTCATGCATGCTCGAAATAACTTTTTCGATGTCTCATATTGAGTAGTCCAACATGCTCTCCATAAAGCTCTTTAAGATTGAGCAATATGGACTGAGATTCCACTTGCTCATGTTGCCTATGCAACTCGTTGCCCATAGAGGCCAACATGATGCACTTGATAGTCATGCTATCATTCTGTCATATTTTATATGTGGTCCTTTCCTCCTTAGTAGCATCCTCTCCTACTAGATCTGGATTAGGAGAATCAAGGATATAGGCAAGCTTTTCCTGAGCTAACACAGTCCTCAAGTTCCTCAACTAGTCCACATAAGTCGGATTGGTCAACTTGTTGGCATCCAAGATGCCCTGTAGTGAAAGAGTAGAAGCCATAATGTAAAATATACATTAAATAAAGAACAACTATAAGCAGACCACTCATGATGATATTAATAATTAGATAGGGACTTTTGCATCTAATTATGTCTCCCACTATTTTCTATCAAATACTATAACCCTCAACTATGGTAAGTGGAAAAACCCTCTCAGGACTTCCTTAATGGGGTTGAGATCCCAATTCCTCATGAATGCCTTGTGTTAATCACAACAAACATCCATGAGTTCAAGGGTAAGAAAAATCTCTTTCCAATTGTACTCATGCAACTCTCAACATAACACCTACCTCTAAGACACTTATAGCCTAGTGTCAATCACAACAAACTATAATATCTTCACTTAGTCAGACCCTTCATTTCCATACAGCCATGTTTGATAAATGTTGCCCTTGTGTCAATTATAATAAAGCAAGACCACCAATCATGCCATAAAGCATAAAATATACCAAGACAAATATCATATCAAATCCTAGAGTAGGCCTTGTATTAATCACAACAAACCTACTATAGTTTTTGATATGGATTTGGCTTAGCATGAAGGAAGGCAATTTATAGTGTGCTTAATCAATTAGCATTTCAAATTTAAGGTCCAGATATAACCAAATTGGCCATGTAAGTGGGAGAGATAAGGGGCTTCCCCCATTGCTTTCCTTAGACACCAAATGAATTGGCCAGGTTAGGCAATGGAACCAATTAAAAATCTCATTCCCTTTACCTTCTTAGAACCACTTGCCTAGACACCAATTTGCTAATCAAACCCTAAACATATTTGCATTATGATTAACTTACACTATGACTAAATATAATTTATGAGGGCTTTGATGGTCTTAAACACATCCTAATTAAACATGCCAATATGACACATATTCCAGCAAATAAGCATATTAACCCTAATATGCATAACCAAAACATGATTAAAATAATAGTCTATTCATCTCACTTATTCATGGGAGAAGGCCACAGCGGCACCCCAACATATCATAAAAGACTCCATTGAATGGAAAGAGAGGGTTTTTAAATCCTATTTAGCTCCTATGAATGGACGGCCATGGTGACTAACCCAATTTGAAGCAATTACCGGGAGCATAACATATCATATATGTAATATGAACTAATCATGCAAGAGTCATAGCAAAGCAAGCAATTAACACTAAAATGACTACTAATTGCATGAATCAAGATAGCTTTGATACTACAGTTGGGTTCATGTTGATATAGTAGAAGATTGGATTTCAAAATTTTTATTATTGAAACCCTAATTAGCAGGAACCTTGGACCCAAGGACTACTTGATCATAACAACTAATAAATCATAACTTTAGAATAATAGAGGAATATTTGGAGTACTATACTCCTTAATTTCTATAAGGCATACAAGTATATGCCCTCTAGAGGTGATCTACATAGAAACTAGACCAAGGAAACACTCATATTGAGCTTGCTTATTTGACTAGGACTCTTCCCGGCAACCTTTCTTCATTTAGAGGCCTTTCTCCCTTTGTTGGAGCCCCTACTCTCTATAGGAAACTCATAGACCTCTTTAAATCCTCTCTCAGAATCTGATTATCTTTTCTATATCTTTTTCATGGCTCTTGTCTTAAAATGATAAGCTTTGTCTTAAAGAAGACTTTTTGTCCTAAAAGAAGAAAGAGATATAGAAAGGATTTCTTTTGGATGTTTTGGCATCAGAATATCGATTCCTATATATAATGTGTGAGGGGGCACCTGATAAACCTTTTTCTTAACCCTTGATTTGATTTTATAATGACTAAATAAGACCCTTCAAGTAGAAGGAGTCCCTTGAATGAAAGGTTTAGTCTTGATACGTCATATCACTGTGCCAAGAGACATATATGTATCTTTTTAATTTTCTAGCAATTTTTTCACTTGCCATGTGGCAAGTTACCAATCAAAATTTTTCTAAGGGTTGTGGGATTCCAAAGGATGTATCAAATAACTAGAAGCCTTCAAGCAGAAAGATTTCTGGATTTATGATTGTGTGCCAACATGAAGGGATGCGTCCCTTCATTTTGCATGCTACATTTTCCTTGCCAAATTCCATGTTTTGACCATTTAAACCCAATCCAAATGGGAATGGGGATATGGGAGAGAGGTCTAGCACTTATCTAAAATAGGTGATTAAGTGGTAGAAGGACTCTTGGTCCTTTTTGCGCCCCTTAATCTTGGCACATGCCAATATGGCGCCAAGAGTCCAATCCCATTTGGACTCTTCCATAATCCATGGATAATATTCAATAAATTCTAGATAAATACAAATAAATGATGCCCCAATTAGGACTCAATCCAATCTAAGTTTCACTTAAAATGGTTAGCCCAAATAGCAAGAAAATTGACCAAATCCAATTGGGTTAGGAGTTATGCTACCATGCATATGCTAATATACAAATTAGCTATCCTATTAGGATCCAATGACCCTAACCAAAATCCAATTAACTTCCTTGGCTAATTCCTTAGCATGTGTGACCCTTTGGGCTCCACATCTAGCCAATAGTAGGTCCAGGTCCAAGTTGTTTCGATTTGATCAAAACCTTTGACTTAATTAGGACAAATCGAGCTGACCCAAGTTGCCAATTCGAACCAATTTCTAAATTGACTCATGAATCTAACTAATTTGATTCATGAAAACCTACAAGACATAATTGATATCTAGCAACGTATCATGCCTACCCGGAAGATGAGAAATTTAATAGAAATTATCAAAATACCCTTCAATGAAAAGTTACAATGCAATTCAATCCTTCGATCTTCCTTTATCCTGAATAAGTGATGGGTATGGAGAATTGTCAAACCCTAGCACTTAATCCTTTCAAATCTCAATTCGATGAAGACTCGATCGATGAAAGATTAAAAATCCTTTCTAATCTCATCTTGCTTTGATCAAATACTTCTTGAGTCAATAATCAAAGAGATTACATAGGATAAGTCCTTCTCTTACTAGGAGTGATCGATTTCTTATTGATCCACTCACATCCTTCATGCACAATCCACCATATCTGAGAACACCCCATACATGACTCTTTGTCATGAATAAGTATGAACCAAAATATGGCTTTATGTGCATTAGGAACCATGGTGATCATAGGCCTAAGGATCAGTTGCATAATTCCCACTATGAAAACAATCTTTTGACAAGTAGTAAGACCTTCATAAGATGTTCCCAAGGTGGATCAGTTAAGTGAACTCATATCCTAATGAGCACCTATATCCCTGTATTAGTATCTTTATATAAATGGCTATGAGACCAACCATCCTCTCCATTGAGCATAGATAGGATGTGCTAGTCTTTCCAGAAATATCAATCCCTAAATCAATGATCCAACGACTAGGAACATTTTATATTAGGGTTTATAGGAACTTAGGTCTTACCATTATGATCTCCATCATAACCCTAATTCCATTGCCCTAACCTATGGGGTTGATCATAATCTTGATAAGATGTAGCAATATGATGAATCAACAATTAGCTTTTATTAATAAATAATATCATACATGAGTTGGAAGATTATAGAAATGCCTGTACAAAGATTGACTTTTAGGGCATAATTCTTTCATAGTTGGTCACCATTATCTTTATGCTAGACTAGAGTCTTTGCAATAGCTTGGAAGAGAGGCAGGTTGAGGAAGAATGGTGGAGTATGGTTGTAATAGGATTAGTGTTTTCATGAAGGAAGGTGGATGGTGTGAAGACTAGCTAGGGTCTTTGATGGAGATGATGATGGAAGGTTTGAAGGTTATAGAGAATATGAAGGTGATGGAGATCATGGGGAATTTTAGGGCTATGGAGGTTAAGGAGATGGTAGAGAAGGAATATGATGGTGGAGTGGAGTTATGATAGGGTGATGGGTGGAATTAAGCTTAATGCTCCTTTAGCTTGCTTCCCTCCTTTTATAGTTTCTTTCCAAGATCTTCTTCAATAAAAATCTGATTTTTTTTTGAATTTTGCTGCTCGTTGTTTCCTTCCTTAATTGATTTTTCATGCCTCAATTCAACTTGTTTCCTTAAGGTTCCAAACACCAAGAGATCTTGAGGTCTTTCTCATTGGATTAATGCCACAATTAAATCTCCACTCTAGACTTCTTCCCTTCCTTTCTTTGGTAGCTGCCAACTTGTAGGATCCTCATGCCAATGATGTCCCATGCACCTTTTTGATTTTGTTCTTTAATTAGCACCTCAATCACTAGAGTCCTCAGCATTTAGGACTCTTGACTCAAATCAGCACCCAAGGATATTTCAAGCTCAATTTTCTCATGGCGGCAATCAGCAGGCCTCCTTTTCTTTCTTTATTTTTTTGACCAAGTCTTCCTTGTTTGGTTTCATGCCCATCTTGGACTCTTGGCTCCCCAAATACCTAAGACTCCTAATGGATTTGGATGCCTCAACTCTTTCTTCATTTGAATTGGTGTCCCAATTAGGGCTGGAACTAGGTCAGCCTAGTCCAAAATTGGATCAGATTTTGAACCATATTTTAAGAATTTTTGTACTGAATATGGGCATCCCTTTGGCCCAAAAATTAAATAGACTCTATTTTACAGCCCGAAGTCTAGCTCGATATGCTTAAAATTTAGTTCGAAGCCCGAACCAATTTTGGGTCGGCCCGAAGTTTATTGAGCTGGCCCAGCCTAGTTCCAGACAATGGACTTTGGGTTAGCTCAGTTCCAACCCTAGTCCCAATCCATCACACATCATCCTTCATGCCAAAAAAAAATTGTCTCTTCTTTGTTTTCCCATGCCACAAATCTCATTATTTTTAGCATTCCAAGTATCCAAGATTTCTTGGACTCTCTCTTTCTCATGCCTCCCTTTGATTTCTAGATTTTTTTTCCTTTTTGAACCTCATGCTAATAGCTCCAAAAAATCATCTCCCATTCCAATCAAATTCCTTCCTAGTTTCAATTTATTTTAGGCATCCAAGAAATCTAATCTCATGGGATTAACACCATAAATCAGCCCCTTATCCAATTCCCTTCCTAACGGGCACTAGTTCCCTTTCTAATTTGAATCCCATGCAAAAATATTTCTTCCTTGGTCAATCATACTTCAATGCCCCATTTAAGAGTCTTATTCCTCTAAGACTATATAAGATCTTCATGCCAACCTGGATTAGGTGCTCATATTCCATTTTCTTTCTTGATTGAATGCATTTGTAGATTGGATTCAGACTTGAGCTTCCATCGTAGAATTCCTAGACTTTTGATATCTTTAATAGGTTGCTTGATTTACTTGAGTTCGGACCAATTTAAGCTTAGGTGGATTATATAGACCCAATCTTCCAATTACCTGCAAAATAAACTAGAAAGCATTAATTTCTTATTAATGAAAGTCAATTAATAAAATATTTCATGCTTTTTGCATGTAAATTATGTGTTCATCACACTCCCCAACTTAGCTTTTACTCGTCCTTGTATAAAATAGAAAACTTAACAGTGTGTACGGACTCATCCTTTAGGTGAAAGTCATCTTAAGCATTCCTAATAATAGCTGATACTCGATGAGACTATTAAAGAGGTACTTTATTAGATCACCAAGTCAATCCAGTTAGTGGTTGAGTATTAATCATAGAAATTTTTGGAGATCTTCCTTTACCAACCCCCTAAGCTACTCTTTAAGTTCTCTAACTTGATTTGAGTTTGGTTTGTTATCTTTTTACACTTTAGTCCCCTTACTATCTTTTTTTATAGAAAGGAATCTAGTGCAATGTCTTAATCTCTTAAGTATTAGCATCCTTACATTTTGATGTGAACTATAATGCTTACTTAGATGAAAGGGTATGGTTACTCAGCGAGATACCATTGCTTAACAGATCTCTTGACCTTCTCACCTTTTGATGCAGACTACAATACTTAGGCAAAGGGTCCTGGTTACTCAATAAGAGTCCAAGAAGAGCTATGAGATGAGATTAACTCTTTAATAAGTCTTTTGGCATTGCCATCTTTTGATATGAAGCACAATGCTTACTTAGACGAAGGGACCTAGTTACTCTGTGAGATAATACAAAAATTATTTTATTTTATTTTTCACTTTTTTTTTTTAAGGAGAACTTTTTGTATGTCTTGACCTTTCTATCCATACCCTCAACAAGTAAATTCTTCATTGAGATAAGAAAGAAGAAAGTTCTAGAATCACTCCTAAAATTTAGTTTGGCCTAAACTCTACCATTCATTGGGTTTTCTTAGTAATTTCTCCTCATCATCTCTAAAATTATCTAGATCGTTAATCATTCATTGATTAAGATGCCTAATTAGTTCAAATCGAGACAAAGTTTAGGTACATAAAACTAATTATTTTTAGTCATACTCAAGAACTTAATTAGATTAGTTATTCTCTCCTTCCTAACTTAATTTTTATTATTCCTAATGGAAGAAGAAAATAATAAAATAGCAATCATAAAATAGAACAAGGATACCACTTGACTTTGTGTGTTTGTGCATAGCTAGTGAAAGGTCCTTCTTTCTGGGTGTGGTTAGTCCTTGACTTCATTCAAATCTTTGAAGGGTGCCAAATATGTACTCTCTCCCCAACTTGGCTAATCCCTATTATTAAGCTACCATAAAGTAAAAAAACAATGTAATAGAAATGATAGATAAACATTGGGTTGCCTCCAATGACTGCTACATTTAAAGTCTTCTGCCAAACTATGCGGAGCTTCATGGTGGGTCATAAACAGGTTCTACTAGATCCATAGATTCAATTAACTCATAATCACTAATTCCATCCATGTAGTGTTTCAACCGCTAGCTGTTTACCTTAAAAGTGTTCCCTTGCTTGGGATCTCTAATTTTCATGGCTCCATGGTAAAATACCTGGGTCATAACAAAGGATCCATCCTAGCATGAACGAAGTTTCTCAAGGAAAAGATACAACTTGGAATTAAAGAGCCAGACTTTCTGATTAGTTTTTGATTAAGGAATTTATCATGATTTAGTTTAAACCTTATAAATTTTGGTACTTTATATGCTTCATTGCATAGCTCTTCCAGTTCATTTAGCAAAAGTCTCCTATTAGAACCCATGCTTTCCATGTCAAAGTTAAATTACCAAATGGCCCAATAACCATGTTGTTTTAATTCGATTGGCTAATGACAAACTTTTCCAAAAATAAGCTTTAAGGGGACATTCCAATGGATGTTTTAAAAGTAGTACGGTGGGCCTATAGTGCATCATCTGAACATGTAGATGAGTTGTTTATATTGGGCCTCACCATCTTCTTAAGAATGCATTTGATCTCCTTATTAGAGACCTCTACTTGGCTGCTAGTCTGGAGATGATATGGTGTGGCTATTTTGTGAGTGATTCCATATTTCTTCATTAAGTTTTCAAAGTGTCTATTAGTGAAGTGTGCATCCCCATCACAAATTATAGCTCTTGGGCACCTGAGCTGACTATAGATATTATGTTGAATGAACTTGATTATGATTTTGTGATCATTGGTTCGGGTTGCCATGGCCTCTACCCATTTTGAAATGTAATCCACTGTGACTAAAACATACTCAAATCCAAATGAGGAGGGAAAGGTTTCCATGAAATTAACTCTTTAAACATCAAAAACTTTTACTACAAGAATAAAAGACAAGGGCATCATGTCTTTTTAAAAAATATTTTTGATTTGTTGACAGCGTAGACAATTATGATTGAAATCATGTGCATCTTTGAATAGAGTTGGCCAATAAAACCTACTCTGCAGCACCTTTGCTAAAGTTTTCCTTCCACTAAAGTATCCTCCATAGGATAATGAGTGGCAAAAGGTAAGTATACTTTGGACTTCATACTTGAGAATACAATATTGGCTTTGGCCCTTGATTTTGATGAATAACAAAATGTTGAGTATATGTAAGTACTAATATTTCAATTGGAGTTATGAATTCCAAGTCACAGGTACATCAAATTCTCCACTCAAGAGTATCAAAGTTATGGATATCTAAGCAAGATAAATTTTAGTATTTAAGAGGTCTTCTCATCTTGGAATGCTATGAAAATAATCACTTTGGACTTTATGAAGAAGAAACTAGAAGTCGAATGGACAAAATTTGAGAATTTTGGAGTTTGGCACACTTTTTGAAAATGGGATAGATCAAGTGTTGATCTAAGTATCGACTCAAAGTGTCGACTCATGGAGCAAGTGTCGACACCTTAAAGACTAGCACGCAAAGTTTCAGCTGGTACACCAAGTGTCGATCCAAGTGTCGACCTAAGTATCGACTCACAAGATTCAAGTGTCGACTCATAGATCGACTCAAGGCCTGAGAACAGAAATGGACAAAATATCATTTTTTGGACTTAAATGAAGTATCGACTCACAAGAATCAAGTGTTGACTCACAAGATTCAAGTGTCCACTCACAGATCGACTTATGGCCTGAGACAAAAAATGAACAAAATAATGCCATTTCATGGACTTTTTTCCTAGTGCTGACCGAAGTGTTGATTCAAGTGTCAACTCACAATTTCAAGTATCGACTCACAGGTCGACTTATAGGCTGAGACCAGAAGTGAAGCAAAACCTTGGAAATTCAAAATTTATACCTTGAGTTGATCCAAGTGTCGACTCATGAAGGCTCAAGTATCGACCTAAGTATCGACTCACAATCAACTCACAGCTTCTGGCAACAGTAATGACTATATTTTTAGAAGTTCAAAATTAGCTAAAATGGCTCCAAATGGCTAGTTTCTTGACTCTAACGGTCTCCAATAATTTTTTGAAGGTTTTTGGACTATTTATCACTCACCAAACTCATTGAAGATATAAGTGAAAGAGTGAGACACAAGAGACAAGGATCATCTTTTGAGAAAAGCTTTTGAAAAGACTTGAGTGAGTCATAAAGGAGATTCCACCTGAAAAAGCCTTCATTTGTGCTATTAAAACTTCAAATCATTGTCCAAAAGTGTGCATTGAAGAGCATCCAAGAAGGAGACAACTCAAACATTCAAGAAGAGCTTCAACGATATTTATATCTACTCCTATGAGAGTTTTCTTGTGCTTATTACTGTATACTTGACTTTTATTGTTGTAGCTAGTTTCAAGGCTAATGAAACTAGGGTTAGGCCCTTCCAAGCCATGAATTAGAATTCAAGCCTAGTGTTGGCTTGAGAGAAAGGTTGTTGGTGAGCCTAAGTGATAAAACTAAGGGTTTTAACTTGTGAGCTCGGAAAATAAGTTGGCTGTAATCTTAGTGATTATAGTAGAAATACCCAAGGAAAAACTTGGAGAGTGGATGTAGGTGCTTGAAGTGCACCGAACCATTATACATCTTGGTGTTTGTGATTGCTTGCTCTTCCTTATTATTTTCTTTGATTTACTCTGTATTTACTTTATAATTCTGCTGCATATCATTATTGAGCACAATCACATTGTTACACAAGAACCTTAATTTAGCACATACTTGCTTAAGTTTAAAATTTTAAGAAATCCAATTCATCCCCCCTCTTGGGTTGGTACACTGGGCAACACACAATGTTAGATCACTTGGTCAGGGCAATATTTGAACAACTCTAAATCTTCCCAGAAATAATATTTTACTTGTGAGAAAAATTTATTTTTTCTTGGTGAGTCCAAAGCGATGGAATTTGTCATACTACCAAGTAATTAACTATATGAGCATACTAGGGAAGATTAGAAGAAGAGATCAAGAAGAGTTGTTCATTAGGAAACCTATCTTTGATTGTCTTGGTGTTGTGATGTACTACGATCCTAGAGATGTGATATGCTACCACATTTTCAGACCCCTTTTTGCTTAAAATTTTTAAATCAAATTATTATAATTATAGAATCCATCTAATCAATCTAGGTTTTGTGTCCTTCTTGGATAGTAGATGTTTGAGTGCTATATGATCAAAGTATACTAGGAACTTGGAGCCTAAAAGGTATGACCTAAATTTTTTAAGGGAAAATACAATTGCAAGCAATTCTTTCTCAGTTATGGTGTAATTCAATTAGGCATCTGAGAGAGTTTTACTTGCATAATAGATTACATAAGGTTTCCTGTTAACCCTTTGTCCTAGGACAACCCCTATCGCATATTTAGAAGCATCACACATGATCTCGACAGGTAAGGTCCGATCCATGGGTTTAATGATCGGTACAATGGTTAAAGTAGCTCTAAGATTATTATAGGTGGCCAGGCAATCTTCATTAAAGTCAAAAAAGTTTTCCTTGTCAAGTAGGTTGCACAAGAGCTATAAGATTTTGCTAAAATCCTTAATGAAGTACCTATAAAAACTTGCATGGCCTAGGAAGGATCATACTTGTCTAACCGAGGTTAGGAGAGGCAGTTTTGAAATTATTTTATCCTTTACTTTGCTACTTCTATCCACTGTTTAGATATAATATGCCTGAGCACAATTTCCTCATGAACTATAAAAATGGCTCTTTTTCCAACTTAAATCTAGATGATCTCCATAACTTTTAAGGACTTTGGTGAGGTTCTAGAGATAACTATCAAAGATAAGGCCAGAAATTGAAAAATCATCCGTGAAACTCTCAAGAAATTGGTTGACCATATCAAAAATGATAGTCAATATGCATCACTGAAAAGTGGCTAGTGCATTGCAAAGACAAATGGTATTCATCTGAATGTGAATGTTCCAAATGGGCACGTGAAGGTGGTCTTCTCTTGATCATTAGGGAATACTAGGATTTGGTTATATCCTAAACATCTATCCAGGAAATAGAAGAAACTTTGTCCTACTAGCCATTCTATGATTTGGTCAATGAAAGGCAAGGAAAAATGATCTTTCCTAGTAAAGCATTTAGCTTTTGGTAGTCCACATACACTCGCCAACCAGTTGTTGTATGAGTGAGAATTAGCTCACCCTCATCATTCTCTACTATGATAATACTTGACTTCTTGGATAATACTTGGGTTGGACTGACCCATTGGCTATCTGAAATCGAGCAAATTATACCAGTATCTAGCCACTTTACAACTTCCTTTTTCACTACTTCACTTATTTTTAGATGCAACATCTATTGCATGTCCTGATGTGGCTTTGCCTTAGCTTCATAATAGATGTGATGCATGCAAATAGAATGATAAATACCCTTTAAATTAGTAATCATCCACCTAATGGCTTCTTTGTCCTGATCAAGTCTTCCTGGTCAGCAGTTAGGTTAGATGTAATGATTACTAGGAGGGTATCACTGGGTCCAAGGAATAAATATTTTAATGCAGTAAGAAGAGGCTTTAACTCTAGGATAGGTGGTGCTTCTAGGGATGGTACTAGAGGCGTTGATTGAGTTGGTAATTGCTCATACTTTATAGTCCACAAAGGGATGGTGCTAAAATTGGGTGATTCTATTAAGGCATGTACTTCTTCTATATACCCATCGACATCAATATTATCCACTCCAAAATGTGTTAATGCAAGCCTGTAAAGGGTCTAAATTGAGCAAAGAAGGGATCTTATCTTCTATGATTTTCTTTAGCATGTTGATTGATAATTACAACATATGCATGCATATAAGTATTAATTTAAGAATAAAATTATCTTTATTTATTTAAAATTGATAATTTTATATATTGTTTATAGAAAAGACAATCACTAATGTAGAGAGCTTGATTTATAAGTTCGAATGAAATAAGTTTGAAGCGAATCAGACTTAAAATGAGTTTAAAATTAAAGTTTAAAGTTTATTTAGGATTGCATGAATTTTAAAGCAGCCGGTCCATGATGGAATGGTTGCTTGGTCTATGAAATACTCTAGGGTATATGGCAACCATGGTTATTAGTCCACGACTCAGAGCCATGGACCGTGGATGGATTTGTGCCTTTTTTTGCTCGGCGTCGCCACTCACCGTCGTTACCATTGACCTGAGACACCGGAAATCATCGTGCCATCGCCTGCTTAGCCAGTAGCACCTCCAAAGCTCTCTGCTAGCCGTCTCTCCATCTCCCCTCATTTCTACCATGAGATGTCACTCATCTCCATCACCACTGACCTAAGATGTCGAAGCTACCTTATCACCATCCATCTGCCTGATCTGCCAAGATCTAGCCAACCTTTAGTCACTGCTCGTTGCCATCCTCCTCCCTGTCCCAATATCAAACCACTAGCCATCACCTCTCAGCGATCCTCTTGCCATCTCGAAATTTAGCCACCGGTCATTCCTAATATCATCATCATTGCATATCATCACAAAACACCATTGCTACCACCTTCCTCCATTCTCAGTCTGGTCATCTTCTTCCCTATCAAAGTCACTACTCAACCCTATTCCAACACATCATTGCCTCCTTCCTGTTGCATCATTGCTGGCTTGAGATCCTGCCTCTCCACCCAATACTGTGTGCCTTTGCCTCCTCCCAAACCATTGTCACCCATTGTTGCCTCACTACTCATCATAGCCCATTGCCACCTACCACTGAGAGCCACCATTCAACCACCCATGCCATCCACCATCATGGCCATTCCTAACATGCTGCCCCCATCAACCCGAGATGTGGCTTAAGATGCCATTGATCAATTTGAGAGGAAGATCCAATAGCTGGAAATTGAGTTGGATGGCTTTGATTCAACATCAAAATTCATGCCGACTTGATGATGGGCTCAATACATGATTTCAGTTGTGATACATGCAACCTAGCAACCCATGATCGATCTGAGGACAATCCAATAGGCCAATAACAATCAAACAACTACGATCCAGTTTGATTTTTGATGAAGCTTTGACTGCATGATTCCTAGGCATTTGATCTTGATTTAATGGCCATAAAGCTTCAGTTAGTCAAATGTTAATTAGAGCAGGATTCTAAAGTCTATTTTGACTAGGATTTGGTTTACCACCTAACCATTGATTTTATAAAAAAATAAATTCTAGCTGTTACTATGATCTCTCCCTTTAGTCCTATATTGGAAAAATACAAACACCTCTCCTCTCTTAACACCTATAAGAAGGCTTCTTTACCTCTACCTGGAGGCATCAACGCCTAGAATCCCTTTAGAGCCTTGCATAAAGGAAGATGAAGGGAAGATCATGCATGGCTGGGAGTTCTCGTCTTTGGAAAGTAGATGAGGTTTTTGGTATTTATATTTTATAGTTTTTTCTTTATGTAGTTAGTACTTGATTGTAACGGTTAGCTTTTCATGAATAAATTAATTTTTTATTACTTTAAGTAGTGTTTTTCATGTCTAGACTATAATTAGATTTTAGAATAGCTTATGACTATATAGAGATGAGTCGTAATGTAAGGATATGATTCATGCTCAATGAAATAGGTTATGCTCATGGTGGGGACACCGGAGGCACCAGAATAAGATAGAGGCTTTTCAATCCTCTGTGAATTGATCAATAATTTATGAGTCCATCTGTAATAAGGGCTTAGCTTATCTGAGTCTATTTTAGTTGTTATTTGAGTATTTTGAGTTGTTATTTCAGTTCTGTACTTGTCAGTTCATGTTGAGCTAGTTCAGTCCAATGCTAGTCAGCTCATGTTGAGCTAATTTTATTTTTTTGAGTCCTGTCCAAGCATACTGAAGACTCAAGACTATATTATACAAGTGAAGACCAAGTCCAACTAGATTGAAGACATGGAAGTATAGTCCAAGTCCAACCTAGCTTGAAGATTTGAAGACCCCAGGAGGAAAATTCACAAAACCCTGATTTCTTGCAGATGCCCTCTAGATGCCCAGATTCCCTTCCAGATGCCAAAGTATATTCATAGATAAGGGCATCCATGATTCCAAAGGTCCATCTGCATCCTAGCCCAAGGAAATCAAGCCCAGGTGCCAAGCCCAAGCCCCTAAGAAGCAAGATACCAGGGAATATTCCTGCTACCTGGCTACCAGGCCACCCCAGCTTCCAGAGGCCCAAACCCATGCACCCGAGCCCCTTTGGGCCGGCCTTTTGCTGCTCCTAGAAGCCCAACATGCCCCCCTAGGCATCCTTGGAGTCTTGACCAAGTCAAGAAAATTTTTAGGGATTTTTCTACCTAATATTTCCTTATTTTCTAGCTAGGGTTTGAGAGGGAAAAGGATTCTTATGTAGAGACTTATGTACCCTTACTTGGAGCCCAAGGTTAAGGGTCTATTTAAGGGACCCTAGCCTCTTGTATGAGGAGAATCTTTGATGAATGAAAACCTTGAGTTCTTCTACTGAGTGGTGTGATACCCTGCTGTGTGCATAAAGGGGTTTGTGAGAGTTCTTCTTCCCGGTGTTTGCAATCATCTTCCGGCTGCCAACAAACCCTCCAGATCCCTGGACGCCCACTTCAAAAGAAGCCTTCCCTTGCTGTTTTTACTTTGTTTTCTTGTTCCTTTGTGAGCTTTCTAATCCCTGACAGGTCGTTTGTAGGTCCCCAAGTTTCTACGAATCCAACGACTCCAGCCAAGCCTCAATCGGATCACCGAGCAGAAAGCCGGGTATTCGCGGGTCTTTGGCTCGATTTTCCAGGCCGCATCCGTCGAGGAACGAGAGACCCCTTCGCTGAGATCTTCATAGACGTTGTTAGGTACACCCATCTACCTCCAGTAGTTTTATTGCAGGAGAACTTGCCCTAACCGAGGCTTCTCAGCCCCGGCGGTCCTTCTTTGCTACTTTTCTAGGTCCTAATCTGCATGCTGATCTTCAAAAATTCATACAAAATTCCCTACAACTAATTTTGATCTGAAATTCGGGAATTAATAACCTAACTCAACATGTAAAATATACAAAAAAAAATGGCATGCATATTAGTTCCCCATCAGCTCAGAATCTGATTATAGAAAATTTTATTTATATAATTAGAGATTTTGAATAGCCTATAATTATGTAGGAGTAGATCAAGGTCCGTATTCAACAAGATAGGTTATGCTCGGGGATCAATCATAATGTTGCCTAGTTGGGCAACCCAAGAGGGGAGGGTGAATTGGGTATTTAAAACTTTTTTACAAGTATATGCTCTTTTAAAAACTTAGTGTAGTGAGTGATGTGATTTAGATATGAAATGCGGAAGCAAGTAAGAAACACAATCAACACAAGCACAAACACAAGCAATTTATAGTAGTTCGGAGCAACCCAGCTCCTACGTCCACTATCCAAGGTACCACTTGGGATTTCCATTATATTCACTCATGGAATACAACCGATTTGTTTTACACTAGGCTCACAAACTAAAACCCAATCTTGGTTTTACACCGGGATCACCAAGAACTCAATACATTATTAGTTTTCCCGGGCTCACTAACAAGCCAAACTTGGTTTTCAAAGGCTCACCAAAATCTAAAATAATCTCTAAGTTACAACCCCTACTGTACTTGGAACAACTCAAATAAAAGAGTTAAAAATAGAGCAATACTAATGACAAACCAAACTTTATCGAATGGTTGCAATTGATGTCCTTTGAGAAGCCTTCTTGATTGCTCCTTTAATGCTCTTCAAGGCTTTCAAACTTCTTTAATAAATGACTCAAGAATCTGATAGGAAGTAGGTGAAGACTTGAGTGCTTTATTGAATGCTCTCTTGGATGTTTAATGTTCTTCTCTCAAAAGTTCATTTCTTTTTCAAAAAGTTCTTCTAAACTTATTTAAATCCCTTATTTATAGTCTCTTAAACTGATTCCAGGTATATATGACCATTGTAGAGCCTTGGAAATCGAAATATGATGGTTGGAGCACTTTTCATATTCAAAAAATTAATTCTGGAACTAGCCGTTACACACCTGAAATAGGGATTCAAGTTAGCTCGGTTGGACCGAGTTGGCTCGGATTCTCAGACATGTTGAAACTGCATTCTGGTCGAGTCGATTCTTCTCAGTCGAGTCGGCTCGCCTGACTAGTTTTCTCAAAACTAATTTTTCCACACTCTGGAAGAGTCGCTTGGTTGCACACGAGTCATTTTAGTTGTATGACTTTAGAAAATTGAACATTTGATACTCTGGACGAGTCAACTCTAGTTCCTTCGAGTTGGCTTGGATGTCTACATGCCAAAAACCTTTGTGCCATGCCAGAATAATGAGTCGGCTCTCTTGCTTGAGTCGTCTTGAGTGACTTAAGTCCAAAAGTGTCCAAACTTCTTCCAAAAGCTTCCAAGGTCTTCCAAACTTCTTCCAGGCCTAATCTAAGTAATTTAAATATAAAGATTACATAGAATTGTCCCTTTTTACAAGAATATACAATTAAGTTATTTAGGGCTTGTTAATATTTGATCACCTTTTATGATTACATTGATTTACTACATAGATTACTGAAATATAGGTAGAATGATTGTTCTTTTGACATATCCTATAAAACCTTCTTAAACATTCAAATGTGTTAGTAACAAATACATGTTCCAATATTTTGTTATCATCAAAATCATTCCAGGGTTCAACACATAATTTAATAATTATATATTGAATGAGTACTTAATATAATACTAAATACCAAATCGAAACCTAAGATATTTTTCATATTCCTGTTAATCTCCTACTTAGTTTAATTATTGTTCTTAGTTATAAATAAACTTCTATTCCTTTATATTTTTAACTTAATTAAAAATCTAATTAAATAATCTTGAAAGTGAACATAATCCTAACTGATCCCTAGGATATGATCCCAACTCATCCTACTCTAGAGTTTAAGTTGGTGAATTATTTTTGACCACCCATGATAGTGATCAAATTTTGGCATCATTGCTAGGGATCATTAGCATGGTTAGTTCACCAAAAAAAATTCATAATTTATTAGATTTTTTAGAAGACATAAACCAACTTGTTTTGACATTTGTTTGCATTGCATTTCATTTATATAAATCATCTTAAGGGCACTAACCCCTAAATAACATAAGGTGGGCATTTCATTATCCTTACTTTGCCAACAAATCATCATCCTCATTTTGCATTATTTTAAGACTATAATTAAAATCAATTAGATGTTGACTCCTAAGGACCTTCGAGCTCACTAGGATAAGGAACCCTAAGAGTTAGATTGGATCAGGATTAGTTGGTTAACTGGTGCCTAGGAAAGGGATCAAGGATAGTGTAGCCTTGAAGGCAGGTGGTTTTTTAATTAGTTCCATTATCTGATCTAGCTAATTTATTTGGTATCTAAGAAAAGCCACGAGGGGACCCCTACCGACCTTGCCCTTAGCTGGCCAATTGGTTAGTTAGTTTCTGACTTGAAGGGCTTGAAAGCAATCTTAGAATAGTTAAGAGATATTTAGAATTAAGGAACCCTAGGATAGAGAGTCCATTGTATGCTAACTTGATTATAATAAACTTAGTACTAAAACTAATAATTCTTCTCTATATCTCTTAGCCCTAGGACTCCTTAGGACCATACCTATAGAATTCATCTCGCTTTTTCTTCTCTCTTCACATAAAAAATAATAAGAAAATCAAAATCATAAACTAGGATTAGACTATGGATATACATAATGAGACTGATCCACTATGCCAGTTGAGGGAGTACTTTATCCCTTCATCATATACATATTCTTTGTGTATCCAAGCACCTTCTATAGAGGCAACCCAATATGATTAAGTCAGTGTCATACAAATGCTACCATCCTTCATGGACTTAGTCAAGAGGACCCCTATAAATATCTGGATGAATTTTTTGAGATATTCTCTAGTATTAAAATTCAAATCTATTTGATGAGGCCTTTAGGTTAAAATTATTTCCCTTATCACTTAAGACATTGCCAAATATTGGCTATGTTCATTAGATTTCATGACCATTTCAACCTGGGACCAACTACAAAAGAAATTTTTTAAGAAATTTTTTTCAATAGGAAGAACAAACTAGATCTGAAAAGCCATAACTAGTTTTTTTCAATTAGATATAGAAATATTTCACAAAACCTAGGAGAGGCTCAAAAAACTTATCCATAAGTGTCCACACCATGCCATATCCAAATAGCCATTGGTTTAGTGCTTTTATGATGCATTGTCAGAAAAGCACAGGCAAATGGCTGACTCATCCTGTGGTATGACATTTTGGCTCAAGAGTGAGCATGAGTCTTGGTAGCTATTTAAGACCTTGAGTGAAAACTCCTTACACTACATCTCTACCACATCTAGAGAAACTTCCAGGCAAAATCCTAAAAGAGGTGGAATATATGAGGTAGCCACCCCATAGACATCCACAGCAAGGTCGATACACTATCCCAGATTGTGGGTGCACTATCCTAGAAATTCAATTGATTCTTGCAAGTCAGTCACACCTTCTTTCCATGTGCACAGTCCCAAAATGTTTGTATAATCTATTTGAGTCTTGCTCATACTATAGCTGATTGCCCAACAGTCCATTAGTTTCTTAAGCTTGCACAGGAACAAGCCCACCTAGCTTGAACCTATAGTGTTCTTAGATTAGGAAATGACCCGTACTCAAATATGTATAATCCATGCTAGAGGATTCATCCAAATTTCTCAATGAAACAATAACCTATGGTTAACCCACTTCTTACAGGCCTAATCACTAATGCAATAACACATTATCCTTAGTTTCAGGATGCCCAACACCCTTCTCTTAGTAATAATAACTTCAATTTTGAGGAGAAAGTTCTATAAGCTTTGGCTAGGCTAGAAACCAACTCTTAAACCATTGAATCCCATACATAATCTATAGCTAAGCTAGAGACTCGAATCAACCAACTAGCTACAACCATCTGTAAGAGGGAGGAAGGGAAACTACCTAGCCAACCTACTAGCAATCCAAAGGGGCAATATAGGGCTACAAGCTCCATTGTTCATGAACCTCATCCTGAGAATGCTAAATCTATAATAACCATTAGAAGTGAAAAGGCTTTGGAGCAGCTACAAAGGACCAATGCATCCGGAACCCAAACTCAAAACAAACCCGATTTACCTGACAATAAGGAAGACCCTAAGGAGAGGAATGAACCAATTTCTTTAGCACCTGTGATTAGAGTTCCATACCCAAGTTCTCTAGAAAAACATTTACCTCCAAATAAAATGGGGGCTAAGATAAATGAAATGCTTGAATTATTCAAACAAGTCTATATTAATCTTCTACTTTTAGATGCCATCAAGAAAGTACCAACCTATGCTAAATTTTTAAAAGATTTGTACAACCAAAAATATAGATCTCAGGAACACATCCCAAAGAAAGTCCACCTACTAAACAAGCTAGCTCAATCTTTCGACATATAACTCCACCCAAGCTCAAGGATCCTAGCACCCCTATCATTTCTTGTGTTATAGGGGGCTTAACCATCAAGAAAGCCTTATTAGACTTAGGAGCAAGTGTCAACCTCCTCCCAAGTTCAGTATATAAACTCTTTAGACTTGGAGAACTAAAGTCTATGTTGGTAATCCTACAACTAGCTGATAGATCTCTTAAGATATCACTAGGGATAATTGAAGTATGTTAGTTAAGGTAGATAAATTCTACTTCCCTGTAGACTTTATTGTATTAGATATGGAATCGAAAAGTGACTTTAGCCAAATTCTAATCATTTTAGGTTGACTCTTCCATGCACCAGCCAATGCTTATATCAACTATAGGATGGAAGACATGGATGTGTCATTTAGGAATAAAAAGCTAAGGTTGAATATGTTTAATGCTATCACGGAACCACAAAGTGATGAGTTTAATGAAGTAAATGTGCTAAAGAAACTTGTAGAAGAAACCACCCCTAACATGCCTTCACAAGACCTTCTGTAAGCCCATCTAGCCCATTTTGATATAGACAACTTTGACATAGGTGGGTACATGGATGAAGTGCATGCACTAGTAGAGACCCCAGCTTCACTCCTCTATGGACCATGAAATATGAGCAAATAGCCCCTCTCTCTAATACACCAATTGCTTCTTCATTAGAGACCCTACCTCATATTAAAGGATCCATTCTTCGAACATGATGTAACCTCTGCCAAAGAATCCTAACTTTTAGGCTTACAAAATGAATCCAAAAAAGCTATTGGAGAGATGATCATTGATCTACCAATGGATTGCCCAACCCAAATATTACTTCAAGAACCAAGAAATACAGTCCTAAAGCAAGATAGCCCTGACAACTTTATTAGGGATCCTTCTCACAAATATCCAAATTGTACTAGAACTGATAACATAGAGAAGCTAAGTGATCTATTAGATCCATTATGGATGCCAAAGCATAAGCAATTTATAGAGTCTTCTAATATTTGCCTAGCCCCTGCACTAGAAACAACATCTACCCTACACACCAAGCCACCTCCTGGTATCAATTATTAGAAGATACTCCTTTAGATGCATATAAAAGAAATCTACTATGGAGCATTATGATTGGACTTCATCTAACCATCCACCATGGTTAGGTATACCCAATAATTTAGTGGTTGTATTAACTAGTATAATTTAAAAGATCCACTAAGTCTGGCTGAAGACTTTAAATATAGCACTCCCAAGAGGCAACCCAATTTTTGAACTTAACTTAACTTTTTAGTTTGGTTTCTTTTTAGGATAGGTAACTTAGTTGGAGGGATAACCAAATCTTCAAGAACAACTAAAGGTCCTTACTAGATCAAGGATATATTAAGTTAGATATCTTCTTTCTTATTCTTTTTACATATTTCACCCTTTATTTTCTTTCTACATTAAGGATAATGTTGATTAAGTTGGGGGGAAGAATAACTAATCTAATTAAGTCCTCAAGTATGATCAAAAGTAATTAGTTTTGTGTATCCAAATTTTGACTTGATTTGAAGTTAATTAGGCACCCTACTCAATGATTGCTTAATGGTCTAGATAGTTTTAAAGATACTAAAGGGCAAATTACTAAGAAAACCTGACAAATGCTAAAATTCTGACCAAATCAAATTTTAGAAGTAATTCTAGAACTCTCTTCCTTCTTATTTCAATAAAGAATGTACTTATTGAGAGTAGATGTAGAAAGGTCAAGATATATGAAAAAAAAATTATAAGAAAATTATAATAAAATAAAAGAATTTCGACATTATTTCACTAAGTAATTGGCTCCTTCACTTAAATAAGCATTGTGATTCACATCAAAAGGTGTCTATTCCAAAAAACCTATTAGAGAGTCAGTCTCACCTCATAGCTCTTCTTGGACTCTCACCGAGTAACTGGGCCCTTCACCTAAATAAGCATTATGGTTCGTATCAAAAGGTGAGAAGGCTAAGATATCTATTAAATAATGGTACCTCATTGAGTAACCGGATCCCTTTGCTTGAGTAAGCATTGTGGTTCACATTAAAGGGTGAGGATGCTAATACTTGAGAGGTTAGGACATTGTACTAGACTCTTTTCTAAAAAAAAGACTAAAGTGCAAAAAGACAACAAATCCAACTCAAATCAAATTAGAGGATGTAAAGAGTAGGTTGGAAGGATGGTAAGGAAGATCTCCAAAAATTTCTATGGTCAACACTCAACTACTAATTAGGTTAACTCAATGATCCAATGAAGAACCTTTTAATGGTCTAGTCAAGTATTAGTTGCCTTTAGGACTACCTAAGTCAACTTTCAATTCAATGATGAGTTTGTATTACATGGCTAATTTATCTACTTTACTTGAGGACGAGCAAAGTTCAAGTTGGGGGTATGTACATTATATATGTATATATAAATATTAATTTAAGAATAAAATTATCTTGATTATTTAAAATTGATACTTTTATATATTGTTTATAGGAAAGAAGACTGCTAATGTAGAGAGCTCAATTTATGGATTCAAATGAAATAAGTTTGAAGTGTAGCAGACTTAAAATAAGTCTAGAATTAAAGTTTGAAGTTTATTATAGGATTGCATGAATTTTAAAGTAGCCGGTCCATTATGGACCAATTGCTTAGTCTATGAAATGCTCCAGGGTTTATGGCAGCCATAGTTATCAATCCACGACTCAGAGTAGTGAATCGTGGATGGATTTGGGCCTTGTTCCACTTAGTGCTGCTACTCGCCACTATCACCATCGAACTGAGATGTTGGGAACTACCATGCCGTGACCTCCTCAGCCTATAGCACCTCCAAAGCTCCATATCAACTCTCTCCATCTCCCCTCTTTTTTGTAAGGAAACACTGCTCATCGTCATCACCACCAACCTAAGATGTTGGAGCCACCTTACCACCATCCATTAGCTTGATCTACCAAGATTCAGCCATCCTTCAATCGCTACTCGCCACCATCCTCCTTGTCCCAAGATCAAACCACTGACCATCACCTCTCATTTGTCCTCTTGCTATCTCGAGATCTAGCCACTGGTCATTCCTCCCATTATCACCATTGCATATCATCACAAGCCACATTGTTGCCACCTTCCTCCCTGCTCCGTCCAGCGATCTTCCCTGTCAAAGTCATCACTCCACCCTGTTCCAACCCATCACTGCCTCCTTCCCACTACATCATCACCAGCCTGAGATCCTGACTTGCCACTTGATGTCATGTGCCTCTACCTCCTCCTAAACCATTGCCACCTGCTATTGCCTCGCTACCCATCATAGCCCAATTCCACCTATTATTGAGAGCCACTGTTCACCTACCCATGCCATCCACCATCATGGCCATCCCCATTGAGCTACCACTGTCAGCCTGAGATGTGGCCTGAGATGCCATTGATTAATTTTGGAGGAAGATCCAATGGCTAGAAATCGAGTTGGCTAGCTTTATCCAACATTAAAATTCAAGTTGACCTGATGATGGACTCAATACATGATTTTAGTTGTGATACACATGACCTAGCAACCCACGATCGATTTGAGGACTCATGTAATGGGCCAACAATAATCAAACAACTATGATCCAGTTTGATTTTTAATGAAGCTTTGACTACAAATTCCTAGGCATTTGATCTTGATCTAATGGCCATAAAGCTTCAATTAGTAAAATGTTAATTAGAGCAATATTCTAAAGTCTATTTCAACTAGGATTTGGTTTACCACCCAACCATTAATTTTGTAAAAAAATAAATCCTAGTCATTACTATGATCTCTCCCTTTAGTCCTACATCAAAAAAATACAAACACCTCCCCTCTTTTAACACCTATAAGAAGACTCCTGTACCTCTACCTGGAGGCATCAACCCCTGGAATCCCTTTGGAGCCTTGCATAAAGGGAGAGGAATAGATGAGAATTTTGATATTTAGATTTTGTAATTTTTTTTTATGTAATTAGTACTTGATTGTCATGGTTAGTTTTCCATGAATAAATTTATTTTTTATTACTTCAAGCAGTGTTATTCATATCTAGACTATAATTAGATTTTAGAATAGCCTATGACTATGTAGAGACAAGTCATAATCCAAGGATATGATTCATGCTCAGCGAAATAGGTTATGCTCGAAATCTAATTATAGAAAATTTTATTTATATGATTAGAGACTTTGAATAGCCTATGGCAACATAAGAGTGGATCAAGGTTTATATCCAGCGAGATAGGCTGTGCTTAGGGATCAATCATAGTTTAATAATTACGTATGTAATAAGTACTTAATATAATACTAAATACTGAATCGAAATCTAAGACATCTTTCATATTCTTGTTAATTTCTTGCTTGGTTTAATTCTTATTCTTAGTTATAAACAAATTCCCATTCCTTTATCTTTTAAATTAATTAAAACTCTAATAAAATATTACATATTCAATGATACTTAATATAATACTAAATATAAAATTGAAATCTAAGATATCTTTCATATTCTTGTTAATTTCCTACTTGGTTTAATTCTTATTCTTAGTTATAAACAAATTCCCATTCCTTTATCTTTTTAACTTAATTAAAATTCTAATAAAATAATCTTGAAAGTGAACATAACCCCAACTGATCCTTGAGGATATGATCTCCAACTGATCCTTGAGGATATGATCTCGACTCATCCTAGCTACAAAGTTTGAGTTGGTGAATTATATTTGACCACCCATGATAATGATCATTAATCTCATTATGGTTGTATGTAAGTTATCCCTCAGATGCATTAAAAATATTTAACCTTAGCTTCTTGTTCTCAAAAGGTACATCCATGACCCTGGCCTGTAATTTATGTAGCATTAGCAATTACTAGGAAGAGTCTACCTCAGATGATTAGTAATTGGTTGGGGTTGCTACCAGATTTGATGTCTAATACTAGAAAGTTAATATAAAAGTAGAATTCATCTACTTTCACCAATACATCTTCTAACATTCCATGGAGTTCCTTAATAGATCGATCTGCTAGTTACAAGGTTATCATAGTGGGTTTCAACTCTCCAAATCTTAGTAGATCATAAATAGAGCTTGAGAAAAGGTTAACACTTAAATCAAAATCTAATAAATCTTTCTTAATCATGGGGTCCCCTATGATTAAGATATAATTAGGGTACCAGGATCCTTAAGTTTGGGTAGGATAATTTGTTGGATAATTGAGCTAGCTTGTTCAGTCAAGTGGACCTTTTTCAGTGTGTGTGCCTTTGATCTTTATTTTTGTGTGCACATGTCTTTAAGAAATTTAGCATAGGTAAGGACTTATTTAATGGCATCAAGAAGGGGTAGCTTTATCTTTGATCAACCAGAACCCCAAGGTGATCCAGCACCCATGGCTCCAAATGATCTTTGATCAGTTAGAGTCGCAAGGTGATTTAGCACCCATGGCTCCAAATGACCTTTGGTCAATCAAAGCCTCAAGGTGATTCAATGCTCATGGCTTCAAATGACCTTCAATCAATTAGATCCCAAAGGTAATTCAGTATTCATGGCTCCAAATGACTCTTGATCAGTTATAGCCCTAAGATAATTTAGTACCCATAGCTCAGAATGACCTTTGATTAATCAGAGCCCTATGATAATTCTCCATTCTTGACTCTAAATGATCTTTGATCGATCAGAGCTCCAAGGTGATTCAGCATCCATGGATTTAAATAACCATTAATCGATTAGAGCCTAAAGGTGATTTAGCATCCTAGCTCCAATTAACTCTTGATTGGTCAAAGATCTACGATAATCTAGCACCCATGGCTTTAAATGACCTTTGATTGGTCAGAGCCCTAAGACAATCTAGCACTCATGACTCTAAATCAGTTAGAACTCCAAGGTGATTTAGTGCCCATTGATCCAAATGATCATCGATTAATTAGTCCAAAGGCCTTTTAGTACCCGTGGCTTAAGATGATCCTTGATCAATTTAGAGCCTCAATGGTCCCTCAGTGACCCATCAAAAATTAAGGCCTTTTGGCATCCGTGGCTTCAAATGACCTTTGATCAATTAGAGTCCCAAGGCGATGTAGTACCCATGTCTCCAAATGATCTTTGATCGGTCAAAGCTCTAAGGCAATTAAGTACCCATGGCTTTAAATGACCTTTGAGCAGTTAGAGCCCAAGGTGATTCAGTGCCCATAGCTCCATGTGAACTTTGATTGGTCATACTTTTAAAGCGATTCAGTATCCATGGCTTCGAATGATCTTTGATTGGTCAAAGCCATAAGGCGATTTAGTACCCATGACTTCAAATGACCTTTGGTCGTCAGTGCCCTAAGGCGATTCAACACCCATATCTCCAAATGACTTTTGATCAGTTAGAGTCTTAAGGTGATTTAGCATCCATCACTCCAAATAACTTTCAATTGATCAGAGCCCTAAGGAGACCCAATATTCATAGCTCTACATGATCCTTGATCAGTTAGAGACCTAAGATAATTTAGTGCCCATGGCTCTAAATGAACTTTGATCAATCAGAGCTCCATGGTGATTTGCACCCATGGCTTTGAAAGACATTTGATTAGTTAAAGTCCCAAGGAAAATTAGCACCCATTGATTTAAATGATCATCGATCGATTAGAGCCCAAAGGCCTTTCATCACCAATAGCTCTAGAGGATCCTTGATTGGTCAAGAGCCTCAACGGTCACTTAGTGATCCATCAAAAATAAAGGCCTTTCAGTGCCCATGGCTCCAAGTGACCTTTAATCGGTTAGAGCCCTAAGGCCTTTTAGTGCCCATAGTTCCAAATAACCTTTGATTGGTTAGAGTCCAAGGATGATTTTATTGGATTTCAAGCTGACATAGTGGAAGACTAGATTTTAAAATTTTCATTATTGAAACCCTAATCGATCGAAACCCTAGACCCAAGGACTACTTGACCATGACAACTAATAAATCATAACTTTAGGGTTATAGAGGAATACTTGGCAGATTATACTCGTTAATTTTCACAAGGCACACCCTCTAGAGGTGATCCACATAGAAATCAGACCAAGAAAGCACTTCGATCGAGCTTGCTTATTTGACAAGGACTCTTTTCAGTAGCCTTTCTTCCTTTAGTGGCCTTTTTCCCTTTGTTGAAATCCCTATCCTCTTGTAGGGCACTCAGAGACCTCTCTGAATCCTCTCTCAGAATCTAATTATCTCTCCCATATCTCTTCCTAGGCTCTTGTCTTAAAATGAAAAGCCTTGTCTTAAAAAAAAATTCTTGTCCTAAGAGAAGGAAGAGAGATAGGAAAGTTTTCTTTCAGATTATTTTTTTGGATGTTTTGGAATTAGATTATCGATACCTATTTGAAATGAGTGAGGGGGTGCCTAATAAATCTTTTTCTTAACCCTTGATCTGATTATCTAATGATCAGATAGGATCCTTCAAGTAGAAGGAGTCCCTTGGGTGAAAATATTTATCCTGATATGCCATATCATGCATCAAGAGATATATAAGTGTCTCTTCAATTTTCTAGCATTTTTTACACTTGCCATGTGGAAAGTAACTAGTCAATATTTGGCTAAGGGGTGTGGGATTCCAATGGATGTATCAAAGAACTAGAAGCCTTCAAGCAAAAGGACTTTTGGATTTTTGAATTTGTGCCAAATATGAAGGGGCGCATCCCTTCATTATGCGCACCATAATCTCATGCCAATTTTTCATTTTTTGACCAGTCAATCCCAATCCAAATGGGTGTGGAGATAAGGGAGGTGTCCTAGCATTTATCTAAAAAAAGTTTAAGTGGCAGAAGGACTCTTAGTCCTTTTGCACCCCTTAATCTTGGCGCATGCCAATATGGCACCAAGAATCCAATCCAACTTAGAATTTTCTATATTTCAAAGATAAAGTCCAATAAAATATAGATAAATATAGATAATTGCTGCACTAATTAGGACTCAACCCAATCTATGTTTCACTTAAATTGGTTAGCCCAAATAGTAATCTAACTAACCCAATCCAATTGCGTTAGGAGTTGGGCTAGCATGCATGTGCTAGTATGCAAATTAACTAGCCTATTAGGATCCAATGACCCTAACCAAGATCTAATTGACTCCTTTGGCCAATTGCTTAGCATGTGTGATCCTTTGGGATCCACATCTAGTCAGCAATAGATCCAGGTCCAAGCTATTTTGATCCAATCAAAATTGATTGATCCAATTAGGTCAAATTGAGCTGATCCAAGTTAGCCAGTTCGAACCAATTTTCAAATTGACTCATGAATCCAACCAATTTGATTCATGAAAACTTATAAGACATGATTGGCATCTAGCAACATGTCATACTCATTCAGAAGATAAGAAATTTGGTTGAAATTATCAAAATATCTTTCATTGAAAAGTTACCGTGCAATTTAATCCCTCAATCTCCCTTTATCCCGAATAAGTGATGGGTATGGAAAATTATCAAACCCTAGCACTTAATCCTTTTGAATCTCAATTTGATAATGAAGACTCATTTGATGAAATATTAGAAACCTTATCTAATCTCATATTTCTTTGATCAAAGACTTCTTGAGTCAATAATCGAAGGGATTATATAGGATAAGTCCTCTTACTAGGAGTGATCGACTCCTTGTTGATCCACTCACATCTTTCATGTACAATCCACCACATCCGAGAACACCCCATACCTGACTCTTTGTCATGAATGAGTATGAACCAAAATATGACTTTATGTGCAAAAGAAATCATGGTAATCTCAGATCTAAGGATCCCTTGTACAACTCCCACAACGAGAACCATCTTTTGATAAGTAGTAAGACTTCCAAAAGATGTTTTTGAGGCAGATCAGCTCAGTGAACTCATATCCTAATAAACACCTAGGTCCTTGTATTAGTGTCCCTACACAAGTGGCTGTGAGACCAACCACCCTCTTCATTAAGCATACATTGGCTGTGCTAGTCTTTTCGGAAACATTGATCCTTGAATCGATGATTCAGTAACTAGGAACATTTTAGATTAGGGTTTATAGGAACTTAGGTCTCACTATTATGATCTCCATCATAACCATAATTTCATTACCCTAATCTATGGGGTTCATCATAATCTTGATAAGATGCTACAGTATGATGAATCAATAATTACCTTTTGTTAATAAATAATATCATTCATGAGTTGAAAGATTATAGAAATGCCCATATAAAGATTGGCTTTTAGAGTGTAATTCTTTCAGATTCAGTACTCATGGCTCCAAATGATCATCAATAGGTTAGAGTCCAAAAGCCTTCCAGTGACCACATCTCCAAGTGACCATCGATCTATCAAAGCCCAAGGCTTTTCAGTGCCCCCTGGCTTCAAACAACCATCGATCGGACAAAGTGCCGAGACTATTCAATGACCCTTATGTTAGTACAAATGTGGTGACCCCAAGCTTGGGAGACCAAGAAAGGAACCATGGTGATGAAAGAATAGTACCCTAAAAGCCAATCATATTTCTTATGAAATAGGAGTTTATATATAAAATTCTCTCGACTCAAGTATGATATTAATAAAGGGTATTTTGTTTCATCATATGCTGTGTCTTATACTTTATTGTTTGAGATTATGATGAACCCAATAAATTAGGACAATGACTTTAGGGTTATAATGGAGTTCATAACATCGAGACCTAATCTAATAAACTCTAATTTAAAATATTCTCAATCATAGGATCATCGAGTTGGGGATCGATATTTCTGGAGAGACTGGCACATCCTATATATGCTCGATGGAGAGAGTGGTTGGTCTTACAACCACTTATGTAGGGACATTAATACAAGGATATCGGTGCTCATCAAGGTATGAGTTCACTAAGATGATCCATCATGAGAACATCTTATTGAAGTCTTACTTGTCAAAATATGATTCTCTTAGTGGAAGTTATGTAAGTAATCCTTAAATCTAAGATCACCATGGTAACTTATACACATGAATCCATATTTTGGTTCATACTCATTCATGACTTAGTAGTCATATATAGAATGTTCATGGATAGGTGAATTGTATATGACGGTTATGAGTAGGTCAACAAAGAATCAATCACTTCTTATAAGGGGAGTATTTATCCCATGTTATCTCATCGAATGATGACTCAATAAGTCTTTGATCAAAGTAGGAAGAAATTAGAAAAGGATTTCTAATTTTTTATTGGTCTAGTCTTCATTAGTGATTTGAGGTTTGAATGAATAAAATATAAGAATTTGATAATTTTCCATACCCATTACTTATATAGGATAGAGAAAGATCGAAGGATTGAATTACATAGTAACTTGCCATTAAAGGGTATTTTGATAATTTCAATTAAATTCCTCATCTTTCTAGATAGGCATGGCATATTTCTAGATGTCAATCATATCTTGTAGGTTATCATGAATCAAATTGATTGAATTCATGAGTCAATTTGAAAAATGGTTCAAATTGGTAGCAAGGGTTAGCTCAATTTAACCTAATTCATTAGTTAATTTCTAATCGAACTAAATTGATATGAACCTAGACCTACTACAAGCTAGATGAGGAGCCCAATGGGTCATATACATTAAGAAATTGATCAAAGAAGTCATTTGCATTTTTATTATGGTCATAGGATCCTAATTGGCTAGCTAATTAACATGCTAGCATATGTTGGCTAGCCTAATTCCTAACCTAATTATATTAGGTCTAAATGCTTGCTATTTGGGTTAACCAATTTGAGTGGGACTTAAATTAGGTTGAGCCTTAAGTGGGATAGCCAAATTTTGATTTATCCTAATTTATCAGCCTTTATCCATTAATTAAACCAAGAGTCCCAAGGGCATGGGACTCTTGGCACCATATTGGCATGCACATAAATAAAGGGATGCAGAAGGACCAAGAGTCCTTTTACAAATTAATCACTTATTATGTGATAAGGCTTAGCCCCTATCATATCCATTAGATACCCAAATTAACTGGAATTGGCTAGTCAATTGATATAAGAAGGGCATGAATAATGAAGGGACGCGACACTTCATGTATATGGTGCATGGATAGAGTCCTTCTGCCTATTAATCACTTTTTTCCAAATAAGCTCCCTACTTGATACACCTATTTGGATGTGGAACCATGTCTTAAATCTGAAACTAGGAATTAATTATCAAGTTTTCTCAAAAAGTTGGGATAAGCAACTCTTGGTACTAACAATTAGTGAAACGACATTTCACTTTGCACCTTTCTACCAAGGGGCTTTTTCTGATTAAAGGGTCTTATCTGATATGTTAAATATCAGATATAAGGCTGATGAAAAGATGTATCATGCAACTACTCTCTTTCTATTTAAATGCTTCAGTGATTGAATCCAACGTATCAGAAAGTTATCCTGATAATTCTCTTCCTTCTCTTGTTATGACAAGTCTATTATTTTAAGACAAGTCCACAATTTTAAGACAAGAGCTTAGGAAGAGAATTTGAAAGGATAATAGGATAGTAAAAGTATTTTTGGAGAGGTACTAAGCTACTCTTCTAAAGGAAGGTGGTCCAAGAAGGGAGAAAAGGCTATAAAAGGAAGAAAGGCTGCTGGAAGGAGTCAAGCAAGTAAGAGAAGTGCTTCCTTGGTTCGGTTCCTGTGTGGATCACCTCTAGAGGGCATACACTTGTATGCCTAGTGGAAAGAAAAGGATATTATCATTATAGGTATTTTTTATTTCCAAATATTCTACCCTATTAGTTGATATAATCAAGGGAGTCCTGGGTTTAGGGTTTCGGTTGACTAAGGTTTCTAGGTTTAAAATTTTTGAAATCCAGTCTTTCGTTGTGCTACCGAAATCCAATAGTGGTATCAGAGCTACCTTGATTCATTCAATTAATAGTCAATTACATATTGAAATATGCTATCTAATTATATTTACATGATAGTTATTTCATATGATTGTTGATGTATGCCACTAATTAAGGTTTCACTTAAACCCTAATTGATATAGAGATATGTTTAGACTATTCAGTCATCATTTTGAAATAAGGTTGTCCTAACATAGTGATAGATTCTACTTTGTTATAAGGTTGTCCTAGAATGATGACATACTTGGCACATATGATGTTGTTGTATGCCTGGTAGAAAGTTTATAGTAATTAAGATATGCATGAATTCGTGAAAGCCCTTATTAAAAAAATATATTTAGTCACAATGTTATAAAATCATAGTGCAAATCTATTTAGGATTTGATTGATCAATTGGTGTCTAGGAAAGTGATTCTAAAAAGCTAAAGAGAATGTAGTTTTTAATTGGGTCCATTGCTTACCTGGTCAAAATTTTTGGTGTCTAAGGCAAGCACGGGGGCCTCCCACCTGTCTTCTACTTACCTGGCTAATTCGATTGATTTAGACCTTGATTTGGAAATGCTAATTGATTAAAATGATACTAATTGTCTTCCTTCATGCTAAGCCAAACTTATGTCAAAACTATCATATATTTGTTGTGTAACACAAGGTCGACTATAGGATTTGATGTAAAATTTATCTTTATGCATCTAATACTTTATAGCATGATTGATAGTGTTGCTTTGTTGTGTAATACAAGGGCAACATTATTCAATCATGATTATATGAAAATGAAGGATCTGGCTAAACCAAGACATTATAATTTGTTATGTAAACACATGGCTGTAAGTGTCTCAGAGGTAGTTGTCATATTAAGAGTTGCATGGGTTGCAATTAGAAAGGAAAACTCTCCATCCTTGAACTCATAACTATTTGTTGAGTAAATATAAGGCATTTATAAGGAATTGGGATCTTAACCCCACTAAAAAAATTTGGTTAGGGTTTTTCTCTTACCATAGGTAAGGGCTATGGTATTCATAGAAAAATAGTGGGAGACATAATTAGATTAATAAGTCTTTATCTAATTGTGTATATCATCTTGAATGGTCTACTTATACATTATTTTTTATTTATATAGATTAATATTATGGCTTTTACTTTATCACTGTAAGATATTTTAGATATCAATAAGTTGACCGTTCCTAATTATGTTGATTGGTTAAGGAACCTGGGAATTGTCTTAACTTAGGAGAAGGTATCCTATATTCTCGACTCTCCTGATCTAGATTCGATCGAAGATGATGCTATGGAGGAGGAAAGGGCTATATATAAAATATGGCAGAATGACAGTATAACCGTCAAGTGCATTATGTTAGCCTCTATGAGCAATGAATTGCAGAGACAACATGAAGATATGGAATCTTAGTCCATACTAAATCTTAAAGAGCTTTATGGAGAGCAAAGTAGGGCTGCCCAATATGAAATATCAAAGTAGGTATTCCGAGCATGTATGAGTGAGGGCTTGTCTATTCAAGTCCATGTACTAAAAATGATTGACTTAATCACATGATTTGGTCAATTAGATTTTGTTATGGATGGAAAGCTTAATCAGGACTTGATCCCATAATCACCTCTGAATCATTCTCTCAGTTTGTCATGAACTATCACATGAACAAACTAAACCTTTCATTACTAGAGCTACTTTATATGCTTAAGATAGCTGAGAGCCATTTTAAAGGGGATAAGTTTCATCTTTTAATTGATGGGAAGAAGAAAGTAGTAATGAAAAAAGATTCAAAGAGAAAGTGGAATCCTAAGAAAAGCAAAGTCTTCTATTGATGGAACCTATTTTCACTACGACAAGCAAGGATATTGGAAGAAAAACTACAAGTCATATCTTGCAAGTTTGAAGCCTGATGCTAGTGGAGCATCAAAAGGTTTGTACATGATACAAACTAACTTGTCATTGAGTACTTTAGCTTCTGATTCATAGATATTGAATACCATATATGGGTCTCATATATGCAAGTCTTTGCAGGGACTTTGTAGAATCAGAAGCTTGAAGAAAGGTGACTTCGAGCTTTATGGCATGAGTGGTGAAGCCATTCAAGCAGAAGCTATGCACACCAATCTATTGTTATTGCCTTCTGGCAAAATTTTAGAACTAAAAGATTATTACTGGTGCGTATATCAGAGGCACCAGAATAAGGCAGAGGCTTCTCAACTCTCTATGGTTATCTGATTAGTATTTTTAGTATTTGAGTACAATTTTGTAATAAGGGCTTAGCCCACTTGAGTCTCTACTTTGATTCCTGAGTCCTGTTTTGGGCCTTTAAACATTTGAATCATGTATTTAGAATTCGTTCCATACCATTAGGGTTTTGGATTAGTCTTAGGATGTTGAGTCTTGAGTTAAGTCAGCTCATGTTGAGCCATTTATTATTTGAGTCCTGCAAGTCTTATATCGAGTCCAATCCAGTTTAGCAAGAAGAAGACCCAAACACTGATGGACCCCAACCAGAGTGATAATTTGACAACTTCAAGGAGTCCCAGTCATACTTGAATGTCCCACCTTGAATTGCATGAGAAAGACCTTGAGATCATCATCATTGAAGACCAGGATGACAACTACATCAGCCTACCGAGAAGAAGGACTACCGAAGAAACCCTAAAGCCTGCCCGAGACTAGAGTGGGCCACCCAAGGTCCATGCTCCTCATGCATTCAGCGCCCCTTATGGTCACCACCCTTTGGTCAGCCATCTTAGGGTCACCCCTTGGCCGACCAAAGCAAGGAGAGAGAGCCTCAGTGGGAGATGAATTCTATGTAAAATTTGTAGGAAAATGATACATAGGGATTTACTTGTATACCCTTTCTTGGAACCCAAGTTTTGTAAGCCTATATAAAGGCCCCCTCTCATGTATTTTTGTTGATTATTAGTGAATGAAAATTTTCTTGAGTTCTTCTCAAATTACTATGTGATTTACTATGTGAAGGGTATCTGTGTAATCCCTACCCCTGTGCCCTACCTCTAAGCCTCCAATAAGAAACCCTAGCCGCTCCCTGCTACAAGCCCTGGATGCCCATCTCTTGGTCGCCCACCTCCATCTTCTCTTCCCCTGGCTTCCTTCAACCTTCAACCTTGTTTTTTTTTTTCCTTGTCTTCTAAACCCTTGTTAGGTGTTTTGCAGGTCCCTCAGAGTTCACGAATCCAGGATTCCATCTAACTAGCTTTCGAATCAGTGGATCGAAAGCCATGGATCTGCAAGATCTCAAGCTTATTTTTCTAGGCCGCATCCAGGATCATAGAGTGAACTCTTCATGGATTGATCTTCTAATCACTGCCAGGTACACCCCCTTGCCTCATCAGTTGTGGTATTGCAGAAAAGCTAGCCTTACCAGGGCTTCTTAGGCTTGGCGATCCTTCTCTTTCACTATTTAGGTATATTTCTGCGTGCATGTGCTTCTGACTTTTCTATAGAATCACCTGCTTAGTTTCTTGGCTCAAAATTCAGGATATAAACTCCTAACTTAATGCTTGATAACAGAAAAATAGTTTCCATGCATAATTAGTCCCGCATCAGTTACTATGTTCCAAATGTTATCAGAAATATTATTTTTATACCCTTGTTATTATAACAAAGTTTTGAAATTAATATAAAGAGTAATGAATGCTTGATGTGAACTTTAAGGTGTAACCACAAGCGCACGGTGTGCAAAGTAGCACGTCTAGCGAGTACGGGTCGATCCTATGAGAAATTTGTATCTGAACTGTGTTCAAATCCTCACTTAGATAGGCTGACAAGAATGAGCAAAAGTTAATTAAATCGATGAAATAAATGATCTAAAGATCTAGGACTTTTGAATCCACTAGACTAATGAATTCGAAAACTTTTTAAGGGATCTCTTTTATAAAACCTTTCAACTTCTTTTTTTGTAATAACCAAGTATGGATTATGAAGAGATTTCACTCAACTATAACCCATCAAGATTTTACAAGGAAAGAAAGAAAGAAACGAAAAATAAATTATTAAGCTATCTATCTTTCATCCTTTGTGCACCAAATCAAGCATGAACTATGAAGGGATTGAAACCCAACTATAGCTCATCAAGTCTTGGCAAGAAGTTTAAAAAGGGAAGATAAACTCTAAAAATTAAAGCCCGAAAAGAAATCCAAAGAAGGGCTTGTAATCATGGTCTAGCTTCATCATCAATCCTAGGGGGTTCGCTTAGCTAGACATGATTAAAATAAAACTTTAAAAATTATTAAAAAAATTAATTAAAATCAATTAACTACTTGCTAAAATTTAAATTGTAGAATTTAAATGCAAAATTAAAAACTATCCTAATTACAGGAATTTAAACAGCATAAAATAAATTACAAGAATATAATAATAAAAGCTATAATTGTAGGAATGCAAATTGCATAAAATAAATTTCAGAAATTAATTTAATCTAATGCTTAAGAAAATAAGAACAATTTAAAAAAGAAATAATTTTTTTTATTGCAAAGAAAATAATCTAATAACAGAATATTTAACTCCTAAGCCATTAATAGGGCTTGGAGTTAAAATAAAAATAAAAAGAAAACTAAAACTCTCTATGAAAAGATGGTAAGAAGGGATGGGAAGGAGAAAGGAAAAAAAATGGCGGGCTCTGGCTTCTGCTCCTTCTTCCGCTCACTTCTACGAGCTCCTCGATGTTGGATGATGGGTCTTTATTTATAATAGAGTTGGACATGTGACCCCTTGGGAAATCCCCGTTGGGCTCTGGTATCAATTTCTTATGGTTCTCTCTCTTCATTCCCGTGACCAACATAGCCACCGCTCTCTCATCCCATTTAAACTACTTCGACGTTATCCCAACTGAACCTTTGGTGTTATCCTTCGAACATCCAAGCTCCCGATAATAGTTGGATGCTGGTGCTAAGATCGGTGAAGTAGTCATGCGGTGGACTGGTGGCATGGAGAACAGGGTGACGATAAATAGAGGATGAGGTAGTGGCAAGACTCGGAGAAGGAGGAGCCATGGTGTGGCCATGACGGTGATGTTGGGTTTTCCGATGGCTTGGGCGAATGGTGGTTGAAGATGGAAAGAAAGCGACCGTGATGAATCCCATGGGAGTAACATGTGGTAGCATTAGATAGAGATGGCCAGTGGATGGAATCGGAGAAGAAGGCTTTTCCGGTGAGTTGGTAGTGGTAAGGATGATCATGGGAGTGGTAGCATGGAGGAATGACGATCCGGGGAAGGATCACGATGACCGGAAGAGCAGGGGAGGAAAAGCAGCAATCAATGAAGAAGACCGGCAATGTTGGCAGCGAAACAAGTAGTGGCAACAGGATATCGGAGGAGAAAATGGGAAGAAGATGACCGTGGCTCTTCCTTGGATCCATTTTCGACCATTTTTGGACCTCCGGCAACTTCTCAGATGATGAAGAGCTTCTTGGCAACGAGGGAAAGAGATTCGGTAGCTCCCCTAGTGAAGACATGGCTTGGGGAGGTCTGTGGTCCATGGGCTAAACTTGTGGACCAACGGCAATGGACCGGTCAGGCACCTTGTGAACCTAGCAGTCGGTCCACCATGGACCGGTTGCTCTAATATTCGTTTAACAACTTCAAATTAAAATTATGGGTCCATTTGAACTCTAAGTTGAGCACTGTTCATGGCGTTGGATCCTAAAAATCATTCTCTTCACATTGGCAGGGTTCTTTTGTTAAAACACTACATAAAAATATTAATTTTAATGAAATAACATGGATATAATTAATAAATTAATGCACATATTACAAATTTTTATGCACTTATCAATGCTCTATTTTTGATTCTGATGAATTTTTTAGAATTGGTTTATTTGTTAATAGTCCTTTAGTTCCTTCATTCAATGATGAAGTTTTACTTGTTGAAAATAAGAAAAGAAAGAGAGAAGATATTAATGTCACTTTTCTCTGGCATTGTGGATTAGGTCATATTAGTGAGTCAAGGATAAACAAGTTATACAAAGATAAATTCTTTGAACCTTATGATTATTAATCATTAGAAACTTGTGAATCTTGTCTCATGGGTAAAATGACCAAATCTTCATTTACTGGTCATGGAGATAAGGCAACTGAGTTATTAGGGTTAATACATACAGATGTATATGGACCTATGTTAACTTAAGCTAGAGAAGGATACTCTTATTTTATCACCTTTATTGATGATTTATCTAGGTTTGGATATGTGTATTTTATAAAACATAAATCCAAAGCCTTGATAAATTTAAAGAGTATCAAAGTATGGTTAAGAAATAAACTAGAAAGAGCATTAAAATCTTTTAGTCAGATCGAGGAGGAGAATACTTATCTAGTGAGTTTCTTGATCATCTTAAAGACAAAGGCATTCTCTTAGAATGGACACCTCCATTCTCACCACAATTAAATATATAGCAGAAAGGATGAATTATACCTTGTTCGACATGGTAAGGTCCATGATGAGCTTCACTGATCTTCTAGTATCCTTTTGGGGTTATGCTTTTAAGATAGTTGCTTATATACTAATCAGAGTACCATCAAAAATAGTAGCTAGTACTCCATATGAATTATGGAAAGGCAAACGACCAAGTCTAAAATATCTTAAGATGTAGGGTTGCCCAGCTTATGTTAGAAATATATTTAAACATAAGCTGAGTGCTAGGACTGATAAATGTAGGTTCATAGGTTATCTTCAAGAAGGTATTGGATACCTCTTTTATCATCCTACTAAATAAAAAGTTTTTGTCAATAGGCATGCCACTTTCCTGGAAAAGAAATTTATCCAAGGAGGTAGTGGGAGGATACTTGAACTTAATGAAGTACAAGATTAACATACTCTTATAAACAATCAACCTCAAATTCCTCAATGATAACTATCTATTAATAAGGTACCACCAAAATGCACACCTCCTCTCTACAAGTCAGAGAGAGTATGGATGTACCTCTTAGATATGTCTTTGTCATTAGTAATGATAATGAAGCCAACATCATTCAAGATGATGATCCTTTGACCTATACGGAAGCTGTCAAGAGTAAAGACTCTAACAAATGGCTTGATGCCATGAAATCTGAAATGGACTCCATGAAGACCAACCAGGTTTGGACCTTGGTTGATCCACTTGAGGGAGTAAATCCAATAGGGTGCAAATGGGTCTTCAAAGGAAGATTGGAGTAGATGGCTAAGTAAAAAGCTACAAGGCAAGGCTAGTGGCAAATGATTTCAAGCAAAGACATGAAATTGACTATGATGAAATATTTTTGCTAGTAGCTATGCTCAAGTCCATTAGAATTTTGCTTGTTATAGCTGCATACTATGATTATGAAATATAGAAAATGGATGTAAAGACTACTTTTCTTAATGGGTATCTTGAGGAAGAAGTCTATATGTCGCAGCCAGAAGGGTTTGTCTTAAGTGAGAGACTAAACCAAGTATGCAATCTTAAGAAATCCATTTATAGATTAAAGCATCGAGGAGTTGGAACATCTGATTTGATGAACAATTAAGAAATTTGATTTTGTCAAAAATATGGATAAACTATGTGTGATAAAAAGACAAATGGGAGTGCTATTGTCTTCTTAATATTATATGTTGATGACATACTTATCATTGGAAATAATATTCTAATATTGCAATCGGTTAAAGCTTAGCTATCTAAATAGTTTTCCATGAAGGATTTGGAAGTAGCATCCTATATACTAGGTATAAAGATCAATAGAAATAGATCAAAGAGGATACTCAGCTTATCTCAATCCAGGTACATTGACATAGTATTGAAAAGATTCAATATAGAGAAAAGTAAAAGGAGTTACTTGTCTATGAGTCAAGGCATATATCTTTTTAAGAAGATATCTCCTATGATACCTGAAAAGAGACCAAGAATGAGTAAGATTTCTTATGTTTTAACTATAAGATCAATCATGTATGCCATGTTATGTACCAGTCCTGATGTTGCTTATGCCTTAGGCATAGCAAGTAGATTCCAAGCTGATTCAGAGGTGGATCATTAGAAAGCTGTGAAAAATATCTTAAGTATCTTAGAAGGACTAAAGATTTTTTTTAATATATAGAGGATCAGATTTAAAACTAGAAAGCTATACTGATTCTAGTTTTCAATTAGATCCAAATGATGGCAAATCCATATCAGGATATGTCTTTACTCTATATAAAGGCACAGTGAGTTAAAAAAGAACCAAGCAACGAACTGTAGCTGACTCAGTTATTGAGATAGAATGTATATGTTGACTCTGGTCTTGATTTTGATGATTGACAAAATATTTAAGTATATATGAGTACTAATTATGTGTTTTAATATGTTTATCAGATCTTAGTACTCATCCATGTTGAATGAAGAAATACATGTTTTTCAGTTGAAGGATATCCTTAAATTAATGGAAAATCAAGTTATAAGGACTTTGGAATATAAGGAAGACTTGGAATGACTTAAAGTTTGATTTTGAAGAAGTTTCAATAAGTTTCAGCACTGGCATAAGCAAATATCGATACCTGGAAACTAAGTATCGATACCTGAAGATCAAGTGTCGACACCTGCAAACCAAATGTCGACACCTGCAACTCAAGTATCGACTCACCTATCTCAAGTGTCGACACTTGAAGTAATGGCTAGTTTTCAAAAAGTTGTAGAATTTCTCCAACTTGCTTCAAACGGCCATATTTTTTTCCCCAATGGCCATCTATGATTTGGAGAGCTATATAAACATCAAAAATCAATTGGAAAAGTAATCCTTTGGTAAGATCATTGAATATCCTCCAAGGATTCAAGAGTTGAGTGGTTCAAGCCTTCAAGCTTCAAAGTTTCAATGAGAGCATCCAAAGTTCACATCATCAAGCTACAATCAAAGGCTTCATCAACTTGAAGACAAGATCTTCATCAACAATTAAGGGCTTCAAAGAGATATTTGCTTTATTTTAGAAATCTTTAATTGTACTCTTTCATATTGTTCTTACATTGTTTACCTAAGGTTTTTGGTGAGCCTTAGAAAACCAAAGAGATTTTTGGTGAGCCTTGGAAAACTAATTAGATTCTTGGTTAGCCCGCAAAACCAAGGAAGATTGTTGGTGAGCCTTAAAACCAATTAGGTTCTTGGTTAGCCTGCAAAACCAAGCGAGGTTTTGATTTGTAAGCCTTATGAAAATAAGTTGGGTTTTGATTAATGAGCCCGGAAAACTAATCGACTGTAATCTTGATGATTATAGTTAAATTTTGAAGGAAAACTTAGAAAGTGGATATAAGTGCCTTGGAGTACACCGAACCACTATAAAATTTTGTGTTTGTATGTGATTGCTCTTTATTACTTGCTTTTTATCTCTTGCATTTAATTTACTATTATTCACTGCATATTCATTTTGAGCTTAATCACTTTGCTTCATAAACATATCAAGACCAGTACATAATTGTTTAAATTTTTGAAAGATCCAATTCACCCCCCCTCTTGGGTTGCATCATCTCTGGGCAACAATATAGCTGCTAGTAAAGCTGATAAGAAAGTTGTTTGGATGAAAATGTTCATTTCGAAGTTGGGTGCAGTTCCTATAATACAACAAATGGTGCCACTTTATTGTGATAACACTGGAGCTATTGCATAAGCTAAGGAACCAAGTTGTCATCAAAAATCCAAGTACATCTTAAGATTCTTCCATCTTATTCATGAGATCAGTGAAAGGCATGATTTAGAATGGTAGATACAAAGAGAACATAGTAGACCCATTCACTAAGGCCCTTCATAGCAATTTGATTGCCATTTAGATTATATGGGAGTTAAATACAAGGGTGATTAGCTTTAGTGCAAGTGAGAGATTAAAAGAATAATACTCTAAAATTCAATCATATTTCTTATAAAATAGGGGCTTATCTAGAAAATTTTCCTGATTCAAGTATGATATTAATAAAAGGTATTTTGTTTCATCATATATTGTCTTATACTTTATTGTTTGAGATTATGATGAACCCCATTGATGTGGCATGATCGCTGACGTGGAGGAACCGACAGGCGTGACATCAAGAGAAGACGCCACGTCGACTCTCCGGCTCGGATCCCACTACCGAGCTGAACTGAGCTCCCTCAGGATGGCAAGTCGAGCTCAGTCCTCTGCCAGGTTGAGCTCATGAGCTCGACGCCTAGGTTGGAGCCGCCTTCCGCCCTCCAGAGTGAGACCCTCGAAGGTTAGTGCCCTGCGGTCGAGGTCGAGCCAAGAGCTCACTCGTCGATGTGGAACCTCTCCGAGCGTGCGCCCTCTGGACCGGGTCTGCCTTTTGCCCTCCAGAGCGAGACCCTCGGAGGTTAGTGCCCTGCAGTCAAGGTCGAGCCAAGAGCTCACCCACCAATGTGGAGCCTCTCCAAGCGCACACCCTCTGGACCGAGTCCGTCTTCCACCCTCTAGAGCGAGACCCTCGAAGGTTAGTGCCCTGCGATCGAGGTCGAGCCAAGAGCTCACCCGCCGATGCGGAGCCTCTCCGAGCATGCGCCCTCGAGATCGGGTCTGTCTTCTACCCTCTAGAGCGAGACCCTTGGAGGTTAGTGCCCTGCGGTCGACGTCGAGCCAAGAGCTCACCCGTCGATATGGAGCCTCTCCGAGTATGTGCCCTCTAGACTGGGTCCATTTTCTTCCCTCCAGAGTGAGACCCTCGGAGGTTTGTGCCTTGCGGTCGAGGTCGAGCTAATAGCTCACCTGCCAATATGGAGCCTCTCCGAGCACGCGCCCTCTGGACCGGGTTCACCTTCCGCCCTCTAGAGCGAGACCCTCGAAGGTTAGTGCCATGCGGTCGAGGTCGAGCCAAGAGCTCACCCACCGATGTGGAGCCTCTCCGATCGCTCACCCTCCAGACTGGGCCCGGACCTCGCCGTCCTCCACCTAGGTGTCCCCGTGAGCTCGGAGCACCTAGGCTGGAGTGAGCCTTGCCATCCCAGCTCGGCCTCAGCCCGGACGAAGACTTCACCAGCTGAGGACACTGGTGAGCTGCCCAAGGACCGTACCAGAGCGCCCCCCAGGCCGTACTGACCGTCTGAGATTGCCAGTTACACCAGAGAGGTAGGCAGCACATTGATCGAGATGCTACATTCCTCACCAACCACTCAAATCACCCAAGAAAGAAGGCCAAACGGGAGATTCAAACCCCGCGGGTGGTGGCCTGCCATTCGAGGCATCCCAAATTTCCTGGAATGAGGCAACCAAGAAGAATGTCGGAGTGCCTGACAATGCACCTTATCATGAATCAGGAAAGGCTCCCTAGGACACCGCCACATGCGCTTGACCGCCCGGCGGGGATCCCGAGACAAGCACCAAATGGTAACCAAGTTCACAGCAAACCCGGAGGTAACACAACAACTCCAAGGGACCCAAAAGAACTCCAAGAAAGAAAAAAAGGAAAAAAAAAAGCCAACCCCCACCAAGAGGAGGGGGGGCACCACCATCACCACCACAAGCACAAGCGCAAGCCCGACCAAGAGGGCGAAGCATCGCTACCACCACTGATGAAGGGAAACGAGGGGTACAAGGAGAGGCGAAGGAATAGAGCATTCCTCTGTCCCCTCTATCAATCTCTCCCTGCAATGTTTACACCTTCATGCATATCTTTTACTCCTCCTAGTACGGAGTCCATCAAGAGGGGACCGACCAGGAGGATCTGTTCCCCTAGATCGTCACTGACTTGATCATCGGAGTACCCCCACCGAAAACCCCGGCCCGGGTCTCTAACCGTTGTCTCGCAGGCTCAAGAGCGGGGGACTGCCAGGCAGTGAGGCGACTGCGCACAAAGCGGAGGCCCAGGAATCGAGAATGGCGGGCGGCAGGAGGAGCACACTCCGGCGCTGGCAGCAGTTACAGGCCACGACGATCTTGGCAGCAACAGATTGGTGCGCCAGGTAGGGGGGAAGACGGGCATGACTAAGTACTTCATCACTCCCCAAGTCAACATGCCACAGAAGAGCGGTGACGACACAAGCTGGAAAGATCAACAAATTGGCGATCTTCTCTAGGCCTCTCCAGTATGTCACTCCCTCCGTCTCCTTCGACGGGGAATCTACTAACAAAACCATCAGGCATGCAGTGAAAGCACGCCTGGAGAGGCATGAGCGCAGGCTGGTGCGGTTTCCCCATCGGTCCATCAGCATGTGAGGCTCAGCTGTTGAGCCCCTGGACTACAATGTCTGCCACTAGTGGAGCCCTTCACTAGCCATAGTGAGGCGGAGTGTCTTCGCCTCCACTGTGATCATGGCCACGATATTGAAAGACACTGCGATCGTGCGCAGGAGATCGAGAAGCTCATCGGAGAGACCGACCTCCAAAGGTTTGTGGGGGGGAGACCTCAAGCAGGGGCCCCAAGCGCTCGCCATTCTCTTGTCAGCTTCGACCACCGATGCTCACCCCACCGCGAAACTGATGGGAGCGATTGCCTGAGGAACTGTGCACACGCCTGAGAAGACTCGGGGGGCAGGACAACCTGAGGTTGATTCCCCTGCCATGAGGGGAAGAGAAGGCGAGCAAAGATACCACGGCCATCGGGATGGCGATCATGAACCACCGCAGGAAGGCCCCCATGAGGTGGCCTAAGTTCCACCCTGAGGGATCCATTACCTCGAAGCGTTTGATGGCATCAGGCTCCCCCATGGGAGGTGGGCCTGCAACCTACAAAGATGCCCCTAATAAGGTAAGTTTCCCTACCAACGATCGTGATAACGATTTTTTCCCTTTGCACGGGTATTCGCATGTTTTACAGGAAAGGACCAACTCCTAGCATCCCCGAGCCTAGCTCCAGGACGTAGAAGGATATCTGAGCCACGTAGCTCTCCAACTCCAAGCATCCCCAAGCCCCACTCTAGGATGTTGAGGGATATCTGAGCCATGTAGCTCTCCAACTCCCAGCATCCCCGAGCCTAGCTTCAGGATGTAGAGGGATATTCGAGCCACGTAGCTCTCCAACTCCAAGCATCCCCGAGCCCAGCTCCAGGATGTAGAAGGATATCTGAGCCATGTAGCTCTTTAACTCCAAGCATCCCCGAGCCCAGCTCCAGGATGTAGAGGGATATCTGAGCCATATAGCTCTTCAACTCCCAGCGTCCCCGAGCCCAGCTTCAGAATGTAGAGGGATATTCGAGCCACGTAGCTCTCCAACTCCAAGCATCCCCGAGCCCAGCTCCAGGACATAGAAGGATATCCGAGCCACGTAGCTCTCCAACTCCAAGCATCCCCGAGCCCAGCTCCATGACGTAGAGGGATATCCAAGCCATGTAGCTCTCCAACTCCCAGCATCCCCGAGCCCAGCTTCAGGATGTAGAGGGATATTCAAGCCACGTAGCTCTCCAACTCCAAGCATCATTGAGCCCAGCTCCAGGACGTAGAAGGATATCCGAGCCACATAGCTCTCCAACTCCAAGCATCCCCGAGCCCAGCTCTAGGACGTAGAGGGATATCCGAGCCATGTAGCTCTCCAACTCCCAGCATCCCCGAGCTCAGCTTCAGGACATAGAGGGATATTCGAGCCATGTAGCTCTCCAACTCCAAGCATCCCTGAGCCCAGCTCCAAGACGTAGAAGGATATTGGAGCCACGTAGCTCTCCAACTCCAAGCATGCCCGAGCCCAGCTCTAGGACGTAGAAGGATCTTCGAGCCACGTAGCTCTCCAATTCCAAGTGTCCCAGAGCCCAGCTCCAGGATGCCAACCCAAGATCGGAGCTCAGATCTCTGGTCAAAGAATCACCGAGCCAAGTAGCTCTCCATCTCAAACATCTTCGAGCCCAGCTCCGGGATGCCAAGGGATCATGGGGCCACATAGCTCCCATCAACGCCTCGAGCTTAGCTCCATGGCACCAAAGACCTGAGCCAAGATCTCAGGCAACCCCCTAGGTCTGAGCCTAGCTCCACGTCCAGAAAGGCCTCGAGCCTAGCTCCCAGGCAATCAAGACCGATAACCCCCTTCTCTGATCTTCCCACTCGAAAAGAAGACGATAGGGGAAGGAAAGAAAGAGAACAAAGGGGGGAGCCCAGCAGCCCCCTTCTCTGATCTCCCCACTCGAAAAGAAGACGAGAGGAAAAGGAAAGAAAGAGAACAAAGTGGGGGTACAACCAGCATCCTCTCCTCTGATCTCCCCACTCTAAAAAAAAAATGAAACAACAAAAAAAAAAAGAGAGAGAAGGAGAGTGGGGAAGGAAAGAAAAAGAGAACAAAAATAAAATACAGCATCGTCGAAGCTACCACTTTAAGCAGCTCTCAGCAACCATCGTCCCCGAGCCCAGCTCTAGGAAACCTTCTCAAGACCAGAGCTCAGATCTCCGGCCAAGAGAACTTCGAGCCACGTAGCTCTTAGCAACCATCATCCCTGAGCCCAACTCCAGGACACCTTCTCAAGACTGGAGCTCAGATCTCCGGCCAAGAGAACATCGAGCCACGCAGCTCTCAGCAATCATTATCCCCGAGCCCAGCTCTAGGACACCTTCTCAAGACCGGAGCTCAGACCTCCGGCCAAGAGAACTTTGAGCCATGTAGCTCTCAGCAATCATCGTTCTCGAGCCCAACTCCAGGACACCTTCTCAAGACTGGAGCTCAGAACTCCGGCCAAGAGAACTTCGAGCCATGCAGCTCTCAGCAACTATCTTCCCTGAGCCCAGCTCCAGGATACCTTCTCAAGACCGGAGCTCAGATCTCTGGCCTAGAGAACTTTGAGCCAAGAAGCTCTTAGCAACCATCATCCCCGAGTCCAGCTTCCGAACGCCAACCCGAGACGGGGCTCAGACCTCCGGCCGAAGGACCTCCGGGCTGCATGGCCCTCAGTCAACGGCACCTCCAAGCCCAGTGGCCCTCAAGTGTCATGACTTAACCTCAAGTAAGGTGAAACCCTTCTCCCTGAGCTCCCCATACAAAAAAGAAAAGAAAGAGAAGAGAAGAACCAAGCAAAGAAGGCGGATGAGAAAGCAACTCAAGTTTCATTGATTAAGCCCAAATTACAAGTGTCTTCTGGGCCCCCGACATGCCGGGTGACCCCAAACAAGTACAAGAAATAAAAAGTACAAAGCGAAGCAAGGAAGAAAAGGGTCACTCCATGCCGGCCGGCTTCGCTACCGGATCCTGAGGCCGAGAGCTCCTGCCCTCAGAAGTCTTTGGCTGAGCTGCACTAGCCACGGAAGGGCCACCCTCAGTCGGTGTTTGAGGCTCTGAGCCTGCGCCTCCCACGATGACCTCCTCATTAGCCTCCTCCTCCATGGCCGAAGGGTACTCGAGGCAGCCACGGTCCTTGTCAAGAACAAGCGCCTCGACCCGGTCGCACAGGTACATAAAACCCTTATAAAAGGAGTTCGATGCCATCTACTAGATGTCAGCGACAAACTCCTCCAAAGCCTTAAAGTCGGCGATGGCATTCTCAGCACCCTTCGTGGCCTCGGTGGCCACCCTCTTCGACTCGGCGGCCTCCAGCCTAGCTACCTCCATCGAGTTGGTTGCTGTCTCTGCTACCTTCTCAGCAGTGGCAAGTTTCTCCTTCACGGTTGCCAGTTCCGCCTCGGTAGCTCGGGCGATCTCCGTGTGCCGATCGACCTCGGCACTATACCAATTCAATTTCTTCTCGACGATGGAGAGGTCGTCGATCGCCTTCTTTGAGCGGCTCAGCTCTAGATTGCAAGCCGTCAAGAGCCCTTTCACTCACCCCTCAGCATCGACGAGCCCTCTTTCGAGGTCCTTGATCTTCTTCTTGAGGGCCCCGTTTGCCCCAACCTTCTCCTTCAGGTCGACCTTCAAAGATTTGAGCTCGGCAGCCTATTGTTGCTTGAGACACTCCCTGCTCTGGAAGTGGCCCCTAATGTAGAGGACCTCAGCACGAATCTGCACCATAAAAAAAAAAAAAAAAGAAAAAAGAGAAGAGGTCAGCAAAAAAAAAATAAAAAGAAAAAGATGAATGAATGAAAATGAAATGAAAAATAAATGAAGGAAGTGGAAGAGCTCACCGAATACAACTGAGAAAAGAAGATTTTGAAGACATCGACCACCTGCATCTTGACCATCTCTTGCTGGTCGCATTCCTGGATGGAGAAGTCCATAAAGCATTTGACAAGCTCGGGGCTCCGGAGGATCGAGTTCTCTGGCCCCATCCTAAAGGGGAGATGGCGCCGCGCCTCCACCCTCTGGCTCTCTCCGTGAGTGGGCGGTCTTGCACTGCTGACCGAAGGGCCCCGTGGGACAGGCTGGGAGGCCGGTGCCGGTGCAGGCGGCACCTTTGTCATGGCCTTGGATGTGGTCCGGGTCTCCTCACCCCTGGCATCGGTGACCGGCGGACTCAGAGGATGGCAGGGCGCAGCAGTAGCAGCGGCAGCCCTTGCCCGAACTACCACCTCGGGCTCTGCAGCGGGGGCCTGCTGGGCGGGCCTCGGTGCCGTGGGAGCTACCCTCTCCTCCGGCACAGGAGCAGCATGGGTCACCTCTGAGCTTGGGCCAGTAGCGACGGTTGAGCTTAGACCGATCACCCCCTTGGGGGCGACCACAGAAGCGCTCTCACCCCGGGCCCGCCTGGAAGCGGGCTCCCCGACCAGCTCGGTTGGTGGCCTCTTCTTGGTAATGGCCAAAAGATCATTCTCAGAGAAGATCATACCTGCATGCAAATCACACAGTGGTCAAAACATGTGGAAATCAACATAAGAAGTGCAGGAAAGAAGGAAAAGAAAAAGGTCAGGTCAAACTCACCCGACCCATTTGTTGGGTCGACCCTGGAGTCGGTGAGGTTCTGGTCAGAAAACAGGACCTTGAGAGGAGGAATCTGCGTGGTGCGGAGCTGCTCGTAATCATCTCAGTCAGCTATATCGATCGTAGAATTTTGGTTGGGGGACTTGTCCGGATCGCTTCAGACCCAATCAAACCCCTCGACCTCGATAAAGAAAAACTTACTCTTCCATCCCTTGACGGAAGAGGGGAGCTCAAACTTAATGCCCTTCGGATGAAAAGACAAAGACCACCACCTATCCTCGGTTGGGTGGTGCTTCAGGGCAAAGAAAGCCTTGAACAAAGAGAATCAAGCCACGAATCCATGAAGATGGAAAAGCACGATGAAGGAAAAAATGACCCTAATAGCGTTTGGCACCAGCTACGCTGGGACCAATCGATAATTGTCTAAGACTGACAGAAAGAAAGGATGGAAGGGAAAGCGGAGACCTCCAGCGATGGTCCCCTCATAGAAGGCAAGACGGGCTAGGCCACTCGAAGTGACCCGTTCACCCGAACGAGGGATTGTAAGCCAGATAGAAGACGGGATGCCATAGACATCCCGGACAGTCCTGAGTTCCCCGGTGGTGATCGTTGAGGTGACCCCACCAGGACCTGCAGGCCGAACAGACTCGAAAGTAGGAGCAGAAGAAGGAGGAGGCAAAGAAGGCCCAGATCCCGGTTCCTTGATGAGAACCAGACCATGAGGACACCTCCTACTGAGCTCAAAGCGAGCTACATCTTCCCCCCCACCGATGGAAGAAAAGGAGGACGCCAGCCTCCACTCGAAAGGATCGGCCTCGCCCAAATCAATAGAAGGGTGGAAGCCCAGACCAAAATGGGACATCCTCAAGGACAAAGGAAAGGAAGGACTCAAAGTAGATGACCGGAAAGGAGACCGCAGACCCCGGGAAAGAATCCTGTTTTCGTGGGGGAAGGAGGAAGAAGAAGCTGACCTATTGCCTTAGAAAGACTCGGGGCGACTAGAAAGAAGTAGAATCTTGGGCACGGTGGCAGCAGGCACGGAGAATTCAAAAAGAATGGATGGTTCGGGCAAGGCCATCCTTTCATTTCGAAGTGACCCAAGGGATTCGTACCGATTCAACCGCTCCACCAACGGATCTGTGCCATGTGCCACCCATCGATGAGAATGGCATCCTGGCCGCTCTGCATTATGCGCCAACATTAACTGCTCCTCAGACATGGCCACATGGCATCACCGCATTGGCTCGCAGGGTCGGTCCCTAAACCGCCAGCAATCATGGCCATCATCATGCCAGATTTTTGCCTTTCCATGTCAGCACCGCAATTACTCCCTCTGACCCGAGCGCCACGCACCAACGAGTCTCAGAAGTGGAGGGCAAATGATGTGACAGGATCGCTGACATGGAGGAACTGGCAGGCATGACGTCAAGAGAAGATGCCACATCGATTCTTCGGCTCGGATCCCACTACTGAGCTGAGCTGAGCTCCCTCAGGATGGCAAGTCAAGCTCAGTCCTCCACCAGGTCGAGCTCATGAGTTCGATGTCTAGGTCGGAGCCGCCTTCCACCCTCTAGAGCGAGACCCTCGAAGGTTAGTGCCCTACGGTCGAGGTCGAGCCAAGAGCTCACCCGCCGATGTGGAGCCTCTCCGAGCATGCACCCTCTAGACCGGGTCTACCTTCCGCCCTCCAGAGCGAGACCCTCAAAGTTTAGTGCCCTGCGATCGAGGTTGAGCCAAGAGCTCACTCACCGATGTGGAGCCTCTCCGAGCGCATGCCCTCTGGACCGGGTTCGTCTTCCGCCCTCCAGAGCGAGACCCTCAGAGGTTTGTGCCCTGCAGTCGAGGTCGAGCCAAGAGCTCACCCACCGATGTGGAGCCTCTCCGAGCGCGTGCCCTCTGGACCGGGTCCGTCTTTTGCCTTCCAAAGCAAGACCCTCGGAGGTTAGTGCCCTGTGGTCGAGGTCGAGCCAAGAGCTCACCTGCCGATGTGGAGCCTCTCCGAGCGCATGCCCTCTGGACAGGGTCCATCTTTCGCCCTCCAAAGCAAGATCCTCGGAGGTTAGTGCCCTGCAGTTGAGGTCGATCCAAGAGCTCACCCGCCGATGTGGAGCCTCTCCGAGTGCGCGCCCTCTAGACCGAGTCCTCCTTCCACCCTCTTGAGCAAGACCCTCGGAGGTTAGTGCCCTGCGGTCGAGGTCAAGCAAGAGCTCACCCACCGATATGGAGCCTCTCTGAGCATGCACCCTCCAGACCGGGCCCGCACCTCACCCTCCTCCACCTAGGCATCCCCATGAGCTTGGAGCGCCTAGGCTGGAGTGAGCCTTGCCGTCCCAACTCAGCCTCAGCCCAGATGAAGACCTCACCAGCCAAGGACACCGGTGAGCCACCCGAGGACCGTACTGGAGCACCCCCTAAGCCGTACTGACCATTTAAGACCTCCAGTTACACCAGAAAGGCAGGCAGCACATTGATTGAGACACTACATTCCTCACCAACCACTAAAATCACCTAAGAAAGAAGGCCAACCGAGAGATTCAAACCCCGTGGGCGACGGCCTAGCATTCGAGGCACCCCCAAATTTTTCGGAACGAGGCAACCAAGAAGAGTGTCAGAGTGCTTGATAACGCACCTTATCATAAATCAGGAAAGACTTCTTAGGATACCACCGCATGCGCCTGACAGCCCGGCGGGGATTGCGAGACAAGCACCAAATGGTAACCAAGTTCACAGCAAACCCGGAGGTAACACAACAACTCCAAGGGACCCAAAAGAACTCCAAGAAAGAAAAAAGGAAAAAAAAAAGGCAACCCCCACCAAGAGGAGGGGGGGCACCACCATCACCACCACAAGCACAAGCGCAAGCCCGACTAAGAGGGCGAAGCATCGCTACCACCACCGATGAAGGAAAACGCGGGGTACAAGGAGAGGCGGAGGAATATAGCATCCCTCTGTCCCCTCTATCACTCTCCCCATGCAACGTTTACACCTTCACACACATCTTTTACTCCTCCTAGTACGGAGTCCATCAAGAGGGGCCCGACCAGGAGGATCTGTTTCCCTAGATCATCACTGACTTGATCATCGGAGTGCCCCTATCGAAAACCCTGGCCCGAGTCTCTAATCACTATCTTGCAGGCTCAGGAGCGGGGGACCGCCAGGTGGCGAGGTGACTACGCACGGACCGGAGGCCCGCGAACCGGGAACAGCGGGCGACAGGAGGAGTGCACTCCGGCGCTGGCAGCAGCTACGGGCCACGGTGATCTTGGCGGCAACACCCATAAATTATGATAATGATCTTAGGGTTATGATGGAGTTCATAACATTGAGTCCTAAGATCTAATAAATCCTAATTTAAAATATTCCCAGTCATAGGATCATCGAGTCGGGGATCGATGTTTCCGGAAAAACTGGTACATCCTATATATGCTTGATGGAGAGTGTGGTTGGTCTCACAACCACTTATGTAAGGACACTAATACTAGGATGTGGGTGCTCATCAAGGTATGAGTTCATTAAATTGATCCATCATGAGAATATCTTATGGAAGTCTTAATTGTCAAAAGATGATTTTCTTAATAGAAGTTGTGTAAGTAATCTTAGACCTGAGACCACTATGGTATCTTATACATATAAATCCATATTTTGGTTTATACTCATTCATGATTCAATAGTCATGTACAGGATATTCATGGATATGGTGAATTGTGTATGAAGGTTATGAGTAGGTCAACAAGGAAACGATCACTCTTGGTAAGAGAAATATTTATCCCATATAATCTCATCAAAGATGACTTAAGAAGTCTTTTGATCAAAGCATGATGAAATTAAAAAAGGATTTCTAATTTTTCATCGGTCAAGTCTTCATTAGTGATTTGAGATTTGAATGTATAAAGTATGAGGGTTTGACAATTTTTCATATCCATCACTTATTTGGGATGAGGAAAGATCGAAGGATTGAATTACATGGTAACTTACCATTGAATGGTATTTTGATAATTTCTTCCAAATCCCTTATCTTCTAGGTAGGTATGACACATTGCTAGACATCAATCATGTCTTGTAGGTTATCATGAATCAAATTGATTAAATTCATGAGTCAAATTGAAAGATCGTTCAAAATAGCAGCTAGGATTAGCACAATTTGACCAAATTTGATTAGTTGATTTCTAATTGAACTAAATCGACATAAACCTAGACCTACTACTAGCTAGATAATGAGCCCAAAGGATCACACATATTAAGGAATTGATCAAGGAAGTCATTTATATTTTTATTAGGATCATAGGATCCTAATTGGCTAGCTAATTAACATACTAGCTTATGTAGGCTAGCCTAACTCCTAACTAATTAGATTGGGTCTAAATGCTAGCTATCAAGATTAACCAATTTGAGTAAGACTTTAATTACGTTGAGCCTTAAGTGAGGTAGTCAAATTGGAATTTATCCTAATTTATCACCCTTTATCCATTAATTAAACCAAGAGTCCCAAGGGCATGGGACTCTTGGTACCATATTGGTGCTTAAATAAAGAGGCGCAGAAGGACCAAGAGTCCTTCTACAAATTAATCACTTTTATGTGATAAGGCTTATCCCCTATCCTATCCATTGGACACCCAAATTTTCTAGAATTGGCCAGTCAATTGATGTAAGAAGGGCATGAATAATGAAGGGATGCGACACTTCATGTATATGGCTTATGGATAGAGTCCTTCTACCTGCTAATCACTTTTTTCTAGATAAGCTCACTATTTGATATGCCTATTGGGATATGGGATCATGTCTTAAATGTAAAATTAAGAATTAATTATCAGATTTTCTCGAAGAGTTGCGATAAGCAACTCTTGGCACCAATAATTAGTGAAATAATATTTCACTTTGTACCTTTCTACCAAGGAACTCTTTTTGATTAAAGGGTCTTATCTGATATGTTAAATATCAGACAAGGGGTTGTTGAAAAGGTGTATCAGGCACCTACTCTCTTCTTATTTAAAGGCTTCAGTGATTGAAGCCAAGGTATCCAAAAGTTGTCTTGATAATTCTCTTCCTTCTCTTGTTAGGACTAGTCTATTATTTTAAGACAAGTCCGCAATTTTAAGGCAAGGGCTTAAGAAGAGAATTTAAAAGGATAATAGGATAGTAAGAGAGTTTTTGGAGAGATACTAAGCTACTCTTTGAAAGGAAGAAGGTCCTAGAAGGGAGAAAAGGCTATAGAATGAAGAAAGGCTGCCGAAAGGAGTCAAGCAAGCAAGAGAAGTGCTTCCTTGGTTCAGTTCCTGTGTGGATAACCTTTAGAGGGTATACACTTATATACCTTATGGAAAGAAAAGGATATAAGTGTTACAAGTGTTCTTCTATTTCTAAATATTTTATCTTATTAATTGATATAATTAAGGGAGTCTAGGTCTAGGGTTTCAGTTGACTAGGATTTCTAGGTTTAAAATTTTTGAAATCTGATCTTCATTGCACTATCAAAACCCAACAGGTGATGGCTCCAAGTGTCTAGGATTAGTTTAGATCCTAAGGCTAGGATTGGTTTGGGTCTAGGATAGAGGTTCAGCCCTTCATGGGCTCGAGGTCCAGGATTTTGGATCTTGAGGAGGCTAATTCAATATTGGATTGGGTTTAGGTCCAAGTGGGTGTAAGAGTGGGTCAACTCATAGGTGTACAAGGACTTGGGTGAGTGCTCTCCTGATTGAATTAATCTTGGGAGAGTTAGAGTAAGGTTAGGTTTATGTATGCTATTCCTAACTGGATTTGGAGGGCCTTTTGGTCTAAAAAGGGCACACCATGTAACCTAATATTTTGGAGCGAATTTAATATGAACTCAATATTCTCCCTAAGCCTCTCCCTCCTCTCTCTCCCTCTCTCCTCACACCCCAAAAGAGGCTTCATGCCTAAGGAAGAAATAATGCCAAAGGAAAGCTAGCGGCAAGTAGATTTTTGCACTAGGAATTATACATGCTTGGTGTTCTCCCACATCAGGTATTTGTGTACCATCTGAAGAAGCAAGAAAGGCATCTTGATCTAGAGACTCTACACAGAAAGAGCCTCTTCAAAGGTGTTCCAAGAGTCCCAAGATAGAAGGACTTCATCACCTAAGTGGTTATTGTCGCTGGGAAATCTCTGCAAGAGTTTTGTGCATTGATTTTGGTGTTTGCCCTTTTTTCCATTCCATGCCAATTTCTAGCAGGTGTTAGGTGCTCCAAGATCCTTCTTAAAGAAGGACTCCTCATCCTAAATCGAGTTGGAGGTGCTGATTTAAGTTGGGCACACGATCAGCTTTGGCATGTGGAGTTGGATAAGGCTTAGGAGTCCTAGTCCAAGTAGGACTATTCTTACTATAGTCCTAAAATAGTTTTGGACTATCTCTAAGATGTGGGAAGATTGGTTTTTGGTTTGAAATTAGTGGAGACTCATCCTAGAGGGTCAAGGGCTCAAATAGAGTAGGTTTTGGACACCGACATGTGATGTACTTGGCTTAAAAAAAAATTTCACCTAGGAAAGATGTGAAGAGCTACTAGGGTTTGGCATTTGGCTACCCAAAAGAACTTCAATTGACATGAAACTTGTCAGAGGTGTTTGTCATTGAGTTTTGAACATCCAGGTGGAGTTTGATATCTAAAAGCATGTCTGAGATCTGATGAATCATGGACAAATGAACTGGGTCTTTGCAATAGGATTCTTGATGTGCTGTGGCCTAGGGCTTGATCTTTGGCTACCCAAAGGATATCGTATTGTCATAAAACTTAGTAGAGTGCTTCCTCACTGGTATCCTCAGTCCTACACATGAGCATGGTAGTCACAACACCTTGGTAAGCCAAAGTCTTGTGGATCTTTGATCGATCCACAAAAGATTTAAATCTTAAGTACTATCACTAGATGCTATAATGACCTACAATCAATTTGGTGGCCTTCAATTGGCTTTAAATGAAGAAGGATTATCCAATTATTCAAAATGACAAAAATGTTCATATTATAAGAAAAGTGAAAGGAGATGTAAAAGTAAAAATTTCATTATATAAAAAATTCATGGAAGCTATAAATGATAGTTACCAAAAAAGAATAACACACTAAAGAAAAGGAAAAACTTTTATAAAGGGGAGCTAATCTTCTTCAGCCTCCAAGTCCTTTATATATTCTATCTCATGGGTCATCACTTTATGGGATGCACAGCAAGGAATAATGAACTTCAAAAATTAGTACGTACTAATCGCTATCATAGGCGATCAAAAATAATTTACCAACTCAAACTATAGTTAGGATAAGTCGGGATCATTGATGGGGGACAATTATGAGATGATGCATTTCATATAAAATCAGTAATAATTAAATGAAAGATGAAGTAAATATATGCAGCTACTCATATAATGAACTAGGAATTCAAAGATAGGATTTTAAAATTTAAACTTGATTAGAAGAATAAACCATTCAAAGAAATAAAGAGAGGAGGACCTTCATGGTTAAGAAACCACTCAGATTAGGGTTTAGTTATTCTAATAATTGCATATCTGAAAGCCTATCTAAAGAGGGTTATCTGGCAATTAATATATATAACTTTAGCATTGGGAACACTCAAAGAAGAGCATTCCAGGATGACAGGGAGATTCTTTAGGTTGCAAGGCTTCTTGTATCTGGTTCTTTGGCATGGGAGACCTTCTTCTTAGGAGTCTAGAAGCCCAGGGATCCTGCAACAAAAAAAAATGTGGAGGGAGGTTAGAGAAAAGGGTTGACATGGAGAAGTGAAGAGAGGGATCTTTGAAAGATGAAAGGATGCACGGAGTAGTCTTGTTGAAGATCTTCTATGGCTTCATTTGGTTGACAACTCCTATCTTGACCTTGTAAAGAACTCCTTGGATGGTTGGCTTCATTATAGATGATGGAGATGTGAACTCTTGAGATGCTTCTTGTGTTGGCCGAATGGACTAAGAGGGATGGAGGAAACTAGGTTGAAGAGGGGAAGTTGGAAAGAGGAAGAACTCTAGGCCTCATGCCCACCTTCTCACAAGAGACCAAGCATTTAAGCAAGGGAAAACTCTAAGAAAATATTTTCTTCATTGATTCAAATTTCATAAGTGTTTACAATAAGGTTTGGAGCCTAATTTATAGACACCAAGCCATTAGAAATTTGAATTTTGAAATTCAAAAAATACAAAATGAGGGGAGAGAATGGTGGCCGACTTCATGAAGATGGGGTGCCATTTGTCGAGGGATTTGGGCCATTTCAAATTCCTTCTTCCTTGGGCGAGATTCCATTGTTATGTGCCCAGGTGATGTGGCAAAGAGGAATGATGAAGTGGCTTCTAAGTTGGTGAACCTATGGTCTATGCACCCACTAGTCTTCTTGACTTGGTTGAGCTGAAACCAGGTTGGTCTTGGCTGACTCTCCTTGACTCAATTACAATAAAGACTTAATTAAAGTAAATACTAGACTCAATTACCAAATTGAAATGAGTACAAGACTAATAGACTCAAATAAAAATTTATTACAGGACTCGAGCTCTCAATTTTCCAACCATAAAGAATCTTTCCTAATTTGGATCGGTTGGAGTCTTTTCCTGAGCCTGGTGCCTGCACCAATTCTTCCCGGGTGGGAGAAACTCGACCCTGTCGAGTAAGGATCGGTCTTACTGTTATATCTTTCTAGTAGGTCCGGGTCAATTTGCTGCAGATCCTCTCGGGTGATCCAGGAGTCCTCGGAATCGGATCATCCTTGCCAATGAACCAGGTAACGTTGATAGCCCTTATTTCTAGTGGTAATCACCTGGTCATCCAAGATATGTTCAACTTTATCTCTCCGGTCTGGTGGAATTGCTGGTGGGCACTCGAGTATGGTTTCGTTCTCAAAGATGGGATAAGGCCCAAAAGGCTCGCTAGGAATTAATGCCAGCTCTTTATATTCTATCAGATCAGCAATATTAAAAGTAGAACTAATGCCATAATCAGAAGGTAACTCTAATACATATACATTAGGTCCAATTCTCTTAGTTACTTTGAAAGGTCCAGCTCCCCGGGCATACAGTTTTTTCATAGTTCCCAGTAGAAACCTTTCAGGTCTAAGTTTAATCATTACAGAGTCCCCTTCATTAAATTCTTTCATTCGTTTACATGAATTAGCCATATGCTTATAGACTTCATTGCTCATTTGAATCTTTTTACTAATTTTCTTATGCAATTCATGGATATGCTGTGCATATGACTCGACGGACTCAGATACTCATGCATGTGAAGGTAAAGGGATGAGGTTGATAGGTCTCCTAGGTTTATAACCATGGACAATTTCAAAGGGACTTTTATCGGTAGACCTATTGATAGAACTGTTGTAAGTAAATTCAGCACGAGGTAATAACAAATCCCAGTTTCCCAGACTTTCTCCTACAAGACACCTTAATAAGTTTCCTAGACTTCTATTTACAACTTTGGTTTGACCATCAGTCTGAGGGTGGTAGGCAGTAGAAAATTTTAACTTGGTTCCTAACAAATGCCATAGGATTTTCCAAAAATAACTGGTAAATCGGACATCCCTGTGGGACACTATGGTTTTAGGAAGGCCATGAAGTCTAACCACTCCGTTTAGAAAAACTTTGGCTACTTTAGAGGCGTCAAAGGTTTGGGAGCAAGGAATGAAATGGGCCATCTTTGAGAATCTATCGACTACCACAAATATTGAATCATGTTTTCTCTGGGTTTTGGGTAGGCCTATACAAAATCCATGCTAAGATCCTGTCAGGGGCAATCGGGTACATGTAAGGGTGTGTAAAGTCCAGTGTTTTGCTTTTGCTGTTTACCAACAGCACAAGTTTGATACCTGGCCACTATCTGGGCAACTTATCTCTTAAGTCCTGGCTAATAAAACTGGTCATCAACAGCTAAAATAGTCTTGTTTCTATCAAAATGACTAGCTAAACCTCCAGCATGGGTCTCCCAAACTAGAAAATCTCTCAAAGACGTTCTAGGAATACAGAGCTTGTTCTCCTTAAACAGATAACTATCTAGAAAGGTATACTCACTATGGTCACTAGATGGTCCTAGTTTTAAAGCCTGGTAAACATCACTAAAGTCTAGACAGGTATCGTACTCATCCTTAAGTTTCTCAAATCCAACGATTTCAATGCTAATCGAATTCAGAAGCAAGGCTCTATGGCTCAAAGCGTTGGCTACCTTATTCTCAGTTCTGGCACAGTGTTTCAGGACAAAAGTATAGGCTTGGATGAATTCTACCCATTTGGCATGCCTAGGGTTCAACTTTTTCTGGGAACTAAGAAATCTAAGGGCCTCATGATCAGAAAATAGGACAACTTCATGCGGTAGAAGATAGTGCCTCCAATACCTCAAAGCTTGCACTACTGCATAAAGCTCTTTATCATAGGTGGAATATTTAAGCTTAGCTTCATTTAAATTTTCACTAAAGAAAGCTATGGGGTGGTTCTCCTGGCTTAAAACTCTGCCTATTTCAACTCTGGATGCATCACAAGCGACCTCGAATATTTTGAAAAAGTCAGGTAACCTCAAAAGATCAAATCCCCGGATCTTTGAAAGATGAAAGGATGCTTGGAGTAGTCTTGTTGAAGATCTTCTATAGCTTCATTTGGTTGACAACTCCTGGCTTGATCTTGTAAAGAACTCCTTGGATGGTTGGCTTCATTATAGATGATGGAGATGTGGACTCTTGAGATGCTTCTTGTGTTGGCCGAATGGACTAAGAGGGATGGAGGAAACTAGGTTGAAGAGGGGTGTTGGAAAGAGGAAGAACTCTAGGCCTCACGCCCACCTTCTCACAAGGGACCAAGCATTTAAGCAAGCGAAAACTCTAAGACAATATTTTCTTCATTGATTCAAATTTCATAAGTGTTTATAATAAGGTTTGGAGCCTAATTTATAGACACCAAGCCATTAGAAATTCAAATTTTGAAATTCAAAAAATACAAAATGAGGGGAGAGAATGGTGGCCGACTTCATGAAGAAGGGGCGCCATTTGTGGAGGGATTTGGGCCATTTCAAATTCCTTCTTCCTTGGACGAGATTCCATGGTGATGTTTCCAGGTGATGTGGCAAGGAGGAATGATGAAGTGGCTTCCAAGTTGGTGAACCCATGGTTTATGCACCCACTAGTCTTCTTGACTTGGTTGAGCTGAAATCAGGTTGGTCTTGGCTGACTCTCCTTGACTCAATTACAATAAAGACTTAATTAAAGTAAATACTGGACTCAATTACCAAATTGAAATGAGTACAAGACTAATAGACTCAAATAAAAATTTATTACAGGACTCGAGCTCTCAATTTTCCAACCATAAAGAATCTTTCCTAATTTGGATCGGTTAGAGTCTTTTCCTAAGCCTGGTGCCCGCACCAATCATGTTCATAGGGATCAATCAAGATTATGTTCACTTTAATTAGAATTTTTAGTTAGATTTCCAATTAAATTATAAAAGATAGAAAAGTGGGAATATGATTAAAATTGAGAATTAAAATGAAATAAGAATTTTAATTAAATCAAAATAATAAATAACAAGCAGGAGAAGTAATATAAGATAAGTATTTCAGGATTTTGATTTGTTTTTTTTAATAAAATATAAATTAGTTCTTTAATATATAATTAGGAAAGGTATGATTGATATCTCAAGTATAACCTATCTCACTAGGTATGTATCTATCCCTATATGTCATAGCTATTTAATGTTTTAAACCGGATCATAGCGTATCTTGCCAGGTACAAATCTAACCCTATCTAGCTCTAGGCTATTCAAAGACTCAAATTATATAAATAATTAAAATATTCTATAATCTAGATTTCAAGCATAATCTATCTTACAGGGTACAGATTGTAGTACCTTGATATGTCCCCATGTAGTCATAGATTTTTTTAAAATCTAAATTATAGATGAAATAATATGCATAAACTTGAATTGATGAAAAAAGAATTTTATTTAGGAAGAACATGATCATTAAATTTAAAAACTAATTAAATAAAAATATAAAAATATAAAATTATGAAAGAACCTTCTCTACTTTACTAGAGACTTGAAGATCAGTTGCGCATGGGGTCTGCAAGCATCACTTTCAATGGAAGGAAGATGAGGAAGAAGAGCTCTCATGTTAAAGTACTTTACATCAAAAGAAAAAGAAAAGAAAATAAAACAATATGGTTCTCGGCTTGATGCTCTCTCTGCTTGATTGCTTAAATGTAGTCTGCCATGATCCCCCTAATATAGAGCCAAACTCAAGTCAAATCCCCATCTAAATTGGCTTTGGAATCCTCTTGAAATTAATGTTTGAATGCTGAGATTATGTTGGTCATAGGATGATAATCAAAGGGTCGAAATCATGCTCAAAATCCACCTACTATTGTCCCAACCTAGATCGGGAAACATGTTGGCCCATGGATTTTTGTCTTGGGTGGGTTCTCAGTCATTGGATTGCACAGCACATGGCTTGAATTATGCGTCCAATCCTTCATCAAACTAGATTCACTTCCAGCCATAGGATCTAGTGTGAGATGGGTTCTCATCCCTTGGATTGTGCTAGAACAGTGCCTAGCTTCCTCATGATCGGCTACTCTCAGGACATTCAGATCACTTGCAAGATTGACACCACCACCCAATTATGTGCCAGGAAACCTCATTGAAACCCCCACTCATGTGCCGCCACCATCCCTAGAGCTACCAAAGTGCTTGCCACCACTACCACTTTTTCTGCTCGTGTTCTGTCTCGTGGCCATGGAGCTTTATTGGTAGAACCTTCATTGCCCCTTGTCAGTGCTGCTATCGTTGGCAGATCATCAACCTTGCTGCCATCTTCATGCACTGCTGCCATCTTGTTCGCTTGCTATTGCTGCTCTTCTGCCATCTTCGCTTGCTATTGCTGCTCTTCTGCCATCTTCGCTTGCTCGGGTGTTCAGTATGTTATGCCATGCTATCACTTTGTCATTGGGACAGTCATCATTGCCATCACAGTCCATCAACACCACCATCTTCATCAATGTTGGTGTCTCAGCTCCACTCAAGTCTGCAGGCCATCAGTGCCAAGGAGGTGACAATGGAAGTAGACACAGGGCTCAGTGAGGCCTGAAGCTTGATTTTCTTCTAGAGATTGTCATCTCCCTTTGTTGGTCATTGGAACCGCTGCCACCCTTCATCACCATAGCCGGGCACTGGACCGTGCCAAGCACCAGAGCTTGAGATGCTAGATCATGGTGCACCATGAATGTGCACCGCATGTGGACTGGCTATTGGTCCAAGGTGGAATGATCGATTTAGGAATAAGATTTTGGGCCATTTTTTTGCTGTTTTTGGGCTAGGTTTGACTTGGTTCAGCTCAGGTTTTGAATTAAACTGAGCTTTGCCTTCATGTCTTCGTTCATGGTTTGATTGGAGTCTGATTTGAGTCCAATTTCTACTTAATTTTAATCCTTTTAATACATAAATCAAGCTCTTCACATTAGCGGCCATCTTTTCTGTAAAAGATCGATAAAAGTATCGGCTCTTAAATAATAAAGATTAATTAATATATAATTTGATGCTTTTATCAACATATTTATGGACTCATCACATCTCATAATTTGAACTTTGTTTGTCCTCGAGTAAAGAAAGAATCTAGAATCAGATACCTTTTAACTTAGACTTTCAAGTTTCATTGAGCAATTTTCTTCATAGGACCATTGATATTCAGTAGAACGGGAGTGAGGTATGTCATTGGAGCTCTAGTACTTATCCAATTTAAAAATTAAGTGAAGATCATTAAACTTTTTCTAAATTTGTTCTAACTTATCCCTATCTTTATCTCTAAATCGTTAACCTTCCTATGGATTAATGATTGTTACTTCTATCCTTCATTTATTATAGAAGCATCTTCACATTGTTGACTTTTTGATGCGAACAACAATGCTTATTTAGACAAAGGTGCCTAGTTACTCAATAGAAAATCAATGTTTAGTTTTTTATTTTCTTTTTTTAACATTATACTTCTATTGAGTGTATTAACCCTTTAAGTTTTTTACTTGACCCATGTATCAAGTTTTCAACCAATGACTTCCAGATCAGATGATCTTAGGATACTATGTATAAAATATCCCTCGGACTTACTTGCTTGAGTCAAATAGGCTATGAGTTAGGATAAGCCTTGCAACGAGCTTCTTTTCCTTCTTTATCTTTTAATGTGAATCATAATGCTTGCTTAGGAGAAGGGGCCCAATTACTCAGTAAGAAGTATTTGAAAACTATTTTATTTTTAAAAATCTTTTTATGAAGAAACTTATAGTTACCCTATACTAGCTCATAAGAGGTAAACTCTTTTTTGTTGCTGATAGGACTTAGAAGTGCTCAAAGAAAACTATTTATATTCTAGACTTAACTCTCCATTGGATTTTCTTAATACTTGATCCCTTAATATCTTACAAACTCTTTAATCTGAGCATCAATTTACTTTAAAAAAATTGCTTAGTTTAGATTGGTTTTCTAGCATAGTTGGATGCCTAAATGTTAAATACTAGCTTTATTCGAGAACTTAATTTCTTTTAAAAAAGTTGCTTTCTTCTCCCCGTAACTTAATCGACATTGATGTCACCTGGGTCAATCTCTAGAGTTGAAAATGATCTGGGATTGAGGTGGCTTGAAAATATTCTTTCAGATTTTTTAGGTGGAGTAGCTTTATTCATAAGACCTAAAAAATAAAAAAAAAAAGGAAGTAAGGGGGTTGGGTTGCCTCCCAACAAGTCCTAAGTTTAATATTTTCAGTCTAATGCTATGAGGGAGACCTTGTCATCATGGTAGAATAATATTCGCATAGTAGTTTATAATGATTAGCCCAAATCAAAAAAATGTATTAAGCAAGTAGGTTATAACATGATTCAAAAATATTATAATTTTTATAATGGTCAAGAAGAAATTGTATTTATTGGGCCAAGATTGGGGTGGCAATTTAGGAATTGCTTCAATTTTGGCTTGATCTATCCCTTTCTCAGGCATGATGCAACTTGATATCATCCCTTCCCTATCTATAGTATGTCTTTTTTTCTAAATCAATCCTAAACTTGTCTCTGTGTTATCATTGTAGAAAGATTTTGGAGATAATCCTCAAAAGTAGTATTAAAAATAGAGAAATCAATCATAAAAATTTTAAAATCATGATCCCTTATTTTAGAGATATACCATCCAATAGCTTTTTTGTGCATTTTTAAAACACCGAGTTAAGCTTCCTGGTTTGGGATTATAGGTAGGGTGTTAGTGGGTGCATTAAGAAGTGGTTTTAGTTCTAGATCAGGTAGTGATTCTAGCAATGGAGCTATTGGGGGACTAGGTTATGACTATTATTTTTTAATCCAAAGTAGGATGGTTTTGATGTAGGGTATTTCTAGAAAGTTATTCACTTCTATGATATACTCATCTATATTAAAATTGTCCACCTTGATCTAACAAATTTCAGGGATGAGTTATAGGTGTAGCTTCCCCTATTGTGTTATTCAGTTATAGCTCTTAGGAAGTCAATTAATTCCATTATTTCACCTATTTGTCCTCCCTTCCCATTAAAAGGCATGGATGATTATAGGGCACTTAGGAATGGAGCCATAAGTAAGTAGGGTGATGATAGAATTGGTTCATCCCACTAGTTTGATTTTTCTCTATATATCTCTATCTTAATCAAATTATTTATATTGGTTTGTGTAGTAGTATAGGGTTGCTCTATGACCAATTCATTCTAGAGAGTTATAGTTGATTATTCAGAAAAAAATAGAGGGTTATTAAAATTTTCAGCTAGGTATGGTCCCTCTGGATTACTCTTAAGCTGACTAGGCAGCTCTCTTTCTTCCTCCCTACTGAACACAAATGCTGGTTGTTTGATTTGGATTTCTAGTTTGATTAGGATTTGTGCATAGGCTTAAAGTTTTCTATCTTATTTAATGTTTGCAGAATCTTCTCTTCAAATGATGAGCTATAAATAGTTGTAGAAGGTTGATATTGTGGATAAGGCTGATTGTAATAGGGTACATCTATGAATGGAGATCTTTGTATAATCATGGCAACCACTGAATGTGGTTGCCATAAAAAGTCTAGTTGAGGCCCCTAGCCTGAATGTAAGTATTAAACTATAGGTTATTTCCTATTTTGTAGGTCATTTGGATTTGATCTTGATAGGCTGGCTTATACATAAACTCAGAAACTTGGTATGCCACTAGGCATTCACCCATAAAGTGAGTGGGGCTTAAATATATAGAGCAAGTTTGTTCTGCAGGAAGAAAAGATTGAGAGAAAGAGTGTCTGATTGCTAGTAGGCAATTTAATTTATGGAACAATTCATCCACTCTATTATCAAACTTATGGGACATCTCATCCACTCTAACATTGAGATCCATATTCCTAGCATAGCTCTATTTTATCAGATTGTTTTGATTTTTTTGGATATATAAGCAAGGATCCTAGATCAAAGCAATCCTTCTTCTATATTTTTTTATTATTATTTTAAAAGGAAAAGGGGAAAAGAAGAAAGAAGAAAGATAGAGAAGATTTCTATAGATATGAACCTAAGGAGTCCTAGAGCTAAGAGAGACAGAGAAGAATTAGGTTAAATTTTAATGTTAATTGCAAATAAGTTAATATACAATGGACTCTCTATCTTAGGATTAACCTAGTTCTAGATGGCTCATAACTACTAAAGCTACCTTGGAGCCCTTCAAGTCAAAAATTAACTACTCAACTAGCTAGGTAAAGGTAAGGTTGGTGGGGGTCATCCCATTGTTTTCCTTAGATATCAAATAAATTAGCCAGGTTGGTCAACAGAACCAATTAAAGAACCACCTTCCTTCAAAGCTACATCATCCTTGAACCCCTTTCCTAAATACTAGTCGACCAGTTAATCATAACCTAGTCCAACTCTTCTAAGTGCCTTCTCCTAATGAGCTTGAATGTCCTTAGGGATCAACATCTAATTGATTTTAAATTAAAGGTCTAGGTTAATACGATATGCAGAGTGATGGTTTTTAGGCCAAGGAATGATGATCAAAGCCTCACCATATGTTGTTTAGGGTTTAGTGCCCTTAAGATAGCTTATGAAGATGCAATGCAATGCAAACATATGCCCAAATAAGTTAGTTTGATATTTTCAATCTCAAAAAAATTTAATAAATTGTGCTAAAATTTATTTTAAATTAAAATACTGTTATTTATTTTTTATTATTTTTGGTGAACTAACCATGCCAATGATCCCTGAAAATAGTGCCAAAATTTGATCGATATCATAGGTAATCAAAAATAATTCACCAACTCAAACTATAGTTAGGGTGAGTCGAGATCATATCCATAAGGATCAGTCAGGGTTATATTCACTTGTAACTAGAATTTTTAGTTAAAGTTCGAATTAAATTATAAAAGATAGAAAAGTGTGAATATGATTAAAATTGAGAATTAAAATGAAAGAAGAATTTTAGTTAAATCAAAATAATAAATAACAAGCAGGAGAAGTAATATAAGATAAGTGTCTTAGGATTTTGATTCGGTTTCTTTTAAAAAATATATAAATTAGTCCTTTAATATATAATTAGGAAAGGTATGATTGATATCTCGAGCATAACCTATCTCATTGGGTATATATCTATCCCTATGTAGTCATAAGCTATTTAAAGTTTTAAATCCGAGCATAGCCTATCTTACTGGGTACAAATCTATCCCTACATAGCTATAGTCTATTTAAAGACTCAAATCATATAGATAATTAAAATATTCTATAATCTAGATTCTGAGCATAGTCTATCTTGCTGGGTACCAATTATAGTACCTTGATCTATCCTTACGTAGTCATAGATTATTCTAAAATCTAAATTATAATTTAAATAATATGCACAAAACTTGAATTAATGAAAAAGGAATTTTATTTATGAAGAACATGATCATTACATTCAAAGCTAATTAAATAAAAAGAAACTAAAATATAAAATACTAAAAAAACCTCCTATACTCTTCTGGAGACTTGGAGATCAGCTATACATGGTGTTTGTAAGTATCACCTTCAATAGAAGGAAGATGATGAAGAAGAGCTCCCTGCTAGCCTCTCTCCTATTAAAATACTTTACATCAAAAGAAAAAGAAAAGAAAATAAAACAATATGGTTCTTTGCTTGCTGCTCTCTCTACTTGATTGCTTACTTGTAGTCTACCACGACCCCCTGTATAAAGCCAAACTCAAGTCAAATCCCTTTCTAAATCATCTTTGGAATCCTCCTCAAATTAGTGTTTGAATGCTAAGATTATGTTGGTCATTGGATGATGATCAAATGGTCCAACTCATGCTCAAAATCCACCTCTTGTTGTCCCAACCTAGATCAGAAAGCACATTGGCCAATGGAATTGGTCTTAGGTGGGTTCTCAGTCATTGGAATGCATAGCACATGGCTCCAATTAGGGCCCAATCCTTCATAAAACTAGATTCACATCCAGCCTTAGGATCTAGTGTGAGATGGGTTCTTAATAAGGACATTGGCAAGAAGAAGAAACTACAAACTAACAATCTTTGATTTTAGTCCAATCTTTTTTTTCAGGTTCCCATAAATATATGAAGAAATCCAAGCTTATGAAGCACCTCTTGAAGACTCCTGATTCTATTTGAAGGAAGCAAATATGAAGTGTTCAAGTCCATAAATAAAACTAGTGAAGACCCTTTCTTTTCCAAGTCCATGGGCCAGCCAAGATCATCTACATTGAAGCCCATCTTGGACCAACCAAGCTATGAAGCATTCATCTACTTTGGAGCCTATTGAAAGATCAAACTTAAAAGGACATGTGGAAGGATTGGATGAAGACAAATGTTTCAAAGAGATGGCGCCACATGGAGCTTCTAGGACTTTCTCTTGTTAGGATTAGTTAGACTAGGAACTAATCATGTAATTAATTACCAACTAAATTTGAATTAGTTGGCTCCTTAACCCACCCATTATGGCTGCCCTTGGCCTATAAATAGGACCAAGGCCTCCTCTTGTAAGCAATGAATGATTTGAGTTGAATGAAAGCTTACTTGTTTGTGTTCTCTTCCACTTTGCCAAGTTCTTTAGTTCTTCTTAGAATTTTGAGTATTTTTCCTTTAAGTTTGAGTTGGAGTGATGAGTTTGATTTTGAATTTGAGTGAGTGCCTTGAGTTTGGAGGGCCAAAGTTCCATTTCCAAGTTTGTCTACATAAGATCCAAGTAGTCCAAGAAGAAGAGGAAGTGCTGCCCAAAAATTCCAACAACTCTCTTCACTTCTCTTTTTGATTCCTTCCTTTTTTTTTCCTTAATTTCTTTGAATTTCGACTTACCTTGACTCTTTGCAAGTTTTTCTTGGTGATTTGAAGATGAAGATGAAGGCTCCATGCTAAGGATCAAAGCTCCAATGGTAAACCCAAGAAGGAAGTGTAGATATTGTCTCTAGCCTTCAATTCTTGAGTGGTGAGTGTTTTCCTTCGATTTGAGCTTTGATTTCTCCTCATTGTTGGGAATAGACCCTCTTGATCCTTAGATCTGAGGTTCTTAAAGGTAGCTTAGCCTAGTTTGAGGGTTTCTATGCTTTTAGATCTTCTCTTTTATTTTTTTGAAAGGAAGATTGCACAAGGGTGTCAGATTTTCTGCTCACCTAGTTCCTAGCTCGAAATTCTTCATCCCTTCCACCCATGAATCTAGCCATATTTAGAGCTCTAATGCTAGTATATTGTTGCTAGGTAAGTAGATCACATCTCCACATACCCATTTCATCAAATTCGTCCCCCATCAGTTCTCATCCCTTGGATTGTGCTAGAACAGTGCCTAGCTTCCTCTTCATGATTGGCTGCTCCCAGGACATTTAAATCACCTGTAAGATTGCCGCCACCATCAAATCACATGCCAGGAAACCTTACTAGAACCTCCTCTCGTGTGCCGCCATCACGCTGGAGCTACTGAAGCCCTTGCCATTGCTGTCACCTTCTCCGCTTGCATTCTATCACATGGCCATGGGGCTTTGTTGGTAGAACCTTTATTGCCCCTTGCAAGCACCAATACCATCGCAGAACTATCGGCCTTGCCACCATCTTTATACACTACCACTGTCTTCTTCGCTCGCTATTGCCACTCTTTTGCCATCTCTACTAGCTCGGGTGTTTAGTTTGCTTTGCCATGCCTTCACTTTGCCACTAGGATAGTTGCCATTGTCATCGCCACTCATGAGTACTGCTGTCTTCGCTGGCACCTCCTACTTGGCTTTGCTCAAGTTTGTAGGCTATTGGTGCCGAAGAGGTGGCAATGGTAGTAGATGCAAGGCTTGGTTAGAACTAAAGCTTGATTTTCTTTTGCAGACCATCATCTCCCTTTGCTAGTCACTAGAATCATTGTCGAAACTACTACCACCCTTCATCACTAGAATTGGGTGCTAGACCATGCCAAGCACTGGAGCTTGGGATGCAAGATCATGGTGCACTATGGATGTGCATCGCATGTGGACTAATAGTTGGTCCATGGTAGATCGACCGATTTAGGAATAAGATTTTGGGCCAGTTTTTGCTACTTTTTGGCCTAGTTTGACTCGATTTGGCCCAGATTTTGAACTAAACCAAGCTTTGCCTTTATGTCTTCATTCATGGTTTGATTGGAGTCCGATTTGAGTCTAATTTGTACTTAATTTTTAATTTTTTAACCTATAAATTAGACTATTTACATTAATAACCATCTTTCCTATAAAAGATAGATAAAAGTATCAATTCATAAATAATAAAGATTAATTAATATATAATTTGATGCTTTTATTGACATGTTTATGGACTCATAATATTCCCCAACTTAAACTTTACATGTCCTCGAGTAAAGAAAAAAATTAGAGTCAAATACCCTTTAGATTAGAGTCTCAAGTTTCACCGAGTAATTTTCTTTAAAGAGCCAATGATATTCAGTAGAATGAGAGTGAGGCACGTCATTGGAGCACTAATACTTATCCAATATGAAAATTAAGTAAAGAACATCAAACATTTTCTAAATTACCCTTACCTTTATCTCTAAATTGTTAACTAATCACCATCATGGGCAACTTAAACTCTATAGTTAGGGTGAGCAAGGATAGTATCCATATAGATCTTAGGGCTAAATTATGATTTTTAAAGAAAAGAAGAATAATTGTTGCTGCATAAAAATAAAAGTAAGCAAAAAGTAAACTACTGTTAAGATCGAAGCAAGTAAAAGAGATTATTTCGGAGGTTATAAGTCGATCTTGCACTGACAAAATTATACTTTCTTTATAATTTAAATATAATTAGTTTTAGAGAATTACCTATCTTTCCTTGGCATGCTCTATATCTGTAGATCATGGCATGTCTTCAAAAAGCAAGAGTTGTTCCTAAACTTAATTTAATATTAAAACATAATAAAAAGAAAATAAAAGAGAACAAATAAATAACTCATAATTAAAAGCATGATCTTTTATTGCATATGAAATTAAAAGAAATACAAAAAGAGTGGAGGACAAAAGAACCACACTCTGCCTTGTTACAAGATCTCCTCTTCCCTCCAAGACTTCTGCACTAAGTCGCTCCTGAGTTGATCCCTTCCTCTACCTCTATGCAAAGGGTTTAGAGAGATTCCAAGGAGTCAAGCTAGGTTCCAAGGTAGAGGTACATGAGCCATTTTATAGGTGTTAACAGGGAAGAGGTTCTCATGATTTCTCGATGTGGAACTAAAGAAGAGGGATCATAGGGGTGGCTAGGATTTTGTTTACAGGAATCAATGGTTAGATATGAATATACCTAATCACAGTAATATTAGGCTTCCAATTCATGTTTGACCAATCAAGAACTTTCCAGCTATTAGATCTAGATCAAATGTCCAAAAATCACTACATCACCCATGATTAAGCCAAACTCTAGCCAGATTTGATTTCGGTCATTGGATTGAGATCTAATGGCTAGTTTGTTATGCCCATCTCCTCTCCTTAAACAATAATCGCCATCACCCTATTGCACTAGGACTGTCACTGCCCACTGTCTCCCTTCATCGATGTCAAAGATCTTGCCACCACTATCATCGGCAATGTCGAGCCTTGGACCTGTCATCGTCATCCATCTGCTCGAGCAATCCCTATGGCTGCTATCTTCTTCCTTCTAATTGCTCACACCTCCCCATCATCATATCAGTCCTTCCATCACTTGATCGCATGCCTTAAAAGCTTCGCTAGAGCATCCCACGCATCACCGCTAACACTACCGGAGCCTTTGTCACTATCATCGATGTCTTCATCATCGAAACCTTTTATTCAGTAGCTCCCCTATGACTATGGATTGAGCCAAGCTTGTCACCATTGTTACTGGCATCTTCATCGCCATGGTGTTGCCATCTTCACCAGTAGAGCAGTTACCACTGCCAGCACCATCTGCTGCATTCTAGTGCTTGAGTATTCTCCTGTTGCCATGCCACTACCACTAATGCTGAATCCATCACCATCAAACCCACTGCCACCATCTCCCTTTGCCAGCATCACTACCATGATCGGTGGGACCATCGCTGGAACCCATGGGATGGTCGCCGGTGATCATCTTGGCCAGTGGTTGGTTAAAATCACCCATGGTCCATGATGCTTGATAGATCGTAATGTCGTAGTTAAGACTTCGTGACTATCAGTTTAAAAATATGACTTTTAATAAATTAAAAATATATAGATAGTAGCAAGTCACATCAAATCCATGGAGAAGGTAGTGCTTAGGATAGTTTGAAATATTTAATTTTTATAAAATAAAAAAAATAATTTGAAGTTGGGAAAATAAAAATTAAAAGTGTAAAAGAAAAATAAAACTTGGGTACATTCGATCTACTAGTCGATCTTAGCATCTACTTGCAATAAAAATAAATAATAAAAATTTAAATGGTGTAAAAATAAACTTCACATTAATTAAAATTTAACTATAAGAAATTAAAAATAATAATTAAATAAACTACATAAAGCAATAACAAATAATTTGAAGCTGATTGGTGTAGCCTTGTCGAGAAGTCAGTTGATGTCACATCCCCTTCTTCCATTATATTCCATGGAGCAAACTGGGCTTCCTCTTCTTCTTTCTCTTTGGGTCTTGACTTTGGAGTTGGAATAGGCTTGAAGACGGTGTAGGAGCAGAACCCTCCTCTAAGAAACCTCACTCTTAGAGGCCAACCCGTAATCAAAAGCTATGCCCTCTACTTTATACCACACCTTTTTTCTAGGATGATTTCTCCTTAGCCTAGGGGTCTTTTAAATATAGCTCATCTAGGACTTCCTCTCGATCAAATTTGGAGTCAATTGGGCTCAAGATTGGCTAGATATCATGTAGGGAATTCTTAGCCATCCGATGTGTTGCATGATGGATCGAGGCAGTTCTTTCCTTCTTGGGCAACCAGAGTCTGTCTGGACTCCTTGAATCTATGGGACTCCTCCTAGGACTTGGACTCTCCTCTCCTAATCTAGTGCTGTGGTGTGACCGGTGAATGGTGGCGGTGCATGGTGGGGGCGGTGATGGTGGTTGGCATTGTGGCAGGGAGACCAAACAACAAAGAAATGGGGAGGGGCGATTGGCTGAGAACAAATGGACGATCAAGGAAAAATGGTGGCCAGTGGTGGAAGGCAGTGACTTCTCTAGCAAGCATGACAATGACGGTGCTCAGTGGCAGGTGAAAGAGGGGTGGCTGAGGTAGTGATGGTGGTGGATGGCGAAAGAAGATGACCGGCAAATGGTGAAGATGGGATGATTGATGTTGGTAGATCAATGATGGTGGCCGGCGATGGTGGACTTTGGAGGAAGGGGGATCATGGCTAGCGGCGTTGGGAGGCAAACGTGGTGATCAAACAGAGAGGAGAAAAAACTAACGATGATGGTGGCTGGCCCTAAAGTAACTCTCCGGTGTGCTTTCCAGCCATTGCAAGGCTCCCGACTATGAGGGGGACAGCTCCGGTGGCTTCTCCAATGAGAACGAAGCTTGAGAAGGGTGATGGTCCATGGAATGGCCTTATGGACCGATAGTCATGGTAGTTGTAGACTATTTTCTATTTCGTAGACCCAGTGGCTGGTCCATGGTGGACTGGTTGCTTTAAAATATATGCATTTGTTTAATAAAACTCAAACTAAAAGTCTAGGCTCGTTCGAATTTTGATTTGAGTGCCGTCTAAGCCATTGGACTCTAAAAAATGAACTATTTCAATCTATATACTTTTTTCTATAAAACATTAATAAAATATATTAATTCTTAATTAAATATTTATTTTAATGATTAAATTAGGATAATTGATAGACTTATCACATCTCCTAACTTAGTCATTGCTAGTCCCTTTATAATGCAATTAAGAGATAAGTATTAATTTTATAACCATTTGTTACTAAGATTCTCTTTTAGATCTAAGTTTAAGGTCAAAAGAAGTTAGCTATCATCACTAACTAGGTATTGTGTTTCCATAGTAAATTTTATAGTCAGAACCATTAAAAACTTTTTTAAAATTCATCTAAAGGTCTATAGCACTTGTGTTTATGATGGCTAACTATGTATTTTAGTACAAAGTGTAAAGAACAATTATATTTTTGCTTATCACCACTTTTGGTCAATTTTCTATATACCTCCCAACTTAAGCACATGACTAAGATAGCTTTTACACCACTTGAATTTTTTTTCTTTTTTTTGGTTGGCAATGTCTTCACACTACCCACTTTTTGATGGAACAACAATGCTTACTTAGACAAAGGTGCCCAGTTACTCGGTGGGAAACCAATGTTTAGAACTTGCTTCTTCTTTTTTTCTTTTTTTTCTGGGCAGGTAGCTCTTTCCTTAAATTTGAGTTAAATGAGAGGGGTATATATTAATTATCATTTTTTTAGTAATAATTGAATCTTTAATTGACCTTACAACTAATACCTACTTTACCTTGCCAATGTACATATCTGATGGAAGTGCTAATAGCCTTTAGGTGACCTAAATAGATTGCTAAAAGTCTAACCAGTTAGTCTACTTTTTGACTTGCTACAATCATTAGTGAAAGCTTTCTAACTCTATTATCCTTTTCCTAGTTTATATAGCTCAAGAATTTAAATGGCACATGATTTATATAAGATTTTCTTCATAGTGTTTTAAGATTTTTCCAACATTTTTCAAAAAATTGTTAAAATAATTTTTAATAATTTTCAAAAATCTTTTAAAGAATTTTAAAGTTTATAAGTTTGTCTCTATCCCTTAACTTAAATACCATTGTCCCTAATGGTACAAATAAGTTCAAGAAATAAATTCAGACCATAAGGATAAAAAGAAATATATAGGGATAGAGGTTACCTAAGAAGAGGTGCTTATCAATAAGATAAAGACTACAAAAATAATTTAGATTAGAGTTTTTTCAATAATAATAATAATATTATTTTTTTGGATATAAAAATAAATATTGGATTACCTTCCAACAAGCGCTAAGTTTAACATCTTCAACCAGACATTTATGAGGGAATCCAGTAGATAATTAACTTTAATGTATCCCTTACAACATCAAAAGAACAGAGCCAATCAGGAGGCCATGTCATCTGACAGAAAAATATTCATAGCATACCCTATGATAATTAGCCCGAATTAATAAAGTAAATTGGGCAAGCATGTTATTTCAATTTTAAAATATTATTATAGTTTATATGATACTTAGGAAGGGATTATGTTTGTTGGGCCAAGATTGGAGGTGGTAGTTCGGAAATTTCTTCAATTATGGGTTGATCTACCCTACTTTCCTTCTCGGGCATGATGTGTTTAGTTAATATGCCTTCCCATTTTAAAGTTAGGCACCTTTTCTAGATTAATATTAACCCTGTCTCTATACATTTTTTAATATTATAGAAAGATTTTAGAGGCAGTTCTCAAAATTGGTGCCGAATATGGAGAAATCAATTATAAAATCTCTAAGATTATGATCCCTCATTTCAATAATATCCTACCTGATAGCTTCTTTATATGCCTTTAGAATACTACTAAGTTGGGCTTCTTGGGTAAGGTTCACTGGAAAAGTTTCAATGGGTGCATCAAGAAATGGCTTCAGTTCTAGATCAGATGGTGATTCTAATAAGGGGGTTATTCATGGGCTAGATGATGGCTCCTGTTGTTCATCAATCAAAAGTGGGGTGGTTTCAAATTAGGGTATTTGTATTGGATTATTTACTTGCGAGGTATACCCATTTACATTAAAATTGCTGACCCCGAACCGAGCCAGATAGGGATTTACTAAATCCTAGGAGAGAACCTTAGGGGTAGCTTCTTTTATTAAGTTATGCATTTGTGGTTCTTGGAAAGGCTCAACTAATTCCATCATTGCATCTATTTGTTCTCCCATCCCATTAAAAGGCATGGACAATTCTAGGGCACTAGAGATTGGGGCCATAGGTGAGTGGGGTAATGATAAAATTGGTTCATCCCATAAGTTCAATTTCTCTACGTATTTTTCTACCTTAGCCAAATTATCTATTTTGGTCTTTATGGTCGTGTAGAGCTGTTCTAAAACCATTTCATTCTCGGGCGTCAGAGTTGATTATTCATGAAAAGATAGAGGGTCATTAAAATCTTGATCTAGGTATGGTCCCTCTAGGTTACTCTAGGGTTGACTAAGCAGTTCACCTCCCTCCTCTCTATTAAGTTCACTTAATCGTTTGTCAGTTTGATCCATTAGCTTGTTGATAGATTGCTGTTGGGCTATAATTATTTGTTGAAATTGAGCAAACCTATCGACATCTAGGTTAGTTTGTAGGGAAGGTGGGTATGATATTTACCGAACCTTCTCTTCAAATGATGGGCTATAATTAATTAGAAAATGTTGATGATGGGGATAGGGCTGATCATAATAGGATGTATCTATGAACATGGATCCTCAAATTACCTGGATAACTACTGGGTGTGATTGCCATGAGAAATCTGGTTGAGCCCTCAACCTGAATTATAAGCATTAAAGTATATATTATTTCTTGAGTTGTTGGCTGTTTGGGTTTGATCTTGATAAACTTAGTTATACATAGACTTAAGAGATCGGTACACAGTTGGGCACTCACTCTCAAAGTGAGTGGGGCTCGAACAAACTTGGTGTGCTGGGAGAGAAGCCTCTATACTATAAGGATTCATGCTCTTGGCACTGGTGTAGTTTATTGGATTGTTCTGATTATTTAGGTATACAATTAAGTTTTTAGATAAGAGCAATCTTTATTAATTTATATATATATATTTATTATTATTATTATTATTTTAAGAGGAGTGGTGAGATGAAGAATGAGAAGAGTTCTAAAGAAAAGGGCCTAAGGAGTCTTAGAGCAAAGAGAGAGAGAAGAAGAATTAGTTAGGATTTGGTGTTATTTACAAATAAGTTAACATAACATGGACTCTCTATCTTAGGGTTATCCTAAATCTAGTTACCTCCTAACTACCAAGGCAACCTTGGAGCCCTCAAAGTCAGAAACTAACTAATCAATTGGCCAGATAAGGATACATTGCTTTCCTTAGACACCAATTAGATTGGCTAGGTCAGTCAATGGAACCAATTAAAAATCACCTTTTGTTGCCCAGGTGGCTTTCCAAGAGGGGGGTGAATTAGGATTTTGAAAACTTTAGCAAGTATATGCAATTTAAAAAATCCTTTTGATATTGTGGTACAATATGCAATGCGAAAGTAATTAAATAAATGCAATAAAGTAAAGTATGCACAATCACAAACACAAAGAATTTAGAGTGGTTCGGAGCAACTGGCTCCTACGTCCACTACCCAAGCACCACTTGGGATTTCTACTATGTCTCCCAACCGAAATACAGTCGGATGTTTTACCAGGCTCACAATCCAAACCTATACACTTTGGTTTTATTAGGATCACCAAAGAAAATCCTACACCCTTTGGTTTTAAATAGGATCACTAAAGAAATCCTAATCTTGGTTTTACACCAGGATCACCAAGAACCCAAATTAAGTTTTCAAAAAACTCATCTAAAAAACCTTTAACCCTCTCTTAAGACACAGCCCCTTGCTATTCTTAGAGAGGAGACAAGGATATGTCAAAATGTAAGCAACTATACAACAAACTGAGTTTGTTAAAGTGTTGCCGATGAAGATCAAAGTGAAGCCTAGCCTTGAATGCTCTTTAATGCTCTTCAGGCTGCTTCTTTACTTCTTTAAAGGTTGGATTCAATGATGAAGAATAGTTGGTGGAGCTTTGAATCCTATCTTGAATGCTCTTGAAGTGAGTTGGTGAAAGACTTGAGAACTTTTCAACTTCCAAAGAATAATCAATGAATAATCCTAATAAAACTCTTTAATCCATTAAAAATACTCCCTTTTATAGTTTTCCATCAGAAATAGCCATTGTATGGCCTAGAGAATTGAAAAAGAGATGTTGGAGGGCTTTTTGAGTTCAAAAATAACATTCTGCAACTAGACGTTAGACTGCAAAAAATCATCACTTGAGTCGGCTCGAGGTCCATGAGTCATCTCGAAGTCTTAGACAGTCCAAACAAAAATTTTGTGAGTTGGCTCTTCAAGGCTGAGTCGGCTCGAAGTTATAGTCACCAACAAACCTAACTCTGGATGAGTCAGCTCTTCTGGGCTTAAGTCAGCTCGATGTCTCAGATTTCAAAAATAATGGTTCTTCATTGAGTTGCTCTTAGGGCTTGAGTTGGCTTGACGTACTGAAACTCTGAAAAAAAATTTTTGTGCCGTGCCAGAAGGAGTCGGCTCTTACAAAAACTTCTTTCAAAGCTTCAAACTTCTTCAAAGTTCTTCATAACATGAATCCAACAAGAACTAATCTACTCACTCTTATTTTTACAATTTTATAGCCCTTTTACAAGATTACATAGTTGAAAAATTAGGGCTTTGCAATTTGAAGTACGTAATAGTCTATACAATATTGGAATACCTTTCAACCAATTTAAAAATTTACTAAAGTAAAGATAAACATTTTCCTACAAAAACTTCTAGGTAATTGAAAGAATTAGTAAAGTATATATGCTCCAATGTTTTGTGATCATCAAAATCATTCCAGGGGTCAACAATCTCCCTTTTTTTGATGATGACAAAATATTGGGCATGAATAGGATTTAAAACACTTTACAATTACTATGTATCATATTCACATGTATCAAAGACTATTTAACATGGTGTGTGTCAAACCAGATCAAGTATCAAATTGTTAAACTGAAGAGTATCAACACAATGTATCATTTGTATCATCCATGCACTAAGTATCAAAACTTCACAATATTAATTTATATTAGAAGTAAGTTTAGTAAAGGCTTAACACAAGCTCCCCCTTACTAATATAATAGTATTTCTTTATATTTTTCATACTTAACTCATTTTCATATTCACAAGCTCATATTCATATTTGTCCAAACTCACATTTTCATGCACACTCTTCTTTCCTTTCTCCCCCTTTTTGTCATCAACACAAAAGTATATAATAGGGAGAACATTCATTCACAAATTAAATTATTCATAACATGTATCAGATGGAACATAAAAGAGAGATATATATATATGAAAAGTGTTAATACAAGTGTGATACAATACAAAAGTGCCATAGCACAATAAAAGTAGTATCATAAACAACAGAAAATGCTAAACATAAAGTCCTAAATCATCAAAATGATGGACTAGGGTCATCATCACTAGGCTCTTCCTCACTAGAAGAAGAACTGACCTCTAAGATACTAGGAGCAGGTTTGAATTTAGGGAACCTAGGCCTAAGATCCCTAAGTCTGGTCCTAATAGGGGTTACAGTCTTAGAAGTCCTAGGTTTAGCTTTAGCTGGAGGCTTAGAAGAAATCATGATAGGAGTAGGTCGTGCAGAAGGAGGATCAACAGATAAGGCAAGGGTGCTGGTAGTCGATAAAATCTCTGTCGCCAGAGTGTCTCCAACATCAGTACTCGGATCCTCAGTACCAGTGCCTAGCTCAATAGGAGTAGCAATTGTAGAAATATCAGTAAAGTGTACTGCCTGTTCCTGTCCATAATCTGTGTCAACATTCGTGTTGACTCTGGTCTTGATTTTGATGATTGACAAAATGTTTAAGTATATATGAGTACTAATTATATTTTAAGTGTATTTCTTAGATCTTAGTACTCAACCATGTTGAATGAAGAAATGCTTGTATTTCAGTTGAAAAAGTTCTTAAATTAATGGAAAATAAAGTATATGGACTTTGGAATTAATATGGAAGAACTTGAAGAAGTTAAAGTTTCAATTTGAAGATGTTTCAGCAATGGCACAGGCAAGTGTCGACACCTGGAAATGAAGTGTCGATACCTGAGGATCAAGTGTTGACACTTGAAGAGTGAAGTATTGACTCAAGGCCTGAGACAAACAGAAAACTTCAGAAAGCACTTTCATTCAAGTGTCGACACTTGGAGCTGAAAATGAAGTGTCGACACCTAAAGAATGAAGTGTCGACACTTGAAACTGAAGTGTCGACACCTGGAGGTGAAGTGTCGGCACTTGAACAGTAATGACTAGCTTTATGGGCTACAGAACTTCTCCAACTTGGCTCCAACGGCCATATTTTCCTCCCTGACGGATATAAATGGTCATTTAAGTGTTGGGAGGCTATATAAACATCAAGAATCAAATGGGAAAGTAATCCTTTGGTGAGTTTCTTGAATATTCTTAAAGGATTAAATAGTTGAGTGATTAAAAGCCTTAAAGCTTCCAAGTTTCAAAGAGAGCATTCAAAGTCTACATCTACAAGCATCAATCAAAGGCTTCATCAACTTGAAGACAAGATCTTCATCAACAATCAAGGGCTTCAAATAGATATTTGCTTTATTTTAGAAAGCTTTTATTGTATTCATTTAAACATGCTCTTATATTATTTTACTTAAGATTTTTGGTGAGCCTTGGAAAACCAAAGAGATTTTTGGTAAGCCTTTGAAAACCAAAGTGGTTGTTGGTGAGCCTTGAAACCAACTAGGATTTTACTTGTGAGCCCGAAGCCAAAACAAGTTATTTAGGTTCTTGGTTATCCCGTAAAACCAAGGATGGTTGTTTGTGAGCCTTGAAACCAACTAGGATTTGACTTGTGAGCCCGAAGACAAAACAAGTTGTAAAGGTTGTTGGTGAGCCTAAGTTATAAAACCAAACTTAGTAGAATTCCCAAGGGATTCTTGGGAAGTGGATGTAGGTGCTTGGTTGGCACCGAACCACTATAAACCTTTGTGTTTATGTGATTGTTCTTCTTGTACTTTTATTTCTTTATTTCCGCTGCATTTATTTGAAATACACAAGCACTTGAATTGCATTAGCATATACTTGCTTTAGTTCATATTTTAAATAGTATAAAAGTTTTATAAAATCTAATTCACCCCCTCTCTTGGGTTGCCTACCTGAGCCTACAATTGGTGTCAGAGCAGGTGCTCTGTTTGAAAATCTAACGATTTTGAGCTAAAGTTCATGGCAACCCTTGTAGGTAGTAGTGTTAGACCATCATTTTTCAATGGCATAAATTACACATTTTGGAAAACTTGCATGCGCATCCATATTCAATCTATTAGTTATCATCTTTAGAAAATCATTGTTAGTGGTCCTCATATTCCTTCCATTTTGGTTAATGGCATTTTCATTTCAAAGCTCGATGAGGATTGGAATGAATATGACATTAAACAAACTGAAATCAATGCTAAAGCAATGAACTTGCTTTATTGTGCATTGGACTTAAATGAATTTAAAAGAATTTCTACATGCACATCGGTGAAGGAAATATGGGACACACTTGAAGTTACTCATGAGGGTACTCTTCAAGTGAAGAATACTAAAATTAATTTGCTTATACATTCTTTTAAAATTTTTGAAATGATGCATTATGAATCTATATATGATATGTTTTCAAGATTTATGACTTTTATTATTGAATTAAAAAGTCTTGGCAAAATCTATACTAATGCTGATTTGGTGAACAAAATTCTTTGATCATTGCCAAAATCATGGGATCCAAAGGTGACGGCGATCCAAGAAGCTAAAGATGTAGAAACCATACCTTTGGAGGAGCTTATCGGTTCACTCATGACCTAAGAGCTGAACTTATGGCAAAGGATAGTGGAAGCTGATGTAAATAAGAAGATAATAGCCCTTAAGGCCAAAAAAAAATTCAAGGTAATGATGGCAACTTGGAGCGATAGCGAAGATTCAAGTATGGATGATGAAGTTGCCCATCTTTGCTTCATGGCAAATGAAAAAAAGGTATGTACTAAAAATAATTATGATTTTACCTTTAAAAAATCACATGATGCATCTAATGATCTTGCACATGAATATAGATTGCTAAAAATTGAGCATAAGAAATTAAATAGGCATGTGATTCATTTTCTCTTGACAACACCAATCTTGCAAATAAAAATGGTGATTTAAATGCCAAGATTGATATTTTGAAAAATGAAAAGAATAATTTTTCTAAAAAAAAAAATTTTTAGAAAAAGAAAATGTTATTTTGAAAGATTTATGTGATAAAAATATTTTGGTTAAGGAAAAGAAGCAAAAACTTTTGAAAAATTTCTCTATTCCTACTTCTTTCAATTTATCTTCTAAATGTGGTTATCCTTCTAGATTAAGAAAAGTTTGGGTTCCAAAAGGAACCATAATTACTAATTATAAAGGATCCAAGAAAGTTTGGATACAAAAAATGTCCATTTAATTTGTTTTGCAGGAATGTCTTGCAACCCAACATGAAGAAAGGAAGTTCTTGAAAAGAGGTTGTACAAGACAATTTAAAGAAGTGGACAAGCTACATTTTGAACTAAATGGTAAAAGGAAGGACTTTATATATTGGTAAATTCTAAACATCTCCTTCCATAATTAAAAATATAGATTAATTTTTATTGTATCAATTACTTTGAAAAATTATTTTAAATAGTTAATTAGAATCAAGTTTGGACTTATCATCATTGGCTATGATCATGAACTTTTTGGTGTTGATGAATTTCATGCTATCATGATTAATCTTATGATTGTAAGACCTTCACTTGATTTTGATTAATATATTTCATGAAAAATACTTTTAAAAATGCATATTGATTTGAAAAATATTTTAATTGATTAATTAGAATCAAGCTTAGACTAATAATCATTAGTTGTGATCATGACTATTTTAATATAAATGAATTTCATGCTCTCATGATTTTAACTTATAATTATTAGACTTTCACTTGATTTTGATTAATACAGTTTTTGAATTATTTCAAGTGAAATGTTATGATTTATGTGCTTTCATTGTTGGCATCTATACTTAAGTTAGAATTGATTTGAATCAAGTATAGAACTAATAGTTAAGGGTTACATTTAAGAAGAAGGTATGCATATTGACAAACCCTTGCTCTAGTAGCTAAACTTGATATCATATTACTTCTAGCATTTGTATGGATATCAAATCATTTTTAAATGAATTTAAAATTATGCTAAAAATTTTTAAGTGATATAAATGCTTTATATTTTGAAAATCATGAATATCTTAAAAAATTTCAAATCTTGATGCATGAGCTTTCATGTTTTATTTCTCAAATAAATGCATATTTTCAAAGAAGGAATAACATTTAGGGAGAGCATCCAAAGATTTGTTATCATATTTGATGCTTTGAATATTTTGCTTAATATTATGCTGTACTTATATTGCTCAGATACTCTTTCTCCTTGTTTTCAAATCTAATTTTTTAAGGGGAGTTACATTCAAATGATATCATATTTCAATTAGTATCATGTTCAATTTGTATCATATTCAATTGATATCATAATTATTTGATTTCATACATTGATTTTGATGACCTACTTGCTATTCTTTTCGACTTCATTCCCACTTTGTATTGCCTTTCACCCTTTTCATGATGTCAAAAAGGGAGAAAAAATTGTTAAGTATGAAAAGGGCAAGAATGGATAAACATGAAAAATCATTTGAGAAATGAAAGAAAGTGCAAAAGGAGGAGAAGAATGTAAAATATTTTTATCTAAAGGGAAGAATTAGTAAGAAGAAGAAATTTTAAAAATATAAAAATTTTGCATATTTTGAAAAATATTTTTGAAGATTTTTTGGATCATATTTTGAGGGAGAGCTTGGTCCTTATTGTTTTAAGCTTACCTGTTTATCTTATTGTTAATCTTTTTAAGTTTACCCTATTCATATACTTAAAGATTTTGTCATCATCAAAAAGGGGAAGATTGTTGACTCTGGTATTGATTTTGATGATTGACAAAATGTTTAAGTATTTATGAGTACAAATTATATTTTAAGTGTATTTCTCAGATCTTAGTACTCAACCATGTTGAATGAAGAAATGCTTGTATTTTAGTTGAAAAAGTCTTTAAATTAATGGAAAATCAAGTATATGGACTTTGGAATTAATATGGAAGAACTTGAAGAAGTTAAAGTTTCGATTTGAAGATGTTTCAGCAATGGCACAGGAAAGTGTCGATACCTGAAAATGAAGTGTCGACACCTGAGGATCATGTGTCGACACTTGAAGAGTGAAGTGTCGACTTAAGGCCTGAGACAAACAAAAAACTTCAGAAAGCACTTTCAGTCAAGTGTCGACACCTGGAGCTGAAGTGTCGACACTTGAAAGTGAATTGTCGACACCTGGAGAATGAAGTGTCGATATTTGAAACTGAAGTGTCGACACCTGGAGGTGAAGTATCGATACTTGAACAGTAACGACTAGTTTTCTGGGCTGCAAACTTCTCCAACTTGGCTCCAACGGTCATATTTTCCTCCCTAACGGCTATAAACGGTCATTTAAGTGTTGGGAGGCTATATAAATATCAAGAATCAAATGGGAAAGTAATCCTTTGGTGAGTTTCTTGAATATTCTTAAAGGATTCAATAGTTGAGTGATTAAAAGCCTTCAAGCTTCTAAGTTTCAAAGAGAGCATTCAAAGTCTACATCTACAAGCATCAATCAAAGGCTTCATCAACTTGAAGACAAGATCTTCATCAACAATCAAGGGTTTCAAAGAGATATTTGCTTTATTTTAGAAAGCTTTTATTGTATTCATTTAAACTTGCTCTTACATTGTTTTACTTAAGGTTTTTGGTGAGCCTTGGAAAACCAAAGAGGTTTTTGGTAAGCCTTTGAAAACCAAAGTGGTTATTAGTGAGCCTTGAAACCAACTAGGGTTTTACTTGTGAGCCCAAAGCCAAAACAAGTTGTTTAGGTTCTTAGTTATCCCATAAAACCAAGGGTGGTTATTGGTGAGCCTTGAAACCAACTAGGGTTTGACTTGTGAGCCCGAAGACAAAACAAGTTGTAAAGGTTGTTGGTGAGCCTAAGTTATAAAACCAAACTTAGTAGAATTTCCAAGGGATTCTTGGGGAGTGGATGTAGGTGCTTGGTTGGCACCGAACCACTATAAACCTTTATGTTTGTGTGATTGTTCTTCTTGTGCTTTTTTTTCTTTATTTCCGCTGTATTTATTTGAAATACACAAGCATTTGAATTTTATTAGCACATACTTGCTTTAGTTCATATTTTAAATAGTACAAAAGTTTTATAAAATCCAATTCACCCTCCCTCTTGGGTTGCCTACCCGAGCCTACAATCCGATCCTACTGAAGAAGGAGGAGGTGTAGAATGACCAACTACTCTGATCTGCTGAAGAATAGACAAAATCTCCTAAAAACCATGATGCATCTCTATCTGAAGTGCTAGTATTATGGCATCTATCTTTGATCTCCCTCTCTGAAGACTAGAGATCTCATCTAGTATCAGCTACAGTCTGCCATCATCACTTGATCCAATAGCAGTAGATCCTCTGACAGGTGATTGAGGAGTCGAAGGAGCTTGCTCTGAAGGTCCAGCCTCATCAGCATGTGGCTCAGCCTCGGCATCCTGTCCCTGTCCTGCCTGATCATCATCTCCTAAATCCTCATCAGAATGTGTCACTAGAAGTCCTGAACTCTTCCTAATCCAGTGACCCTCTACCTTTAAGAATCCTATTCTGGTCAAATATTTAATGTTGTATTTGTCTCTATGCAATAATGGTCTACTATCCTCTCTAGACAAATCAACCTGAGCATCCTAAAATAGTAAGGTAAAAACCATGCCATACAGAAGACATGCTTGTGCCCTACGAGCAGCTTCCCTCATCTGAGATAACATAATAAAAGGTAAGTTGAGGGCCTCCCCTCCAACTAAACATCTCATAAAGACTAGGTCCCTCTCACTCACCCAATCAAATCTCCCAGTCTGGGGTAGAAAAATGAGACTAATGATGTTATGTAACAACCTCATCTCCAATGAGAGTTGGTTAGCTCTGACATGTATCACATCAGTCATATTAGTCCTCTCAAGAATAATCCTTAATGTTTTCTGCTTTTCTTTTAGAACCAAAAGCTTTCTCCCTCCTTAGGTATTTGGAGAATATCAGATAATTTCTATTCACTAACCTCAATGTGCTTCCCTTTCACAACAGATTCTATATGAAAAGCACTAAGAGACATATTCTCAAAAAACTGTCTAACTAGATTAGGAAAAGTAGGTAGATTTAGCATACAAAATTCTTTCCAACTTTGTGTCACAAGCCAATCTCCAATTTTTAGATTTTCTTATTCTAGAAATGTAAAATCAATGCAATGGCCCAAAGTTACTTGCCTATTCCCCATCAAAACTACCTGCCTTGGAGCTTTCGGTTCCTCTTCTTGTTCTTCTTATGGCTCTACTGCGGGATTTGAGGTGTCAAGCCTCCTCTTGGTCCTCCTCTCCTCTGCCATGGACCGTACAACCCTCCTTGGCTTCTTCACAATGGCTTTCATAGGGGTGATTTGGATTGGATTAGGATTTAGGAAAGGTTTAGAGGTGTTCTAAGGGTTTTTCTTAAGTTAGGAATAGGAAACGGTTAAGGCAAAATAGGAAAGGTATAAATATTTTACAATTTGAAACCTTTGATGTCCTATTTAAAAAGCATCGACCCGACTCTCGAGTTGGCTCACCGAAACATTAGGTGCTCGAGTTGGCTCGAGCACATTGGCTCGAGCACAAATCTAGGTTAAAGCTCAAAAAATGGTAAAATAAATTTCTAAGGGTTTCTTAGTACTAGAGAAGGTGGTCATAAGCTCTAAAAGGAATTTTGAAATGTCTAGATAATTTTTCTTTATTTTTGAAAAATTAGGTCAAAACTTTCAGTATGGGTCACACAAATCTAACTCCCCTCTAGTCTTTTCAAATCTATCTTGGCTAAGTGGTTTGGTGAAAATGTCAGCAAGTTGATCTTCTGTAGGAACAAATTCTAATTCTACAACATTTTTTAAAATATGATCTTGAATGAAATGATGTCTAATTTCTATATGCTTAGTTCGAGAATGCTGAATTAGATTTCTAGATAAGTTAATAGCACTAGTGTTATCACATTTAATAGAAATTTTAGATTGGACAACACCATAATCTTCTAGCTGTTTCTTGATCCACAATACTTGTGCACAACAGCTCCCCGCAGCCACATATTCTGCCTCAGCAGTAGATAGTGCTACAGAGTTCTGTTTATGATAGTGCCATGAAATCAAGTTGACACCTAAAAATTGGCAAGTGCCACTTATACTTTTTCTATCAATTTTACAACCTCCATAATCAGCATCAAAATAACTAATTAATTTTAAGGATGAATGCTTAGAATACCATAATCCTAGATTGCATGTGCCTTTAAGATACTTAATGATTCTTTTAACAGCAATGATGTGTGACTCTTTTGGATTAGATTGAAAACATGCACACATGCAAACACTAAATAAAATATCAGGTTTATTGGCAGTTAAATAAAGTAAAGAACTGATCATATCTCTATACAATTTTTGATCAACATTTGTGCCATTTTCAACTTTATCAAGTCTATATACAGGATTCATGGGTGTTCCAATTTCTTTGCTTGATTCCGTGCCAAACTTTTTGATAATCTCTTTAATATATTTGGCTTGGTTGATCAGAATTTCTTCCTTTGATTGTTTTATTTGAAGCCCGAGAAAGTAACTTAGCTCACCCATCAAACTCATTTCGAATTCACCCTGTATTAACTTAGCAAAGTCTTGACACAAAGATTCATCAGTATATCCAAATATTATATCATCAACATAAATTTGAACAACTAAAATATCTTTATCTTTTTTTTAAATAAACAGTGTAGTATCAACACTGCCTCTTACAAAATTATTTCCAATAAAAAACTTACTTAATCTATCATACCAGGCTCTAGGTTCCTGTTTAAGACCATATAAAGCTTTATTCAATTTAAAAACATGATTTGAAAATGTGTGATCGATAAAACCCGATGGTTGTTCGGTAAAAACTTCTTCAGATAAAAAATCATTTAGAAATGCACTCTTTACATCCATTTGAAATAATTTGAAATTCATAAAGCATGCATATGCTAAGAGTAATCTAATAGACTCTAGCCTAGCTACTGGTGCATAGGTCTCATCAAAATCTATTCCTTCATCTTGATTATAACCTTGAGCTACCAGTCTAGCCTTATTCCAATTACATTACCTTTCTCATCAAGTTTGTTTCTATAAACCCATCTAGTACCTATAACAGGATAGTCACTAGGTCTTTCTACAAGTGTCCAAATATTATTTCTCCTAAATTGGTTTAATTCATCATGCATAGCTAACATCCAATTAGGATCAGTTTCAGCTTCTTCTATAGTGTGTGGTTCTACATGAGATACAAAAGCATTCAAATCATGTGCATCCCTATGTGCAGCTCTAGTTTTAACACCTTGAGATGAATCTCCTATAATTAGTTCTTTGGGATGTGAGTGTACATACCTCCATTCTTTAGGTATATCATCATGATTTTTGCTTACCACTTCTTCATGTTGTTCACTTGTTTGTTTGTCTTTGAGAGTCAAATCCTTCAGTCCATGTTCAAGTGTACCTAAATCATCATCAGCACGATCTTCTTTTCTAGAAGATGCAATATCAAATTCATTGAAAACTACATATATTGATTCTTCCACAGTCAAAGTTCTTTTATTGAAAACTCGATAGGCTTTGCTATTTGAAGAATAACCAAGAAATATAGCCTCATCGTACTTTGCAACAAACTTATCAAGATTATCTTTACCATTATTAAGAACAAAACATTTTAGCTAAAAATATGAAAGTAATTGATATTAGGCTTTCTATTGTTCCACAGTTCATAAGGGGTTTTTCTAATGATAGGTCTAATTAAAACTCTATTCAAAATATAGCAAGAGGTATTTACAGCTTCTACCCAAAAATATTTTGGAAGATTTCCTTTACAAAGCATTATTTTGGACATATCTTCCAAAGTTTAATTCTCTTTCTATAACACCATTTTGCTGTGGTGTTCTAGGAGCTGAGAAGTTATGATCAATACCATGCATTGTGCAAAAGTAATCAAAATATTGATTTTCAAATTCAGTACCATGATCACTACAAATAGAAATAACATAAACATTTCTCAAATTTGAAACTCTTTTATAAAACTTTTTGAATACTTTAAAAGTTCCATCTTTATATGCAATGAATAAAACCCAAGTATATCTTAAAAAATCATCTACAATTATAAGGCCATTTTTCATACCACCTAGGCTTGTTGTCCTAGTAGGTCCAAATAAGTCCATGTGAAGTAGCTCTAAGGGTCTAATAGTAGAAACAATATTTTTGGATTTAGAACTCCCTCTCAATTGCTTTCCTAACTGACATGCATCATAGACATAATCAAAATTTACTTTGAACTTTGGCAAACCTTTAACTAAATCTTTTGAAATGAGTTTTGCAATGGTATCCATACTAGCATGTCCAAGTCGCCTATGCCATAGTAAACTTGATTCCTTGCTCTTGTCATTCATTGCTACAAGACTTGTATTACTTGACATAGCCAGATCATTAAGATCTACTACATAAATATTACCAAGTCTATGTCCAATGAACTTTGTACTAGAGTCAAGCGGATCAACTACTGTACACATTGAATACTTGAAGTAAATATTAAAACCAATATTACAAAGTTGACTAATACTCAAAAGATTATGCTTTAACTTTTCTACAAGTAACACATTCTCAATAAATGTAGGAGTAATTTTTATTTTATCAATATCGATTATCCTTCTTTTGTGATTATCACCAAAGGTTACCATGCCACCATCTTTTTATTCTTGGGTGAAGAATTGATCAATGTCTCCCATCATGTGTCTTAAATAGCCATTATCAAGGTACCATATTTTATTTATATTTGTGGCTGCAAGACATCCCTTTAAAATAATCAGGTAATAGATTTAGGTACCTTAGCTTTCTTGGGTCCTTGCAAGTTAGTAGAATTAATTTCTTTTGGAATCCAAATTTTCTTGATTTTCTTCTTGCCATTATATTTTAAATGACACTCAAATGCCTTATGACCAACATTATTACAAGCATAGCATACAATTCTTGGATTTGAATAAAAAGTATATGATTATGCAAATTTAGGTCTATATTGTTTTGATGTAATGAACTTAGGAGCATATGATGTGGATGCAGAAAATTTATTTGAAGTTGAACCTTTATAACCAATTCCAAACTTATTATTCATATCTTTTGGATCTTTCAAAATTAGTTCAAGCTTGTTGGAACTTAAGATTAATTTTTTAACTAATGGTTTAAGCTTTTGAACTTCCTTTTTCAAATCAACATTTTCATTTTACAAACTTTTGTTCTTTTCAAGAAGTTCTTCTTTTTCAAATTGAGTAGTTTTAAGTCTTTCACAAATCAAACTTAATTCCCTTTGTAAAATCTTGTTTCTTTCATGTTAGCTTTGGCTCTTTAGTTTTGATGATTAACAAAAGGTTGAATATATGTTTGGACTAATGTTTCATTTCAAGATAAAGTTTCAGGACTTAGGTTATTCAAAAAGAGTATCAAGAGTACAATGATGAAACCAAGCTTGCCTGATTTGGGAAAGAGCTCTTCTACCTTGAACAATATCAAATTTCTTATATTGGACCTTCTTATTAAGAAGCAATTCACAAAAGAAACAAAGGCTTAGAGAAACTCAAGCATGGCACGCACCTTTCCAAGAGTTTCAGAAAAATTCAGACCAAAGGTCGACCACCAGAGGTCGACTCATTAAGAAAAGAAAAGTTCAGCTAGACCGGCATGGCAAAATTTCAGTGGCACGCTCCAGAGGTCGACCACCAGAGGTCGACACCTGTCCAGAGGTTGACACCAGAGGTCGACTCATCGCCTGAGAATTCAAACTGGGCAGAACTATGGTTTTCTGGATTTTTGCCTAAGATAAACTGGAGGTCGACTCATGAGGTCGACATTTGATCCAGAGGTCGACTCATGGCATAACGGCTAGTTTTTCTGAACTTTTGATTTGATTTCTAACGGCCATAAACAGCCATATTTTTGATTCTAACGGTCTTGTGGAGTTGTTTCAGCTTGAATGAGGTATTTAACCTCCACCTAACTTTAAAAAAGACAAGGAGACAAAGTGAAAAAGAAGAGAGTGAAAGTACAAAGCCTTCAATCAATTCTAAGCCAAAAAGAGTGAGAAAACCAAGAGATTCCTTAGCCAAAAGCTTTCCATCTTTGAGGAATCCAACTTTCAAGTGTTTGGCATTTAGTGAGGTCCAAGATTCCAAGAGAAAGGCTTGAAGAGTCTCCATCAAGAGCTACATCGAATTACTTTTTGCTCAAAAGGAGTTTGTCTTGTTTTATTCATTGTATTCATATTCTTTTTGTCCTTGGCTAGTTTCAAGGGAATTTGAAACTAGTGTGAGGTTTGTTGGTGAGCCAATTGATAAAACCAACTAGGGTTGGTTGTAAGCCCGAAGCCAAAACAAGTGTGTGAGGTTTGTTGGTGAGCCAATAGTTAAAACCAACTAGGGTTGCTTGTAAGCCCGAAGCCAAAACAAGTGTGTAAGGTTTTGACTTGTGATCCTTAGAAAACAAGTCGGCTGTAATCTAGAAAAGATTATAGTGAAAATTCCCAAGTGGAGCTTGGGGAGTGGATGTAGGTACTAGGTGCACCGAACCACTATACTTCTTGTGTGTTTGCATTGCTTTACTCTTCTTTTGCTTTTTAATTGTTGCTATCTTTCATTGCTTCCGTTGCACAAATTACTTGAGCACTATCACACTTCACTTTTGAACTTGATAGCACATATATTGCTTTAATTTTTAAAATACCCAATTCACCCCCCCTCTTGGGCACCATTTCTGGGTAAACAAGTGGTATCGGAGCACCGATACTCTCTTGTAGGTCCAACGATCTTGAGTGAAAGATCATGGCCACCCCAATTGGAATGGATGTAGTTGAAGGTCAAGCATCAAATCACCGTCCTTTCTTTAATGGCACAAACTACACTTACTGGAAAACTCATATGCATATTTACTTACAAGCTGTAGATTATAATATATGGAGAGTAATTACTAAAGGGCCTCATCAGCCCACTCACTTGGTTAATGGCATTATCACCTCAAAATCTGAAGAAGAATGGGATGACAATGATATCAAACAAGCAGAGTTAAATGCTAAGGCGATGAATTTGCTATTCTGTGCACTTGACCCAAGTGAATTTAACAGAATATCAAATTGTATTTCTACCAAAGAAATTTGGGATACACTTGAGGTTACCCATGAGGGTACACACCAAGTGAAGACCACAAAGGTGAACATGCTCATTCATATGTATGAGATGTTCAGGATGGAACCAACTAAAAGTATCAGTGAAATGTATACTAGATTTACCAATATAGTAAATGGTATGAGAAGTTTGGGAAAAATTATAACTAATGGTGAACTAGTTAACAAACTTCTCAGGTCTCTTCCGGCTTCATGGGATGCGAAAGTAACAGCCATAGAAGAAGCCAAGGATGTCAATACTCTACCTCTTGAGCAGCTTCTTGGATCACTGATGACTTATGAGCTTTCACTAAAGCAGAAGACAGTGGACAATGACAAGAAAAAGAAAACCATAGCCTTCAAGTCCACTACAAAGGAAGAGTCAAGTAATGAATCAGAAGAAGAAGCTGATGATGATGAGACAGCCCTCATTACAAGAAAATTCAAAAGATTCATGAGAAAGAAGAAAGGCTTCTACAAGAAAAGGTCACAAAAAGGCAATCACAATAAAGATAAAGTGAAAGAAAAAGAAAGGGATCCACTTATCTGCTTCGAGTGCAAGAAGCCTGGACATTATAAAATGGATTGCCCTTTGCTTAAAAAGAGTCGAAGGATGTTGAGAAAGAAAGCCATGATGGCTACCTGGAGTGAGAGTGAGGACTCCAGCAGTGATGAAGAGCAGCAGGTAGTCGCCAACCTGTGTTTCATGGCCAATGAAGATAATGAGGTAAATTCTGAACCTGAAGTTGAATTTACTTTCAATGAATTACATGATGCTTTTGATGATTTAGTTATGGAATATGAAAAATTAAAACTGAAAAATAAGAAATTAAGAAAGCTAAATCTTGAGCTTACCAAAAATTCAGAAAAGTTTTCAACTGAAATTGAAGATTTAATTCAAGAAAACAAGAAATTAACTGAACATGTAAAGACCTTGAGAAATGGTGAGCACAATCTTTTAAAAGAAAATGATTCTTTGAAAAATAATAGAAGTCTTAAAACTAATGAGAAAATTAAAAAACAAAACAAAGAATTGCTGCTTCAAAACAAGAATTACAAAGAAGAGTTAGAAAAAGTAAAACCTTTTGTAGAAAAATTTACTTATAGTTCAGAAAAATCAAGTATGCTTTTAAATAGTCAACATGCAGTTTTTAATAAAGCTGGACTTGGATTTAAGCCACAGAATCAGCAAAAACTTTACAAAAACTTTTTCATACTTGCATCTTCAAATATTACCTGCTATGCATGTGGTAAGTTAGGACATAAATCATATATTTGTAATAGAAGAAAATTAATTACCTTTGGAAAGATTTGGGTTCCAAAAGGAACCAATTTGACTAACCCTAAAGGACCCAAGATGACTTAGGTACCTAAAGTTTCAACTTGATTAATTTTTGCAGGTGTGCCTTGCAACCAAAAATAAAAGAAGAATGTGGTATCTGAATAGTGGTTGCTCAAGGCACATGACTGGGGATGTGAAGCAATTCTCATCACTAGCAGCTATTGATGGTGGAAATGTTACTTTTGGTGATAATGGAAAAGGCAAAATCATCGGAATTGATAAAATTCATATCACCCCTAATGCTTATGTAGATAATGTATTATTTGTTGATGGCTTGAAGTATAATCTTTTCAGCATTAGTCAGTTTTGTGACAAGGGTTTTAAAGTTATTTTTGAATCATCTTTGTGCATGGTATCTAGTCTAGATGTCGATGGCATCAAGTTCACTGGTCATAGGCATGGAAACATTTACATGGTTGATCTTGATGATCTAGCCATGGAAAGTGGTCAATGCCTAGTGGCTAGGGAAGCCAAGGCAAGTGAAACTAGTTGGCTTTGGCATCGTAGGCTAGGGCATGCTAGTATGTAGTTGATTTCAAAATTAAGCAAAAAGAATCTTGTAAAAGAATTGCCAAAACTCACATTTGAAAAAGATAAGATTTGTGCTGCATGTCAATTTGGAAAACAAACTAAATCTACTTTCAAACCTAAAGGAGTAGTATCTACTACTAAACCCCTTAAATTATTGCATATGGACCTCTTTGGACCAACTAGAACAACTAGTTTGGGAGGTAAGAAATATGGGATAGTAATTGTAGATGATTACTCACGACTTACTTGGGTAATGTTTTTAGCTCATAAAGATGAAACGTTTTCAACTTTTGTTAAATTTCATAAAAGGGTTTCAAACGAAAAAGATCTCACTATTGCTTCTTTGCGTAGTGATCATGGAACTGAATTTGACAATCATGATTTTGAAGCTTTTTGTAATGAAAATGAAATTACTCATAATTTTTCTGCACCTAGGACACCTCAACAAAATGGGGTAGTAGAAAGAAAAAACATGACTCTTGAAGAAATGGCACGCACAATGCTTTGCGAAAACGATTTACCTAGATATTTTTGGGCAGAAGCCATTAATACTTCCTGTTACATTTTAAATCATGTTTTAATTCGACCTATTTTGAAGAAAACACCATATGAGCTTTGGAAAAATCGAAAACCTAATCTCAAGTATTTTTGTGTATTTGGTTGCCGCTGTTTCATATTAAACAATGGCAAAGACAATATCAGTAAATTTGATGCCAAGTTTGATGAGGGTATCTTCTTAGGATACTCTACTTCTAGCAAGGCATACAGGGTCTTCAACAGAAGAACTCTTCTGGTTGAAGAATCAATTCATGTAGTGTTTGATGAATCTAACGAAAAATCTTCTAGAAAAAAAGATTCTATTGATGATGAAACAGGTACAAAGAAACTTGAACAATTGACAATCAATGAAGATGAGCCCAAAGGAGATGATGATCAAGAAAATGAAGATCAAACTCAAGAGATCAATGCAACTTCACCAAAACCTTTACCTAAAGAATGGAGGTATGCACACGGACACCCCAAAGAGCTAATAATTGGTGATCCGTCAAAGGGAGTAAGTACACGCTCTTCTATTAGAAATGTTTGTGATTATTTAGCTTTTGTATCTCAGATAGAGCCTAAGTCAATTGAAGAAGCTGAAAAAGATTGTAACTGGATTAATGCCATGCAAGATGAACTAAATCAATTTAAAAGAAATAATGTTTGGACTTTAACTGAAAGACCCCTTAATGTTTCTGTAATTGGCATAAAATGGATTTTTAGAAATAAACTTGATGAACATGGTATTGTAACTAGAAACAAAGCTAGACTTGTTGCTAAAGGCTACAACCAGGAAGAAGGGATTGACTTTGATGAAACCTTTGCTCCTGTTGCTAGGCTAGAAGCAATTAGACTTTTACTTGCTTTTTCTTTACATTTTGTGCACAAGAAGATTGATTTTTGAAGTTTAACTTGTGATGTGCTTTCATGTGTGATCTCAAGCTTATCCCAAATTTTTTTAGCATAATTGCAAGTGGAAATTCTATTAAACTCATCTGGGTCCAAAGCTTAATAAAGTAAATTCATAGCTTTGGCATTCAGCTCGGTTAATTTCATATCATTCTCATCCCATTCTTCTTTTGGTTTGGGATCCTCAATATCATTGATTATAACAGTGGGTGTGTGAGGTCCTTTTAAAATAATTTTTCATAAATAAAAGTCTACGACTTGAATGTATATTTTCATCCTAGCCTTCCAATATGTATAATTGGTTCCAGTGAAAAGTGGAGGTCGATTTGTGGATTGGCCTTCGGCCAAAGAAGTGCTAATGGGATGTGCCATCAATCTTTAATCTAAGTAATTTTCAGAGACTTTGCTCTGATACCACTTGTTGCCCAGGTGGCTTCCCAAGAGGGAGATGAATTAGGATTATGAAAACTTTAGCAAGTATGTACAATTTAAAAAATCCTTTTGATGTCGTGTTACGATATGCAATGCATAAGAAATTAAATAAATGCAATAAAGTAAAGTAAGCACAATCACAAATAGAAGGAATTTAGAGTGGTTCAGAGTAACCGGCTCCTATGTCCACTATCCAAGCACCACTTGGGATTTCCACTATATTCTCCAACCGAAATATAGTTGAATTATTTTACTAGGCTCACAATCCAAACCTATACACTTTGGTTTTACCGGGATCACCAAAGAAAACCTTACACCCTTTGATTTTAAATAGGATCACCAAAGAAACCCTAATCTTGGTTTTACACCAGGATCACCAAGAACCCAAATTAAGTTTTCAAAAAACTCACCTAAAATACCTTTAACCCTCTCTTAAGACATAGCCCCTTGCTATTCTTAGAGAGAAAACAAGGATATGTCTAAATGTAAAGCAACTATACAACAAACCAAGTTTGTTAAAGTGTTGCCGATGAAGATCAAAGTGAAGCCTAGTCTTCAATGCTCTTTAATGCTCTTCAGGTTGCTTCTTTACTTCTTCAAAGGTTGGATTCAATGATGAAGAATAGTTGATGGAGCTTTGAATCCTATCTTTAATGCTCTTGAAGTGAGTTGGTGAAAGACTTGAGAACTTTTCAACTTCCAAAGAATAATCAATGAATAATCCTCAAAAAATTATTTAATCCATCAAAAATACTCCCTTTTATAGTTTTCCATCAGAAATAGCCGTTGTAGGGCCAAGAAATTGAAAAAAAGCTGTTGGAGGGCTTTTTAAGCTCAAAAATAACATTCTGCAACTAGCCATTATACTGCCAAAAACCGTCACTCGAGTCGGCTCGAGGTCCACAAGTCGACTCGAAGTCTCAGACAGCCCAAACAAAAATTCTGTGTGAGTCATCTCTTCAAGGTTGAGTCGGCTCGAACTCTCAATCATCATAAATTCAAATTTTTTTTGAGTCATCTCTTAAAGCCTGAGTCGGATCGAAGTCACAGTCACCAACAAACTTAACTCTGGATGAGTCAACTCTTCTGTGCTTGAGTCGGCTCGAGGTCTCAGACTTCAAAAATAATGGTTCTTCATTGAGTCAATTCTTGGGGCTTGAGTCGGCTTGAGGTACTGAAACTCTGAAAAAAAGTTTTGTGCCGTGCTAGAAGGAGTCGGCTCTTGATCCATGAGTTGGCTCTTATAAAAACTTCTTTTAAAGCTTCAAACTTCTTCATAGTTCTTCATAACATGAATCCAACAAGAACTAATATACTCACTCTTATTTTTATAATTTTATAGCCCTTTTACAAGATTACATAGTTGAAAAATTAGGGCTTTGTAATTTGAAGTACATAATAGTCTATACAATATTGGAATACCTTTCAACCAATTTGAAAACCAACTAAAGTAAAGATAAACATTTTCTTGCAAAACCTTCTCAAGTAATTGAAAGAATTAGTAAAGTATATATGCTCCAATATTTTGTGATCATCAAAATCATTCCAGGGGTCAACACCTTTCTTTTTAGGGCTACATTATCCTTGAACCTCTTTCCTAGATACTAGTTAATCATCCAATCCTAACCTGGTCCAACTCTTCCGATGCCTTGTCCTATTGATTTTGAGTTTCTTATGGGCTGATGTCTAGTTAATTTTAATAATAGGCTTGGCTCAATGCAAGATATAGGGTGGTGGTTTGTGGGCCAAGGAAGGGTGATTAAATCCATACCTTAAATTGTTTATGGGTTAATGCCTTTAAGATATTTTATGGAAGTATGCAATACAAAAACAAGAAGATGTCCCAAACAAGTAGTAGGCTTTTATGGTTTAGTTAGTTACTATATTTTAGTTAAGTATTATGCGGTGCATTTGTTTTCTTTTTATGCTGTGTTATTTAAGGCAAGAGAGATAAATGGTAGGTTTTAATCTTGGTTAATTAGATGTGAGAAAACAAGACTAAAATTAGATTAAGCAAATAAAGAAAATATAGATTTTATAGTTAAGGCAAGAAATCAAATAAGTATTTAAGGTAGTTAATTAAAAAGTTAAATAATAAATTTTTAGGTTAATTTTTAAAATGGAAGAAACTAAAAATATATATTTTTTATGTTAGTTTGTAAAGAAAGAAACTAATCAAAAGGAAGAAGCTAAAACAGAATTATTTTTCTTTTTATGTTAATTTGAAAAGGAGGATAGAAATAAAAAAAAGAAATAAATCTAAAAATTAGGTAAGTTTTAAAAAAAGGAGACTAATCAAGGAAAATAAAAAAAGGGGATTTTTTTTGGTTAATATGATAAGGCATAAATTAATTAGAAGCAACTAAAATAAAAGGAAGTTAATCTAGGGTAAGGATTGATCTCACCAAAATGTTAGAAGTTTTCTTCTTCTCTTTTTTTCCTTATTTATTTTTTTGGTTTTTTCTTATCTACAAAAAAATTAGAAGAAATTAGTAAACTGAATTTACAAGAAATCAAAGAGATAAAAAAGTTAGCATTCGTGCCTTCCTCGACAACGGTACCAAAAACTTGATAGGATTGCGATGTTGTCACTAAGACACCATGACTATCAGTTTAAAAATCTGACTTCTAATAAACTAAAAATAAGAAAGCAGCAAGTCAAGTCAAATAAAAAAATTATGCCCTGAAAGTCAATCGCTGTTATTGTATCAGTGGCATTCTCCAAACTCAAGATTGATAAAGGCAATTTTTGATTCATCATATGATGTGTCTTATATTTTAATTATAAGATTATGATGAAACCCATAGGTTAGGGAAATGGAATTAGGGTTATGATGGATATCATAATGGTAAGACCTAAGTTCCTATAAACTCTAATCTAAAGTATTCCTAGTCATTAAATCATCGATTTAGGGATCGATGAATCTAGAAAGACTAGCACATCCTATGTATTCTTGATGGAGAGGATGGTTGGTCTCACAGCCACTTATGCAGAGATACTAATACAAGGATGTGGGTGCTCATTAGGCTATGAGTTCACTGGATAGATCTGACAAGCGAACATCAAATGAAAGTCTTACTTGTCAAAAGGAATGTTCTCTCAATGGGAGTTGTGCATGTAGTCCTTAGACCTGAGACTACCATAGTATCTTGTGCACATGAATCCATGTTTTGGTGCATGCTCATTAATGATAATTAAGTCATGTATGAGGTGCTTCTAGATATGGTGGATTGTGTATGAAGGTAATGAGTAGGTCAACAAAGAATCGATCACTCCTAGTAAGGGGAGAAGTTATCCCACGTGATCTCTTTGAATGATGACACAAGAAGTCTTTGATCAAAGCATGATGAGATTATATAGGGTTTTTAATCTTTCATTATTTGAGTTTTTATTATCAAATTGAGATTCGAAAGGATTAAGTGCTAGGGTTTGACATTTATCCATGCCCATCACTTAATCGGGATAAAGGGAGATCGAAGGATTGAATTGCACGGTAACTTTCACTAAAGGGTATTTTGATAATTTCTATCGAATTCATCATATTTCAAATTGGCATGACATGTTACTAGATATCAATCATATCTTGTAGGTTTTTATGAATCAAAATTGATTGGATTCATGAACCAATTCGAAAGCTGGTTCGAATTGGCAACTTAGGTCAGCTCAATTTGATATAATTAGGTCAATTAGGTTTGATTGGATTGAATCGGCTTGGACCTAGACCTACTGCTAGCTAGATATGGAACCCAAAGTGTCATACACATTATGAAATTGGCCAAGGAAGTCAATTATATTTTTATTAGGATCATGGGATCATAATTGGCTAGCTAATTGACATACTAGCATATGTTGGCCAGCCGAACTCCTAACCCAATTGGATTGGGTTAGCTTGCTTGATATTTAGGCTAACCAATTTAAGTGGGAGTTAAATTGGGTAGATTCTTAAGTGCAGTAGCCTAATTTAGTATTTATCTAGATTTTATTATGTTTTATCTTGGATTTATGGAAGAGTCCTAATGGAATGGACTCTTGGTGCCAAGTTATAGTGTGCGCCAAGAATAAATATGTGCAGAAGGACCAAGAGTCCTTCTGCTAGTCAAACACAAATCCTAGATAAAGTCCAAATGCCTCTTCCTTATCTTCATGCCATTTGGTTTAGGATTGACCAGTCAAATAAGTGGATTGACATGAAAACTAAGGTAGCACACAATGAAGGGTTGCATCCTTTCATTGTTGGCGCTAATTTGAAACCAGGAGTCCTTCTGTTTAAAGGCTCTCATATTTCTTCGATGCCTCTTTTCAGATTTTATGCCCATTAGCTTTCATATAACTAGTTAATGCCATGTGGAAGGTGGAGAAGAAGGCTGGAAAATTGAAGAGACATTAATATGTCTCTTGGCACATGATAGGTTGTATTATGATATATCTTCTCATCCAAAAGACTCCTTCTGCTTGAAGAGTCTTATCAAGGGGCTGAAAAAGAGACATATCAGGTACCTCATCTCTCTCTATATAAAGGCATCGTATTCTAATGCCAAAGCATTCAATTCCCATTTGAATAATAATATATGTTATTTTCTCTTCCTCCTTACGACGAGGTGTGTCTTTTTAAGATAAAGCTAAAAGACAAACCTTGTTCTTTTAAGACAAGGCTAGTCTATTTAAGATAAAAGGCTAGAAATAAAAATAGAAGGGATATTCAAAATCTGAGAGAGAAGTCAGAGAGGTCTCTGAGTGCCTTACAGGAGGGTAGGAGTTCTAGCAAAGGAAGAAAGTCTAAAAGGCTGCCAAAAGAGTCCCAATCAAATTAGCAACCTTCATAGGAGTGTTTCTTTGGTCTAGTTCCTGTGTGGATCACCTCTAGAGGGTATACACTTGTGTGCCTCATAGAAATAAAGGATTATAGTACTCTAGGTATTCTTCTATAACCCTAAAGTTAAGATTTATTGGTTGTCATGATCAAGTGATCCTAGGGTTTAGGGTTCCGACTGGTTAGGATTTCGAAAATGAAAAATTTTGAAACCTAATCTTCTGCCATGCCAACCCGAGGAACCCAATAGTGATATCAAAGCCATCTTGATGCATGCAATTAGTAATCTCTTTAGTGTTGATTGCTTACTATGCTATGAATCAATGTATGGTTAGTTTATATTACATATGTGATATGTTATATCCAAGTAACTGCTTCGAATTAGGTTAGTTACCATGGCCATCTGATCATAAGAGCTAATTAGGATTTAAAGGAACTCTCTTTCTATTCAATGGGATCTCATATGGCATGTAGAGGGGCCGCTATGGCCTTATCCCATGAATAAGTGAGGTTATAATTATACTCATGTTATGCATATTAGGGTTAATATGCTTGTTTGCTGGAATGAGTGTCATGTTGACATGATTAATTAGGATGTGTTTGAGACCATCAAAGCCCTCATAAAAAATTGGATTTAGTCATAGTGGAAGTTAATCATAAAAAATTGTGTTTAGGCATGTGGTTCTGGGACGGTAAAGGGAATGAGGTTTTTAATTGGTTCCGTTATCTAACCTGGTCAATTTAATTGGTGTCTAAGGAAAGCAACGGGAGGACCCCCTCATCTCTTCCACTTACCTGACCAATTTGGTCACATCTAAACCATAAATTGGAAATGTTAATTGATTAAGCACACTACAAATTGCCCTCCTTCATGCTAAGCTAAATTTGTATCAAAACTATGGTAGGTTTGTTGAGCAAACTCAAGGCTTACCATTAGGGTTTGATATAAAGTTTGACTTGGTGCATATTATGCTTTATAGTATGCTTGATAATGTTACTTTGTTGAGCAAACTCAAGGGTGACATTATTCAATCATGATTATATAAAATGAAGGGTTCGACCAAACTAAGACATTATGATTTGTTGTACAAACACATGGTTGTAAGTGTCTTAGAAGCAAGTGTTATGTTGAGAATTACAAGGGATTCAGTTGGAAAGGAATTTCCTTGCCTTGAACTTATAAGTGTTTATTGTGCAAACACAATGCATTTATAAGGAATTGGGGTCTCAACCACACTAAAGAAACTAGATATTTGTTTCTCATCTACCATAGTTAAGGTTATGGTATTTGAAGAAAATAATGGAAGACACAATTAGATTTCAAGTCTTTATCTAATTATGTTTATCATCTTGAGTGGTCTGCTTATGTATAGTTCTTGTTTGTTCATAGATTTAAATTAAATGACTTCATCATTATCACTACGAGGCATCTTGGATGCCAATAAATTGACTGGACCAAACTATGTGGACTGGTTAAGAAACTTGAGAATAGTACTTACTCAGGAAAAAGTATCCTACATCCTCGATTCTTCGGACCTAGATCTGGTCGGAGATGATGCTATAGAGGAGGAAAAGATCACTTATAGAATATGGAAAAATGATAGCTTGACTATTAAGTATATCATGTTAGCCTCGATAAGCAATGAACTGCATAGGCAACATGAAGATCTGGAACCTTTGTCCATATTGCTCAATCTCAAAGAGCTGTATGGAGAGCATAGTAGGACTACTAGATGTGAAATGTCGAAGCAATTATTCTGGGAAGTATGAGTGAGGGCTTGCTCATATAAGTCCATGTTCCCGAGATGATTGACTTAATCACCTAATTAGTCAATTAGGCTTTGTCATGGATAGGAAACTTTATTAGGATTTGATCCTACAATCACTCTCAGATTCCTTCCCTCAGTTTGTCATGAACTACCACATAAAACTGAACCTTTCATTACCAGAGTTGCTTAACATGCTTAAGACAGCTGAGAGCCATTTCAAAGGAGATAAGGCTCATCATCTTCTTCTAGTTGATAGGAAGAAGAAAGGGATAATGAAGAAGGGTTCAAAGAGCAAGCTGAACTTGAAGAAGAGCATCAAAAAGAGAAAGAAGGCAAATAGGTCTTCAAATGATGGATCCTATTTCTTCTATGGCAAGAAGGCACACTGGAAGAAGAATTGAGACATACCTTGCAGGTCTGAAGCAATATGCCAGTGGAGCATCAAGAGGTTTGTTTATGATACAAACAAACTTTTCATTGAGTTCTTCAACTTCTGATTCATGGGTATTGGATACCACATGTGTGTTAGCTTTAGCCCTTGATTTTGATGAATAACAAAATGTTGAACATATGTTTGGTACTAATATTTCAATTGGAGTTATGAATCAGGTTACAGGTATATCAAATTTCTTACACAAAAGCTTAAAGCTATTGACATTAAAGCAAGATAAATTTCAAAGTTTAAGAAGTCTTCTCATCTTGGAAAGCCATGAAATTGATCACTTTGGCCTTTATGAAGAAGAAACTGGAAGTCTATTGGACAAAATTTGAGAATTTCAGAGTTTGGCACATGTTTTGAAAATGGCACAGACCAAGTGTGGACCTAAGTGTCGACTCATGAACCAAGTGTCGACACCTCTAAAGACTGGCATGCAAAGTCTTAGCTAGCATTTCAAGTGTCAATCTAAGTGTTGACTCACAGGTTGACTCATAGATCGACTCAAGGCCTGAGAACAGAAATGGTCAGAACATCATTTTTAGACTTCAATGAAGTATCGACCCAAGTGTCAACTCACAAATCAGCTCAAGGCTTGAGACAAGAAAAAAAATAGAATAGTGTCATTCTTAGACTTTTTCCCTAGTACTGACTCAAGTGTCAACTCAAGTGTCAACTCACAAGTTCAAGTGTCGACTCACAGGTCAACTTATAGCTTGAGACCAGAAATGAAGCATAACCATGGATTTCAAAGAATTATACTTGGTGTTGATCCAAGTGTTGACTCATGAAGACTCAAGTGTTATCCCAAGTATCGACTTATAGGTCGACTTACAGGTTCTGACAATAGTAATGGCTATATTTTTAGAAGTTCTGAAATGGTTCAAACGGTCCAAAATGGCTAGATTCTTCACTCCAACGGTCACAAACAATTTTTTGGAGGTTTTTGAAATATTAAACACTCACCAAACTCATTGAATACTTAAGAGAAAGATAAGTAAGACAAGAGAAAAGAAGAGACAAATCTTATCTTTTGAGAAAGCTATTGAAAAGACAAGAGTGAGCCATAAAGAAGATTCTAACTGAAAAAGCCTTCAATATTGATGTTGAGCCTTTCAATCATTATCCAAAAGTGTTCATTGAAAGCATCCAAGAAGAAGAAGATAACTCAAGTATTCAAGAAGAGCTTCATCGACTTTATTTCTACTCTTTTGAGAGTTTATTCTTGTGCTATAATCTGTACCTTTGGTTTTACTTATTGTAACTAGTTTCAAGGCTATTGAAACTAGGATTAGGCCCTTCTAAGCCATGAATTAGAATTCAAGCCTAGGGTTGGCTTGAGGAAAAGGTTGTTGGTGAGCCTAAGTGAGAAAACCAACTGTGGGTTTGACTTGTGAGCCCTTGAAAATAAGTTGATTGTAATCTTTGATAGATTATAGTGAAAATTCTCAAGGAATAGCTTGAAAAGTTGATGTAGGTGCTTGGTGTGCACCGAACCACTATAAATATTTTATGTTTGTTTGTATGCTTAATCTTCTCATTACACTCTCTTGTATTACTGCTTATTCTTTAAAAGCATAGCATCTAGATTATATTCAGTACATTCACTTTGTTTCACAAACATATTAGTTTAGCACATACTTGTTTAAAATTTTAAAAACCTAATTCACCCCTTCTCTTGGGTTGCTACACTGGGCAACAAGTGGTATCAGAGTTTGGTACTCAGTGTATAGATATAATGATCTTGAGTTAAAGATCTAATAGCAGCCCAAATTGGTATTAGTGTTGCTGAGGGTCAAGCCTCATACCGTCCCCCACTCTTTAATGGAACAAATTACACTTACTGGAAGACATGCATGCGCATATACATTCAAGCCATAGATTACAATATTTAGAAGACCATAGATAAAGGTCCTTATTAGCCCACTATCTTGGTTAATGTCATTCCCATCCTAAGTTAGAAGAAGATTGGGATGAGAATGACATTAAGCAAGCTGAGCTTAATGCTAAGGCTATGAATTTATTGTTTTGTTCCTTAGATCCTAATGAGTTTAATAGAATATCTAATTGTTCCTTCACCAAGAAAATCTGGGACACACTTGAAATTATCCATGAGGGTACACATCAAGTAAAGACTACCAAAGTTAACATGCTCATCCATACTTATGAGATGTTTAGGATGGAACCAAATGAATCAATTAGTGAAATATACACTAGGTTTACCAACATTGTTAATGGTATGAGGAGTTTAAGAAAAGTTGTATCTAATGCTGAACTTGTCAATAAAATTCTCAGGTCTCTTACATCATCTTGGGATCCAAAAGTCATCATTATTGAAGAAGCCAAGGATGTCAACACTCTTCCACTTAAGCAGCTCTTGGGATCACTTATGACATATGAGCTATCCTTAAAGTAGAAGGTTGTGGACAATGATAAGAAAAAGAAGACTATTACATTCAAGTCCACAAACAAGAAGGATTCAAGTGATGATTCTGATGAGGAAGATGAGGAAGATGAAATGGCTCTCATCTTAAAAAAATTTAAGAAGTTTATGAGAAAAAAAAGGTACAACTACAAGAAGAAGCCATAAACAGGAGATCCCAATAAGGAGAAAGAAAAAGAAAAGAAAAGGGAGCAATAAATATGTTTTGAGTGTAAGAAGCCAGGACATTACAAAATGGATTGCCACTCTTAAAAAGGACAAAAAGAAATTTAGAAAGAAAGTGATGATGGCGACGTGGAGTGAGAGCAAAAATTCAAGCTTAGATGAAGAGTAGCAAGAGGTGGCCAACATTTGCTTCATGGCAAATGATGAAGAGGTATGGTCTGAACTTGAAAATGAATTTACTTTTGAAGAATTATGTGATGCTTTTGATAAACTTGTTGTAGAGTATCAAAAACTTAAGCTGAAAAATAAAGAATTGAAAAAGCAAAACTTGGAGCTTTCTAAAACAAATGATAAGTTTTTGATAGATAATGAAAGTTTACTTCAAGAAAACAAAAAATTGAATGATCAAATTGTCCCTTTGAAAAATGATAAAAAAGATCTTTTGAATGAAAAAGAAGCCTTGGAAAAGGATAAAGTTTTTGCAACAAACAAAAAACTTATCAAACAAAACAAAGAATTATTCCAAGAAAATAAGAAATACAAAGAAGAACTTGAAAAAGTGAAACCATTTATTGAAAAATTTATCTATAGTTCAGAAAAACTAAACATGCTTTTGAATAGGCAAAGAGCTGTTTTCAACAAAGCAAGTCTAGTTTTAAACCTAAAAAATAATAGAAATATTTTTAAAAAATTTTGTACATGCATCCTCTATCATTACATATTATTTCATGGTAAGCTAGGACATAAATCATATATATGTGATTGAAGAAAATTAAATAATGTTAGAAAAGTTTGGGTTCCAAAAGGAACCACATCAACTAACCCTAAAAGACCCAAGATGGCTTGGGTACCTAAAGTTTTCACTTAATTTGATTTTGTAGGTGTGTCTTACATCCAAGGACAAAAGAAGATGTTGACCCCATAAGTGATTTTGATGATAACCAAACATTGGTTCATGCATTTATTTTATTAACAACTCTTCAAGTGGTTTAAAAGCTTTTGTAGGATGAATTCATTGCTCAAATTTCAACTCCTACATTTTCATTTCTTGTTTTGAGTTGTGCTGTAGTTGAATATTGTAAAGAAGAACCCAAAGAAAGAAGTTAATAAAGATCATAAAATTGGGTTACTTCTAAATATGTTTCAAGCTTTTAATTTCTTAAAAATATGTTGAGTTTGAAGATATCTTGAAGCTTGAAGAACTGCTGGATGAATTCTGGAGATAGACTGATAAAATCACTGAAATATTCATCCGAGCCGACTCTGGCACATGTCACGCATGAGGATTCTGGCACGTAGATATCCGAGCTGACTCTAAGGGACCCGAGGACTCGTCCAGAGTACTACTTCCTATATCAGACAAGAGAGCCGATCTAAAGGGAGTTCAAGCCAACTCTATCATATTGTTAGACATCCGAGCCGACTCTTTAGAAGATTGAGCTGACTCCTCCAGAGTCTAGAAAATGCTTTATGAGAACCACAGCCAATCGAGTTGACTAGAATGGAAGTTAGCCGACTTGTCTAGACTGACATTTTGAAGGCCTGAGGATCTGAGTTAACTAGAATCAAGGCGAGCCGACTCTTATGGAGTGAGGAATTAGGATACTATGCAAGCAAGCCAACTAGATTGAAGAGAGTTGACTCAACCAGAACTCCTCTAAGGATCCGAGCTGACTTGAGTGATCCAAGGTGACTTGAAGGTCAATTTCAGATATGCAACAGCTAGTTCTAGAACTTGGATTTTGAATCCAAAAAGTGCTCCAATGGTCAAATGTCATATCCCAACAGTCTACAATGACTTAAACTACCTTAGAATGATGGAAGACCATATATTTAAGGGATTTGAACTTCTTTGAATAGAGTTTTCAAAAAGTTGGAGAAAGTTAATGAATTATTGAATATCCAAATAAGCCAACAAGCAAGAGAGCACTGAGAGCATTCAAGATAGCCTTCAAGCCTTAACCAACTCTCATCTGAAGCTTGAAGCACTTAGTAAAGAAGCTATAGAAGCCATTAAAGTGCATTGAAGTACTTTTAAGTGGGCTTCTCTCGAGCTGCATCAGCAACCATTCAACAAAAAATTTGTTTGTCATTCTGTTGCTTTTCTTTTTAATTCATTTTGAATTGTTGGGTTATTGGTGAGCCTGGTTGAAAAAACCAAATAGGTTCTTGGTTAGCCTTTGTTAAAATCAAGTGTTGGGTTCTTGGTAATCTTGGTAAAACAAAGTTGGGTTTCTTTGGTGATTTCGAAAAAACTAAAGTGTAGAGGTTTGGATTGTGAGCCTGTGAAAATAATCCGACTATATTCCGGTGGGGGATATAGTGGAAATCCCAAGTGGTAATCTTGGATAGTGGACGTAGGAGCTGAGTTGCTCCGAACCATTATAATTATTATTTGTATTGTGCTTTTCTGATTTGATTTTACTTGTGCAGTTAATTACTTTGTCACAGCACTTAACACTTTAAAAGGGATTTCAAAGAGCACATATTTGCTTAAATTTTTTAATTTCCAATTCACCTCCCTCTTGGAAAAGCCACCTGGGCAGCAACTGGTAGCAGAGCAATGTCTCTGAATACATTTAGAGTAAAGATTGATGGCTCATCCCATGAGTACATCCTTGGCTGAAGGCCAATCTACTAATAGACCTCCACTCTTCATTGGCACAAATTATTCTTATTGGGAAGATAGAATGAAAATCTATATACAAGTTATCAATTTTCAATTATGGAAGGTCATTCTAAAATGGCCAGAAATTCCCATGATTAAAATTAATGGCATGGATGTCCCTAAGCCTGAAGAGGACTGGGATGAACATGGCATGAAGATGGGGGAATTAAATACCAAAGCAATGAATTTACTATACTATGCTTTGGATGCTAACGAGTTTAATCAAATTTTCACTTTCTCTTTAGCAAAGGAAATTTGGAAAAAACTTGAAGTGACCCATGAAGGAACTACCCAAGTGAAGCCTTCAAAAATAAATCTTCTTGTACATAGTTACGAATTATTTAAAATGGAATCTACTGAAACTATCTTTGCCATGTTTACTCGATTTACATGTATTATTAATGGCTTGAAAAGTCTTGGCAATGTTTACTCAAATGCTGACTTAGTATAGAAGATCTTAAGATCATTTTCAGATAAGTACGACCCCAAAGAGATTGCCATCCAAGAAGCGAAAGATCTAAACACCCTATCTCTGGATGAATTAATGGGTTCACTCATCACACATGAGTTGGCCATGTAGCATAAAATTGATGATAACCAAAAGAAGAAGAAGACAATTGCCTTCAAAGCTGCATTGGACTCAAAGAAAGATGAAGAATCAAAAAATGACTCCACCTCCTCCGAAGATGATCTAGAAGATGAAGTTATCGCAATGGTCGTGAGGAAATTTAAAAGGTTTATGGGAAAGAAGAAAAGAAGATTCAATAAAAAAATTCCATAAACGAGGAGAGCACTCCAGGGACAAGGACAACGATAAAGAAAAGGAAAAAGAACAAGTCCCCACATGCTACGAATGTAAGAAACCAGGGTAATTCGTCCAGATTGTTCATTATTAAAGAAATTTTTCAAGAAAAAGAAGAAGAAGGTGATGGTTGCCACATGGAGTGATAGTAAAGAATCCACCTCAACTAAAAAGGAAGAGACCATGAAAACTGATAATTTATGTCTAATGGGTCTCGAAGATGAGGTAACATCCCCCAATGCTCAAATTGAATTTACATTTGATGAATTAAATTCATTTTTTCATGATTTATTATTTGAATTTAATAAAATTGTAGTAAAGATTAGATCCTTAAACAATACCAATGATTCTTTACTTAAGAAAAAAGATGAGATTTCAGAAAAGAATAACTTATTACAAAAAGAGTTACATATCTTTTCTGAAAAGTATAAGCTTTGAAAACTGAGAATAATACATGTATTGACAAGAACAAAGCATTAATTACTGAAAATAATGATTTGAAAAAGGAGATTGAAAAACTCAAGCCACTTATTGAAAAACTTATATTATCTTCTAACAAGCTTGAGTTGATCCTAAAAGAACAAAGAATTTATGATAATAAAGCTGGAATTGATTTTAATTCTTCATTTTCAAATTTTATTTCAGCAACTACTTTTGTAAAACCAAAAACTTATGTTCCAAAATCAATATCTCAAAAATCTTTGGCAACAAATGTTTCTGCACCTAAAGCTATATTGTATGTTCCTAAGAGCTCAAATAGAAAATCTTTTATATCTGCATCTCATGCATCAACATCTAGAACTTCAAAATCTGCATCTTTTCAGAATTCTAGGATTGAATGTTTTGCATGTAAAGGGTTAGGACATAAAGCTTTTGAATGCAATATCTTTAGTAATATCAAAAGTAAAATAAGAAAGATTTGGATTCTGAAAGGAACCACCTCTGCTAACCGGCAAGGATCGAAGTTAGCTTGGGTACTTTAAAGAACTTCTTGATTATCTTGCAGGAATGTCTTGCAGTTCAAAAATTGAAGAAAAGATGGTATCTCGATAGTGGCTATTCAAGGCATATGAAGGTGACAAGGATCAATTTATCACCCAGGAAATGAAAGAAGGAGGCATGGTTACTTTTGGAGATAATGGCAAGGGAAAATAATCGGAATTAGTAAGATCAAGATAACCCCCTGTACATTTATTGTAAATGTATTGCTAGTAGATAAATTGAAGTATTATTTGTTGAGTATCAGTTAATTATGTGATAAAGGCTTCAAGATTATCTTTGAATCATCTATGTGTATTGTAACAAACTCTCTTGATTCTAGTAGTAGGTTCATTGGATATAGACTTGAAAATATCTATGTGGTAGACCTTAACGATCTTGTCATGTCAAGTAGTTCCATTCTAGTTGCAATGAATAGTAAGACCAAGGAGTCTTGTTTACTTTGGCATAGACGATTAGGTCATGCTAGCATGCATACTATTGCCAAGTTAATTTCCAAGAATTTAGTTAGAGGCATGCATAAGTTTAAAGTAGACTTTGATCATGTTTGTGATGCATTACAAATGGGTAAACAAACTAGGGAGAACTTTAAACCTAAAAATATGATTTCAACTACTAGACTTCTAGAGCTACTTCACATGGACTTATTTGGACCAACTAGGACCACAAGCCTAGGAGGTATGAAATATGCCCTTGTGATTATTGATGATTTCCCTAGATTTACATAGGTTTTGTTTATTACTCACAAAGATGAAACCTTTAAAGTATTTCAAAAATTTTACCAAAAGGTTTCAAATCAGAAAAATCTTTCAATAATTTCAATTAGGAGTGATCACGACACCGAATTTGAAAATCAATTTTTCGATGATTATTACACAAAAAATGGCATTGATCACAACTTCTCTACTCCTAAGACATCATAACAAAATGGTGTTGTAGAGAGAAAAAATAGGACTTTGGAAGAGATGGCCCGAACAAAGTTATGTGAAGGCAATCTTCCAAGGTACTTTTGGGCAGAAGCGGTGAACACTGCTTGTTACATTTTAAACTGCATTTTGATCCATCCTATTTTGAAGAAAACTTTCTATGAGCTTTGGAATAAAAGAAAGCCAATATTAATTATTTTCATGTTTTTGGATGTAAATGCTTTGTGCTTAACAATGATAAAGATAATCTAGGAAAACTTGATGCTAAATCAGATGAATCAATTTTTCTTGGTTATTCATGACATAGCAAAGCATATAGAGTATTTAATAAAAGAACTCTTACTATAGAAGAATCCATGCATGCTATTTTTTATGAAACTAACCCTTCACCTTCTAAGAAAGAAGAGTGCATAGATAATGATGCAGGTACAATTCAAAAGAAAATGAAAGATATGAGCATACAAGAAAGACCAATTGAAGAAGGAGAAGAAATGGTAAGTAAGGATCGTGCAGATCAACCAAAAGAATAGAGGTACGTAACTTCTCATCCAAAATAATTAATTATTGGTGATCCTTCACAAAGTATTAGGACTAGGTCATCACATAGAGATGCACATGATTACCTAGCCTTTGTATCACAAATAGAACCTCATATCTTAGAAGAAGCTGAAAATGACCCAAACTAGATGATGGCCATGCATTTAGAACTAAACCAGTTTGAAAAAAATAAGGTACAGACATTAGTTGATAGACCTATAGACCATCCAATCATAGGAACCAAATGGGTCTATAGGAACAAATTAGATGAGCAAGAAAATGTAGTAAGAAATAAAGCTAGATTAGTGGCTAAGGGATATAACCAAGAAGAGGGCATTGATTTTGATGAAATATATACATCTGTAGCAAGACTAGAAGCCATTAAATTATTTCTTGCATTTTCTTGCTATATGAATTTTAAACTTTTTCAAATGGATGTGAAAAGTGCATTTCTAAATGATTTCTTTTCTGAACAAGTTTTTATAGAAGAACCACTAGGTTTTGAAGATCATGTTTTTTCAAACCATGTATTTAAATTGAATAAATCTTTATGTGGTTTGAAACAAGCACCTAGAGCTCGGTATGATAGACTTAGCACCTTCTTAATTGAAAATGATTTTACAAAAGGAAATGTTGATAAAACTCTTTTCATTAAGAGGAGAAATAATGATATATTAGTTGTACAGATTTATGTGATGATATTATATTTGGTGCAATTAATGAAACTCTTTGTAGAGAATTTGCTAAGTTAATGCAGGGTGAATTTGAAATGAGCCTAATGGATGAACTTAACTACTTCCTTGGACTTCAAGTAAAACAAACAAAGGAAGGAATCTTCATCAACCAAGCCAAGTGCACCAAGGAAACAATCAAAAAGTTTTGTATGGAGTGAAGCAAACAAATGAACACACTCATAAGCCCATCTTGCAGATTGGACAAAGATGAAAATGGATCCAACATTGACCAAAAGCTCTATAGAGGTATGATCGGATCCTTGTTATATTTGACTGCAAGTAGACCTAATATCTTGTATAGCGTATGTGAATGTGCTAGATTCCAATCTAATTCTAAAGAATCACATATGGTTTCTATTAAAAGAATTATCAGATATTTGAAAGGTACAAGTAATCTAGGTCTTTGGTTTTCAAAACATTCTTTATTAAATTTAATTGGATTCGGATGCTAATTATGTTGGTTGTAGAATTGATAGAAAAAGTACTAGTGGCACATGCCAATTTCTAGGATTGAATTTAATCTCATGGCACTATAAGAAGCAAAACTCGGTAGCACTTTCTACTGCTGAAGCAGAGTATGTTGCTGCAGGGAGTTATTATGCATAGGTGTTATGAATTAAACAACTAGAAGACTTTGGTGTTACACAATCTAAAATTCCAATCAAATGTGATAACACAAGTCCTATAAATTTGACAAAAAATCCAATTCAGCATTCTATAACTAAGCATATAGAGATTAGACACTATTTTATTAGAGATCATGTTTTGAATTGTGACATTAAACTAGAATTTATTCTTACTTAAAACCAATTAGCTGACATTTTTACTAAGCCACTGAAACAGGATAGATTTGAATTGCTAAGAGGAGAATTAGATCTTTGTGATCCCTTCTAGATTTGCCTAACCTAATTCTTTCAAAATTAAGAAAAAATTATCTAGAAAATCTTCTACAACTATTTAAGATCTTTGAACAACTTTCCTTGAGATTTCATTGAATTAATTTCAATTTTTGAATCATTTCAACTTTTATGGAAATTTTCTATTCGAGTCGACTCGGGCAATTTTGCTCTGGTCGAGCCAGCTCGAATCTTTATTATTTTTTCTCTTGCTCTAGATGAGCCGACTAGGTCAATTTAGGGTTTTCCTAGTCGACTCAGATCTCTAGTTCTTCTGAGTTCGCTCTAGTCAAGCCGACTTAGATAATTTTAGGACAAATCTAGCCAACTCGGATGTCGGGTAAACACTTTTTTAATAGAGTTGAGTAACCTTTTCTAACTTCTTATACTCTTCATTTTTACTTCAAACCCTATCATTCCACTCGAAACTATCTCCAATCCTCCAAAATCCTTTTCTCGAAGCCTCAATTTTCTCATTCTTGCCAAATTATTGCAATAGCTCCTAAAACAGCTGTGGGAAAAAGGTCAAAAAGATCGGCACCCTCCACAGAAACTGAAAGGAGGTCAAAATGTCGACAGAAAGAGCCGACTCGAAAAATGGAATAACAAGAGGAAGAAAGAGAACCAATAGCTACGATCCATCTCCGAGACAGGTAGCTTCTATGTCAAATCGGCCTATCACTAACGGTAGATGCATTCTTTTTAACTTTCTGGAAGAAATTGGTTTAAAAATTGAAGATTCTATTGAAGCACAATGGTGCGGGCACCAGACTCAGAAGAAGACTTCAGAGCTCCATCTGGATCTCTGATTAACTTTGCTCGAAGAATTAGGGTTTTTGGCTTGTAATAAGGGCTGACTTGATCAACTCAATTTTAGTTTGAGTCTGTATTACCTGCATTTTTTTTTTTATTGAGTCATGTTGACTCAGTAGTGGACTAGGGTTTCAACCTGGGGTGTTACATTTTCTCCCAAGGCCAAGCAAGTGGGCGCCACACTCCCAGCCACACTCCCAGCCATACGCCTGAGTCCAGGGGGCGCCACATCTCCATCCAGCAGGCTTTGGTCCCCACACCACAGATAGCAGCTCCCCTCTTTCATGCGCCAATTGAGGAGAAATCCATCAGGGGTCCACAAATCAAGGGGGCGGCCCAAGACTTCCCAAAAGAACCAAACTATAAAAGGGAAGAAATTCTCTTGGAGAGGAATTCAAGGAGGCGCCCATTACCTGCCAGAAATACTCAAAACAAAGTTAGAAGGAGCCATAACTTGGGGAGAAAGAAAAGGAGGTATCCAAAAAGGGTTGAGCCATGGAAGGAAGGAGATTTCTCTTGAAAAGCAAGGTTAGGAGGTGCCCTAATCATTCCAACTAAAGCCAGATATAAAAGGCAACAAATTTTCTCTTGGAGGGCAAGGTTAAGAGGCACCCAAACACTTCCAGATAAGGCCAAGCATAGAAGGAAAAAAATATTTTCTTGGAGGTCAAGACAAGGAGGCGCCACCCACTTTCCTTTTTGAAGCTTCAATCAACTTTGGAATTAATTGGCCGGCCATATGAGTAGGGATTGATATCCTAATTTGAAGATCCCCTCCTTTAGTCCCACATGGGAAGATGTAAAACCCTACTCTCTTGTAATGGCCTATAAATTAAACCCCATGTAAGTTTGAAAAGAATCAGATGAATGAAACCAATTTTTTTGTGAGCAAACTTTGTGTTTTCTCTCTTCCGCACTTGCATCCAGGTGTTGAGCTCCGTGAGGGAGTAAATCCAGGTTCCCCAGGAACCTTGAGGAGGTGTGAGATCTCCAAAACCCAAACCCTAGGTTAGCCACTCCACTCCCAAACCCTAGCCGCCCATCACCCCTCTCTTTCCACCAAGCCCTAGCCTATCCCACCTCTCACGGCCACCCTCTCCAAGTCCAGGCCGACCACCAGCATCCAGCTCCAGTCCGGATACTTCAGATCTACAGCAATTCTAAGAGGAAGTCAGATCAGCCTCTAGGAGAATCCTGATTTCAGCAACTTCAGCTTTCAAGTTCTTCAACCTGGTAAATCTTTTCTTGAGTATCTGAATTCCATCACTTGTTCCTCTTCTTTCCCAGATCTTGAGTCCAGGAGAAGCCGACCAAACGACATGACCAGTATTGGAGAATCCATTGCGAAGATAGCCGACTCCGAGGATCCCACAATCTGCTCGAGAGAGTTCTTCCACCCATATTCTGAGAAGATCACTGTCTGGTTGGTAAACCATCTCTCCTCTCTATTTCTGTCCTGTTGAAAGTTCAGAGCGAAACCCTAGGTCTGGGAGTTTCTCAACCCCAGCGATCCGTTACTTCTGAACTACTCTGATAATTTAGTTTCATCTAAATTGTGCTTTCAATCCTTACCTAGTTTCCTTCAACTTAGTTTAGCTTTACTTTGAGTCAAAGCCAATTTCTGAAATTAAAAAAAAAAAAAAAGAAAAAAAAAAGAGAATTAATCTTAAATTTACTTCCGCATACGCTTCTTTGTTCTTTGTTCTGCATCATTTTTGGTATCAGAGCTTTTGTTCTGCATCATTTTTGGTATCAGAGCCCTGTCTAGGGTTTCTGTTTGATTGCTTATTTGAGTCCCTCTCCTTTTACTTTGTCTGCTCGAAGTAGACTCCCCAGGACGTCCGATCCTAGGAATGAAGTGAGGTGCAAACCTCCTCTTCCCATTCCACGGGGTGTTCCTAGGGCGTGTAGGGGATCCGTTGGGTTACAACTTCGTAGCAGAAATTGTAAACGGGAAAGTGATCTGTTTTCAACCCGTAATTGCCCTATTACAGGAATTATTTCTCACTTTAAGTAACTCCAAATTCAGTGATTTTTATTTTGCAGAAACCAGTATAATTGAAACTAATTTTCATAATTTTCTCATGATTTATTGGTTTCCGTGCGATTTCTGAGAATTAAATTACTGCAACTCTATTTTTGTGTTCTGCAATCCAATTATTTTTGAGTGTTCATCTCTTAATTCACCTTAAGGGCATTTGAGCATCTAAGATAAGGGGAGGAGTTGATAACCTCTCCTTAGCCCAAAACCACCACCCCTTCATTCGAACTTAAGCCTTTAATCTAAAATTGATTAGACCTAATTTGCCCTAGTGGGCTAGGGACATCAACAAGTCGGGTCAAGGCTAGTGTTGAGTCAGTTTGTCTGGTTACTCTGTGTGTGCTTTGTACTCAGTGTCTAGAATGGTGGTTCAGGGATTCCATCCCAAAGAGCTTGTGTGCTGGTCCGCCTACCTGGCCAATCTCTGATTGGTGTCTAGGATTGGCATTCAGGGACCTAACACTCCCCTTACACCTGCCTGGCTGAGTCCTGAGTTACTACAGGCTAGCTTGCCACTCTGATTGGGCATCTAGTTTGGGCTCTAAGTCTAGTTAGCCCGTAGTCGTTCAGTTGAGTCTCATTTGGTGTGTTTGCTTGCATTATCATGTCTACCCGGAATGGAGTACCCTACCAACCTGGTCAAACACAACCTGATTTAGAGGCCATGGTTAGAGCTCTTACTGAGAGTATGAATAAATTGAGTCAGGATGTGACTGCTACTGTTACCCAGTGTAAAGAACAAGTCCATGAGAATTTTACCCAGCTTAGGGATCGAGTCCAAGTACTTGAGAAACGTAGACATCAAAATTGGACCCCTGATCCAAAATTTAATAGGCCCCAACCTCATCCATGCCAGGAGCCTAGGAGGACCTTATACCGTGATCCTGAGCATAACCTTAGGAAGCCTAACCATGATATCTATAGTGTGGATCGTGTCTATGAGAGGTCCTTACAATATTCTAGACCAGTCACTCAACAACCCAAGTCTTCTAGATCAAACCATTTAGATCCACACCCATGCCCAAGTAAGGTCTCTACTAGCTTGAAACCCAGTGTGACCCAGGTTCCTATATCGCAAGAATGTTTGTTTTATGGAGAAAGAGGCCATAAATCTAGTCAGTGCCCATGCATAGGACTGGCTTGTGCACAGCTAAGTGGTAAGAATCCTAAGGATGACATTAATGAGGGAGAACCCAAGCCTACCAACGAGGAAGAAGGGTTAGGTATGACAAGCCCAGAATCAGTTGACCCGATTACTACTGACCCGAAATCCATTGGAGATGGCATCGAGGAAGTATATGATGCTGGCTTGAGTCTAGTTGATGAATATGAGGGGGAAGAACTTGAAGAATGTGACATTGATACTATTGGTTCCTTACCTGAGGAGACCTTGGAAAGCAACCAACTGGTAGGACCTAGTTCAGAAATTCAAGAGATTTATGAGAACCAGGTTCCTTTAGTCAAATACCCCCAGGAAGAACTCATAGTGTTAGCCCGAGCTATTAGTTCGTACCCTCTAATGACAGTCATTCTCCAAGTACCAATTGAAGATCTTTGCACTGAACTGTTTAAGTTTGCCCACCCTTTGGTAGATCCTCTCATTAGGATGACTAAATCAAGCCTCTTACAATTGGACCTTGTCCCATGCCCAGCCACTAAGGTCTCTCCCGTAATCTCAGTTGAACATCTTTGTCTTGAGCGGATTGATTCACCCAGTCCTGTAGAAGTCCTCCTTATGGCCCCAGACCCCTTCCTTCGCATGATTGACCTACCCTTCTATAGAGTATACCTTTCCGCACCCATAGGTCAAATTTCAAGTCTTGAGGTCATCATCCATAGGCCCTTCCATGAATCATTCTCTAATCCAGTTCTTGAGAAAGTGGATCATTATTTGCTTAGAGAACAAACCTTAACTATTGCAATCACATGTCCTAGGCTACTTCCCGAACCATCTCTTGATCCATTCCTGGGAGTAGCAAACTTTTCCTTTCGTAAGGATGACCAGTCGACACTCATAAATCACCATTCAAACCTTCAGGTCACCACCTTTAGTCAGCAGGTACTTCGAGACTCCACCTCATATTTCCTCCCTTTCTCTAGGACTTCCAATGCTTCTTACACTATCCAAGTATACTTTGTCGAAGTCTTTAGAGTGAACCACGTGTCAGAATCTATTAGGTTTGCCACCTACTTCTGGAAGACCTTATGGCACCTACTAGGCACCCATGATAAGTTTTCATGCTCTGCATGCCCTCCTCCGACCCAAGGTCAAACCTAGAGAGCCTTAGTTTGTTAGGTTTAGACCTAGGGTTCCTTTGGAATAAAGTCCATTCTTTAGGAATGCGTCGTCAGTCTAGTTTAGTTTTTCTTGACCCTTTACTAGGCTTTGGCTCAGATTTTGGTTTGATTGAGAGCACCAGGAATTGGGATTTGTATTTTGTCCAGGACTAAACTTGCATATAATGACTCGGTCAATAGGTCTACGGGTAAGAGTCCATTTGAAATTGTGCATGGTTACAAACCCCACACACCTCTTGACCTAGCTCCTTTACCAGTCCACACACGGGTCTCCGAGTTTGCCGAAGTTTTTGCACAGCATATAAAAGACTTGCATAAAGAAATTCAAGCCAAAATAAATTTAAGTAATGAAACTTATAAGAAATTGGCGATTCTCAAAGGCGAGTCAAAACTTTTGACGAAGGAGACTATGTAATGATTAGGTTAAGGCCTGAACGGTTTCCTCCTGGAACCGTTAGAAAGTTACATGCTAGGGGAGCTGGACCATTTAAAGTGGTAAAGAGAGTAGGATCCAATGCCTATGTGCTCGAGTTACCTCCAGAACTAGGCATTAGCGCCACTTTCAACATTACAGACCTAGTAGAGTATAGGGAGCCAGCTGTGATTCCCAGTGAGGCTTTTGAACCTAATCTTGCTCTTGAGAGTGAACCTGACCCTGTGTGTCCACCAACAAACTGGCCTGTGAGGAAAGAGCAGATTGAAAAGATCCTGGATGATCAGGTTATCTCTACTCGTAATCGAGGATACCAAAGATACCTGGTCTGCTGGCTAGGAAGGCCAGATTCTGATGACTCTTGGATCTCCCGAGAAGAATTACAAGAGTTGGACCCAGACCTCTTGGAGAGATACCAGAGCCAACTTGATCCATACTCGACAGGGTCGAGTTCCTCCCACCCTGGGAGAATTGGTGCAAGCACCAGACTCAGAAGAAGACTTCAGAGCTCCATCTGGATCTCTGATTAACTTTGCTCGAAGAATTAGGGTTTTTGGCTTGTAATAAGGGTTGACTTGATCAACTCAATTTTAGTTTGAGTCTGTATTACCTGCATTTTTTATTTTATTGAGTCATGTTGACTCAGTAGTGGACTAGGGTTTCAACCTGGGGTGTTACATTTTCTCCCAAGGCCAAGCAAGTGGGTGCCACACTCCCAGCCACACTCCCAGCCATACGCCTGAGTCCAGGGGGCGCCACATCTCCATCCAGCAGGCTTTGGTCCCCACACCACAGATAGCAGCTCCCCTCTTTCATGCGCCAATTGAGGAGAAATCCATCAGGGGTCCACAAATCAAGGGGGCAGCCCAAGACTTTCCAAAAGAACCAAACTATAAAAGGGAAGAAATTCTCTTGGAGAGGAATTCAAGGAGGCGCCCATTACCTACCAGAAATACTCAAAACAAAGTTAGAAGGAGCCATAACTTGGGGAGAAAGAAAAGAAGGTATCCAAAAAGGGTTGATCCATGGAAGGAAGGAGATTTCTATTGAAAAGCAAGGTTAGGAGGCGCCCTAATCATTCCAACTAAAGCCAGATATAAAAGGCAACAAATTTTCTCTTGGAGGGCAAGGTTAAGAGGCACCCAAACACTTCCAGATAAGGCCAAGCATAGAAGGAAAAAAATATTTTCTTGGAGGTCAAGACAAGGAGGCGCCACCCACTTTCCTTTATGAAGCTTCAATCAACTTTGGAATTAATTGGCCGGCCATATGAGTAGGGATTGATATCCTAATTTGAAGATCCCCTCCTTTAGTCCCACATGGGAAGATGTAAAACCCTACTCTCTTGTAATGGCCTATAAATTAAACCCCATGTAAGTTTGAAAAGAATCAGATGAATGAAACCAATTTTTTTGTGAGCAAACTTTGTGTTTTCTCTCTTCCACACTTGCATCCAGGTGTTGAGCTCCATGAGGGAGTAAATCCAGGTTCCCCAGGAACCTTGAGGAGGTGTGAGATCTCCAAAACCCAAACCCTAGGTTAGCCACTCCACTCCCAAACCCTAGCCGCCCATCACCCCTCTCTTTCCACCAAGCCCTAGCCTATCCCACCTCTCACGGCCACCCTCTCCAAGTCCAGGCCGACCACCAGCATCTAGCTCCAGTCCGGATACTTCAGATCTACAGCAATTCTAAGAGGAAGTCAGATCAGCCTCTAGGAGAATCCTGATTTCAGCAACTTCAGCTTTCAAGTTCTTCAACCTGGTAAATCTTTTCTTGAGTATCTGAATTCCATCACTTGTTCCTCTTCTTTCCCAGATCTTGAGTCCAGGAGAAGCCGACCAAACGACACGACCAGTATTGGAGGATCCATTGCGAAGATAGCCGACTCCGAGGATCCCACAATCTGCTCGAGAGAGTTCTTCCACCCATATTCTGAGAAGATCACTGTCTGGTTGGTAAACCATCTCTCCTCTCTATTTCTGTCCTGTTGAAAGTTCAGAGCGAAACCCTAGGTCTGGGAGTTTCTCAACCCCAGCGATCCGTTACTTCTGAACTACTCTGATAATTTAGTTTCATCTAAATTGTGCTTTCAATCCTTACCTAGTTTCCTTCAACTTAGTTTAGCTTTACTTTGAGTCAAAGCCAATTTCTGAAATTAAAAAAAAAAAAAAAAAAAAAAAGAGAATTAATCTTAAATTTACTTCCGCATACGCTTCTTTGTTCTTTGTTCTGCATCATTTTTGGTATCAGAGCTTTTGTTCTGCATCACACAAGGTTGGAATAACTTCTATTCTTTAAATATTTCTACTTACCTAACACTTGTGAGAGCCTTTTATGAGAACCTCAGACTAGAACCCAATCATATTGAGTCTACTGTCAAGGGTCAAGGGGTTATAGTCACTGAAGAAAGGCTCAGCTCCATTATGCAAATTTTTGCTGAAGGAATTAAACATTTGATTTTGAAGGACAGAGAAAAGGCCTTACAAGCTATTTTAGGCAGAACAAATGTTTATGGAGTAGGGACTGTAATGGCTAACACTCTATCCTTAGAGATGAGGCTACTCCACATTTTTATTAGCAGGATTTTTCTTCCTAGAACATGAAGATTTGATTGGGTCAGTGAGCGTGACTTGAGCTTCATGGAGCATATTATTCACGGGGAGTCACTTAACCTACCGTATATAATGATAATGCAGATGAAAGAAGCAGTTAGGAAGGTAAAGGCTTGTTTACCATATGGTATGGTCTTAACTCTATTACTTCAAGCCTCTAGAGTTAGCTTGGAAGGGAAAGATTGTAAGCATCTCCATCATACTGACACCTACATTGCTAAATCACTCCTTAGAATGGGTTACATTTGTAGTGAAGGACTGTGGAAGAAAAAGGGCACTGAAGAAAGGGCAATTGCAGCTTCCAGTAGCAGTAGCAGTTCTGAAGATGATAGTGAAGAAATTCCCAGGGAAATCTGCACTGCAGCACCATCAGCACAAGAAGAGACCTTTGCCATGTCAGAGCAGATATTTGATATTCCTATTATTGAGTTTGGCACCCCTACTGAGCCTGCTTCTGAGCCAGCTACACCTGAGTTTACTACTATGGAGACTGAGCACATTGACCTACCAGCATCTCCACATTTGCCAGATTCCATATATGTTCCTCTAGCACCATTAGCTTAGGATCCATCTACTCACTTTGCTAGTACTTCAGTGATCCAAGATTTTATGGCTCACAAGATGAGATCTTTTACTGAGACACTGACTTGCACTCTATCTAGTATGTTTGGCAAGTTTTGCTTGTCAGTGGATGCCAGATTGGACCAGTTTGGTGGTTAGATCAAAGATCCGCGAAGTAAGATTGACACTCTTGAGACCTCTATATCTATATCATAGCCTGATCTATAGCCTATTCTTGACATGGTATCATCTGGTTCTGAATCAATTAAAAACACTATCAATCATACTTTAGAAGCATTTATAACAGAATTGAATAACATAAAGTTCATAATGGGTTCATTAGAATAAGGAAAAAGGATGGAAGAAGACTATACTAGGGGTATTGGAATCTTAAGAGCAGAGTTTAGAAGATTAAGAGGGTCCACTGAAGCCTTTGCCAATGTACAAGCGGCTGAGTTAGTAGCCTTAAATAATGAGGTGAAGAAGACTAGTGAGGAATTGGAATAGGTTCAAATTCTACTTGAACAAATGAAGACAACAGTCATTGCATCTTTTCCCTCTCCACTGCCTAGACCTGCTCCCATTCCTACTCCTAGGCCACAGTCCACTCCCTTTGCTGGTCAGTCAGCACATCCTAGATAGCCAGCTCCTCACCTTAGGCCTTAAGGTTCACATCCCACTCCTACACCTTCGATGTACTTGATGCAGAACCCATAGCATCCATGCCTTCTGGCATTCAGATACCTGGCTATTCCACTAGCACTAGAATAGACTTAGACAATGATTAATTGTACTTCCTTTGATGTTTTGTAACTTGTATTAAACTTTTTAAATGAAATGAAAGTTATTTTGGTATCTGCTAGCACTATCTTGAAATGATTTGAGCTTATGCAATGTTTACAATACTAATGTTATGAATTTTAATTAGAATATCAAAATGAAATTAAGAAAGTGAAATTATCTTAAACAAAAATTAAAACCTTTCTCATTCTATTTCAAATATTGAGCTTTAATTCAATACCTTTTTGATTTTCTGACAAAAAGGGGGAGAACTTAGTGCTGACATGAAAAATTTGAGCTAATAAGAGAACTTTGAGCTTACTTGAAAAATATCTACAATTGGTTTCATGCATTGGAAAATATTCAAAAAGGGAAGAATGTTCATAAAGTGCATGAAAAGAATGAAAAAGGGAGAGAGTACAAATGATTATGTTTAATTGAGCTTAAATGTTTCAAAATTTAAGAACCTATAGAAAGGGAGAGAAATTTATTGAAAACAAATGGCTTTAGCTCAAAACCTACATTTGCTCTGATTGCTCTAAATTTTAGATCTAGAATTAGCTCTAATTCTGTCAATTTTGAGCTATGATACTTCATGTTTGTGCTATTTCTGATACTTTGAAGCAAACAAATTTTAATACTTCGATACACATAAAAGCACTAACATCGATACTGTGTAGTTTCTTCACAAGAGCTTTGATACTTATTTGCAAATATAATTAGCTCTGATACATGTCCATACTTACTCTCAAATACTATTATATATATAATTGTAAAGAATTTTTCATGTCCAGTGTTTTGTCATCATCAAAAAGGGGAAGATTATTGACCCCATAAGTGATTTTGGTGATAACCAAACATTGGTGCATGCATTTGTTTTACTAACAACTCTTCAAGTGGTTTACAAGTTTTTGTAGGATGAATTCATTGCTCAAATTTCAATTCCTATATTTTCATTTCTTGTTTTGAGTTGTGTTGTAATTGAATATTGTAAAGAAGAACCCAAAGAAAGAAGTTAAGAAAGATCATAAAATTGGGTTACTTCTAAATGTGTTTCAAGCTTTTAATTTCTTAGAAATATGTTGAGTTTGAAGACATCTTGAAGCTTAAAGAACTGCTGGATGAATTCTGGAGATAGACTGATAAAATCCTTGAAACATTCATCTGAGCCGACTCTGGCATATGGCATGCATGAGGATTCTGGCATGCAGATATCCGATCCGACTCGTTTAGAGTAGTACTTCCTATATCAGACAGGCGAGTAGACCCAAAGGGAGTCCGAAACGACTCTATCATATTGTCAGACATCCGAGTCGACTCTTTAGAAGATCAAGCCGACTCCTCCAGAGTCCAGAAAATGCTTTTTGAGAACCACAACCAACCGAGTTGACTAGAATGGAAGTTAGCTGACTCATCCAGACTGACATTTTGAAGGCCTGAGGATCCAAGTCGATTAGAATCAAGGCGAGCTAACTCTTACAGAGTGAGGAATCAGGAAACTATGCAAGCGAGCTGATTGGATTGAAGAGAGTCGACTCAACCATAACTCTTATGAGGATCCTATCCGACTCGAGTGATCTGAGTCGACTCGAAGGTTGATTTTAGACTTGCAATGACTAGTTCCATAACTTGGGTTTTGAATCCAAAAAGTACTCTAATGGTCAAATGTCACATCCTAACGATCTATAATGACTTAAACTACCTTAGAATGATGGAAGATCGTATATTTGAAGGATTTGAACTTCTTTGAAGAGAGTTTTCAAAAAGTTGGAGAAAGTTAATACATTATTGAATATCCAAACAAGCCAACAAGCAAGAGAGCACTGAGAGCATTCAAGATAGCTTTCAAGCTTTCACCAACTCTCATATGAAGCTTGAAGCACTTAGTAAAGAAGCTATAGAAGCCATTAAAGTGAATTGAGGTGCATTCAAGTGGGCTTCTCTTGAGCTACATCGGCAACCATTCGACAAAAAAATTGTTTGTTATTCTGTTGCTTTTCTTTTAATTCATTTTGAATTATTGGGTTATTGGTGAGCCCGGTTGAAAAAACCAAATAGGTTCTTGGTTAGCCTTTCTTAAAACCAAGTGTTGGGTTCTTGGTAATCCTGGTAAAACCAAGTTGGGTTTCTTTGGTGATCCCGGAAAAATCAAAGTATAGAGGTTTGGATTGTGAGCTTGTAAAAACAATCCGACTATTTTCTAGTGGGGGATATAGTGGAAATCCCAAGTGATAATCTTGGATAGTGGACATAGGAGCTGGGTTGCTCCAAACCATTATAATTATTTTGTGTTTGTATTATGCTTTTCTGATTTGATTTTGCTTCTACAGTTAATTACTTTATCACAGCACTTAACACTTTAAAAGGGATTTCAAAGAGCACATAATTGCTTAAATTTTTTAATTTCCAATTCACCCCCTCTTGAAAAAGCCACCTGGGCAACAACTGGTATCAGAATAGTGTTTCTGAATAAATTTAAAGTAAAGATTGATGGCTCATCCCATGAGTACATCCTTGGTCGAAGGCCAATCTACTAACAAACCTCCACTCTTCATTGGCACAAATTATTCTTATTGGAAAGCTAGAATGAAAATCTATATACAAACTATCGATTTTCAATTATGGAAGGTCATTCTAAAAGGGCAACAAATTCTCATGATTAAAATTAATGGCATGGATGTCCTTAAGCCTGAAGAGGACTAGGATGAACACGACATGAAGATGGAGAAATTAAATGCCAAAGCAATGAATTTACTATATTATGCTTTGGATGCTAACAAGTTTAATTGAATTTTCACTTGCTCTTCAGCAAAGAAAATTTGGGATAAACTTGAAGTGACCCATGAAAGAACTTTCCAAGTGAAGACTTCGAAAATAAATCTTCTTGTACATAGTTACGAATTATTTAAAATGGAATCTACTGAAACTATCTCTGCCATGTTTACTCGATTTACAAATATTATTAATGGCTTGAAAAGTCTTGGCAGGGTTTACTCAAATACTGACTTAGTACAGAAGATCTTAAGATCACTTTCGAATAAGTGGGACCCCAAAGTAAATGCCATCCAAGAAGTGAAAGATCTAAACACCCTATCTCTAGATGAATTAATGGGTTCACTCATCACAGACGAATTGGGCATGTAGCATAGAACTGATGATGATCAAAATAAGAAGAAGATAATTTCCTTCAAAGCAATATTGGACTCAAAGAAAGATGAAGAATCGGAAGATGACTCCACCTCCTTCGAAGAAGATCTAGAAGACAAAGATATCGTAATGGACGTGAGGAGATTTAGAAGGTTTATGGGAAAGAAGAAAGGAAGATTCAATAGAAAATTTCATAAACGAGGAGAGCACTCCAAGGACAAGGACAAGGATAAACAAAAGGAAAAAGAACAAGTCCCCACATGCTACGAATGTAAGAAACTGAAGCACATTCGTCTAGATTGTCCACTATTAAAGAAATTCTTCAAGAAAAAGAAGAAGGCGATGGTTGCCACATGAAGCAATAGTGAAGAATCCACCTCAACTGAAGAGAAAGAGACCATGAAATCTGCTAATTTATGTCTAATGGGTCTCAAAGATGAGGTAACATCTCCTAATGCTCAAATAGAATTTACATTTGATGAAATAAATTCTGCTTTTCATGATTTATTATCTAAATTTAAAAAAGCTGGAGTAAAGATTAGATCCTTAAACAATACCAATGATTTTTTACTTAAGGAAAAATAGGAGATTTCAAAAAAGAATAACTTATTGCAAAAAGAATTACATATCTTTTTTGAAAAGTATAAAGCTTTGAAAATTGAGAATAATACATGTATTGACAAGAACAAAGCTTTAATTACTAAAAATAATGATTTGAAAAAGGAGGTTGAAAAACTCAAGCCACTTGTTGAAAAACTTATATTATCTTCTAACAAGCTTGAGTTGATCCTAAAAGAACAAAGAATTTATGGCAATAAAGCTGGAATCAATTTTAATTCTTCAATTTTAAATGGATTTTCAGTAACTACTTTTGTAAAACCAAAAACTTATGTTCCAAAATTAATATCTCAAAAAGCTTTTGCAACAAATGTTTCTGCACCTAAAGCTATATTGTATGTTCCTAAGAGCTCAAATAGAAAATCTTTTATATCTGTACTCATGCATCAACATCTAGAACTTCAAAATCTGCATTTTTTCAAAATTCTAGAATTGAATGTCTTGCATGCAAAGGATTAGGACATAAAGCTTTTGAATGCAATATCTTTAGTAATGTTAAAAGTAAAATAAGAAAGATTTGGGTTCTGAAAGGAACCACCTCTGCTAACCTGCAAGGACCCAAGTTAGCTTGGGTACCTAAAGGAACTTCTTGATTGTCTTGCAGGAATGTCTTGCAGCCCAAAAATTGAAGAAATGATGGTATCCCGATAGTGGCTATTCAAGGTATATGACGGGTGACAAGGATCAATTTATCACCCTGAAAATGAAAGAAGGAGGTATGGTTACTTTTGGAGATAATGACAAGGAAAAAATAATCAGAATCGTTAAGATCAAGATAACCCCCTGTACTTTTATTGAAAATGTATTGCTAGTAGATAAATTGAAGCATAATTTATTGAGTATCGGTCAATTATGTAACAAAGGCTTCAAGGTTATCTTTGAATCATCTGTGTGTATTGTAACAAACTCTCTTGATTCTAATAGTAGGTTCATTGGACATAGACTTGAAAATATCTATATGGTAGACCTTAATGATCTTGCCATGTCAAGTAGTTCTAGTCTACTTGTAATGAATATTAAGACCAAGGAGTCTTGTTTACTTTGGCATAGATGATTAGGTCATGCTAGCATGCATACAATTGCAAGTTAATTTCCAAAAAATTAGTTAGAGGCATGCCTAAGTTAAAAATAGACTTTGATCATGTTTGTGATGCATGCCAAATGGGTAAACAAACTAAGGGGATCTTTAAACACAAAGATATGATTTTAACTACTAGACCTCTAGAGCTACTTCACATAGACTTATTTGGACCAACTAGGATCACAAGCCTAGGAGGTATGAAATATGCCCTTGTGATTGTTGATGATTTCTCTAGATTTACATGGGTTTTGTTTATTGCTCACAAAGATGAAACCTTTAAAGTATTTTAAAAATTTCACAAAAAGATTTCACATCAGAAAAATCTTTCAATAATTTCAATTAGGAGTGATCACGGCACCAAATTTGAAACTTAATTTTTCGATGATTATTGCATAGAAAATGGCATTGATCATAACTTCTCCGCTCCTAGGACATCATAACAAAATGGTGTTGTAGAGAGAAAAAATAGGACTTTGAAAGAGAAGGCCCGAACAATGTTATATAAGTGTGACCATCATAAGAAGCCACATAGATTCTTCTCACTCATTAATAACTTTCTTGATGCCGTAGTTGTGTCAATAGTTCTTTGACATGTAGTGCCTCTATCACTCATAGTGAAATTGTTGTAATTTGACAACACAAAATATTGATCCTAATCATTTTGGCCCTTGTGATGTTTGCTAGTTATAGTAGGTTCACTATAGGAGTGGAAGTGCACTTATAAGGGATCTATTAACCTTAGTAGTTAAGGTATAGTCTAATTGATTTAAGAAGCTAAGTCTTTTAGACTATGGCCACCATAATGTGAATGATGGAAGAGTTTCCATGAGTTTTCATAATTTGGACTTGAGCTAATTAAATCATGCATATGATAAATGCTTAGGGTTTAGCCAATTTTCATGACCTACATCTTATCAGGACTCTTAGTAGAAGAACTAAATCACACGGTAACTATACCTAGAAATTCATTCTACTATTCTGCTAGGTTGCCACAAAATACTATTAGGCATCACTAGTCGATTATAGAAACTCACTAGGATCATTTTGGATCTATTGGCATAGATATGGTGCTCCCAAGACTTAGGTGGTTAAGAGAGGAGTTATGATGATGACTCCAAGGATCTTGGATAGGTTTGGATCCTAGGGCTAGAATCGGGTTAATCCTAGGATAGAGGTTTAGCCCTCTATAGGCTTGAGGTCCAGAGTTTTGGATCTTGAGGAGGCTAATCCATGTTAAATCTTGTTTAAATCTAAGTGGGTATTAGAGTGGGTTGACTCATGAGTGTACATAGGCTTGGATGAGTGCTCTTCTAATTAAATTAGCCTTAGAAGAATTAGAGTTAGATTTAGGATTGTGTTTCTAGTCTTTTATATATTAGGAGAACCCTTTGATCTATAAAAGGGTATCATATGTAAACCTAACTGGAAGGAATAATAGAATCCCTTTCTATCTAACCTCTCTCCTTTCTCTCTGGTGTTGCACTCCACCAAAGGAGTAGTAGCAAGGCAGCGAAAGAAGGTTTCAAGGCACCCCCTTCTTCCCAAGAGGGGGCACATGGCATGAAGACTAGCACCTAAGGAGATCTTGACACTATCCCTTATTCTTCTTATTCCAAGTGAATCTAAGATATTTCAAGTAGTTTTCCAACTAATTTAAGATCCCAACAGGAGATGGATTAGGTCTAGAATATATCCAAAAGGTTTGGGTGGCATTCGACAAGTTTGAAGGCTCCTAGGCTTCAAAGCTACTATAGGGAGATGCTGCCAAGGAGTCCCTATCGAACAAAGACTCCCTTTATCTATATTTTTAGTCTAGATCTTCATGCCTCAAGGTACCATGCCCCTATCCCAGGTTCTTAGGATGTTTGGAGGTGGAGTTTGAGATATAAAAGAGCATCTAAGGTCTGATGAATCATAGAGACACGAACTTGGTCACTGCAACAGGGTTCTTGACATGTAGTGACCTAGGGATTGGTGTTTGGCTGCCAAAACGACATTGGATTGTTATGAAACTTGGTAGACAACTTCCTCACTAGTTTCTTAGGTCCACACATGAGACAGTAGTCAAAACAATTGGTATCAAAGCCAAGTGAGCATAGAAAAGAGGAATAGGGTGCTTCAAAAATTCTACTTCAAGCAGAATTTGACTGTAGGCCATTCTTCGATCTCTTTACTAGTCCCAGGTTTCTAAAACTTGGTGAGACTCCTAGCCTCGGCAGAAGGTAAGGAGAAGAGCCCCCAGAGGTTAGGTTTTGTGGTGGGGACACCAGGGTCAGACACAAATCACTGTATCCCATATGGTTTATTGATTAGGGTTTTAATTTTAGAACCTTAGTCATGTGTCACAATTTTGTAATCAATTAAGATTGAGTCCTATAATAAGTTGAGGCTTATTGATTTGTCTCAACCCCAGTCCAGTATCTAGTCCTGTATTTCAGTATAAGTCCAGTATGAGTCTAATTTTTGTACAAGAGATGAGGTTACCCTATTTTGGAGTTCCACCAGGCCTCATCCAGGAGTCAGAGGCCACTACATCATCTTATTGGATTTTGTGTGACACCCCAGGATCCAAGATGCCTTTTAGATACCCTGATTCTTTCCAGATATTTTTTGAATGCCTAGATTCCCTCCAGATGCCTGAGTATATTCCCATACTAGGTCATAAAATGATCCCAAAGACTTACCTGCGCCCTAGCCCAAGTGAATGAAAGGCCCAGGTCCATGAAGAACCAAGATTCCAGGTATATTCCAGCCCATAACAAAGATACCTGGAATATTCCTACTCCAGGCATCCCAGGCCTCCAGGGCCCAAAGCCCATGCACCCAACCCATGCTTGGCCACCCCTTGCTGCCCCCCATGAAGCCCAATATGTCCAAAGTGTTGACTTGGTCCAAGCTAAGAAGGAGGAATTCAAATGGAAGAAGGAAACCTAGTTCTTATTCTATTCAACTAGTATACTCCTAGTTCTAAATTTATTTTATAGTCTTTCTCCCACTTAAATTATGCAAACCTCTTCTAATTCGGAGAAGACTTGTAATCCCTTTAGGAGAGGGCATGGAGCTCTATAAATATCCCACCCCTCCTCCTCTTAAAATGAATCAACTTTTATGAATTAAAACTCTGCTGAATTGTTTTGAGATAGGTGTCTTATGTTTTCTTTTGGTTTCTTTGTGTTTGGTTCTTGTTCTCTTGTGTTGGCCGACCACCTACGCTTGCAATCCTCCATGCCCAAGCAGCAACTCGAACCCCTTGACATCAGCCACGCCTTTGAGAAGAAGCCCTGAAGCCATCCCTGAAAGCAGGAGTCTTCCTTCTCCAGGTCGCTAGCCCTACTAGCCCTATCCTTTCCTTCCTTGTTTCATCTTGTTATTTTTTTCTTTGATTACTTGATTCGTGCCTAACTTTGATGTTTTGCAGATCCTCGAGGTCTTTTCCCTCCCTAGAGGAGGCTTTCTTTGCCTTTAGACTGGATCCAGATCACCTTCAGATTCGGGAACCAAAGGCTTGTTCTTCTAGGCGCCATCTAGAGGCTGAGAGATCTCTTCATCGAAGAAACTACAATTGCTGCTGGTAAAAGCCTTCCCCCTCTTGAGTTCTGATATGATGACAAGTACGCTATCCTAAGTCAGGAGTTTCTCAATTCTTGAGTCCTGGAATTGATTATTCTGCATGAGTTATCTTGCGGGTATGTTAGTTTCCAACATTACTAGTCTTTCTGCTAATTCTTTCTTATTTTCGGATCTTTAGCCACTGAATTAATGTCTAAAAAAATTATTAAAAAATTAGTTTATTATTTTGCATCAGTCCTAGGTTCGTCCCGCATTAGTTTGGTATCAAAGCAGGAGAGGATTAGGGATGAAAAAAAAAAATTACAGCGAGCCTGACTCGACGGAGTCGAGTTTTCTCTATCCCAAGGAAATGATGAGGACATCTAAATCCATCTAGGTTTTTCTTTTTTTATCCCAGATTTTATTTTTTTTATTTTTCTTACTCCATCTATTCCAGTTATCCCCATTATTCCCACTTTATCCCTCTTTTATTCATAACTTATTCCTCCTTATTCTCATCATCTTCAACCTCAAGACTATGTTACCAAAACTCCCAATCTTTCACCGTCGGTCCCAGATCTGCCATACCCTACCACCGACGACCCCCGACGGCCATCCACCTTCCCCCCCGGTGACAAACTTCTCATGGGAATGCTAGCAAATCCCACTGGAACTGCCCATGGCCATCCACCCATGCTGCTTCATCGGTGCCATGCCGTGCCACTCTCCCCCATGCCACCGTCCACCACTACCATTCGGAATCATATCACCGAGAGCCATCCGTAGTCGGAGGAGATGCCAAGAACATGAACCAGCCATCCACAAGCCCTTCTCCTCTATTCCTTGTCCCAAGGCAAGTGGCACCATCGCTTCTCCCTGCAACGCCGCCCCATCACCGTCACCATCAGCCTCGCCGCCCGGTCAGCACCACAAACGCCTCCCTCTGTTCCACGGCCACAGGAAGGAGAATTTTGTGCATGAATTTCAAAGCCCAGAGAGTTTGCATAGATCTCAGAGTAAAAATAATTTTATACAAATTTCAAAGCGGTCTCAATCCTTCTGCATAGATTTCAAAGCAGGCACTGATCTTGGTGAATTCAGAGTATGCCTAATTTATTTATTTTAAAACTGGATGCATGGACCAGTTAGGAAGTTATTTAAATTAGTTTTAGATTAGGATTAGTTTGATTATCCACCATATGGGAAAGATTGTATTTAGTTTTCTACCATATTTTCAGGCTACAAACAAAGCATGTTTGGGGTGTCACCTTTTATGAGCTACATGCCTTATATGTTTTACTTGGATCCCAAGTTTTGTAAGCCTATATAAAGGCATCTCCTCTCTTGAATAAAATATATGAAGAATTATGAATTTTTTAAAAAAGAGTGTTCTTGGTTCTGCCTCCGTTAGGAGTGGGCATGAGTCCCGTCTTTCCTTCACCTGCAGGTGTCGAGGGGTGTGAGACCCCACTGCCTTTGCTTTCGAGCATCGAGGGGTATGAGGTCCTAGTTATCTTCTTCCTCGCTGAGTCCCATCTATGATCTTGGAGCTTCTCCTTCACGGCCCCAGGTAGCAACATGGGTGGGACGCCCTAGGCTCCTCATGTAGTGAGATGAGTGGGATGCCCTAGACTACATATAGTGGGGTGGGTGAGGAGCCCTAAAGGTGCGACGTCTCTCCGTGAAGGTAAGTCCCAAGTCCATAGAGTATCCATCTTTCTTTCCCCTATATTTTTTTCTGCCTTCTTGACCCTAATCACGGGAGACTTCTCAGCTCTCCAACTATCCTCCTAGCCCCCCCTCCTTTGTCCTGCATCAATTTTGGTATCAAAGTGGGTTTAAGATAGCATTCATCTACATTAGGATCACAAACCCTGATTTATGCATCCTGCTAGTTGCATTAGGTGCCTATTTTTCATCTAATTTCGACAATCTAGGAATTTTATTTTTTTATGAAATTTGCATGAATTGTTCTCTATCTTGTCCTATTTTTATCATAATTTTTAATTAATTTTACAGAAATTCTAATTCACTAAAACTTGGCATATTAGAAACCCTAACTGAAAACTTAAGATTTCTATATTAGTCCAAAAACCCTAGGATTTGCATCATCATCTGATTTTTGTTTTGCATAAAATTTGTTAGAGGTCTTCAACACCGTCCATCCTATGTCCTAGAATCTTTTTGATATTTTTTGCATCGAAATCTATGTCAAAATCTATATCTTCTGAAACCCTAATCTTCTGAACTCTGCTATTTTTGCACTTACTTGACAAAACCTAACCAACTTCCACACACCCTAATCCCAAGCCCAATTTGATTGCTAACCTTATCGACTCAAACCTAATTTCCCACTTCATAAAACAAACATAAAATATTATATTTTTATGATTGTTTTAGATTGCGTCAGGACCATCGATTGCCATCATCTTTTAACCTAATCTTAAGGGCAAATCACTATCTCAAATTAGGGCATGATTTCATCACCTGTTCTGGGCCCAAAACAACCATCATCATACTGACCCAAGCTTAAATTAAAATCAATTAGACTTAATTTGTCCTAGAGGGCTAGGTGACACCCAACAGGTCGGGTCTGAATTGTGTGGGCCAACTAGTGCATTTAATCCTATGGCTATTACTGAAATATGGTGTCTATGGCTAAGGGTCTAGTGTCAAATGATCTAAGTGGTGTTGTGATTTTTAATTAAGTCCTTGTGAAAGTAGGGGCGGCCTCCCACACTCCCACCCTCTACCTGGCTAGAGGAAGGATTAGCTGCTGGGTTAAGTATAAGTTGAGCTGACCCACTCAATTTTGGCTTTAGGTCTAGGAAACCCTAGACCTAGCTAACCCATTTTTTGAATGCTTGGTTATACCATTCCACCTTGATTGATTGTTTGATTATATGACCACTAGATTAAGAACGCAATATCAGAAGTCTAAACCCCAAACTGACTCAGCCATGGATTCCAATTTTGAGGCCATCATGAAGGCCATGAGTGATCAGATTATCTCCCAATTGACCCTCCAATCCCAAAACCAGTTTGCCCAACTAAACCAATCCAATACTTAAATTAATACTAAGCTTGACCAACTGATCCAATCAAGTAATCAAGCAATCCATAGTTTTGACCAAGTAATAGATCAGTTAGGATTCCTAGGCAAGACCCATAGAGTTGAACCCTTGCCCTATGAGCCTCAGGAACCCATAGTCCATAGATATGAACCCAGTAGTAACCCACTACCCCTTAGGCAGCCTAAACCTACTAGGATCAATTTCCATAGTCAGAACCCAAGTCTTAGTCAAATTTTCTTTAGTCAACCCCCTCTTATCACCCCATTGGTTCATCAGGATGACCTTGAAGAAAAAATATATGAAGCTGATGTGAGCCTAGTGAACGAGTATGAGGAAGAAGAGGAGTTCCCCATAGCAGACTTAGAGCTAATTCAATCAATAGATATCCAGGTAGAAGCCATCCTAGAATTAGTTGACCCTGACCATACCCACATTGTAGTCGACCCAAAGTTAGATAGCCTAGATCACACCTAGGAAATAATGGAAGAGCAGTTAGAGAAAGGGAACCCATATCCTATTACTAGAGCACCACCTGAGGAAACTTTAGAAGAGGATCCAATTGTAGAGCCTAGTCCTAAATTTCTTGAACCAGATGACTTTATTAAGAATTTGGCTTATCAGTACCCTCAGGAAGAATCCCATCTTGTAGTTCCCATTAATGATCTCTTCCCTGAGATTAGTGATCCATTCTTCCATACTATAAACCCTGTAGGTACCCATCAACCCCATAAGGTCAACCTCATTAGTCTAGGATTAATCCCATACACCCCTTCTTGCATCCTATTCTATCTGATTAACCCCGAACCCTTTTCTTATTTATTACCCTACCAGACTAATCCTGAGTCCACTTCTTATTTCCTACCCTTTTCTAAAACTTTTCATGATTCTCTAACCCTTAGATTGCATTTTATAGGGGTAATCATATTGCATTCATTTGTTGCACAGGTTAGATTTTCATCATATTTCTGGCATACCCTATGGCACCTCATAGGGGTACATAGTAAATTCTCATGTGCATGCCATGCTAGGGTCAAACCTAAAGAATCTATAGTGTGTTAGGTTAGACCCAAAGAGTCCAATAAATTTTCTTTGATAGGAAGTCTAGCTGAGTCTATTAGGTGTTAGTCTTGAGTCCAATAAATTTATAACCCTGATTCATCTATCCATACATTCATTGACTTCTGCACAGCATTTGCATCAGGATATTAGTCAAAAGTTAAACAAAAATAATGAACTAAATAATAACTTGACTAATTCCCGAAAGAGAGATAAAAAATTTTCTGCAGAGGATTATGTGATTGTAAAAAAAACTTCTGCTCGCAAAGCTGGCCCATTCAAACTAATGAAGAGTAGTGGACCCAATGCCTATGTGCGTGAGATGCTACCTAATTTAGGTATTAGCCCAACCTTCAACATTTCAGACCTTATGAAGCATAGGGAGATAGTAGTGATACCTAGCGAGCACCTTGAGCCAATTCCTTCCATTGTGAGTGAATCGACCCCAGAGTGTCCACATACAATTTGGCCAATAAGTGAGGAAAGGAGTGAGTGAATCCTGGATGATCAAGCCATCAATACCCGAGATGAAGGTTATCAAAGGTATTTGGTTAGATGGCAAGGTCAGCTAGAATCTGAGGATTTGTGGAGCACTGGTGAGGATCAACTGTGCCTCAACCCAGACCCTCCTTGAGCAGCCAAATTGACCCTTACTCGACTAGGTCGAGTTCCTCTCGCCCCGAGAGAATTGGTGGGGACACCAGGATCAGACACAGATCACTGGATCCCATATGGTTTATTGATTAGGGTTTTAATTTTAGAACCTTAGTCATGTGTCACAATTTTGTAATCAATTAAGATTGAATCCTGTAATAAGTTGAGGCTATCGAGTCCTGTATTTCAGTATAAGTCCAGTATGAGTCCAGTTTTTGTATAAGAGAGGAGGTTACCCTATTTTAAAGTTCCACCAAGACTCATCCAGGAGTCAGAGGCCATTACATCAGCATATTGGATTTTTTGTGACACCCTAGGATCCAAGATGCCTTCTAGATACCCTGATTCCATCCAGATATTTTTTGGATCACAGATTCCCTTTAAATGCCAGAGTATATTCCTAGACCAGGTCATAACATGATCCCAAAGACTTACCTACACCCCAGCCCAAGTGAATGCAAGGCCCAGGTCCATGAAGAACCAAGATTCCAGGTATATTCCAGTGCAGAACCAAGATACCTGGAATATTCCTGCTCTAGGCATCCCATGCCTCCAGGGCCCAAAACCCATGTATCCAACCAATCCTTGGCCGCCCCTTGCTGCCCCCCATGAAGCCCAACATGTCCAAAGTGTTAACTTGGTCCAAGCTAAGAAGGAGAAATTCAAATAGAAGAAGGAAACCTAGTTCTTATTCTATTCAACTAGTATACTCCTAGTTCTAGGTTTACTTTGTAGTCTTTCTCCCGCTTAAATTGTGCAAACCTCTTCTAATTAGGAGAAGACATGTAATCCCTTTAGGATAGGGCATGGAGTTCTATAAATACCCCACCCATCCTCCTCTTGTAATGAATCAACTTTTATGAATTGAAACTCTGCTGAATTATTTTGAGACAAGTGTCTTATGTTTTCTTTTGGTTTCTTTATGTTTGGTTCTTGTTCTCTTGTATTGGCCGACCACCTACCATTGCAATCCTCCATGCCCAAGTAGCAACTCAAACCTCTTGACATCAGCCACGCCTTTGAGAAGAAGCCCTGACGCCATCCCTGAAAGCAAGAGTCTTCCTTCTCCAGGCCGCCAGCCCTACTAGCCCTAACCTTTCCTTCCTTGTTTCACCTTATTATTTTTTTTCTATGATTACTTGATTAATGCCTAACCTTGATGTTTTACAGATCCCCGAGGTGTTCCCCTCCCCAGAGGAGGCTTTTTTTTCCTTCAGAACGGATCCAGATCGCCTTTAGATTCGAGAACCAAAGGCTTGTTCCTCCAGGCACCATCTAGAGGCTGAGAGATCTCTTCATCGAAGAAACTACAATCGCTGCTTGGTAAAAGCCTTCCCCCTCTTGAGTTCTGATCTTATGACAGGTATGCTATCCTAAGCTAGGAGTTTCTCAATTCTCGGGTTCTGGAATTTATTATTCTGCATGAGTTATTTTGTGGGTATGTTAGTTTCCAGTATTACTAGTCTTTCTGTTGATTCTTTCTTATTTTCGGCTCTTTCATCACTGAATTAATATCTAAAAAAATTATAAAAAAAATAGTTTACTATTTTGCATCAGTCCTAGGTTCATCCTGCATCATTTTGAGGATGGAAAGTAGGGAGAGGCATCCAAGAAGGGAGGAAGAAGGCTATTGTGATTCCACTTAGGTTTGCTGAAATCTATACCTATTCTACAATATGCTTCAGATCTACCTTTTTTGTTATGGTTTGGCCAATTAAGACTAGTAAGTTGAAGATGGAGGTTAAGAGACTTAATAAGAAGGAAAGTTTCCTGGGGTAGAAGGTATTGGTGGCAAACTTTCATGTCCATCTTCAGTTAGATCTGGTCTTGGAGGAAAGGCCGAAGTGTATGATGGATTCATAACATAGTCTCTTATGAAAATGAGTATCAAGTGCCACTTTGATGTATGAGAAGTGTTTGGAATGCTAAAGAAGAGGTCATCCAAAGGGATCGTGGTTGAGGTGGAGCTAAAGAAGCAACTATACGGCCTTCAGATATCGGAATGCAAGAGAGTAGTTGGAGTACCTTCAACAGTTCAACCGAAGCAAGATTTGTGGAGCCTTAGGATGACAAAAATGGTTGATTCCTAGAGTATCACTACTAGTTCAGAGGAGGAGATCCTCTTGGGTGTTATAGAGAGGTCTGCAAAATACAAAGGGTCTGAAATAGCTACAGTAGTGGTGGAGGTGCAGCAAGAGGCTTAGTAGGATAGCTTTAGGTAGTTGACATTTATTTTAATTTTTTTTCTTCTATAAAGGCACCAAGAGGAGCTGTTATTTAGGTGGAGCACCAGCTAGAAGAGCCTCCATTGGTGGAGGGAGGTTTGGCATAGGTTCAAAATTAAGAGGTGTAAGGGAAGGTGCTGATTCCAACACTAGCGGCAGTGATGCATTTTACTGGTCGATGTTGGATGTGTGAGCACCAAAGAAGCATGGCTCTAGGAAGACCATGTTTGATGGTTTGGATGCAAAAAGAGAGAACATAGATACCTATGAGGAGGCTTAGGTGAGCCCCAGGAGAGATAGGTTGGTTTAAGCCTGGATGGCTAGTTGTAATCCTTGTAGGAGAAGCTGAAGTGATAGTTAAAGTAGGTGCAGAAGTGGAAGATGTCAACATGACACAGGAGGGTGGCTAGACACAAGCAAGGAGCTCCGGCCCAAGAGGAGGCAGTCATCTTAAAGGACTCCATGGTTGAAGGGATCAGCATTGGCATTGGAGTTTGCACTGGGAGCATTAGCCTATGCAACGGCAGTGCGGCAACAACAGGATCATGTAGACAGATCGTATGAAGCATGCCAAGGCTTGTGTGCACCAAAGTAGAGATTGTTGGCATAGATGTGGTACTCCCAAGTCTTAGAAGGCCATGAGAGAAGTCATGATAACGACTCCAAGAGTCAAGTATCGGTTTGCATTCTAGGACTAGAACTGGATTGGTCCTATGATGGAGGTAAACCCTAGGATTTTGGATCTTAAGGTGGATAATGCATGTTAAATCAGGTTTAGGTCCAAGTTAGTGTAAGAGTGGGTAAACTCATGGGTATACATGAGCTTGGATGAGTTCTCTTCTAATTGAATTAGCCTTGGAAGAATTAGAGTTAGGTTTATGATTGTATTTTTAGTCCTATTTAGATTAGGAGAATCTTTTGGTCTATAAAAGGGTATCATATATAAATCTAACTAGAAGGAATAATAGAATCCTTTCTTCCTAATCTCTCTCCCTTTTTTTTGTATTGCATGCCACCCAAGAGTAGTATCAAAAAAGAAGAAAGAGGCTTTATGCATGCCCCCTCTTTCCCAAGAGGGGGTATGCAGCACGAAGACTAGCACCTAAGGAGATCTTGATGCCAGCCCTTATTCTTCCTATTTCTAGTTGATCTAAGGTGTTCTAGGTAGTTTTTCCACTGAGTTAAGATCCCAACAGGAGGTGTATTGGTGGGGACACCGGAGGCACCAGAATAAGATAGAGACTTTTCAACCCTCTATGAATTGATCAATAATTTATGAGTCCATCTGTAGTAAGGTCTTAGCCCATCTGAGTCTATTTTAGTTGTTATTTGAGTCTTTTGAGTTGTTATTTCAATTCTGTACTAGTCAGCTCATGTTGAGCTAGTTCGTCCAATGCTAGTCAGCTCATGTTGAGCTAATTTTATATTTTTGAGTCCTGTCCAAGCATACTGAAGACTCAAGACTATATCATACAAGTGAAGACCAAGTCTAACTAGATTGAAGACATGGAAGTATAGCCCAAGTCCAACCCAGCTTGAAGATTTGAAGACCCTAGGAGGAAAATTCAGAAAACCCTGATTCCTTGCAGATGCCCTCCAGATGCCCAGATTCCCTTCCAGATACCAAGATATATTCATATACCAAGGCATCCATGATTTTAGAGGCCCATCTGCATCCTAGCCCAAAGAAATCAAGCACAGGTGCCAAGCCCAAGCCCCTAACAAGCAAGATACCAGGGATATTCCTGCTACCTCGCTACCAGGCCACCCCAGCTTCCAGAGGCCCAAACCCATGCGGCCGAGCCCCTTTGGGCCGGCCTCTTACTGCTCCTAGAAGCCCAACACGCCTCCCTAGGCATCCTTGGATTGTTGGCCAAGTCAAGAGAATTTTTAGAGATTTTTTCTACCTAATGTTTCCTTATTTTCTAGCTAGGGTTTGAGAGGGAAAAGGATTCTTATGTAAAGACTTTTGTGCCCTTACTTGGAGCCCAAGGTTAAGGGTCTATTTAAAGGACCCTAGCCTCTTGTATGAAGGGAGATTTTGATATTTGAAATAAACCTTGAGTTCTTCAATTACTTTGTGTGATTACCCTGCTGTGTGCATAAAGGGGTTTGAGAGTTCTTCTTCCCGGTGTTCGCAACCATCTTCCTGCCGCCAACCATCCTTCCAGCCCCCTCCAAAACTTTCTTTCCTTTACTGTTTTCCTTTATTTTTTTGAATTCCTTTAAGCTTTTTAACCCCTGACAGGTCATTTGCAGGTCCCCGAGTTCCTACGAATCCAACGACTCCAGCCAAGCTTCAATCGGACCACCGAGCAGAAAGCCAGGTATTCGCAGGTCTTTGGCTCGATTTTCCAGGCCGCATCCATCGAGGAATGAGAGATCCCTTCACTGTGATCTTCACCGGGTGCTTCAGACGTTGTCAAGTACACCCCCTCTACCTCCAGTCTTTATATTGTAGGAGAACTTGCCCTAACCGAGGCTTCTCAGCCCCGGCGATCCTTCTTTAGTACTTTTCTAGGTTCTAATCTGCATGCTTGGCTTCAAAAATTCATGCAAAATTCTTTATAACTAATTTTGATCTAAAATTCAGGAATTAATCACCTAACCTCACATATAAAACATACAAAAATAATTGCATGCATATTAGTCCCCCATCATTTGGTATCAGAGCTTAGATTAGGGCTTGTTTTTTGCAATTTTTTTAGTCCGTATATGCTTTGTTATTTTAATTATTTCTCTTTGATAAAAACTCTAAAAATTCTAAATTTTCTTTTTCTGGATTCATCATAATTTACAGTAATTTTAAGAATTTATTCAGATTTTATTATGGCTTGTGAATGTTTTTCAAGCCAAAATACAGCTTACAAATTTTCGGCTCTATTTTTTCAGCAAGACAAGTTTGGAAGTTTTAGGGTTTTGATTAGCATCATTTTGCATATCTTTTAATTTTAGTTTATTTCCTGCATATTAGGGCATAAATTGCATGTTTTCTTATATTTAAAAAAAAAATTACATATTCTCCAAAAATACCAAAAATATCTAAACCCTAATTTGCATCCTCATCTGCCTGCCATCATTGCATAATTTACTTTTAAGGGCACTCTTGTTATATCAGATGAGGGGAGGATTTGATCACCTCTCCTTAGCCCAAAACCACATCCCTTGCATTCAGTCCCAAGCCTTACCCTAAAATTAACTAGACTTAATTTGCCCTAGTAGGCTAGGGACACCAACTGGTCGGGTCCGGGCTACGTGTTAGATCACTGTGTCAAGCTAACCTGTGTGTGCCTTGTGCTTGGTGTCTAGAATGGTGGTTTAGGGATTCAATCCCGAAGAGCTTGTATGCTGGTCCACCTACCTGGCCAGTCTCTGATTGGTGTCTAGGATTGGCAATCAGGGACCTAACACTCCCCTTATACCTGCCTGGCTGAGTACAGGGTTACTATAGGCTAGTTTGCCACCCTGATTGAGCCCTTAGTTTGGACTCTAGGTCTAGTCAGCTGTAGTCGGTCTGATCGAGTCTTGCATGAGCACTAGATCAGGAATTTCATATCATCCACCTCCTTCACAAGTGTCTGAACCCATGGAAAACTTGCAAGCCCAAATGAAAGCCCTAGCTGATCAAATGGCCCAGATGGCTACCCAGATGACTACCCAGATGACCCAGTTAACTCAGTCTGGTATTCAAACCAATGATAGAATTGACCATCTTGCCAATAGGTTTGATCAGTTAGAAGTCCGGGTAGGGACCCCAAGAAAAATCCATGGGTCACAGTCTGAGCCAGATCCTGATTCCCCTCAACCTAGGACCCCAAACCCTAATCCAAACCCTGAGGTCGAACCTAGGAGAGCCCCTCATCCTGACCCATACTATAACCCTCAGCCTAGGAGGACCCCAAACCCTGACCCATACCAAGAGGTCGAACCTAGGAGAGCCCCTCAACCTGACCCATACTACAATCCTGAGCCCAGGAGGACCCTAAACCATGATCCATATCTTGAGGTTGAACCTAGAAGATGCTATCATCATGACCCAATTCCTCAGGTTAGTCCTAGAAGACCCAATCAGGATTTTATAGACCAGGAAGATAGATCCTATTTACCCTCTCCCTATAAGCCTAGTATACCCACAACCTATAGATCTTATGACTCCAAATCCTATGAACCTAGAACCTATGAATCCATAACCTATGAACCTAGATCCTATGACTCTAGATCCCATGATCATAGATCCTATGCACCCACACCCTATGAACCTAGTAGACCCAACACCCAATATTCTAACCCATATAGGGAGTCCAACCTTAGGAGAACCCAATATTCTGACCCATATAGGGAATCCAACCCTAGGAGAACCTAATATTCTGACCCATATAGGGAGTCCAACCCTAGGAGAACCCAATATCCTGACCCATATAGGGAGCCCAACCTTAGGAGGACCCCATACCATGATCCATCCTTAGAACCTGACCATAGAGCTGACCCAAAATCCTATGACCCCAGATCCTATAATCCCATGACCCATAGATCTGCACCCTTGTCCTATGAGCCCAGAGAACCCATAACCCCTAAGTATCATCCTAGTACTAGTCATGCTTCCCCTAGTCAACTTGAACCCCATAGGATTAGTATCCCTAAATATAAACCCAGTAGTGAGCCACTACCCCTTATACAACCTGAACCTACTAAGAGTAGTACCCATAATCAGAGACCAAAACCTAACCAATTTCTTGCTAGCCAACCTTCTCCAACCATTCCTGAGATTCACAAGGCTTACATTAACACGGAAGTGTATGAAGCTGATATGAGCCTAGTGGATGAGTATGAGGGAGAAGAGAAGACACCTTTAGTAGACCTCGAACTAGCTGACCTAGTAGATACCCAGGTAGAAACCAACCCAGAGCTAGTTGACCTTGACCACCTCCAATCTAAAGCTATAGTGGAAGAACAAATAGAGGAAGAGAACCTAGGTACTGCTGCTAGAGCCTTACCTAAGGAAACCATAGAGAAGAGCCAAATTATAGAGTCTAGTCCTAAAATACAAGAACCTGAAGAATTTTTTAAGGACTTGATCTCTTTGAATAAGTACCCTCAGGATGAGCCTCCTCCTATAGTTTCCATTAAGGACCTCTTCCCTGAGATTAGTAACCCATCCTTCCATTATGTAAACCCTGTAGATATAGCTCAACCTCGTAAGGTTAACCTCATTAGTATAGGATTAGTTCCTGACACCCCGTCTTTTATCCTACTTTATCCAACTAACCATGAACCTTTTTCTCTACCTTACCAAACTAATTCTGAACCCACTTCCTATTTTCTGCCCTTTCCTGACACCTCCAGCATTTCTAGGATTATTAGATTGTATTTAATTGAGATTAGCATACTGCATGCATTCATCACGCATGTTAGGTTTGTATCTTACTTCTGGCACACTCTTTAGAATTTGCTAGGAGTTCACTATAAATTTTCATGTGCATGTCAAGCTAGGATCAAACCTAGGGAACCTATAATCTGTTAGGTTTAGATCCAAAGAGTTCAATAAAATTTTCTTCTATAGGAATGCATAGTCAAGTTTATTAGGTGTAGGTTTGAGTCCTTTGAATCATTTGTTAGGAGTCTGCATGTGCCCAGCATGTTCACCACCTACACTTATTTTAAACAAACTGGCTAATTCCCAAAGATGGATCAAAGAATTTGATGTAGTGGATTCTATCTTGGTTAGGCTTAGGCCTAAAAGAAGCTTCATGCTCGCAAAGCCGGACCTTTTAAAGTGATAGAGAAGGTTGGATCAAATGCCTAGGTGTTAGACATGCCTTTAGATTTGGGCATTAGTTCTACCTTCAATATTATAGATCTGGTTGAGTATAGGGAACTGGCAGCGATACCTAGTGAGGCCTTTGGACCTATTCCTTTTCATTGTGAGTGACCCTAACCCAGAGTGTCCACTAACAAATTGGCCTGAGAGAGGAGAACGGATCGAGCGTATCCTAGACGATCAAGCCATCACGACCCGGGGCCGTGACTATCAATGCTTCCTGGTCCGATGGCATGGCCAGCCAGAGTCGGACGATTCATAGATTTCTCGAGAGGACTTACAACGACTCAACCCAGACCTTCTCGAGAGATATGTGAGCTAGTCTGATCTTCACTCGACAGGGTCGAGTTCTTCGCACCCCGGGAGAATTGGTGGGGACACCGGAGGCACCAGAATAAGATAGAGATTTTTCAACCCTCTATGAATTGATCAATAATTTATGACTCCATCTGTAGTAAGGTCTTAGCCCATCTGAGTCCATTTTAGTTGTTATTTGAGTCTTTTGAGTTGTTATTTCAGTTCTGTACTAGTCAGCTCATGTTGAGCTAGTTCAGTCCAATGCTAGTCAGCTCATGTTGAGCTAATTTTATTTTTTTGAGTCCTGTCCAAGCATACTGAAGACTCAAGACTATATCATACAAGTGAAGACCAAGTCCAACTAGATTGAAGACATGGAAGTATAGCCCAAGTCCAACCTAGCTTGAAGATTTGAAGACCACAGGAGGAAAATTGAGAAAATCCTGATTCCTTGCAGATGCCCTCCAGATGCCCAGATTCCCTTCCAGATGCCAAAATATATTCATATACCAAGGCATCCATGATTTTATAGGCCCATCTGCATCCTAGACCAAAGATATCAAGCCCAGGCGCCAAGCCCAAGCCCCTAAGAAGCAAGATACCAGGGAATATTCCTGCTACCTGGCTACCAGGCCACCCCAGCTTCCAGAGGTCCAAACCCATGCGCCTGAGCCCCTTTGGGCCGGCCTCTTGCTTCTCCTAGAAGCCCAACACGCCCCCCTAGGCATCCTTGGAGTGTTGGCCATGTCAAGAGAATTTTTAGGGATTTTTTCTACCTAATGTTTCCTTATTTTCTAGCTAGGGCTTGAGAGGGAAAAGGATTCTTATGTAAAGACTTATGTGCCCTTACTTGGAGCCCAAGGTTAAGGGTCTATTTAAAGGACTCTAGCCTATTGTATGAAAGGAGATTTTGATATATGAAATAAATCTTGAGTTCTTCAATTGCTTTGTGTGATTACCCTGCTATGTGCATAAAGGGGTTTGAGAGTTATTCTTCCCGGTGTTTGCAACCATCTTCCTACCGCCAACCATCCTTCCAGCCCCCTCCAAAACTTTCTTTCCTTTACTGTTTTCCTTTGTTTTCTTGAATTCCTTTGAGTTTTTTAACCCCTGACAGGTCATTTGCAGGTCCCTAAGTTCCTACGAATCCAACGACTCCAGCCAAGCCTCAATCGGACCACCGAGCAGAAAGCCGGGTATCCGCGGGTCTTTGGCTCAGTTTTCCAGGCCGCATCCTTCGAGGAACGAGAGATCCCTTCACTGTGATCTTCACGGGCACTTCAGACATTGTCAGGTACACCCCCTCTACCTCCAGTCTTTATATTATAGGAGAACTTGCCCTAACCGAGGCTTCTCAGCCCCGACGATCCTTCTTTAGTACTTTTCTAGGTTCTAATCTGCATGCTTGAATTCAAAAATTCATACAAAATTCTCTACAACTAATTTTGATCTGAAATTCGGGAATTAATCACCTAACCTTACATATAAAACATACAAAAAATTTGCATGCATATTAGTCCCGCATCATGTATTAGGTTTAGAATGCATCCTAAAGATGTGGGAGGCATTGTAGAAGAGGAAAAGGCTTGCGGTAGGATTCCAAGTCAAATTAGGAATCCCTAGCATTCAAGGATTTGGAGCAGCCCTTTGTCCCACCTATTTGGATTTCAACCAGGGGACTTGGAGGGCTTATTCCATAATAGTTTGAGGTCCCAAAATAGGTTCTTCTAATCTAGAATAGATCTAGAAGGTTTGTGTGGTGTTCAATAAGTTTGAAGGCTCCTAGGCATCAAGGTTGCTTTAAGAAGATGCTGTCAAGGAGTCCCTATCAAACTAAAACTCCTCTTTATCTATGTTTTCAGTTGAGATCTTCATACCCCAAGGTACCACACCCCTAGCCTAAGTTCTTAGGGTGTTTTGGGGTGGATTTTGATATCTAGAAGTGCATCTAAGGTTTAATGAATCATGGAGAGACAAACTAGGTCGCTGTAGCAAGGTTCTTAATGCATAGCGACCTAAGGCTTGGTGTTTGGCTGCCCAAAAAACATTGGATTATTGTGAAACTTGGTAAAGAGCTTCCTCACTGGTGTCATCAGGTCCACATATAGCACGGTGGTCACAACAAGATCAACAATACTTGATGGGATGAGCTGGAATTGTTTCGATCCATCGAAAGAGCTTTGATGATACTATGATGGAGATCATAGTATTTCTCACTAGTAGATAGAATAGAACTTGAGAAGTCACACAAATAGGAGCTCAACTTGATCATGCAGTTGGACCAATATATGTAAGAGTTACATATTTGAAAACTATTAAATATGTAAGGTTATATATTTAGTAACTACTAATTTTGTGAGATTTATATTTTTAGTAACTACTAATTTTGTAAGGGTTACATTTTTAGCAGTTTCTAATTATTAGCACAAAGGACTTAATTACAAACATTGCAATACAATTTAAATTAATAAAATTTTGGATCAAGTCCTAATTAATGAAATTATATTTAATTTAGATGAGCATGACCTAATTTAAGACTATTTAGATTTAATTATCCAAGTTAGACTTGGATTGCAATCCTAATTAGATTAAGGTTGATAACCTTTCAAATTTGGCTCAAATCGAGCTTGAATCATATTCTAAATTAATGCAACTCAAACTCTAATTGAGGCAGAAAGTTAGAGTCCCACTCTACTAGGACTCTCTCACCTCTCTTCCTTATTTTGAATTGAATTGAGAAGAGCGGGCGCTACTAGCGCCTCACTTTCTTACGTGTAGAAAGGAAGGGAGGGCGTGTGCCAAGAGTTGGTGCCCCCTTCTCCTTGGCTTTTCTTTCTTTGAATAAAATAAAACTTAATTTATTTTGATTTAGATTCAAAATCCAATCAGAATTTGATTTTTTCTAAATTTTTGGTGGGTGTGAGACTTGGTTTTTATGCGATAAAAACTAGATGGGAGAAATGGTTTTGCACTCAGATGACATCTTCTCTATGCTAATTTCTTCTTGTCGCCCTTTTCTACTTTGAGTGGGATTCAAAGTGGATAAGATAAGATCTTATCTTTAGAAGGATTAGGATTTGAAGGGCATGGAGTTCTCATGGGCATGGCTTTAACTTGTGCGACAAAAAATAATGTGATGAAAAGGCTAGCATGATTTTACTTATTTTGGTTTTTGTTTTGTTGCAAGCTTTCTCATAGTACTATCCTTTTTTCTCTATTTCATCCACATGACAACATCAGCAAGAAAAGAGAGAGATATTAAAAGAAAAAAAGGAAGAAAAGTTTTCTTCCTATACGCTTCTGAATCTCCTTTGATCTAGCACAAAGTGTTCATGCTAGGGTATTCTAAGGGCTTCTTCTTCTAGAAGAAGTTCAGATCCAACTTTCGAAGTGAGATCTACAGGATGCTAGCACATTGGTGATCTTGGTGCTTCGATTGGAACTTCTCTATGTGGATACTAGTAGAGACCAGGTGTGTATGAGCTTTGATGGAACTTGGGACATCTGACAAATCTGATTCTATGAGAAGATCGAGGAGCATAATAGGTAAGTAGATTTGATCTACTTCTACCTTAATTTTTAGATCTAATATATATATTAATGTTGGATCTTGTATGCATGCTAGATTAGGTTTTATATTCCACTGCTAATTAGTTAATTTTTTTAAAATCTATGCATGTTTCTGTTGGGAATTATGTCCCAAAGCCAATTGCCTAGGTTGTAGGCAGTTGAATTGAGTATTGTACTCTTTGTATGAATTAATAAATATTATTTTGAGCTCATCACATTCTTACATTTCCCTGTAATGAACTCTTTTTCATGTGATGAAGTCCTTAGGACTACAATGACTTCGATATAGAAAGGATATATCGAGTGGTCCTTAAACCAGGTTCACGACCAAAGGATACATTATACTGGACGGCAATGTATCAAGTATAGGTTATTGTGGTTCACGTCATTTGATTATCCTCTTGACCAAAGGAGTGTGGTGACACCGATGTGATCTACAAGTGGGATATATGATATCTCATTGAATGTGACTCCATGTAGCCCCTTTTTGCCAAAGGGATACTCACAATTGGATATGGCTATATGTGTCCCTCCGACCTGAGGTCATCATGGTAGCTTGCAAGCAACTCCCTGTGCTTTGGTGCCGGACTCCCCAGATTTCTAATCCAGTGATGGAAGGTTTCTGGGTACAGGAAAGTACTTGTGGAGCAGTGGTGGACCAAGATGGAATTGACCTATCCAAGTAGTTTGGATTGAATGTCTCTCAGTGTCTCAATTTAGCAAATCCTCGATCGGGGTAGTCCTAGTGAGGATTCACTGGACTTGCGAAGTTGAGACATGTTGTGGATTGACTCAGCTTGGGTTGGCAGTATAACCCTAGGTCATCATGAGCATTGGAGGTCAAAGGGATGAATTATACGGTAACCATATGCCAGAGGTTCGATTGATTGCTCTCGCATCTTCGACCTATCCGGACACCGGGACCCATTTCTAGATGGTATATTGTGCTGGTACTAGAATTGTTCCAGTGTTATCGCCTAGGTTGGAACCTACGAGGTCACATGCCATAGAGGATCTCTCCCTGATCCAGGTACCGATTTATGATTAGGAATCATTTTGGTAACGATTTGATTGAGCACTCTTTGGATTGACTAGGTTTTGGGTCGATCAGTTTTGTTTGGGTCCACCAGGAATTGTTCCAGGATGACCAGGACTTGACCAAGCCTTTTATTTATTAAATTTTGATCTAATTAACTAGTGAACCGGTTTTGAACCAGTTTGGATTTTTTGAACTGGTTGTGAACCTGGTTTAGCCAATCCACACGATAATATTGGCATGGGCGAACAGGGAATTCAAGACATCTCTTCCTCTCCCATTTGTTCTCATTTTTGCTGAGATTAAATCGATGTTTAATGGCTATTAATTTCTTGGTTGAAGATGAATTTGATTTGTGCTCCAACCTGCTACCCTCTTGCATTTCCAGCCCGTCTCCTCACCTCCCCAATGACCAGTTCTATATGTTTCACGCTGATTATAAATTCTGTGCTGTGAAATCGCTGTGAAGTAGCTGAAACAAAAGAGCTCCCACATCCCATTCCACCGTCATTTTTTGAGTTTGGTTTTGTTGTGAGATTGGGAGAGAAATAGTTCTTTGATTCCTTGTTATTAGTGCTGCTTAACTAGTGAAGGAAGATAGTGTTGTTTTGGAGAAAACAAAATCTGAATAGGGTGTTCTATTCTTCTTCCTCCCTCCCACCGTTTCAAGAGGTTCCCAGCGACTAGCATCGCGCGAGAAGCCGGATCTGAGGAGCCCTAGGCATGTCCCCCCACTAGAGGGTGTTCCCATGAGCACCTGAGAGCCAGATCTACCTCCCTTGCTACTGGTTGTGTCTCCCTTGTTTTTGAGTTACAGGTTTTGTGTTGCTGCACTTGGAAGAGAGGAAGAGAATGCTCCAAACGATTGCTGGAATCCTTTGAAGCTAGTTCCATCAACATACTATCTTGCTGTTGCTGGAAGAGAGACCAAAGAGTTGCTATTTTGTTTTGGCTTTGCTATTCTTGGAGAAGACGTGAAGAACAAAACAACTTTCCAAAGGTTGCTGGAAGAAGAAGACTGGAATAAGTTTATTTCAGTTATCCCGGCTATTCCAGTGCTATCCCTGCTTTATTCCAAGCAGGAATAAGGTAATATTTCTAGTTTTATTTTTTATGTATGCCTAGATCTAGTTTTATAAAATTGTTTATAAATATTACATGCCTGTTTCATGCCTTGTTTTGCCTGTACATGCATCTTGAATATGTTAGATCCTGTGTGGAGTAGGTTGTTTCCGCTATTATTTTAAAATTGTTTTAAAATTCATACCTACTCCATGTGCTGTTGCATGCTTAGTGTAAGCACTCGCAACCTTGTTTTTCTTTCAGTGGTATCAGAGCCACAGTTCAGGAGTAACATATCTTGAATGCATGTATAGTAGATTAAAATGTTTAATCTTTTGGTATGTATTTGTATCTTAATCATAAGGTATGATTAGAGAGTACTTTTAGGAACCTAGTTGAGACCTTCACCATGGCCGTGTGTCTTTGGCACGATGCGGTTCGTCTGTGTTGGCCTTTTCAAAAGGATCCTTTAAGGAAATCCAAGGAATTAAAATTGTTTTAATTCAGATACATTTTTGGCATGTAATATTTATAAAAGCATTAAACTAGGTATGATGCATGAAATGATATGTAAAAGGAGTTTTACATGTTTTAATTAAAATATTGGCTTATATTCAAACAATTTTGAATTATATAATCAAATTAAATGACAAGTTAACTTAAGGTTTATGAAACCTAATGTCATTTAAATAAGCCAATTGAGTTAATTGGGTTAGTTGTCTAATTGGGTCCATTATTTGGTTTAGACCTATGTTTAGTTGAATTGGATAATAAGAAGACTAATCAAAAGTTGATCAAGGTCCTTCTTTTAGATCTATCTAATAGTTAGATGGGTTAGTCCATTCATCTAAAATGGATCTAATTAGTGGCTCTGTGGAAGACCGAGTCTTTAGGCTAGTTTGATCAAGTATGGTAAATTGATTAGTGTCGAGGTAGGTTTGTGGTGCAGGGCGGTTGTCAAACACCTACAGCGACCAAAACCCTGGCTTTGCAAGAACGGGTTCTGGGAATTCTTGGATGCTAGGATTGAGCAAGATGGGGAAGATCCTTGAAACCTGCAACGATCAAGCGCTGGAAGGGCCGCGTGATTCCTCATGTTGCCAGCCCTCTACCGGATTTCAATCCGGGTCTTCACGAACGGCAGGGACGAACGATGGATTTCTCACCGTGAGTCCCTGTTTATTTATTTTTTTTTTTTTATCAGAAACTTGGAGCGGAAGGAAGAGATTCCTTACGGAATCATCTTCTCCCAATCGGGCTTTTGGCCTGGTGTGCGCAAGGGGGAAAAGGGGTGGCCTTCCACGGAAAGAACACGCCTAACAACACAACACCGTGCAATGGTGATTCCCCAAAAACGCTCCCGTGCAAAATCTTCCAAAACCAAACAAAACAACGTGCAATTGTTTTTTCAAAACAAAGAAGCACACCAAAACACAACACGCTGTCCAATGTAAATTCCAAACAAAAAACTAAAGGCTGTTGTTGTTTTGGTTTTGGTTTTAAGAAACCATAATACAAAGTATAGTTGTCCCCCACGTGACTAACAGGGAGGGGAAAAAAATCAAAACACTAATGTTAACAAATCCAAACGCTGACTCTTGCATGAAACTCTTCAAATAGATTTTTTTTTTTAAAAAAAAAATCAAGAGATCACGCCACTAATAAAATTATAATAATAATAAAACTAAAGACTCCAGTGTTTTCCCGGATCCAAAATTTCATGGACGCAATTAGTGTATTGGGCCTTCGGCCCAATTCCCAATTAATTGTTTTCATCCAAAAAACGGGTCAGATTTGAAACTTGCTTCCCTTGAAGGCGTCTGGACCTACGCACGTTTCCTGCTGGCAAGGCTGGCTGCCCCAAATCATCATGGGCTGGAAGCTGAACCGAAACATCTGGGTTGGGCTTCGCCGAACTATCACCGGGCTGTCCTGATATATGAGTCAGTTGACCAGGTTCAATATTCATCTCGATGTCCGCATCACTCTCCCGTTCCTCTGAAAAGCTTGTCCTCAAGCTTGAATTATCACCTGCATAAGGGGTTAGATGTCGAATATTGAATACATCAGAAATAAGGGCATCGTCTGGTAATTCAACTCGGTAGGCATTGTCACTAAATTTCTCCAACACCTGACAAGGACCAATTTTCCTTGGTTTGAGTTTGGTGTAGGCCCCCTGTGGATATCGTTCTCTTGGCAAGAAGACCCATACCAAATCACCAACTTCAAAAGTCTGCTGTCGACGCGTCTGATCAGCCTTAGCCTTATACTTGGCATAATTTTGCTATAGATTGGCTTTAACAGTTGCGTGTACCTCACGTAGATCAGCCACTTGATCTTCTATCTTCTTACTTGATTTGTTTGGCACATCAACAGGTAAAATATCAAGTGGTCCTCTTGGCAGAAATCCATACAATACCTGAAAGGGTGCAAAACCAGTAGAACGGTTCACTGAAGAATTGAACTCAAACTCAATCTTTGGCAAACATACATCCTAGTTTTTAAATTCTTGCACATTGGCTCTTAATAAGGTACCAAGACTTCGGTTGACAATCTCGGTTTGCCCATCAGTCTGAGGATGATAGGGACTACTGAATTTTAATTTTGTACCCAACTTTTTCCACAATTCATGCCAGAAATGTCCCATAAACTTGCTATCTAGGTCTAAAACTATCGACAATGGTAACCCAAAATGTCGAACAACCGCAAAAAAATAAAGATTAGCTACTTTCGACGCATCAAATATTATTTTGCATGGCAAGAAACAAGCCATCTTGCTGAACCGATCTACAACTACCTTAATTGAGTCTAGACCTCTCATTGTCCGCGATAAACCTACAACAAAATCCATAGATACCTCTCACCACGGCTTATCTGGAATCGGTAAAGGGGTATATAAACCTTGATTTGTATCTGATCCTTTGGATTCCTGACACAAACGGCATCTCTTCACATAGGTTTTGACATCTCGGTCAAGCCCAGGCTAATAAAACCGTTAACGAATTAACCATGCAGTTTTGTCTCTTCAAAAATGTCCTTGATTATGCAGCTCCTGAATAATCAATACATGCAGTGAAGTGTTAGGAATACAGAGACAATTACCACGGAACAAATATCCATCATATAGGACAAAGTCAGATCGACCTCCAGCTTCGAATTCAGTCACAATGCTCAGAAATGCTCATCTGCACGGATATCATCCTTCATGCTTTCAAACCCAAGGGTATATACTTGCATAGCACCAATCAATAAACTCCGTCTACTTAAAGCATCTCCTACTTTGTTCAAAGTGCCTGACTTATGCTTGATGCTGAAAGTATACTCCTATAGAGTACTTACCCATTTTGCATGTCTGGAGCTCAACTTATGCTGTCCCTGTAGAAATTTTAATGCTTGATGATCTGAGTACAGCACAAATTCTTGCTAGATTAAGTAGTGTCGCCAATGTTGCAATGACCTCACAATGGCGTATAGCTCCAAATCATAAATCGAATACATCAGTTTGGCACCTCCAGGATACTCACTGTAGAAAGCAACGGGTCTCCCATCTTGGCTGAGTACTGCGCCAATCCCAGTCTTCGAAGCATCACAATCCACTTCGAATACCTTATCAAAATCTGGAAGAACCAACAGTGGTGCTTAGGTCAACTTGACTTTCATCTCATCAAATGTTGCCTGAGCAGAGTCATTCCATCCAAACTGATTTAATTTCAACAAGTCTGTTAAAGGTGCAGCAAGCTCACTATACCTCTTCACAAAACTTCTGTAAAAACCTGCAAGATCCAAAAAGGATCTCAATTCAGTCAAAGTAGTAGGTGCTGGCCAGTCCACTATCGCTCGCACCTTACTTTCATCTGGAAGAATTCCATCACCAGTAACAACATATCCCAGAAAAATTAATTTGTCTACCATCCAAATACACTTCTCTGGGTTAGCAAAAAGCTGGTTTTCACGTAATACTGTTAGAACTTGTGAAACATGCTCAACATGCTCTTGTGCTGTTTTACTGTATATCAATATATCATCAAAGTATGCAACAACAAAAGAACTAAGGAATGGACGCAAAACCTGGTTCATTACTCACATGAATGTACTAGGCGCATTAGATAGCCCGAATGGCATCACCAACCATTCATACAGGCCTTCTTTTGTCTTGAAGGCTGTCTTCCATTCATCTCCTGGCTTCATTCTGATCTGATGGTACCCACTTTTCAAATCAATCTTAGTAAAGAATACGGCACCACTCAACTGATCTAGCATATCATCCAGCCTTGATATTTGAAATCTATACTTCACAGTAATTCAGTTTATTGCCCGGCTGTCAACACACATACGCCATGAACCATCCTTTTTCGGCACCAAAAGTGCTAGTACCGTGCACGGGCTAATGCTTTCCCATACAAAGCCTTTGTCTAAAAGATCTTGAACCTGCCTCTACAGCTCCTCATGCTGCTGTGGGGTCATTCAATAATGAGCCTTATTCGGCAACACAGAACTCGGAATCAGATCAATCTCATGCTGAATATCTCGAAGTGGTGTCAAACTCGCAGGAAGCTCACTCTGTACAACTTCTCGAAATTCCTCCAAAACTGACACCAACTCTTGAGGAAGATCATGTAGCTCCTGCTCCCCATTCTGGCCAAACTCCTCTGGCTTACTAATCAGGGCAAAACAGAAATCTTCTCCCTCTAAACTCGCCTCAAACTCCCTGCTTGGCAAACAAATTACTACCTTCTGTTCAGCCATGTCCTGTAGCGGTTTCAAGATCACTTTTCTCCCATCTGGTTGCAGCATATAAGTATGAGTGTAACCATTATACACTGCTTTATTATCAAACTGCCAAGGTCGTCCCAAAATGATGTGTGTCGCATCCATCGGTACAACATCAGCTACTATTGACGTCTCAAGCTGAGGACCAAAAGACAAGGCCAACCTACAACATCGACTGACCTGAATATCTGCATCCCGATTCATCCAACCGAGCTTGTATGGTTGAGGATGGGGCTCTGTCATCAACCCCAATTTCTTCATAACTTCCTCAGCAATCACATTCTCCCAACTTCCAGAATCAATAATTACCTTGCAAGTTTTACCAGCTACAGTGCACTTTGTTGAGAAAATATCATGTTGATGCAATCTCCACCAGCTCTTGGTGCAAGACACAACCTCCTAATAATCAGACTCCCTCCCTAAATGTGGTCTGGGTCAATCACATACATCTCATCCTCGAACTCCTCATCCTTGGAAAATTCAACTTCCTGCTCCTCCTCCATAAGTAACTGGGTACGCGCCTTGGGGCACTCATTGGCATAATGTCCTAGGTCATGACACCGATGGCAGCGAACATTGGCTCGATTGCTGCCCACCCTCTGTTGAATACCTGAAGCCCCACTCGGCACTGTAGGTCTCGGAGGAACTGCTGAAGTTTGTTGCCTCACCACAGGAGGTGCACTCCTACTACCAGAACTCTGCCCCGAAAACTGACCAGATAATTTTCCTCTACTCTGGAACCCTCTATTCTGCATCAGGCTCTGCTCCACTGCTTGCGCCCGCATGTGCGCATCAACAACACTGTCAATCCGATGCAAAGCCAACGCATCCTGGATGGGGAATCGCAGTCCAAGCAAATACATGGCTACCAACCTCGGTTCTAACTCCATCAATCAGTTTCGAGCCACCAGTCAGTAGAACTCTGTAGTATAATCTTCAACGCTTCGATTTTCTTGTGTTAAACCATGCAATTTAGAATAAAGGACCTGTTCATGGTTCGGAGGAAGGAACTCCCGATTCATCTCTTGCTTCAAGGCTGCCCATGTTGCAATTGGTGGCCTCCCATCCATATACCTCCGGTAGTGCTGTGCATGCCACCAAGCCACTGCTCGATCTCGAAATCGGATTGTGATAAGCGGCACTTGCTTGTCCAAAGGCACTTCTTTCAGCCGGAAAACATCGTCAACCTGCAGGGTCCAATCCACATACTCATCAGGATTCAAACCACCTTTGAACTCCGGTATTTCAATCCGAAATCTGGACTCCCAACGAGTATGATTGTCATGAATAAGCGGCGGTCCGAAATCCCTGGGAAGCTGGTGCGGGCACCAAACTCAGAAGAAGACTTCAGAGCTCCATCTGGATCTCTGATTAACCTTGCCCGAAGAATTAGGGTTTTTGGTTTGTAATAAGAGTTGACTAGATCAACTCAATTTAGCTTGAGTCTACATTACCTGCATTTTATTTTGTTGAGTCATGTTGACTCAGTAGTGGACTAGGGTTTCAACCGGGGATGTTACATTTTCTCCCAAGACCAGGCAAGTGGACACCACACTCCCAGCCACACTCCCAGTCCAGGGGGTGCCATATCCACATCCAGCAGCTTTTGGTCCCCACTCCACAGATGGCAACTTCCTTCTTTCATGCACCAGATAAAGAGAAGTCCACCAAGAGAGCACAAATCAAGGGGGCGGCCAAGACTTTCCCAAGTAATTCCAAGCAAAGAAGGGAAGAAGTTTTTCTTGGAAGAGAATATCAAGGGGCGCCCATTACCTGCCAAAAACACCCAAAACAAAGATGGGAAGGGCCTTGACTTAGGGAGGAAGAAAAGGAGGAGTCCAAAAGAGTTCATCCAGGGAAGGAAAAAATTTTTTCTTGAAGAATCAAGCAAGGTGGCGCCATCTACCTGCGATTTATAACCCAAATCCTAATTTTTGGTATTTTGGCCGACCATATGTAAGGGATTTGCCCTAATTTGGAGATCCCCTCCTTTAGTCCCACATGGGAAAATATGAAACCCTTCTCCCTTGTAAAGCATTGTAAATTAAATCCTTCTTGTAAGTTGAAAACAATCATATGAATGAAAGAATTTTTTTATGAGCAAACTTATGTTTTCTCTTTTCCGCACTTGCTTCTAAGTGTTGAGCTCCGTGAGGGAGTAAATCCGGGTTCCCCTGGAACCTTGAGGAGGTGAGAGATCTCCAAAACCCTAAACCCTAGGTTAGCCACTCAATTCCCAAACCCTAGCCGCCATCACCCTTCTCTTTCCACCAAGCCCTAGTCTATTTCCCTTCTCTCGGCCACCATCTCCAAGTCCAGGCCGGCCACCAGCATCCAACTCCGGTCCAGATATTTCAGGTCTGCAGCAACTCTAAGAGGAAGTCAGATCGGCCTCCAGGAGAATCCTGATCTCAGCAGCCTCGACTTTCAAGTTCTTCAGCCTGGTAAGATCTCTTCTTGAGTTTCTGAATTCCATCTTTTGTTCCTCTTCTCTCCCAGATTCTGAGTCCAGAAGAAGCCGACCAAACCACGAAACCAGTGTTAGAGGATCCATTGCGAAGATAGCCGACTCCGAGGATCCCACAATCTGCTCGAGAGAGTTCTTCCACCAAACCCTGAGAAGATCACAAGTCTGGTTAGTAAACCATCTCTTCTCTCTATTTCTGTTCTGCTGAAAGTTCAGAGCGAAACCCTAGGTCTGGGAGTTTCTCAACCACCAGCGATCCATTACTTCTGAACTACTCTGATAAATTTAGTTTCTTCTAAACTGTGCTTTCAATCCTTACCTAGTTTCCTTCAACGTAGTTTAGCTTTACTTTGAGACGAAGCCAATTTCTAAAATATATATAAAAAAAAAGAATTAATCTTAATTTTACTTCCGCATATGCTTCTTTGTTCTTTGTTCTGCATCATTTTTGGTATCAGAGCTTTCGTGCTGCATCATTTTTGGTATCAGAGCTTTCGTGCTGCATCATTTTTGGTATCAGAGCTTTCGTGCTGCATCATTTTTGGTATCAGAGCCCTGTCTAGGGTTTCTGTCTGATTGTTTGTTTGAGTCCCTCTCTTTTTACTTTGTCTGCTCGAAGTAGACTCCCCAGGACGTCCGGTCCTAGGAATGAAGCGGGGTGCAAACCTCCTCCTCCCATTCCACGGGGTGTTCCTAGGGCGTGTAGGGGATCTGTTGGGTTACAACTTCATAGCAGAAATTGTAAACGGGGAAGTGCTCTATTTTCAGCCCGTAATTGCCCTGTTGCAGGAATTATTTCTTACTACAGGTAACTCCAAATTTAGTGATTTTTGTTTTGCTGAAACCAGTATAATTGAACTAATTTAAATAATTTTCTCATGATTTATTGGTTTCCATGCGATTTCTGAGAATTAAATTACTGCAACTCTATTTTTGTGTTCTGCAATCCTTTTATTTTTGAGTGTTCATCACTTAACTCAACTTAAGGGCATTTGAGTATCTAAGATAAGGGAAGGAGTTGATAACCTCTCCTTAGCCCAAAACCACCACCCCTCATTCGAACCTAAGCCTTTAATCTAAAATTGATTAGACCTAACTTGCCCTAGTGGGCTAGGGACATCAACAAGTTGGGTCAAGGCTAGTGTTGAGTCAGTTTGTCTAGTTACTCTGTGTGTACTTTGTACTCAGTGTCTAGAACGGTGGTTCAGGGATTCCATCCCGAAGGGCTTGTGTGCTGGTCCGCCTACCTGGCCAATCTCTGATTGGTGTTTAGGATTGGCATTCAGGGACCTAACACTCCCCTTACACCTGCCTGGCTGAGTCTTGAGTTACTACAGGCTAGCTTGCCACTCTGATTGGGCACCTAGTTTGGGCTCTAGGTCTAGTTAGCCCGTAGTCGTCAGTTGAGTCTCATTTTGTGTGCCTGATTGCATCATGTCTACCCGGAATGGAGTACCCTACCAACCTGGTCAAGCCCAACCTGATTTAGAGGCCATGGTTAAAGCTCTTACTGAGAGTATGAACAAATTAAGTCAGGATATGAATGAGAATTTTGCTCAGCTTAGGGATCGGGTCCAAGTACTTGAGGAACCTAGGCATCGGAATTGGACTCCTGACCCAGATTTCAATGTACCTCAACCTCACCCACACCAAGAGCCTAGAAGACCTTTATACCGAGATCCTGAACCTAATCATAGGAGACCTGACCCAGAACCTGAGGATAGAGATGATAGGTTCATTCGGAACATCAAGTTAGATGCACCCACTTTTGATGGTAGCCTAAATCCTAAGATGTATTCTGATTGGGAGGGTGAGATGGACCAGTACTTTGAGTGGTATGCCATGTTTGAGGAGAGGAAATTCAAGTTTGCCAAAATGAAATTAATACGTCAAGCTAGGTTATACTAGGGGAACATTGAGCTGACCACTAGAAGATGAAATGTAGAGCCCATAACCACTTGGCAGGGTATGAAAGAGAAACTTAGAGACAAGTACCTACCCATTTCATACCAGCAGAATCTGTTAGACCAATGGCAGACTTTGAAACAAGGGAATCGATCTGTTTCAGACTACATAACCACCTTTGATGAATACCTGATGAGATGTGATGTGAGTGAAGCCCATGAAGTCACTTTATCTAGATTTAGGGCTGGGCTTAGGGAAGATATTAAGAGAGAATTATTTCTGAGAGAGGTTACTGACCTAGACCAAGCCTATCAGATTGCCCTGAACACTGAGAAGTTTCAGAGAGGACCCATGCCATCTAGGGTTAGTGCCCCAATCCCAAGAAATGGACCTAGCCAGGTTACCCCTAGCAAGCCTAATCAGGGTATCCCCACCCCTAGACCCATGGACAAAGGTAAGGCACCTGACACCTAGAGAACTCCTAGTATCGTCTATTTTAAGTGCCAGAAGCCCGGTCATATCTCCACTCAGTGCACAGCCATAGCTTGTTTCAAGTGTCATAAGGTAGGTCATGTTTCTAGCCAGTGCCCTCGTAGATCCCTATATATAGAAGAGGGAGGAGAAGAGAGTTCCGAGCCTAATGAGGAGTTTGAAGAAGAAGTTTATGAGGCTGGAATGAATTTGGTTGATGAGTATGAGGGAGAGGAAGAATCCACTGAATCTGACCACTTAGGGGTTGTAAGATGCATCCTGTCCCAGACTAAAGTTCAGGAAGATTGGCGTAGGACCAACATCCTACAGACTTTCCTTAAACTAGGGGATAAGGTTTGTAAAATCATCATAGATAGTGGGAGCTGTGTGAATGCCATTTCTACTAGCACTGTCAAAATGTTAGGCTTAACCCTAGTTCCCCACCCCAACCCCTATAAGGTTTCTTGGGTAGACTCTACCTCTATACCCATCCAGTCTAGATGTCAAGTCCAAATCCAAATGCAATCCTATCAAGAAAAGATTTGGTGTGATGTCTTACCCATGGGGGTGAGCAGTATAATTCTTGGAAGACCTTGGTTGTATGATCATGATGCCACCCTCTTAGGAAAATCCAACACCTGTGTCTTTAGTTTCAATGGGAAGAAAATCACAATCCATTCAGTCCCTCCTAAGGACAAGGTAGCTAAAGGAACTAGCAAGGTCAGAGAAATGAAGACTGGAGTGAACCTAATTAGTGCCAAGGATCTAGAACAAGAGATTCATAGTGGTTCACCCATTTGGATGTTGACTGCCAAGGAACTTAGGACTCCTACATCCTCAGAGCCTCCTCAGGAAGTTAAGCCTTTATTAGAAGAATTTGAGGATGTTTTTCTCGAGGATCTGCCAGACCACCTTCCATCTCTTAGGGATATTCAGCATTCCATAGATTTAGTCCCAGGAGCTACTTTACCCAACTTGCCCCATTATAGGATGAATCCATCGGAGCATAAAGAACTGCAAAAGCAGGTTGGCGAATTGTTGAGGAAGGGGTTCATTAGAGAGAGTCTTAGCCCTTGTGCAGTCCCTGCACTTCTGACCCCGAAGATGGATGGCACGTGGAGGATGTGTGTTGACAGTCGTGCCATCAATAAAATCACAATCAAGTATAGGTTCCCCATCCCTAGACTAGATGACATGCTTGATATGATGGCCGGTGCAATGGTTTTTTCTAAAATTGATCTCAAGAGCGGCTATCATCAGGTTAGGATTAGACCAGGGGATGAGTGGAAAATAGCCTTCAAAACTAAGGATGGTCTCTATGAATGGGTTGTTATGCCTTTTGGGTTGTCCAATGCCCCTAGTACTTTCATGAGGATTATGACCCAGGTACTTAGAGCTTTCATAGGAAAGTTTGTAGTGGTCTATTTTGATGATATCCTGATCTATAGTAAGACCCCTGCAGATCACCTAGGCCACCTTAGACAAGTCTGTCAAGTTTTGAGGAATGATAGTCTCTACGGTAATCTCAAGAAGTGTGAATTTATGACCAGTAGGATTATCTTCCTTGGGTTTGTTGTAACCCCTGACGGCGTGGCTGCCGATCCTGAAAAGATTAGGTCCATAGTAGAATGGCCAGAGCCGACTAGTGTGCATGAAGTCAGAAGTTTCCATGGCTTGGCTACCTTCTATAGGCGATTCATCAAGGGGTTTAGTACTGTAGTTGCTCCTATCACAGACTGCATCAGGAAGGGAGAATTTTTGTGGACCAAAGCAGCCCATAAAGCCTTCCTAGATCTTAAGGATAGGATGACCCAGGCACCCATTTTGAGACTACCAGACTTTTCAAAGGTATTTAAGGTTGCCTGTGATGCTTCAGGAGTAGGTATAGGTGGAGTCCTAAGCCAAGAGAACCATCCCGTAGCATTCTTTAGTGAAAAACTTAATGATGCTAAGCTTAGGTATTCTACCTATGATAAGGAATTTTATGCGGTAGTGCAAGCTTTGCATTACTGGAGACATTATTTACTATCGCAAGAATTTGTGCTGTTTTCGGACCATGAGGCTCTTAGATTCTTGAATTCTCAGAAGAAGCTTAACCCTAGGCATGCTAAGTGGGTAGAATATATCCAGTCCTATACTTTTGTTTTGAAGCATAAGGCTGGGTCTGAAAATAAGGTAGCTGATGCCCTTAGTCGTCGATCTTTGCTGTTGAATTCTGTTAGGGCTGAAGTCATAGGGTTTGAGCAAATCAAAGAAGAATATGGGTCGTGTCCGGATTTCAAGACTGTATACCAGGATCTAACTCAAGGACCATCTAGTGACCATAAGGATTATTCTTTTTTAGATGGCTTTCTGTTCTTTAAGAATAGGCTTTGCATCCCTAGAACCTCTCTTAGGGAATTCTTGATTTGGGAAACTCATGCTGGAGGTTTAGCTGGCCATTTCGGAAAAGATAAGACCACCCTGGCTATTGAAGATCATTTTTTCTGGCCTAGCTTAAAAAGAGATGTAGCACACATTGTGGCTAGGTGTCGGACCTGCGCTGTTGCCAAACAGCGAAAACAGAACACCGGCCTTTATACCCCACTCCCTGTCCCAGATCGTCCTTGGCAAGATGTGAGCATGGACTTTGTGTTAGGTTTGCCTAAGACCCAGAGGAGGCATGACTCTATCTATGTTGTAGTAGACCGATTTTCCAAGATGGTCCATTTCTTGCCTTGTTCCCAAACATTTGATGCGTCTAAGGTAGCCACCCTATTCTTTAATGAGATAGTTCGACTCCATGGCCTACCCAAGACCATTGTTTCAGATAGGGATGTTCGGTTCACCAGCTATTTCTGGAAAACCCTTTGGCATAAGTTAGGGACGAAACTTAAGTTTTCGACTGCCTATCATCCCCAGACTGACGGCCAAACCGAAGTAGTGAACCATAGTTTAGGCAATCTGCTAAGGTGTCTTGTTGGTGAAAACATTAGGAACTGGGATTTGTACTTACCTAGAGATGAATTTGCATATAATGACTCGGTCAATAGGTCTACGGGTAAAAGTCCATTTGAAATTGTGCATGGTTACAAACCCCACACACCTCTTGACCTAGCTCCTTTACCAGTCCACACACGGGTCTTCGAGTCTGCCGAAGTTTTTGCACAGCATATAAAAGACTTGCATAAAGAAATTCAAGCCAAAATAAATTTAAGTAACGAAACTTATAAGAAATTGGCTGATTCTCAAAGGCGAGTCAAAACTTTTGACGAAGGAGACTATGTAATGATTAGGTTAAGGCCTAAACGGTTTCCTCCTGGAACCGTTAGAAAGTTACATGCTAGGGGAGCTAGACCATTTAGAGTGGTAAAGAGAGTAGGATCCAATGCCTATGTGCTCGAGTTGCCTCCAGAACTAGGCATTAGCTCCACTTTCAACATTACAGACCTAGTAGAGTATAGGGAGCCAGCTGTGATTCCCAGTGAGGCTTTTGAACCTAATCCTGCTCTTGAGAGTGAACCTGACCCTGTGTGTCCACCAACAAATTGGCCTGTGAGGAAAGAGAAGATTGAAAAGATCCTGGATGATCAGGTTATCTCTACTCGTAATCGAGGATACCAAAGATACCTGGTCCGCTGGCTAGGAAGGCCAGATTCTGATGACTCTTGGATCTCCCGAGAAGAGTTACAAGAGCTGGACCCAGACCTCTTGGAGAGATACCAGAGCCAGCTTGATCCATACTCGACAGGGTCGAGTTCCTCCCACCCTGGGAGAATTGGTGCGGGCACCAGACTCAGAAGAAGACTTCAGAGCTCCATCTGGATCTCTGATTAACCTTGCCCGAAGAATTAGGGTTTTTGGTTTGTAATAAGAGTTGACTAGATCAACTCAATTTAGCTTGAGTCTACATTACCTGCATTTTATTTTGTTGAGTCATGTTGACTCAGTAGTGGACTAGGGTTTCAACCGGGGATGTTACATTTTCTCCCAAGACCAGGCAAGTGGACACCACACTCCCAGCCACACTCCCAGTCCAGGGGGCGCCATATCCACATCCAGCAGCTTTTAGTCCCCACTCCACATATGGCAACTTCCTTCTTTCATGCACCAGATAAGGAGAAGTCCACCAAGAGAGCACAAATCAAGGGGGCGGCCAAGACTTTCCCAAGTAATTCCAAGCAAAGAAGGGAAGAAGTTTTTCTTGGAAGAGAATATCAAGGGGCGCCCATTACCTGCCAAAAACACCCAAAACAAAGATGGGAAGGGCCTTGACTTAGGGAGGAAGAAAAGGAGGAGTCCAAAAGAGTTCATCCAGGGAAGGAAAAAATTTTTTCTTGAAGAATCAAGCAAGGTGGCGCCATCTACCTGCCATTTATAACCCAAATCCTAATTTTTGGTATTTTGGCTGACCATATGTAAGGGATTTGCCATAATTTGGAGATCCCCTCCTTTAGTCCCACATGGGAAAATATGAAACCCTTCTCCCTTGTAAAGCATTGTAAATTAAATCCCTCTTGTAAGTTGAAAACAATCATATGAATGAAAGAATTTTTTTATGAGCAAACTTATGTTTTCTCTTTTCCGCACTTGCTTTAAGTGTTGAGCTCCGTGAGGGAGTAAATCCGGGTTCCCCTGGAACCTTGAGGAGGTGAGAGATCTCCAAAACCCTAAACCCTAGGTTAGCCACTCAATTCCCAAACCCTAGCCGCCATCACCCTTCTCTTTCCACCAAGCCCTAGTCTATTTCCCTTCTCTCGGTCACCATCTCCAAGTCCAGGCCGGCCACCAGCATCCAACTCTGGTCCAGATATTTCAGGTCTGCAGCAACTCTAAGAGGAAGTCAGATCGGCCTCCAGGAGAATCCTGATCTCAGCAGCCTCGGCTTTCAAGTTCTTCAGCCTGGTAAGATCTCTTCTTGAGTTTCTGAATTCCATCTTTTGTTCCTCTTCTCTCCCAGATTCTGAGTCCAGAAGAAGCCGACCAAACCACGAAACCAGTGTTAGAGGATCCATTGCGAAGATAGCCGACTCCGAGGATCCCATAATCTGCTCGAGAGAGTTCTTCCACCAAACCCTGAGAAGATCACAAGTCTGGTTAGTAAACCATCTCTTCTCTCTATTTCTGTTCTGCTGAAAGTTCAGAGCGAAACCCTAGGTCTGGGAGTTTCTCAACCACCAGCGATCCATTACTTCTGAACTACTCTGATAAATTTAGTTTCTTCTAAACTGTGCTTTCAATCCTTACCTAGTTTCCTTCAACGTAGTTTAGCTTTACTTTGAGACGAAGCCAATTTCTAAAATAAATAAAAAAAAAAAGAATTAATCTTAATTTTACTTCTGCATACGCTTCTTTGTTCTTTGTTCTGCATCAGAAGCGCTACATCATGCCGCGGTTGCTGCCCTCTTTGCAATGATGGAGGATCTACAATATTCTGGAAAGGGTCGGCATCACCTTCTTGATGTTCATCAGGTACATTGCGATCTTGATGAGGTATAGCACGATCTTGCACCTCCAAGCGTGCCATCATTTCTTGCAAAACAGCCATCATCTGCTGCTGGGTCTCCACAACGTCACGAAGAGAAGGCTCCCCGTTGTTCCGCTCCATGGTTGCCGGCAGAATATATATATTTTTTTTAAATCAAAAATGGAACAAGGACAGATCAAGAATAAGAACGGATCAAGGCTCTGATACCAAGCTGGTACAGGGCGGTTGGCAAACGCCTGCAGCGACCAATACCCCGGCTTTGCGAGAACGGGTTCTGGGAATTCTTGGATGCTAGGATTGAGCAAGATGGGGAAGATCCTTGAAACCTGCAACGATCAAGCGCTGGAAGGGCCGCGTGATTCCTCACATTGCCAGCCCTCTACCGGATTTCAATCCGGGTCTTCACGAATGGCAGGGACGAACGATGGATTTCTCACCGTGAGTCCCTGTTTCTTTTTTTTTTTATTTTTTTATCAGGAACTTGGAATGGAAGGAAGAGATTCCTCATGGAATCGTCTTCTCCCAATCGGGCTTTTGGCCTGGTGTGCGCAAGGGAGAAAAGGGGTGGCCTTCCACGGAAAGAACACGCCCAACAACACAACACCATGCAATGGTGATTCCCCAAAAACGCTCCTGTGCAAAATCTTCCAAAACCAAACAAAACAACGTGCAATTGTTTTTTCAAAACAAAGAAGCACACCAAAACACAACACGCCGTCCAATGTAAATTCCAACAAAAAACTAAAGGCTGCTGTTGTTTTGGTTTTGGTTTTAAGAAACCACATTACAAAGTATAGTTGTCCCCCACGTGACTAACAGGGAGGGGAAAAAAAATCAAAACACTAATGTAAACAAATCCAAACGCTGACTCTTGCGTGAAACTCTTCAAACGGATTTTTTTTTTTTAAAAAAAAAAAAATCAAGAGATCACGCCACTAATAAAATTATAATAATAATAAAACTAAAGACTCCAGTGTTTTCCCGGAACCGAAATTTCACGGACGCAATTAGTGTATTGGGCCTTCGGCCCAATTCCCAATTAATTATTTTCATCCCAAAAATGGGTCAGATTTAAAACTTGCTTCCCTTGAAGGCGTCTGGACCTGCGCACGTTTCCTGCTGGCAAGGCTGGCTTCCCCAAATCATCATGGGCCGGAAGCTGAACCGAAACATCTGGGTTGGGCTTCGCCGAACTATCACCGGCCTGTCCTGATATATAAGTCAGTTGATCAGGTTCAATATTCATCTCGATGTCCACATCACTCTCCCCTTCCTCTAAAAAGCTTGTCCTCAAGCTTGAATTATCACCTGCATAAGGGGTTAGATGTCAAATATTGAATACATCAGAAATAAGGACATCGTCTGGTAATTCAACTCGGTAGGCATTGTCACTAAATTTCTCCAACACCTGACAAGGACCAATTTTTCTTGGTTTGAGTTGGGTGTAGGCCTCCTGTGGATATTGTTCTCTTGGCAAGAAGACCCATACAAAATCACCAACTTCAAAAGTCTGCTGTCGACGCGTCTGATCAGCCTTAGCCTTATACTTGGCATAATTTTGCTCTAGATTGGCTTTAACAGTTGCGTGTACCTCACGTAGATCAGCCACTCAATCTTCTATCTTCTTACTTGATTTGTTTGGCACATCAACAGGTAAAATATCATGTGGTCCTCTTGGCAGAAATCCATACAATACCTGAAAGGGTGCAAAACCAGTAGAACAGTTCACTAAAGAATTGAACTCAAACTCAATCTTCGGCAAACATACATCCCAATTTTTAAATTCTTGCACATTGGCTCTTAACAAGTTACCAAGACTTCGGTTGACAGTCTCGGTTTGCCCATCGGTCTGAGGATGATAGGGACTACTGAATTTTAATTTTGTACCCAACTTTTTCCATAATTCATGCCAGAAATGTCCCATAAACTTGCTATCTCGGTCCGAAACTATCGACGATGGTAACCCATAATGTCGAACAACCGTAGAAAAATAAAGATTAGCTACTTTCGATGCATCAAATATTATTTTGCATGGCAAGAAACAAGCCATCTTGCTGAACCGATCTACAACTACCATAATTGAGTCTAGACCTCTCACTGTCCGCGGTAAACCTACAACAAAATCCATAGATACCTCTCGCCATGGCTCATCTGGAATCGGTAAAGGAGTATATAAACCTTGATTTGTATCTGATCCTTTGGATTCCTGACACAAACGGCATCTCTTCACATAGGTTTTGACATCTCAGTCAAGCCCAGGCCAATAAAACCGTTGACGAATTAACCATGCAGTTTTGTCTCTTCCAAAATGTCCTTGATTATGCAGCTCCTGAATAATCAATACATGCAGTGAAGTGTTAGGAATACAGAGACAATTACCATGGAACAAATATCCATCATGTAGGACGAAGTCAGATCGACCTCCAGCTTCTAATTCAGTCATAATGCTCTGGAAATGCTCATCTGCACGGATATTATCCTTCATGCTTTCAAACCCAAGGGTATATACTTGCATAGCACCAATCAATAAACTCCGTCTACTTAAAGCGTTTGCTACTTTGTTCAAAGTGCCTGACTTATGCTTGATGCTGAAAGTATACTCCTGTAGAGTACTTACCCATTTTGCATGTCTGGAGCTCAACTTATGCTGTCCCTGTAGAAATTTTAATGCTTGATGATCTGAGTACAGCACAAATTCTCGCTGGATTAAGTAGTGTCGCCAATGTTGCAATGACCTCACAATGGCGTATAGCTCCAAATCATAAACCGAATACATCAGTTTGGCACCTCCAAGCTTCTCACTGTAGAAAGCAACGGGTCTCCCATCTTGGCTGAGTACTACGCCAATCCCAGTCTTCGAAGCATCACAATCCACTTCGAATACCTTGTCAAAATCTGGAAGAACCAACAGTGGTGCTTGGGTCAACTTGACTTTCATCTCATCAAATGCTGCTTGAGCAGAGTCATTCCATCCAAACTGATTTAATTTCAACAAGTCTGTTAAAGGTGCAGCAATCTCACTATACCTCTTCATAAACCTTCTGTAAAAACCCGCAAGACCTAAAAAGGATCTCAATTCAGTCAAAGTAGTAGGTGATGGCCAGTCCACTATCGCTCGCACCTTACTTTCATTTGGAAGAATTCCATCACCAGTAACAACATATCCCAGAAAAATTAATTTGTCTACCATCCAAATACACTTCTCTGGGTTATCAAAAAGCTGGTTTTCACGTAATACTGTTAGAACTTGTGAAACATGCTCAACATGCTCTTGTGCTGTTTTACTGTATATCAATATATCATCAAAGTATGCAACAACAAAAGAACTAAGGAATGGACGCAAAACCTGGTTCATTACACGCATGAATGTACTAGGCACATTAGATAGCACAAATGGCATCACCAACCATTCATACAGGCCTTCCTTTGTCTTGAAGGCTGTCTTCCATTCATCTCCTGGCTTCATTCTGATCTGATGGTACCCACTTTTCAAATCAATCTTAGTAAAGAATATGACACCACTCAATTGATCTAGCATATCATCCAGCATCGATATTGGAAATCTATACTTCACAGTAATTTTGTTTATTGCCCGGCTGTCAACACACATACGCCATGAACCATCCTTTTTTGGCACCAAAAGTGCTGGTTCCACGCACGGGCTAATGCTTTCCCGTACAAAGTCTTTGTCTAAAAGATCTTGAACCTACCTCTTTAGCTCCTCATGCTGCTGTGGGGTCATTCGATAATGAGCCTTATTCGGCAACACAGAACCCGGAATCAGATCAATCTCATGCTGAATATCTCGAAGTGGTAGCAAACCCGCAAGAAGCTCACTCCGTACAACATCTCGAAATTCCTCCAAAACTGACACCAACTCCTGAGGAAGATCATGTAGCTCCTGCTCCCCATTCTGGCCAAACTCCTCTGGCTTACTAATCAGGGCAAAATAGAAATCTTCTCCCTCTAAACTCGCCTCAAACTCCCTTCTTGGCAAACAAATTACTACCTTCTGTTCAGCCATGTCTTGTAGAGGTTTCAAGATCACTTTTCTCCCATCTGGTCGCAGCATATAAGTATGAGTGTAACAATTATACACTGCTTTATTATCAAACTGCCAAGGTCATCCCAAAATGATGTGTGTCGCATCCATCGGTACAACATCAGCTACTATTGACGTCTCAAGCTGAGGACCAAAAGACAAGGCCAACCTACAACGTCGACTGACCTGAATATCTGCATCCCGATTCACCCAGCCGAGCTTGTATGGTTGAGGATGGGGCTCTGTCATCAACCCCAATTTCTTCATAACTTCCTTAGCAATCACATTCTCCCAACTTCCAGAATCAATAATTACCTTGCAAGTTTTACCAGCTACAGTGCACTTTGTTGAGAAAATATCGTGTTGATGCCAATCTCCACCAGCTCTTGGTGCAAGACACAACCTCCTAATAATCAGACTCTCTCCTTGGATGTGGTCTGGGTCAATCACATACATCTCATCCTCGAACTCCTCATCCTTGGGAAGTTCAACTTCCTGCTCCTCCTCCATAAGTAACTGGGTACGCGCCTTGGGGAACTCATTGACATAATGTCCTAGGTCATGACACCGATGGCAGCGAACATTGGCTCGATTGCTGCCCACCCTCTGCTGAGTACCTGAAGCCCCACTCGGCACTGTAGGTCTCGGAGGAACTGCTGAAGTTTGTTGCCTCACCATAGGAGGTGCACTCCTACTACCAGAACTCTGCCCCGAAAACTGACCAGATAATTTTCCTCTACTCTGGAACCCTCTATTCCGTATCAGGCTCCGCTCCACTGCTTGTGCCCGCATGTGCGCATCACCAACACTGTAAATCCGATGCAAAGCCAACGCATCCTGGATGGGGAATCGCAGTCCAAGCAAATACATGGCTACCACCTTGGTTCTGACTCCATCAATCGGTTTCGAGCCACCAGTCGGTAGAACTCTGTAGTATAATCTTCCACGCTTCGATTTCTTTGTGTTAAACCATGCAATTTAGAATAAAGGACCTGTTCATGGTTCGGAGGAAGGAACTCCCGATTCATCTCCTGCTTCAAGGCTGCCCATGATGCAATTGGTGGCCTCCCATCCATATACCTCCGGTAGTGCTGTGCATGCCACCAAGCCGCTGCTCGATCTCGGAATCAGATTGTGAGATGCGGCACTTGCTTGTCCAAAGGCACTTCTTTCAGCCAGAAAACATCATCAACCTGCAGGGTCCAATCCACATACTCATCAGGATTCAAACCACCTCTGAACTCCGGTATTTCAATCCGAAGCCCGGACTCCCAACGAGTCTGATTGTCATGAATAGGCGGTGGTCCGAAATCCCTGGGAAGCACTACATAACGCCGCGGTTGCTGCCCTCTTTGCAATGGTGGAGGATCTACAATATTCTGGAAAGGGTCGGCATCACCTTCTCAATGTTCATCAGGTACATTGTGATCTTGATGAGGTATAGCATGATCTTGCACCTCCAACCATGCCATCATTGCTTGCAAAACAGCCATCATCTGCTGCTGGGTCTCCACAACGTCACGAAGAGAAGGCTCCCCATTGTTCTGCTCCATGGTTGCCGGCAGAATTTTTTTTTTTTTTTAAATCAAGAACAGAACAAGGATAGATCAAGAACAAGAATGGATCAAGGCTCTAATACCAAGCTGGTGCAGGGCGGTTGTCAAATGCCTGCAGTGACCAAAACCCCAGCTTTGCGAGAACGGGTTCTGGGAATTCTTGGATGCTAGGATTGAGCAAGATGGGGAAGATCCTTGAAACCTGCAACGATCAAGCACTGGAAGGGCCGCGTGATTCCTCATGTTGCCAGCCCTCTACCGGATTTCAATCCGGTTCTTCACAAACGGCAGGGACGAACGATGGATTTCTCACCATGAGTCCCTGTTTCTTTTTTTTTTTTTTTTATCAGGAACTTGGAATGGAAGGAAGAGATTCCTCACGGAATCGTCTTCTCCCAATCGGGCTTTTGGCCTGGTGTGCACAAGGGGGAAAAGGGGTGGCCTTCCACGGAAAGAACACGCCCAACAACACAACACCGTGCAATGGTGATTCCCCAAAAACGCTCCCATGCTAAATCTTCCAAAACTAAACAAAACAATGTGCAATTGTTTTTTCAAAACAAAGAAGCACACCAAAACACAGCACACCGTCCAATGTAAATTCCAAACAAAAAACTAAAGGCTGCTGTTGTTTTGGTTTTGGTTTTAAGAAACCACAATACAAAGTATAGTTGTCCCCCACGTGACTAACAAGGGGGGGAAAAAAAATCAAAACACTAATGTAAACAAATCCAAACGCTGACTCTTGCATAAAACTCTTCAAACGGATTTTTTTTTTTTTATAAAAAAAATCAAGAGATCACGCTACTAATAAAATAATAATAATAATAAAACTAAAGACTCCGGTGTTTTCCCGGATCTGAGATTTCACAGACATAATTAGTGTATTGGGCCTTTGGCCCAATTTCTAATTAATTGTTTTCATCCCAAAAACGGGTCAGATTTGAAACTTGCTTCCCTTGAAGGCGTCTGGACCTGCGCACGTTTCCTGCTGGCAAGGCTGGCTGCCCCAAATCATCATGGGCCAGAAGCTGAACCGAAACATCTGGGTTGGGCTTCGCTGAACTATCACCGGGCTGTCCTGATATATGAGTCAGCTGATCAGGTTCAATATTCATCTCGATGTCCGCATCAGTTTGGCATTGTGATCATGGTTGTATGAGGCTACCTCTTTCCTGGCCAACTTAGTTGGTGTCTAGGAAAGATGGTTAATGGCGGTTACTCACCCATGATCTCACCTACCTGGCCAGTCGAGTCGACCAGGACTGATTAGAAAAGCTCATTGACTCGAGTTAACCCATGTCACCCAGGTTGATCAGTTTGACTGATCGGTAGGTGCCCATGGATCAATTGTTGAATTGGTTCAACCCTCCTGAAAACTGATTTGTTCTGTGGGAGGATGATCCATGTTCTTGTCTTATTCTTCTGTCACAACCTAAAATCCTCTAAAATTATTAGGTCCTGAAAAAGACTAAGTCAAAGAGTTGATGGTGTCTTAGCCTCCCATTAAGTGAGTTAGTAATGTGTCCTTTAACTTGGTGTTCATCGGCAGTTCCATAGAACGGGTGTGCATCCAGTTACTAGAATTGCTCTCTCATAGATGATGGTTCAGTGTAACCTTCTTGACGGTGATCAGGTGAGCCAGCCATAGTCGGGCTTGGTCATTTGTTGGCTAGAAGTATTGGATTTATCATATTAATGGTTGGACCTAACTGGAGACCCGCAATAGGAGGCCATTAGGCTGATTGGGGTGCTCTCTAAGGCAAAATAAATTACTGGAAGTTGCTTAGGGAAGCAATTGGTTGGTGAACCTACCTTTAGGCGTGTATGGGTGAGCTAGCTATAGTTGAGCTCATGCGTGGTCTATTGGATTTCAGTACCCACTATGAAATAGTGATTTCACGGATTGGAGTTAGAGGCTCTCAATCTGAAAAATTAGTGGGAGAGACCTTTAGACTAAAGTCCAAGTCTTTTGGTCAATTAATTAATTCATACTCTAATATGGTCTTGTTTTTTCCTTTCAGATGTCTTCAAATCTTTCGCTCCGGTCACTTCTTGATAACGAGAAGTTAAAGGGTCACAACTTCGATAGTTGGTATCGAAAGTTGAGGATTGTCCTGGAGCATGAGCGGATCCTTTATGTGATAATGGATTCGGCACCTGAAATCCCCTCAGCCAATGCTCGGAGTTCGGTCAGGGACACTTACCAGAAGTGGATTTCTGATCGGATTACTGTCTGATGCATTATGCTAGCAGCAATGAATGACGAGTTCAGTCGCAAGTTCGAGGAGGCCCAACCAGATGAGATTCTTTACTCGCAAGTTCGAGGAGGCCCAACCAGATGAGATTCTTTAAAAGTTGAAGGAATATTTCGACACACTGGACGATGTAGAGTGGTACAAAGTATCTTGTGCCATCTACAATGCCAAGATGCCGAATGGTGGTTTTGTCATTGATCATGTATTGTATATGGTCGAGCTGATTGAAAAGTTGGGCAAGCTCGGATATCCCTTGCATGAGCAGCTCGGCAAGGATGCGATTTTGAATTCTCTGCCCTCCTCCTATTTTAACTTTCTCTATCATTACGAAATGAATAAGCATACAGTCAATTACCATGGTTTAATGGGATTACTGCAGACTTTTGAGAAAGACCACCAACTAAACAAGGGGGTGGTGAGTTTTGTGGGAGGTTCTAGAGGTTGTCATCCCTTTAAGAAAGGAAAGAATAAATGAAAGGGAAAGAAGGTGCTGAATGCTCTCTTGGCCCAAGTCAGACCAGGAAAATAAAAGCTGACCAATTGGTGCGGGCACCAGACTCAGAAGAAGACTTCAGAGCTCCATCTGGATCTCTGATTAACCTTGCCCGAAGAATTAGGGTTTTTGGTTTGTAATAAGAGTTGACTAGATCAACTCAATTTAGCTTGAGTCTACATTACCTGCATTTTATTTTGTTGAGTCATGTTGACTCAGTAGTGGACTAGGGTTTCAACCTGGGATGTTACATTTTCTCCCAAGACCAGACAAGTGGACACCACACTCCCAGCCACACTCCCAGTCCAAGGGGCGCCATATCCACATCCAGCAGCCTTTGGTCCCCACTCCACAGATGGCAACTTCCTTCTCTCATGCGCCAGATAAAGAGAAGTCCACCAAGAAACCACAAATCAAGGAGGGCGGCCAAGACTTTCCTAAGAAACCCAAAGCAAAGAAGGGAAGAAATTCTCTTGGAAGAGAATTTCAAGGGGGGCGCCCACTACCTGCCAAAGACAACCAAAACAAAGATGGGAAGGACCTTGACTTAGGGAGGAAGAAAAGGAGGAGTCCAAAAGAGTTGATCCATGGAAGGGAAGAAAATTTTCTTGAAGATCCAAGCAAGGTGGCGCCATCTACCTGCCTTTTATAACCCAAATCCAATTTTTTTGGTACTTTGGCCGACCATATGTGAAGGATTTGCCCTAATTTGTAGATCCCCTCCTTTAGTCCCACATGGGAAGATGTGAAACCCTCCTCCCTTGTAAAGCTTTATAAATTAAACCCCTCTTGTAAGTTTAAAAAATCAGATGAATGAAAGAAATTTTTTTCTTGAGCAAACTTGTGTTTTCTCTTGTCCGCACTTGCTTCCAGGTGTTGAGCTCCGTGAGGGAGTAAATCCGGGTTCCCCTGGAACCTTGAGGAGGTGAGAGATCTCCAAAACCCCAAACCTTAGGTTAGCCACTCAATTCCCAAACCCTAGCCACCATCACCCTTCTCTTTCCACCAAGCCCTAGTCTATTTCCCTTCTCACGGCCACCATCTCCAAGTCCAGGCCGACCACCAGCATCCAGCTCCAGTCCAGATACTGCAGATCTACAACAATTCTAAGAGGAAGTCAGATCGGCCTCCAGGAGAATTTGATTTCAGCAACTTCGGCTTTCAAGTTCTTCAACCTGGTAAGATCTTTTCTTGAGTTTCTGAATTCCTTCACTTGTTCCTCTTCTTTCCCAGATCTTGAGTCCAGGAGAAGCCGACCAAACCACGAGACCAGTATTGGAGGATCCATTGCGAAGATAGCCGACTCTGAGGATCCCACAATCTGCTCGAGAGAGTTCTTCCACCAAAATCCTGAGAAGATCACTGTCTGGTTAGTAAACCATCTCTTCTCTCTATTTCTGTTCTGTTGAAAGTTCAGAGCGAAACCCTAGGTCTGGAAGTTTCTCAACCCCCAGCGATCCGTTACTTCTGAACTACTCTGATAATTTAGTTGCTTCTAAACTGTGCTTTCAATCCTTACCTAGTTTCCTTCAACGTAGTTTAGCTTTACTTTGAGTCGAAGCCAATTTCTGAGATATATATAAAAAAAAAAAAAAGAATTAATCTTAATTTTACTTCCGCATACACTTCTTTGTTCTTTGTTCTGCATCATTTTTGGTATCAGAGCTTCCATTCTGCATCATTTTTTGGTATCAGAGCCCTGTCTAGGGTTTCTGTTTGATTGCCTGTTTGAGTCCCTCTCTTTTTACTTTGTCTGCTCGAAGTAGACTCCCCAGGACGTCCGGTCCTAGGAACGAAGCGAGGTGCAAACCTCCTCTTCCCATTCCACGGGGTGTTCCTAGGGCGTGTAGGGGATCCGTTGGGTTACAACTTCGTAGCAGAAATTGTAAACGGGGAAGTGCTCTATTTTCAGTCCATAATTACCCTGTTGCAGGAATTATTTCTCACTGCAGTTAACTCCAAATTCATTGATTTTTGTTTTTCTGAAACCAGCATGATTGAAAATAATTTTCATAATTTTCTCATGATTTATTGGTTTCCATACGATTTCTGAGAATTAAATTACTGTAACTCTATTTTTGTGTTCTGCAATCCATTTATTTTTGAGTGTTCACCTCTTAATTCAACTTAAGGGCATTTGAGCATCTAAGATAAGGGGAGGAGTTGATAACCTCTCCTTAGCCCAAAATCACCACCCCTTCATTCGAACCTAAGCCTTTAATCTAAAATTGATTAGACCTAATTTGCCCTAGTGGGCTAGGGACATCAACAAGTCGGGTCAAGGCTAGTGTTGAGTCAGTTTGTCTGGTTACTCTGTGTGTGCTTTGTACTCAGTGTCTAGAATGGTGGTTCAGGGATTCCATCCCGAAGGACTTGTGTGCTGGTCCGCCTACCTGGCCAATCTCTGATTGGTGTCTAGGATTGGCATTCAGGGACCTAACACTCCCCTTACACCTGCCTGGCTGAGTCCTGAGTTACTACAGGCTAGCTTGCCACTCTGATTGGGCATCTAGTTTGGGCTCTAGGTCTAGTTAGCCAGTAGTCGCTTTAGTCTAGTCACATTTTGTGTGCTTGCTTGCATCATCATGTCTACCCGGAATGGAGTACCCTACCAACCTAGTCAAACCCAACCAGATTTAGAGGCCATGGTTAGAAATCTTACCGAAAGTATGACCAAATTGAGTCAGGACATGAATGAGGATTTTTCCCAGTTTAGGGATCGAGTCCAAGTACTTGAGAAACGTAGACATCAAAATTGGACCCCTGATCCAAAATTTAATAGGCCCCAACCTCACCCATGCCAGGAACCTAGGAGGACCTTATACCGTGATCCCGAGCATAACCTTAGGAAGCCTAACCATGATATCTATAGTGTGGATCGTATCTATGAGAGGTCCTTACAATATTCTAGACCAGTCACTCAACAACCCAAGTCTTCGAGATCAAACCATTTAGATCCACACCCATGCCCAAGTAAGGTCTCTACTAGCTTGAAACCCAGTGTGACCCAGGTTCCTATATCTCAAGAATGTTTGTTTTGTGGAGAAAGAGGCCATAAATCTAGTCAGTGCCCATGCATAGGACTGGCTTGTGCACAGCTAAGTGATAAGAATCCTAAGGATGACATTAATGAGGGAGAACCCAAGCCTACCAATGAGGAAGAACGGTTAGGTATGACAAGTCTAGAATCAGTTGACCCGATTACCACTGACTCGAAACCCATTGAAGATGGCATCGAGGAAGTATATGATGCTGGCTTGAGTCTAGTTGATGAATATGAGGGGGAAGAACTTGAAGAATGTGACATTGATACTATTGGTTCCTTACCTGAGGAGACCTTGGAAAGCAACCAACTGGTAGGACCTAGTTCAGAAATTCAAGAGATTTGTGAGAACCAGGTTCCTTTACTTAAATACCCCCAGGAAGAACTCATAGTGTTAGCCCGAGCTATTAGTTCATACCCTCTAATTACAGTCATTCCCCAAGTACCAATTAAAGATCTTTGCACTGAACTGTTTAAGTTTGCCCACCCTATGGTAGATCCTCTCCTTAGGATGACTGAATCAAGCCTCTTACAATTGGACCTTGTCCCATGCCCAGCCACTAAGGTCTCTCCCATAATCTCAATTGAACATCCTTGTCTTGAGCGGATTGATTCTCCCAGTCCTGTAGAAGTCCTCCTTATGACCCCAGATCCCTTCCTTCGCATGACTGACCTACCCTTCTATAGAGTATACCTTTCCTCACCCATAGATCAAATTTCAAGTCTTGAGGTCATCATCCATAGGCCCTTCCATGAATCTTTCTTTAATCCATTTCTTGAGAAAGTGGATCATTGTTGGCTTAGAGAACAAACCTTAACTATTGCAATCACATGTCCTAGGCTACTCCCCGAACCATCTCTTGATCCATTCCTAGGAATAGCAAACTTTTCCTTTCATAAGGATGACCAGTTGACACTCATAGATCACCATTCAAACCTTCAGGTCACCACCTTTAGTCAACAGGTAATTCGAGACCCCACCTCATATCTCCTCCCTTTCTCTAGGACTTCTAATGCTTCTTACACCATCCAAGTATACTTTGTCGAAGTCTTTAGAGTGAACCACGTGTCAGAACCTATTAGGTTTGCCACCTACTTCTGGAAGACCTTATGGCACCTACTAGGCATCCAGAATAAGTTTTCATGCTCTGCATGCCCTCCTCCGACCCAAGGTCAAACCTAGAGAGCCTTAGTTTGTTAGGTTTAGACCTAGGGTTCCTTTGGAATAAAGTCCATTCTTTAGGAATGCGTCGTCAGTCTAGTTTAGTTTTTCTTGATCCTTTACTAGGGTTTGGCTCAGACTGGCTGAGGCACCAGGAATTGGGATTTGTATTTTGTCCAGGACTAAATTTGCATATAATGTTTCGATCAACAGGTCTATATGCTAGAGTCCCTTTGAAATTGTTCATGGATACAAGCCTCACACACTACTTGATCTAATTTCACTATTAGTCCACACACACAAGTCTCTGATGCACTTGCATAGCATGTAAAGGACTTGCATAAAGAAATTCATGCCAAAATAAATTTAAGTAATGAAACTTATAAGAAGTTGGCTGATTCTCAAAGGCGAGTCAAAACTTTTGTTGAGGGAGACTATGTAATGATTAGGTTAAGGCCTGAACGGTTTCCTCCTGGAACTGTTAGAAAGTTACATGCTAGAGGAGCTGGACCATTTAGAGTGGTGAAGAGAGTAGGGTCCAATGCCTATGTGCTCGAGTTGCCTTCAGAACTAGGCATTAGCTCCACTTTCAACATTACAGACCTAGTAGAGTATAGAGAGCCAGCTGTGATTCCCAGTGAGCCTTTTTGAGTCTAATCCTGCTCTTGAGAGTGAACCCAACCCTGTGTGTCCACCAACAAACTGGCCTGTGAGGAAAGAGCAGATTGAAAAGATCCTGGATGATCAGGTTATCTCTACTCGTAATCGAGGATACCAAAGATACCTGGTCCGCTGGCTAGGAAGGCCAGATTCTGATGACTCTTGGATCTCCCGAGAAGAGTTACAAGAGCTGGACCCAGACCTCTTGGAGAGATACCAGAGCCAACTTGATCCATACTCGACAGGGTCGAGTTCCTCCCACCCTAGGAGAATTGGTGCGGGCACCAGACTCAGAAGAAGACTTCAGAGCTCCATCTGGATCTCTGATTAACCTTGCCCGAAGAATTAGGGTTTTTGGTTTGTAATAAGAGTTGACTAGATCAACTCAATTTAGCTTGAGTCTACATTACCTGTATTTTATTTTGTTGAGTCATGTTGACTCAGTAGTGGACTAGGGTTTCAACCTGGGATGTTACATTTTCTTCCAAGACCAGACAAGTGGACACCAAACTCCCAGCCACACTCCCAGTCCAAGGGGCGCCATATCCACATCCAGCAGCCTTTGGTCCCCACTCCACAGATGGCAACTTCCTTCTCTCATGCGCCAGATAAAGAGAAGTCCACCAAGAAACCACAAATCAAGGAGGGCGGCCAAGACTTTCCCAAGAAACCCAAAGCAAAGAAGGGAAGAAATTCTCTTGGAAGAGAATTTCAAGGGGGGCGCCCACTACCTGCCAAAGACAACCAAAACAAAGATGGGAAGGACCTTGACTTAGGGAGGAAGAAAAGGAGGAGTCCAAAAGAGTTGATCCATGGAAGGGAAGAAAATTTTCTTGAAGATCCAAGCAAGGTGGCGCCATCTACCTGCCTTTTATAACCCAAATCCAGTTTTTTTGGTACTTTGGCCGACCATATGTGAAGGATTTGCCCTAATTTGTAGATCCCCTCCTTTAGTCCCACATGGAAAGATGTGAAACCCTCCTCCCTTGTAAAGCTTTATAAATTAAACCCCTCTTGTAAGTTTAAAAAATCAGATGAATGAAAGAAATTTTTTTCTTGAGCAAACTTGTGTTTTCTCTTGTCCGCACTTGCTTCCAGGTGTTGAGCTCCGTGAGGGAGTAAATCTGGGTTCCCCTGGAACCTTGAGGAGGTGAGAGATCTCCAAAACCCCAAACCTTAGGTTAGCCACTCAATTCCCAAACCCTAGCCGCCATCACCCCTCTCTTTCCACCAAGCCCTAGTCTATTTCCCTTCTCACAGCCACCATCTCCAAGTCCAGGCCGACCACCAGCATCCAGCTCCAGTCCAAATACTGCAGATCTACAACAATTCTAAGAGGAAGTCAGATCGGCCTCCAGGAGAATTTGATTTCAGCAACTTCGGCTTTCAAGTTCTTCAACCTGGTAAGATCTTTTCTTGAGTTTCTGAATTCCTTTACTTGTTCCTCTTCTTTCCCAGATCTTGAGTCCAGGAGAAGCCGACCAAACCACGAGACCAGTATTGGAGGATCCATTGCGAAGATAGCCGACTCCGAGGATCCCACAATCTGCTCGAGAGAGTTCTTCCACCAAAATCCTGAGAAGATCACTGTCTGGTTAGTAAACCATCTCTTCTCTCTATTTCTGTTCTGTTGAAAGTTCAGAGCGAAACCCTAGGTCTGGGAGTTTCTCAACCCCCAGCGATCCGTTACTTCTGAACTACTCTGATAATTTAGTTGCTTCTAAACTGTGCTTTCAATCCTTACCTAGTTTCCTTCAACGTAGTTTAGCTTTACTTTGAGTCGAAGCCAATTTCTGAGATATATATATAAAAAAAAAAGAATTAATCTTAATTTTACTTCTGCATACGCTTCTTTGTTCTTTGTTCTGCATCATTTTTGGTATCAGAGCTTCCATTCTGCATCACCAATCTACTGCAGAGTGCTTCTACTACAATAAGCGGGGACACTGGAAGAGGAACTGTCCTCTTTACCAAACATCCCTAGACCCGAACAGGCCTAGGAAGGGAAAGCAGTAGTCTGTTGGACAAGGTATTTATTTGATAAAACCTTGTAATTTCTCTATTTATGATACTGCTAACTAGGTATTGGATACCAGTAGTCCTATTCATATTTGTAATTCCTTACAGGGACTGCTAGTTAGCAAGAGATTCGAGGATGGGAAACAGTTCCTGAGCACCGGGAATGGAAATTGTGTTCCAGTACTGGCGATCAGAGTTCTAAGTCTTGTCTTTGAGTCTTGTACTGTCGAGTTAGTCGACTGTCATTACTATCGTAGTTTCATTATGTGCATAATCTCTGTAGGTCTTTTGGCCAATTATGGTTTTGAACTATCAATAAAAGGAGATATTTGCCAAGTTATTTTGAATAACTCTGTGATAATGAAAGCTAAGTTGAATAATGGCATTTATGTACTGTCACGGCCTGTTAGTGTAATGTACACATCTAGCAAATGCCCAATGTTAGAAAATGTCAGTAATCTGTATCTTTAGCACTATAGGCTAGGTCATATAAACCAGAATAGGATAAACAAGTTGAGAGGAGAAGGTCTCCTTAAGGTCAATAATTCTGAATCACTACTTACTTGTGAATCCTGTTTACTTAGTAAAATGACCAAGTCACCTTTTACTGGAAAAGGTGAACGAGCTATAGAACTTCTGAGTCTCATACATATTGATGTATGTGGACCCATGACAGTTAGTGCTAGAGGTGGATATAGATATTTTATTACATTTATAGACAACCTTTCAAGGTTCGGTTATGTCTTTTTGATGAGACATAAATCTGAGCCATTTGAAATGTTCAAATGATATCGTAATGAAGTAGAGAAATAAACTGAAAAAAGTATTAAAACCCTTCAATCTGATCGAGATGGTGAATACCTATTTGGTGAGTTTTTGACATACCTTGAGAAAAATGGGATTCTCTCTCAGTGGACTCCTCTAGGAACACCACAGTTGAATGGTGTGTCCAAAAGGAGAAATCGAACCCTGTTGGACATGGTTTAATCCATGATGGGCTTTGCAACTCTGCCACTATCCTTTTGGGGATATGCACTTGAGACAGCTTGTCACTTGTTAAATAATGTTCCGAGTAAGTCTGTTGTCTCCACTCCATATGAGATGTGGACTGGATGTAAGCCCTCAATCTCACACCTTCGTGTCTGGGGTTGTCCAGCTTATGTAAAGCATTTAGACTCAGATAAACTTGGTCCTAGGTCTGATCGGTAGCTATTTATTGGTTACCCTAAGAAAACCAACGGGTATTTCTTCTACTTGGAGGATGAACAGAAAGTGTTCGTCGCTCTTAAGGCTATCTTTTTGGAAAAGGAGTTCATTGGAGAAGGAACTGTAGCCTCTAAGATTGAACTTGGTGAAGTTCAGCCAGTAGAAGAACCTGCAAAGGACATCATAGAACTGGCTGTGATTGGATCACACCCAGAACTCATTATTAGAAGATCCGATAGAGTACCTCATCAGCCGAATAGATACTATGGTTTCTTTGTCTGGGATGATGATCCCATTGAGCTCGATGAGAATAATGAGGATCCGATCACCTATATGGATGCACTTCAGAGATCTGACTCTGAGGCATAGCTTGGAGCCATGCGATCCGAAATGGAGTCCATGGAGATCAACAATGTATGGATATTGGTTGATCCACTTGAAGGAATTAAACCCATCGGGTGCAAGTGGATCTTCAAGAGGAAAAGGGGCACAGATGGGAAGGTGGAGACCTATAAATCCCGTCTGGTTGCCAAGGGGTATCGTCAGCGATATGTTATCGATTATGACGAGACTTTTTTTCCTATGGCAATTCTCAAGTCCATTCAGATCATGCTTGCTTTAGCAGCATATTTTGATTATGAGATCTGGCAGATGGATGTCTAAACTGCTTTCCTAATTGGGGAGTTGAAAGAGGAGGTGTATATGATATAGCCTGAAGGGTTCACATCCTCGGATGAGTCAAAAGTATACAAGTTGCAGAGGTCCATTTATGGACTCAAGCAAGTATCTTGAAGTTGGAACTTATGGTTTGATAGATGTATCAAATCGTATAGTTTTGTTAGGAACAGAGAAGAACCGTGCATCTATAAGTGTGTTAATGGTTCTTTGATTGTATTCCTGGTATTGTATGTTGACGACATTCTCTTAATCGGAAATGACGTTGCAACATTACAAAGAATAAAGGTATGGTTATTATCTCAGTTCTCCATGAAGGACTTGGGTGAAGCTTCTTACATACTGGGTATGAAGATCCATAGAGATAGATCTAAGAAGCTTCTAGGATTGTCTCAGTCTATGTACATTGATACCATGCTGAAATGGTTCAGCATGAAAAATTTCAAGAAAGGCTATCTTCTGATAGGTTCTGGAATTACTCTTTCCAGGAAGGATTATACGACAACTCCTAAGGAAAGAGAGCGAATGAGTAGAGTACCTTATGCTTCTATAGTAGGCTCTATCATGTATGCTATGACATGTGCTAGACCAGACATGGCATACTCACTAGGAGTACTGAGCAGATACCAGTCTGATCCAGGTGAGGCGCATTGGAAGGTGGTTAAGTCCATCCTGAAGTATTTGAGAAATACTAAAGACCAATGGCTGATTTATGAAGAATCTGACTTGAAACTTATAGGGTATACTGACTCCAGTTTCCAGTCAGACAGAGATGATAGCAAGAGTGTGTCAGGTTTTGTATTTACCCTGAATGAAGGAGCGATTTGCTAGAAAAGTTCCAAGCAGGCGATAGTTGCAGACTCAGTATGCGAGGCAGAGTACCTTGCAGCATCAGATGCAGCGAAGGAAGCTGTGTGGTTGCGGAAGTTCCTTGGAGAGCTAGGGATGGCATCTTTCCTAGATGGTTCTATTCCAGTGTACTATGACAGCATTGGAGCAATTGCTCAAGCTAAGGAACCAAAAGCTCATCACCGAACCTAGCATATTCTACGGCGTTACCATCTCGTACGAGAGATCGTAGAACGAGGCGACATCAATCTTTTGAAGATTGATGGAAAGAAAAATCTGGCCGACATTTTTACTAAAGCCCTCGGAATAAAAGAGTTTGACTTTTGTAAAAGGGAAATGGGTATTAGATATTGTTCTGATTGGCTTTAGTACAAGTGGGAGTTGTTGGAAATTATGTCCCAAAGCCAATCGCTTAGGTTGTAGGCGGTTGAATTGAGTATTGTACTCCTTGTATGAATTAATAAATATTATTTTGGCTGCTCATCACATTCTTACATTTCCCTGTAATGAACTCTTTTTCATGTGATGAAGTTCTTAGCACTACATTGACCTTGATATAGAGAGGATATATCGAGTGGTCCTTAAACCAGGTTCACGACCAAAGGATACATTATACTGGATGGCAATGTATCAAGTGTAGGTTGTTGTGGTTCACGTTGTTTGGTTTTTCTCTTGACCAAAGGAGTGTGGTGACACTGGTGTAATCTACAAGTGGGATATATGATATCTCATTGAACGTGATTCCATGTAGCCCCTTTCTGCCAAAGGGATACTCATGATTGGATATGGGTATATATGTCCCTACAACCTGAGGTCATCATGGTAGCTTGCAAGCAACTCCCTGTACTTTAGTGTCGGACTATCCAGATTTCTAATCCAGTGATGGAAGGTTTCTGGGTACAGGCAAGTACTTGTGGAGCAGTGGTGGACCAAGATGGAATTGACCTATCCAAGTAGTTTGGATTGAATGTCTTGCAGTGTCTTAATTTAGCAATCCTCTACCGGGGTAGTCCTAGTGAGGAGTCACTGGACTTGCAAGGTTGAGAAATGTTATGGATTGACTCAGCTAGGGTTAGCAGTATAACCATAGATCATCCTGAGCTTTGGAGGTCAAAGGGATAAATTATACGATAACTATATGCCAGAGGTTCGATTGATTGCTCTCGCATCTTCGACCTATCCGGACACCAGGACCCATTGCTAGATGGTATCTTATGCTGGTACTGGAATTGTTCTAATGCTACTGCCTAGGTTCGAACCTATGAGGTCACACGCCATAGAGGATCTCTCCCTGATCCAAGTACTGATTTATGATTAGGAATCATTTCAGTAACAGTTTGATTGAGCACTCTTTGGATTGACTCGATTTTGGGTCGATCAGTTTTGTTAGGGTCCACCGGGAATTATTCCAGGATGACCAGGACTTGACCAAGCCTTTTATTAATTAGATTTTGATCTTATTAACTAGTGAACCGATTTTGAACCAGTTTGGGTTTTTTGAACCGGTTGTGAACCGGGTTTAACCAATCCACACGGTAATATTGGCTTGGGCGAATAGGGGATTCAAGACGTCTCTTCCTCTCCCATTTGTTCTCATTTTTGTTAAGATTAAACCGATGTTTAATGGCTATTAATTGCTTGGTTGAAGATGAATTTGATTCGTGCTCCAACCTGCTACCCTCTTGCATTCCCAGCCTGTCTCCTCACCTCCCCAATGATCGATTCTATATGTTTCACGTTGATTATAAATTCTATGCTGTGAAATCACTGTGAAGTAGCTGAAACAAAAGAGCTCCCACATTCCATTCCACCGGCATTTTTTTGGTTTGGTTTTGTTGAGAGATTGAGAGAGAAATAGTTCTTTGATTCCCTGTTGTTAGTGGTGCTCAACTAGTGAAGAAAGATAGTGCTGTTTTGGAGAAAACAAATCTGAATAGGGTGTTCTGTTCTTCTTCCTCCATCCCACCATTTCAAGAGGTTCCCAGTGACTAGCATCACGCGAGAAGCTGGATCTGAGAAGCCCCAGGCATGTCCCCCCTCTAGAGGGTGTTCCCATGAGCACCTGAGTGCCGGATCTACCTCTCTTGCTGCTGGTTGTGTCTCCCCTATTTTTGAGTTGCAAGTTTTGTGTTGCTGCACTTGGAAGAGAGGAAGAGAATGCTCCAAACGATTGCTGGAATCCTTTGAAGCTAGTTCCATCAACATACTACCTTGCTGTTGCTGGAAGAGAGACTAAAGAGTTGCTATTCTTGGAGAAGACATGAAGAACAAAACAACTTTCCAAAGGCTGCTGGAAGAAGAAGATTGGAATAAGTTTATTTCAGTTATCCCGGCTATTCCAGTGCTATCCCTACTTTATTCCAAGCAGAAATAAGGTAATATTTCTAGTTTTATTTTTCATGTATGCCTAGATCAAGTTTTATAAAATTGTTTATAAATATTACATGTATGTTTCATGCCTTGTTTTGCCTGTACATGCATCTTGAATATGTTAGATCCTGTGCGGAGTAGGTTGTTTCCGTTGTTATTTTAAAATTATTTTAAAATACATACCTACTCCCTGTGCTGTTGCATGCTTAGTGTAGGCACCTGCAATCCCCGCATTTCTTTCAGTTTCCCTAGGGACCGTCGAACAATTCCTTCAAGTAGTATTAGAGAGGTCATCATGAACATCTTAAGATTTGATTTGGATCTAAAAATTCTAGTTTGAGATCTAAGAAATCAGATCTAGAAGTGTGTTTCAGATCAAAGTTGGATTTAGAAAATCATAAATCAGATCCAAAATCTTTGATAGAGAGCTAAAATCTCAAATCTAAATTTCTATGATTTAGAACTGCACTAAATCTAAAATTTGAATTGATTTGATCTAAATTTCATATCCAAAAAATTTATTTTTTGAATTTAAAATCTAGATTCATGATTATGATGTTAATTATAAAAATTATTTTTTATATTTAATGTTATGATTATTTGAATTCATGAATGATGAAACTTCTAGATCTGAATTTAATGTCTTGATGTATTTCTTTAGATTATTATACTTGATGTTTAGATTTGAAATTAGTTTCAATATTTAAACTAAACCCTCATGTTTATATTGCACCTAATTAAAGATCTAAAATAAAAACTGGTTAGGTTCAGTCTTATGCTAACATAATGTTGTCCTACTATAAGGTTAACCCTTTATAGTGCAAAGTTGTTCTAGCACAAGATTGACCCATTTTAAAAAATAATTTTTAAAACTTAAATCAATAATTTGATATATGAAATTAAGGTTAATAGATCTAAAATTAAGAATCTAAGATTTTAACCCAAAGCATAAAACATGAGGAATTGGACATGGCTTGAATCTATTAGGTCTTGCTGTTGGATTGTATTTAGTTTTTTATTACATAATGATCAAACCTAATTGATTGAGCTCTTGATCAAACCAAATCAACAGTTGATTAGGATTAAGTCAAGAGTGCTCAAGAGCATGTCAATGGTCCAAGCTAGTTGATATGATTAACATCAATCAATCGATCTAAAGATCTAATTTGGTTCAGTAGTTGAGCTTGAATCGTTTAAGTTGACCAATTCAAAACTGATAAACCAATTGATGTCTAAGGCAAGTTTTGATCAAGGATTTTAATTGGGGCTATTTTCTTACCTAACCAATTTAGTTGGTGTCAAAGGAAAGAGAAAGAGGCACAACCCTCCCATTGATCTTACTTGGCCTATGTGGTTGATTATGTTTTGAATAAGGTTGCATGTTGATTTAAGTTCATCAATGCCAACTTGGTTAGTTAGATATAAGATGCACTGACTAATTAAGATATAACTTGAACCAAGTTACTTAGATATAAAATGTACTGACGAAACTAGCTTTGTTAAGCATGAGATGGGCTAACCTTAACAAGGTTAGTCAGATATGAGATGTACTGACATAAACCAGGTTAGTCAGACATAAGATGTGCTAACCTAAATCGGCATAATTAGATATGAGATATGTTAACCTAAATCAGGTTAGTCAGATATAAGTTGTGCTAACTTGAATTAGGTTAGTCAGATAGGATTATGCTGACTAATTAAGTTGAGATCTAAACCCAAACCTCCTCACATATATTAAGTCATAGGTCTTCCACCAGTGTAGAGATGTGGGAGTCTCTTGAGTGTTGATTGTTCTTAGTTGGATATAGTGGTTTAGTTGCAACAGGATGGTGCAACCACTCTATTAATATGAGATATTACATGGTGAAGATGGGGTTGGGCCTAATAATTATTAGGTGAGGGATCCAATGATGGCTTCACTTTCACAATGAATGGTGGGTCCGACTTAATTACAAAGTGTGGACAATAACTATTAGATGAGCCCACATGGCTTAGAGACTGAGTCACTACAACATACTTGAAAAGGATTGGATAAGAGTTGTCAACTCATTGATTGTGTATTACTAATAACTATTAGGTGAGATGCATGAACATAGTGAGACCGTAGTACCCATTAGGAACCCTAGTAGTGTAGGGTTTCTGCATCTCCATTGAAAAGTATGTGACATCCATGAAAATAGTGAAAACCTAATTTATTTCTTAAAATTTCTTAAAGAAATTTAAAATTAAATACAAATATCTAACTTAAATCTTTACTCTCTACAAATTAAAATTCAACTTCTAACTCTCTTAATTCTTAGATTAATTGATTAACTATAACCTATTATATAGACTGGCTCAACTTGAAAATTGATTAGATAGGATGAATACTATAATAGACCAGGACTACTCTATATTACCAAGCCATTCAGGCTGATCTAAGTATAATCTATCCATGATCATTGTTTGACAATAATTAAGGATTAGGAGCTTGAGAAGCTTGGGCATGATAATGCATAAAGGATTACATATGGATTTGAACTAGTCATCCTTGTCTAATTCATATAGATAGTTTATTATAAACTAGCATTAGAACAGATTGAAACAATAAGGTCAACAAATTGGTGACTATTAAAGGGATCTTGAAAGGTTTAAGGGGTATGCTTCTCAATGCGAAGAAGACTTTCTCTTTTAAAAGAGAGTCTAATTGGATGAAGAGGCCTATGAAGAAGCAAGAGATCAGGATCTTCTAAGCAGATGGCCATTAATAATGGAAAGTTTTTTTCCACTTTAAGGACAATGACTATAGAAACTGTCTCGTGTTTCTGGAATCCTTAAAAATAAATTAGACACATCTTTGAAAAGTATGTTAGCTACTTAAAGAGACTTACCTGTTGAGAGCAGAATTAGCATGAAAATTATTGATCCATTTATTTTAGAAATAAATTAAATATAGGTGATTTTATATAAGTCAGTCTCTACTTGCATATAATGCATCTACTGAGTAGTTAGTAAGTATCATGGGATCTGAGAAATCCTATAAGATGATGTTGAATTGAAGTATATAGGTGGCACCTCAGGTTTGATCATGTCGAAAAGAAAGGATAATCAATTTGGAAACCATCGGTAACCATGGACCTTTTGGCTAATTGACTACTGAGTTGTTTCTAATTTGTGAATCCTATCTTGAAGAGTATTGACTAAACTACCTTTTATGAGATAAAGGGTGTAGGTAAGGACCAATGATATGCTTGACTGGGTACACATTAATGTGTGTAGTATATTCAATGTGCAGATCAGAAAAATCTCCTTAAGGTTTTTTTATTAGATTGAGAAAGTAAATAACTTAGAGGAGAATTCCAAAATTATCTCAAGTTATACAGCATAGTCTCATAATGAACTTCTCTTACATCTCAAGCTTGATGGGATGTCTGAATAGAGAAATTGAACTCTATTGGACATGGCTCAATCCATTATAAGAGTCACTAATTCATCTTTAAGGATATGATTACATAACTTAGATTACCTATTTATTTGGGTCCATTCTAAATCCATTCTTACCACACTTATATGAGATATAGGTGAACTAGTTAGAGATTAGGTTATTAATGGCCCATATCCTAAAGAGTTGATAGGATGCTACTTCCCAATGGACCATAAGTTATCATGACCCAATAATAATAGTTTAACCTAAATACAACAATGAGAGGATGATTAAGCTAAAAAAAAAGTCTCTAAAGAGTAATGGGCCATAGAACCTATAGAACCCATTCAAGTAGAGCTAGTGCATATAGCTCCTTCTCTAACTTATAAGTCTAGTACGATCTTCCATCCTCCAAAAGGTACATAGGTATACTTACAGATGATATAGAAAAAGTGTTCCTTGTGGGAAAAAGAGAACATACAGATGATCCCAAAAACCTACAATGAGGTGATGTTAGACATCGATTTTGAGAAATGGTTGAATGCTATAAGTTAGACTCCATGCACTCTAACCAAGTATGGACCTTAATAGATCTACCAAAAGGTATACCTAATGGATGCAAAGGATTTATAAAAGAAAAATAGATAGAGATCTATAAGATAAACCATGCTAAAATCTATACTAATTGCAATTTACTAAGATGAGATCTAGTAGATAAATAGTGATGAGATTACAAGGTCTAAGTTGCAAAGGAACTATGTAAGTAGACTAAAGCAAATAGCTTGGAGTTGGAATACTCATTTATATGATATGATCAAATCATTTGATTCTGCCAAGAATGAGAAAAGGAACCATGTATTTATAAAAGGTCAGTGGGAGTATATAATTCCTTGCAATGTACATGGATAATATTCTCCTATTGGAATGTAATTTCCATGCTGACTTAGATTAGGTTATGATTATCTAGATAATTCTCTAATAAAGATCCTTTCAATGCATCCTATATTTAGAGATGTAGGTCTATGAGATAGATCTAGGAGGATGCTAAGCCTATCATAGAATTTATACATTAAGAAAATGTTGAAGAAATTCAGCATAAAAATCCAATCGATGATTTGACTCCTTAGGCATGGAATTAAACTTTAAAATGTACTCCAGCATATTTAAAGAGATTTTTGAATATGAGCTAGATCCTTTTATGTTTTACTTGTATGGAGCCTTATATAAACTATGCCATGTGCATGACTTGATTTTTGCTATGAATGTCACAAGCAAATGGCAATAAAATCTAGGCCATGAGTATTGAATAACTATGATAACATTCTTTAATACTCGAGGAGTACTAAAGATATGTTTTAAGTCTTTAGAGAGGAAGAATTGAGGGAACAAGGATGCATATGATGTGTTCTTATACAATGGTATTTTTGAAGTTATCATTATAGGTTTGACCAGGAAGTCTAACTACATTATTACTTCTAAGGATGCTAAGATATATTCTAGTTTAAGTTTATTATAGTAGAGTGTAATATCATTAAATGCCATAACACTTTATTATAGCAAAATAGTACCATAATTTTAGCTAAGAAACCAAGATCTTACCAGAAGTCCGAATATATAAAGTAATGATCTAATTTGTAACTACCTTATTTAAGTGTAGAGAGTAAACCCCACATGAGATGTGGGAGACCCACTAGTTTTTTAAGATTTAGCTAGCATAAACTAAAGCACATGTTGAGAAGATGGGGCTAAAGTATATGCTGATTGGTTTTAGTGCAAGTGGAAGATTATTAGACATATATCCTAGAAGCCAATCTAGTAGATATATTTTATTTCTAGGATATAAAATTATATTTAATATTATAAAATAGATATTTTATCCATACATATTATATCCATATATCATCCAATGAATTATGGGACAATGACACATTCTCAATAGTTGAGAATTTAAGATATGTGTCATTATAGATTAATTTCCAAATATTCTTGAATGTAAGATGTCACATGTAAGATCATCACAGGGATGGTGATTGATCCGATTAGATCGATGCGCAGATCATTTTCTTTTGGATAGATGTGTCTTAAGTCTATAATATGGGAATATTAGAGTGAGAGTGCAGGTGGTTGTTAGAGAACAATGATACCAAGCATGACTATCATGATAAGTCATATGGATGCCTATTCACTTATTAGTGATTTTCTTGATGTCATAGTTGTATGAGTGGTTCTTTGACCTGCAATCCCTTGGCCACTTATAGTGGGGTTACGATAGTTTGATAATACAAAAAATTGGTCCTAACCATTCGGATCCTTGTGGTGTTTGTTGGCTATAGTAGGTTCACTGTAGGAGTGAGAGTGCACTTATAGGAGAACTATTGACCTTAGTAGTTAAGGTATAGTCATATATGATTTAAGAAGCTAAGTCCTTAAGACCATGACCAAGGTAATGTGAATGATACATAGAGTTTTCATGAGTTTTTATAATTACAATTTGAGTTGATTGAATCATGCATATGACAAATGCTTACGGTTTGGCGAGTTTTCATGACTTATATCTTGTCGGGAGTCTTGATAGAAGAACTAAATCATATGGTAACTACACCTAAGGATTCATCCTTCTATTCTATTGGGTTACTACCACATACTGCTAGACATCATTGGTGGATTGTAGAAACTCACTAGGATTGTTTCGGATCAATGATCCTTGATGGGGTGAGCTAGAATTATTCCAGTTCATCGAAACAGTTTTGATTATACTAAGATGGAAATCATGGTATTTCATACTACTAGATAGAATGGAACCTAAAGGATCATATAATAGGATCTTAACCTGATCATGTGGTATGATCAATATATATAAGAGTTATATATTTGGAAATTGCAAAAATATGTAAGGGTTACATATTTAGTAATCTCTAATTTTGTAAGAGTTATATTTTTAGCAATTGCTAATTTTGTAATTATTACTTTTTTAGCAACTACCAATTGTTAGTACAAGGAACTTAATTATAAATATTTCAATATTATTTGGCTTTATCAAATTTTGGATCAAATGCTAATTAATTAAATTAGATTTAATTTAATTAGATTTGACCTAATTTGAGGCCAGTTAGATTTAATTATTTTAATTTATACTTGGATTACAATCCTAATTTGATTAGAGTTGATAGCCTTTCAAATTTAGCTCAAATCGGGTTTAAATTAGATTCAAAATTGATCCAAATCAAAGCCTAATTTAGGCAAGAAGCTAGAGACCCAATCTACTAGGACTCTCTTACTTCTCTTCCTTAATTTGAATTGAATGAGAACACTTTAGTGCCCCTCCTTTTCTTGTACATAGGAAGGAAGGGAGGGCATGTGCCAACAGTTAGCACCCCCTTCCCCCAAGCTTCTCTTTCTTTGGATAAAATCAAACTTAATTTATTTTGAATTAGATTCAAAATCCAATTAGAATTGGATTTTTTCTAAATTTTTGGTGGGCGTGGGACTTGGTTTTTGTGCAACAAAAACTAGATGGTAGAAATGGTTTAGCACTAAGATGAGATCGCTTTGCAATTTCTTCTTGTCACCCTTTTCTATTTTGAATGGGATTTAAAATGGATAAGATAAGATCTTATCTTGAGAAGGTTTGGGATTTGAAGGGCATGGAGTTCTCATGGGCATGGCTTCTTTAATTTGTGTGACAAAAACTTTATGGGATGAAAATGCTAGCATGATTTTACTTTTTTTGGTTTTTGTTTTGCTAAAAGCTTTCTCCTAGTGCCCTCCTTCTTTATCCCTTTCATCCACATGCCAAAATCAGCAAGAAAAGTGGGAGAGATTGAGAGAGAAAAAGGAGAAAAAAGTTTCTTTCTATAGGCTTTTGAATCTCCCTTGATTTAGCATGAAGTGTTCGTGCTAGGATTTTCTAGGGGCTTCTTTTAGAAGTTCAGATCCAACTTCTAGAGAGAGATTTGTAAGGTGCTAGTAGATTGATCGCTATTGTAGGCAGTCAAAAATAATTCACCAACTCAACTCCATAGCTAGGATGAGTCGGGATTATATCCTCAGGGACCTTAGGGCTAAATTATGATTTAAAAAGAAAATAAGGATAATTGTTGTTGCATGAAAATAAAAGTAAGCAAAAAATAAACTACTTTTATTGGTGAAGCAAGTAAAAGAGAAGGATTTAGAAGTGGAAGATTGATTTTGCACTTATCAAGTAGTATTTCTTTTATAATTAAGATATAATTGATTTTAGGGATTTACCTATCTTCTTTTGGCACGTTCCATATCCATAACAGATCATGGCACATCTGTAGGAGATACTAGGTATCCAACTCTTCTTTTCTCGGCATGTCCCGTATTTGTAATAGATCATGGTGCATCTCCAGAAAGCAAGAGTTGTCCCTAATCTCAATCTAATAGTAAAACATAATAAGGAGTGAATAAAAGAGAACAAAAAAACTCATAAATAAAAACATACTCTTCTATTGCAGATCAAAGAAATATAAAAGATTGAAGAATAAGAAAATCCCTCTCCACCACGTACAAAATTTCCTCTTCCCTCCTGCACTTCTACACTGCCCTGCTTCTAAGTTATTCTTCTCCTGTCCCCCTATGCAAAGGCTCTAGAGGGACTTCGGGGAGTTGCTTGCCCCAGGTAGAGGCATAGGAGCCTTTTTATAGGGTTTAATAGGGGGAGGTCATCATGGGTTTCAGTATGGGACTAAACAAAAGACTCAAAGAAGTGGCTAAGATTTAATTTTACAGGACTTAATAGTTAGATGGTAAACTCAAATCCTAGTTCAATTAGATTGCAGAATCCTGCTCAAATTGGTGCTTGACTAGTTGAGCACTGGTTGCCATTGGATCTTGATCGGAGGTTCAGAAATCAATCGCAGCAAAAAAATCAACTTGGGCCTTTGAGTGCTCTAAGATTCATGTAACATCTTCATTCCTTGATGGTGCTTTGAGATTCATGCAACATTTTCCTTCCCTAATGGTTTCTCTGAGATCAATCATCCAGCACTACCAAGACCCCTCGCATTGTGGCTACCCATGGCCATGGCCAATGTCGAAGAGACCTCGCACAACTATCATTGGAGGGGTCCATGGGGTGGTCGGTGGTGTGAACTTGGGACAGGTCGGCAGCAGCACCAGTGATGGGAAGAAGGGATAGTTTGGTAGAAATGGTGTTCAGGAAAAAACCCAGGCAGCAACGATTAGAAAGAAGGGAAGGGGCAGCGATGATGTGTAGTCTGGGGCTGAGGAGGCAACCGCATGATGATTATGGCACTCTTTTCTGGCATGGACAGTAGAAGATCATGATAAAGGGGAAAAACCATGGGGGACGGTGGAGGAATTGACCAGCGATGGCTTTTGGGTGGTGCTCCAAGAGGAGGAGGTGGTGTAGGTGGCCTCGGGGGCGATGGGCGGCGTCTCCGGCAAGTCTTGTCTCAAAAGAGGCTTTATGGTCCACGGCACCAAGCCATGGACCATTGATCATGGCCGCCCGTCAACCACAAGGCCCTTTGTAGACTAGCTAGCTGGTCCACCATGGACCAGATGCTTTAAACTCTGTGCTATTCTGAATTATTTCTTTGAAATTCAATTTCGAGCTCATTTCAAGTCTGATTTGCTTCAAACTTACTTTGTTTGATCCCATAAATCAAGCTCTTCATGTTGATGGTATTTTTCTATAAAAAAATGTATAAAAGTTTAATTCAAATTAAATAAAGATAATAAAAATATTAAATTAATACTTTTATATAGGTATATAATATAGTTATCACATCCCCAAACTTAAACTTTGCTCATCCTCAAGTAAAGCTGATAGATTAGCCATGTATATCAAGCCATCCTTAAAATGGATGCTAACTTAGGCAATCCTAAAGGCAGTTGATACCTGGCCAGACCATTATTAAAATACTTTATCAGATTATTAATTCAACCCAATTAGTGGTCGGGTAAAGTCCATAGAAATTTCTAGAGTTTCTCTTTTTCCAACTTTCCACCTCACTCTTTGAATCTTCTAACTTTCTAGGAGTTTAGTGAAGTATCTTTTTGCCAATTGGTTTCTCTCTTTCTTCTTCTTTCTTCTACTTTCTTTTCTTTTTTTTCGAGTATAGTGTCATGTCCTAGCCTCTTAAGTGTAAATAATCTTTCCTTTTGATGTGAACCACAATGCTTACTTAGACGAAGGATCCCGGTTACTCGGTGAGGTACCATTACTTAATAGATTTCTTGACCGTGTTACCTTTTGACGCTAACCACAATGCTTACTTAGGCAAAGGGGCCCAGTTACAAAGTAAGTGTTCAACCAAAGCTGTGAGGCAGGACTAGCTTTTTTTCCTTTTTTTTCAAGGAAAAACTTTAGCATACTGGACCTTTTAATTTATACCCCCATAAAGTAGATTCTTCAATGAGATCAATGGTCAAAAGGTTTTGAAATTACTCCATGAAATTATTTATGATCTAAACCCTACTATTTATTGAGTTTCTTTAATGATTTATCCCTCAGCATCTCTAGAATTATCTAGACCATTAATCAATCATTGATTAAGGTACCTATGTAACTCTAATTTGAGACAGTAATTAAGTATACATAATATAATAATTTCTAATCATACTCAAAGATCTAAGTAAGTCAAGTTTTTCTCCCGCACAACTTAATCGACATTGTTCTCAAAGGAGTAGGAAAGAAAATAAGCATAAAAAAGGAGAGAATACACCTGGGATGAGTGTGCTTCGGGAGTTGAAGAGGGCTTCGTGGAGTTGTGGGCTCTTGTTGTTCTACCTAAGTTTTTGTAATTGTACTAAAAAGAAAATGAGATTATTGGGTTGCCTTCGAACTAGTGCTAAGTTTAATGTCTTTAGTTAGACACTATGGAGGAGTGTTACTGATATTGAACTTATCATCATGGTAGAAAAATGTTCGGAGAGTATTCTATGGTAATTATCCCTGATCCATAAAGTGCACCAGGCAAGCTTGCTACACCAAGATTTGAAAATATTATTATAAGCTGGTTGATGCTTAGGAAGGGATTGCATGTGTTGGGCCATGAGTGGGGGTGGTAACTTGGAAATTTTTCTATCTCTAACAAAATCTACCATAATCCCTTTCTCTGGTATGATGTATCCTGACATCATCCCTCCCTGTTGGCACTTTATCCAAGTTAACTTTAAATCTATCTCCATACATCATTTTAAAATGATAGATAGATTTTGGAGATGATCCTCGAAAATAATGCCAAATATGGAGAGATTAGTTATAAAATTTTCAAGATTGTTGTCCCTCATTTTACAAATATCCCATCCAACAACCTTTTTATGCATCTTTAGAATTCCAACTATTTGTTCTTCTTAGGTAGAGATCACTGGTAGGGTGTCTGTAGGTGTAATAAGAAGTAGCTTCAATTCTAGATCCTGTGGTGATTCTAATAGGGGAGCTATTAGGGGACTAGGTGTTGGCACATATTGTTCCATCAAAGGGGAGTGGGTTTGAAATATAGTATATCGAGTAAGTTGTCCATCCCTGTAATATATCCATCTACATTAAAATTATCTACACCATAATGAGCCATATAGGAATCTATCTAGGGATGAATTGGAGGTATGGCTTCCACTGTTATGGTTCTTGAGATGCCTCAATTAATTCCATCATGTCATCAATTTCTTCTTCCATCCCATAAAAAGGAGTAGATGATTCTAGGGCACTTGGGAAGGGGACTATGAGTGAGTAGGATGATGATGGAAGTGGTTCATCCCACCAGTTTGATTTCTCTATCTTAGTCGAATCATCTATATTGGTCTCTATGATGGTGCAAGGTTGTTCAGTGACCAAATCATTCTCGAGAGTAATGGTTGATTGTTCAGAAAAATTAAAGGGTCATTAAAATCTTCAACTTGGTAGTGTCCCTCTAGGTTATTATAAAATTTTTTAGTCAAGTAATATCCCTTTAAGTTACTCTCGGACTGACCAGGTAGTATTCCTAACTCCTCCCTATCAACTTTAGTTAATAATTGATCATTCTGATTCATAAGCTCATCAATAGGTTGCTGCTAAGGCATAATTAATTGTTGGAATTAAGCAAACTTGTCGACATCTGGGTTGATCTGTTGGAGAGGTAGGGTTTGATCAATTTTTTTAATTATGCTTGCAAAACCTTCTCTTGAAATGATAGGCTCTAATTAGGAGAAGGTTAATAACATGGATAGGGCTGATCGCAATACAGTCCATCTACAAATGGAGGTTTTGTTGTACCGGGGTAACCACTAGGTGTGGTTACCATGATAAATCTAGTTGAGACCCCCAACCTGGGTTGTAAGAATTGAAGTTTAGGTTTTTTCCTGGTCTATAGGCCATTTAAGTTTGATCTTGATAAACTTGGTCATACCTAGACTCAGAAAATTGATACATGGCTGGGTACTCACTCATAAAGTGAGTCGGACTCGAATATGTAGAGCATGCCTGTTGTGCAGGAAAAAGAGGAGTGGAAGAGTGTTTGATAAGTAGTCGATGGTCGAATTCATAGGATTCGGTACCAAAGGCATGGGACAACTTATCCACTCTACAATTAAGATCCATGTTCCTAGCACTGCTCCAATTCATCGAATTGTTTTGATGGTTTTGGGATTCTTAATCTAAAGTCCTAAATTAGAGCAATCCTTTTCTAAGTTTTTATTTATTTATTTATTTCAAAGAGGAGAGGAGGGAAGAAGAGAGAAGAAAGATAGAGAAGAAGACTAAAGATGAGAACCTAAGGAGTCCTAGAACTAAGAGGGATAGAGAAGAAGTATTACTTAAAGTTCTAAGTTAATTGTAAACAAGTTAGCAATCAATGGACTCTTTATCCTATGGTCCCTAGTTCTAGACAGCTTCTAACTATGTCAAGGTTTCCTTTGAGCCTTCAAAGTTAGATACTAACTAGCCACTAGCCAGGTAAGGGTAAGGTCAATGGGGGTCCCCTCGTTACTTTTCTTAGATACCATATTAATTGGCCAGGTCAGACAATAGAACTAATTAAAGAATCACCTTTCTTTATGGCTACATCATCCTTAAACCTCTTTCCTTAGACACCAGTGAACTAGTTAATTTTAAGCTAGTCCAACTCTCAGGATCCCTTGTCCTAGTGAGCTCAATAATCCTTAGGGGCCAATATCTAATTGATTTTAAATTAAAGTTTAGGTCAATACAATATGCAGGGTGGTGGTTTGTGGGCCAAGGAAGGGTGATGAAATCCCCACCTTATGTTGTTTAAGGATTTAGTGCCCTTAAGATAGTTTATTAAGTATGCAACGTAGAGAAAACATATGTCCAGTACAAGTAGTTAGTTTTTAAGGCTTAATTAGTTTCTTTATTTTAATTATGTATTATGAGATGTCTTATTTTTATGTTATATTATTTTTTAGGTAAGTTTTTAATTTAGTTAATTTAGTATGAAAAAAGAAAACTAAATTAGATTAGGGTTATAAGGCAAGTAAGTGGTTAATCAGATCTGGAAATAGTAAATTAGTTAGGAAAGTAGTAAAAAGGAAATAAATATTAACTAATTTTTTGGGTACCTTTTTTATTTTTTTTTCTTTTTCTGGATTTTTAAATCACAACCATGCCTATGGTCCCCTACAATTGTGCCAAGATTTGATCGCTATCGTAGGCAGTCAAAAATAATTTACCAACTCAACTCTATAGCAGGGTGAGTTGGGATTGTATCCTTAGGGACCTCAGGGCTAAGTTATGATTTAAGAAAAAAGAAGGATAATTATTGTTCCATGAAAATAAAGGTAAGTAAGAAATAAACTACTTTTATTGGTGAAGCAAATAAAAGGGATGGATTTAGATGTAGAAGATTGATTTTGCACTTTTCAAATAGTATTTCTTTTATAATTGAGATGTAATTGATTTTAGGGATTTATCTGTCCTCCCTTGGCATGCCCCGTACCCGTAATAGGTCGTGCATCTCCAGAAAGCAAGAGTAATTCCTAATCTATTCAAATAGTAAAGAATAATAAGGAGCGAATAAAAGAGAATAAATAATCTCATAAATAAAAACATACTCTTTTATTGCAGACCAGAAAAATATAAAAGATTGAAGAACAAGAAAACCCTGCTTCGCCATGTACAAAATTTTCTCTTCTCTCCCACACTTCTGTACTACCCTGCTTCTAAGTTATTCCCCTCCTATCCCCCTATGCAAAGGCTCTAGAGGGACTCTGGGGAGTTGCTTACCCAAGGTAGAGGCATAGGAGCCTTTTTATTGGGTTTAACAGGGGGAAGGTCTTCATGCATTTCTGGTGTGGGACTAAACAAAAGACTCAAAAGAGCGGCTGAGATTTAATTTTACAAGACTCAATGGTTAGATGGTAAACCCAAATCCTAGTTTAATTAGATTGCAAAATCCTGCTCCAATCGGTGCTTGACTTGTTGAGCATTGGTTGCTGTTGGATCTTGATCTGATTTCTAGAAATCAATCAGAGCAAGAAAACCAACTTGGGCCTTTGAGTGCTCTGAGATTTATGCAACATCTTCTTTCCCTAATGGTTGCTCTAATATTCATGCAACATCTTCCTTTTCTGATGGTTGCTCTGAGATCCGTCATCCAGCATCGCTAAGACCCCTCTCACCGTGGCTACCCATGGCCATGGCCAATGCTGAAGATACCTCATTATTCTTTCATTGGAGGGGTCCATGGGGTGGTCGATGGTGTGAACTTGGGATAGGTCGGTGGTAGCACTGGTGACAGGAAGAAGGGGTAGCACGACAGAAATGGTGTTTGAGAAAAAACTCAGATAGCTACGATTAGAAACCAAGGAAGGGGTAGTGACGATGTGGAGTCTGGGGCTGAGGAGGTGGTCGCACAGTGATTCCGGTGTTCTTTTCTAGCATGGATAGTAGCAGACCATGAGAAAGATGAAAAACCATGGGGGATGGTGGAGGAATCGACTGACGGTGGCTTTTGGGTGGTGCTCCGAGTAGAGGAGGTGGTGTAGGCAGCCCTGGCAATGACGGGAGGCATCTCCGGTAAATTCTGGATCAAAAGAGGTTTCATGGTCCATGGCTCTAAGCCATGCACCATTGATCATGGCCACCTATAGTTCGCAAGGCCCTTTATAGACTAGCCAGTCGGTCCACCATGGACCTGCTACTTTAAACTCTGTGCTATTTTCAATTATTCTTTATAGACCAGCCAGTCGGTCCACCATGGACCTGCTACTTTAAACTCTGTGCTATTTTCACTTATTCCTTTAAAATTCAATTTTGAGCTCATTTCATGTTTGATTTGCTTTAAACTTGTTTCGTTTGATCCCATAAATCGAGCTCTTGGTGTTGGAGGTTTTCTTTCCTATAAAAGATGCATAAAAGTATCAATTCAAAATAAATAAAGATAATTTAAGTATTAAATTAATACTTTTATATAGGTATAAAATATAGTTATCACACATCGGTGATCTCGGTGCTTCGATTGGGACTTCTTTATGTAGATACCAATGGAGGCTAGGTGCATGTGCAACTTTGATGGAACCCAGGATATCCGATAGATCCAATTTGATGAGAAGATGGAGTACACAGCAGGAAAGTAAATCCAATCTACTTCTTTAATTTTCAGATATGATTTATATGTTGATGATGGATCTTGTATGCATGCTAGATTTGGTTTTATATTCCACTGCTAATTAGTTATTTTTTGAAATCTATGCATGCTACCCTAGGGATCATCGGACGATTCCTTCACTTAGGGTTTGGAGATGTCCAAATTATGTTGAACAATTAATCAAACAGTTAAGATAGATAAGCTTGGACCTAAGTCTGATAAGTATTTATTTATAGGACCCCCAAAAGAAACTAGAGGATACTATTTCTACCTTACGAAGAATAAAAGGTATTTGTCAGCAATAAGGCAATCTTTTTGAAAAAAGAATTCCTTGAGAAAGAAACTAATGCCACTGAAATTGGACTTGATAAAGTTCGAGAGGTAGAAGTACCAATACAATCTAATGAGCTTATAGAATTGGATTTGATTAGAGAATCAAATCCGAAGGCCATTGTAGACATACCTTTAAGAAGATCTAGTAGAGTACCATGTCAACTGGATATATATTATACTTTCTTGGTTCTAAATGGTAATCCTATTGAACTAGATACAAATGATGAGGATCCAGTCACTTATATAGATGTTATGTAGAGGACTAACTCTAAGCAATGGCTTAAAGCTATGAGATCCAAGATGGAATCCTTGGAAATCGATGATGTATAGACACTCATTAAACTACCTGAAGGGATAAAACCTATTAAATACAAATAGATTTTCAAAAAGAAAAGGGATGCAGAAAGGAAGGTGGAGACCTATAAAATCTACTTGGTTGCCAAAGGATATCGTCAACATTATGGTATAGACGATGATAAGAATTTTCTCCTGTAGCAATTGTCATATCGATTCAGATTATGCTTATGATAGCAGCATACCTAGATTATGAAATCTTGCAAATGGATGTCAAGATAGCCTTTATTAATGGAGAGCTCAAAAAAGAAATGTATATGATATAGCTTGAAGGGTTCATATCCACAGATGAATTTAAAGTATGCAAGCTTCAAAGATCCATTTATTGATTGAAGCAAGCCTTTCGGAGTTGGAACATACATTTTGATAAAATAATTAAAACATATGGCTTCATTAAAAATGGAGAGAGCCTTGTATCTATAGGTAGACTAATGGTTCTATAGTTATATTATTTGTACTGTATATGGATGACATTCTCCTAATTGAAAATGATATCCTTACATTACAAGGTTTAAAGCTCTAATTGTCATCTCAATTCTCCATTCAAAATTTAGGAGAAGCATTCTACATTTTAGAAATAAATATCTATAGAGATAGATCTAAAAGGTTGCTTGGATTGTTCCAATCTACTTACATTGATACCATGCTGAAATGGTTCAACATGATGAATTCCAAAAGGAGCTATCTATTGATAGGCCATGGAATATCTATCTTTAAGAAGGATTGTCTAACTATCTCACAAGAGAGAAAGTATGAGTATAATTCCATAAGCCTTAGCAGTGGGACCTATTATGTATGCTATGGCATGTATAAGGATGGATGTGGCCTACTCACTAGAAGTAGAAAGTAGGTATCAGAGAAGTAGCGAGTAGGTATCAGGTATTAGAGAAGTAGCGAGTAGGTATTAGTCTAATGCGGGTGAAAAGCATTGATAGTTGTAAAAACAATCTTGAAGTATTTAGAAAATATTAGGGACCGCTGGCTTATTTATGGAGATATTGATTTTAAACTTATGGGATATATTGATTTTAGTTTTTAGTCAAACCATGATGATAGCAAAAGTATGTCTGGTTATATTTTTATCTTATATGGTGGGGCGATATGTTAGAAAAGTTCCAAGCAACATACCATAGCTGATTTTATATGTGAAGCATAATATATTGGGGCATTAAAAGCCATCAAGGAAGTTGTTTGGCCAAGAAAGTTCATTAGTGAGCTTAGGGTGGTTTCCTCCATTGATGGTCCCATTCCACTATATTGTGATAGTACTAGAGCCATTGCACAAGCCAAGGAATCCATGTCCCATCAGACAACCAAACACATTCTATGATGCTATCTCCTTGTACAAGAGATTGTTGATAGAGCTGACATTAATTTGTAGAAGATCAATGGCAAAGAAAAACTCGCCGACCACTTCACTAAATCTCTCGAGATCAAGGAGTTTGACAAACACAAGTGGAAGATGGGTATTAGATATTGTTCTGATTGACTTTAGTCTAGGTAGAAGTTTGTTGGGAATTTATTTTAAATCCAATTATCTAGTTATAGATGACCTCTATACTTGTATATGAATCAAATTAATAAAAGTTATTTAGTTATCCATCATAATTTTACATCTTCTTTTTGAACTCTTTTGTTATGATGAAGTCCTTAGAACTATTAACTCTTGATAAAGGTGATGAGGATTTATTGAATAGTTCCTAAATTATGTTCATGACCAAATAATATATTATTAATGGGATGATAATATTTACTTTGTATAAGTCATTGTATGTCATATGGGTTGGTTGTCCTCATAATCAAGGAGTGTGGAGACACTGATATGGTATATAGATAAAATGTAAGAGTATATTTTCATTGAATGTGACTCAGCTATAGAGCACTCTATTATCACGATCAGCTCATGAAGGATATGAGTATAAATGTCCTTCCAACCTGAGATCATCACAATGACTTGCAAGCAACTCACTATGCTTTGGTACTAGACTATCTATATTTTCAATATAGTAATAGAAGGTTTTTAGATACAATCAAGTACTTGCAAAGTCTGTGTGAAAGTTAAGATGAAATTGATTGCTCTAGGTTTTAGGAGTTTATGCTTCGCTATATTTCAATTCAAAAAAAATCTGGCCAAAATTTGGCCAAGATAATCCTTATGATTAGTCATAGGATTTATAAAGCTGAGTTATAACATGGAAGATTTATTAAGAGTTTAACAGTACACCTTAAAGTCTCCTTGAAGTATTAAGGGTCAAAGGGATGAATTATGCAGTAACCATATGCCATGGTTCTTGAATATTGCTTTACAATTATTTGACCTATCTAAATGTTGGGTATCATTGCTTGATGATCACTTTGATTAGTATAGGAATTAGTTTCTTTCTTATTGGCTTAGTATTCAAATTTATGGAGTCACACATATTATCGAGCAATGCCAAAAAGTGCTTGACCTAAAATCTAAATTTCTAATTTGGAAGTAGGTGACTTGATTAGATAAATTGGATTGACTTAATTAAGAAATAAGTTTGAGGTCATATGGAATTAAATACTAGCTATGTCTAGCTAGTATTGGACATTTGTTGCCGGATTAATTCTAGGGATAAACTTGAATTAATTTTAATTCAAGGTTTGAGTAGGATTTTGAGTTCAAATCCTAATTTGATTAGGACCCAAACTAGTATTTAATTAATCTAAATTTTAAGGAGTTTTGGGTTCGTGTCCTAAATTGGTTTGGACCTGAATTACAATTTTGATTTTTGATCAAGGTGTTTTTTGTTTGAGTTTTGAATTCAAAAAAAATTAGGGGCCTACATTGAGAAGAATTCTCAGTGCATACTGAGAAGAGTTCTCAGCATGTGTTGAGAACTTCTTAGCATGCACTAAGAAGTTTCTCAGTGCATGCTAAGAGCTTCTCAGCATGTAACTTGGTTGTTCATTGTTTGGAGGGCATGCTTAAGGGGCTTTAAGATCTATGATATTATCACAAATTAGCTAATAAAAAAAACTAGGTGACTAAGACATGAACAGAAATCTGATTTCTATTCACACTAACAGAAATCAAATTTTTTGTTCACGCTAATTTTTCATTCCATTATGGATTGGATTTATCTCTGTTTGGTTTTTGAATCCAAATGATCTTCTATTTTCACTGAGAATGTTTTTATAAACCCTCATCCTTTCCTCCCTGAGAGAGCAACTGAAGAGTTCTTGAAAATTGGTGAGTTCCCTTTCCAAGAGAGAAGTTCTGAAAAAACTTCGAGAGCCCCCTAAAAGTGAGATTTGAAAAATTAAGAGAAAACCCCTCTAAGGATCAATCCCCACTTTCTCGTCTCCTCTTTTGCCAGAGCTTCAGCATGTGAGCAAAGTAGAGGGGTGGCACCTGATGCTCTCGTGAAGTAATTTCTGCATCCTTGATTTGTGTTTATGCTAAAAAATACTTGGTACAATCAAATTTATATCTACAAATTCAGTCAACCTACTCATCGTTTCTTGGGATCTAATTTTTCAGTGTCAGATTTTTCTTCATTCCCTCTCTTAAAGCCCACCATCACTAAGAAGGAAGAGCAAAGGCAAAAGAGAAGGCCAAAATACCCACCTAAAAATTTGGAGGTAGAAGTGGTCGAGGATGATGAGTGACCTCTCAAAAAGATCTCCAACAATGAGAGAAAGGGAAGAGAAAGAAGATGGGGACTTTAGGACTAGAGTGGGGGGTGACGAGGGGACACACTAGAGAGGAAGACCCAAGAAAGCAAAAATGCAACTAAAAAATCAAAACGAGTAGATTAACCACCTTTTATAATAGGGAAAAGGGAGGTTCCAAAAACTTGAACAGTTCCAAGTCAATCGATGTGCACCATGTGGGAGCTCCATATTGGTTCACTACAGCCACTGGTTGCCAAGAATAAATGCAATGTGATAGTTGAAGTATCCACTGGATTCACAAATCAAAGCCTATGACTACTTTTGTCAATTCATATCTACCTTGAAAGCCATGCGCAACCCCTTGATTGAAAAAGCCCTTCATATCCCTAACACCTTTTTGGACAAGTATTCCCATAGTCCGATCAAAGCTTGGACTAAGGAGTAGGGGGCTATCTATTGGGAGAAATCCTGCTCGAGCCTAGGAATATGAAGTCCAAGTTAATGGGCCTAGTTGGTTGGTCCAACTACATGACCGTTGACCACTCATTGCCAAGGATATGAAGCCCAAACCAATAAACCTGGTCAGGTAGCCTAACTGCATACATTCTAACCATTCATTAGATAGAGGACTTAATTGGAAGAGGATTCCCTCTTGGTCCTAATGTCATTAGGCAAGCCAACATGATCAACACTTGGTCAGTCCTACCACCTTGTTGACTGCTCATCAGAGAAGCTGATGCCTTTCCTAACTAACCTGGATCTAGCCATGCACAAAACTACCAAGCACCCTTATATAAGCAAGCCTCAATGACAACTATGTCTAAACAAGGCTCGACCACATGATCGACATATGAGCAGCTTCCTTGTCCATCTATTCTATTGTTAGAAAAATTGGCACCTTTCTTGATTGATCAGACCTAGCTAAGTACCAAACTACCATGTAACCTTGTTTGAGCAAGCCTTGATGGTTACTAGCACTCCTATCAACTGGCTCTCAAAAGCTATTAATGTGTACTCACTGATTGCTCTTCAGATCCGACCCTTTACCTACTAGCAATTCCTTTACTCTAATATGCCTGGATATGGCTCGACCATGTGCTCATCACATGAGCGGCCCTCCTTGTCCATCCATCATCTCATTGGAAAAAATGGCATCCCAATTAGTTGGATCAAGCCAAGTCCACCTACTAACCACCTTCATCTAACCCAATCTTGGCAACAACTAGCATCCCATTGATCGAACCATCTAAAGTCCATCAGCATATCCCATCCTCATTGAGGCCATCTAATTGAGCACCCTCTGGATGACCATTCCTCAAATTTAATAGAAGCATTTAGACTGATCCCTGGTCTGTAAATCTGATGGTGAATAGGTCCTTAGATGATATACCCACTTAGACACACTAAAGGCTAATACAACCGATGCTCATTTCCATGCCCTTGATTACTTGGCCAAAAGGTCACATCATGTATTATGGACCCTAATCACTACCATATCTTCATAACTAAGGAGAGCTTACATGGACCCAAGCAGTAGTTCACATCACCATTAAAGAAATATAGAAAAATTTACGTAAAGATAAGGTTTCAATTAAAATGGAATGGATATCCCCTATAAACAAAAAATTTCTGATAGCCTGCTGATAAGTTCTATAACTTCTCATAGAATCTACCAAGATTTATGATTTTAAAAAATATCCTTGCCCTTCACCTATAAAATAAGACCTCTTAAGGACTTCCAAGGTATGCAAAATCTCTTTACCATGCTTCCCATATTATTATCATGCCAAAAAACTAACTTGAGCATTAGAGGGCCCATGCTAGAATACCTTCTACCCAGGACTTTTTTATAGGTTCTACCTCTTGGAGATCCACCTACACCACCAACTCTAGCATCTCTGGTACCTCAATAGATTTCATCACCAACAAACATCAAAGTAGAATTTGAGAAGTTTGATGGGAAGGGTAGTTTCTTAATGTGGAAGGTCAGGGTAGAGGATCTCTTGATGTAAAATGAATTGGATCTAGCCTTGGAGGATAAGCTGGAGGGTGTAACGAATAAGCAATGGAAGTCATTGGAGAAGAGGGCCTGTTTGGCCATTAGTAGTTGCTTTGCTAATTCAATCTTGTATAGTATGTTAGAGGAGAGGATACCCAAGGTTTTGTGGGCTAAGTTACATACCATGTATATGGAGAAAATTATGTGTAACAAGCTAATGCTGAAGAAAAGATTATATAGCTTGTGAATCAGTGAGAGTGGTGACATTATGGTACACATTCAGAAGTTTGATCAGGTTAGCATTGATTTGCTAAACCTTGGGGTGAAGATGGATAAGGCGGATATGTCTCTATTCTTGCTATGCTCGATGCCATTTTCACATGATCCATTGGTGACAACATTGCTTTATGGAAAGGTGATACTATACTATGAGGAAGTAGTTTCAGTGTTTAGATCTAATGAGTAAAGGGAAAGATTAACAAAGGAAGGAGTTCCTCAAGAGGGCTTAGCTGTAGGAGAGAGGGAGAGGCCTTAAAGAGGGAAGGAAAGGAGCAAGGAAAGGGGACAGCCCAAGTTTGGGAAAGGCAAAAAGGAGACTAGGTGCTTCAAGTATAATGAAGTAGGGCACTTCAAGCTTGATTGTCCACTTAGGAAGAAGAACAAGGGAGAGAAGAAGGCCATAGATTCAGAAAGTGTCATGGCTGATCTTGAGGAGGAGGATGATCTCTTGGTGGTTTTGGATGGATATAAGAATAACATGGACATATAGATATTAGATTTGGCTTGCCCTCATCACTATACATCAAATCAGTCTTGATTTGCTACCTACACCAAAACTGAGGAAGTGAGATATTAGGGGATAATCATCCTTGCAAGGTCTCTAGAATAGGAACCATCAAGGTGAGGATATTTGATGGGATGGTAGTACTCTTACAAATACAAAGCATGTCTCGAAGCTGAAGAAGAATCTAGTGTCACTAAGCCACTTATAGAGGAATAGTTACAAGTTAAGTAGCCATTCCAAAGTGGTATTTTGAACATAACCAAGGGGGACATGTTTTTGATGAGGGGGAGGAGGTTGGACAATAACTTATATTGAATAGAGGGATCTGTGGTGAGTGGAGGATCCAAAATAGCTACAGTAGCACAAGAGCAGTAGGATACATACCTTTTATGGCTTTTGTACTTTGCCATATGGGAGACCATGGTATGAAGATACTGAGCAAGAATGGAGTTATTCCAAACCTAGATGGAGGTGTTCTAGACATGTGTGTGCCTTGCCAAATGGATAAATAGCACCGAGTGAAGTTTGCCATTAGCACTACATGTAGTGGAGGTCCCCTGGAGCTAGTGCACATGAATATGTGGGGTTCACCCCCGTTTCGACTAGGAATGGGGCAAGGTATTTTCTAACCCTTATTAATGAATTTTCTAGGAGAGTTTGGGTGTTTTTCTTGAGGGAGAAGCCTGAGGTTTGTTCTAGGTTTAAAGCTTAGAAGGTAGAAGTAGAGCAGGAGAAGGGTTGTAGTGTGAAGTGTCCACTTCATAAGTAGGAAGTTTCTAAAATTTTATGAAGAATGTGGGACAAAAGGTTTTTTTCAATTAGAAAAACTTTTCAACATAATGGGGTGGCTGAGAGAATGAATATGACTCCCATGGAGAAGGCTAGGTGTATGAGGTTGCAAGCAAGGCTTTCCAAGATGTTTTGGGTGGATGCAATAGATGTAGATTGCTATTTGGTGAATCGATCCTCTCATATCAAGCTAGATGGAAAGATTCTAGAGGTGCTATGGTTTGAGAAGAAGGTGGAGATAGGCTATCTTGGGATCTTTGGTTGCATGGCTTATGTGCACATAGATGTTAGTGAGTGGAGTAAGTTGGATGCCAAGTCGAAGAAGATGGTGTTCAATGGGTATCCTCATGGATTCAAGGGATATAGATTGTGGGATCCTTTAGTAAAGAAGGCCACAGTTAGTAGGGATATAATCTTTGATAAAAACTCAGTCCTAAAGATGCAAGGGGCAATGGAGAAGTAGTAGGAGGTCAAACCACCAAGGTTGGATAGCTAAATTATTATATATACTATTTTGCCTTCTGCAAGTGCACCAGGAGGAGATAAAATTTAGGTGAAGCACCATTCTAAGATGCCTCCACATGTCGAGGGAGGAGAGACACAAGGTCAGGGCTGAGGTGCAAAGGGAGGAGCCAAATTCAAGCATAGATATCGATGTTGCACTGCATAAGCCTAAGCAAAATATGAGGCAATCGGAGGGGTATGGCTTTGATGAGACCATGTCTTATGCATTATAGTGGCAAATGGAAATCCTTAGACCTATAAGGAGGTCATGGCAAGCCAAAAAGGAGATATGTAGGTCCAAGCCATAACATAAGAGATGTGTCCCTCCAGATAACATAGCAGTTGGTGCAGCTATTGGATTGAAAGAAGCCCATAGGATGCAAATGCGTATTCCAACACAAGGAAGAACCTTTAGAACAAGGAGGGATCAGATTCAAGGCTAGGTTAGTGGCCAAGGGGTACTACCAAAAGGAGGGCATTGACTATAATGAAGTATTCTTCTATCAATTGGGGAGTTGTTGAGCATAATTGCAGTTCAGAATATAGAATTGGAGCTAATGGACGTCAATACAGCCTTCCTCCTTGAGAATTTGGAGATCTATATGGAGCAATCCAAGGGTTTTTGCGAGGTAGGTCATAAGGGAAGATTTGTTTGCTACAAAGAACTTTTTATAGATTGAAGCAATCACCAAGATAATGGTATAAGCATTTCACACATATGTAAGGAGCACAGGCCTGACCAGATGTAAGTATGACTCTTATGTTTATGTTAAATTGCTTAAGAATGAGTCTAGATTATATCTACTCTTGTATATGGATAATATGTTGATTGCTTGCAAAAATAAAGGTGTTATAGATAACTTGAAGGTTGCCTTGTCTCGTGAATTTGAGATGAAGGATTTAGGTCTAACCACTAAGATTCTAGGCATGGAGATCCTTAGGAACAAAACCAAGAGGGTATTTATTGCATTTATCTCAAGGGTGTTACATTAGAAATGTTTTAAAGAGATTTGGCATGGAAGGTGCAAAACTAGTAGCACTATTTTTAGCCAGCCATTTAAGTCTTTCAAAGGTTATGTCACCACAAACCAAGGAGAAGGCTAAGGAAATGGAGAGGATACCATATGATTTAAGTGTTGGAAGTCTATGTATGCAGTAGTATGTTGTAGACCAGATCTTGGCCATGCCATGAGCCAAGTCAGCAAGGTTATGGCTCATCTGGGCAAAGGGCATTAGAGGGCACTCAAGGATATTTTTAAGTACTTAGTTGGCACAGTTAGAGTTGGAATTTGCTATGGGCAGCAAGGTAGTAATGAGAGAAGTTCCAACATGTCCAAGAATGCTCAAGGCTGAATGGTTAGTTTTATGGATGCTGATTTTGGTTGAGATACAGATACAAGGCATTCAACCATAGGTTATGTGTTTTGCTTGAATGGAGGTCTAGTTTAATCGAGATCAATCTTGCAACCAATCATGGCTTTGTCTACAACTGAAGCTAAATATATTGACATCTCAAAAGCTGCCAAGGTGGCTCTATGACTGAAGGGTTTGGCATTGGAGATGGGATTTGCACAAGGGGTTGTCCGAGTGCATTATGATAGCCAAAGTGTACTATTTTTGGTCTATAATTTGGTCTATCATGCAAGGACCAAGCACATTAACATTAGGTACCATAAGATTAGGGAGTTAGTGGAAGAAGGAGAGGTGGAACTAGTCAAAGTTCATACAAAAGTGAATCAAGCCGAAGCACTAACCAAGGCTCTTCCAAGGGACTGCTTCCTCAAATGCATAGAGTTGATGAGTTTGATAGGCTAGATTAAGTTTGAAAAGGCTTTGGGATACCAAGTGGACATTGTAAGCTCAAGTGTGGTGGCCCCAAGCCTTGGGGTGCTAAGGGAGGAGTCAAGGTAGTGGCTGAATGAAAAAATAAAGCTACAAAGGCTACAAGGCCCTGGTTGGACAGTCGTAGGTCAAGGGCTACCCATTAGAGTTGCTAGGGCCTATTTTGGTTCTAGGGTGGAGGCATTAAGCCTTCACACATTCTTGAGGCCTAAGAGAAAGAGGTCTTGAGGAGCTGAGCTATGTGTTGGATTGGGTTTAGGTCTAAGGGAATGAGAGTGCACAAGACATGGGTGTGCATGGGCTTAGGTAAGTGCTTTCACAATGTGGGCTTAACATTGAGAGTTTTTTGGAGTTTGGACTTGGGTTCAAATTTCAAATTTGAAATTTGAAAATCATTTGTATAAATGTACTTGTGTTGTAATTAGATTTAGAAAAGGTAATGAAGCTTAATTTTTCTCCCAAAAAAAAAAAACTCTCTCATCATCTCTCCCATCCTATGTGCCTAGAACCTTAGATCTCCATTTAGCCACCTCAACTCTCCTTGTCCCACCATTTATTGTTCTTCTTAAATCTCCAACATGCCATTATTAGTGCATCAACATCCAAACACTATTTCCTATATTATTCCATAGAATTTTTTTGGCAAAGGTTCATGTGTACTGCATCTAGTACATTATCTCCATGGCCTTTAGTGACATTCAAAACATGATTACCCTCTGACTTTAGTTCTTTCCAATAGTTTATTTGTACAAACTATAATAGTCTTTACATTCATCAGCCATCTTTCATGTTGATTTTCGACCAAGAATTCAACAATATCCATTGGGACGACATCTGAAGCTCCCTCTTCATATGTTTGTCTAGTGTCCTCACTACTACAAAATTTATGAGCTGATCCTTACCTTTTTCCCTTCTCTTTGTCCTCCTCCAATCCCAACATCCCCCTCATGCTGACCTTTACAACCCCACCCTCCCCATTCGTGGTAGCTCCCTCCACCTCCATCCTTTCCTTGCCAGCCACCCCTCCTTCCCTTCTTCCTCCATCTTCTCCTCCTCGTACTTCTCTAGTCTTGCCCATGAGACCATCAACACTATCATCCCCCTCCAATGATTGGTATATTGTGTCCAAGCCCAAGTATTGATCATGACAACTTAGACTTTGTGCTTGATTGTAAAACACCCTTGTTTCCCTTGCTTTCCTTCCATTTTCTCTACCTTTTATCCATGGCCACCAGTTGAGTAGGTCTGGAGACCTCGAGGTGGGCCTTCCATGGTTAGCTAGACTTGCCATCTTTGACCCTACCAACTAAAAGGTTGGTGAATGTCACCTCCTTACTTTTTAAGCCAACTAGCCTAAAGTGTCTAGCTTCCCTTTTCCACCATCAAAAGTGGGAAGCAAGGCATGGATTTGCCTTGCCCTCACCCACCTTTCCTTTCTTGGCCAATTTTTCCACCAGCGAGCATGAGAAGGCGAAAACCATCGACTGCCCCTTTGTTTTCTTCCCCTTCCCTTGATCCCTGGCCATCATCAGTCTTGTTTCTCTTTCACATTCTCACTTTCTCTCCCTGCTATCTTAGGCCACATCCACATTTGAAGCCACCAATTATCCACATTTGAATCCACATCCACACAAAGTCTCCCCTACCTCAAAGATCTATGGTACCATCTCTTCCCCTATTTTAGAGGTTGAAAGAAAAGTGTCCTAAAAGCCAATCTTAGTAAGGGCATTTTTATAATCTTCCAACTTTTGTATGACATTATTAAATTAATGAAGGCATTTTATTTTGTCATATTGCTGTGTCTTATTTAAAAATTATGAACCCTAAAGGTTAGGGCAATGGAATTAGGGTTATAATGGAGATCATAACGGTAAGACCTAAGTTCTTATAAATCATAATCTAAAATGTTCCTAGTCGTTGGATCATCGTTTCGGGGATCGATGCTTCCGGAAAGACTAGCTTATCCCTTGTTTGCTCGATGGAGAGGGTGGTTGGTCTAACAACCACTTGTATAGAGAGACTAATGCAAGGATAAGGGTGCTCATTAGGGTATGAGTTTACTGAACTAATCTACACTAAGACTATCTTATGGAAGTCTTACTACTTGTCAAAATATAGTTCTCATAGTAGGAGTATGCAAGTGATCTTAAGACCTGAGGTCACCATGGTTCCTTATGCACACTAAGCCATGTTTTGGTTCACACTCATTCATGACATTAAGTCATGTATGGGGTGTTCTCGGATATGGTGGAAGGTATATGAAGGATATGAGTGGACCAACAAGGAATCAATCATTCCTAGTAAGAGAAATTGTTATCCCAAGTGATCTCTTCGATTGATAACTTAAGAAGTCTTTGATCAAAGCTTGATGAGGTTAGAAGTGGTTTCTAATCAGTCATTAGTAAAGTCCTCATTATTGAAGTGAGATTCGAAATGACTAAGTGCTGGGGTTTGACATTTATCCATGCCCATCACTTAATCAGGATAATGGGATATCGAAAGATTGAATTGCATGGTAACTTTCTATTGAAGGGTATTTTGATACTTTTCACCAAATTCCTCATCTTTCGGGTAGGCATGACATGTTGCTAGACGTCAATCATTTTTTGTATGTTTTCATGAATCAATTGGATTGGTTTCATGAGTCAATTCAATGGATAGTTCTAATTGGTAATTTAGGTCAGCTCAATTTGACCTAATAAGGTCAATCGGGTTCGATTGGTTCAAATTGGCTTGAACCTAGACCTACTGCTGGCTAGATGTGGAATCCAAAGGGTCACACACATTAGGGAGTTGACCAAGGAAGTCATTCATAATTTAATTAGGGTCATGGGATCCTAATTGGTTAGTTAGATTGTACACTAGCAAGTGTAGGCTAACTCAATTCCTAACCCAAGTCGATATGCGTCCAACTGCTTGCTAATTTGATTAACCAATTTAGGAAAGACTTAAATTGGGACATGTCTTAATTAAGACAGCCTTTGTCACATTTTATCTGAATTTTTTTGGACATTTGATGCCACTTGGATAAGAGTCCAAGTCGGTTGGGATACTTGGGCACAAGTTTGCACGTGCCAAGGAGGAAAGGGGCATAGAAAGAACCAAGAGTCCTTCTATAGATGAATCACTCTGGCTGATGCATGTGGACCCCTCTTGGCACATATCCCCATGCCTCCTAGGATTAGTTGACTGGTCAAAACATTGTTTGAATTAGCATGGAGATTGCGGGAAGGAATCGCACGCATGAAGGGATGCGACCCTTCATTTGGTGCATGGTCTGAGGCAGAGTCCTTCTGCTATCAAGACTCTTCATATTCTTTGATGTTTGGGAATTGAAGAGACACCTCTTGGCTTCTCAGAGACCGGTACTTGCCATGTGCAAGTGAGAATTAATCTAGGAAAATGAAAGGATGCAGATATGAGCCTTGGCGTATGAACAAACTTATCAGATAAGATTTTTTAAACCAGATCACTTCTCTTAAGTCTTGAAAAATCATATCTGATAAGATAGTGATTGGGCATATCACACACCCCTCTTGAGTCTATAAATAGGGGGTGGTGTACTGAGTTCCATATTAGATTTCTATCAAAAGATTTGCTGAGTGTCTCTCTCTCTCTCTCCTCCTTAAGACAAAACTTGTCTTTTTAAGACATGGTTCATTTTTCTTACTAGGACAAGTCTTAGATTTTAAGACATAAGCCTAGTGTGTCCTATAAGAAAGCAATCCTAGATCCAAGAGTGGATTTAGAGAGTATTCAGAGTGCCCAACAAGAGGGTAGGGTGTCCTACAAAGGAGAAAGTCTAGAAGGCTATCAGAAAGAGTCCTAGTTAAGCAATCAACTGTTATAGGAGTTCTTCCTTGGGTTAATTCCTGTGTGGATCACCGTTGGAGGGCTTGCACTTGTGAGCCTAGTGGAATGGAGTGGAAAATAGCATTCCAGGTATTCTTCATTACCCTTATTAGTGACTTATTAATTGTACATGAATAAGGGGATCTTGGGACTAGGGTTTCAAGCCGATTAAGGTTTTCATGTATAAATTTTTGAAATCCAGTGTTCATTTATGCTATAAGACACTAAAGAAATCCACCAGTGGTATAAGGGCAACCCTTAATTCATTCAATTAATTGTCAATTGTATGATCAAATGCTTATAAGATAGTTAGTTTAATCATTGGTTTTAATGCATGCCAATAATTAGGGTTCGGTGGAATGATGCATGATTATGTAAGATAATCATAGTATGATGTTTGCCATTGGATTAGGGGCTGTTATACTTAAACCCTAATCTATTTTTGATAGTAAATATTATCATGAAAAGAGCATGTTATTGTTTTAATATTATGTTATGCATGTTGCTATTCAAATGCACATTAGTAACATGTGTTATCCTTGTAACTGCTTTGGATTGGGTTAGTCACTATGGCCGTCCAGTCATAAGGGTCAAGTAGGGTTTAAAGGCCCTCTCTTTTCATTTAATGGGATCTCCTATGGCGTGTAGGGGTGCCGCTGTGGCCATATCCCATGAACAAGTGAGGTGAATGGAGTATTGTATAATCATGCTATGATTTGCATATTAAGATAAATATGCTTGTTGGATAATCATACCATGCATATGCAGGATTGATATGCAATTGTTATACTTGTTGTTATAAACATGACAACATGATTATCTGGGATGTGTATGAGACCATCAAAGCCCTCGTAAAATCATATTTAGTCATAGTATTAAATTAATCATGATGCAAAACCAATTAGGGTTTGATTAGCCAATTGGTGTCTAGGCAAGTGGTTCTGGCAAGGTAAAGGGATTGAGATTTTTAATTGGTTCTGTTGTCTAACCTGGCCAATTCAATTGGTGTCTAAAGAAAGCAATGGGGGGACCCCCTAACCCCTTCCACTTACCTAGCCAATTTGGTCATATCTAAACCTTAATTTGTGAATGCTAAATGATTAAGTATACTATAATTTGCCTTCCTTCATGCTAAGCCAAATTAATATCAAAACTATAGTAGGTTAGTTATGTAACACAAGGTCTACTCTAGGGTTTGATATAAAATTTATCTTGGTGCACTTAATGCTTTATAACATGTTTGGAATTGTTGCTTTGTTGTGTAATACAAGGGCAACATTATTCAATCATGGCTATATAGAAATGAAGGGTCTGACTAAACTAAGACATTATAGTTTATTGTGTAACACAAGACTATAAGAGTCTTAGAGATAGTTTATTTGTTGAGAATTGCATGGGCTGCAATTGGAAAGGAAGTCCTACTTTTGAACTCATGAGTGTTTGTTGTGTAACACAAGGCACTCATGAGGAATTGGGATCTCAACCCCACTAAGGAAACTAGTAAGGTTTCTCGCTTACCATAAATTGAGGGTTATAGTATTCAAATAAAATAGTGGGAGACATAATTAGATATAAAGTTCTTATCTAGTTATGAATATCATCTTGAGTGGTTTGCTTATATTGTTCTTTAATTAAATATAAGGTATATATTATGGCTTCAAATTTGTCACTATGCGGCATCTTAGATGCCAACAAGTTAACCAGTTTCAATTATGTGGACTGGTTGAGGAACCTAAGAATAGTTTTGACTCAGGAAAAACTTTCGTATATCTTAAATTCTCTGGATCCTGAATCAATCAGAGAAGATGCATCCGAGGAGGAAATTGATACACACAAAATGTGGCAAAATGACAGTATAACTATCAGGTGCATCATGTTAGCCTTGATGAGTAATGAGCTTCAGAGGAAACATGAAGGAATGGAACCTCTGTTCATATTGCTCAATATAAAGGAGCTATGTGGAGAGCAAAGTAGGGCTACTCGATACAAAATATCGAAGCAGTTGTTCTGTGCAAGAATGAGTGAGGGTTCATCTATATAAAGCCATGTATTAAAAATGATTGACTTAATCACCCGATTAGGTCAATTAGGGTTTGTGATGGATTGTGAACTAAATCAGGACTTAATCCTGCAATCACTCCCAGATTCCTTCTCTTAGTTTGTTCTGAATTATCACATGAACAAACTGAATATTTCTTTGCCTGAACTGTTAAATATGCTGAAGACAGCAGAGAGCCATTCAAAAGGTGATAAGGCTCATCTTCTTCTCATTGATAGGAAGAAGAAATAGGTAATGAAAAAGGGTTTGAAGAGAAAGTTCAACCCTAAAAGGAGCATCTAGAAGAAGAAGAAAGCCAAGAAGGCTATCAATGATGGAGCCTATTTCCACTATGGCAAGCAAGGGCATTGGAAAAAGAATTGCAAGACATATCTTGCAAGTGTGAAGCCGGATGCAAGTGGAGCATCTAAAGGTTTGTATATGATACAAACAAATTTATCATTGAGTGCTTCCATTTCTAATTCATGGGTATTGGATACCACATGTGGGTCTCTTATCTGTAAATCTTTACAGGGACTCCATAGAATTAGAAGTTTGAAAAAAGGTGACTTCAAATTATATGGTGCAAGTGGAGAAGCCATATATGCTGAAGCTGTGGGCACCTCTCTTTTACTATTACCTTCGAGTAATATTTTAAAGTTGGAAGAATGTTACTATGTCCCAGATATTGTAAGAAACATTATATCAATACCCTTGTTATTATAACAAGGATTTGAGATAAATGTAAAGAGCAGTGGCTGGTCTATTCTTCATTGCAATAAAATATTCATACATGGTTATTTTATAAATGGTCTTCTGACCTTAGAACTCAATGATGAAATACTACTTGTTGATAACAAGAAGGGAAAGAGAGATAATATCAATGTCACTTTTCTTTGGCAATGCTGGTTAGGTCATATTAGTGAGCCAAGAATAAATAAGTTAGTTAAAGATAATTACTTTGACCCTTATGATTTTCAATCATTAGGAACTTATGAGTCGTGCCTCAAAGGTAAAATAACCAAGTCTCTATTCACTGGACATGAGGACAAGGCAATTGAGTTATTAGGTCTTGTGCATACTGATGTATATGGACCTATGACAACTCAAGCCAGAGGTAGATATTCTTACATCATCACCTTTATTGATGACTTATCTAGGTTTTGTTGTGTATCTAATGAAATACAAGTCCGAAGCCTTTGATAAGTTTAAAGAGTATCAAAGTATGGTTGAAAAACAAACTGGACATAGTATTAAAACTCTTCATTCTGATCGAGGAGGTGAATACTTATCTGGTGAGTTTCTAAACCATCTTAAGGACAAAGGCATAATCTCTAAATGGACCCCTCCTTATACATCCCAATTAAACGATGTGGCAGAAAGGAGAATCGCATATTGTTAGACATGGTACGGTCCATGATGAGCTTCATAGATCTTCCCATTTCTTTTTAGGGACATGCCTTGGAAACTGCTGTCTATATTTTGAACAGGGTACTATCTAAGTCAGTGATTAGCACTCCATATGAGTTATGGAATGGCAAAAGACCAAATCTTAAGTACTTAAAGATTTGGGGTTGCTATGCTTATGTCAAGAATAATTTTGGACATAAATTAAGTACTAGGGCTGACAAATGTAGGTTCGTTGGTTAACCTAAAGAGGGTGTTGGATACCGCTTTTATCATACTACTAAACAAAAGGTATTTGTTAGTATACATGCTACATTCTTGGAGCAAGAATTCATCCAAGAAAGAAGTAGTGAATCTACACTTGAACTAAGTGAAGAACAGAACCAACAACCTGAAAAATCTTCAAGTGAAATTCCTTAACCAAAAGTTCTTATATACCAAGAATAGCCACAATACACACCTCCTTTTCGAAGGTCAGAGAGGGTATGGGGAGCACCTCTTAAATATGGCTTTGTCATTGGGGATGACAATGAAGCCAGTATTATTCAGGATGATGATCTTGTGACCTATTCGAAAGCTATCGAGAGAAAAGACTCCGACAAATGGCTAAGTTCCATGTAGTCTGAAATGGATTCCATGTATTTCAATCAGGTTTGGACCTTGGTAGATTACTTGAAGGAATTAACCCAATAGGGTGTAAACGGGTCTTCAAGAAGAAGATAGGAGCAGATGGTCAAGTAGAAACCTACAAAGTCAAGCTGGTAGCAAAAGGTTTTAGATAAAAACATGGCATTGACTATGATGAAACCTTTTCACCAGTAGCCATGCTCAAGTGCATTCGGATATTGCTTGCTATAGCAGCATACTATGATTATGAAATCTGGTAAATGTACATCAAGACTGCTTTCCTTAATGAAAATCCTAAGGAAGAAGTCTATATGACACAGCTAGAAGGTTTTGTCTCAAGTGGGAGACCAAACCAAGTATACAAGCTAAAGAAGTTCATTTATGGACAAAAATAAGCATCGAGGAGTTGGAACATCCACTTTGATGAAACAATCAAGGAATTTGGTTTTGTCAAGAATGTGGATAAACCATGTGTATATAAGAAGACAAGTGGGAGTGTACTTATTTTCTTGGTTTTGTATGTGGATGACATACTTATCATTGAGAATGATATCCAAATGTTACAATCAGTTAAAACTTGGCTGTCATCAAATTTTTCCATGAAGGATTTGGGAGAGGCATCCTATATACTAGGTATAAGGATCTATAGAGATAGATCTAAAAGGATGCTAGGCTTATCCTGGTCTAGGTACATTGACTTAGTGTTGAAGAGATTCAACATGGATGGGAGTAAAAGGGGTTACTTATCTATCAGTCAAGGCATACATCTCTCTAAGAAAATATCTCCTAAGATATCAGAAAAAAGAGAAAGGATGGCTATGATTCCTTATGCTTTGACTATGGGATCAATTATGTATGCTATGCTATGTACCAGGCCTGATGTTGCTTATGCCTTAGGCATAGTAAGTAGGTTCCCAGCAGATCCTAGTGAGGATCATTGAAAAGTTGTGAAAAATATTCTTAAGAACCTAAGAAGGACTAAAGATATTTTTCTTATATATGGAGGATCAGAGTTGAAACTAGAAGGATACATGGATTTTAGTTTTCAATCAGATCTAGATGATAGCAAATCCATATCAGGGTATGTCTTCACCCTATATGGTGGTGCCGTAAGTTGGAAGAGTACAAAGCAACCAATCGTAGCTGACTCAGTCACTGAGGCAGAATACATAGCTGCAAGTGAAGCCGTAGAGGAAGCTGTCTAGATTAAGAAATTCATCATGGAATTGGGTGTGGTTCCTGAAATACAACCACCAGTGCCGTTATATTATGATAACACTAGAGCTGTTGCACAAGCGAAGGAACTAAGGTCTCATCATAAGTCCAAGCACATCCTAAGACATTTCTACCTCGTTCGAGAAATCATAGAAAGACAAGATGTTATCATCGAACAAGTTGATACTAAGAATAATATAGCAGACCCGTTCACTAAAGCACTACCTCAGTAGCAATTTGATCGCCACTTAGATTGTATAGGTGTATAGTATAAGGGTGATTGCTTTAGTGCAAGTGGGAGATTGAAAGAAAAGTATCCTAAAAGCCAATCTTTATAAGGGAATTTTTATAATCTTCCAACTCTTGTATGACATTATTAAATTAATGAAGGCATTTTATTTCATCATATTGTTGTATCTTAATTAAAGATTATGATGAACCCTAAAGGTTAAGGTAATGAAATTAGGGTTATGATGGAGATCATAATGGTGAGACCTAAGTTCCTATAAATCCTAATCTAAAATGTTCATAGTCGTTGGATCATCGATTCGGGGATCGATGCTTCTAGAAAGACTAGCTTATTCTTTATATGCTTGATGGAGAAGGTGGTTGGTCTCACAGCCACTTGTGTAGAGACACAAAACAAGGATAAGGGTGCTCATTAGGGTATGAGTTCACTGAACTGATCCACACTGAGACTATTTTATGGAAGTCTGACTACTTGTTAAAAGATAGTTCTCGTAGTATGAGTTGTGCAAGTGATCTTTAGACCTGAGATCACAATGGTTCCTTATGCACACTAAGCAATGTTTTAGTTCATACTCATTCATGATATTAAGTCATGTATGGGGTGTTCTCGGATATGGTGGAAGGTGTATGAAGGATATGAGTGGACCAACAAGGAATCGATCATTCCTAGTAAGAGGAATTATTATCCTAAGTGATCTTTTCGATTGACGACTCAAAAAGTCTTTGATCAAAGCTTGATGAGGTTAGAAGTGGTTTCTAATTAGTCATCAGTAGAGTCCTCGTTATCAAATTAAGAATTGAAATGACTAAGTGATAAGGTTTGACATTTATCCATGCGCATCACTTAATTGGGATAATGGGAGATCGAAAGATTGAATTGCACGGTAAATTTCTACTGAAGGATATTTTGGTACTTTTCATCAAATTCCTTATCTTCTAGGTAGGCATAACATGTTCCTAGACTTCAATCATGTCTTGTAGGTTTTCATGAACCAATTGGATTGGTTTCATGAGTTAATTCGATGGATAGTTCAAATTGGCAATTTAGGTCAGCTCAATTTGACCTAATTAGGTTAATCGGGTTCGATTGGTTCGAATCAGCTTGAACCTAAACCTACTACTGGCTAGATATAAAACCCAAAGGGTCACACACATTAGGGAGTTGACCAAGGAAGTCATTCATAATTTAATTAGGGTCATGGGATCCTAATTGGTTAGCTAGATTGCATACTAGCATGTGTAGGCTAACCCAATTCTTAACCCAAGTTGATATGGGTACGGTTGCTTGATAATTTGATTAACCAATTTAAGAGAGACTTAAATTGGGACATGTCTTAATTAAGGCAGCCTTTGTTAGATTTTATCTGACTTTATTTGGACATTTGATGCCACTTGGACTAGAGTCCAAGTCTGTTGGGATACTTGTGCGCAAGTTTGCACGCGCCAAAGAGGAAGGGAGCGCAGAAAGGACCAAGAGTCCTTTTGTAGATGAATCACTCTAGTTGATTCATGTGGACCCCTCTTGGCACATATCCCAATGCCTCCTAGGATTAGTTGACCGGTCAAAACATTGTTTGAATAAGCATGGAGATTGTGGGAAGGAACCGCGTGCATGAAGGGACGCACCCTTCATTTGGTGCATGGTCTGAGGTAGAGTCCTTCTACTATCAGGACTCTTCATATTCTCTGATGTTTGGGAATTGAAGAGGCACCTTTTGGCTTCCTAGAGACCAATACTTGCCATGTGGCAAGTTGGAATTAATTCGAGAAAATGAAAGGATGCAGATATAAGCCTTGGCGCATGAACATAATTATCAGATAAGATTTTTTAAACCGGATCACTTCTCTTCGATCTTAAAAAATCATATTGGATAAGATAGTGACTGGGCATATCACACACCCCTCTTGAGTCTATAAATAGGGGGCGGTATATTGAGTTTCATATTAGATTTCTATCAGAAGATTTGATGAGTGTCTCTCTCCCTCCCTCCTCCTTAAGACAAAACTTGTCTTTTTAAGACAAGGTTTACTTTTCTTACTAGGACAAGTCTTAGGTTTTAATACATAAGCCTAGTGTGTCCTATAGAAGGGCTATCCTAGATCCAAGAGTGGATTTGGAGAGTACTCAGAGCACCCTACAGGAGGGTAGGGTGTCCTATAAAGGAGAAAGTCCAGAAGGCTGTCAGAAAGAGTCCTATTCAAGCAAGCAACTGTTATAGGAGTTCTTCCTTGGGTTAATTCCTGTGTGGATCATCGTTGGAGGGCTTGCACTTGTGAGCCTAGTAGAAAGGAGTGGAAAACAGCATTCCAGGTATTCTTCATAACCCTTATTAGTGACTTAGTAATTGTACATGAAAAAGGGCATCTTGGGACTAGGGTTTCAAGCCGATCAGGGTTTTCATGTGTAAATTTTTGAAATCCAGTGTTCATTTATGCTATAAGACCCTAAAGAAACCCATCACAGGTAAGAAGTGCCTCCCTGCTGTTGGGAAACATAGATTGTTTCATTTATGTAATTTCAAGACTTTTTGAAAATTTAAATAGTGAAAGCTACAAGATTAATCAAATTAATCTAATCATGCATAAGATCTAATCTATAAACTACCTATAGCAGGATCATGACATGATAGTGTACATATAAGATATCAAATTGAAATATAAAATATACAAATCTTTAAGTATAGACTATATCTATGCAACAAACTTGATGCTGTAGACCATTTCTACAATACCCTGAATTTATAACACATTACCTTCTTGCAAGTGATCGATGATTGCCACTACTAGAAGGTTCTAGTAAAAACTTTGCAAGCCACACAATATGTCTAGCCTCTGCAGATAATCAACATAGGAGTACTATCCTAAGCAGTCCCCTCGGAGTACTAGCTCCCTGGAATCTCAATAGCTGATCACATTCTTCAAATACTAAGACACTCTAGAAACTATAGAAGCAACGTTTTGGAGGATAGGATTTGGAGGTGGAACTTGCTTCCCAAGCCTAGATAGCCTAGAAAATAGGCCCAAGAGATACTCTTTCTCCTTGAAACAAGCCCCCACACACCCCACTCTCACTTAAGTAAAAGACTTTTCTTTTAGCAAGGCTCTTTCTCTCTTTTTAGCTGTTCAACTTCCCTTCTCTTAGAAACCTCCTCCCATGCCTAGCAGTAGTCCAATAATTAGGCACCCAAGTGGTTAGGAAGGAGAGATAAGAGGAGTGATGAATGGAGAGAAAAGGAGAGAGATATGGGGAGGTTAGAAAAATAATTTGAATTCAAGATTCATGTTCAAATTTAAATTTGAATTCAAAATTCAAGTTTGAATTTGAATTCATAAATCTATTTAAAATTTGAATTCAAAATTTAAACTCAAAACTTTGACTATAGTACATGGATTAGGTCTAATTAAATTTTACTCAACTCGAGTTCAAACCAATCACATTTAGTTTTGATCCAAATTTTATAACTCAATCAAATTGAGCTAACTAGCAATCTAATTGCTAATTAATCCTCCAACAATTTACTAACCTTTAGTGAAGTTTTCTTGTCACAACATTTGCAACATTGATGAGTTGATACTTGGAAAAACCTTATGTATTGGCTCATCAAAGTGTCGACTCATTGAAGTATCGACTCAAGATTAACTATCAATCATATTGATAATTAAATCTTAAAATGATTTATAATTATTAATCAACCATCAGATCAGGTAGAAATTTCTATTATGTGTGATCCTATAGATTTGAACACTAAGCTGGTAGCATAGGAATACTTCTTATACCAATCAAAGTTACCATATAGCAATGATACCCAACGTCTGGATAGGTCAAAAGTTACAGAGCAACAATCAGGAACCTCTTGCATATGGTTACCATATAATTCATCCCTTTGATTCTCAATGCTTAAAATAAGTTTAAGGTTTAATGCCAACCCTTAACAATTCATTCAATATGTATCTCAACCTTACAAGTCCTATGACTCTTCATAAGAACTACCGTGGTCAAGGTTTTGCTAAATTAAAATACAACAAAACATTTACTTCAATATTTGGAGTCAATCTCATTTCGACTCACATATGTACTTGACTATACCCAGAAACCTTTCATTACTATATTAGAAATCCAAGTAGTCCAAGATCAAAGTATAGTGAGTTGCTTTCAAGTCACTATAGTGATCTCAGGTTTGAGGGATACTTATATCCATATCCCTTTGCAAGCAACACTTAACAGAAAAGTACTTCATAGGTGGGTCATGTTCAATGAAATGTCCTACACTTTACCTACATGCCATATCAGTATTTTTATACTCATTGATAAAGAGGACAACCAACTCATATGGCATACGATGACCTATATCGATACACTATCATCCTATAATAATATATCATTTGTTCATGAATAAGTTTAAGAACCACATGATAAATCATCTCTTTATCATATAATATGTAGTTCTAAGAACTTCATCATAAAAGAGTTCACTACTGGAAGATGCAATGTGATGAACTGCCAAAATAACTTTTATTGATAATAAGTCATATACAAAACCAACCATCTACAAGTTAGATGATTGGCATTAGGACACGATTCCCAACAACTCCTACTTAGAGTAAAGCCAATTGGAACAATATCTAATATCCATCTTTCATTTGTAATTATTGAACTCTTTGATTCTGAGAGCTTTAATAAATGGGTTGGCTAGGTGTTTTTTTCCATCAATCTTATAAAGGTTGACATCACATCATTCCATGATCTCTTGTACAAGATGATAATGATACAGAATATGCTTGGTGCACTGATGCGACTTTGACTCTTTCGGCTTGAGCTAATGCTCCAGTGCTATCACAATACAAAGGAATTAGACCATCAAGGGAGAGTCCCACTTCTAGCTCGCTAAGAAAATTCTGCAACTACATAGCTTCTTTTTTAGCATTAGATGCTACAATATACTCTACCTTGCAAATTGAGTCTACCATAAAATGCTACTTGGAACTTTTCCAGTAACTTGCTCCATTCAACATAAATACAAAACCAGACATAATTTTGCTATCATCTTTATCTAACTAAAAACTAGAGTTAGTATATCCCATAAATTTTAAGTCAGGTTCTCCATATATGAGCCATTAGTTCTTAGTATTTCTCAAATACATAAGAATTATCTTCAACACCTTCTAATGGGCCTCAATAGGATCAAATTGATATCTGCTCATCACCCATAGTAGAACGCCATGTCTAACCTTGTACATGTTATGGTCTACATGATAGACCCCACTGTTGAAGCATATAGGATTCTACTCATACGCTCTTTGTCTTTACGAGTTGTTACACAATCCTTCTAAGAGAGAGAAATTCAATAGTCTATTGAGAAGTAGCCTTAGAATTCTCCATGCTGAACCACTTCAGCATAATATTAATGTACATGGAATGAGACAATCCTGTAATCTTTTAGATCTATCTCTATAGATCTTCATCCCAAGGATATAGGAGGCTTCTCCCAAATCCATTATGAAGAATTGAGATGATGATCAGACTTTATTTCCTATAGTGCAGGGATGTCATTCTTGATTAAGAGAATGCCATCCATATATACAACCATAGAACCACTAGACTACTTATAAATGTAGGGTTGCTCTCCATTCTTAATGAAGCCACATGTTCTGATTATCTTATCAAAATATATGTTCCAACTCCAAGATGCTTGCTTTATTTCATAAATGGATCTTTGAAGCTTGCATACTCTAGACTCATATATGGATGTGAACCTTTCAGGTTGCATCATATATACCTTTTCATCTAGCTTTTAATTTCGGAAAGCTATTTGAACATCAATTTGTTAGATTTTATAATCAAAGTATATAGCCAAAGCAAGAATAATTTGAATAGACTTCAGCATTGCCATAGAAAAAAATATCTCATCATAGTCAATACCATAACATTGACGATATCCCATAGAAACCAAATAGGCTTTATAGGTCTCACCTGCCTATTTGTACCCCATTTCCTTTTGAAAATCCACTTGCACTCAATGGGATTTATCCCTTTAGGTGGATTAGCAAGTATCCATACGTTGCATATCTCCATATAGATTCCATTTCAAGTTTTATGGCTCCAAGCTACTTATCAGCATTAAACCTTTGCATGGTATCCATATAGGCGATCGGATCCTCATTGTTCTTATCAAGCTCAATAGGATTGCCATCCCAAACCAAGAAATCATAGTATTTATTTGGCTAATGTGGTACTCTACTGAATCTTCTTAATGGTTCCTCTACTATGGGCTCTGTGTTTCATCTAATCAAAGCCAATTCAATGATTTCCCTTAAATGTGTTGGTTTCTCTACCCATTACTAAGTTCAATTTTAGTGGTTTTGGTTCCTTCACTAAGGAACTCCTTTTCCAAAAAGGTAGTTCTAAGATTGTTGCCCGGATATGGTGCCCAAGAGGGGGGGGGTGAATTGGGTATTTAAAATTTTAAAGCAATATATGTGCTATCAAGTTTTAAGGTGAAGAGTGATAGTGCTTTAAGAATTGTGCAACGGAAGCAATGAAATAAAATGGCAATTAAAGAGCTAAAGAAGTTAAAGAGAAAGGCAATGCAAACACACAAGAAATATAGTGGTTCGGTGCACCTAGCACCTACATCCACTCCCCAAGCTCCACTTGGGAATTTTCACTATAATCTTTAGATTACAGCCGACTTGTTTTACCAGGCTCACAAGTCAAAACTTTACACACTTGTTTTGGCTTCGGGCTAACAAGCAACCCTAGTTGGTTTTATCAATTGGATCACCAACAAACCTTACTCACTTGTTTTGGCTTCGGGCTAACAAGCAACCCTAGTTGGTTTTATCAATTGGCTCACCAACAAACCTCACTCTAGTTTCAAATTCTCTTGAAACTAGCTAAAGACAAAAGAGTATGAATACAATGAACTAAAACTAAACAAACTCCTTTTGAGCAATAATAAATTCGTTGAAGCTCTTGATGGAGACTCTTCAATCCTTTTCCCTTGGAATCTTTGGACCTCACTAAATGCCAAACACTTGAATGTTGGATTCCTCAAAGATGGAAGACTTTTTGGCTAGGGAATCTCTTGGTTTTCTCACTCTTTTGGCTTGGAAGTGATTGAAGGCTTTGTACTTTGAATCAACACTTTTTCACTTTGTCTCCTTGTCTTTTTTGAAGTTTGGTGGAGGTTAAATACCTCATTCATGCTGAAACAACTCCACAAGACCGTTAGATTCAAAAATATGGTCGTTTATGGCCGTTGGAAATCAAATCAGAAGTTCAGAAAAACTAGCCGTTATGCCATGAGTCGACCTCATGAGTCGACCTCTGGATCAAGTGTCGACCTCATGAGTCGACCTCCAGTAAAGTTTAGGCAAAAGTTCAGAATACCATAGTTCTGCCCATTTGAATTCTCAGGCTATGAGTCGACCTCTGGTGTCGACCTCTGGACAGTTGTTGACCTCTGGTGGTCGACCTCTGAAGCGTGCCACTGAGACTTTGCCGTGCCGGCCATGCTGAACTTTTCTTTTTCTTCATGAGTCGACCTCTGGTGGTCGACCTTTGACAAGGTGTCGACCTCTAGGGGTCGACCTCTGATCTGAATCTTTCTGAAACTCTTGAGATTTGCGTGCCATGCTTGAGTTTCTTTAAGCCTTTATTTCTTTTGTCAAATATTTCTTAACAAGAAGGTCCATTATGAGAATTTTGATCTTGTCCAAGATAGAAGAGCTCATTTCCAAATCAGGTAAACTTAGTTTCATCATTGTCCTTTTGATACTCTTTTTGAATAACCTAAGTCCTGAAACTTTATCTTGAGATTAAACATTAGTCCAAACATATACTCAACCTTTTGTTAATCATCAAAACTAAGGAGTCAAAGCCAACAATCTCCCCCTTTTTGATGATGACAAAACCTTGAGTATATATGCAATTAAGTCCAAAAGCAAGATATAGCAATAATAAAATATTTTCACAGAATCCTTACATGCATGAGTGTATCATAAAAATTTACTTTTCATCTTCTTTTTGTGAAAATATTTTCAAGAGTTACCTTTTATTTACTTCTTTCTTCTTGTGAAAACATTCTCATGAGTCAAGAAAGGTAAGAATCATATAAACTTTACTACTCATAAGACGGAGATCTCATAAATACATATATTCTTTACTAAATTTGATCTCATAAAAACATATATACTTTACTACTCCCCCTTTTTGTCAAGAATCAAAAAGTTTATTTTTATAGTGAAAGATATATTAATGAAACTTATGTTCAATTATAATGAAGTATTTAGGTGCATAAAATACATGCTCCCCCTCAATTTGTTGATTCAATATAATAAAGTATTTTAACTTGAGGGTTTTTAAATGTTAAGAGCTGGTATCAGATAAAATGTCACAAAATGTCACAATATTGATAAAAAGTCACAAGATAGATAAAAACAAGTGTATACAGTTACAAAATTGCTTACAAAGTAGGCACAAAATACTGATACAACAGATCATACACAAGCAAACTAAGTACAACAAATAAAACTATGAGGCTACTCCTCATCAGAAGGTATGTCAAAAGATACAGGAGCCATGATCCTAGATGAGGATTTTGGAGTCCTATGAGAGGAACTCCGAGTCCTCAGAGAGGGACCAGACCTAGGGGTAGTCCTACGAGATCTATATGTCCTAGGTAAGGGCTCCACAGAAGTCGAGACAGAGGCAGTAGCTGAAGGAGTGGACGGATCAGTATGCTGAGTAGACTGAGCTGGGGTCTGCCTGCTGACTAGCTCATAAGCTGTGGGATCATCGATATCTGTCTCTGTATGCTCATCTATGTCATCCAGAATCCCAGTGATAGTCTCAAATAGTGACTCTGTAGGCTCAATATCAACTGGCACAGCTGTGGCTGGAAGATCTGAACTCTGAAGATCAGTGGAAGGAGGATCAGCTGAAGGGGGAATCTCTGGAATCAGCTCTGCAGGTGGAACATCAGAACGACCTGCTCCAGGCTGATCTCCATCACTGTCACTGTATCCACTAGAGTCATCAGCACCATCATCATCATCATCATCATCATCATGTGGAGGAGATACTGTCGGATCTGCAGTCCCTGATGGCAGTGCTACTCTCAATAAGCTGAGGATCTGACTGAATCCTGTATCCATACTAGCTGACAGAGCACTAATGCGAGTGTCTGTGTGTATCCATAGATCATGAAGCTCTTGCCGTACACCAGTGATCTCTGTCCGGACCTCTGAAATCTGATCAGTCACTCGCTGCTCGAAGTCCGATATCCTCACTGAAGTCCTCCGTGGTGTAGCAGTAATAGTAGGTGCGGGAGCTGATGAAGGTGGTGGCGTGAATGCCTCAGGCTCCGCAGTCTCTGTCTCCGGTGTTGGGCGAGGAGGTGTACCATGATCAGTAGGCCCTGAAGGCCCTGCCTCAGCAGCTCGGATCTCATCCTCCTCATCTGGCTCCTGGCCAGACTCTCGTCGTACCCATCGGTCACTGATCAATCGAAATCCCATCCTATGTAGGGATTTCTCTCCATAAGTATCTGTGTGCTGTAGCTGACTGAAGGGTATGCCATCGAATGAGACACCATGCTCTCTGAATATCTGAGTCAGTCCCATGCCGTACGGCTGAACGAGTCTCCTGTGAGAAGTTGCCTCACCCATCTGCTGAAGCATGATCCTGGGGAGGTTGATGGGAGTCCGCTGACTCAGGGACACCATCAACACCAGCTCACGCTCAGTGATAAAATCAAATCTCCCGCTCTTCGGAATCAAGATACGGGCGATGATGTGATGCAGCACTCTCATCTCCAGTGAAAGCTGGTTAGCGGCTACTGTGGAAATGCCGCTAACATCCTCACGCTCTAGGATACACCTGAAGGCGTGCTCTCTGTCGCTGATCGTAGTGGCAGCAGTGCCATGAAGTGGAATCCTCCAGATGCGACTGATGACTTCAGGTGTCACTGGAATCTCGATCCCTCGAACTATAGCAGACCATCCAACGCCATCAGTGGCCATGGATCCATAAAACTCCCTGATGAGGTCTGGGTAGAATCTCTCGGACATCGTACAAAAATGAACCAGACCTGCATCTCTCAGTACATCTCCAATGAAGAAGTGATGCTGATCCCAGAATGGAATATCCACATGCCTCCCACTAGCAATGCTCTTCCGGACTAGGCTGGCTGGCACTGGTGCAGGTGGCTCTGGGGTCGGCTCACGCTCATGTCTGACTTTCCTTCGCCGCTCAGTACTACCCTGTCCCTGTTCCAATCTCCTTTTCCTTACTGCCTGGTGTTTTCTCGGACCCATGTGTAAGGATGAGGGGTAACTTAGGGAGAAATGCAAAGAGGTAAGGCTAAGAGGAAAAGAGAGGGAAAGAGAGGTTCACGGATTGGGAAAAAGAGAAGAATGTGAAATGGGGAAATAGGGTTTGTGAGAGTGGAAAAAAATAGAAAATAAATGGAGAAAAAGTGAGAAACGGAGGGTAGAAACAAGTGTTTTCTATTAAAAAACAACCGGGATTAGAGGGTAGATAGATCCGAAGGCTTTCGGTTGTCCAAAATCAAAAGTACGGTCAAAAAGAGGGTTGAATCGAAGAAATGCAAGAGGAGAGGAGAGGATTTCCCAAAAGGTTGAGGGAGAAGGGTGGAAATCTACTATTTAGGGTTTAGGAATGTTGGAGGGGGACCACACGAAGGAGAGGAAAGAAAAAACTGGAAAACCAAGGCTTGCGGACGGGTTTTTAAAAAACAGGTTTCCGTTCAAGTGTCGACCTCTGAAAATTTTCAGGGGTCGACCTCAAGTGTCGACCTCCATAACTTAGGTATCGACCTCAAGTGTCGACCTCTGAAAAACTCAAGTGTCGACCTCCAACAATTAATTACTTAACATAAAATCCTGTAAGATAAAAAAAAGATAAAATTTAGAGAAAAAGCCTTTAACCATATTTGAGAATTTATAAATCATTTTTGAGAAATTTTGATGAAAATTGAAGAGATTCAAGCAAAAGGATCAATGACTCCCAGTTCTCTTCTGATCATACAAAATCTGTCTTCATTCAATGGTTTTGTGAATATATCAGCCAATTGATAATCAGTACACATAAATTCTAACAACACATTAGAGTTTTGAACGTGGTCTCTTATGAAGTGATGTCTTATTTCAATATGTTTGCTTCTTGAATATTGTACAGGATTTTTCGTTAAGTTGATTGCACTAGTATTATCACATCTTATTGGTGTCTTAGTTAGTTTGATGCCAAAGTCCTCGAGTTGTTGTTTGATCCATAGAATCTGAGCACAACAGCTTCCAGCTGCTATATATTCGGCTTCCACCGTAGATAGAGCAACCGAATTCTGTTTCTTACTGCTCCAAGAAATCAAATTAACTCCTAGGAATTGACAAGTTCCACTAGTACTTTTTTGATCAAGTTTACACCCAGCAAAATCAGCATCAGAATATGCAATTAATTCATATGATGACTCTCTAGAGTACCAAAGACCAATTTCGATAGACCCAGATAAGTATCTAAGTATACGTTTTACAGCTAACAGATGTGATTCTTTAGGGGCAGACTGAAAACGTGCACACATACAAACACTAAACATAATATCTGGTCTACTGGCAGTTAGATATAGCAATGAACCAATCATGCCTCTATATAATTTTTGGTCTACTGATTTACCACAATTATCTTTGTCTAATTTACATGAAGAGCTCATAGGGGTACCTATTGGTTTTGTAGTCTCCATCCCAAACTTTTTCAATATCTCCCTTGTGTACTTGGCTTGGTTGATGGAGATCCCCTCTTTTGTTTGCTTAATTTGGAGTCCGAGGAAGAAGTTGAGTTCTCCCATCATGCTCATCTCGAACTCACTCTGCATTAACTTCGCAAATTCTTGACAAAGATATTCGTTAGTAGCACCAAAAATAATATCATCTACATATATCTGTACTACTAGGAGATCATCATTTTTCTTTTTCAAAAACAATGTATTATCTACATTACCTCTAGAGAAATCATTTTTCATTAAAAATGAACTTAATCTATCATACCAAGCTCTAGGAGCTTGCTTTAAACCATACAATGCTTTATGCAATTTAAAGACATGATTAGGAAATTCATGATTTTCAAAACCAGGAGGTTGTTCAACATAAACCTCCTCTTCAATAAATCCATTTAAAAAGGCACTCTTTACATCCATTTGAAATAACTTGAAATCCATAAAACAGGCAAAAGCAAGTAAAAGTCTAATTGCTTCTAGCCTAGCAACAGGAGCAAAGGTTTCATCGAAGTCGATCCCTTCTTCCTGGTTGTAGCCTTTAGCAACAAGTCTAGCTTTGTTCCTAACTACAATACCATGTTCATCAAGTTTATTTCTAAAAACCCATTTTGTGCCAATTACAGAAACATTAAGGGGTCTTTCAGTTAAAGTCCAAACATTATTTCTTTTAAATTGATTTAGTTCATCTTGCATAGCATTAATCCAGTTACAATCTTTTTCAGCTTCTTCTATTGACTTAGGCTCTATCTGAGATACAAAAGCTAAATAATCAAAAACATTTCTAATAGAAGAGCGTGTACTTACCCCCTTTGATGGATCACCTATTATTAGCTCTTTAGGGTGTCCATGTGCATACCTCCATTCTTTAGGTAATGGTTTTGGTGAAGTTGCATTGATTTCTTGAATTTGATCTTGACTTTCTTGATCATCATCTCCTTTGGGCTCATCTTCATTGATTGTCAATTGTTCAAGTTTCTTTGTACCTGTTTCAACATCAATAGAATCTTCTTTTCTAGAGGATTTTTCGTTAGATTCATCAAACACTACATGAATTGATTCTTCAACCAGAAGAGTTCTTCTGTTGAAGACCCTGTATGCCTTGCTAGAAGTAGAGTATCCTAAGAAGATACCCTCATCTGACTTGGCATAAAATTTACTGATATTATCTTTGCCATTGTTTAATATGAAACAGCAGCAACCAAATACACGAAAATACTTGAGATTAGGTTTTTGATTTTTCCAAAGCTCATATGGTGTTTTCTTCAAAATAAGTCGAATTAAGACACGATTTAAAATGTAACAGGAAGTATTAATGGCTTCTGCCCAAAAATATCTAGGTAAATCATTTTTGCAAAGCATTGTGCGTGCCATTTCTTCAAGAGTCCTGTTCTTTCTTTCTACCACCCCATTTTGTTGAGGTGTCCTAGGTGCAGAGAAATTATGACTAATACCATTTTCATTACAAAAAGTTTCAAAATCATGATTTTCAAATTCAGTTCCATGATCACTACGCAAAGAAACAATAGTGAGATCTTTTTCGTTTGAAACCCTTTTATGAAATTTAACAAAAGCTGAAAATGTTTCATCTTTATGAGCTAAAAACATTACCCAAGTAAATCGTGAGTAATCATCTACAATTACTAGCCCATATTTTTTACCTCCCAAACTAGTTGTTCTGGTTGGTCCAAAGAGGTCCATATGCAATAATTCAAGGGGTCTAGTAGTAGATACTACTCCTTTAGGTTTGAAAGTAGATTTGGTTTGTTTTCCAAATTGACATGCAGCACAAATTTTATCTTTTTCAAAAGTGAGTTTTGGCAATTCTTTTACAAGATTCTTTTTGCTTAATTTTGAAATCAACTGCATACTAGCATGCCCTAGCCTACGATGCCAAAGCCAACTAGTTTCACTTGCCTTGGCTTCCTTAGCCACTAAGCATTGACCACTTTCCATGGCTAGATCGTCAAGATCAACCATGTAAATGTTTCCATGCCTAAGACCAGTGAACTTGATGCCATCGACATCTAGACTAGATACCATGCACAAAGACGATTCAAAAATTACTTTAAAACCTTTATCACAAAACTGACTAATGCTAAAAAGATTATGCTTCAAGCCATCAACAAATAATACATTATCTACATAAGCATTAGGGGTGATATGGATTTTACCAATTCCGATGATTTTGCCTTTTCCATTATCACCAAAGGTAACGTTTCCACCATCAATAGCAGCTAGTGATGAGAATTGCTTCACATCCCCAGTCATGTGCCTTGAGCAACCACTATCCAGATACCACATTCTTCTTTTATTTTTTGTTGCAAGGCACACCTGCAAAAATTGATCAAGTTGAAACTTTAGGTACCCAAGTCATCTTGGGTCCTTTAGGGTTAGTCAAATTGGTTCCTTTTAGAACCCAAATCCTTTTAAAGGTATTTAATTTCCTTCTATTACAAACATATGATTTATGACCTACTTTACCACATGCATAGCAGGTAATATTAGAAGATGCTGGTATGAAAAAGTTTTTGTAAAGTTTTTGTTGATTGTGTGGCTTAAATCCAAGTCCAGCTTTATTAAACACTGCATGTTGACTATTTAAAAGCATATTTAGTTTTTCTGAACTAAAAGTAAACTTTTCTACAAAAGGTTTTACTTTTTCTAACTCTTCCTTGTAATTCTTATTTTGAAGCATTAGTTCTTTATTTTGTTTCTCAAAGTTCTCATTAGTTTTAAGATTTCTATTATTTTTCAAGGAATCATTTTCTTTTAAAAGATTATCTTTATCATTTGTCAAAGTTTTTACATGTTCTTTTAATTTCTTGTTTTCTTGAGTTAAGTTTTCAATTTCACTTGAAAACTTTTCTGAATTTTTGGTAAGCTCAAAATTTTGCTTTCTTAATTTCTTATTTTTCAATTTTAATTTTTCATATTCCATTACTAAGTCATCAAAAGCATCATGCAATTCATTGAAAGTGAATTCAATTTCAGGTTCAGAATTTACCTCATTATCCTCGTTGGCCATGAAACATAAGTTGGCGACTACCTGCTGCTCTTCTTCACTGCTGGAGTCCTCACTCTCACTCCAGGTAGCCATCATGGCTTTCTTTCTCAACAACCTTCGACTCTTTTTAAGCAAAGGACAATCCGTTTTGTAATGACCTGGCTTCTTGCACTCGAAGCAGATGGGTGGATCCCTTTCTTTGTCTTTCTCTTTCTCCTTATTGTGATCACCCTTTTGTGGTCTCTTTTTGTAGAAGCCCTTCTTCTTTCTCATGAATCTTTTAAATTTTCTTGTAAAGAGGGCTGTCTCATCATCATCAGCTTCTTCTTCTGATTCATCACTTGACTCTTCTTTTGTAGTGGACTTAAAGGCTATGGCTTTCTTTTTCTTGTCATTGTCCACTGTCTTTTGCTTTAGTGAAAGCTCGTAGGTCATCAGTGATCCAAGAAGCTGCTCGAGAGGTAGAGTGTTGACATCTTTGGCTTCTTCTATGGCTGTAACTTTCGCATCCCATGAAGCCGGAAGAGACCTGAGAAGTTTGTTAACCAGTTCACCATTAGATATAATTTTTCCCAAACTCCTCATACCATTTACTATATTTGTAAATCTAGTATACATTTCACTTATACTTTCAGTTGGTTCCATCCTGAACATCTCATACGTATGAATGAGCATGTTCACCTTAGTGGTCTTCACTTGGTGTGTACCCTCATGGGTAACCTCAAGTGTATCCCAAATTTCTTTGGCGGAAATACAATTTGATATTCTGTTAAATTCACTAGGGTCAAGTGCACAGAATAGCAAATTCATCACCTTAGCATTTAACTCAGCTTGCTTGATGTCATTGTCATCCCATTCTTCTTCAGATTTCGGGGTGATAATGCCATTAACCAAGTGAGTGGGCTGATGAGGCCCTTTGGTAATTACTCTCCATATATGATAATCTACAGCTTGTAAATAAATACGCATACGAGTTTTCCAATATGTGTAGTTTGTGCCATTAAAGAAAGGAGGGCGATTTGATGCTTGTCCTTCAACTATATCCATTCCAATTGGGGCGGCCATGATCTTTCACTCAAGATCGTTGGACCTACAAGAGAGTACCGGTGCTCTGATACCACTTGTTGCCCAGATATGGTGCCCAAGAGGGGGGGTGAATTGGGTATTTAAAATTTTAAAGCAATATATGTGCTATCAAGTTTTAAGGTGAAGAGTGATAGTGCTTTAAGAATTGTGCAACGGAAGCAATGAAATAAAATGGCAATTAAAGAGCTAAAGAAGTTAAAGAGAAAGGCAATGCAAACACACAAGAAATATAGTGGTTCGGTGCACCTAGCACCTACATCCACTCCCCAAGCTCCACTTGGGAATTTCCACTATAATCTTTAGATTACAGCCGACTTGTTTTACCAGGCTCACAAGTCAAAACCTTACACACTTGTTTTGGCTTCGGGCTAACAAGAAACCCTAGTTGGTTTTATCAATTGGATCACCAACAAACCTTACTCACTTGTTTTGGCTTCGGGCTAACAAGCAACCCTAGTTGGTTTTATCAATTGGCTCACCAACAAACCTCACTCTAGTTTCAAATTCCCTTGAAACTAGCTAAAGACAAAAGAGTATGAATACAATGAATTAAAACTAAACAAACTCCTTTTGAGCAATAATAAATTCGTTGAAGCTCTTGATGGAGACTCTTCAATCCTTTTCCCTTGGAATCTTTGGACCTCACTAAATGCCAAACACTTGAATGTTGGATTCCTCAAAGATGGAAGACTTTTTGGCTAGGGAATCTCTTGGTTTTCTCACTCTTTTGGCTTGGAAGTGATTGAAGGCTTTGTACTTTGAATCAACACTTTTTCACTTTGTCTCCTTGTCTTTTTTGAAGTTTGGTGGAGGTTAAATACCTCATTCATGCTGAAACAACTCCACAAGACCGTTAGATTCAAAAATATGGCCGTTTATGGCCGTTGGAAATCAAATCAGAAGTTCAGAAAAACTAGCTGTTATGCCATGAGTCGACCTCTGGATCAAGTGTCGACCTCATGAGTCGACCTCCAGTAAAGTTTAGGCAAAAGTTCAGAATACCATAGTTCTGCCTATTTGAATTCTCAGGCTTTGAGTCGACCTCTGGTGTCGACCTCTGGATAGTTGTTGACCTCTGGTGGTCGACCTCTGAAGCGTGCCACTGAGACTTTGCCGTGCCGGCCATGCTGAACTTTTCTTTTTCTTCATGAGTCAACCTCTGGTGGTCGACCTTTGACAAGGTGTCGACCTCTGGGGGTCGACCTCTGATCTGAATCTTTTTGAAACTCTTGAGATTTGCGTGCCATGCTTGAGTTTCTTTATGCCTTTATTTGTTTTGTCAAATATTTCTTAACAAGAAGGTCCATTATGAAAATTTTGATCTTGTCCAAGGTAGAAGAGCTCATTTCCAAATCAGGTAAACTTAGTTTCATCATTGTCCTTTTGATACTCTTTTTGAATAACCTAAGTCCTGAAACTTTATCTTGAGATTAAACATTAGTCCAAACATATACTCAACCTTTTGTTAATCATCAAAACTAAGGAGTCAAAGCCAACAAAGATTGATGAACAACTTTTGTTCTTTAGGATGATAGAAGTAATATCCTTTGGTTTCTTTGGGATACCCAATAAAAAGGTATTTATCAGACCTAGGTCTGAGCTTATTCATGTTCAATTGTTTGACATAAGTCGAGTAGCCCCAGACCCAAAGGTATGAGAGTGTCGGCTTATGCTCTGTCCATATCTCATTTGGCATTTTATTAACAAACTTGCCTAGCACATTATTAAGAATGTAATAGACTAACTTAAGAGCATATCTCCAAAAGGAGACCGGCAAACTAGAAAAGCCCATCATGAACTAAACCATGTCTAACAAAATCTAATTCATCATTTCAGACACTGCATTGAGTTGGGGTGTTCCCGAAGGTGTCCATTAAGAGAAAATCCTATTTTCTCCTAGATATGTTAAAAACTTACTAGAAAGGTATTCTCCTCAATCTAATCGAAGAATTTTAATATTCTTTCCAATCCTTTTCAATTTATTTTTCAACTTCATTATAATATCGTTTGAGCATTTTAAATGACTTAGATTTATATTCATAAAATAGATATAACCGAACCTGCATACGTCATCTATAAACATGATAAAATAGTAATACCCATCCTTGGCACTAGTGTTCATAGGTCCTCATACATCATTATGCACTAGACTTAGAACCTCGCGCTCTTTCACCTTTTCTAGTAAAAGGTAACTTTGTCATCTTTCCAAGAAAATAAGACTCATAGGTTGGTAGTGATTTACAATCACTGACATCGTTGATACCCTCTTTAATTAACCTATTTATTCTATTCTTGTTGATATGATGTAACCTACAGTGCCATAGATAGGCATCACTAATAATCTTTAATCTAGGATGTTTGTTCGAGGTGTACATTATACTAACAGGTATATATATACCATTTCGCAATTATCCACTCATTACAATAACACCATTTAAAATGATATTAAAAATATTATTTTTTATTGATAGTTCATAACCATACATGACCAAAAGGCCTATAGTGATGATATTTAAAAAAAAAGATGGACAATAGTGACATAACTCAAAACAATATTATAAGAGTTGAAAACTATCTTGACGACTCCTAAAGCCAAGACTAGAACTTGACTTCTATCTTCCATGTTCCGGAATCTTTCACCGTCCTTAAATCTCCTACTAATTTGAAGTCTTTGCAAAGAATTGTAAATATGAATTGGATTTTTGGTATCTAATACCTAAGTAGTAGTATAACAAATAGAGAAATTATAAGGCATTATCATATAAATACCTTGTCCAGCAATCCCTTACTATTTTCTCTTCTTCGACCTATTCAGATTAAAGGAAGCAACGTAAAGAGGATAGTTCCTCTTCCAATGACCCTACATCTTGTAGAAAAAGCACTCTACCAAACCTTTTTTAGCCTTATTCTTTTTGGTCTGACCAGGTTGAGATGCCCTAGTATGATGCCCTGCTAAAGGAATGACACCCTACCAAAGAACCTTCCACTACATTCACCAACTCTTTATGGAGATAGTGATCCTTCTTATAAATATGTAGTAATCCTAGCAAACCATGGTAGTTTACTATTGGCCTCGTCATTCTATAATGATCAAGAAAGTCAAGGTCGGAAGAGGGTAAGAAATTTATGATCTCATCTTTCCCCAACTGCTCGTGCAGGATAGCCTATTTTATCCATGTGCTCAACTTGCTCAATCATTATAATACATGATTAGTGACCAATGCCCCTTCATGCATCTGTGCATTGAAAATAGCATGAGAAATCCTATGTCACTCAACATTATCAGGTGTGCCAAAGGATATTTTCAATACTTAAAGGATCTCTTGTGGCTACGATTCCTTGAACTTGCGACTGAACTCGTCATTCATAGCTACCCAATATAATGCATCACATAGTGGTCCGGTCAAAGAGGCACTTTTGATAATTGTCTTTGGTTGCACTATGAGCATTAAGAGCGGGCTTCTTAGGTACAGGATTTGTTATCATAAAAAGGATCCATTTATGCTCCTAGACTAACTGATCTTTCAATACTAGCTATCGAAGATGGGACTCATGAGCTTGTCATTGTCCAACAATGACTGGAGCGATAAATTGGTGGCCATTATTTGAAAAGAAAATACAAGACTAATTAGTACATGAATTATTAACCCTAAAGACTTGGAAATTAGTCTAAGGGTCCTCCCATAATTTTATACAGATTGGTAGCCTCAACCTTCAATCCAGAAAATTACATTAATTCCTTAGTGAGTACTAGAATCTTATAGACTACACAAGAGCCTATGGCTAGCCCTTCCATGTGCATCTAAAGTTAGGTTTTTAACCAATTATTTTACTAAACAGCTTATAGTAAACTATTTTGCCCAGGGTATCTCTTTAGTAGGCCTATGGGCCTTCTACTGAAAATCCTGGTTAGGCCCAACCATTAATATGACAAGACTTAATACTTCTAACTAATGAATAGCTGTTGCCTAGGTGGCGACCCAAGGGAGGGGTGAATTGAGAATTTAAAAATTAAGGCAAATAATGTGCAATTAAAAATCCCTTGCAAGTGGTAGGTGTTGTGACAGAGTAGTAAATTGCAGAAGCTAAGTAAGAATAAAGAAGCACAACACAAACACAAAATTTATAGTGGTTCGGAGCAACCCAGATCCTACGTCCATTACTCAAGATACCACTTGGAATTTCCACTATATTCACATATGAATACAATAAGATTGTTTTACAGGATCATAATCCAAAACCTTTACACTTTGGTTTTAACAGGATCACCAAAGAAAACCCAACACCCTTTGATTTTAAACAAGCTCACCAAAGAAACCCAACTTGGTTTTCACAGGATCACCAAGAACCGAACTTGGTTTTACCAGGATAACCAAGAACCCAACACTTGGTTTTTATCAAGTCTCACCAAGAACCTATTTGATTTTTTAACCGGGCTCACCAATAACCCAAGCAATTCAAAAATGAATTGAATTAAATGCAACAAAAATGACAAACTCAATTTATCGGATAGTTACCGGTGCAGCTTGATAGAAGTCTACTTGAATGCACTTGAATGAGCTTTAATTGCTTCAGTAGCTTCTCCAAAAATTGCTTCAAGCTTCTTATCAGAGTTGATGAAGACTTGAAGGTTGACTTGAATGCTCTTGTGCTCTCTTCTTGTTGGTAGGTAGGATATTCAATGAAGCTCTCTTTTCTTTGAAGAACTCTCTAAAATTGCTTCAAGGAAGTTCAAATCCTTCAAATATATGGTCTTTCATCACTTCAAGACAATTTTAGCCTTTGTAGATCTTTGGAAAGTGGTTTTTGACCATTGGAGCACTTTTTGGCATTCAAAAATAAATTCTAGAACTAGCCATTGAATACCTGAAAGCGATGTTCGAGTTGGCTCGGATTCCTTCGAGTCAGCTCAGATCCTTCGAGTCGATAGGTCGAGTCGCCAAATCCTCAATGCAGTCGACTCTTTGTCTCAGGGTATAAAACTTCACTCTGGACGAGTCAACTCTTGATAGCTCGGGTCAGCTCGAACTTATATCTTTGAAAAACTTGAACTCGAGGAGTCGACTCTTTTGATCTTTAGTCGGCACTTCTTCTCAGGTTCTGAAATCATCACTCTGGAAGAGTCGACTCATTGCACTTCGGGTCGGCTCGCTTTCTCAGGTCTTCAAAATTAGGTCTGGCAGAATCGACTCTTTCTGGTTTGGATCGGCTCGCCTGGCTATTCTCAAAAATTTTAAAAAAACTGGATGCTGAAGGAGTTGGCTTGGATAAATTCCAATCAACTCGGATTCATTGGAGTCGGCTCGATTGCCTTCGAGTCAGCTCGGATTGCTGTGTACCAGAATCCTTGCTGCGTGCCATGAGATGGAGTCGGCTCTTCAACATGCTGGGTCGGCTCGAGTAATTTCTTCAAGATTTTTATAATTCAACTCAAAGAAAAACTCTCACCAACAGTCTTACATTTTTCAAACATACCAATTCAAAATAATTCTAAGGCACACACATACAGAAGTAACCCTTTTTATATATTTTTTCCTTAGGTTCTTCTTTATAAAAATAACTTACAACACAACTCAAACAAGAAACAAAGGTGTAGGAGTTGAAATTTGAACAAATAAATCATCCTACAAAAACTTGTAAAACATATGAAGAGTTGTTAGAAATAAATGTACATGCTCCAGTGCTTGGTTATCATCAAAATCACTTAAGGGGTCAACAATCTCTCCCTTTTTGATGATGACAAAACATTGGGCATGAAAAATTCTTTACACTTTACATGTATAAAAGTATTTGAAAGTAAATATCTACATGTATTAGAGCTAACTAAATTTGTAAATAAGTGTCAGAGCTCAAGAGATGATATCATTGTATATCATCAATGTATTAAACATTTCATACTTCATAATACTATAATTCACACAAAACATGAAGTATCAGAGTTTTAAAAAAAAATTGATAGAATTAAGATCAATTTATAGAGCAATAGCAATCAAAGCATTAAGATTAAGTAGCAATCAGAGCAAAACCATTCAAGAGAATCTCCCCCTTTCTCTAAGTTTTAAAGCATTAGGTTTTTTAGAATACTATCACTTTTGTGCTCCCCCTTTTTCATTCTTTTTAAGCACTTTAAGAATAATTGGTAGGAAGCTCAATAATCAAAATTTTCATGATAGTTCAAACATTAATATTGATATTATTCTCTCATTCTCCCATTTTGATTGAACTATTCTCACATTCTCCCATTTTTCATTTCTCCCCCTTTTTGTCAATCAATCAAAAAGGTGATTTCAAATAAAGGTCAGATTTAAAATAGATTAAGAAAGTATTTAATATTTGTTCGAGATAATTTTACTTTCTCAAATTAAAAATTCTAATTAAAAATTCATCATAGTTGTATCAAAAGCATTAAAAGGATAACTCATCATAATAAAAGATCTTTCATTTCATTGATAAATATGCCATACAAAGTGAGAAAGAAAGTACATTCATATTATAAAAGATAAAAAGTAGAACATTAATAAAGTCAGAAGTACAACCAAAAGACTAACTAAATAAACTATTCTTCTTCTTCTTCACTAGGAGAAGAGAAGCCTACCTCTATAACCTTATCAAAGGTCTTAGTTTTCAGGGGTTTAAACCTTAAATCCCTGAACCTAGTTCTAACAGGGGCTCTAAAAGTCTTAGTCTTCTTGGTTTTGGGTTTCTTTTTGGTCTTAATAGGTTTAGGTTTAAGTCGATCAAATGAAGGAATAGGAGCAGGAGTCTCAAGTGATTTCTTGAAGATCTGTACAGGAGCATCTTCAATAGTGATTGTTTCCTTTTGTGATTGTAGCAAGATGCTGATTTCTTCTTTAAAATCTTCCATTTCCTTTTCAATTTTCTCCTGGTGAAGCTTCTATTCAGATCTCATTTCCTGCAAGCTGGCATTTACTGTATTCCTCATTTCATCAATTGCAGAATTCATGTGATATGTCACTAAATTTGAGATTGTTTCCATCTTCTTAAATATAAGGTTCTTAAGGTCAGATGGAGTAATCATTGTACCTTCAGATCTCTCTTCAACAGTAGTAGCTTCATCATCTTCTGAAGAAGTAACAGCAACCTAACTAGACACTTTCTTTATCCATATTCCTTCTTATAGTTTGTAACCCAATCTTTTCAGTGAATTGAAGGAATAAGTGTCAAAGTGATGCAGTGGCTTGCCTATTTCATTGGTTAAGTCAACTCCAGCTTCTTCAAACAGTAGAGTGAAGACCATATCATAGGGTAGGCAGGCTTTGACTTTTTTGGCTACTTCAATCATTTGAATCATCATTATGTAGGGAAGGTTGAGAGACTTTTCTTTTATCACATGTCACATAAAAGTCATATCTTTTTCGCTGACCCAGTCAAAGCGACCGGTCTTGCGAAGAAATATTTTGCTAACCATATTATGATGAAGCCTCATTTCCTTTGATAGTAAGTTGGCCTGAACATGTTGAATGGAGCTCACATCTTCTTTTTCCAAGAAGAGTTTTAGAGTGTGTTCTTTATCAGGTAGGATAAGCTCAGTGGCGTCGTCCGTTGGCATTTGTAGCAAGTTCCCAAACTTTTCTTCATCTATGATGATCTTGATTCCCTTAACAATTGATTCCAGATGAAATTCTTGAAGAACTATATTTTCATAGAAGATCCATACCAGTGAGGGGTAGGTTAAGATGTCCAAAGAACAAAAGTGCTTCCAACCCTGGCTTTCTATCCATCTTCCGATCTTCATTTCCATCTCTTCTAGAAAAGTAAAATCGATCCTTCTTCCACAAGTCATAGGCCAGTTGGCCATTGATACAATTTGTCCGGGAGGAGAAGGAGTTTCTTCTTTTCTCCTTTTTCTCTTTCATCTTCACTGCGTGCGCTTGATTCACCAACTTGAATAATCTTGATGGGGTACAGATATGGAATGATGCATTTCTATGAATTAAAGATATTAAATGATGATGAGGCAGATATGCATGCGGCTATTTTATGTAAAGAAGCAGAATTTCATGAAAAGGACATAAGGAAAACATGACTAGGAAGACATCCTATCAAAGCAATTAAGAAAATGGACCTTAGTGGTTAGGAAATTAGGGCTAGCTTAATTTCCTATTTCATATCTGAAAGAGATTTATAAAGATTGGTTATCCAGGCATTAATATTCTGAAATGAAGTAAGGAACACTCAAGATGAAGTATTTAAATGGCCAAAGAATTACTCTAGGTTTTAAAGCATCCTACATCTAATTCTTTGGCATAGTAGACCTTCATCTTGGAACCATGAGACCCGAGGATCCTGCACAGGTAGATGGAAATGTTAAAGGCTAAGATGGAAGATTGGAAGAAAGGAAGAGGAAAGTTAAGAATGGAAGTGTTGGCTTAGGCTTGGATTGAAGTAAAATCTCTTTGGCATCCTTTGCTTGAATCATCTTCAATTGTTGGCATGGAGAACTCCATTGTAGATGATCTCTTTTGGAAGATGGGAAGGTCGAAATTGGAGAGGCTTGAAGAGGGTTCTTCAAGGGTGGCCAAATGGGATTGGAAGAGGGATTGGTAGCTTGTTTGGTTAAGTATCCTGGGTCTCACACCTACCTTCTCTCAAGGGTCTTTGGCTAGCAAAGGAAGAAAGCTTTCTTAGAAAAAAATTTCATTTCATTCATCATCCCATTACAAGAGTATTTTAGGAGCTTTTATAAACCTTAAGCTCCTTTTCAAATTCAAAATACAACACCTTTCATGGAGAATATCATGGGGCATCCCAAAAAAAGTGGAATGGCCCTTTTACAAATTCAAACTCCTAATTTTAAGGTGGCATCCCATGAAGAGTGGAGCTTCCTTCAGTTTGAATTTGATTTGGGCAAAAATTCATGGGTGAGGTATCTTGTGATGTGGCTTGATCTTTCCTCCAAGTGGCATGACTTGTCCTCCAAGGTGGCATGGTCCAATGATGATTTGGTGCTCCAAGTAGTTGGTGAAGCTGGTTGCACTTAATCTGGCTTAATTTAAACCCAACTTCAAGTAGCTCTTGAACCCAACTCAATACAAAGCCTAATTGAACTCTAATTGAATCCAAATTGAAATAAAACATGACTCAATTATTCAACCTGACTCAATACAAAGCCTAATTGAACTTTAAAATCTAAATTGAAATAAAACAGGACTCAATTATTCAAATAAACACAAGTACAGGACTTAAATTCCTAATCTTCTATCCATATAGAACTTGGTATTAATTGAAGCCTCTTCCTGAGCCTGGTGCCCGCACTAATTCTTCTCGGGTAGGAGGAACTTGACCCTGTCGAGTAAGGATCAGTTTGACTGTGGTATTTTTCTAAGAGATCTGGGTCAATTTGTTGTAGATCCTCTCGTGTGATCCAGGAGTCTTCAGATTATGATCGACTTTGTCAATGAACCAGATAACGTTGATAACCTTTGTTCCTAGTAGTAATCACTTGGTCATCCAAGATACGTTCAATATTGTCCCTCCGGTCTGGTGGAATTGCTGGTGGACACTCAGGTAGGGTTTCCCTCTCAAAGGCAGGGAAAAGTCCAAAAGGCTCACTAGAAATTAATGTCGGTTCTTTAAATTCTTTCAGATCAAAAATATTAAATGTGGAGCTAATGCCGTAATCAGGTGGTAACTCTAACACATATGCATTAGATCCAATTTTCTTAATTATTTTGAAAGGTCCAGCACCCCAGGCATGCAATTTCTTCATAGTTCCCGGTGGAAACCTTTCAGGTCTAAGTTTTATCATGATAGAGTCCCCTTCATTAAATTCTTTTATTCGTTTATGTGAATCAGCCATATGCTTATAAACTTCATTACTCATTTGAATATTCTTACTAATTTTTTATGTAATTCTTTAAGATGCTGTGCATATAACTTGGCAGACTTAGATACATGTGCATGTGTGGGTAACGGAATGAGGTCGATAGGTCTCCTAGGTCAGTAACCATGGACAATCTCAAAGGGACTTTTACCAGTAGACCTATTAACCGAGCTATTGTACGCAAATTCAGCACGAGGTAGAAGTAAATCCCAATTTCCTAGACTCTCTCCAACAAGGCACCTCAATAAGTTTCCTAGACTTCAATTTACAACTTCAGTTTGTCCATCAGTCTGAGGGTGGTAAGCAGTTGAGAATTTTTGTTTTGTTCCTAGTAGGTGCCAAAGGGTCTTCCAATAATAGCTTGTGAAACAGACATCCCTATCAGAACAATGGTCTTATGTAACCCATGTAACTTGACTACTTGATCGAGAAAAAGCTTGGCTACCCTGGAGGCATCAAAAGTTTGGGAGCAGGGTATAAAATGGGCCATTTTCAAAAATCTATCGACTACTACAAAGATTGAATCGTGTTTTCTAATGGTCTTGGGCAGTCCTAAAATGAAGTCCATGCTAAGATCCTGCCATGGACAATCCGGCACAGGTAAAGGAGTGTATAACCCGGTGTTTTGTCTTTGATGTTTGGCAACCGCACATGTTCTACATCGGGCAATAATATTGGCTACTTGTCTCTTAAGGCCTAGCTAGTAAAATTTATCCTCAATTATCAATATGGTCTTGTTTCTTCCAAAATGGCCAGCCAAACCTACAGCATGGGTTTCCCAGATTAAAAAATCTCTCAAGGAAGTCTTTGGAATGCAAAGCTTATTTTTCTTAAAAAGATAACCATCTAAAAGGGTGTACTTACTGTGGTCACTAGATGGTCCTAATTTCAAAGCTTGGTAAACTTCACTAAAGTCTGGACAATTATCATATTCATCCGTAAGTCTTTCAAATCCAACGACTTCAGTGCTAATCGAGTTCAGAAGCAGGGCTTTACGACTTAAAGCATCGACTACCTTATTCTCAGTTTCGGCACGGTGTTTCAAGACAAATGTATAGGCCTGGATGTATTCTACCCACTTAGCATGCCTAGGATTCAGCTTCTTCTGGGAACTAAGGAATCTAAGGGCCTCGTGATCGAAAAACAAGACAAATTCATGTGGTAGTAGATAGTGCCTCCAATACCTTAAAGCTTGCACTACCACATAGAGCTCCTTATCATAGGTGGAATACCTAAGCTTAGCATCATTTAACTTTTCACTAAAGAAAGCTATGGGGTGGCTATCCTGGCTTAAAACTCCACCTATTCCTACTCCAGATGCATCACAAGCGACCTCAAAAACCTTGAAAAAATCAGGCAATCTTAAGATAGGTGCTTGTGTCATTTTCTTTTTAACATCTAGGAAGGCCCTATCAGCAGCATTGGTCCATTCAAATTGGCCTTTCCTAATGCAATCCGTAATTGGCGCAACTATGGTACTAAACCATCAAATGAATCTTCTATAAAAAGTAGCTAGGCCATGAAAACTTCGTACTTCATGAACATTTTTTGGCATAGGCCACTCTATAATTGATTTAATCTTTTCGGGGTCAGCAGAAACTCCATCAGGTGTGACAACAAAACCTAGGAAAATGACTCTATGGGTAAAAAAATCACATTTTTTGAGGTTTGCAAAGAGACTATTTTCCCTAAGAGCTAAACAGACTTGATTCAAATGGTCCAAATGATCCTTCTTGGTACTGCTATATATAAGAATGTCGTCGAAGTAAACTACGACAAACTTTCCTATAAATAACCATAGGACTTGATTCATAATCTGCATAAAGGTACTAGGAGCATTGGACAGTCCGAATGTCATTACTACCCACTCAAAAAAACCCTCCTTGGTCTTGAACGCAGTTTTCCACTCATCCCCAGGTCTAATCCTAACCAGATGATAGCCACTCTTAAGGTCAATCTTTGAGAATATTGTTGCTCTGGCCATCATATCTAACATGTCATCCAAACGGGGTATGGGAAACCTATATTTTGTTGTGATTTTATTAATGGCATGACTATCAACGCATATCCTCCAAGTGCCATCTTTCTTAGGGGTCAATAATGCGGGTACTGCACAGGGACTCAAACTCTCTCTAATAAATCCTTTCCTAAGGAGATCCCCTACTTGTCTTTGTAACTCTAAATGTTTGGTAGGATTCATCCTATAGTGTGGAAGGTTGGGTAGGGTGGCTCCTGGGACTAAGTCAATGGTGTGCTGGATGTCCCTAAGTGGTGGAAGTTGGTCAGGTAGGTCATCTGGCTTAAAGTCTTCTAACACTTTAGCCACTTCCTGAAGGCGTTCTTTCTGGTAAGGCTCCTGAATTTTCTTAGTGGTTAAAATCCAAACATGTATACCCTCAGTGAGCTCTTTCTCAATTTCCTTTTTAGTGATCAAATTGACTCCCGTTTTCTTTTCCTTTAGGTAGCTTGATCCTCTCTTAACAGTGTCCTTAGGTGGTGTTGGGTTGAACACAAACTTCTTTCCTAGGTGCATGAATGAATAGGAATTTGATCGACCGTATAAGGTCGCATCATGATCAAATAACCAGGATCAACCTAGGATGATACTACTCACTTCCATTGGTAAGACATCACACCATACTTTCTCCTGATAGGACTGTAATTGGATTTGGACTAGGCAACTATGTTTGATGGGAATTGAAGTGGAGTCTATCCAAGAAACCTTATAGGGATTTGGATGGGGAACTGTGGACAAGCCTAAAGTTTTGACAGCACTAGTGGATATGGCATTTACACAACTTTCACTATCTATGATTATTTTACATACCTTATCCCCTAACTTGACAAATGTTTATAGGATGTTAGTCCTACACCAATCCTCCTGTGTCACAGTGTGGGTAAGGATGCATCTAACTACTCCCAATAGATCAGGCTCTATTTGTTCTTCGTCACCTTCATACTCCTTAGCCAAATTATCCTTAGCATGATATACTTCCTCAACATTATCACCTAGGGGTTCTTTGGGTTCAGATTCACTTTCTTCTAATTCTCCTATGTGTAAGGCCCTAGTTGGACAATTGCTAGCATAATGACCTAACTTATGACATCTGTAGCAAGCAACATTAGGGTTTGGAGTCTTTTGAACTTCTGGTGCTTTACCTCTATCATCTCTACGGGTCAGAGGGGTGCTAGGGTTGGGTCAGCTGGGTCACATTTGATTCGATCCTGGCTACTGACTAGGTGCACTAGTTCTACGGGGTTCGGGTCTGCGATAAATTGGTCCCCTATGAAATATCTCGGCATCTCGTGTTACCTGGTAAGCTAGCTCTAAGTCATGGACTTCTCTCAAAAATAACTCCTTCTAGATCTCTTCTCTCAATCATGCCCTAAACCTAGGCAAAGTAACTGACTCGGACTCATCTACATTGCATCTCATCATAAATTCGTCAAACTTTGTAATGTATTCAGCTACACTCTTGGTTCCCTGGGTCAATCTCTGTCACTGGTCTAGAAGTCTCTAGTGGTAGGACATAGGAAGGTATTTCTCTCAAAGCCTAAGTTTCATTGCCATCCAGGTTACTATGGGAGCATCACCCCTTTGTTTAATGAACCTCTCGACATTTCTCCAATAAAGCCTAGCCTGATGAATTAACCTAGGCTTTGCGAACTTGCATTTTCTCTCCTCCATCATGTCATACCAATCAAAGTACTGATCCATCTCTCCCTCCCAATCTATATAAACCTTAGGACCCAGATTTCCATCAAATGTTGGTGCTTCCAACCTAATACTCCTAAGGGTTCGCTCATCACAGTCTGTCTGATCCTAATTATATCTCCTAGGGTTTGGCTCATAGACTGGATCATGATGTGCTATCCTAGGATTCGGATCATGGACTTGATCAGGATTGGGCCTCCTAGGATTTGGCTCGAAGAAATGGTCTTGATGAAGAGCCCTTCTAGGGTTGATGGGTGTTTCAAACTCAGGTCCAGGCTCTAACTCATTTTGGACTTCATGATTTCCTCCAAGGGTACGAGCTTCTAATCAATCAAGTCTAGCAGTGATGTGGGTTATCTGATCAGTCAAGTTTTGATTGGTCTGAGCTAATTGATCAGTTATGTTTTGGTTCAGCCTGGTCATTTGGTCATTCAAAGATTTCATTAGACTCTAAAAGATTTCATTAGACTCTCAAAGTTTTGTTCCATGGTTACACTAGATTGGGCTTGGGCTTGCTGATAAGGTGCTCCTGATCTAGTTGCCATGCACACTGACTCAACTCAAACTAGGGGTTTTGCTGGACCTAGAGTACAAATCAAATGTAAGGTCAAATTGACAATCCGGGTTGTAGTAACTTGGCACCTGGCCAGATAAGTGTAAGGTTAGTGGAGGTTCCTCTTTGCTTGCCTTAGACATCAATTTGAAATTGGCCAGATAAGCGAACCAACCCACTTTCCTTCGGGCTCTTATCCCTGAACCACTTGCCTAGACACCAGACACAAGCACACACAAACAGGGTGTCAAAGTTGGCTTGACACTTGACTCGACTTGACCTTGTGGGTGTCCCTAGCTCACTAGAGCAATTAGATGTCTAATCTGTTTTAATTAGGGTTGGGCTCGTTATGCAAGTTGGTGATTTTTGGGCTAGGGACAGGTGATGAAATCCTGACCCTATGTCAATTTGATGCCCTTAACTTGTTTTTATCATGAAATGAATGCAATAAGCATATGGATCCAAATTTTAGGTGCAGAAATTAGTGTGTTGCAGTTCTGATGTAGGGCAGAAAAGTGACGTGTATCAATCTCATAAAAATTTGAAAAAATCACAAAACACTTCTAACTTGTATGGGATATACCATATGAAAGGAATTTTAAAGATAAAATCTATACTATGCTGAGCAGATACTAAAAGTTAGATAATGTAAAAAGAACATAACATAACAGTAGAAATTTCAGTAATAATGATGGAGTGCGGGAAATTTCAATTTTTTTGTGATTTTTTTCCAAAGATAAAATTTTGCATGCTTATAACTAACATAATATAAAGTATGAAAAAAATTATTTCAACAAAAAATTAACTACTTTCATTCAGACTTTTATGCAAATCACAGTCAGCCTACTCAGAAATACAGCAAGCAGAATTTAAATAAACAAAGGTATTTGCATACCAAACTTCGACATAATGATTCACGTCTGGCCAGGGGCTCATTATTCCCATGGGTCGTGACAGTGTACTGGTATACACCTGCTCAGGAGGCGTGAATCTTAGATCTAGATTGGATTTATAAAGAAAACTATGTAGTAAGTATAAATGCTATGCATGCAGAAATTTCAGCAACCCACCTAAATGCATAAATTCAAAATTAACCCTAACCTACCATGCTCTGATATCAAAATGATGGGGTACGGATATGGAATGATGCATTTCTACGAATTAAAGATATTAAATGATGATAAGGCAGATATGCATGCGGCTATTTTACGTAAGGAAGCAGAATTTCTTGAAAAGGACATAAGGAAAACATGACTAGGAAGACAACCTATCAAAGCAATTAAGAAAATGGACCTTCGTGGTTAGGAAACCACACAGGTTAGGGCTAGCTTAATTTTCTATTTCAGATCTGAAAGAGATTTATAAAGATTGATTATCCAGCCATTAATATTCTGAAATGAAGTAAAGAACACTCAAGATGAAGTATTTAAATGGCCAAGGAATTACTCTAGGTTTTAAAGCATCCTGCATCTGATTCTTTGGCATAGTAGACCTTCATCTTGGAAACCATGAGACCCGGGGATCCTGCACAGGTAGATGGAAAAGTTAAAGGTTTAGATGGAAGATTGGAAGAAAGGAAGAGGAAAGTTAAGAATGGAAGTGTTGTCTTAGGCTTGGATTGAAGTAATCTCTCTTTGGCATCCTTTGCTTGAATCATCTTCAATTATTGGTGTGGAGAACTCCATTGTAGATGATCTCTTTTGGAAGATGGGAAGGTCGAAATTAGAGAGGCTTGAAGAGGGTTCTTCAAGGGTGGCCGAATGGGATTGGAAGAGGGATTGGTAGCTTGTTTGGTTAAGTATCCTGGGTCTCACACCTACCTTCTCTCAAGGGTCTTTGGCTAGCAAAAGAAGAAAGCTTTTTTAGAGAAAATTTTCATTTCATTCATCATCCCATTATAAGAGGATTCTAGGAGCTTTTATAAACCTTAAGCTCCTTTTCAAATTCAAAATATAACACCTTTCATGGAGAATATCATGGGGCATCCCAAAGAAAGTAAAATGGCCCATTTACAAATTCAAACTCCTAATTTTAAGGTGGCATCCCATGAAGACTGAAGCTTCCTTCAGTTTGAATTTGATTTGGGCAAAAATTCATGGGTGAGGTATCTTGTGATGTGGCTTGATCTTTCCTCCAAGTGGCATGACTTGTCCTCCAAGGTGGCATGGTCCAATGATGATTTGGTGCTCCAAGTAGTTGGTGAAGCTGGTTGCACTTAATCTGGCTTAATTCAAACCCAACCTCAAGTAGCTCTTGAACCTGACTCAATACAAAGCCTAATTAAACTCTAATTGAACCTAGATTAAAATAAAACATGACTCAATTATTCAACCTGACTCAATACAAAGCCTAATTAAACTTTAAAATCCAAATTGAAATAAAACAGGACTCAATTATTCAAATAAACACAAGTACAGGACTTAAATTCCTAATCTTCTATCCATAAAGAACTTGGTATCAATTGAAGCCTCTTCTTGAGCCTGGTGCCCGCACCAAATCTTCCTTTTAGATCTTCGTGGAGCCATTGCAATGGAATTTGAGAAAACAAGGATTTAGGGAATGGATTTTGGTAAAGTTTCCTAGTGGAGAGAGTGTGCTTGAAGTGAAAATAGAAAGAGTTAAGTTCAAGAAAGGATTACACAAAACTATTTAACCAGCAAATTCCCGACTTTCGAGTTGGCTCGCCCAACCCTAGAAACATCCGAGTCTTCTCGGCTAGAGCGAACTCAGAAAAATCAAAGCACCGAGTCGGCTAGGAAAAATTTTAGGTTTACCTAGTCGGCTCGACCAGAGTGAGGGAAAAAAACTCAAACATTTGAGCTGGCTCGACTAGAGCAAAATTGCTCGAGTCGACTCAAACAAAAACTTTCCACAAAAAATAAAATGATTCAGAAATTGATTTCGATCGAATAAAATTTCAAGGAAAGATGTTCAAAAATCATGGATAATTATAGAAGGATTTCTTGATAATTTATCCTTAATCTCAAAGGAAATCAGGTTAAAGAAATCTAGAAAGGATTACAAAGCCCTAATTCTCCTCTAAGCAATTCAAATCTATCTTGATTTTGTGGCTTAGTGAAAATGTCAGCTAATGATTTTTCAGTTGGAATAAATTCTAATTCAATATCACCATTCAAAACATGGTCTCTAATAAAATGATGTCTAATCTCTATGTGCTTGGTCCTAGAATGCTGAATAGGATTCTTGGTTAAATTTATAGCACTTGTGTTATCACATTTGATAGGAATTTTGCATTGTGTAACACCAAAGTATTCTAGTTGTCTTTTAATCCATAACACTTGTGCACAATAACTCCCTGCAGCAACATACTCTGCCTCAGTAGTAGATAGTGCTACCGAGTTTTGTTTCTTGCAGTGCCATAAGATTAAATTCATCCCTAGAAATTGACATGTGCTGCTAGTGCTTTTTTTATCTACTTTACAACCAGCATAATCAGCATCAGAAAATCCAATTAAATTTAAAGATGATTCTTTTGAAAATCAAAAACCTAGATTACTTGTACCTTTTAAATATCTTAGTATTCTTTTAACAGCAAGCATATGTATTTCTTTTGGATTGTATTGAAATCTAGCACATACACATACACTATACAAGATGTCTAGTCTACTTGCAATTAAATATAATAAGGATCGATCATACCTCTATATAGCTTTTGGTCAACATTGGATCCATTCTCATCTTTGTCCAATTTGCAGGATGGGCTCATAGGTGTGCTCACTTGTTTGCTCGTCTCCATACCAAACTTCTTGATTATTTCTTTGGTATATTTGGCTTGGTTGATGAAGATTCCTTCCTTTATTTGCTTTACTTGAAGTCCAAGGAAGTAATTGAGTTCACCCATTAGGCTCATTACAAATTCTCCCTACATTAGCTTAGCAAATTCTTTACAAAAACTTTCATTAGTTGCACCAAATATAATATCATCAACATAAATTTGTACAACTAATATATCATTATTTTTCTTTTTGATGAAAAAAAAATTATCAACATTTTCTCTTGAAAAATCATTTTTAATCAAGAATGTGCTAAGTCTATCATACCAGGCTCTAGTGGCTTGTTTCAAACCATATAAAGCTTTATTGAGTTTAAACACATGGTTTTGAAAAGCATGATTTTCAAAACATGGTGTTGTTATACAAAAACTTGTTCGAAGTTAAAACCGTTCAAAAATGCACTTTTTACATCCATTTGAAAATATTTAAAATTCATGTAGCAAGCAAATGCAAGAAGTAATATGATGGCTTCTAGTTTTACTACGGGTGCATAAGTTTCATCAAAATCAATACCTACTTCTTGACTATATCCCTTAGCCACTAATCTAGCTTTGTTCATCTAGTTTATTCCTATAGACCCATTTGGTTCCTATAATTGGGTGGTCTTTAGGTCTATCAACTAATGTCCAAACCTTATTTTTTTCAAACTGGTTCAATTCGTCATGCATAGCCATCATCCAGTTTGGGTCACTTTCAGCTTCTTCTAAAGTTTGGGGCTCTATTTGTGATACAAAGGCTAGGTAATCATGTATAGTCCTATGTGCAGACCTAGTCCTAATACCTTGTGAAGGATCACCAATAATTAATTCTTTAGGATGGAAAATAGTATACCTTCATTCTGTTGGTAGTTCGATATCATCCTTACTTACCATTTCTTCTCCTTCAATTGGTCTTTCTTGTATGCTCATGTCTTCCAACTCGTTTTGTATTGTATCAACATCATTATCTATACACTCTTCTTGCTTAGAAGGTGAAGGGTTAGTTTCATCAAAAATAACATGCATAGACTCTTCAATAGTAAGAGTCATTTTATTAAAAACCCTATATGCTTTGCTATGTAATGAATAACCAAGGAAAATTGCTTCGTCAAATTTAGCATCGAATTTTTCTAGATTATCTTTACCATTGTTAAGCACAAAGCATTTACAACCAAATATATGAAAATAATTGATATTGGGTTTCTTTTCATTCCAAAGCTCATAGGGGGTTTTCTTCAAAATAGGATGGATCAAAACGTGGTTTAAAATATAACAAGCAGTGTTCATCGCTTCTGCCCGAAAGCACCTTAGAAGATTACCTTCACATAACATTGTTTGAGCCATTTCTTTCAAAGTCCTATTTTTCCTCTCTACAACACCATTTTGTTGTGGTGTTCTAGGAGCGAAGAAGTTGTGATCAATGCTGTTTTCAGTACAATAATCATCAAAAAATAGATTTTCAAATTTAGTGCCGTGATCACTCCTAATTGAAATTATTGAAAGATTTTTCTAATTTGAAACCTTTTTGTGAAATTTTCGAAATACTTTGAAGGTTTCATCTTTGTGAGCAATAAATAAGATCCATGTAAATCTAGAAAATTCATCTACAATCACAAGGGCATATTTCATACCTCCTAGGCTTGTGGTCCTAGTTGATCCAAATAAGTCCATGTGAAGTAGTTCTAGAGGTCTAGTGGTTGAAATCATATTTTTGGATTTAAATCTCTCCCTAGTTTGTTTATCCATTTGGCATGCATCACAAACATGATCAAAATCAACTTTAAACTTAGGCATGCCTCTAACCAAATTTTTGGAAATTAACTTTGCAATAGTATGCATGCTAGCATAACCTAATCGTCTATGCCATAATAAACAAGACTCCTTGATCTTAGCATTCATTGCAACTAAACTGGAACTACTTGATATGGCAAGATCATTTAGATCTACCATATAAATATTTCATAGTCTATGTCCAATGAATTTACTACCAGATTCAAGAGAGTTTGTTACTATACACATTGAGGATTCAAAGATAACCTTGAAACCCTTATCACAAAGTTGACTAATACTCAATAAATTGTGCTTCAATTTATCTACTAGCAATACATTTTCAATGAAAGTATAGGGGGTTATTTTGATCTTACCAATTCCGATTATTTTTCTCTTGCCATTGTCTCCAAAAGTAACTATACCTCCTTCTTTTATTTCCAGGATGATGAATTGTTCTTTGTTACCTGTCATATGCCTTGAACAGCCACTATCAAGATACCATCTTTTTTTCAATTTCTGGGCTATAAGACATTCTTGCAAGAAAATCAAGGAGTTCTTTTAGGTACGCAAGCTAACTTGGGTCCTTGCAGGTTAGCAGAGGTGGTTCCTTTGGGAACCCAAATCTTTCTTAATTTAATATAGACATTTCTAATGATGTTGCAATTAAGAACTTTATGTCCTATCTCTTTTCAAACAAAACTTCTGATTCTAGAATTTTGAAAAGATTCATGCTTTGAAATTCTAGATGCATGAGATGCAGAAATAGCAGGTTTTGTAATTGAATTTTTTGGAACATACAAAGTAGCTTTTGAAATTGAAGTAGAACCTTTTGTTACAATACCCTTTTGAGAAGTAAGCTTGGGAACAAAATCTTTTTTTTTCACAAATGTAGTTGCTAAAATATAATTTGAGTTTGAAGCATTAAAACTATTCCAGCTTTATTACCAGAAATTCTTTGATCTTTAAGAATTAACTCAAGCTTGTTAGAAGATAAGGTTAACTTTTCAACAAGTGGCTTGAGTTTTTTAACCTCCTTTTTTAGCTCATTGTTTTCTTTCAACAAAACATTATTTTTATCTTGAAATTAACTATTCTCAAGTTTTAAAACATTATATTTATCAAAAAATATATGAAGTTCCTTTTGCAATAAAGTATTTTTTTCTGAAATTTTCTCTTTTTCTTTGAGTAAAGAATCATTGATATGCTTTAATGATCTAATATTTACTCCTATCTTTTTAAATTTAGATAAGAGATCATGAAATGCAGAAATTAACTCATCAAATGTAAATTCAATTTGAGATCGGGGGAAGTTACCTCATCCTCGAGACCAATTGATATAAGTTAGCTATTTTCGTGATCTCTTCTACTTCAGTTGAAGTGGAGTCTTCACTATCGCTCCCCATGGCAACCATCACTTTCTTTTTCCTCTTTGAAGAATTTTTTTAGTAGTGGGCAGTCTGGACGAATGTGCCTCGGTTTCTTACATTCATAGCAGGTGGGGACTTGTTCCTTTTCTTTATTTGTCCTAGTCCTTTTCTTTTGAGTGTTATCCTTGTTTATAGAATTTTTTGTTAAATCTTCTTTTCTTCTTTTCCATAAACTTTCTGAATCTCCTCATAACCATTGCAATGTCTTCATCTTCAAGATCGTCTTCGGAGGAGGTAGAGTCATCTTCCATTTCTTCGTCATCCTTTGATTCCAATGTAGCCTTAAATGCAATTGTTTTCTTCTTTTTCTGATCATCATCCGTTCTATGCTACATGGCTAATTCGTGTGTGATGAGAGAACCCATTAGTTCATTCATGGATAGAGTGTTCAAATCTTTAGCTTCTTGGATAGCAGTAACTTTAGGGTCCCATTTGTCAGGAAGTGATCTCAGTATCTTTTATACCAAATCAGCATTTGAGTAAACCCTGCCAAGACTTTTCAAACCGTTAATAATATCTGTAAATCTAGTGTACATGGTAGAGATATTTTTATTAGGCTTCATTTTAAACAATTCATAATTGTGCACTAAAAGATTAATCTTTGAAGTTTTCACTTGAGATGTTCCTTCATGGGTCACCTCAAGTTTATCCCAAATTTTCTTTGCTGAAGAGCAAATAAAAATTCAATTGAACTCATTTGAATCCAAAGCACAGTACAGCAAGTTCATGGCTTTAGCATTCAATTCCCCAAATTTCATATCATGTTCATCCCATACCTCTTCAGGCTTAGGGACATCCATGCCATCAATTTTAATCACTGGAACATGTGGCCATTTAAGAATGACCTTCCATAATTGAAAATCAATAGCTTGAATATAGATTTTCATTCTTGCTTTTTAATAAGAATAATTTGTGCCTGTGAAGATTGGAGGTCTATTAGTTGACTAGCCTTTGGCCAAAGATGTACTCATGGGATGAGCCATCAATCTTTACTCTAGTATAATCGAGATACTGTTCTGATACCAGTTGTTGCTTAGGTGGCTACCCAAGAGGGGGGTCAATTGAGAATTTAAAAATTAAGGCAAATAATGTGCAATTAAAAATCCCTTGCAAGTGGTAGGTGCTGTGACAGAGTAGTAAATTGCAGAAGCTAAGTAAGAATAAAGAAGCATAACAAAAATACAAAATTTATAGTGGTTCGGAGCAACCCAACTCCTACATCCACTACCCAAGATACCACTTGGGATTTTCACTATATTCACACCCAAATACAGTAGGATTGTTTTACAGGATCACAATCCAAAATCTCTACACTTTAATTTTAATGGGATCACCAAAGAAAACCCAACACCCTTTGATTTTAAACAGGCTCACTAAAGAAACCTAACTTGGTTTTCATAGGATCATCAAGAACCTAACTTGGTTTTACCAAGATCACCAAGAACCCAATACTTGGTTTTTATCAAGGCTCACCAAGAACCTATTTGGTTTTTTAATCGGGCTCACCAATAACCCAAGCAATTCAGTAATGAATTGAATTAAATGCAACAAAAATGACAAACTCAATTTGTCAGATAGTTACCAGTGCAGCTTGATAGAAGTCCACTTGAATGCACTTGAATGAGCTTTAATTGCTTCAGTGGCTTCTCCAAAAATTGCTTCAAGCTTCTGATCAGAGTTGGTGAAGACTTGAAGGTTGACTTGAATGCTCTTGTGCTCTCTTCTTGTTGGTAGGTAGGATATTCAATGAAGCTCTCTTTTCTTTGAAGAACTCTTTAAAATTGCTTCAAGGAAGTTCAAATCCTTCAAATATTTGGTCTTCCATCACTTCAAGGCAATTCTAGCCATTGTAGACCGTTGAAAGTGGTTTGTCACCATTGGAGCACATTTTGGCATTCAAAAATAAATTCTAAAACTAGCCATTGGATATATAAAAGAGATGTTCGAGTCGGCTTGGATTCCTTCGAGTCGACTCAGATTCTTCGAGTCGATAGGTCGAGTCGCCAAATCCTCAGTGCAGTTGGCTCTTTGTCTCAGGGCGCAAAACTTTACTCTGGACAAGTCGGCTCTTGATAGCTCGTGTCAGCTTGAACTTGTATCTTTGAAAAACTTGAACTCGAGAAGTCGACTCTTTCGATCTTTGGTCGGCTCTTCTTCTCAGGTTCTAAAATCATCACTCTGGAAGAGTCGGCTCTTTGCAGTTCGAGTCGGCTCACTTTCTCATGTCTTCAAAATTAGGTTTGGCAAAACCGGCTCTTTCTAGTTTGGGTCGGCTCACCTGGTTGTTCTCAGAAATTTTTTAAAAACTAGACTCTGGAGGAGTCAGCTCGGATAAATTCCAGTCGACTCGGATTCATTGGAGTTGGCTCGATCACCTTCGAGTCAGCTCGGATTGTTGCGTACCAGAATCCTTGCTGCGTAACATGAGATGGAGTCGGCTCTTCAACATGCTAGGTTGGCTCGAGTAATTTCTTCATGATTTTTACAATTCAACTCAAAGAAAATATCTCACCAACACTCTTACATTTTTCAAACATACCAACTCAAAATAATTCTAAGGCACACACACAGAAGTAACCCTTTTTATATGATTTTTTCTTAGCTTTTTTATTGGGTTCTTCTTTACAAAAATAACTTATAACACAACTCAAACAAGAAACAAAAGTGTAGGAGTTGAAATTTGAATAATTAAATCATCCTACAAAAACTTGTAAAACACTTGAAGAGTTGTTAGAAATAAATGTAAATGCTCCAATGTTTGATGATAATGTTTGGTTATCATCAAAATCACTTAAGGGATCAATAATAGCCAAACCTAACTATGGCTGGTCCACTTGACCATCATTAAGAAAGTTGCACTAAGCCATCATATTATGAATGGCAATTCCAATAGCCTGATAAACACTATGCCTATGGGCCTTCCAGTGATAACCCAACTCTTGGACTCATTACCATCCACTTAATTGGAGGCTATGACTTAGTTATCCCATAACTTCATCATTTTAAGGACCTAATAAGATAGAGAATTTTGGAAATATTGTAGAAGAAAAGAGAAGACATGAACTAGTTAGTCGGGAATCCTTCCATTGACTTTACTAAGTCATAGAAGAGGATTCAAGATGAACCAGTCCAAGGATACCTAAATTAGTCAAACTGATCCATCATAGTAGCATGGGTTTACTCAAATTAATAAGCTATATAATCAAATTTGATCGACCACATTGGCCATGTAAGTGAGATCAATGGGAGGGTTGCTCCATTAACCTCTTTTCTTAGATACCAACAAGTTGGCTAGATAAAAGGTAGTCCCAAGAACCATGATCAAACTGCCAAACTTACCTTAGACATCAGTTGCTTTATTAGATTTGATTAGACTAGTCTAATGATTTGGGTCCAATCATTGAGCTACTATCAGGTCCAATTAAAAGCATGGACTTGAACAAACTACAACTATTATGAATGATCTAAGAGAGAAGGAGATCTAACTCAATACTTGATTAGATTTTAATTTTTTCTTTTTAAGTCCATATTCTACTAATCTTAGGTCTAACTAAGTTAAAGAACCTGACTCAAGCTAACCCATGAATCCAAAGGCTTATGAAAAATGACTTAAGATCTTTCATTCTCCAATATAGATCTTTTAGTCATTAAAAATTAATTCCTAATTAAGTTTATAACTTATCAAATTGAAATATTTTCAATTTTAATTGTAAAATAATTTTTACAATAAATTCAACATTTGAATATTTTATTCTTTTCTATGAGTTAATACTTCTTGGTCAAGTGATGACTCACCCATGAGTCAAGTCATCGTGATTGATACTTGACCCTATGATAATGACTCATATATAGCAAACAGAGATCCATTCTTTTAGTTTGCACACTTGAGTCAATACTTGCAGGAGTAAGTGTCAACTCACCAGGTCCAAGTGTTGACACTTCAAGGCCAAGTGTCAACACTTCAAGGCCAAGTGTCAACACCTGCACGCTAATAGAAATTAGTCCATTTCTATATCTAATCTTTATGGCAAATGTTTTAACATAACAATTCATAAATCCAACTTAGAATATTTATAAACTAATGTGTGATATCGGATCTTTAATAAAAATATTAAAACACTTTTTAATCTAATCCCTTTCATATTCTTTTTCATGGGTCATGATACAAGTAGCACTCCAACATGCCATAAGAGACCCTATCGAATGAGAAAAGAGAGCCTTTGAACTCTACTTTCTCTTATGACAGGATGGCATGGTGAATCCACTCAATCCAAGAACTAAGTATATAGGGAAATTAATTTACATTTTAGTTTATATGTATACATTAACATGTCATACAAACCAAAAGCTCTGATACCATTATTGGGGAACATAGGCAGTTTCATGCATGTAATTTCAAAACTTTTTTTGAAAATTCAAATAGTGGAAGCTACAAGATTAATCACATTAATCTAGTCATGCATAAAATCTAATCTATAAACTACCTATAGTAGGATCTTGACATGATAAGTATATATAAGATATCAAATTGAAATATAAAACATACAAACCTTTAAGTATAGACTATGTTTACGCAACAAACTTGACATTGTAGACCATTTCTACAGCACGAAAAATTCATAACTCATTACCTTCTTGTGAGTGGTCGATGATTGCCGCTATTGGAAGGTTCTAGTTGAAACTCTATGAGCCACATAGTATGTTTAGCCTCTACAGGTGATCAATGCAAGAGTACTATCCAAACAAGTCTCTTAGAAGTGCTAGCTCCTTTAGAACCTTGATAGCTAGTTACCTTCTTCTTCAAACATTGGGATGCTCTAGGAACTAAAAAAGAAACCTTTTAGAGGATAGGATTTGGAGGTGAAACACACTTCCCAAGCCTAAATGGTCGAGAAAACCAGTCCACGAGATACTCTTTCTCCTTGAATACAAGCCCCAACACATCCCACTCTCACTTAGGTAAAAGACTTTTCTTTTAGCAAAGCTCTTTCTCTCTTTTTAGCTATTCCAACTTCCCTTCTCTTAGAACCCTCTTCCCATGCCTAGCAGTAGCCCAATAAGTAGGCACCCAAGTGTTGAGGAAGGAGAGATAAGAGGAGAGATGAATGGAGAGAAAAGAAGAGAGATAGGAGGAGGTTAGGAAAATAACTTGAATTCAAAATTCAAGTTTAAATTCAAATTTGAATTTGGAATTTAATTTTAAATTTAAATTCAGAAATCTATTTAAAATTTGAATTCAAAATTCAAATTCAAAATATGGGCTAGGGTGCATGGGTTAGGTCTAATCCAATTGGACTCAACTTGAGCTCAAATCAAATCATATTTGGTTTTGACCCAATTGCATAGCTCAATCAAATTAAGCTAACTGGAAATCCAATTACTAATTAATCCTATAATAATTCACTAACCCTTAGTAAAATTTTCTTGTCACAATATTTATAACATTGACAAGTCAACACTTAAAAAATCTCTACATGTAAAGTCTTAACTAAAGGTTAACTATCAATTATATTGATAATTAAATCTTGAAACAATTCATAATCATTAATCAACCATCAGGTCAAGTAGATACTCCTATTATGTATGATCACATAGGTTCAAACACTAAGCTGGCAGTGCATGAACACTTCTTGTACTAATCGAAGTCACCATCCAGCAATGATGCCCAACATCCTGATAGGTCAAAAGTTGCAGAGCAATAATCAGGAACCTATAGTATATGGTTATCATATAATTTATCCCTTTGACCCTCAATGCTCAAGATAACATTAGGTTTTAACTGCCAACCCTTAAATAGTTCATCCATAATATGTCTCAACCTTACAAGTCCTGTGACTTCTCATAAGAATTATCCTGGCCAAAGTTTTGCTAAATTCAAATACAATGAGACATTTATTCTAATATTTGGAAGAGTCAATCCCATCTTAACTCATACACTGACTTTATAAGTACTTGACTGCACTTAGAAACCTTCTATCATTGGATTAGGAACTAGGTAGTCTGGTACCAAAGTATAATGAATGGCTTGTAAGTCTTCATAGTGATCTCAGGTCTGAGGGATATTTATATCCATGTCCCTTCACGAGCAACACTTGATAAAATAATGCTTCACTAGAGGGTCACATTTAGTGAAATGTCCTATACTTAATCTACATGCCATATCAGTATCTGTACACTCTTTGGTAAACAGAACAACTAACCCATATGGTATACAACGACCTATACTCGATACACTATCATCCTATAACAATGTATCATTTCATCACGAACAAGTTTAAGAACCACATGATAAATCCTTTCTTTATTATATAATAATGTAGTTCTAAGGACTCCATCATAAAAGAGTTCATTACTAGAAGATGAAATGTGATGAACTGCTAAAATAACTTTTATTGATAATAATTTATATATAAAATTAACCATCTACAAGTTAGACAATTGGTACTAGGACAGAATTCCCAACACTTTCTCCTCTTTCTTTGCCTCTCAGCATCCCTACTCCCCCCTTTTTAGTGGAGGCTTGAGATGTTGATGTGCTAGTTTGATCCCATCACACAGGGTGGTGGCTGATTTCAATCTTGACTCGATGACTCTATTGAAAGATAGGGTGTCTCATATTTTAAATATCCAAACCATTTAAACTGCACTCTAACATTCCTTTCCATTTGGTTATTGCTCAAACCATCGATATCCATGCTGGCCTCACTACTTAACTAGGAAGCCTACCAAGCCGTATAGCAATGGACATGATCTACCTTATTTCTAAGACCAAGCACCTAATTTGCTTATTGATCTCTAAATAAGAAACCTTCCTATCCATTCTCCTTTATGGTGCTTGGTCAAAAGTGCAGTGGCTAGACCTTATTAATTGATTAGTTATTGATCAGAGCACCTCTTTCCATCTCTCCAACCCTCTTATTCTTGACCCCTTTCTCTTCCTTTCTTTGATATTTTGGGATACAATTGGGTTGTCCACTATTTCTTCTTATGTGAGGCTACTTATGGATAATGAGCCTCTATCTCTACCCTATCCCTTGTTCTCTCTATCCCTCTCCCTCTTGCTCAATATTCTCTCTCTTGTAGGGTTCCGATGCAATGCAACGGAAGGGTAATTTCAAAAATTGAAATTAATATGCACCAAAATCCTAAAACAGGAACTCCTTAATAAGACTAGAATGTATGAAGACAAACATTTCTATGCAAATTGAATTAGAATACCAACCTGTAATCGCTAATTCCAATTTATGAAGACTTAAAACTTGAAGATCAACGGGCTATTTTAATTCACCAGGCGTCCAAGTGTCCGCCCTCCGATGGTGATCCACACAGAGCAATGATCAAGAACACTATCTTCTTATCCAATGGTTCCTCCTATTGAGTTCTTCTTCCTAGAACTCAATTCTTTGGATTATGGCTGGAATTCTTCCACACAAGAGGTTGCCTTCCTTTCTTTTATCTCTACTCTTCCTTCCACTAAGACCTTGACCCTCAAAGACACTCTTGTCTTGAAGATAAGACTTTGTCCTAAAGGGATTTAGGCTTGTCTTAAATTGGAGGAGAAATTAAGACAAGAATGTCTTAATATAAGAAGGAAAGAACAAAATCAGAACTCCTTCTTTCCTTTACCGTTGGAGACTTTCGCTCTTGTTCTTGTTCAGTAGCAGAGTTTCGACAGAGGTGTACTCTGTAAAGGAAACAGTGCAAGAACAAGAAAAGAGAGAAAGAGTCTTTAGGAGAGGAAGAAGGATTAAAAACATTTATGAGTTCTGATTTTCCTGACCCCTTAAATAGATCTCAAAGAGGCGCCCACACATCTCTTCGTGAAAAACTTCTCACGCCCTTTCTCATTTTCTCACGCCCCATCCTTCCTTCTCACGGCCTTCCGGATAAATCCCACAGATTTTCTTAAATGAAAAATCGTGATGTTTTTTTAAAAGAAAGGAGTCGCGACTTTTAATCTCCGAAGAGATGTTATTTCGCGCAACCGGGAAGCAACGAATGCTTTCTGCCTTTCTCAAAAAAAAACATCAACCCTTGGATTCCAATCCAAGGGGGGACAATTGAGGCACTAAAAGAGAGAAGGAAAAGTCGCCCCATATAAAACAGCGAATTTTTTTTTTTTTTTTTTTTTTTTTTTACGGAGCGCACCAAGAGTCCATGCGCCATGGACTCTTCCAAATGGCGTGCCAAGAGTCCATTAGCGCATGGACTCTTGGCATTTTTGGCGTGAAAATGCTAAGCGGCGGGGCGGGGCCTAGCCTAGATACATGGTTAGCCAATAGGGTTAGCCATAATCCCTATAACCTCAATTAGGGTCTAACTAGATCCAATTAGAACCCAAATTGAACCAATCCGGAACCCTAATTCGAATCTAATTCGAATCTAATTCAAATAGAAGCTAGGATTTGCAACACCTGCTAGAGTGTCATCATGCAAAGATGATTTAATTACAAATTTAAACCATTGATGAATTCTCTTAAGTGTGTGACCCATTGGGTTCTACATCTAGCCAGCAGTGGGTTCGAATACAAGTTGACCTAATTTGATTAGAACTCTTTCTAATCGATTTAGGTCAAACCGGGCTTACCCGATTATGATCAATTAGGACTCTTCCTAATAAGTGATCATTCAATTTAATCAACCCACAAGACAAGATTGACGTCTAGCAATGTGTCATGTCTACCCGGAAGATATGGAAATTCTGGTGAAATACCAAAACTACCCTTCAGTAGAAAGTTACCGTACAATTAAATACTTCGATCAGCCTGCATCCAAAATATAATTATGGATATGGATATATGTCAAATCCAATATTATATTTGTTTCTAGCTCAATCTTATATTGATGATTCAATTATCTTGATATTAGAAACCATCTCTAATATCTTTACTTTGATTAAAGATTCCCTGAATCATCATCCGATTGATAACTAGCTAGATGCAATCTCCTCTTACTAAGAGTGATCGATTCCTTGTTGACCTACTCATTACCTTCATATCCAATTCACCATTCCCAGTATCAATCCTGTGCATGTCTCAGTGTCATGATTAGGATTGAACCAAAGCATGGGTTCATGTGCATAAGGTACTTATGGCAGTCTCAGGTCAAAGGATTACTTGCACCACTCCCACTATGAAAACCATCTATTGACATGTAGCTAAGACTCCATTAGATGTTCTCAAGTTGGATCATTTCAGTGAACTCATTCACTAATGAGCACCCACATTCTAGTATTAGTGTCATACACAAGTGACTGTGAGAGCAGTCAACCTATTCAGTATACATAGGATGTGCTAGTCTTATCGAAAAACCCTGATCCCCTACTCAGGGTTCCTTTGACTAGGAATATTTTAGATTAAGGTTTTAAGACTTTAGGTCTCACTGGTATGATCTCATCATAACCTTAAAATCATAGCCCTAATCTATGGGGTTCATCATATAATAATAATCACAGCGTATGATAAAAAATAATGCCTTTATTAGAATATTGTCAATTATAATGGTTTGGGAGATATAACATAGATTGGCTTGTAGGGCATATCCCTTTCAATCTCCCACTTGCACTAAAGCCAATCGCCTTTAAATCTTAATCCCATACTCTCGAGGTGGCGATCAAACTCTCGCTGTGGTAGAGCCTTAGTGAATGGGTCTGCTACGTTGTTCTTTGTATCAACTCTATTTATGTAGACATCTTGTCTTTCTACTATTTCTCAGACAAGATGGAAGCATCTCAGAATGTGCTTGGACTTATGATGAGCTCTTGGTTCCTTAGCTTGAGCAACAACTCCAATGTTGTCACAGTAAAGTGGCACTGGGTTTTCAATCTCAGGAACAACACCCAACTCTGTGATGAACTTCTTCATCCAGACTGCTTCCTTGGCGGCTTCGCTGACGGCTATGTATTCTACCTCTGTGGTTGAGTCAGCTACAGTCTGCTGCTTGGTACTCTTCCAACTCACTACTCCATCATTTATGGTAAAAATATATCCCGAAATGGATTTGCTATCATCAGGGTCTGATTGAAAACTAGAATCAGAATAAGATTCTAGTTTAAGATCAGAACCACCATAAACCAGGAAAATATCCTTAGTCCTTCTCAGGTACTTAAGAATATTTTTAACTGCTTTCCAATGATCCTCTCCTGGATCAGCCTGAAACCTACTGACAATGCCTAAAGCATATGCCATATCAGGCCTGGTACATAACATGGCATACATTATGGACCCTATTGCCGAAGCATAAGGTATAGAATTCATTATATTTCTTTCTTCAGGTGTCTTAGGAGACATCCTTTCGGAAAGATGTATGCCTTGACTCATAGGAAGATAACCTCTTTTACTTCCATCCATGCTGAATCTTTTCAGCACAAAGTTAATGTACCTAGACTGGGATAAACCTAGCATCCTCTTAGACCTATCTCTATAGATCTTAATACCTAGTATATAGGATGCTTCTCCCAAATCTTTCATGGAAAATTGGTTTGATAGCCAAACCTTGACTGATTGTAATATTGGGATATCATTCCCAATGAGGAGTATGTTATCTACATACAGAACCAAGAAGACTATGGTACTCCCACTAGTCTTCTTATAAACACAGGGTTCATCCACATTTTTGATAAAACCAAACCTTTTAATAGTTTCATCAAAGCGGATGTTCCAACTCCTTGAAGCTTGCTTTAATCCATAAATGGATTTTTTTAGCTTGCATACTTGATTAGGTTTATTCTTTGAAATAAAACCTTCTGGCTGTGACATGTAGACTTCTTTCTCAAGGAAACCATTGAGGAATGCAGTCTTCACATCCATCTGCCAGATCTCATAATCATGGTATGCTGCTATAGCAAGTAAAATCCGAATTGATTTGAGCATGGCAACAGGTGAGAATGTTTCATCATAATCAATTCCCTGTTTTTGTCTAAAACCTTTTGTCACTAATCTAGCTTTATAGGTTTCAACTTGGCCATCAGCCCCAATCATTTTCTTATAGACCCATTTGCACCCAATAGGATTAACACCCTCTGGTGCATCGACCAAAGACCATACTTGGTTCACATACATAGAGTCTATCTCGGATTCCATGGCTTCTTGCCATCTATCTGAATCAGTACTCAAGATAGCTTCCGTATAGGTCAGAGGTTCATCATTTTGAATGACTTGGGCTTCATTATTTTCAATAATAAACCCATACCTCTCAGGTACCCATGACACTCTATCAGACCTACGGGGAGGAGTTTTGTGTTCTGGTTCTGATCTAACTATACGTTCTATTGATTGAGAATTGTCTATCTGTGTTTCTTGTACTTCTCCAAGTTCAATAGTTATACCATTGCCCTTTTCTAAAATAAACTCTTTTTCTAGAAAAGTGGCATGTCTACTGACAAAAATCTTTTGTTCAGTTGGATGGTAAAACAGATATCCTCTACCCTTTCTAGGATATCCTACAAATAGACATTTATCCTCTCTAGGTTCCAATTTATGTCCAGAATTTCTTTTAACATAAGTTGGACATCCCCATACCTTAAAATATTTAAGATACGGTTTCTTTCCACTCCAAATTTCATATGGAGTACTAACAATGGATTTAGAAGGTACTTTGTTCAGAATGTAAACAGCAGTTTCTAGGGCATGACCCCAGAAGGAAATGGGTAAATTTGTGAAGCACATCATGGATCGTACCATATCTAATAAGGTACGATTCCTCCTTTCAGCTATACCATTTAGCTGGGTGTATAAGGAGGGGCCCATTCAGAAAGAATTCCATTAACTTTAAGATAGTCTAAAAAATCCATGGATAAGTATTCTCCTCCTCGATCAGACCGAAGAACTTTAATACTTTTTCTGGTTTTTTTTTCAACCATACTTTGATACTCCTTAAATTTATCAAAGGCTTCAGATTTATGTTTCATAAGATACACATATCCAAACCTAGATAAATTATCTGTAAAAGTGATAAAATATGAGTATCCACCTCTGGCCTGAGTTGTCATTGGACCACATACATCAGTATGTATAAGTCCTAATAACTCAGTTGACCTTTCTCCATGTCCAGTAAATGGAGTCTTGGTCATCTTATTCATAAGACATGATTCGCAAATTCCTAATGATTCATACTCATAAGGATCAAGGAATTTTTCCTTGTATAACTTGCTTATCCTAGACTCATTAACATGACCAAGTCGATGATGCCAAAGTAAAGTATCATTAAAGTCTTCTCTTTTTCTTTTATTATTGACATGAAAAATACTATCATTGGAAGATAGAGTTAAGAGCCCATTGCTAAATATGCCAGAACAAATAATTTTATTAGACAACATTATCGAGCAACCAGTGCTCGTTACATCCATTACATATCCTTATTTTAATAACAAGGGAACAGATACAATGTTCCTAATAATCTTAGGCATATAATAACAATTTTTTAACTCCAAGATCTTCCCTGAAGGCAACTTCAGAATATAGGTCCCTACAGCTTCTGCTTGGATGATATCACCACTAGCACCGTAGAGATTGAAGTCACCTTCCTTCAATACTTTAAGCTTATGGAGGTCCTGCAAAGATTTGCATATATGGTAACCACAAGCGGTATCCAATACCCAAGTATTTGATATAGATGAATTTAATATCAATATAGCATGTATCTCATACATACCTTTTGACGCATCTGATGCACCACGCTTCACAGTTGCAAGGTAAGCCTTGTAATTCCTTTTCCAATGTCTCGCTTTACCGCAAAAGAAACAGGTCGACTATTTGGAGGCCTTCTTTCCTTTCTTATTCTTATTGATGCCACTCTTATGGTTTAGCTTCCTATTAAAACTCTTTTTGCATGATTTCTTCTTATTGGTCTTATCAATAAGAAAAAGTGAAGCCTTTTCTTTCTTTATGTGGCTCTCCGCTGTTTTAACATATTTAACAGCTCAGGCAAGGAAGTGTTCAGTTTGTTCACGTGATAATTCAAGACAAACTGAGAAAATGACTCTGGGAGTGATTGCAGGATTAAATCCTGATTCAACTCCCCATCCATAATAAAACCTAATTGACCCAATATGGTGATCAAGTCAATTACCATCAGAACATGATCCTGAATGGATGTTCCCTCTGTCATCCTAACACGGAATAATTGCTTGGATATTTCATATCTAGCAGTTCTGCTATGTTCTCCATAAAGCTCTTTTAAAATGAGCATTATGGATTGAGTATCCATGCTTTCATGCTATCTCTGTAACTCATTGGTCATAGAGGCTAGTATGATATACTTGATAGTAAGGGAGTCATTTTGCCACATTTTGTATGTGGCCATATCTTCCTCTGTGGCATCATCCCCTAATGGATTAAGACTAGGGGTATCTAGAATATAAGAAAGTTTTTCTGAACTCAGCACAATCTTTAAATTTCTCTACCAATCGACATAGTTTGGACCAGTCAGTTTGTTGGTATCTAAGATACTTCGTAGTGATAATGAAGATGCCATTTATCTACATTTAACAAAGAACAATACATAAGCAAACAACCATGAAATGACATACATAATTAAATTAGGTCTTTAATTTAATTATGTTTCCCAATATTTTATCAAAAAAAAAATCATAGCCCTCACTATGATAATCGAGAAGAATCCTGATCGTTTTTTCTTAGTGAGATTGAGATCCTAATAACTTATAAAAGATCTTGCAGAAAACACAACAAATCTTTTATAAGCTCAAAGGTAGGAAACTCTTCCAATTATATCTCATATAATTCTCAAGAAGTAACTTGGCCTCTAGAACATTATTAGTCTTGCAGAAAACACAACAAACCATAATGTTCTAGTTAAGTCAAGACCCTTTCATTTCTATACAGTCAATACTCAAATATAATGCCCTTGCAGATAACACAACAAAGCATTATACTGAATATACTGTAAGCATATCTATACACTAGACTAGTATTATGTCAATCACCATATTAGGTCTTGCAGATAACACAACAAACCTAATGTGGTTCATATCACAATAATGATCCAGCATGAAGGAAGGCCAATATATAGTATTTTTAACACTAAGCTTTTTAGTCAAGATTTAAATTTAATCAAATCGGCTAGGCAAGTGGAAGAGATGTGGGAGTCCCCCCGTTGCTTTCCTAGACACCAATAAAAATTGGCTAGGTCAGTCAACGGAACCAATTAAAAACCACAATTCTCTTTACCTTCCCAGAACCACCTTTCTAGACACCGAATGATCAATTGTACATCATGACTAGTGATGCTTATTAGTTAAATATACTAAGACTTAATATAATTTTTAAGAGGAGGGATTTATAAATTGCCAGCACATCCTTATAGAATGTATCACAATCAATATATCACTCTTATAAACAAATATGTGCTAAGTGTGTCATCATACTAGGACAACCATTTACCACATAATGGATCCACCATTATGCCAGGGCAACCTTATTTCAATATGATGACTTAAAAACTAAATATATCTCTATAATAATTAGGGTTTGAGTGAAAGACCCTAACTAGTGGCAGACATCAAAACATATATGCAATCAAAGATATGCTAAGTGTAGTAACATATTAGGATTTAAAAACCCTAAGATGTGACATACAAACCATCATAAATTATAGTCCTAATTAAGGTGGCTCTGATACCACTGTAGGGTTCCGGTGCAACGCAGCGGAAGGGTAATTTCAAAAATTGAAATTAATATGCACTAAAACCCTAAAACAGGAACTCCTTAATAAGACTAGAATGTATGAAGACAAACATTTCTATGCAAATTAAATTAGAATACCAACCTGTAATAGCTAATTCCAATTTATGAAGACTTAAAACTTGAAGATCAACGGGCTATTTTAATTCACCAGGCGTCCAAGTGTCCGCCCTCCGATGGTGATCCACACAGAGCAATGATCAAGAACACTATCTTCTTGTCCAATGGTTCCTCCTATTGAGTTCTTCTTCCTAGAACTCAATTCTTCGAATTATGGCTGGAATTCTTCCATACAAGATGTTGCCTTCCTTTCTTTTATCTCTTCTCCTCCTTCAACTAAGACCTTGACCCTCAAAGACACTCTTGTCTTGAAGATAAGACTTTGTCCTAAGGGGATTTAGGCTTGTCTTAAATTGGAGGAGAAATTAAGACAAGAATGTCTTAATATAAGAAGGAAAGAACAAAATCAGAACTCCTTCTTTCCTTTACCGTCAGAGACTTTTGCTCTTGTTCTTGTTTAGTAGCAGAGTTTCGACAGAGGTGTACTCTGTAAAGGAAACAGTGCAAGAACAAGAAAAGAGAGAAAGAGTCTTTAGGAGAGGAAGAAGGATTAAAAACATTTCTGAGTTCTGATTTTCCTGACCCCTTAAATAGATCTCAGAGAGGCGCCCACACATCTCTTCGTGAAAAACTTCTCATGCCCTTTCTCATTTTCTCACGCCCCATCCTTCCTTCTCACGGCCTTCCAGATAAATCCCATGGCTTTTCTTAAATGAAAAATCATGATGTTTTTTTAAAAGAAAGGAGTCGCGACTTTTAATCTCCGAAGAGATGTTATTTCGCGCAACCAGGAAGCAACGAATGCTTTCTGCCTTTCTCAAAAAAAAACATCAACCCTTGGATTCCAATCCAAGGGGGGACAATTAAGGCACTAAAAGAGAGAAGGAAAAGCCGCCCCATATAAAACACCGGAATTGAGTCCATTAGCGCATGGACTCTTGGCATTTTTGGCGTGAAAATGCTAAGGGGCGGGGGGGCGGGCTAGCCTAGATACATGGTTAGCCAATAGGGTTAGCCATAATCCCTATAACCTTAATTAGGGTCTAATTAGATCCAATTAGAACCCAAATTGAACCAATCCGGAACCCTAATTCGAATCTAATTCGAATAGAAGCTAGGATTTGCAACACCTGCTAGAGTGTCATCATGCAAAGATGATTTAATTACAAATTTAAACCCTTGATCAATTCTCTTAAGTGTGTGACCTATTGGGTTCCACATCTAGCTAGCAGTGGGTTCGAATACAAGTTAACCTAATTTGATTAGAACTCTTTCTAATCGATTTAGGTCAAACCAGGCTTACCCGATTATGATCAATTAGGACTCTTCCTAATAAGTGATCATTCAATTTAATCAACCCACAAGACAAGATTGACGTCTAGCAACGTGTCATGTCTACCCGGAAGATATGGAAATTCTGGTGAAATACCGAAACTACCCTTCAGTAGAAAGTTACCGTATAATTAAATCCTTCGATCAGCCTACACCCAAAATATAATTATGGATGTGGATATATGTCAAATCCAATATTATATTTGTTTCTAGCTCAATCTTATATTGATGATTCAATTATCTTGATATTAGAAACCATCTCTAATATCTTTACTTTGATCAAAGATTCCCTGAATCATCATCGATTGATAACTAGCTAGATGCAATCTTCTCTTACTAAGAGTGATCGATTCCTTGTTGACCTACTCATTACCTTCATATCCAATTCACCATTCCCAGTATCAATCCTGTGCATGTCTCAGTGTCATGATTAGGATTGAACCAAAGCATGGGTTCATGTGCATAAGGTACTTATGGCAGTCTCAGGTCAAAGGATTACTTGCACCACTCCCACTATGAGAACCATCTATTGACATGCAGCTAAGACTCCATTAGATGTTCTCAAGTTGGATCATTTCAGTGAACTCATTCACTAATGAGCACCCACATTCTAGTATTAGTGTCATACACAAGTGACTGTGAGAGCAGTCACCCTATTCAGTATACATAGGATGTGCTAGTCTTACCGAAAAACCCTGATCCCCTACTCAGGGTTCCTTTGACTAGGAATATTTTAGATTAAGGTTTTAAGACTTTAGGTCCCACTGGTATGATATCATCATAACCCTAAAATCATAGTCCTAATCTATGGGGTTCATCATATAATAATAATCACAGCGTATGATGAAAAATAATGCCTTTATTAGAATATTGTCAATTACAATGGTTTGGGAGATACAACATAGATTGGCTTGTAGGGCATATCCCTTTCATCTCTATCCTCTATCTCTCTCATACCTTCTCTCTTACTTGAGTGGTAGGCATAATGATCCAATAGAATCCCAAACCTGATATGGATCACTTAGGCCACTATGGGTAGGGCTAGAGAGGGTCCATGATCAAGATCCATCACATTGAGAGCTAATTCACAAGCCAAAACTTCCTGATGTCATAACTTGATCATACAACGACTGATTTCAATATTCTTTCTATTAAAAAATTAAATATTTTTTTGAGATCTATGACATGATGCAATCTCATTAAAGGGCAGTTCTCCCATCAATTGGATCAAAGCTTTTTTGTTTGGGATCCAAAATCGGTCGGTCAATCTCATTTTTTTTTAGATAAGACTTTCACCGAGCATAGCTTTCAATCTAAAAAGAATTCAGTGAAGCAATAGAAAGCAAAGTTGATGTAGAGTCAAGATCTATCTTTGAAAAGTGAGTATTAACTTTTTTTAAGATTATTTCTACTAGAATTCCTATTTTAGATAAAAGAGTTATATTATAACTAATTAGTTCAATCTAACCCGACATGTTTATGGATGGAAGTTTATCTTTAAAATAGGAAGAGAAATTCAACATAAAATGTATATGAATGGACCTTGTGCCTATAAATAAAGGGTATGTACTTTATTTTTTTAAGCAATAAGAGATATAAAGAAAGTAAAGGGACTTTGATCCTATTTTTCAAAATTCTCCTCTTTTATTTTTACGAGATTCGAGTAGAGTAAGTTAAAAATATTCTTCCTTCCTGATAAGATCACATTAGACCGACTCCTATTCTCTTTCTATCCTTCTCTCTCCCCCTATCTCTCTACCTCTACTCACTTTTTTCTATCTGTTGACTTCTGTATTGATTTTGATGAATAACGAAATACTTAAGTATATTTGAATACTAATTATGTGTTAAAAATATGTTTATCAGAACAAGGTACTCACATGTTGAAAGTTCAATTACTTGTCATCTTTTTGAAGAAGTCACTTTTATGGATAAAATTTCAAGTTAAATGGATCTTGGTACATGAGAATAACCTTGAAGGACTCAAGTCTTATGTTTGGAGAAGTTTCAGTAGAGTTTTAGAAGAGTTTCAACTAAGTATCGACTCATGAAAGTGAAGTCTCGACTCAAGAAGTCGACTCATAAAAGCTTAAGCTGATATGTTGAAGAAGTTTCAGCTAGCATGCATGAAGTATCGACTCATGAAGACCAAGTGTTGACTAATGTGTCGACTCAAGGTCTGAGACAAAAATGATACAGAACATGCTGAATTCAAGCTTTTCCTCAAGTGTCAACTCATGAAGATGAAGTATTGACTCACAAGAAGAAGTATCGACACACCAATGCAATCCAAAGAGCTTCAGAAGACTTTTTTGATCTGGTGTCGATTAATGTATCGACTCATGACCTGAAGTGTCGATACTTGAAGGTCTGGATGAATAGTAACAGCTAGTTTTTTTAAGCACAGAATTGATGCTTTTTGTTCCTAATGGCTATTTTCTCCTCTCCAATGTTAAAAAACAATCATTTAAGGCTTGGAAAGGTATTTAAAGTGGACCAAACTCAAGAGGGAAGAAAACTAATGAAGCACTAATCAAAATTTATTAAGTATTTACTATTTTTTAGTTAAGTTGAGCCTTCAAGAATTCAAGAACTTTCAAGAAGCATTCAAGTCCATCCTTTAAGCATTGATTAAGGCTTCAACAACTTGAAGACTAGCATCTTCAACATCATCAAAGAGCTTTAAAGAGATATTTGCTTTAATTTTTGAAAGATTATTGTATTCTCTCTTTATACTTGAATTTATTATTGTTCCTAGATTTAAGTGGATTGAAACTAGTGCTTTGGTTGTTGGTGAGCCTTAGAAAACCAACTAGGTTATTGGTGAGCCTTGTGAAAATCAACTAGGTTTTTGGTTAGCCTTGTGAAAACCAAGAGATTTTTGGTTAGCCTTGTGAAATCCAAGGGATTGTGATTAGTGAGCTCGAAAAACTAATCGACTGTAATCAAGTGGGATTATAGTGAAATTCCCAAGTAGACCTTGGAGAGTGGATATAGGTGCTTTGGAGTACACCGAACCACTATAAACTTCTTGTATTTTTGATTGCTTCTCTTTTCTTGCATTTACTTCTTTATTTTTGCTGTATACTCTTATCAAGCACACAAACACTTGGAACACACTAGCACCTTGATTGTTTTGAATTGGCACATACTTACAAAAGCTTTAAAAATCTAATTCACCCCCCTTCTTGGGTTGCTTCGCTGGGCAACAAGTGATATCAGAGCCACATTCTTAGCTTATAGGTCCAACCACCTTGAGTTAAAGATCTATGACAGCCCCCTTAGGTTCTAGTGTTATTAAGGGTTAAGCCTCAAATAGACCACCTTACTTTAATGGCATAAATTATATGTATTGAAAAACTCACATACAAATTTATATGCATTCTATTGATTACAATCTTTGGAAAGTAGTTGATAAAGTCCACATATTCCTTTAATCATTGTTAATGGTGTTTTCATTCCAAAACTTGAAGAGGATTGGGATGAAAATGATAGTAAGCAATCTGAGGTTAATGCTAAAACAATGAACATGCTCTATTGTACATTGGATCCTAGTGAATTTAATAGGATTTCCACATGCACCTCTATGAAGGAACTATGGGATATATTTGAGGTTACTCATAAGGGTACCAATCAAGTGAATAATACTAAAGTAAATAGGCTTGTATATATATATGAGATATTTAGAATGGAGCCTAATGAATCTATTACTGATATGTATACCTATTGCCCAGGCGGCTACCCAAGAGGGGGGTGAATTGGAAATTTTAAAAATTTAAAGCAAGTAATGTGCAATTAAAATCTCTTAAAAGGTGTTAGGTGCTGTGACAGAGTTATAAATTGCAGGAGCTAAAAAGAAGTAAAGAAGCACAATACAAACATACCAAATTTATAGTGGTTCAGAGCAACCCAGCTCCTACGTCCACTACCTAAGATATCACTTGGGATTTTCACTATCTTCACACCCGAATATAGTAAAATTATTTTACAGGATCACAATCCAAAATCTCTATACTTTGGTTTTACGGGATCACCAAAGAAAATCCAACACCCTTTGGTTTTAACAGGCTCACCAAAGAAACCTAACTTGGTTTTACTAGCATCACCAAGAACCCAACACCTGGTTTTTATCAAGGCTCACCAAGAACCTATTTGGTTTTTCAACCGGGCTCACCAATAACCCTACAATTCAAAAATGAATTGAAAGAAACACAACAAAAATGACAAACTCAATTTATCTGATAGTTGCCGGTGCAGTTTGATGGAAGTCCACTTGAATGCACTTGAACAAGCTTGAATTGCTTCAGTGGCTTCTTCCTAAAGTTGCTTCAAACTTCTAATCAGAGTTGGTGAAGTCTTAAAGTCTAGCTTGAATGCTCTTATGCTCTTTTGCTGTTAGTTGGTAGGATATTCAATGAAGCTCTCTTCACTTTTTTAAGAACTCTCTCTTTCTCTTATCTTTAAGGAAATTCAAATCCTTCAAATATAAGGTCTTCCATCACTCCAAGATAGTTAAAGACGTTTTCGACCATTGGGATGTGACTTGTGATCGTTGGAGCACCTTTTAGCATACAAAAACAAATTTTGGAACTAGTCGTTAGATACCTGGAAACTATGTTCGAGTTGGCTCGGATTCCTTCTAGTCAGCTCGGATCCTTCGAGTCGATAGGTCGAGTCACCAAATTTTCATTGCAGTCGGCTCTTTGTCTCAGGGTGCAAAACATCACTTTGGACGAGTCGGCTTTTGATAGCTCGGGTCAGCTAGAACTTCTTTCTTTGAAAAACTTGGACTCAAGGAGTCGGCTCTTTTCAGCTTGGGTCGGCTCTTCTTCTTAGGTTCAAGAATCTTCATTCTGGAAGAGTCAGCTCGATGCAATTCAGGTCAGCTCGCTTTCTTAGGCTTTCAAAATTAGGTCTGGCAGAGTTGGCTCTTTCTAGTTCGGGTCGGCTCGCCTGGCTATTCTCAGAAATTTTCAGAAATTGGACTCTGGAAGAGTCGGCTCGAACTGATTCCAGTCGACTCGGATTCATTAGAGTCAGCTCGATTATCTTCGAGTTAGCTCGGATTCCTGTATTCCAGAATCCTTGCTGTGTGCCAGTAAGCGGAGTCGGCTCTTCAATAAGTTTGGTCGGCTCGAATATCTTCTTCAAGATTTTTACGCTTGAACTTTAAAGAAAAACTCTAACCAACTCTTTATATTTTCAAGCATACCAACTCAAAACTAATTTCAAGGCACACATACACGAAGTAATCCCTTTTCACATGATTTTTTCTTAGCTTTTTCATTGGGTTCTTCTTTATAAAAATACATTACAACACAGCTCAAACAAGAAAACAGAGGTGTAGGAGTTGAAGTTTGAATATTTAATCCATCCTACAAAAACTTGTCAAACACTTGAAGAGTTGTTAGAAATAAATATACATGCTCCAATGTTTGGTTATCATCAAAATCACTTATGGGGTCAATAATCTCCCCCTTTTTGATGATGATAAAACACCGGGCATGAAAAATTCTTTACACTTTACATGTATAACTATATTTGAAAGTTAAGTATTCACATGTATCAGAGCTAGTAAGAAAGGAAAAAAAATATCAGAGCTCAAGAGATGATTGTATATCATCAAAGTGCTAAACTTTTTATGCTTCACAAAACATGGAGTATCAGACTTAAAAATTGGCAATAATAATCAGAGCATTGAGATTAATTTGAATATCAATCAGAGCAAAAATTCATTCAAGAGAATCTTTCCCTTTCTCTAGAATTTAAAGTAATTTAAGCAATACTATCAATTTTGTGCTCCCTCTTTTTCATTCTTTTTATGCACTTTAAGAACAGTTGGTAGAAAGCTCAATATACATACTAATTTCCCATTTCATATATTCTTTTATATTTCTCCCATTTTTTGTTTTCCCATTTTTCATTTCTCACATTTTTCATATTTCTCCCCCTTTCTGTCAATCAATCAAAAAGGTGATTTGAAATAAAGCTCAAATTTTAAAATAGATTGAGAAAGTTTTTAATATTTATTTGAGATAATTTCACATTCTCAAATTTGAAATTCTAATTAAAATTTCATCACAGTTGTACCATATCATATAAAAACAAAAGAAACTTTCATTTCATTGATAAGATTGTCATACAAGGTACGAAAGAAAGTACATTGTAATTGTAAAAGATAACATGTGGAACATTAACAAAAAAAAACTACAGCCAAAAGATTAACCAATTAAACTATTCTTCTTCTTCCTCAATTGAAGAAGAAGAGCCTACCTCTATAACCTTATCAAAGGCCTTAGTTTTTAGGGGTTTAAACCTTAAATCCCTGAATCTAGTTCTAACAGGGGCTCTAAGAGTCTTAGTCTTTTTGGTTTTGGTTTCTTTCTTTGTCTTAATAGGTTTGGGTGGATCAAATGAAGGAATAGGAGTAGGAGTGTCAAGTGACTCCTTAATGATCTGTTCAGGAGCATCTTCAGTAGTGACTGATTCTTTCTGGGATTACAGTAGGATGCTTCTGATTTCTTTCTTGAAGTCTTTCATTTCCTTTTCAATTTTCTGCTGGTGAAGCTCTTGTTCAGTTCTCATTTTCTGCAAGCTGATGTCAACTAATTTTCTTATTTCTTCAATTACAGAATTCATGTGATCTGTCAAAAAGTTGGAGATGGTTTCCATCTTCTGAAATATTAACTTCTTGAGGTCAAATGGAGTGATCATTGAACCTTCAGTCCTTTCTTCAATAGCAGCACCTTCAACATCATCAGAAAAAGTAGCAGCAACCTGACTAGGCATCTTCTTTATCCATGTTCCTCTTGTAATTTGTAACCCATTCTTTTTAGTGAATTGAATGAATAGATATCAAAGTGGTGTAATAGCTTGCCTATTTCATTTGTTAAGTCAACCCCTAGCTTCTTCAAATAATAGAGTGAAGACCATACCGTAGGGTAGATAGGCTTTGACTTTTCTTGCTGCTTCAGTCATCTGGATCATCATTATATAAGGAAGATTGAGAGGCCTTTCTTTAATCAAGTGTCCCATAAAGCTCATGTCTTTCTCACTGACCTAATCAAAGTGGCCAGTTATGGGAATAAATATCTTGCTGATCATATTGTGTAGAAGCATCATTTCCTTTGATAATAAATTAGCTTGTACATGCTGGACTGTGCTCACATCTTCTCTTTCCAAAATTAGTTTTAAAATGTGTTCCTTATCTAGTAGAAGAAGTTCAGTGGCACCGTCCATTGGCATTCGCAGTAAGGTACCCAATTTCTCTTCATCTACTATTATTTCCTTTCCTTTGACAGTGGATTCCAAATTAAATTCCTTGATGACAATATTTTCATAAAATATCCGTACCATTGAAGGATACGTCAAGATGTTCAAAGAACAAAAGTGCTTCCAACCTTAAGTCTCTATCCAATTTTCGATTTTCATTCCCATTTCTTCTAAGAAAGTAAAGTCGATCCTTCTTCCACAAGTGATAGGCCGGTTGACCATTGAGACACGTTGTTCGGGAGGAGAAGGAATTTCTTCATCTTGAAGCACTGGAGCAGATCTTTTCCTCTTTTCCTCTTTTTCTTTTGCATCTTCACTGCGAGCACTTGATTCACCGATCTGAAGAACCATCTTCACAGATCTTCGAGAAACCATTGCAAAGGATTAAGGAATTTTAGGCTCTAAGGAATGGTTTTTGGAAGTTTTGGTAGAGTTTTCGAGGGAAATGGAGTGAGATAGAAGTAAAAGTAAGAGAGTGAAGTACTTTGAAATGATAAATCAGAACTACCTAAATAGTGATTTCCCGACTTTCAAGTCGGCTCGCCCAACCCTAGAAACATCCGAGTCAGCTCGTCCAGAGCAAACTTAGAACAGTTAGAATATCGAGTCAGCTAGGCAAGGACTTAGTCAGCTCAACCAGAGCAATAGGTAGCAAATCAGACATTCAAGCCAGCTCGACCAGAGCATGATTGCTCGAGTTGACTCGAACGGAAACTTTCCATATAAAATAAAATGATTCAGAAATTGACATTGATACAATTGAAAATTCAAGGAAAGTTATTCAAGAAATCATGAATAATTGTAGGAGATTTTTTAGATAATTTTTCCTTAATTTTTGAGGGAAAATAGGTTAACTAAATCTAGATAGGATCAGCCCTAATTCTCCTCTAAGCAATTCAAATCTATCCAGATTAAGTGGCTTAGTAAAAATGTCAGCTAATTATTTTTTAGATGGGATAAAGTATAGTTCAATGTCACCATTCAAAACATGGTCTCTAATAAAATGGTGTCTAATCTTTATGTGCTTAGTCCTAGAATGCTGAATAAATTTTTTTGTTAGATTTATAGCACTTGTGTTATCACACTTAATAGGAATTTTGCATTGTGTAAAACCAAAATCTTCTAGTTGTTGTTTAATCCACAATACTTGCGCACAACAACTCCCTGTAGCAACATACTCTGTCTCAGCAGTAGATAGTGCTACCGAGTTTTGTTTCTTGCAGTGCCATGAGATTAAATTCAACCCTAGAAATTGACAAGTACCACTAGTACTTTTTCTATCAGCTTTACAGCCAGCATAATCAGCATCAAAAAATCCAATTAAATTTAAAGATAATTCTTTTGAAAACCATAGACCCAGATTACTTGTACCTTTTAAATATCTCAATATTCTCTTAATAGCAAGCATATGTGTTTCTTTTGGATTACATTAAAATCTAGCATATACACATACACTATACAAGATATCTGGTCTACTTGTAGTTAAATATAATAAAGATCCAATCATACCTCTATATAACTTTTGATCAACATTGGATCCACTTTCATCTTTGTCCAATTTGCAAGATGGGCTCATGGGTGTGCTCATTTGTTTGCATGTCTTCATACCAAACTTCTTGATTATTTCCTTGGTGTATTTGGCTTGGTTGATGAAGATTCCTTCCTTTGTTTGTTTTACTTGAAGTCCAAGGAAGTAGTTATGTTCACCCATTAGGCTCATTTTAAAATCTCCCTGCATTAGCTTAGCAAATTCTACACAAAATCTTTCATTAGTTGCCCCAAAGATAATATCATCAACATAAATTTGTACAACTAATATATCATTATCTTTCCTTTTAATGAAAAGAGTTTTATCAACATTTTTTCTTGAAAAATCATTTTCAATTAAGAAAGTACTAAGTCTATCATACCAGGCTCTAGGGGCTTGTTTCAAACCATACAAAGCTTTATTGAGTTTAAATACATGGTTTGGAAAAGCATGATTTTCAAAACCTGGTGGTTGTTTTATAAAAACTTGTTCAGTGATAAAACCATTTAAAAATGCACTTTTCACATCCATTTGAAAAGGTTTAAAATTCATGTAGCAAGCAAATGCAAGAAGTAATCTAATGGCTTATAGTCTTGCCACGGGTGCATAGGTTTCATTAAAATCTATACCTTCTTCTTGACTATATCCCTTAGCCACTAATCTAGCTTTATTTCTAATTATATTTCCTCGTTCATCTAGTTTGTTCCTATAGATCCATTTGGTTCCTATAATTGGATGGTCTTTAGGTCTATCAACTAGTGTCCAAACCTTATTTCTTTCAAACTGATTTAGTTCTTCATGCATGGCTAACATCTAGTTTGGGTCATTTTCTGCTTCTTCTAAAGTGTAAGGCTCTATTTGAGAAACAAAGGCTAGGTAATCATGTGCAGTCCTATGTACAGACCTAGTCCTAATGCCTTGAGAAGGATCACCAATAATTAATTCTTTAGGATGGAAAGTAGCGTACCTCCATTCCGTTGGTAGATCGGAATGATCCTTACTTACCGTTTATTCTCCTTCTTCAATTGGTCTTTCTTAAATACTCATGTCTTCCATCTCCTTTTGAATGGTACCTGCATCATTGTTAATACACTCATCTTTTCTAGATGGTGATGGGTTAGTTTCATCAAATATAACATGTATTGACTCTTCAATAGTAAGAGTCCTTTTATTAAAAACTCTATATGCTTTGCTATGCAGTGAATAACCAAGGAAAATAGCTTCATCAGATTTGGCATCAAATTTTTCTAGATTATCCTTGCTATTGTTAAGCACAAAGCATCTGCATCCAAACACATGAAAATAATTGATATTGGGTTTCTTTTCATTCCAAAGCTCATAGCGGGTTTTCTTCAAAATAGAATGGATCAAAATGTAGTTTAAAATATAACAAGCAGTGTTCACCACTTCTACCCAAAAGTACTTTGGAAGATTACCTTCACACAACATTGTTCGGGCCATCTCTTTTAATGTCCTATTTTTCCTCTCAACAACACCATTTTGTTGTGGTGTTCTAGGAGCAAAGAAGTTGTGATCAATGCCATTTTCAATGCAATAATCATCGAAAAATTAATTTTCAAATTCAGTGCCGTGATCACTTCTAATTGAAATTATTGAAAGATTTTTCTGATTTGAAACCTTTTTTGTGAAATTTTCTAAACATTTTAAAAGTTTCATCTTGGTGCATAATAAACAAAATCCATGTAAATCGAGAAAAATTATCTACAACCACAAGGGCATATTTCATACCTCCTAGGCTTGTGGTCCTAGTTGGTCCAAATAAGTCCATGTGAAGTAGTTCTAAAGGTCTGGTTGTTGAAATAATATTTTTTGATTTAAACCTTCCCCTAATTTGTTTACCCATTTGGCATGCATCACACACATGATCAAAATCAACTTTAAACTTAAGCATGCCTTTAACAAGATTTTTGGAAATTAACTTGGCAATAGTATGCATGCTAGTATGACCTAATCTTCTATGCCATAATAAACAAGAGTCCTTGGTCTTAGCATTCATTGTAACTAAACTAGAACTACTTATCATGGCAAGATCATTTAGATATACTACATAAATATTTTCAAGTCTATGTCCAATGAATTTACTACTAGTATCAAGAGAGTTTGTTACTATACACATAGATGATTCAAAGATAACTTTGAAGCTTTATCACATAATTGACTAATACTTAATAAATTATGCTTTAACTTATCTACTAGCAATACATTTTTAATAAAAGTACAGGGGATTATTTTGATCTTACCAATTCTGATTATTTTTTCTTTGCCATTATCTCCAAAAGTAACCATCCTCTTGATGTGGCAAGACCGCTGATGTGGAGTAGCTGTCAGACGCCACATCATAAGAAATCACCATGCCAGGCACCGCGTCGGATTCCCAGCTCGGACTCCTCCGCCAGGCTGAGCTCCCCGGGGACAACGGGATCGCCCGTCGAAGCCGAGCTCCGTCCTCTGCCAGGTCGAGCCCGCGAGCCTGGGATGCCTAGGTCAGAGCCGAATGGTGCCCTCCAGAGCGAGTCCCTTGGAGATCGAGCCCCACGGTCGGAGCCAAGCACAGTCCCCCTCTACCACGTGGAGCCTCTCCAAGGCCGAGCCCTCTGGACCGGGCCTATGCTCTGCCCTCTAGAGTGAGCTCCTCGAAGATCGAGCCCCGTGGTCGAAGTCAAGCTCAGCTCTCCTCCACCACATGGAGCCTCTTCAAGATTGAGCCCTATAGATCAAGCCCGCACTCTGTTCTCCAGAGTGAGCCCCTCAGAGATCGAGCCCCGTGGTCGGAGTCGAGCCCAGCCCTCCTCCGCCACGTGGAGCCTCTTCGAGGTCGAGCCCTCTAGACCAGGCCCACACTCTGCCCTCCAGAGCGAGCCTCGTGGTCGGAGTCAAGCCCAGCCCTCCTCCACCACGTGGAGCCTCTTCGAGGTCGAGCCCTCTAGACCGGGCCCGCGCTCTTCCCTCCTCAGTCGAGGTGAGCTTACGATCTCGGGATGTTTAGGTCGGAGTCGAGCCCTGCCTTTCTAGCTCGACCCCCAACTCAGGCGTAAACACCGACGAACCAAGGGACAGCACCGTCGTCCCAGGATGCCGGCGAGCTGCCCGAGAATTGCACTGGGACACCCACCAGGTTGCAATGACCACCTGCGACCGCTAGTTACACCAAAAAGGGGAGAGGCCCACTGATCGAGGCACCACGCTCCTCACCAACCACCTGAACCACCCAAAAGAAGAAGTCAACCAAGAGATTCGAATCCCGGGGGTGGCGGCCCACCGATCGAGGTACTGCCAGATTTTCCAAAATAAGGCAACCAGAAGGAATGTCAGAACACATGACAGCTTCCATTATCATAAATCGGGAAAGGCACCTCGGGACACAGCCGCACATACCTGACAGCCCAGTGGAGATCCCAAGGTGGGTGCCCAACGATAACCTAGACTATAAAGCTCGAAGGAAGCAAGACAAAGGAGGTAACATGCAATACCATTCAAACACAAGTGCAAGCTCAAACAGAGAGCACAGCACCACAAGCAAACCCAAGCAAGGGAAAGAGAAAAGAACACATAGAGAATCGCTCTAGCTAGGCCACACTTCCCCCGACACACTTGCATCCCACTCTCACACCATTCACTCCTCCTAGCATGGAGTCCATCAAGAGGGGCTCGAATAGGAAAATGTGTTCTTCTAGATCGTCATTGACTTGACCATCAGAGTGCCCCTACCGGAAATCCCGGCCCGGGTCACTAACCCCTATTTTGTAGGTCCAGGACCACCGGACGGCCGGACAGCAAAGGGAGCACACCCCGACATTGACAGTAGCTATGGGTCACAGCGATCTTGGCGGCAACAGATTGGTGAGCCAGGTAGGGGGGACTATGAACAGTCTTTGGTTTGAATTCAAGGAGATCATTATGCAACTTAGTAAGACTGAATTATAAAATTTCATGCATAAAGATAATACTTTATCAGTTAGAAACCCTAATTCTCAAGATCCCTTATTCGATTACAACTAATATGTCATAAAAGAAGGTTAATGAAACATACCTGGAGCGCTATATTCCACTTCTTCCACTAGACTCACAAGTGTAAGTCCTCCAACAGTGATCCACACAAGATTTGAATAAGGAAGAACTCCTTCTTGAAGTTGCTTGACCGGGTAGGACTCTTTCAGCAACCTTTTAGACTTTGGCCTTTGCAGGACTCACTATCCCACTATAGGACTCTTTGGATACTCTTCTAAACCACTCTTGGTTTTAGGACAACCCTCTTTTAGGACCCCTTAGGCTTATGTCCTAAAACAAAGCCTTGTCCTAATAGAAAAGACCTTGTCTTAATTAGACAAGTCTTGTCTTAAAGAAAGGAAGAGGGAGAGAGAAAAACTCAGATGGATTATACGGTAGAATCTGGACTCGGATTTCAGATGACCGAATGAATATTCATCTCATTCCATGGTGCGGGCACCAGACTCAGAAGAAGACTTCAGGGCTCCATCTGGATCTCTGATTGACCTTGCCCGAAGAATTAGGATTTTCTGGTTTTGTAATAAGGGTTGACTTGGTCAACTCAATTTTAGTCTTGAGTCTGTATTTCCCTGCAATTTAAATTTTGTTGAGTCATTTTGACTCAGTACAAGTCCTAGTAGTGGTCTAGGTCTTCTCTAGGTTGGTGCCACTTTTTTTTTTCAGTCAAGTCAAGGTCCAGGGTGCCACATTTATTTTCTCCCAGGCCCAAGCAAGTGGGCGCTACACTCCCAACCACACACCAGAGTCCAAGAGGCGCCACATCTCCATCCAGTGTCTTTGGTCCCTACACCACAAGAAGTAAGTTCCTTTTTTTTCTTGCACCACTTGGGAGAGAAATCCATCAAGATACCTCAATCCAATGAGGAGCCAATTTCTTTCCAGATAAACCCAAGCCAGGATGGCAAGAATTTTTCTTGAAGAGAGGATCAAGGAGGTGCCCCACAATGTTCCATAAAAATCCAAGTTATAAAAGGGAAGAGAGCATGTCTTGGGGAGGAATTCAAGGAGGTTCCCAAAAGTTTCCAAAAGTGCCAAAGCCATGAAAGGAAGAAGCCTAAACTTGTGGAGCAAGACTAGGAGGTGTCCAAATGAGCCAAACCATGAAGGAAAAATCCTTGATTCATGGAGAGATACTAGGAGACACCCCCATAACTTGCCATTTGGAGCTGATTTTCAAGTTTTCTTGAAGTTTTTGAGCTGCCCACTCATGGAAGGAGTCTTGGGAAGAGAATTTGATGCCTAAAGTGTGGGTTAGTCCTATTAGTCCCACATGGAAAATGTATAAAATTTTATTTCTTTGTTATATCTATATATTCAACTCTATGTAACTCTTGAATTTACTGATGAATGAAATCAATTTCTGTGTGAGCAACTTTGTGTTTCTCTCTTCCGCACTTGTATTCAGGTGTTGAGCTCCATGAGGGAGAAAATCCGGGTTCCCTAGGAACCTTGAGGAGGTGTGAGATCTCCAAACCCAAAATCCTACCAAAATCCTAGGTTAGCCACTTCAATTCCAAACCCTAGCCGCCCATCATCTTCTTCATTCCACCAATCATCCAAACCCTAATCTATCTCATCATCTCACGGCCCCTCTCTTCCAAGTAGAGGCCGACCACCAACATCCAGGTCCAGATCGGCTACTTCGAATACAGAGCAAATCCCAGAGGAAGTCAGATCAGCATCCAAGAGAATCAGGATTTTAGCAACATCAATTTTTTTCAAGTTCTTCTTATCTGGTAAATCCTTTCTTTGAGTATCTGGTTCCTTAACTTGTTCTTCTTCTTTCCCAAATCCTGAGTTCAGGAGAAGCCAACTCTGCCAAAGGGCCAGTATTGGAGGATCCATTGCGAAGATATCTGAATCCGAGGATCCAACAATCTGCTCGAGAGAGTCCTTCCACCAAACTCTGTGAAGATCACTGCCTGGTACATAACCCTTCCCTTCTCTATATTTCTGTCCTGTTGAAAGTTCAGAGCGAAACCCTAGGTCTGGGAGTTTCTCAACCCCCAGCGATCCTTTACTTCTGAACTACTCTGATAATCTAGTTTCTTTGAATTGTGCTTTCAATTATTATATAGTTTCTTTCAATTTAGTTTAACTTTCCTTTGAGTCAAAACCGAATTCTGAAAATATATATAAAATATATAAATAAATAAATATATTAATTTTAATTTGCTTCTGCATTCCACATATCTGTTCTGCATCATTTTTGGTTTCAGAGTTTTCGTTCTACATCATTTTGGTATCAGAGCCCTGTCTAGGGTTTCTGACTTGCTTGCATGTTTTGAGTGTCGCTCTTTTTTTGTTTGTCTGCTCGAAGTAGACTCCGCAGGACTTCCGGTCCTAGGAACGAAACGAGGTGCAAGCCTCTTCTTTCCATTCCATGGGGTGTTCCTAGGGCATGTAGGGGATCCGCTGGGTTACAACTTCGTAGCAGGAATTGTAAACGGGAGAAGCATTCTATTTTCAGTCTATAACTATCCTGTTATAGGAATTGTTTCTCATTACAGGTAACTCAAAATTATATGATTTTTATTTTTCTGGAACCAGTATAATTGAAACTATTTTACATAATTTTATTGTAATTTATTGGCTTTTGTGAAATTTCTAAGAGTTAAATTACAGTAATTCTGTTTCTGTGTTTCTGCAATTCAATTTTTTTTGAGTGATCATCTCCTAATTCATCTTAAGGGCAATTGAGCATCTAAGATAAGGGGAGGAGTTGATAACCTCTCTTTAGCCCAAAACCACCACCCATTCATTCGATCCTAAGCCTAATTTTAAAATTTATTAGACTTAATTTGCCCTGGTGGGCTAGGAACACCAACTGGTCAGGTCCAGCCTAGGGTTTAGTCAGTTTGTCTGGTTACTCTGTGTGTGCTTTGTACTCGGTGTCTAGAACGATGATTCAGGGACTACGTCCCGAAGGGCTTGTGTGCTAGTCCGCCTACCTGGCCAATCACTGATTGGTGTCTAGGATTGGCAATTAGGGACCTAACACTCCCCTTACACCTGCCTGGCTGAGTCCCGAGTTACTACAGGCTAGCTTGCCACTCTGATTGGGCATCTAGTTTGGGCTCTAGGTCTAGTTAGCCCGTAATCATTTCAGTCGAGTCTCATTTGGTGTGCTTGCTTGCATCATCATGTCCACCTAGAACGGAGTACCCTACCAACCTGGTCAAACCCAACCTGATTTAGAGGCCATGATTAGAACTCTTACCGAAAGTATGACCAAATTGAATCAGGATATGACTGATACTGTTGCCCAGTTTAGAGACCGAGCCCAGGTACTTGAGGAGCCTAGGCACCGAAATTGGACCCCTGACTCAGAATTTGGTAGACCCCAACCTCACCCACACCCAGAGCCTAGGAGACCTTTATACAGGGATCCTGAACCTAATCATTGGAGGTTTGATCTAAGAGCCTATGACCATGATCGTGCCCCTGAGTCTAGCCCTAGGAGCCTATACCCATACTTGGTTGACTCAGAGAAGGGACCCGTTAGGAACACCGAACCTTATTCACCCACTTTTGATAGAAGACAATAGACATATATTAAGTGGGAAGAACAAATGGATCGGTATTTTGAGTGCACTAACATATCTAAATTTGGACAAGTTAGGTTGGCCAAAACCAAGTTCACCAAACATGCTAGGTCTCATTGGTATGCTATTGAGCGTGAGTGTTATCAAAGAAAAGAGGAAATATATACTTGGAGAGATATGAGAAGTAAGTTGAGAGATAGGTACCTAGGTAGATCCTATGAGAAAAGACTTTTAGACCAATGGTACCAATTGCGACAAGGTAATAGGCCTGTGTCTAAATATATCGAGGACTTCCAGTGGTATGACATGAAATGCAATACCATTGAGACCGAAGCTCAGATCACATCGAGGTTTAGGGTTGGGTTACACCCAGACATTTATAGGAAGCTATGCCTTGAAAAGACCAATAAGTTAGACCGAGCCTACCAAGAAGCCCAAGACTATGAGTGGTCTTTAAGATATAACCAATCAAGTACTTTGGAGTTAGAGCCAACCTCTACCAACTTGAGTCAAGTTCCGATTGATCCGACATCCGTAGTGAACCATACTTTTGTTTGTCAATTCCCCACCTCTTGACCAGAAGGATAACACTGAGAAGGAGTTAGGCATGGCCATCCCAAAATTAGTTGACCCGACCAGAGTTGTACTTAAAGAGGAATCAAAGGAGAATAGATTAGAACCTTTCAGTGAGATTGAGGAAGAAATATATGAGCCTGACATAAGTTTGATAGATGAATATGAAGAAGAAGAATTTGAGGATATCTCTCCTGATAATTCAATTAACCAACTCCTACCTAATGGGGTTATTGAGGGGACCCCTGCCACTCAAGGAATTCAGGAGCTAACCCTAAGAGAAGACCCTTTTGAGGAAGTTCAGGAAGAGGAAATTACACCAAATGAAAGTTTAAGTGAGAATACCCCTGAACTCATTGAGGAATCCAAAGAAGACACCCCTGAGTCAAATCTGGTAGAGAAGTGTGAAGAAGGAAGGGGTTCACAAGAATTGCCCATTGAGAAGTCCAAGAACAAGAAAAAGACAGTAGCTTAGAGGACTTTTTAGATAAACATTCTAAAGACCTTCCTGATAACCTTCCACCTTCTAGGAGCACCCAGCCTATCCTAGAACTTGCACTTGTAGACCCTCCTAGAGCAAATCATGAGCTTTGGATGAGTGCACCTATAGAACAATGTCCTTATTTTAAGGTCATCCTGAATAACCAAAGTTTGTTTCTTGTTTCCGATAAGCCACCTCAAAACTCTGATTCTTATTTCCTACCCTTCCCTGAATCTTCTCATGTTTCTAGAGCTATGGGATTACACTTTACTGAGATCTCTAGGTTGCAAGACTCCTTAGAACCTATTAGGTTTGCCACCTACTTCTGGAAGACCTTATGGCACCTACTAGGCATCCATAATAAGTTTTCATGCTCTGCATGCCCTCCTCCGACCCAAGGTCAAACCTAGAGAGCCTTAGTTTGTTAGGTTTAGACCTAGGGTTCCTTTGGAATAAAGTCCATTCTTTAAGAATGCGTCATCAGTCTAGTTTAGTTTTTCTTGACCCTTTACTAGGCTTTGGCTCAGATTTTGGTTTGATTGAGAGCACCAGGAATTGGGATTTGTATTTTGTCCAAGGCTGAAATTGCATTCAATGTTTCGATCAATAGGTCTATAGGCTAGAGTCCCTTTGAAATTGTTCATGGATACAAGCCTCACACACCACTTGATCTGATTTAACTATTAGCCCACACACACAAGTCTCTTGATGCACTTGCATAGCATGTAAAGGACTTGATAAAGAAATTCATGCAAAAATAACTTTAAGTAATGAAACTTATAAGAAGTTGGCTGATTCTCAAAGACGAGTCAAAACTTTTGTTGAGAGAGACTATGTAATGATTAGGTTAAGGCCTGAGCGATTTTTTCCTGGAACCGTTAGAAAGTTACATGCTAAAGGAGCTGGACCATTTAAAGTAGTGAAGAAAGTAGGATCCAATGCCTATGTGCTCGAGTTGCCTCCAGAACTAGGCAATAGCTCTACTTTCAACATTACGGACTTAGTAGAGTATAGGGAGCTAGTTGTGATTCTTAGTAAGCCTTTAAAACCTAATCCTATTATTGAGAGTGATCCTGACCCTGTGTGTCCACCAACAAACTGGCATGTGAGGAAAGAGCAGATTGAAAAGATCCTAGATGATCAGGTTATCTCTACAAGTAATCGAGGATACCAAAGATACCTGGTCCACTGGCAAGGAAGGCCAGATTCTGATGACTCTTGGATCTCCCGAGAAGAATTACAAGAATTGGACCCAGACCTCTTGGAGATATACCAGAGCCAGCTTGATCCATACTCGACAGGGTCGAGTTCCTCCGACCCCGGGAGAACTAGTGTGGGCACCAGACTCAGAAGAAGACTTCAGGGCTCCATCTGGATCTCTGATTGACCTTGCCCGAAGAATTAGGGTTTTCTGGTTTTGTAATAAGGGTTGACTTGGTCAACTCAATTTTAGTCTTGAGTTTGTATTTCCCTGCAATTTAAATTTTGTTGAGTCATATTGACTCAATATAAGTCCTAGTAGTGGTCTAGGTCTTCTCCAGGTTGGTGCCACTTTTTTTTTCAGTCAAGTCAAGGTCCAGGGTGCCACATTTTTTTTCTCCCAGGCCAAGCAAGTGGGTGCCACACTCCCAGCCACACGCCAGAGTCCAGGAGGCGGCACATCTCCATCCAGTGTCTTTGGTCGCTACACCACAAGAAGTAAGTTCCTTTTTTTTCTTGCACCACTTGGGAGAGAAATCCATCAAGGTACCTTAATCCAAGGAGGAGCCAATTTCTTTCTAGATAAACCCAAGCCAGGATGCCAAGAATTTTTCTTGAAGAAAGGATCAAGGAGGTGCCCCACAATGTTCCATAAAAATCCAAGTTATAAAAGGGAAGAGAGCATGTCTTGCGGAGGAATTCAAGGAGGTTCCCAAATGTTTCCAAAAGTGACAAAGCCATGAAAGGAAGAAGCCTAAACTTGTGGAGCAAGACTAGGAGGTGTCCAAATGAGCCAAACCATGAAGGGAAAATCCTTGATTCATGGAGAGATACTAGGAGACACCCCCATAACCTACTATTTGGAGCTGATTTTCAAGTTTTCTTGGAGTTTTTGGGCTACCCACTCATGGAAGGAGTCTTGGGAAGATAATTTGATGCCTAAAGTGTGGGTTAGTCCTATTAGTCCCACATGAAAAATGTATAAAATTTTATTTCTTTGTTATGTCTATATATTCAACTCTATGTAACTCTTGAATTTATTGATGAATGAAATCAATTTCTGTGTGAGCAACTTTATGTTTCTCTCTTCTACACTTGTATTCAGGTGTTGAGCTCCGTGAGGGAGTAAATCCGGGTTCCCTAGGAACCTTGAGGAGGTGTGAGATCTCCAACCCCAAAATCCTACCAAAACCCTAGGTTAGCCACTTCAATTCCAAACCCTAGCCGCCCATCATCTTCTTCATTCCACCAATCATCCAAACCCTAATCTACCTCATCATCTCACGGCCCCTCTCTTCCAAGAAGAGGCCGACCACCAACATCCAGGTCCAGATCGACTACTTCGAATACAGAACAAATCCCAGAGAAAGTCAGATCAGCATCCAGGAGAATCAGGATTTCAGCAACATCAATTTTTTTCAAGTTCTTCTTATCTGGTAAATCCTTTCTTTGAGTATCTGGTTCCTTAACTTGTTCTTCTTCTTTCCCAGATCCTGAGTTCAGGAGAAGCCAACTCTGCCAAAGGGCCAGTATTGGAGGATCCATTGCCAAGATATCCGAATCCGAGGATCCAACAATCTGCTCGAGAGAGTCCTTCCACCAAACTCTGTGAAGATCACTGCCTGGTACATAACCCTTCCCTTCTCTTTATTTCTGTCCTGTTGAAAGTTCAGAGCGAAACCCTAGGTCTGGGAGTTTCTCAAACCCCAGCGATCCTTTACTTCTGAACTACTTTGATAATCTAGTTTCTTTGAATTGTGCTTTCAATTATTATATAGTTTTTTTCAATTTAGTTTAACTTTCCTTTGAGTCAAAGCCGACTTCTGAAAATATATATATAAAAAATAAATAAATAAATACATTAATTTTAATTTACTTCCGCATCGCATCATCTTTTTTGTTATGCATCATTCCACCATACACCCTTTAAATAGTTTCTTAAGGGGTGTGAAACACATCCCAAAATCTCTTATCAGATATGTTTCTTCATATCTGATAAGACTCTTTAGGATTCAGGAGTCTTATCTGACATCTCTTCATGTCCAAATGAAACCTTCTCATGCCACATGGCATGTACCGATCTTTGAAAGAGCCAAGAGGTGTCTTCTCATTTCCCAAAAGTCAGAGAAACTCGAAGAGATCTGAAAGCAGAAGGACTCTGCTTCAAATCATGCGCCCTCTCATGAAAAGTCGCAACCTTTCATGTGTGCCATTCATCCTTTCCTTCTTCATGCCAATTCAAAAATCATTGACTAGTCAAATCCTTCATGAAAGGGTGTGGAGATAAAGATAAAGATTAGAAGAAGTCCAATCAATAGAAGAAACTCATCTGCAAAAGGACTCTTGGTCCTTTCTGCGCACCAAATGAAGAGTCGCTTCTCTTCAAAATTCGGTCAAACATTTTCCATGCCATATGCTATCTTTGACAAAGTCAAAGTATATATAATATGGGTGTCAAATGAAAGGGAATCAAATAAGCTTTTCGACCATATAAATTTTTTTTCAATCAGAGAACTATAGACCCTTCTAGGCCCTTTTGAATGCCAACATGTCATTTAGGTACCAAGAGTCCTATGCCTTAGGGACTCTTCATAATTCCAAGATAAAACCTCCAAGAAATATCATATAAAATATGATAAATTCATCCTACTTAGAACATAACCCAATTTAGGTCTCCCACAAATTGGTTAGTCCATTTAGCAAGCAACCGGACACAATCCAATTGGGTTTAGAAATTAGGTTGCCTACACATGCTAGTGTGTCACCTAGCTAACCAATTAGGATCCTATGACCCTATTTAAATCATGAATGACTTCCTTGTCTAATTCTCTAGTGTGTGTGACCCATTGGATTTGACATCTAGCCAGCAGTAGGTTTAGGTTTGAGCCGATTCGATCCAATCGAACCCGATCGACCTAATTAGGTCAAACTAGCTCATCTAATTGTCCAATTCGAACCATCCATTGAATTGACTCATGAAACCAATCCAATTGGTTCATGAATACCTACAAGACAAGATTGACGTCTAGTAACGTGACATGCCTACCTGGAAGATAAGGAATTTGGTAGAAATTCCCAAAATACTCTTTAATAATTAGTTACCATGCAATTCAATCTTTCGATCTCCCATTATCCCGATTAAGTGATAGGTATGGATAGATGTCAAACCCTAACACTTAATCATATCGAATCTCAACTCGATAGTGAGGACTCAGCTGATGACTAATTAGATTCCACTAATCTCATCCTGCTTTGATCAAAGGCTCTTTAAGTCACTCATCAAAGAGATTGCATAGGATAACAATTCCTCTTAATAGGAATGATCGATTCCTTGTTGGTCCACTCATATCCTCCATACACCTTCCACCATATCTAGAACACCCCGTACATGTCGTAATGGAATGAATAAGTATGAACCAAAATATAGCTTAGTGTGCATAAGGAATCATGGTGACCTCAGGTCTAAAGATCACATGCACAACTCCTACTCAGGGATCTATCTTTTTACAAGTAGTAAGACTTCCATAAGATAGTCCCGGTATGGATCAGTTCAGTATACTCATACCCTGATGAGCATCCTTATCCTTGTATTAGTGTCTCTACACAAGTGGTTGTGAGACCAACCACTCTCATCATCTGAGCATACATAGGATAAGCTAGTCTTACCGGATTCAATGATCCCATAATCAATGGTCCAATGAGTAGGAATATTTTAGATTAGGGTTTATAGAAAATTAGGTCTCACTATTATGAACTTCATCATAACCCTAATTTCATTGCTCTAATCTATGGGGTTCATCATAATCATAAATAAGACACAACAGTATATGATGAAAACAGATGCCTTTATTAATATATAATGTCATACAGGAAGAATACAAAAAAAGGCCTATACAATGATTGGCTCTTGGGACACTTTTCTATCAAACTCCCACTTGCACTAAAGCCAATCACCCTTGTACTTTATATCCATACCATCCAAGTGGCGATCTAACTGTTGCTTAGGTAATGCTTTAGTGAATGGGTCTGCTATATTGTTCTTTGTATCTACTCGATTGATGACAACATCTTGTCTTTCTATTATCTCTCAAACGAAGTGGAACTGTCTTAAAATGTGCTTGGACTTGTGATGAGACCTTGGTTCCTTGGCTTGTGCAACAGCTCCAGTGTTATCACAGTACAATGGCACTGGCTGTTGTATATCAGAAACCACGCCCAATTCCATGATGAATTTCTTCATCCAGACATCTTCCTTTGCGGCTTCACTTGCAGCTATGTACTCTACCTCAGTGACTGAGTCAGCTACTGTTAGCTATTTTGTACTTTTTCAACTCACTGCACCACCATTCAGGGTGAAGACATACCCTGACATGGATTTTCTATCATCTGGATCTGATTGAAAACTAGAATCTATATAGCCTTCTAATCTCAACTCAGATCTTCCATATACTAGAAAATTATCTTTAGTCCTTCTAAGATACTTAAGAATGTTTTTCATAGCTTTCCAATGATCTTCTCCTGGATCTGCCTAAAATCTGTTCACTATGCCTAAGGCATAAGCAACATCAGGTCTGGTACATAACATAGCATACATAATTGATCCTACAGCCGAAGCATAAGGAATCTTAGTCATCCTCTCTCTTTCTTCCGATGTCTTAGGAGACATATTTTTAGAGAGATGTATGCCTTGACTCGTTGGCAAGTAACCTTTTTTACTTCCATCCATGTTGAATCTCTTCAACACTAAGTCAATGTACCTGGATTGGGATAAGCCTAGCATCCTCTTGGATCTATCTCTATAGATCCTTATACCCAGTATATAGAATGCTTCTCACAAATCCTTCATGGAAAACTTTGATGATTACCAAGTCTTAACCGATTGCAACATTGGGATATCATTCCCAATGATGAGTATGTCATCCACATACAAAACTAAGAAAACAAGTGCACTCCCACTTGTCTTCTTATACATACATGGTTCATCCACATTTTTGACAAAACCAAATCCTTTAATTGTTTCATCAAAATGGATATTCCAACTCCTCGATGCTTGTTTAAGTCCATAAATAGACTTCTTTAAATTGCATACCTAATTTGGTCTCCCACTTGAAACAAAACCCTCTGGCTGTGACATATAAACTTCTTCCTCAAGGTTTCCATTGAGGAAAGCAATCTTTACATCCATCTGCCAGATCTCATAGTCATGGTATGCTGCTATGATAAGTATTATCCGAATGGACTTGAGCATGGCTACTGAAGAAAAAGTTTCATCATAGTCTATACCATGTTTTTGTCTAAAACCTTTTGCTACTAGTCTAGCCTTGTAGGTCTCAATTTGACCATCTGCTCCAATCTTTTTCTTGAAGACCCATTTACACCCTATTGGGTTAATTCCTTCGGGTAGATCTACCAAAGTCCAAACCTGATTGGAATACATAGAGTCCATTTCAGATTTCATAGCACTTAGCCATTTGTCGGAGTATCTACTCTCGATAGCTTCCGAATAGGTCACAGGATCATCATTCTGTATGATACTAGTTTCATTGTCATCTCCGATGATAAAGCCATATATAAGAGGTGCTCCCCGCACCCTCTCTGACCTTTGGAGAGGAGGTGTGTATTGTGGCTGTTCTTGATCCTTAAGAACTTCTGGTTGAGGAATATCTCTTGAAGGCTCATCAGTTTGTTGGTTCAGTTCTTCACATAACTCAAGTGAAGAATTACTACTTCTTTCTTAGATAAATTCTTGCTCCAAGAATGTAGCATGCCTACTGACAATTATCTTTTGCTCTGTAGTATTATAAAAGAGGTATCCAATACCCTCTTTTGGATAACCAACAAACCTACATTTGTCAGCCCTAGCACTTAACTTATGTCCGAAATTGTTCTTGACATAAGCGTGGCAACCCCAAATCTTTAAGTATTTAAGATTTGGCCTCTTGCCATTCCATAACTCATATGGAGTGCTACTTACTGACTTAGATGGAACCCTGTTTAATATATATGCAGCAGTTTCTAAGGAATGTCCCCAAAAGAAAATGGGAAGATCTGTGAAGCTCATCATGTACCTCACCATATCTAATAAGGTGCGATTTCTCATTTCTGCCACTCCATTTAATTGGGGTGTATAAGGAGGAGTCCATATAGAAATAATGCCTTTGCCTTTGAGATGGTTCAAAAACTCACTAGACAAGTATTCACCTCCTCGATCAGAACGAAGAGTTTTAATACTAAGTCCAGTTTGTTTTTCAACTATACTTTGATATTCTTTAAATCTATGAAAAGCTTCAAACTTGTGTTTCATAAGATACACATAACCGAACCTTGATAAATAGGGCTGGAAATGTGCCGGCCTAAAGCCCATTGTGCTAGCCCAAAGACTATATTTTAAAAAATCTTGGACTGAATCCGGACATTCCTTTGGTCCAAAAATTAAATGGACTCTATTTTACAGCCCTAAGACTAGTCCAATATGCTTAAGATTTAATCCAAAACCTGAACCGATTTCAGACCGGCCCGAAGTTTATTGAGCTGGCCCAATCTAGCTCCAAACAATGGGCTTTTGGGCCGACCCATTTCTAGCCCTATTGATAAATCATCAATAAAAGTGATGATATAAGAATATCCTCCTTTGGCCTGAGTTGACATAGGTCCACACACATCAGTATGTATAAGACCTAACAATTCAGTTGCTCTTTCTTCATGTCCAGTGAATGGAAGGAGACAGTCATTTTTCCTTTGAGACAAGATTCACAAGTTCCTAATATTTGGAAATCATTAGAGTCAAAATAATTATCTTGACTAACTTGTTTATTCTTGACTCACTGATATGACCTAATCGGCAGTGCCAAAGATATGTGACATTGTCATTATCTCTTTTTCTTTTCTTGTCATCTATAAGAAGTATTTCATCATTGAGTACTAAAGTTAGAAGACTATTCATAAAGCAACCATGCCCAAATATTGTATTATTATGAAGAATAGAGCAGCCACTACTCTTTACACTTATTTTATATCCTTGTTGTAACAACAAGGGTATAGAAATAATGTTTCTTACAATATTTGGCACATAGTAGCATTCTTCCAACCTTATGATATTACCCGAGGGTAATAACAGAAGATAGGTGCCCACAACTTCAGCATATATAGGTTCTCCACTTGCCCCATATAATTTGAAGTCACCTTTCTTCAAATTTCTAATTCTGTGGAGTCCTTGTAAAGATTTACAAATATGTGACCCACATGTGGATCCAATACCCATGAATTAGAAATAGATTCACTCAATGATAAATTGGTTTGTATCATGTACAAACCCCTAGATGCATCACTTGCATCTAGCTTCACGTTTGCAAGACAAGTCTTGCAATCCTTCTTCCAATGCCCAAATATGCTGCAATGGAAACAGGCTTCATCAACCTTCTTCCTCAACCAGTCCACATAGTTTGAACCGGTTAACTTATTAGCATCCAAGATGCCACTTAGTGATAAGTTTGAAGCCATTATTTAAATATCCTATATTTAATTAAAGAACAATATCAGCAGACCACTCAAGAATGACATTCATAACTAGATAAGGACTTGCTATCTAATTATGTCTCCCACTATTTTCTTCAAATACCATAACCCTCATTTTATGATAAATGAGAAACCTTCCTAGTTTCCTTAGTGGGGTTGAGATCCTAATTCCTCATTAGTGCCTTGTGTTACACAACAAACACTAATAAGTTCAAAGGTAGGACTTACTTTCCAATTGCAACCCGTGCAATTCTCAACAATTATCTTTTCCTCTAAGACACTTATAGTCTTGTGTTACACAATAAACTATAATGTCTTAGTTTAGTCAAACCCTTCATTTCTATATAGCTATAATTGAAGATTGTTGCCCTTGTGTTACACAACAAAGCAACAATTTCAACCATGCCATAAAGCACTAAGTGCCCCAATACAAATTTCATATCAAACCCTAGAGTAGATCTTGTGTTACACAACAAACCTACCATAATTTTGATATTAATTTGGCTTAGCATGAAGGAAGGCAAATTATAGTATACATAATCAATTAGCATTCTCAAGTTAAGGTTTAGATATGACCAAATTGGCCAGGTAAGTGGAAGGGGTGAGGGGGTCCCCCTGTTGCTTTCCTTAGACAACAATTAAATTGGCCAGGTTAGACAACGGAACCAATTAATAAACCTCAATCCCTTTACCTTCCCAAAACCACTTGCCTAGACACCAATTGGCTGATCAAACCCTAATTGGTTCTGCATCATGATTAATTTGATACTATAACTAAATATGATTTTTTAATGAGGGCTTTGATGGTCTCAAACACATTCTAATACTATTTAACATATCATAATGTACTTATAATAGAAAACCATACATATATGACATGATGCAAAATATATGCTAGGTGTGTCATCATTCTAGGACAACCTTACAACATAACAGACATCCACCGTTATATTAGGACAACCTTATTTTAGAATGTGACAAAAAAAAAAAATCTTGACATATTTTAAAGATTAGGATTTAAGTGTTAAAAAATCCTAACCAGTGACTAGCATATAGGCATATCAATCTAGCATATGCATAACATTGCATGATGTACATAGCAATCATATCATAGCATGATATTTCAAATACCCCACTGACTAATCCAATCCTAAATTGCTATTAAGATAAAACATGTTATAATGATGCATTTGATCTACAATATGCATAAAATAATAACATGCTATTTTTCATAATAAAGTAGAGACCAAACATATGATCCCTAATATGCATTGAATCATAATCCTGGGAGGATCATCTTTATTACAAATGACAAATAGTTGAAATAAACTAAGGGTGACCCTGATACCACTGTTGGATTTCAAGGAGATCATTATGCAACTTAGTAAGACTGAATTATAAAATATCATGCATAAAGATAACACTTTATCAGTTGAAAACCCTAATTCCCAAGATCCCTTATTTGATTACAACTAATATGTCATAAAAGAAGGTTAATGAAACATACCTGGAGTGCTATATTCCACTTCTTCCACTAGACTCACAAGTGTATGTCCTCCAACGATGATCCACACAAGATTTGAAACAAGGAAGAACTCCTTCTTGAAGTTGCTTGCCCGGGTAGGACTCTTTCGGCAGCCTTTTAGACTTTGGCCTTTGTAGGACTCACTATCCCACTATAGGACTCTTTGGACACTCTTCTAAACTACTCTTGGTTTTAGGACAACCCTCCTTAAGGACCCCTTAGGCTTATGTCCTAAAACAAAGCCTTGTCCTAATAGAAAAGACCTTGTCTTAACAAGACAAGTCTTGTCTTGAAGAAAGGAAGAGGGAGAGAGAAAAACTCAGATAGATAATATGGTAGAATCTAGACTCCTATTTTAGATGACCAAATGAATATTCATCTCATTCCACCATACACCCTTTAAATAGTTTCTTAAGGGGCATGAAACACATCCCAAAATCTCTTATCAGATATGTTTCTTCATATCTGATAAGACTCTTTAGGATTCAGGAGTCTTATCTGACATCTCTTCATGTCCAAATGAAACCTTCTCATGTCACATGGCATGTACCAGTCTCTGGAAGAGCCAAGAGGCATCTTCTCATTTCCAAAAGTCGAAGAAAACTGAAGAGATCTGAAAGCAGGACTCTGCTTCAAACCATGCGCCCTCTCATGAAAAGTGGCAACCTTTCATGTACGCCATCCATCCTTTCCTTCTTCATGCCAATTCAAAAATCATTGACCAGTCAAATCCTTCATGGAAGGGCATGGAGATAAAGATAAAGATTAGAAGAAGTCCAATCAACAGAAGAAACTCATCTGCAGAAGGACTCTTGGTCCTTTCTTCGCGCCAAATGAAGAGTCGCTTCTCTTTACAATTCGATCAACCTTTCTCCATGCCATATGCTACCTTTGACAAAGTCAAAGTATATGCAATATGGGCATCAAATGAAAGGGCATTAAATAAGCTTTCCAACCATATAAATAATTTTTTTGATCAGAGAACTATAGACCCTTCTAGGTCCTTTTGAATGCCAACATGTCATTTAGGTACCAAGAGTCCTATGCCTTAGGGACTCTTCATAATTCTGAGATAAAATCTCCAAAAATATCTGATAAAATCTGATAAATTCATCTTACTTAGAACATAACCCAATTTAGGTCTCCCATAAATTGGTTTTAGCAAGCAACCAGACCCAATTCAATTGGATTTAGGAATTAGGTTAGCCTACAAATGCTAGTGTGTCACCTAGCTAACCAATTAGGATCCTATGACCCTAATTAAATCATGAATGACTTCCTTGTCCAATTCCCTAGTGTGTGTGACCCATTGGATTCGATATCTAGCCAGTAGTAGGTTTAGGTTTGAGCCGATTCGATCCAATCGAACCCAAGTTCTTGGCTATCCACCAGCAGCCAGGGACACCCACGGCCCATGCCGTGGCCCCATGCGATAGCCTGTGTTCCTTTCAAGGAAGGCCTTCACAACCGCGGGCCATTACTGACAACCGGGATAGCCATCAAACTCCGGCAAAAAGATAATGAGCCGGGTCTGCTGACTGGGATAGCCGCTCAGCAAACCTCGGAAGGGCGGTATCCAAGCCCCACCGAGGTAGGAAAAGTAAGACCCCCCGACCACGGGTGCCATGCACCCATGTCACCTTCTCCGTCTCCTTCAGCGGAGGGGTCCACTGACGAAACCATCAGGTGCGCAGCAGAGAAGCACCTGGAGGAGCATGATTGCAAGTTGGCAAAGTTATCCCACCGATTTGCCAATCTACCGGGCTCAACTAGCGAGCCGGCGGGCTACAACACCAGTCCCCCTTTCTCCCAAGAAATCCAAGGAGAGCTGATTTCAAGTTGGTTCCGTATGCCGTAGGTGGATCCTTACGATGGGACCACAGACCCCATGGACCACCTGGAAAGCTATCGGGCCCTCATGAGGGTCCAGGGGGCCATCGATGCTCTCCTCTGCATCACCTTTCCTGCCACTCTCCGAAAGGTAGCCTGGGTGTGGTTCGCCCACTTGGGGCCAGAGAGCATCAACTCTTTCACCCAGTTAGGGCAGAAGTTTGTGGCCCACTTTGACACCTGTCAGAAGTTACCACGAGAGACAGACAGCCTCTTCTCCATCCGGCAGCAGGATCGCGAGCCGCTGTGAGACTACGTGGCCCGTTTCAAGGCTGTCGCGTTGGAGATCTACAACCTTGATGAGCTAGTTGCCATGCTGGCATTGAAGCGAGGGCTCAGGACCTCCCGCCTGACCTACTCGCTCGACAAGAAGCCCCCAAAGACTTATTCCGAGCTCCTCCTCTAAGCCCAAAAGTATATCCTGAAAGGATTATGCCCTATAAGCCAATATCAGTATCTCCCAGACCATTGTAAATTGACAAATTAATAAAGGCAATAATTTTTCATCATTCGCTGTGTCATTATATGATGAACCCCATAGATTAGGGCTATGGTTGTAAGGCTATGATGAGATCATACCAGTGAGATCTAAGGCCTTAAAACCCTAATCTAGAATATTCCTAGTCATAGGAACCCTGAGTTGGGGATCAGGGTTTCCGGTAAGACTGGCACGTCCTATGTATGCTGAAAAGGGTGACTGCTCTCACAGTCATTTGTGTAGGACACTAATACAAGGATGTGGGTGCTCATTAGTGAATGAGTTCACTGAATAGATCTAGTTTGAGAACATCTAATGGAGCCTTAGCTGCATGTCAATAGATGTTTCACATAGTGGGAGTTGTACAAGTAGTCCTATGACCTGAGACTGCCATAATACCTTGTGTACATGAACCCATGCTTTGGTTCAATCTCAATCATGACACTGGGTCATGTACGAGGTTGATGCTGGGTATGGTGAATTGTATATGAAGGTAATGAGTAGGTCAACAAGGAATTGATCACTCCTAGTAGGAGGAGATTGCATCCAGCCAAATTAGGTCAGATGATGATTCAGGAAATCTTTGATCAAAGTACAGATATTAGAAATAATTTCTAATATCTAATTGATTGAATCATTAGTGTATGACTGAGCTGGGAATGAGTATAAACTGGATTTGACATGATTCCATATCCATAGTTATATTCGGGATGCAAGATGATTGAAGGATCGAATTGTACGGGAACTTTCCACTGAAGGGTAGTTTTGGAATTACACCAGAATTTCCATATCTTCCGGGTAGACATGACACGTTGCTAGACGTCAATCTTGTATTGTGGGTTGATCAAATTAAATGGTTTAATTGGATCACTAATTAGGAGGAGTCCTAATTGACTGACTCGAGTTAGCTCGATTTGACCTAAATCGATTAGAATGAGTTCTGATCAGATTAGGTCAACTTGCACTCGGACCCACTGCTGGCTAAGTATGGAACCCAATGGGTCACACACTTAGGATAGATAATCAAGGATTTAATTTGGAATTAAATCTCATTTGCAGATGAACACACTAGCATGTGTTGCAAACCATGACTTCTACTTGAATCGGATTCGAGTTAGGGTTCCGATTTGGTCTTTTTTAGATCCAAATTCATTCCGGTTTGAATCTAATTGAAGATACAAAATGTTGGGCTAACTATAGGCTAGCAATTGGGCTAACCTAAGAGGCTAAACCCCTTTCCCACATCGCCTAAAACCCCTCCCCCTCTCTTCCCACGCGCGCGCGCAAGGAGAAGAGTCCACACGCGCGTGGACTCTTTCCAAGACGCGTCTTTGCATGAAAAGAAAGAAAAAACGCCGGTGATTTTTGAAGAGGCGTGGAAGAGAGTCCACCTAGGCGTGGACTCTCCAAAAAAGGGGAAAAATACCGTGAAAAAGAAAAGAAAAAACACCGAAGGGGCGCGACTCTTCTTTCTGCGCGCGCCCTTCTGTATTTTTCACGATCCATCTTCGCGTCTTCCCATCCCAAAGGCCGTGAGATTAATCCCAAGGGCCATGAGATAAAGAGAGAAGACGTGAGAAGGGAGAGAGGGACGTGAGAGGATGTTTTCAGATGAGAAGGCGCCTCTCTGTCGCCTATTTAAGAAGAAGGCTTCACCGTAAAATTGGATTCCAGATTTTCTACGGCGAAGCCTTGCTTCTCTTTCCTTCTCCCTCTCCAGAAGATTGTTTCCCCCTCCTCTCTTTCCTCTTTGATTCCTTTACAGAGCCTAGGCTCTGTCGAATCTCAGAACAGAAGGAGAGTCAGAGAGAGAAACTCTCCGACGGTATAGGAAAAAGGCGCCTCTTTTGTTTCTTTCTTACATTAAGACAACTTTGTCTTAATTTTCTTCTCCCTCCAAGACAAGCCTTGTCTCATTTTAGGACAAGGGCTTATTCTTAAGACAAGAGTGTCTTAAGGGGCCAAAGCTGCTAAAAACTAGGAGAAGGGTAAGAGAGAAAGTTTTAGTCCCCGTTTGGCTAGAGGTGTCCTAGCCAATAGCCCATATATCAAGTTCTTGGGGTAGAACTTGATTGGAAGGAACCCAATTGAGGAGTCACTGTCTTGATCATCTGCCCGTGTGGATCACCATCGGAGGGCGGACAAGTGGACGCCTGGTGTGTTCAAAAGGTTACACTATTTGGAGTTTATTTTTACATCAGATTGGATATAGCGATCTGAGGTTAGTATCTAAACTATGTTTAAATTTGGACATGCATGTAGTCATAAGTTTTAATTGCTAATAAGGAGATTTTGGGATTAGGGTTCGGACCTGATTTCATAAAATTTTGAAATCCACACTTCCGCACTGGTTCCCGAACCCAACAGTGGTATCAGAGCCTCATTAGGATTAAAAATTATGCAGTTCAATTCATGATGTAGTATCATGTTAAAGTTTTTATATTGATGCACAAGGCATGTCTTTGATTGAACATGAGTTTGATGATTGCCACCAGTTAGGGTTTTCCACTAAAACCCTAATTGTCTTAGAGATATGATTAGCCCTGGAGCCATCATACTGAAATAAGGTTGCCCTGGCATAATGGTGTATCCATTATGTGGTAAATGGTTGTCCTAGTATGATGGCACACATTTCACATATTTGCTTAGTTTAAAGCATGTATTAATATATGTGATAGCTTTTAATTGAATGTGCTGGCATTGCATGAACCCCTCTTAAAATTATATTAAGTGGTAGTATAGTTAACCGATAAGCATTATTAGTCATGATGGATAATTAGTCATTTCGGTGTCTAGAAAGGTGGTTCTGGGAAGGTAAAGGGAATCGTGGTTTTTAATTGGTTCCGTTGACTGACCTGGCCAATTTTAAATTGGTGTCTAGGAAAGCAACGGGGGGACCCCCACATCTCTTCCACTAGCCTGGCCGATCTGATTGATTTAACTCTTGACTAACATGCTTGGTGTTAAAATACTATTATTGGCCTTCCTTCATGATAGGTCATCATTGTGTTACGATCTATACTAGGTTTGTTGTGTACACACAAGACCTAATATGGTGACTAACATAATTTTTGGCCTAATACAATTATTTGTTTATGGCATGATTTAAAGTAATATTTTGTTGTGTACACACAAGGGTATTACTATTAAAGTCATGACTATATGGCTATGAAGGGTCTTACTTAACTAAAATATTATAGTTTGTTGTGTATACACAAGGCTATTAATATTTTAGAGGCCGAGATAAGTTGAGAATTGTACAGGTTACAATTGGAAAGAGTTTTCCTACCTATGAACTTATATAAGATTTGTTGTGTACACACAAGGTCTTATATAAGGGATTGGGATCTCAACCCCACTAAGAAAGATCAATTAAGGTTTTCTCGATCATCGTATAGAGGGTTATGATGCTCGATAAAATAGTGGGAGACATAATTAAATTAAAGTCCTAATTTAATTATGTGTTGTCATTTCATGGTTGTTTGCTTATGTTTTCGTTCTTTGTTTAAATGTAGATAAATGGCCTCTTCACTCTCACTCCGTAGTATTTTAGATGCCAACAAATTGACTGGGCCTAATTATGTTGATTGGCTGAGAAATTTGAAAATAGTACTTAGTCAAGAAAGAATTTCCTATATTCTTGATACCCCGATTTTGGAACCACCAAGGGAAGATGCCTCGCAAGAGGAGAAGACCACATATAATATGTGGCAAAATAACTCACTTACTGTCAAATGTGTTATGCTTGCCTCTATGACTAACGAGTTGCAGAGGCAGCATGATAGCATGGATACTAACTCCATACTGCTAAATTTAAAAGAGCTTTATGGAGAACACAGTAGAACTGCTAGATATGAAATATCTAAGCAGTTGTTCCGTGCAAGGATGACAAAAGGTACATCAGTACAAGACCATGTATTAAAGATAATTGATCTAATCACTCGATTAGGTCAATTAGGTTTTGTAATGGATGGGGAGTTGAATCAAGACTTGATCTTGCAATCACTCCCAGAGTCATTTTCACAGTTTGTTCTTAATTACCATATGAACAAACTTAATTCTTCCTTGCCTGAGCTGTTGAATATGTTGAAAACAGCAGAGAGCCATGTAAAGAAAAATAAGGCTCCAGTTCTTCTTGTGGATAAGAAGAAGACAGGCAAAAGGGGTTCCAATAAGAGGATGAATCCCAAAGGGGGCATTAAGAAGAAGAAAGGAAAGAAGGCCTCCGGACAGATGACTTGCTTTCATTGTGGCAAGCCGGGTCATTGGAAAAGAAACTGCAAGGTTTACCTTGCAAGTTTGAAGCCTGGTGCATCAGAGGCACCAAAAGGTATGAAAGAAGTTCATACTATTTTGTCATTGGATTCTTCCATTTCAAATACTTGGATGTTGGATACCGCCTGTGGTCATAACATCTGCAAATCATTGCAGGGACTTCAGGGGCTTAAAGTATTGAAGGAAGGTAACTTTGAGCTCTACGGTGCTGGAGGGGACCCCATCCAAGCAGAAGCTGTAGGGACTTATGTTTTGAAGTTACCTTCAGGGAAGATCTTGGAGCTAAGGAATTGTTACTATATGCCAAAAATCATTAGAAATATCATATCTGTACCCTTGTTACTTAAACAAGGATATACTATGAATGTAATGAGCAGTGGCTGCTCAATTTCTTTATCTAATGAAATTATATGTTATGGCATATTCTGCAATGGTCTCTTAACTCTTTCCACTAATGACAATGTTTTTCATGTTTCTAACAAACGAAAAAGAGATGATGTTAACAATACCTTACTTTGGCATTGTCGACTTGGACATATTAGTGAGACTAGGATTAACAAGTTGTACAAAGAAAATTTCTTTGATCCTTATGACTATGAGTCATTAGGAACTTGTGAATCATGTCTCATGGGTAAGATGACCAAGACTCCATTTAGTGGACATGGAGAAAGGACAAAAGAGTTATTAGGACTCATACACACAGATGTATGTGGGCCTATGACAACTCAAGCCTATGGTGGATACTCATACTTCATCACATTTACTGATGATTTTTCAAGGTATGGATTTGTGTATCTAATGAAACATAAGTCCGATGCTTTTGAAAAATTTTTAGAGTATCAAAGTATGGTAGAGAAACAGACAGGAAAAAGTATAAAGATCCTCCGATCAGATAGAGGAGGTGAATACTTATCCACTGAGTTTCTTGATCACCTTAAAGATAAGGGGGTCATCTCTGAATGGACTCCTCCTTACACACCACAATTAAATGGTGTTGCTGAAAGGAGGAATCGTACTTTATTGGATATGGTACGATCCATGATGTGCTTCACGGAGTTACCTTTTTCTTTCTGGGGATATGCTTTGGAAACAGCAACTTATATCTTGAATAGAGTACCATCTAAAACTGTCTCTAGCACTCCATATGAATTATGGAGAAGTAAGAAGCCCAATCTTAAGTATATTAAGATATGGGGATGTCCAGCCTATGTAAAAAGGAATTTTGGACATAAACTAGATGCTAGAGCAGACAAATGTCTATTTATCGGATATCCTAAAGATAGTATAGGATATGTGTTCTACCACCTTGCTGAACAAAAAGTTTTGGTCAGTAGGCATGCCACTTTTATGGAAAAGGAATTTATCCTACAAAAGGGCACTGGTAGAAATATCGAACTCAATGAGATTCAACAAATAGACACTTCTCAGTCAAGTAACAACATAGTTAATATAGAACCTGAACACACTCCTATCCGTAGGTCTGATAGGGTGCGACAGGCACCTGAGAGGTATGGGTTCATAATTGAAAATAATGAAGCCCAAATCATTCAAAATGATGAGCCTCTAACCTATACGGAAGCAGTCATGAGTAGAGACTCAGACAAATGGCTGGAAGCCATGAGATCCGAGATGGACTCCATGTATGTCAACCAAGTATGGTCTTTGGTTGATGCACCAGAGGGTATTAACCCTATTGGGTGTAAATGGGTCTATAAAAGGAAGATTGGGGCAGATGGCCAAGTTGAAACTTATAAAGCCAGATTGGTGGCTAAGGGTTTCAGACAAAAACAGGGAATAGATTATGATGAAACATTTTCCCCTGTTGCCATGCTCAAATCTATTCGGATTATGCTTGCTATAGCAGCATATCATGATTATGAGATCTGGCAAATGGATGTAAAAACTGCATTCCTCAATGGTTTCCTTGAGAAAGAGGTTTATATGTCACAACCAGAAGGTTTTGTCTTGGAGACTAAACCTAATCAGGTATGTAGGCTAAAGAAATCCATTTATGGATTAAAGCAAGCATCCAGGAGTTGGAACATCCGATTTGATAAAACAGTCAAAGAATTTGATTTTTTCAAAAATGAGGATGAACCTTGTGTGTACAAGAAGACTAGTGGGAGTGCCATAGTTTTCTTAGTTCTATATGTTGATGATATACTTATTATTAGGAATGATATCCCAATGTTACAATCAGTCAAAGTGTGGTTATCGAAACAGTTTTCCATGAAAGACTTGGGAGAAGCATCCTATATACTGGGTATAAAGATCTATAGAGATAGATCAAGAAGGATGCTTGGCTTGTCCCAGTCTAGGTACATTGACCAGGTGCTAAAGAGATTTAGCATGGAGGAAAGTAAAAGAGGTTACTTACCTATTGGTCATGGCATACGTCTTTCTAAGAGGATGTCTCCTAAGACACCTGAAGAAAGAAATAGAATGAGTTCTATACCTTATGCTTCGGCTATAGGGTCGATTATGTATGCTATGTTATGTACCAGGCCTGATGTGGCATATGCCTTGGGTGTAGCCAGTAGATTTCAGGCTGATCCAGGAGAGGATCACTGGAAGGTTGTGAAAAATATTCTTAAGTACCTGAGAAGGACTAAGGATATTTTTCTAATATACGGAGGATCTGATCTTAAACTAGAAGCCTATTCAGACTCTAGTTTTCAATCAGACCCAGATGATAGTAAATCCATTTCAGGGTATGTCTTTACCTTGAATGGTGGAGCAGTAAGTTGGAAGAGCACTAAACAGCAGACTGTAGCTGACTCAACTACCGAGGCAGAGTACATAGCTGTCAGTGAAGCCGCCAAGGAAGCTGTCTGGATGAAGAAATTCATCACAGAGTTGGGAGTAGTTCCTGAGATTGAGAACCCGGTGCCACTCTATTGTGATAACACTGGAGCAGTTGCTCAAGCTAAGGAACCGAGAGCCCATCACAAGTCCAAGCACATTCTGAGACGCTTCCATCTTGTCCGAGAGATAATCGAAAGACAAGAAGTCTGCATCAATAGAGTAGATACAAAGAACAACATAGCAGACCCATTCACTAAGGCTCTACCACAGCGGGAGTTTGATCGCCACCTCGATTGTATGGGGTTAAAGAATAAGAGCGATTGGCTTTAGTGCAAGTGGGAGATTGAAAGGATTATGCCCTATAAGCCAATATCTGTATCTCCCAGACCATTGTAAATTGACAAATTAATAAAGGCAATAATTTTTCATCATTCGCTGTGTCATTATATGATGAACCCCATAGATTAGGGCTATGGTTGTAAGGCAATGATGAGATCATACCAGTGAGATCTAAGGCCTTAAAACCCTAATCTAGAATATTCCTAGTCATAGGAACCCTGAGTTGGGGATCAGGGTTTCCGGTAAGACTGGCACATCCTTTGTACGCTGAAAAGGGTGACTGCTCTCACAGTCATTTGTGTAGGACACTAATACAAGGATGTGGGTGCTCATTAGTGAATGAGTTCACTGAATAGATCCAGTTTGAGAACATCTAATGGAGCCTTAGCTGCATGTCAATAGATGTTTCACATAGTGGGAGTTGTACAAGTAGTCCTATGACCTGAGACTGCCATAATACCTTATGTACATGAACCCATGCTTTGGTTCAATCTCAATCATGACACTGGGTCATGTACGAGGTTGATGCTGGGTATGGTGAATTGTATATGAAGGTAATGAGTAGGTCAACAAGGAATTGATCACTCCTAGTAGGAGGAGATTGCATCCAGCCAAATTAGGTCAGATGATGATTCAGGAAATCTTTGATCAAAGTACAGATATTAGAAATAATTTCTAATATCGAATTAATTGAATCATTAGTGTATGACTGAGCTGGGAATGAGTATAAACTGGATTTGACATGATTCCATATCCATAGTTATATTCGGGATGCAAGATGATTGAAGGATCGAATTGTACGGGAACTTTCCACTGAAGGGTAGTTTTGGAATTACACCAGAATTTCCATATCTTCCGGGTAGACATGACACGTTGCTAGACGTCAATCTTGTCTTGTGGGTTGATCAAATTAAATGGTTTAATTGGATCACTAATTAGGAGGAGTCCTAATTGACTGACTCGAGTTAGCTCGATTTGACCTAAATCGATTAGAATGAGTTCTGATCAGATTAGGTCAACTTGCACTCGGACCCACTGCTGGCTAAGTATGGAACCCAATGGGTCACACACTTAGGACAGATAATCAAGGATTTAATTTGGAATTAAATCTCGTTTGCAGATGAACACACTAGCATGTGTTGCAAACCATGACTTCTACTTGAATCGGATTCGAGTTAGGGTTCCGATTTGGTCTTTTTTAGATCCAAATTCATTCCGGTTTGAATCTAATTGAAGATACAAAATGTTGGGCTAACTATAGGCTAGCAATTGGGCTAACCTAAGAGGCTAAACCCCTTTCCCACATCGCCTAAAACCCCTCCCCCTCTCTTCCCACGCGCGCGCGCAAGGAGAAGAGTCCACACGCGCGTGGACTCTTTCCAAGACGCGTCTTTGCGTGAAAAGAAAGAAAAAACGCCGGTGATTTTTGAAGAGGTGTGGAAGAGAGTCCACCTAGGCGTGGACTCTCCAAAAAAGGGGAAAAATACCATGAAAAAGAAAAGAAAAAACACCGAAGGGGCGCGACTCTTCTTTCTGCGCGCGCCCTTCTGTATTTTTCACGATCCATCTTCGCGTCTTCCCATCCCAAAGGCCGTGAGATTAATCCCACGGGCCATGAGATAAAGAGAGAAGACGTGAGAAGGGAGAGAGGGACGTGAGAGGATGTTTTCAGATGAGAAGGCGCCTCTCTGTCGCCTATTTAAGAAGAAGGCTTCACCGTAAAATTGGATTCCAGATTTTCTACGGCGAAGCCTTGCTTCTCTTTCCTTCTCCCTCTCCAGAAGATTGTTTCCCCCTCCTCTCTTTCCTCTTTGATTCCTTTACAGAGCCTAGGCTCTGTCGAATCTCAGAACAGAAGGAGAGTCAGAGAGAGAAACTCTCCGACGGTAAAGGAAGAAGGCGCCTCTTTTGTTTCTTTCTTACATTAAGACAACTTTGTCTTAATTTTCTTCTCCCTCCAAGACAAGCCTTGTCTCATTTTAGGACAAGGGCTTATTCTTAAGACAAGAGTGTCTTAAGGGGCCAAAGCTGCTAAAAACTAGGAGAAGGGTAAGAGAGAAAGTTTTAGTCCCCGTTTGGCTAGAGGTGTCCTAGCCAATAGCCCATATATCAAGTTCTTGGGGTAGAACTTGATTGGAAGGAACCCAATTGAGGAGTCACTGTCTTGATCATCTGCCCGTGTGGATCACCATCGGAGGGCGGACAAGTGGACGCCTAGTGTGTTCAAAAGGTTACACTATTTGGAGTTTATTTCTACATCAGATTGGATATAGCGATCTGAGGTTAGTATCTAAACTATGTTTAAATTTGGACATGCATGTAGTCATAAGTTTTAATTGCTAATAAGGAGATTTTGGGATTAGGGTTCGGACCTGATTTCATAAAGTTTTGAAATCCACACTTCTGCACTGGTTCCCGAACCCAACATATCCGCACTGAGGAGGCAGATCGTATGAGGCGGGAGCTCGATGGGAAGCCACTGAAGAAGCCGACCACCACCGAGATGCCTGGAACCTGGAAGCCAGGATCTCAGGCTCCGAACTCACGGAGGGGGCCGAGACCGAAAGATGCTCCCATTCCCGAGGAGAGTTACACCCCCCTCCTCATCCCGAGGACAAAAATCCTCATGGAGATCGAAGGCAAGGACTACTTGAGATGCCCGCCTTCAATGAAGCCCTCCACTGGTCATGATAAAATGAAGTACTATCGCTTTCATAACGACCATGGCCACGACACCGAGGAATGCCGCAACCTCAAGTGGGAAATTGAAGAACTCATCAAGAGGGGCTACCTTAAAAGGTTTGTGGGGGGCAGACCTCAAGTGGAATCCTAAGCGCTGGTCACTCTTCCACCAACTCCAGTAATTGATAACCGCCCTACTGAAAGTCGATGGGTATGATCTCCTGGGGAGCCGCACGCGTGCCCAAGAAGGCCCGGGGGGCACGGCATCCTGAGAGTGTACTCTTCTTTATGAAGGAAGGGGAAGATGAGGAGAAAAATGTAAATAATGATGCCATGGTCATCGAGATGATGATCACGAAACATCCTATAAAATGCATCATGGTTGACAGTGGGAGCTCCATAGATGTGCTTTTTTATGATGCCTTCTCCAGGATGAACCTTTCTCCTGATCAACTCAAACCTGTGCATACTCCCCTTGTTGGTTTCATAGGTAATTCTGTAAGGGTGGAGGGAGAGATCACTCTCCCAGTAACTACTGGGACCACACCTCGACAGAGCACCGTTATGATGACTTTCTTGGTTGTCAGGCTTCCTTCCGCCTACAACGTGATCTTGGGTTGGCCGGGGCTCAACATGCTCGGTGCCGTTGTCTCCACCAAGAGACTGTTGGTATAGTTCCCCACTCCCTACGATGTCGGGGAGATGAGGGGAGCACCCCAGCCGGTGCGGCACTGCTTCCAAACCCTCCCTGGGACCAAGGTCCTCGAGGGTGATCCTAAGGTAGACGATCTCGACCAAAGGGCTCAAGACCCCAGGGGAGGCCCGGTCGAGCACCTACTCTCTTATCCGCTTGGAGATGACCCCATGAGGATGGTGTAGATTGGAGCCCAGTTACCCGAGGAGGAGAGGGCTCAACTACTGGAGTTCCTTCGGGCAAGCACAAATGTATTCGCCTGGACAGCGGTGGACATGCCAGGTATCCCTCCTGACATCATTACTCACAAACTGAGTGTCGACCGAAGCACAGGCCGATCTGGCAGAAAAAGAGAAGCTTCATCTCAGAGAGGCAAGCGGCTATCAATGAGGAAGTGGACAAACTCCTAGCCGCCAGTTTCATTCGGGGGGTCCAATATCCGAGCTGGCTGACAAATGTGGTGATGGTAAGGAAGAACAATGGCAAGTGGAGGATCTGTGTAGACTGCACTGACCTCAACAAGGCATGCCCGAAGGATAGCTTTCCCCTACAAAGTTGACCAGCTGGTGGACACCACCTCTGGGCATAGGCTGCTCTCCTTCATGGATGCATTCTCCGGATATAATCAGATCCGCATGCACCCAGAGGACGAGGAGCACACCGCCTTCATCACTGACCAAGGGACATACTGCTACAGGATGATGCCCTTCAGTCTGAAGAATGTAGGAGCCACGTACCAGAGTCTGGTCAATACGGTCTTCAAGGACCAAATTGGCCGGAACATGCAAGTGTATGTGGATGACATGCTTGTCATGAGCAAGCCGAGCTCGAACCATATCGTTGACCTCGCCGAGTCCTTCCACAACCTGCGGCAACATCAGATGAAGCTGAATCCAGCGAAGTGCACCTTTGGAGTGGTGGCAAGAAAGTTCCTTGGCTTCATGGTCACCCAGAGAGGTATCAAAGAAAACCCAGAGAAGGTCCAGGCAATCGTCAACATGAAGCACCCGACCTCCAAGAAGTAGATCCAGTGCCTAACAAGGCGTATTGCCGCCCTGAGCCGATTCATCTCGAGGTCGACCGACCATTGCCTTCCATTCTTCAAGGTGCTATGCAAGATGCATGACTTCACCTGGACGGAGGAGTGCAGGATGGCCTTTGAGGAGCTGAAAAAACTTCGCGCCTCTCCCCCATTGCTCTCCAGGCTGGAAGATGGGGAGGAGCTCCTGCTCTATCTAGCGGTTACACCCGGAGCTGTCAGCTCGGTTCTCGTCAATGCAGACGAGGACAAATCTCAAAAGTCGGTATACTACACCAGCAAAATCCTTCGTGATGCGGAGATCAGGTATACTCACTCCAAGAAACTTATTTTTACACTAATAATGTCTGCTAAGCATCTCAGGCCCTATTTCCAAGCGCACCCGATAGTGGTCATGATGGACCAGCCACTGAAGACCATACTTAGCCACCCCGAGACTTCCGAGAGATTGGCCAAGTGGTCCCTGCTGCTCGGCGAGTTCGATATAGTTTACCAGCCGAGGTCCTCACAGAAGGCCCAAGTCCTAGCTGACTTCATAGTTGAGTGCACCGGGCTCACCAAGGAACCAGAGCAGACAATAACAGAGCTTGGACCAGAGGAGGAACCTTGGATCCTCCACGTGGATGGCACATCCAATTCTGGCGAGAGCAAAGCAGGCCTCATCCTCACCAACAGCAATGGAGTTATGACAGAATGCACCCTCTACTTCAAATTCGCCGTGACAAACAACCAGGCAGAGTATGAGGCACTCCTCGTGGGTTTAAGAGTCTCCCACGAGCTGGGTGTGCAGAATTTGAAAGTCTTCACCGACTCCCAACTGGTTGCCGGACAAGTCTCCAGAGTGTATGAAGCTAGGGACCCCCAGATGATGAAGTACCTGGAGCGGGTCCACTCGAGCACGATAGGCTTCCGACGCTTCAGCATCTTCCACATCCTCCATGGGGAGAATGCACGCATGGATGCATTATCTAGACTCGCGAACCTGTCGGACTCATTGCTGGGACGTGCCTACATCGAGTACCTCAAAAGTCCAAGCTACGAGGGTTCAGAGGAGGTGCATCAAGTCACCCCCGAGCCATGCTGGAAGGACAGGTACATCAGGTACATTACCGACGGCTCCCTACCCAAGGACCGCGTGGAAGCAGCCCTCATCAAGAAGAAGGCCTCCCGGTTTATTCTGATGGAGGGCCAGCTCTATCGCCAATCTTGCTTTTACCCGCTCCTGAAGTGCCTCAGGCCTGCAGAGGTAACCTTCGTGCTCCAGGAGATAAATGAAGGCCTCTGCAGGAACCATGTGGGAGGGAGAACGCTAGCTTATAAAGCCCTTCGCCAGGGATACTTTTGGGAGACTGTAAGGGAGGACGCCGCTGACTTTGTTAAAAGGTGCGACAAATGCCAGTGCCACGCTCACATACAGTGCTAGCTGGCGGTGCCCATCTCCCAACTCTTAGCCCCTTGGCCTTTTGCCCAGTGGGGGATGGACATCTTGGAGCCATTTTCCCATGCACCAGGTCAGCGAAGATTCCTGCTGGTGGTGATCGACTACTTTACCAAATGAGTCGAGACGGAGCCACTGGCCCAGATCGCGGAAGCCATTGTCTGCCAATTCTTCTGAAAGTCAATTATTTGCCACTTCAGGCTCCCCCGTTGTATCATCACTGACAATGGGCGACAATTCAACAATCGGGAGTTCGACAGGTTCTATGCCAAACACGGCATCCAACACCGATTCACCTTGGTAGCTCACCCTCAAACAAACGGAGAAGCCGAGGTGACTAATCGGACCATCCTTCAAGGGCTCAGAACTAGGCTGGACCAAGCCAAAGGCAGATGGGCGGAAGAACTCCCAAGTGTTTTATGGGCCTACCACACAACGCCTAGAATGGCTACTGACAAGATGCCCTTCAACCTTGTTTTCGATATCGAGGTTATCATCGCGGTCGAGCTCGGCGTGCCCACGCTATGAGTGTAGCAATATGATGAGGCGCGGAACTCAGCACACCTCCTGCTCAACCTGGATCTCCTCAAAGAAACAAGGGATAAAGCGTGGCTATGGATGGCGGCATACCGGTAATGAGTAGCCCGGTACTACAATGCCCGGGTCAATCCAAAAGTCTTCAGACCCGGGGACATGGTGCTATGCCGGGAAGAAGCATCTCAACCCTGGGAGTGCAGCAAGCTCTCACTGAACTTGAAGGGACCTTACAAGGTGGCTGAGGCTCTTACATAGTGGGCCTATTATCTCGAGGATCTCGACGATGTCAAGTTCCATCGAACATGGAATGCCTGCAATCTACGAAGATACTATCAATAATGTAAGGCTTTCCCCCAATAATAATAATAATGGTTTTTCTTTTGTGCAAGTATCTATCTGCCTTGCAGGAATACCTCCAAGAAGTCTTCGAGCCCTGCTCTGAGATGCCAACACCTGAGCCCAGCTCTCAGGTAACCTTGGACCGGGGCCCAGCTCTCCGGACAAGGGACCTTCGAGCCAAGCTGCTCTCAAATCATCAACATCTTCGAGCCCAGCACCAAGACGACAAGACCCAGGGCCCAGCTCTCTGGAAGAAGAAGTCTTCGAGCCTAGCTCTGAGATGCCAAGGCCTGAGCCCAGCTCTCAGGCAACCTTAGACCGGGGCCCAGCTCTCCGGCCAAGGGATCTTTAAGCCAAGCTACTCCTAAATCATCAACATCTTCGAGCCCAGCTCCGAGATGCTAGACTTGAGCCAGCCCTCAGGCAACCCAAGACCGGGGCCCAGCTCTCCGGCCAAGGGATCTTTGAGCCAAGCTACTCTCAAATCATCAACGTCTTTGAGCACAGCTCCAAGATGCCAAGACCTGAGCCAGCTCTCAGGCAACCCAAGACCGGGGCCCAGCACTCCAGCCAAGGGATCTTCGAGCCAAGCTGCTCTCAAAATCATCAATGTCTTCAAACCCAACTCCGAGATGCCAAGACCTGAGCGAGCCCTCAGGCAACCCAAGACTAGGGCCCAGCTCTCTGGCCAAGGGATCTTCGAGCCAAGCAGCTCTCAAATCATCAACATCTTCGAGCCCAGCTCCGAGATGCCAAGACCTGAGCCAGCTCTCAGGCAACCTAAGACCATGGTGCGGGCACCAGACTCAGAAGAAGACTTCAGAGCTCCATCTGGATCTCTGATTAACCTTGCCCGAAGAATTAGGGTTTTTTGGTTTTTAATAAGAGTTGACTAGATCAACTTAATTTAGCTTGAGTCTACATTACCTGCATTTTATTTTGTTGAGTCATGTTGACTCAGTAGTGGACTAGGGTTTCAAAATGGGATGTTACACTTTCTTCCAAGACCAGGCAAGTGGACACCACACTCCCAGCCACACTCCCAGTCCAGGGGGCGCCATATCCACATCCAGCAGCTTTTGGTCCCCACTCCACAGATGGCAACTTCCTTCTTTCATGCACCAAATAAAGAGAAGTCCACCAAGAGAGCACAAATCAAGGGGGGCGGCCAAGACTTTCCCAAGAAATTCCAAGCAAAGAAGGGAAGAAATTTCTCTTGGAAGAGAACATCAAGGGGCGCCCATTACCTGCCAAAAGCATCCAAAACAAAGATGGGAAGGGCCTTGACTTAGGGAGGAAGAAAAGGAGGAGTCCAAAAGAGTTGATCCAGGGAAGGAAGAAATTTTTTCTTGAAAATCCAAGCAAGGTGGCGCCATCTACCTGCCATTTATAACCCAAATCCTATTTTTGGTATTTTGGCCAACCATATGTAAGGGATTTGCCCTAATTTGGAGATCCCCTCCTTTAGTCCCACATGGGAAGATGTGAAACCCTTCTCCCTTGTAATGCCTTATAAATTAAACCCCTTTTGTAAGTTTAAAAAATCAGATGAATGAAAGAAATTTTTCTTGAGCAAACTTGTGTTTTCTCTTGTCCGCACTTGCTTCCAGGTGTTGAGCTCCGTGAGGGAGTAAATCCGGGTTCCCCTGGAACCTTGAGGAGGTGAGAGATCTCCAAAACCCCAAACCCTAGGTTAGCCACTCAATTCCCAAACCCTAGCCGCCATCACCCTTCTCTTTCCACCAAGCCCTAGTCTATTTCCCTTCTCACGGCCACCATCTCCAAGTCCAGGCCGACCACCAGCATCCAGCTCCAGTCCAGATACTGCAGACCTACAACAATTCTAAGAGGAAGTCAGATCGGCCTCCAGGAGAATTTGATTTCAGCAACTTCGGCTTTCAAGTTCTTCAACCTGGTAAGATCTTTTCTTGAGTTTCTGAATTCCTTCACTTGTTTCTCTTCTTTCCCAGATCTTGAGTCCAGGAGAAGCCGACCAAACCACGAGACCAGTATTGGAGGATCCATTGCAAAGATAGCCAACTCCAAGGATCCCACAATCTGCTCGAGAGAGTTCTTCCACCAAAATCCTGAGAAGATCACTGTCTGGTTAGTAAACCATCTCTTCTCTCTATTTCTGTTCTGTTGAAAGTTCAGAGCGAAACCCTAGGTCTGGGAGTTTCTCAACCCCCAGCGATCCGTTACTTCTGAACTACTCTGATAATTTAGTTGCTTCTAAACTGTGCTTTCAATCCTTACCTAGTTTCCTTCAACGTAGTTTAGCTTTACTTTGAGTCGAAGCCAATTTCTGAAATATATATATATAAAAAAAAAAAAGAATTAATCTTAATTTTACTTCCGCATACGCTTCTTTGTTCTTTGTTCTGCATCATTTTTGGTATCAGAGCTTTCGTTCTACATCAATTTTGGTATCAGAGCCCTGTCTAGGGTTTCTGTTTGATTGCCTATTTGAGTCCCTCTCTTTTTACTTTGTCTGCTCGAAGTAGACTCCCCAGGACGTCCGGTCCTAGGAATGAAGCGAGGTGCAAACCTCCTCTTCCCATTCCACGGGGTGTTCCTAGGGCATGTAGGGGATCCGTTGGGTTACAACTTCGTAGCAGAAATTGTAAACGGGGAAGTGCTCTGTTTTCAACCCGTAATTTCCCTGTTGCAAGAATTATTTCTCATTGCAGGTAACTTCAAATTCAGTGACTTTTGTTTTTCTGAAACCAGTATAATTGAAACTAATTTGCATAATTTTCTCACGATTTATTGGTTTCCGTGCAATTTCTGAGAATTAAATTACTGAAACTCTATTTTTGTGTTCTGCAATCCATTTATTTTTGAGTGTTCATCTCTTAATTCAACTTAAGGGCATTTGAGCATCGAAGATAAGGGGAGGAGTTGATAACCTCTCCTTAGCCCAAAACCACCACCCCTTCATTCGAACCTAAGCCTTTAATCTAAAATTGATTAGACCTAATTTGCCCTAGTGGGCTAGGGACATCAACAAGTCGGGTCAAGGCTAGTGTTGAGTCAGTTTGTCTGGTTACTCTGTGTGTGCTTTGTACTCAGTGTCTAGAATGGTGGTTCAGGGATTCCATCCCGAAGGGCTTGTGTGCTGGTTCGCTTACCTAGCCAATCTCTGATTGGTGTCTAGGATTGGCATTCAGGGACCTAACACTCCCCTTACACCTGCCTGGCTGAGTCCTGAGTTACTACAGGCTAGCTTGCCACTCTGATTGGGCACCTAGTTTGGGCTCTAGGTCTAGTTAGCCCGTAGTCGTTCAGTTGAGTCTCATTTTGTGTGCCAGATTGCATCATGTCTACCCGGAATGGAGTACCCTACCAACCTAGTCAAACCCAACCTGATTTAGAGGCCATGGTTAAAGCTCTTACTGAGAGTATGAACAAATTAAGTCAGGATATGAATGAGAATTTTGCCCAGCTTAGGGATCGAGTCCAAGTACTTGAGGAACCTAGGCATCGGAATTGGACTACTGACCCAGATTTTAATGTGCCTCAACCTCACCCACACCAAGAGCCTAGAAGACCTTTATACCGAGATCCTGAACCTAATCATAGGAGGCCTGACCCAGAACCTGAGGATAGAGATGATAGGTTCATTCGGAACATCAAGTTAGATGCACCCACTTTTGATGGTAGCCTAAATCCTAAGGTGTATTCTGATTGGGAGGGTGAGATGGACCAGTACTTTGAGTGGTATGCTATGTCTGAGGAGAGGAAATTCAAGTTTGCCAAAATGAAATTAATCTGTCAAGCTAGGTTATACTGGGGGAACATTGAGCTGACCACTAGAAGACGAAATGTAGAGCCCATAACCACTTGGCAGGGTATGAAAGAGAAACTTAGAGACAAGTACCTACCCATTTCATACCAGCAAAATCTGTTAGACCAATGGCAGACTTTGAAATAAGGGAACCGATCTGTTTCAGACTACATAACCACCTTTGATGAATACCTGATGAGATGTGATGTGAGTGAAGCCCATGAGGTCACTTTGTCAAGATTTAGGGCTGGACTTAGGGAAGATATTAAGAGAGAGTTGTTTCTGAGAGAGGTTACTGACCTAGACCAAGCCTATCAGATTGCACTGAACACTGAGAAGTTTCAGAGAGGACCCATGCCATCTAGGGTTAGTGCCCCAATCCCAAGAAATGGACCTAGCCAGGTTACCCCTAGCAAGCCTAATCAGGGTATCCCCACCCCTAGGCCCATGGACAAAGGTAAGGCACCTGACACCCAGAGAGCCCCTAGTATCGTCTATTTTAAGTGCCAGAAGCCCGGTCATATCTCCACTCAGTGCACAGCCATAGCTTGTTTCAAGTGTCATAAGGTAGGTCATGTTTCTAGCCAGTGCCCTCGTAGATCCCTATATATAGAAGAGGGAGGAGAAGAGAGTTCCGAGCCTAATGAGGAGTTTGAAGAAGAAGTTTATGAGGCCGGAATGAATTTGGTTGATGAGTATGAAGGAGAGGAAGAATCCACTGAATCTGACCACTTAGGGGTTGTAAGATGCATCCTGTCCTAGACTAAAGTTCAGGAAGATTGGCATAGGACCAACATCCTACAGACTTTCCTTAAACTAGGGGATAAGGTTTGTAAAATCATCATAGATAGTGGGAGCTGTGTGAATGCCATTTCTACTAGCACTGTCAAAATGTTAGGCTTAACCCCAGTTCCCCACCCCAACCCCTATAAGGTTTCTTGGGTAGACTCTACCTCTATACCCATCCAGTCTAGATGTCAGGTCCAAATCCAAATACAATCCTATCAAGAAAAGATTTGGTGTGATGTCTTGCCCATGGGGGTGAGCAGTATAATTCTTGGAAGACCTTGGTTGTATGATCATGATGCCACCCTCTTAGGAAAATCCAACACCTGTGTCTTTAGTTTCAATGGGAAGAAAATCACAATCCATTCAGTCCCTCCTAAGGACAAGGTAGCTAAAGGAACTAGTAAGGTCAGAGAAATGAAGACTGGAGTGAACCTAATTAGTGCCAAGGATCTAGAACAAGAAATTCATAGTGGTTCACCCATTTGGATGTTGACTGCTAAGGAACTTAGGACTCCTACACCCTCAGAGCCTCCTCAGGAAGTTAAGCCTTTATTAGAAGAATTTGAGGATGTTTTTCCCGAGGACCTGCCAGACCACCTTCCACCTCTTAGGGATATTCAGCATTCCATAGATTTAGTCCCAGGAGCTACTTTACCCAACTTGCCCCATTATAGGATGAATCCATCTGAGCATAAAGAACTGCAAAAGCAGGTTGGCGAATTGTTGAGGAAGGGGTTCATTAGAGAGAGTCTTAGCCCTTGTGCAGTCCCTGCACTTCTAACCCCGAAGAAGGATGGCACGTGGAGGATGTGTGTTGACAATCGTGCCATCAATAAGATCACAATCAAGTATAGGTTCCCTATCCCTAGACTAGATGACATGCTTGATATGATGGCCGGTGCCATGGTTTTTTCTAAAATTGATCTCAAGAGCGGCTATCATTAGGTTAGGATTAGACTAGGGGATGAGTGGAAAACAGCCTTCAAAACTAAGGATGGTCTCTATGAATGGGTTGTTATGCCTTTTGGGTTGTCCAATGCCCCTAGTACTTTCATGAGGATTATGACCCAGGTACTTAGAGATTTCATAGGGAAGTTTGTAGTGGTCTATTTTGACGATATCCTGATCTATAGTAAGACCCCTGCAGATCACCTAGGCCACCTTAGACAAGTCTGTCAAGTTTTGAGGAATGATAGTCTCTACGGTAATCTCAAGAAGTGTGAATTTATGACCAGTAGGATTATTTTCCTTGGATTTGTTGTAACCCCTGACGGCGTGGCTGCCGATCCTGAAAAGATTAGGTCCATAGTAGAATGGCCAGAGCCGACTAGTGTGCATGAAGTCAGAAGTTTCCATGGCTTGGCTACCTTCTATAGGCGATTCATCAAGGGGTTTAGTACCGTAGTTGCTCCTATCACAGACTGCATCAGGAAGGGAGAATTTCAGTGGACCAAAGCAGCCCATAAAGCCTTCCTAGATCTTAAGGATAGGATGACCCAGGCACCCATTTTGAGACTACCGGACTTTTCAAAGGTATTTGAGGTTGCTTGTGATGCTTCAGGAGTAGGTATAGGTGGAGTCCTAAGCCAAGAGAACCATCCCGTAGCATTCTTTAGTGAAAAACTTAATGATGCTAAGCTTAGGTATTCTACCTATGATAAGGAATTTTACGCGGTAGTGCAAGCTTTGCGTTACTGGAGACATTATTTACTACCGCAAGAATTTGTGCTATTTTCGGACCATGAGGCTCTTAGATTCTTGAATTCTCAGAAGAAGCTTAACCCTAGGCATGCCAAGTGGGTAGAGTATATCCAGTCCTATACTTTTGTTCTGAAGCATAAGGCTGGATCTGAAAATAAGGTAGCTGATGCCCTTAGTCGTCGATCTTTGTTGTTGAATTCTGTTAGGGCTGAAGTCATAGGGTTTGAGCAAATCAAAGAAGAATATGAGTCGTGTTCGGATTTCAAGGCTGTATACCAGGATCTAACTCAAGGACCATCTAGTGAACATAAGGATTATTCCCTTTTAGATGGCTTTCTGTTCTTTAAGAATAGGCTTTGCATCCCTAGAACCTCTCTTAGGGAATTCTTGATTTGGAAAACTCATGCTGGAGGTTTAGCTGGCCATTTCGGAAAAGATAAGACCACCTTGGCTATTGAAGACCATTTTTTCTGGCCTATCTTAAAAAGAGATGTAGCACACATTGTGGCTAGGTGTCGGACCTGCGCTGTTGCCAAACAGCGAAAACAGAACACCGGCCTTTATACCCCACTCCCTGTCCCAGATCGTCCTTGGCAAGATGTAAGCATGGACTTTGTGTTAGGTTTGCCTAAGACCCAGAGGAGGCATGACTCTATCTGTGTTGTAGTAGACCGATTTTCCAAGATGGCCCATTTCTTGCCTTGTTCCCAAACATTTGATGCGTCTAAGGTAGCCACCCTGTTCTTTAATGAAATAGTTCGACTCCATGGCCTACCCAAGACCATTGTTTCAGATAGGGATGTTCGGTTCACCAGCTATTTCTGGAAAACCCTTTGGCATAAGTTAGGGACGAAACTTAAGTTTTCAACTGCCTATCATCCCCAGACTGACGGCCAAACCGAAGTAGTGAACCGTAGTTTAGGCAATCTGCTAAGGTGTCTTGTTGGTGAAAACATTAGGAACTGGGATTTGTACTTACCTAGAGCTGAATTTGCATATAATGACTCGGTCAATAGGTCTACGGGTAAGAGTCCATTTGAAATTGTGCATGGTTACAAACCCCACACACCTCTTGACCTAGCTCCTTTACCAGTCCACACACGGGTCTCCGAGTCTGCCGAAGTTTTTGCACAGCATATAAAAGACTTGCATAAAGAAATTCAAGCCAAAATAAATTTAAGTAACGAAACTTATAAGAAATTGGCTGATTCTCAAAGGCGAGTCAAAACTTTTGACGAAGGAGACTATGTAATGATTAGGTTAAGGCCTGAACGGTTTCCTCCTGGAACCGTTAGAAAGTTACATGCTAGGGGAGCTGGACCATTTAGAGTGGTAAAAAGAGTAGGATCCAATGCCTATGTGCTCGAGTTGCCTCCAGAACTAGGCATTAGCTCCACTTTCAACATTACAGACCTAGTAGAGTATAGGGAGCCAGCTGTGATTCCCAATGAGGCTTTTGAACCTAATCCTGCTCTTGAGAGTGAACCTGACCCTGTGTGTCCACCAACAAATTGGCCTGTGAGGAAAGAGCAGATTGAAAAGATCCTGGATGATCAGGTTATCTCTACTCGTAATCGAGGATACCAAAGATACCTGGTCCGCTGGCTAGGAAGGCCAGATTCTGATGACTCTTGGATCTCCCGAGAAGAGTTACAAGAGCTGGACCCAGACCTCTTGGAGAGATACCAGAGCCAACTTGATCCATACTCGACAGGGTCGAGTTCCTCCCACCCTGGGAGAATTGGTGCGGGCACCAGACTCAGAAGAAGACTTCAGAGCTCCATCTGGATCTCTGATTAACCTTGCCCGAAGAATTAGGATTTTTTGGTTTTTAATAAGAGTTGACTAGATCAACTTAATTTAGCTTGAGTCTACATTACCTGCATTTTATTTTGTTGAGTCATGTTGACTCAGTAGTGGACTAGGGTTTCAAAATGGGATGTTACACTTTCTTCCAAGACCAGGCAAGTGGACACCACACTCCCAGCCACACTCCCAGTCCAGGGGGTGCCATATCCACATCCAGCAGCTTTTGGTCCCCACTCCACAGATGGCAACTTCCTTCTTTCATGCACCAAATAAAGAGAAGTCCACCAAGAGAGCACAAATTAAGGGGGGCGGCCAAGACTTTCCCAAGAAATTCCAAGCAAAGAAGGGAAGAAATTTCTCTTGGAAGAGAACATCAAGGGGCGCCCATTACCTGCCAAAAGCATCCAAAACAAAGATGGAAAGGGCCTTGACTTAGGGAGGAAGAAAAGGAGGAGTCCAAAAGAGTTGATCCAGGCAAGGAAGAAAATTTTTCTTGAGAATCCAAGCAAGGTGGCGCCATCTACCTGCCATTTATAACCCAAATCCTATTTTTTGGTATTTTGGCCGACCATATGTAAGGGATTTGCCCTAATTTGGAGATCCCCTCCTTTAGTCCCACATGGGAAGATGTGAAACCCTTCTCCCTTGTAATGCCTTATAAATTAAACCCCTCTTGTAAGTTTAAAAAATCAGATGAATGAAAGAACTTTTTCTTGAGCAAACTTGTATTTTCTCTTGTCCGCACTTGCTTCCAGGTGTTGAGCTCCGTGAGGGAGTAAATCCGGGTTCCCCTGGAACCTTGAGGAGGTGAGAGATCTCCAAAACCCCAAACCCTAGGTTAGCCACTCAATTCCCAAACCCTAGCCGCCATCACCCTTCTCTTTCCAACAAGCCCTAGACTATTTCCCTTCTCACGGCCACCATCTCCAAGTCCAGGCCGACCACCAGCATCCAGCTCCAGTCCAGATACTGCAGACCTACAACAATTCTAAGAGGATGTCAGATCGGCCTCCAGGAGAATTTGATTTCAGCAACTTCGGCTTTCAAGTTCTTCAACCTGGTAAGATCTTTTCTTGAGTTTCTGAATTCCTTCACTTGTTCCTCTTCTTTCCCAGATCTTGAGTCCAGGAGAAGCCGACCAAACCACGAGACCAGTATTGGAGGATCCATTGTGAAGATAGCCGACTCCGAGGATCCCACAATCTGCTCGAGAGAGTTCTTCCACCAAAATCCTGAGAAGATCACTGTCTGGTTAGTAAACTATCTCTTCTCTCTATTTATGTTCTGTTGAAAGTTTAGAGCAAAACCCTAGGTCTGGGAGTTTCTCAACCCCCAGCGATCCGTTACTTCTGAACTACTCTGATAATTTAGTTGCTTCTAAACTATGCTTTCAATCCTTACCTAGTTTCCTTCAACGTAGTTTAGCTTTACTTTGAGTCGAAGCCAATTTCTGAAATATATATATATAAAAAAAAAAAAAGAATTAATCTTAATTTTACTTCCGCATACGCTTCTTTGTTCTTTGTTCTGCATCATTTTTGGTATCAGAGCTTTCGTTCTACATCAGACCAGGGCCCAGCTCCCCGACCAAGGGACCTTCGAGCCAAGCTGCTCCCAAATCATCAACGTCTTCGAGCCCAGCTCCGAGATGCCAAGACCTAAGCCAACTCTCAGGTGACCCAAGACTGGGGCCCAGCTCTCCGACCAAGGGATCTTCAAGCCAAGCTGCTCTCAAATCATCAACATCTTTGAGCCCAGCTCCGAGATGCCAAGACCTGAGCTAGCCCTCAGGCAACCCAAGATTGAGGCCCAGCTCTCTAGCCAAGGGACCTTCGAGCCAAGCTGCTCTCAAATCATCAACATCTTCGAGCCCAGCTCCGAGATGCCAAGACCTGAGCCAGCCCTCAGGCAACCCAAGACCAGGGCCTAGCTCTCCGGCCAAGGGATCTTCGAGCCAAGCCACTCTCAAATCATCAATATCTTCGAGCCCAGCTCCGAGACGCCAAGACCTGAGCCAGCTCTCATGCAACCCAAGACCGGGGCCCAGCTCTCTGGCCAAGGGATCTTCGAGCCAAGCTACTCTTAAATCATCAACGTCTTCGAGCCCAGCTCCAAGATGCCAAGGCCTGAGCTAGCTCTTAGGAGAACAAGACCCAGGGCCTAGCTCTCCGGATGGCAAGTCATCAAGCCTAGCTCCAAGACAAGACCTGAGCCCAGCTCTCAGGTAACCCTTAGACCGGGGCCCAGCTCTCCGACCAAGAAGGTCTTCGAGCTTAGCTCTGAGACACCAAGACCTGAGCCCAGCTCTCAGGCAACCCTTAGACCAGGGCCCAGCCCTCCGACCAAGAAGGCCTCGAGCCTAGCTCCAAGGCATTCAAGCCCTGAGCCCATCTCTCAGGCACCTTGGACCGAGGCCCAGCTCTCAGGCTAAGAAGTCTTTGAGCCCAGCTACTCTCAACTACCAAAGTCCTGTGCCCAACTTGCCAACACTGAAGCCTGGAGACCAAATCCCAGACAAGGTGGAACCCTCCTCTCTGATCTTGCCACTCATCTCTAAAAAAAAAAAAAGAAGAGAGGAAAAGGAAAGAAAGAGGGTGACGGGAAAAAGTCAGGTAGTGCTCGAGAACAGGTGGCAGAAAAATTCCCATTTCATTCACAAAAGCTAGCTACAAACATCTTCGGGTCCCCGACATGCCAGGTGATCCAAACCAAGTACAAAAAAGAAAAACAAGAAGGAAAATTACTTCTCTCTAACTGGCCCCCCCGACTGGGTCGTAAGGCTGTGAGGTCCCATTTTCGGGAACCTCTGGCTAAACGACTCTAGCCTCGGGTGGACCAATCTCAGCCTCGACTGGTGGGGAAGGTCCGGAGGTAACAACTTCCTCAACACCCGACTCCATGTCCGAGGCATGAGGGTAACTGAAGCAGCTGCAGCCCTCGTCAGGGACGAATCCCTCAATTCGACTGTGCAGGTACATGAAAACTTTGAAGGAGTCCGATGCCATTTGATGAATCTCAACGATGAACTCCTTCGAGGCTCTATACATGGCCATAGTCTCTTCAGCATCCCTCCTCGCCTCGATGGCTTCTCCTCTGGCCACCTCTACCGACCTGGCAGACTCCTCTACCGCCCTCTCAGCCATGTCCAACCGCTCCTTTTCCATCGCTAACTCGGCTTGAGCAGACTGAGCAGCCTCCTTGTGCCAAATGGCCTCGGCATCGTTCCACTTCAGCCTCTTCTCAACAAGGGCGAGCTCCTCAGCACTCTTCCTCAAGCGGCTCCACTCCCGATCAAGACCCTCATGGAGCTCCTTCGCTCGCCCCTCAGAGTCGGCAAGCTACTTTTCCAGGTCCTTGACCAAGTGCTCGAGCACTCTATTCGCCTTGGTCCTCTCCTTCAGGCCGGCCTTCAGTGCCTCGATCTTAGTCGTCCACCGTTGTTCACTGCGCTGCCAATTTCGAAAGCAGTCCATGATGAAGAGGGCCTCGGCACCGATTTGTACCATGTAAAAGGTTAGCGAAAAAAAAAAGATAAAAAGAGAAGTGGAGCCACTTACCGAGTAGAGCTAGGGAAAGATGGCGCTAAGCACATCCCCCAGCCACAGTTCGGCCATCTCCTACCGATCGCATGGCTAGATTGAAAAATCCATCTTGCGATCGGCCAGTGTGGAGCTCCGGAGAAAAGAGCTCTCCGGCCCCAACTTGAATGGAAGTCGACACTGTGCCTCCTCCCTCCTACTCTCTCCGGGGATAGGTGCCCTTGCCTTACTAGTAGCAGGGCCCCCGGGGGTAGGCTGAGGACCTGGCACCTTTGCAGGCGGTGCCCCGGTCATGAGCTCGGCCCTAGCTCGGACCTCCCCACCCCCAATCTTGATCACAGCCGGGCTCGGGGGACTGGGGAATGCAGTGGCAGTAGCTACGGCCCTTGCCCGGACAACCACCTCGAGTTTCATGGTGGAGGTCATTCTGTGTTGACCGTGTCGCTCTGGGACCTTCCGGACTACCTACTGGACTGGCCCCGGCACCGCAGACGTCGCCCTTTCCACTGTTGCAGGAGCAGTTTCGGTCGGCCCTGAATTCTGGCCAGCCGGCATGGCAGGAGTAGCTTCAATCGACCAGCCCGGTTGGTGGCCTCTTCTGGGTGATCACCAGCAGGTCGCTCTCTATGAAGATCATGCTTGCATACAAGCCATACAATAGTCAGAGCCCATAGAAAGCAATGTAAGGAGCACAAGAAAAAGGAAAGAGAAGAAAAGTTCAGATCGAACTCACCCAACCCATTCGTTGGGTCGACCCTAGCTTCGGAGAGATTCTGCTCTGACAACAAAATCTTGAGAGAAGGGATCTAGGCAGTGCAGAGCTGCTCGTAGTCATCCCGATCAGTCGCATCTATCATGGAGTTTCGATTGGGGGACTGGTCTGGGTCACTCTAGACCCAGTCGACCCCCTCAACCATGACAAAAAAAAACTTGCTCTTCCATCCCTTGACAAAAGAGGGGAGCTCAAACCTAATGCCCTTTGGATGGGAAGACAAGGACCACCACCCATCCTCAGTCGGGTTGCGCTTCAGGGCAAACAAAGCCCTGAATAGAGAAAACCGAGCAACAAACCCATGAAGGTGGCAAAGCACAATAAAAGAAAAGATGACCCTAATGGCATTTGGTTCTAGCTGAGCAGGGACCAAATAGTAGTTATTCAGCACTGACATGAAGAACAGATGGAAGGGAAAGCAGAGACCCCCAGAAAAGGTCTCCTCATGAAAAGCAATACGGCCTGGGCCACTGGAAGTAACCCGTTCTCCCGGACGAGGGATTAAAAGCCGGATAGAGTGCGGGATGTCGTACACATCTCGGATGGTCCCCAGTTCCTTGGCGGTGATCATCGAGGAGATCCCGCCAGGACCTGTGGACCAGATAGACTCAGGAATAATTTCAAAAGAGGGAGGAGGACGAGAAGGATGAGAAGGACCAGACCCCGATTTCCTGATGAGTACTGGACCAGGAGGGTGCCTCCTACTGAACTCAAAATAAGCCGCATCCTCCTCACCGGAAGAAGAAGGAGATGCTGGCCTCCGCTCAGAAGGACCAGCCTCGCCCTGGTTGGTGGTGGGGTGGAAGCTCAGCCCAAAGCGAGACATCCCCAAAGAAGGAAGAAGCAAAGGACTCGAAGAAGAAGATGAAGGAATGGACTCGACCCAAGGGAAACCCTAGACTCGGAAGAAGGACCCTTCTCTGATAAAGGAGGAAGAGAGGAGGAACTAACCTGGTTCCTTAGAAGATCTGAGGCAACCGGGAGAAAGGAGAAGACTCGAGTACCGCAGCGGACGCGAAGAGTTCAAAAAGAACAGATATTTTGGGTAAGAACTTCTTTTCGTTTTCGAAATGACCCAGCGCATCCATACCGTTACGACCTCTCCGCTAATGGATTCATGCCACGCGCTGCCCATTGATGAAAAAGGCATCCCGGCCACTCTGAATTCTATGCCAGCATTAACTGCTCCTTAGACATGGCCACGTGGCACCCCGCACTGGCCTGAAGGACCATTCCATGGAGCGCCGGCAATCATAGCCATCATTGTGCCACATCTTCACCTTCCCACGTCAGCATCATAATTACTCCCTTCGACCTGAGTGCCACGTACTAACGAGCCTCGAGAGTGGGGGGCAAATGATGTGTAAGACCGCTAACATGGAGTAACTATCAGACGCCACGTCATAAGAAATCGCCGTGCCAGGCACCGCATCGAATTCCCAGCTTGGACTCCTTCACCGGGCTGAGCTCCCCGGGGATAATGGGACCGCCCATCGAAGCCGAGCTCAATCCTTCACCAGGTCGGGCCCGCGAGACCGAGATGCCAAGGCCGGAGCCGAACGGTGCCCTCCAGAGTAAGCCCCTTGGAGCCGGAGCCCCGTGGTCGGAGCCAAGCTCAGGCCCCCTCTACCACGTGGAGCCTCTCCGAGGCCGAGCCCTCTAGATCGGGCTCGCACTCTGCCCTTCAGAGCGAGCCCCTCGAAGATCGAGCCTCGAGGTCAGAGTCGAGCTCAGCCCTCCTCTACCACGTGGAGCCTCTTCGAGATCGAGCCCTCTGGACCGGGCCCGCACTCTGCCCTCCAGAGCGAGCCCCTCGAAGATCGAGCCCCATGGTCGGAGTTGAGCTCAGCCCTCCTCTGCCACATGGAGCATCTTCGAGGTCGAGCCCTCTAGACCGAGCCCATACTCTGCCCTCCAAAGTGAGCCCTTCGGAGATCGAGCCCCGTGGTCGGAGTCAAGCCCAGCCCTTCTCCGCCACGTGGAGCCTCTTCAAGTTCGATCCCTCTGGATCGAGCCCGTGCTCTACCCTCCTCCACCGAGGCGAGCCCACGAGCTCGAGATGCTTAGGTCGAAGTTGAGCCCTGCCTTTCTAGCTCAGCCCCCGGCTCAGGCGTAAACACCGACGAACCAAGGGACAGCACCGTCATCCTAGGGCGCCTGCGAGCTACTTGAGAATTGCACTGGGACACCCACCAGGCCGCAATGACCACCTGCGGCCATTGGTTACACCAGAAAGGGGAGAGGCCCACTGATCGAGGCACCACACTCCTCACCAACCACCTGAACCACCCGAAAGAGGAAGTCAACCAAGAGATTCAAATCTCGAAGGTGGCGGCCCACTGATCAAGGTACTGCCAGGTTTTCCAGAATGAGGCGACCAGAAGGAATGTCAGAACACATATAACTTCCCTTATCATGAATTGGGAAAGGCACCTCGAGACATTACTGCATGCACCTGACAGCCCAACGGAGATCCCAAGGCGAGCGTCCAATGATAACATGGACTATAAAGCTCAAAGGGAGCAAGACAAAGGAGGTAACATGCAATACCATTCAAACACAAGTGCAAGATCAAACAGAAAGCACAGCCCACAAGCAAACTCAAGCAAGGGCGGGAGGAAAGGCCACACAAAGAATCCCTCTAGCTAGGCCGCTCTTCCCCCGGTGCACTTGCATCCCACTCTCATACCATTCACTCCTCCTAGCATGGAGTCCATTAAGAGGGGCTCGATAAAGAGGATCTGTTCTCCTGGATCATCACTGACTTGACCATCAGAGTGTCCCGGCCGGAAACACCGGCCCGGGTCACTAACCCCTGTTTTGTAGGTTTAGGACCACTGGACGGCCAGATAGCGAAGGGAGCACACCCCGGCACTGACAGTAGCTACAGGCCATGGCGATCTTGGCGGTAAAACCTCCTTTATTTTTCAGGGTGATGAACTGATTCTTATCACACCTATCATATGCTTTGAACAGCTACTATCAAGATACCATATTTTCTTCATTTTCTGGGTTGCAAGACATTCCTGTAAGAAAGTCAAGGAGTTCTTTTAGGAATCCAAGCTAACTTGTTTCCTTTCAGGTTAGCAGAGGTGGTTCCTTTGGGAACCAAAATTTTTCTTGATGTGTTTTGGACATTTCTAATAATATTGCAATTGAAAGCTTTATGTCCTAATTCATTGCAAACAAAACATCTAATTCTGGAATTTTGAAATGATCTATACTTTGAAATTCTAGATGCATGAAATGTAGAGATAGCAGGTTTTGTATTTGAATTCTTAGGAACATATATAGCAGGTTTTGAAATAGAAGTAGAACCTTTTGTAACAAAAGTTTTATTAGGAGTAAACTTGGGAACAAAATCCTTTTATTTCACAAATGTAGTAGCTGAAATATAATTTGAATTTGAAGCATTAAAACCTATTCCGGCTTTATTACCAGAAATTCTTTGATCTTTAAGAATCAACTCAAGCTTGTTAGAAGATAAAGTTAATTTTTTGACAAGTGGCTTGAGTTTTTCAACATCCTTTTTCAGCTCATTGTTTTCTTTCAACAGAATATTATTTTTGTCATGAAGCTCATTGTTTTCAATTTTCAACACATTAAATTTTTCAGAAAAGATATGAAGTTTTTGCAATAAAGAATTCTTTTCTGAATTTCTTCTCTTTCTTTGAGTAAAGAATCATTGATATGCTTTAATAATCTAATATTTATTCCTGCCTTTTTAAATTCAGATAAAAGATCATGAAATACAGAATTTAACTCATCAAATATAAATTCAATTTGTGTGTCAGGGGAATTTATCTTATCCTCGAGACCCATTAGACATAGGTTAGCTGTTTTCATGGTCTCTTCTTCTTCAGTCGAAGTAGAGTCTTTACTGTCGCTCCACGTGGCAACCAATGCTTTCTTCTTTTTCTTTTTAAAAAATTTCTTTAGTTGTGGACAGTCCGGATGAATGTGCTCCGGTTTCTTACATTCATAGCATGTAAGGACTTGTTCCTTATCCTTTTCTTTGTCCTTGTCCTTTTCTTTTGAATGCTCTCCTAGCTTATGAAATTTTATGTTATATCTACCTTTCTTCTTTCCCATAAACTTTCTGAATCTCCCCATGACCATTGCAATGTCTTCATCTTCAAAATCATCTTCGGAGGAGGAGGAGTCATCTTTCATTTCTTCATCATCCTTTGATTCCAATGCAGCCTTGAATGCAATTGTTTTCTTCTTTTTTTGGTCATCATATGTTCTATGCTACATGGCTAATTTGTGAGTGATGAGAGATCCTATTAATTCATCCATTGATAGAATGTTCAAATCTTTAGCTTACTGGATGACAGTGACTTTAGGATCCCATTTATCAGGAAGTGATCTCAAAATTTTCTGTACCAAATCAGCATTAGAGTATACCCTCCCAAGACTCTTCAAACCGTTAATAATATCTGTAAATCTAGTGTACATGGCAGAAATACTTTCATTAGGCTCCATCATAAATAATTCATAATTATGTACTAAAAGATTTATTTTTGAAGTTTTCACTTGTGAAGTTTCTTCGTGGGTTACTTCAAGTTTATCCCAAATTTTCTTTGCTGAAGAGCAAATGGAAATTCGATTAAACTCATTTGAATATAAAGCACAGTAAAGCAAGTTCATTGCATTGGCATTCAATTCCCCTAATTTCATGTCATGTTCATCCTAGTCCTCTTCAGGCTTAGGGACATCCATGCCATCAACTTTGATCATGGGGATACTTGGCTCTTTAAGAATGACCTTCCATAATTGAAAATCAACAGCATGACTATAGATTTTCATTCATGCTTTCCAATATGCATAATTTGTGCCTGTGAAAAGTGGAGGTCTATTAGTTGAATAGCCTTTCGTCAGAGATGTACTCATGGGATGAGCCATCAATCTTTACTCTTATGTATTCAAAGACACTGCTCTGATACCAGTTATTGCCCAAGTGGCTATCCAAGAAGGGGGTGAATTGAGAATTTAAAAAATTTAAAGCAAGTAATGTGCAATTAAAATCCCTTAAATGGTGTTAGGTGCTGTGATAGAGTTATAAATTATAGAAGCTAAAAAGAAGTAAAGAAGCACAATACATATATACCAAATTTATAGTTGTTCAGAGCAACCCAGCTCCTACATCCACTACCAAAGATACCACTTAGAACTTTCACTATATTCACACCCAAATACAGTAGGATTGTTTTACAGGATCACAATCCAAAACCTTTACACTTTGGTTTTATGGGATCACCAAAAAAAATCCAACACCCTTTGGTTTTAATAGGCTCACCAAATAAACCTAACTTGGTTTTACCAGAATCACTAAGAACCCAACACTTGATTTTTATTAAGGCTCACCAAGAACCTATTTGGTTTTTCAACCGAGCTCACCAATAACCCTATAATTCATAAATGAATTGAAAAACCCTATAATTCATAAATGAATTGAAAGAAATGCAATAAAAATGACAAACTCAATTTATCGGATATTTGCCGGTGCAGTTTGATGGAAGTCCACTTGAATGCACTTGAACAAGCTTTAATTGCTTCAATGGCTTCTTTCCAAAGTTGCTTCAAACTTCTAATCAGAATTGGTGAAGTCTTGAATTCTAGCTTGAATGCTCTTGTGCTCTTTTGCTTGTAGTTGGTAGAATATTCAATGAAGCTCTCTTCACTTTTTTAAGAACTCTCTCTTTCTCTTATCTTTAAAGAAATTCAAATCCTTCAAATATAAGGTCTTCCATTACTCCAAGACAGTTAGAAATATTTTTGACCATTGGGATGTGACTTATGACCGTTGGAGCACCTTTTAGCATTCAAAAACAAATTCTAGAACTAGCCATTAGATACCTGGAAACGACGTTCGAGTCGGCTCAGATCCTTCGAGTCGATAGGTCGAGTTGCCAAATTTTTATTGTAGTCAGCTCTTTGTCTCAGGATGCAAAACATCACTCTGGACGAGTCGGCTCTTGATAGCTCGGGTTGGCTTGAACTTCTTTCTTTGAAAAACTTAAACTCGAGGAGTTGGCTCTTTTCAGCTTGGGTAGGCTCTTCTTCTCAGATTTGGAAATCTTCATTCTAGAAGAGTCAGCTCGTATAGTTCAGGTCAGCTCGCTTTCTTAAGCTTTCAAAATTAGGTCTTGCAGAGTCGGCTCTTTCTAGTTTGGGTCGGCTCACCTGACTGTTCTTAGAAATTTTTAGAAATTGGACTTTGGAAGAGTCAGCTCGGACTGATTCTAGTCGACTCAGATTCATTAGAGTTGGCTCGGTTATCTTCGAGTCGACTCGGATTCCTGCATTCCAGAATCCTTGCTACATGCCAGTAAGTGGAGTTGGCTCTTCAATAAGTTGGGTCGGCTCGAGTATCTTCTTCAGGATTTTTACACTTGAACTTTAAAGAAAAACTCTTACCAACTCTTTACATTTTCAAGCATACCAACTCAAAACTAATTTCAAGGCACACATACACAGAAGTAACCTTTTTTCACATGATTTTTTCTTAGCTTTTTTATTGGATTCTTCTTTACAGAAATATATTACAACACAACTCAAACAAGAAAACAGAGGTGTAGGAATTGAAGTTTGAACATTTAATCCATCCAACAAAAACTTGTCAAACACTTGAAGAGTTGTCATAAATAAATATACATGCTCCAACGTTTGGTTATCATCAAAATCACTTATGGGGTCAACAATATACTATATTTACTAATATTGTAAATGGTATGAGAAGTCTTAGAAAGGTTATGTCTAATGCTGACCTTGTAAATAAAATTCTTAGGTTATTGCCAACATCTTAGGATTCGAAAGTCATAGCAATTCAAGAAGCTAACGATGTTGAGACACTTCCCTTTGAGTAACTTGTTGGTTTACTCATGACTTATGAGCTGAACATAAAGCAAAAGGTAATGGATGCAGATAGAAAGAAGAAGCAGATTGCATTCAAATCCACTACATGAGATGAACCTTCAAGTCAAGAATTTGAAGAAGGAGAAAATGAGGATGAAGAGGCACTTATTGTAAAAAAATTCAGAAGATTCATGAGAAATAAGAAATTTTTCTACAAAAGGAAGCCTCAGCCTAGCAAGGAAAAAGGAAAAGAAAAAGAAAAAGAAAAGGAGAAGGATCAACCAATTTGCTTTGCATGCAAGAATCCTTGACACTTCAAGGTTGATTGTCCTCTCCTAAAGAATTTCAAGAAGAAGTTTAAAAAGAAAGCAATGATGGCAACATGGAGTGATGTGAAGACTCTAGTCCAGAGGAAGAACAACCAGAAGTCACCAATCTTTACCTCATGGCTCAAGAAGATGAGGTACAATATGAACTTGAACTTGAATTTACATTTGATAAACTTAGAGATGCCTTGGATGAACTCATGCATAAATACAAATTACTAAAAACTGAGAATAAAAAGTTGAAGAAGCATGCTAATTCATTTTCTTGTAAAAACATCAATCTTGCAAGTAAAAATAATGATTTAAAAGCTTAGATTAATATTTTAGAAAAATAAAAGAATGCTTTATCAATGAGAATAGAAGTTTTGAAAAGATCCAATGTTATTATTTCAAATAATGAACTTTTAAAGAAAAACAAAGATCTTGAGGTAGAAAATAAGAAATTCAAAGATGAGCTTGATAAAGTTAAATTATTTATTGAAAAGTTTATATTTAGTTATGAAAAGTTAAATTTATTATTGAACAATCAAAGAGATATATTTGATAAAGTGGGACTTGGTTACAAGCAGCAAAAGAAATAATTTTTTTTAAAGAATTTTTGTTCCTGCATCATCTAATGTTACTTGTTTTAGTTGTAAAAAATTTGGATATAAAGCATATCAGATTGATCTAAGAAAGTTAAATAATTTTAGAAAGGTTTAGGATCCAAAAGGAACCACCCTTAGTACTAACCCTAAAGGATCCAAGATAGCTTGGGTACCTAAAATGAAAACTTGATCTGTTTTGCAGGTATGTCTTGCAACTAAAGAAAAGAAGAGATTATGGTATCTCGATAGTGGTTGCTCAAGACACATAATAGGAGTTGTAAAGCAATTCACATCTTTTGAGGCTCTGAATAGAGAAAGTGTAACTTTTAGAGATAATGGTAAAGAAAAAATCATTGATATTGGTAAAGTTTATATCTTCTCTTCTACTTTTATTGATAATGTTTTATTAGTTGAAGGATTAAAGCATAATCTACTTAGTATTTGTCAGTTTTGTTATAAAGGACTTAAAGTAATTTTTGAATCATCTCTTTGTATGGTATCTAGTCCTGATAATAATAGAATGAAACTCATTGAAAATAGGCATGACAATATCTATCTCGTTGATCTTAACAATTTACCTTTACATGATGGTGAATACCTAGTTGCAATGAATTTCATAATTAATGAGACCAGTTGGCTTTGGCATCATAGATTAGGTCATGCAAGCATGCATATATTTTATAAATTATGTAAAAAAGATTTAGTTAAAGATTTAACAAAACTTAGTGATGTGGCAGAATCGCTGACGTGGGGGAACTGACGGTGCCACATCAAGGAAAGACGCCGCATCAATTCTCCAGCCCAGACTCCACTGTCGAGTTGAGCTGAGCTCTCTCAAGATGGCGAGCCGAGCTCTGTCCTCTGCCAGGTCGGGCCCGCGAGCTCGGGATGCCTAGGCCGGACCACCTTCTGCCCTCCGGAGCGAGACCCTCGAAGGTTTGAGCCCTATGGTCAGAGTCGAGCTAAGCACTCCTCCGCCAATGTGGAGCCTCTCCGAGTGCGTGCCCTCTGGACCGGGCCCACCTTCTGCCCTCCGGAGCAAGACCCTCGGAGGTTTGAGCCCTGTGGTCAGAGTCGAGCTCAGCACTCCTCCGCCAACGTGGAGCCTCTCCGAGCGCGCGCCCTCCGGACGGGGCCTGCCCTCTGCCTTATAGAGCAAGACCCTCAAAGGTTTGAGCCCTATGGTCGGAGTCGAGCTCAGCACTCCTCCGCCAACGTGGAGCCTTTTCGAGTGCACGCCCTCTGGACCGGGCCCACCTTCTACCCTCCGGAGTGAGACCCTCGGAGGTTTGAGCCTTGTGGTCAGAGTCGAGCTCAGCACTCCTCCGCCAATGTGGAGCCTCTTTGAGCACGTGCCCTCCGGACCGGGCCCACCCTCTGCCCTCCAGAGCGAGTCACTAGGAGGTTTGAGCCCTGTGGTCGGAGTCGAGCTCAGCACTCCTCCGCCAATGTGGAGCCTCTCCGAGCATGCGCCCTTTGGACCGGGCCCGCCTTCTGCCCTTCGAAGCGAGACCCTCAGAGGTTTGAGCCCTGTGATCGAAATCGAGCTCAGCACTCCTCCGCCAACGTGGAGCCTCTTCGAGTGCGCGCCCTCCAGATCTGGCCCACCCTCTGCCCTCCAGAGCGAGACCCTCAGAGGTTTGAGCCTTATGGTCGGAGTCGAGCTCAGCACTCCTCCGCCACGTGGAGCCTCTCCGAGCGCGCGCCCTCTAGACCGAGCCCGCACTCTACCAGGACAACCACGCAAGCTCGGAGTGTCTAGGTCGAAGCAACCCTTGCCAGCTCGGCTCCAGCTCAGACATGGACCCCACCAGCTGGGATGCCAGCGAACCGCCCGAGGACTATACTAGAGTGCCCCCCAGGCTGTACTGATCGCCTGTAATTGCCAGTTATACTAGAAAGGGGAGATGCACGCTGACCGAGATGCCATGCTCCTCACCAACCACTCGGATCACCCAAGAAAGGAAGCCAACCGGGAGATTCGGGTTCCGAGGGTGGCGACACACCATTCGAGGTACAGCCAGGCTTCCCGGAATGAGGTGACCAAGAGGAGTGTCAGTGCGCATGACAGCTCCCCTTATCACAAATCAGGAAAGACTTCTCGGGACACCGCCACACGCGCCTGACAGCCCGGCGAAGATCCCGAGGTGGACGTCCAACAGTAACCAAGTTTGCAACAAACCCGAAGGTAACAAAATAACACCAACACAGGCAAAACATAAGCCAGAACACAAGAGAAAAAAAAAAGAGAGAGGAGAGTGCAACCCCTACCAGGAAGAGGGGCATGGCACCACCAGCATTCCAGAGCAAGGTCGGGAGGAAGGGCCATACAGGGACTCCCCCTGGCCAAGCCACACTTCCCCCGACATACCTGCTACTCACATTCACACAACACACTCCTCCTCGTGTGGAGTCCATCAAGAGGGGCTCGACTAGGAGGATCTGTTCTCCTGGATCGTCACTAACTTGACCATCAGAGTACCCCCGCCAGAAATCCTGGCCCAAGTCACTAACCCCTATCTTGCAGGTCCAGGTCCACCGGGCGGCAAGCCGGACGAGGAGGTGCGCTCCGACAACGATAGCAGCTATGGGCCACGGCGATCCTAGCGGTAACACTTAGTTTGAAAAAGATAAAATTTATGAAGTTTGTCAATTTGGAAAACAAACAAGAACATCTTTTAAAACTAAAGGAATGGTTTCAACTTCTAGGCCACTAGAACTACTCCAAATAGATCTCTTTGCACCAACTAGGACCACAAGCCTAGGAGGCAAGAGATATGGACTAGTCATAGCTGATATTTCTGATGATTTACATGAGTTTTATTTTTAGCACATAAAGATGAATCCTTTTTGGCTTTCATGAAGTTTTATCGAAAGGTTTCAAATGAGAAAGATACTTTTGTCATTTATATTCGAAGTGATCATGGAACTGAATTTGAAAATCAAGATTTTAAAAGTTTCTGTAATAAAAAAGGAATTGAACACAACTTTTCTGTACCTAGGACACCTAAACAAAATGGGATAGTAGAAAGAAAGAATGGAAATTTAGAAGAAATGGCATGCACGATGCTTTGCAAAAATGATCTTCCAAGATATTTTGAAATAGAAGCTGTTAATAATGCTTGTTATATTTGAAATCGTATTTTAATTTGACCAATTTTAAAGAAAACTCCATATGAGCTTTGGAAAGAAAGAAAACCTACTTTAAAGTATTTTTGGATTTTTGGTTGTCAATATTTTTTTTTGAATAATGGAAAAGATAATTTGGATAAATTTGATGCCAGGTCAGATGAAGGTATCTTTTTATGATACTCTACATCTAGCAAAACATACAAGATTTTTAATAAAAGAACACTTGTAGTAGAAGAGTTTGTGCATGTTGTATTTGAAGAGATTACAAACAAATCCTCTATAAAAAAAGGATATTTCTGATGAATGTGCAGGTGTTGAAGGACCTAAAAAGCTGACTTTGGATGATCCCCCTTCCAAAAAAAGTGAAGAAGATCAAAACAAGAAGAATGTAGAAGGAGCCACAAGATCTTCACCAAAGGATCTATCCAAAGAATGGAGGTATGCTCATGGATATCCTAAGGAATTAATTTTAGGAGATCCATCAAAAAAGGTAAAAACTATATCCTCTATTAGAAATGAATGTGATTATATTACTTTTGTTTCATAAATTGAAACTAAATATATTGAAGAAGATGAAAAAGATCCTAATTAGATGATTACTATGCAAGAAAAATTAAATCAATTTGAAAGAAATAATGTTTGGACCCTAATAGAAAGATCATCTAATGCTTCCATAATTAGTACAAAATGGGTATATAGAAATAAATTAGATAAAAATAGTATAGTAACTAGAAACAAGGCTAAACTGGTAGCTAAGGGTTATAATCAAGAAGAAGGAATTGATTTTGATAAAATCTTTGCTCTAGTAGCTAGACTTAAAGCTATTTGATTACTTTTAGCATTTGCATATTTTATGGATTTTAAACTATTATAAATGGATGTTAAAAGTATATTTTTGAATGGCTTTATAGCTGAAGAAGTTTTTGTTGAACAACCACCTGGTTTTGAAAATCATGCACATCCTAATCATGTTTTCAAACTATACAAAGCACTTTATGGTTTAAAGCAAGCCCCCAGTGCATGGTACGAAAGACTTAGTAAATTTTTAATTGAAAATTGTTTTACTAGAGGTCATGTTGATACTACATTATTTTTAAAGAAAAAGGTTGATGATCTCTTTGTATTACAAATTTATGTGGATGATATTATCTTTGGTACCACTAATGAATCTCTTTATCAAGAATTTGCAAAGCTAATGCAGGGAGAGTTCAAGATGAGCATGATGGGAGAATTGAGCTACTTTCTTGGACTCCAAAATAAATAAACAAGTGAAGGGATCTTCATCAACCAAGCTAAATACACAAAGAAGATCTTGAAAAGGTTTGGGATGGAGAAGACTAAACCTATCGGTACTCCTATGAGCCCTTCATGTAAGCTTGACAAGGATGAATCTGGTAAGAAATTGATCAAAAGTTTTATAGAGGCATCATTGGATCATTATTGTACTTAACTGCTACTATACCAGATATTATGTTTAGCATATGCATGTATGCTAGATATCAATCTGAGCCTAAAGAATCACATTTATTCGTTGTTAAGCGCATACTTAGATATTTATCTAGCACTATTAATATTGGACTATGGTACTCTAAGAATTCAGCTATTGATTTAATTGCATATTCTGATGCTAATTTTGCTGGCTATAAATTAAATACAAAAAGAACTTCTAGAACTTGTCAATTTCTTGGAGTTAATTTAATCTCATGGTTTAGCAAGAAACAAAATTCAGTTGCACTATCTATAACTAAGGCTAAATATATTACAGCTGGAAGTTGTTGTGCTCAAATCTTGTGGATTAAACAACTACTCGAGGACTTTGACATTAAATTAACTAAGATACCAATAAGATGTGATAACACTAGTGCTATAAACTTAACTAAAAATCCTGTTCAACACTAAAAAAGAAAGCACATTAAAATTAGATATCATTTTATTAGAGATAATGTTCAAAATAATGATGTTATGCTTAAATTTATATGTACTAAAATACAATTAGCTGATATACTGACCAAGCCCTCCATGAAGATAGGTTCTGTATGATTAGAAGGAAATTAGGGGTAATTAATCATTTTGATTAGATCTCGATCTCTTTATGACCTTTCAAATTCTACTTGAAAATTTTCTAATCAAATATTCTTGAAAATCATGATTAATCATTCATAGACCATTGAAATCAGTTTTTGTAATTTTCTAAGATTTTTTTCTATTTTTTTGGGATTTTTATCGAAGTGTCGAGTTTTTGTCGAAGTGTCGACACTTCAATGTGTCGACACCTCCAAGTGTTGACATTTGGACTAAAGTCATGAGTTGACACTTGAACTATAGGAATCCATGAACAAATAAGGAAAATCGATCATTTTCTCTCATTTTTTCTTCCAAAATTCCTGAGCCAACTCATCACTAAACTGTATCCCATCATCCGTTTAACTCCAATCATTGTTCCAACCATCCGATTCCTTGTTTGAGCCTATTTCTTCCCTATTTTTTTACCATACTTCTTTGATTTCTCATGGTTTTACCATGAAATCTTAATCCATTTCACCCTACATTGCTTCTTTCCCTATTTTTCCTGGAAGATGGGTCTCAAGAAATAGGTAGTTTGGAGACCTCGTACGTCTACAAAAGATACAAAGTGGTGCACGAAGGTGTGCCACGAGGATCAGGCAGTGGAGCCACCAGTTCAGCAAGAGATTCCTGTCAGACCACCCATCCATGGAGCAAATATGATGGCCTCCAAGGTCATTATTGGAGGATGATGGGTAGATTTTGATTTTGTGGACCAGCACCACTTCCACATAGGAGATTGGTTGAGAGATGCTGGGCTGGCCCACTTCTGCTCACTAACAGAGAGGTTCTACCCTGGCCTGATACGAGAGTTCTACGGTACATTGGCCAAAGGAGCGAACGGTTGGGTTGCTGAGGTCAGAGGGACACCTATACCACTGACTACAGAGGTTTTGAGCAGGGCATGGGTGATCCCTATGAGAGGTTCTATGGCAGACTCCTTGGTGGATAGGATGAGCAAATTTCGATGCATCTTTGAGTGAGAGGTTCTTGCTGAGGGAGCCACCATGGTTGCATCTCAACTTTCTACGGAGATGAGGTTACTGCACCACATCATCGCTCGAATACTTCTACCAATGATCGGATGCTTCGACTTCATTATAGAGAGAGAGTTGTTCATGATGGTATCCTTGATTCAATGAACTTCGATATGCCTCCCATTTCTTATGGTATATCAAATGACTGAGGCTGCTACTAGCTGGAGGCTATGCTTACCATACAATATGGGTCTGACCATCCTATTCAGAGCTTATGGAGTTGTCATAAATGGAGAGCCCTTCAGGCACTTGCTTCATACTGACATCTACGATGAGAGATCACTGCACAGGATGGGATATCATCTACACAGAGGTCAATGGAGATAGAGTATATCTAGATAAACCACTGATGTTGATGATGAAGATGCTGCTAAGGAGGAGCGGATATTTATGGATGAGGTTGGACCATCTAAGCCACCGAGAGACATTCTTGATACTCAGCCCGTGCCATCAATTTTGGCACAGCCTGAGGTGCCACCTCCTACTAACAGCATTAAGAATAAGATCACTCAACTGGAGACAGAGATGATGATCATTAGACAGCGAGTTGATCATATGCATATGGAGATGAGGGCAGGTCACCAAGAGATGAGAGATAGCTTTATTGCTATCATGGTAACACTAGATAGATTGACATCTACCAAGCCACCTTCACCTTCATCATTGGACTCTCCACCAACACTTTTTGCACCTTCAGCTCCAACTCTAGACACAAAGGTAGGAGATGGTCAAGGAGATTCTTCTATAGATTTTGATGTTGCAGAATACATGATGGACCCTGAGCCAAACACTGCAGCTGACCAGCATACTGAGGACTTCTGAGGACTAACCCATCTAACTATTAGATAGATACTAAAGAGAAGGTCCTTAATCAACATTTGATTAGTTTTCTTAAGTACAATTCAACTAACCTTAGGCCTAACCCAATTAATGGACCCAATCAGACAGCTAACCCAATTAACCCGGCTTATTCAAATGACATTAGATTTCATAAACCCTAATTAGTCATCATTTTGATTAATCTTTCAATTCATGATTGTTAGATTATAAGCCATCTTTTAATTAAAATATTTTTTAATTAAATTCATATAAAACTCTTTGTACATGTTTCATGCATCATATCTAGTTTCATCATATCAATTATAATATTACAATCCCTAAACAATTTAGACATGCCAATATACATGAATCAGGATTAAAACAATTTTAATATCATAGGTTTCCTTTAATGATCCTTCTGAAAAGGCCAACACAGATGAACTTCCTCGTGCCATAAAAATTAGAAATTTTAAACCCTGATTAATCTGGACATACGGCCATGGTGAAGGTCTCAACTAGGTTGTAGGCTCAGGTAGGCAACCCAAGACGGGGGGTGAATTGGGTTTTATAAAACTTTTGTACTATTTAAAATATCTATGAACTAAAGCAAGTATGTGCTAATGCAATTCAAGTGCTTGTGTATTTCAAATAAATGCAGCGAAAATAAAGAAATAAAAGCACAAGGAGAACAATCACACAAACACAGATTTATAGTGGTTCGGTGCCAACCAAGCACCTACATCCACTCCCCAAGAATCCCTAAGAAATTTCACTAAGTTTGGTTTTATAACTTAGGCTCACCAACAACCTTTACAACTTATTTTGTCTTTGGGCTCACAAGTCAAACCCTAGTTGGTTTCAAGGCTCACCAACAACCACCCTTGATTTTACGGGATAACCAAGAACCTAAATAACTTGTTTTGGCTTTGGGCTCACAAGTAAAACCCTAGTTGGTTTCAAGGCTCACCAACAACTACTTTGGTTTTCAAAGGCTTACCAAAAACCTCTTTGGTTTTTTAAGGCTCACCAAAAACCTTAAGTAAAATAATGTAAAAGCAAGTATAAATGAATACAATAAAAGCTTTCTAAAATAAAGCAAATATCTCTTTGAAGCCCTTGATTGTTGATGAAGATCTTGTCTTTAAGTTGATAAAGCCTTTGATTGATGCTTGTAGATGTAGACTTTGAATGCTCTCTTTAAAACTTGGAAGCTTGAAGGCTTTTAATCACTCAACTATTGAATCCTTTAAGAATATTCAAGAAACTCACCAAAGGATTGCTTTCCCATTTGATTTTTGATGTTTATATAGCCTCCCAATACTCAAATGACCATTTATAGCCTTTAGGAAGGAAAATATGGCTGTTGGAGCCAAGTTGGAGAAGTTTTGCAGCCCAGAAAACTAGCCGTTACTGTTCAAGTGTCGACACTTCACCTCCAGGTGTCGACACTTCAGTTTCAGGTGTCGACACTTCACTCTCCAGGTGTCGACACTTCACTTCCAAGTGTCAACACTTCAGCTCCAGGTGTCGACACTTGACTGAAAGTGCTTTCTGAAGTTTTATGTTTGTCTCAGGCCTTGAGTCGACACTTCACTCTTCAAGTGTCGACACTTGATCCTCAGGTGTCGACACTTCATTTTCAGGTGTCGACACTTGCCTGTGCCATTGCTAAAACATCTTCAAATTAAAACTTTAACCTCTTCAAGTTCTTCCATATTAATTCCAAAATTCATATACTTGATTTTCCATTAAATTAAGGACTTTTTCAACTGAAATATAAGCATTTCTTCATCCAACATGGTTGAGTACTAAGATCTGAAAAATATACTTAAAATATAGTTAGTACTCATATATACTTAAACATTTTGTCAATCATCAAAATCAAGATCAGAGTCAACAATCTCCCCCTTTTTGATGATGACAAAACATTTAAGTATATGAAAAGGGTAAGATTAAAAAGATTAACAATAAGATAAACATGTAAGCTCAAAACAATAAGCACCAAGCTCTCCCTCAAAATATGATCCAAAAAAAAATCTTCAATAATATTTTTCAAAATATGCAAAATTTTTAATTTTTTTAAAATTTCTTCTACTTACTAATTCTTCCCTTTAGACAAAAATATTTTATATTCTTTTCCCCCTTTTGCACTTTCTTTCATTTCTCAAATAATTTTTCATATTTATCCAATCTTCCCCTTTTCATACTTAACATTTTTCTCCTTCTTTTTGACATCATGAAAAAGGGTAAAAGGCAATACAAAGTGGGAATGAAGTCGAAAAGAATAGCAAGTAGGTCATCAAAATCAATGCATAAAATCAAATAATTATGATATCAATTGAATATGATACAAATTGAACATGATACCAATTGAAATATGAAACCATTTGAATGTAACTTCCCTCAAAAAATTAGATTTGAAAACAAGGAGAAGGAGTATAAGAACAATATAAGTACAGCATGATATCAAGCAAGATATTCAAAGCATCAAATATGATAACAAATCTTTGGATGCTTCTCCTAAATGTTATTCTTCCTTAAAAATATGCATTTATTTGAGGAATAAGAACATGAAAGCACATGCAATATAATTTCAAATAATTTTAAGATATGAACATAAATTCTAAGTTTGAAATCAAGGATTTGAAATTTTCAAGATATTCATGATTTTCAAAATACAAAGCATTTATATCACTTAAAAACTTTCAGTATGATTTCAAATTCATTTAAAATGATTTGATATCTATATAAATGCTAGAAGTAATATGATATCAAGTCTAGCTACTAGAGCAAGGGTTTATCAATATGCTTACCTTCTTTTCAAAAGTAACCCTTAACTACTAGTTCTATACTTGATCCAAATCATTTCTTGATTATGCATAGATACCAAAAATAAAAACATATAAATCATAGCATTTCACTTGAAATAATTCAGAAATTATATTAATCAAAATCAAGTGAATATCTAATAATCACAAGTTTGACCATGAGAGCTTGAAATCCATCAACATCAAAATGGTCATAATCACAAAAAATGATTATTAGTCTAAGCTTGATTATAATCAATCAATTAAAATACTTTTCAAATCAATCTGCATCTTTAAAAGTATTTTTCATAAAATACATTAATCAAAATCAAGTAAAGGTCTTACAATCATAAGTTTAATCATGATAGCATGAAATTCATCAACACCAAAAAGTTCATAATCATAACCAATGATTATAAGTCTAAACTTGATTCTAATTAATCAATTAAAACATTTTTTTTCAAAGTAATTGATGCAATAAAAATTAATCTACATTTTTAATTATGGAAGGAGATGTTTAGAATTTACCAATATACAAATCCTTCTTTTTACCATTTAGTTCAAAATATAGCTTGTCCACTTCTTTAAATTGTCTTGTACAACCTCTTTTCAAGAACTTCCTTTCTTCATGTTAGGTTGCAAGACATTCCTGTAAAACAAATTAAGTGGACATTTTTGGTACCCAACTTTCTTGGGTCCTTTTTCTCATTTGCCATGAAGAAAGATGGGCAACTTCATCATCCGTACTTAAATCTTCGCTATCGCTCCAAGTTGCCATCATTGCCTTGAGTTTCTTTTTGGCTTTGAAAGCCATTATCTTCTTTTCTATATCAGCTTCCACTATCCTTTGCCATAAGTTCAACTCATAGGTCATGAGTGAACCGATAAGCCCCTCCAAAGGTAAGGTTTCTACATCTTTAGCTTCTTGGATCGCCGTCACCTTTGGATCCCATGATTTTGGCAAGGATCTAAGAATTTTGTTCACCAAATCAGCATTAGTATAGATTTTGCCAAGATTTTTCTATTCATTAATAACAGTCATAAATCTAGTATACATATCAGAAATAGATTCATAGTGCATCATTTCAAAAATTTCAAAAGAATGTACAAGCAAATTAATTTTAGAATTCTTCACTTGAAGAGTACCCTCATGAGTAACTTCAAGCGTGTCCCATATTTTCTTTGCCGATGTGCATGTAGAAATTCTATTAAATTCATTCAAGTCCAATGCACAATAAAGCAAGTTCATTGATTTCAGTTTGTTTAATGTCATATTCAATCCAATCCTTTTCGAGCTTTGGAATGGAAATGCCATTAACCAACATGGAAGGAATATGAGGACCACTAATAATGATTTTCCAAAGATGATAACTAATAGATTGAATATGGATGCGCATGCGAGTTTTCCAAAATGTGTAATTTGTGCCATTGAAAAATGGTGGTCTAACACTAATACCTACAAGGATTGTCATAATCTTTAACTTAAAATCATTAGATTTTCAAATAGAGCACCCGCTCTGATACCAATTATAGGCTCAGCTAGGCAACCCAAGAGGGGGGGTGAATTGGGTTTTATAAAACTTTTGTACTATTTAAAATATCTATGAACTAAAGAAAGTATGTGCTAATGCAATTCAAGTGCTTGTGTATTTCAAATAAATGCATCGGAAATAAAGAAATAAAAGCACAAGAAGAACAATCACACAAACATAAAGATTTATAATGGTTCGGTGCCAACCAAGCACCTACATCCACTCCCCAAGAATTCCTTAGGAGTTTCACTAAGTTTGGTTTTATAACTTAGGCTCACCAACAACCTTTACAACTTTTTTATCTTCGGGCTCACAAGTTAAACCCTAGTTGGTTTCAAGGCTCACCAACAACCACCCTTGGTTTTACGGGATAACCAAGAACCTAAACAACTTGTTTTGGCTTTGGGCTCACAAGTAAAATCCTAGTTGGTTTCAAGGCTCACCAACAACCACTTTGGTTTTCAAAGGCTTACCAAAAACCTCTTTGATTTTCTAAGGCTCACCAAAAACCTTAAGTAAAATAATGTAAGAGCAAGTATAAATGAATACAATAAAAGCTTTCTAAAATAAAGCAAATATCTCTTTGAAGCCCTTGATTGTTGATGAAGATCTTGTCTTCAAGTTGATGAAGCCTTTGATTGATGCTTGTAGATGTAGACTTTGAATGCTCTCTTTGAAACTTGGAAGCTCGAAGTCTTTTAATCACTTAACTATTGAAACTTTTAAGAATATTCAAGAAACTCGGCAAAGGATTGCTTCCCCATTTGATTTTTGATGTTTATATAGCCTCCCAACACTTAAATGACCGTTTATAGCCATTAGGAAGGAAAATATGGCCGTTGGAGCCAAGTTGGAAAAGTTCTGCAGCCCAGAAAACTAGTCGTTACTGTTCAAGTGTCGACACTTCACCTCCAGGTGTCGACACTTTAATTTCAAGTGTCGACACTTCATTCTCCAGGTGTCGACACTTCACTTCCAAGTGTCGACACTTCTGCTCCAGGTGTCGACACATGACTGAAAGTGCTTTCTGAAGTTTTCTTTTTATCTAAGGTCTTGAGTCAACACTTCACTCTTCAAGTGTCGATACTTGTTCCTCAGGTGTCGACACTTCATTTTCAGGTGTCGACACTTCCTTGTGCCATTGCTGAAACATCTTAAAATTAAAACTTTAACCTCTTCAAGTTCTTCCATATTAATTCCAAAGTCCATATACTTGATTTTCCATTAAATTAAGGATTATTTCAACTGAAATACAAGCATTTCTTCATCCAACATGGTTGAGTACTAAGATCTGAAAAATATACTTAAAATACAGTTAGTACTCATATATACTTAAACATTTTGTCAATCATCAAAATCAAGACCAGAGTCAACATTGGTTCCTAAAAGTAATCCCTAACACATGCAATCATGATATGCTACACAGGAACCTGTGGCTCTGATACCACTTAAGCAAAACCTGGTACAGCAGGAGCCTACTCTAGGCATGCAACACTAGGGAGTAGGTATCGTATAATTAAAATTTTTAAGCATGCAGCGAAAAAAACCTACTCATGAACAGGATCTAACATAAACATGGAGCATGTAACAATTACAGAGGCATGTATAGGCAACTGCAATAATATAAACAGTATGATAAAACCTAGATCTAAGCATGCATGATAACCAAAATAAAATCATACCTGACCGAAGCCGAAACCCTCAGTCTTCAGATCAGATCAGCAGCAACCGGTTGAACTCCTTCAATAACAAATAAGGTCTACAATAATAGAATAAGATCTACAACAACAGTATAAGAGGAACAATCCGACCTCTCAAGGTATCCAAGTATCCACCCTCTAAAGTATCCACACACGGGCTCTCGCTAATCCAACTCCCGAATGGATGCTAGTCCATCTGGAATCCAAAAATCGGTCACGGATAGATGGAGCAGGATAGATCAAAGAGATCTTCATAAACAGACATCTCCGGGACTGCCCAAAATCCATAAAGAGCACACCAGGGAAACAAAAACACGAGAAGAAAACAAAAGAGCCCAACGAATTTTCTAAACCTAGAAAACCATCCCATAAACGCTCTCCGCTCCTCTCTACGTGCAAGCCCTGATCCCCGCTCACATCACACGACAAGCCACTGTTTCATCTCTCGTTACTTCCCCATACCGTCTCACAGCCTGCTGATCAAAACAAATAAGAAGCAGAGCTATCACGGCCTGAAGTTTTCTCTCCCTCATGCCCAGCAGCCTTCAAACTTGCCGCATGCCATGGCCATTGGTCCTCTCTTACTCCCACATACGGTCAGCAACAAACATATAAGAGAGGCTGTGAACACCTGGGAAGCTCTGGGAAGAAATCGTGAAAGAAGGCCAACAAAAACCTATGAAGGAAAGGAAGGAAATCATCGTGAGAAATATCTGATCACGGTGCAAAACAACTCTGCTCCAACCGGTCTCTCTCCCTCTCTAAATCCCTGCTTCAACCTTCTTCTATCTTACGCCCTGTTGCTTCTTTATTGTTTCTCTCTTTCACCTCTTGGCGTTCAACCTCAGAGAAATACAATTCGTGAGGGAGAAGAACTGGGCCGAGAGGAGGAAAGGCATCGCGGGAGAGAACACCGAGAGAACTCCTTTTCACGCTCTTAATCAAACTCCTTTGAAAGCTGGGAAGTCCGGTGGAAATAGGGACCGAGAGAAAGAAACCAAAATCTGAGATAACCCATGAGGAGCTAGGAAGACAATGGGAGAGAGAGTCCGGATAAATCCGGAACCACCGTGAAAGATGGGAAGATGCTTGAAGGCCATGTAAACCAGATCACGGTCCAATGGATGAAAACCCAAGCTTCATCCAAACTTCAGCGGGTCATATTTTATTCAAATGGAAAATAGGGCAACCGAGAGAACCCATTCAATAGGTAAAAAAAGGGCAGTTGGGATAAAACACCGTGAGAAGCTTTTCATGTAATAAAACCGGTTCAACCAAAATCCTGGTTCGACCAAACCTAATGAGTAATAAAACTTGGTTCGGTCCTGGTCTACCAGGAACAAATCCTGGTTGACCCAAATCCATCCTGGTTGATCCAAACCAGATCAGAAAAATCCAATATGTGCTCAATCAGTCCGTTCGACCTTAATACCGAAACAATTCTTAATTGTTGATCGATTCCTGGATCAAGAAGAAATCCTCGATGGCGTGTGACCTCATTGGTGCGGGCACCAGACTCATAAGAAGACTTCAGAGCTCCATTTGGATCTTTGATTGACATTGCCCGAGAAATTAGGGTTTGTAATAAAGGTTGACCTGGTCAACCAGTTTATTTATTTTTATTTATTTCTTGAGTCACCATTTAAATTTTGTTGAGTCATGTTGACTCGGTGCAAGTCCCGATGTGGTTTCAATTTTTTCCAAAATGGTGCCGCAATTGTCTTCCAATCAAATCAAGGTCCAAAATGGTGCCACATTTGTCTTCCAATCAAATCAAGGTCCAAGAAAGTGGAGGCCACACTCCAAGCCACACGCCCAGCCACACTCCGAGCACATGCCAGGGTCCAGGAGGTACCACAGAGGCATCCCAGTGTCATGGTCTCCACATCCAAAGAAGAAAAAAATCAAATTGGAAGCCAATTTAAAGGAGGCGCCCATACCTGCCAATTTTGTCTAAGCAAAGAAGGAAAGGGACTTCTCTTGGAGAAAAAATCAAAGAAGGACATCCAACCTACTCCTAATTGAAGTTCAAATCAAAATCAAAGAGCTTAACTTGGAGTGGAAGAAAAGAAGAAATGCCATAAGGAGAAGAGGACTCCAAATCCAAATCCAACTCCAAAGAAGGCGCCATAAAAAATAAAAAAAAAAAAAAATCCAAAAAAATCCTTTATGGCCATCCCAAACTTTTTTGAATTCTTGGTCGGCCAAGAGAGGAGGTTTTCTACCTAATCTAGAGGTTGGAGGAGTTTAGTCCCACATGGGAATTTGTACAAACTTGGAGAAAATTTTAGGTCTATATAATAGACCTCTCTTTGTAACTTTAGAAAATCAATGAAGAAAAATTATTTTTGCTATTCTCTTGTGTTGAGTAACCTAGGTTTCTCTTCTTCCGCACTATTCAAAGTGTTGAGCTCCGTGAGGGGGTAATCCGGGTTCCATTGGAGCCTTGAGGAGGTGAGAGATCTCCATCTTTATCCAAAATCCTAGGTTAGCCACTTAAAAATCCAAAACCCTAGCCGCCCTTCATTATTTTCAATCCATCAAACCCTAGCTCCTTCCATCTCCCACGGCCTCTCTCTCTCTACAAGTCCAGGCCGTCCACCTTCATCCAGATCCAGTCCGGCTACTTCAGATCTAGAGCAAGTTCCAAGGAAAATCACATCAGCTTCCAGGAGAATCCAGTTTTCAGCAATTTCAATCTTCAAGTTCATCAACCTTGTAAATTTTTCCCTTGACTCTCTGATTCCATCAATTGTTTTTCTTCCCTTCCAGATCTTGAGTTCAGGAGAAGCCAACCAGCCAAAGGACCAGTATTGGAGGATCCATTGCGAAGATATCTGAATCCGAGGATCCAACAATCTGCTCGGGAGAGTTCTTCCACCAAAATCTGTGAAGATCATTGTCTGGTTAGGTAAACCATCTCTTCTCTTTGTTTCTATTCTGTTGAAAGTTTGGAGCGAAACCCTAGGTCTGGGAGTTTCTCAACCCCCAGCGATCCGTTGCTTCTGAACTACTCTGATAATTTAGTTTCCTTAAAATTGTGCTTTCAATTATCATATTAGTATCTTTCAATGTTAGGTTAACTTTTCTTTGATTTGAAGCCAACTTCTACAAACATATAAAACAACAAAAAAATTAGTTAATCTTAATTTACTTCCGCATCGCATCCCTTTATTTGTTCTGCATCATTTTTGGTATCAGAGCATTCGTTCTGCATCATTTTTGGTATCAGAGCCCAGTCTAGGGTTTCTGATTTGCTTGCTTGCTTGTTTTGATTGTTTTCTCTTTTTATTTTGTCTGCTCGAAGTAGACTCCCCAGGATGTCCGGTCCTAGGAACTAAGCGAGGCGCAAGCCTCCTCCTCCCATTCCACGGGGTGTTCCTAGGGCGTGTAGGGGATCCATTGGGTTATAACTTCATAGCAGGGATTATAAACGGGGAAGACAATCTAGTTGCAGCCCATAATTTTCCTATTGTCTGAATTATTTCTCCCTGCATAAAACTCTGAATTGCATGATTTTTGCTTCGTTGAAACCAGTATAACTGAACCTATTTTCCATAATTTTTTTGTGATTTATTGGTTTCGGTAAAAATTCTGAGCATTAAAATACAACAACTCTATTTTTTGTGTTCTGCAATTCAATTCTTTTTGGAGTGATCATCTCATAATTTACTTAAGGGCAATTGAGCATCTAAGATAAGGGGAGGAGTTGATTACCTCTCCTTAGCCCAAAACCACCATCCAATCATTCGAACCTAGACCTAATTTAAAATCAGTTAGACCTAATTTGCCCTAGTGGGCTAGGGATACCAATTGGTCGGGTCTAGGCTAGTGTTGAGTCAGTTTGCCGAGTTATTCTGTGTGTGCTTAGCACTCAGTGTCTAGAACGGTGGTTCAGGGATCCATTCCCGAAGGGCTTGTGTGCTGGTCCGCCTACCTGGCCAATCACTGATTGGTGTCTAGGATTGGCAATCAGGGACCTAACACTCCCCTTACACCTGCCTGGCTGAGTCCTGAGTTACTACAGGCTAGCTTGCCACTCTGATTGGGCATCTAGTTTGGACTCTAGGTCTAGTGATCCAGTAGTCGATTTAGTCTAGTCTCATTTTGTGTGCTTGCTTGAATCATCATGTCTACCAGAAACGGAGTGCCATATCAACCTGGTCAAACCCAACCTGATTTAGAGGCCATGATCAGAACTCTTACTGAAAGTATGGCTAAAATGAATCAGGATATGACAAACACTGTGGCCCAGTTTAGCGCACAAATTCATGAGGATCTTACCCAACTTAGGGACCGAGTCCAAGTACTTGAAGAACCTAGACATCGAAATTGGACTCCTGACCCCGATTTTAATGTGCCTCAACCTCACCCACATCAGGAGCCTAGAAGGCCTTTATATAGAGATCCTGAACCTAATCATAGGAGGCCTGACCCAGAGCCTGAAGATAGAGATGATAGGTTCATCAGGAACATCAAATTAGATGCACCCACTTTTGATGGTAGTCTGAACCCTAAGGTGTATTCTGATTGGGAGGGTGAGATGGACCAATACTTTGAGTGGTATGCTATGTCTGAGGAGAGGAAATACAAGTTTGCCAAGATGAAATTAGTGCGTCAAGCTAGGTTATACTGGGGGAACATTGAGCTAACCACTAGGAGATGGAATGTTGAGCCCATAACCACTTGGCAGGGTATGAAAGAAAAACTGAGAGATAAATACCTACTCATTTCATACCAGCAAAACCTGTTAGACCAATGGCAAAACCTGAAACAAGGAAACCGATCTGTCTCAGACTACATAGCTACTTTTGATGAATACCTAATGAGATGTGATGTGAGTGAAGCCCACGAAGTCACTTTGTCTTGATTTAGGGCTGGACTGAGGGAAGATATCAAGAGAGAACTATTTCTGAGAGAGGTTACTGATCTAGACCAAGCCTACCAGATTGCACTGAACACTGAGAAATTTCAGAGAGGACCTATACCTTCTAGGGTTAGTGCCCCAATCCCAAGGAATGGACCTAGCCAAGTTATCCCTAGTAAACCTTTTCAGGGTACTTCTACCCCTAGGCCCATGGACAAAGGTAAGGCACCTGACACCCAGAGAACCCCTAGTTCAAATATCACCTGTTTTAAGTGTCAGAAACCAGGTCACATTTCCAGTCAGTGTACTGCCATAGCCTGTTTCAAGTGTCATAAGGTAGGTCATGTTGCTAGCCAGTGCCCACGTAGATCCCTTTACATAGAAGAGGGAGAGAATGATAATTCCGAGCCCAGTGAGGAATTTGAAGAAGAAGTTTATGAGGCCGGAATGAATTTGGTTGAGGAGTATAAAGGAGAGGAGGAACCCAATGAATCTGACCAATTAGGAGTTGTAAGATGCATCCTATCCCAGAATCTAGTTCAAGAGGATTGGCGTAGGACTAACATTTTACAGACTTTTCTTAAATTAGGGGATAAGGTATGTAAGATCATCATAGATAGTGGGAGCTGTGTAAATGCCATCTCTACTAGCACTGTCAAGATGTTAGGCTTAATCCCAGTTCCCCATCCCAACCCCTATAAGGTTTCTTGGGTAGATTCTACCTCCATACCCATCCAGTCTAGATGTCAAGTCCAAATCCAAATGCAATCTTATCACGAAAAGATTTGGTGCGATGTCTTACCCATGGGGGTGAGCAGTATAATTCTCGGAAGACCTTAGTTGTATGATAATGATGCCACCCTCTTAGGAAAATCCAATACCTGTGTCTTTAGTTTCAATGGAAAGAAGATTACGATCCATTCAGTTCCCCCTAAGGACAAGGTAACTAAAGGAGCCGGTAAGGTTAAGGAGATGAAAACTGGAGTGAACCTAATCAGTGCTAAGGATCTAGAACAAGAAATTCATAGTGGTTCACCCATCTGGATGTTGACTGCTAAGGAACTTAGAACTGCGGAACCCTCAGAGCCTCCTCAAGAAGTTAAACCTGTGTTAAAAGAATTTGAGGATGTCTTTCCCGAGGATTTGCCAGACCACCTTCCACCTCTTAGGGATATCCAGCATGCCATAGATCTAATCCCAGGAGCGACTTTGCCCAACTTGCCCCATTACAGGATGAATCCATCTGAGCATGAAGAACTGTAAAAGCAGGTTGGAGAATTATTGAGGAAGGGGTTTATTAGAGAAAGTCTTAGCCCTTGTGCAGTCCCAGCCTTACTGACCCCAAAGAAAGATGGCACGTGGAGGATGTGTGTTGACAGTCGTGCCATCAATAAAATTACAATCAAATATAGGTTTCCCATCCCTAGACTAGATGACATGCTTGATATGATGGCTGGTGCAATGGTTTTTTCTAAGATTGATCTCAAAAGCGGCTATCATCAGGTTAGGATTAGACCCGGGGATGAATGGAAAACTGCTTTCAAAACTAAGGATGGTCTTTATGAATGGGTTGTTATGTCTTTTGGGTTGTCCAATGCCCCTAGTACTTTCATGAGAATTATGACCCAGGTACTTAGAGCTTTCATAGGAAAATTTGTGGTGGTCTATTTTGATGACATCCTGATCTATAGTAAGACCCCAGCAGATCACCTATGCCACCTTAGAGCAGTCTGCCAAGTTTTGAGGAATGATAGACTCTACGGTAATCTTAAGAAGTGTGAATTCATGACTAGTAGAGTTATCTTTCTTGGTTTTGTAGTAACCCCTGATGGCGTGGTGGCCGATCCTGAGAAGATTAGGTCCATAGTAGACTGGCCAGAGCCAACCAATGTGCATGAAGTTAGAAGTTTCCACGGCTTGGCTACCTTCTATAGGCGATTCATCAAGGGGTTTAGTACTTTAGCTGCTCCTATCACTGATTGTATTAGGAAGGGAGAATTTCATTGGACTAAGTCAGCCCATAAAGCCTTCCTAGATCTTAAGGATAAAATGACCCAGGCACCCATTCTGAGATTACCCGATTTTTCTAAAGTATTTGAGGTTGCCTGTGATGCTTCAGGTGTAGGAATAGGTGGAGTCCTAAGCCAAGAGAATCATCCCATAGCATTCTTTAGTGAAAAACTTAATGATGCTAAGCTTAGGTATTCTACCTATGATAAGGAATTTTATGTGGTGGTGCAAGCTTTGCGTTACTGGAGACATTATTTGCTACCGCAGGAATTTGTACTATTTTCGGACCATGAGGCTCTTAGATTTCTGAACTCCCAAAAGAAGCTTAACCTTAGGCATGCTAAGTGGGTAGAATATATCCAGTCCTATATTTTTGTCCTGAAACATAAGGCTGGAGTTGAGAATAAGGTAGTTGATGCCCTTAGTCGCCGATCTCTGTTATTAACTTCTGTTAGAACTGAGGTCATAGGGTTTGAGCAAATCAAAGAGGAATATGAGTCTTGTCCGGATTTCACAACTGTGTATCAGGATCTAGTTCAAGGACCATCTAGTAATCACCAGGATTATACCCTTGTAGCTGGTTTTTTGTTCTTCAAAAATAGGCTTTGCATCCCTAGAACTTCTCTTAGGGAATTTTTGATTTGGGAAATCCATGCTGGAGGTTTAGCCGATCATTTTGGAAAAGACAAGACCATTCTAGCTATTGAAGACCACTTTTTCTGGCCTAGCTTGAAAAGGGATGTAGCTAATATTGTAGCTAGATGTCGAACCTGCGCTGTTGCCAAACAGCGAAAACAAAACACTGGCCTTTATACCCCACTCCCTGTCCCAGATCGTCCTTGGCAAGATGTGAGTATGGATTTTGTGTTAGGTTTACCTAAGACCCAGAGGAGACATGATTCTATCTGTGTCGTAGTCGACCAATTCTCTAAAATGGCCCACTTCTTGCCTTGTTCCCAAACCTTTGATGCGTCTAAGGTAGCCACACTTTTATTCAATGAGATAGTTAGACTCCATGGCCTACCTAAGACAATCGTTTCAGATAGGGATGTCCGGTTCACTAGTTACTTTTGGAAGACCCTTTGGCATAAGTTAGGGACAAAACTTAAGTTTTCAACTGCCTATCATCCCCAAACTGATGGCCAAACTGAAGTAGTGAACCGTAGCCTAGGAAATCTGTTGAGAAGTCTTGTTGGTGAAAACACCAGAAATTGGAATTTATACCTACCAAGGGCAGAATTTGCGTACAATGACTCGGTCAATAGGTCTAGGGGTAAGAGTACATTTGAAATTGTACATGGGTACAAACCTCACACACCTCTTGACCTAGTCCCTTTACCTGTCCACACTCGAGTCTCCGAGTCTGCTGAGAATTTTGCACAGCATGTAAAAGACTTGCATAAAGAAATTCATGCCAAAATAAATTTAAGTAATGAAACTTATAAGAAGTTGGCTGATACTCAAAGACGAGTCAAGTCTTTTGTTGAGGGAGACTATGTGATGATTAGGTTAAGGCCTGAACGGTTTCCTCCTGGAACCGTTAGAAAGTTACATGCTAGGGGAGCTGGACCATTTAGAGTGGTAAAGAGAGTAGGATCCAATGCCTATGTGCTCGAGTTGCCTCCAGAACTAGGCATTAGCTCTACTTTCAACATTACAGACTTAGTAGAGTACAGGGAGCCAGCTGTGATTCCTAGTGAGCCTTTTGAGCCTAACCCTATCATTGAGAGTGATCCCGACCCTGTGTGTCCACCAACAAACTGGCCTGTGAGGAAAGAGCAGATTGAAAAGATCCTGGATGATCAGGTTATCTCTACTCGTAATCGAGGATACCAAAGGTACCTGGTCCGCTGGCAAGGAAGGCCAGATTCTGATGACTCTTGGATCTCCCGAGAAGAATTACAAGAATTGGACCCAGACCTCTTGGAGAGATACCAGAGCCAACTTGAGCCTTACTCGACAGGGTCGAGTTCCTCCCACCCCGGGAGAATTGGTGCGGGCACCAGACTCATAAGAAGACTTCAGAGCTCCATTTGGATCTCTGATTGACATTGCTCGAGAAATTAGGGTTTGTAATAAAGGTTGACCTGGTCAACCAGTTTATTTATTTTTATTTATTTCTTGAGTCACCATTTAAATTTTGTTGAGTCATGTTGACTCGGTGCAAGTCCCGATGTGGTTTCAATTTTATCCAAAATGGTGCCGCAATTGTCTTCCAATCAAATCAAGGTCCAAAATGGTGCCACATTTGTCTTCCAATCAAATCAAGGTCCAAGCAAGTGGAGGCCACACTCCAAGCCACACGTCCAGCCACACTCCGAGCACACGCCAGGGTCCAGGAGGCGCCACAGAGGCATCCCAGTGTCATGGTCCCCACATCCAAAGAAGAAAAAAATCAAATTGGAAGCCAATTTAAAGGAGGCGCCCATACCTGCCAATTTTGTCTAAGCAAAGAAGGAAAGGGACTTCTCTTGGAGAAAAAATCAAAGAAGGACATCCAACCTACTCCTAATTGAAGTTCAAATCAAAATCAAAGAGCTTAACTTGGAGTGGAAGAAAAGAAGAAATGCCATAAGGAGAAGAGGACTCCAAATCCAAATCCAACTCCAAAGAAGGCGCCAAAAAAAAAAAAAAAATTCCAAAAAAATCCTTTATGGCCGTCCCAAATTTTTTTGAATTCTTGGTCGGCCAAGAGAGGAGGTTTTCTACCTAATCTAGAGGTTGGAGGAGTTTAGTCCCACATGGGAATTTGTACAAACTTGGAGAAAATTTTATGTCTATATAATAGACCTCTCTTTGTAACTTTAGAAAATCAATGAAGAAAAATTATTTTTGCTATTCTCTTGTGTTGAGTAACCTAGGTTTCTCTTCTTCTGCACTATTCTAAGTGTTGAGCTCCGTGAGGGGGTAATCCGGGTTCCATTGGAGCCTTGAGGAGGTGAGAGATCTCCATCTTTATCCAAAACCCTAGGTTAGCCACTTAAAAATCCAAAACCCTAGCCGCCCTTCATTATTTTCAATCCATCAAACCCTAGCTCCTTCCATCTCCCACAGCCTCTCTCTCTCTACAAGTCCAGGCTGTCCACCTTCATCCAGATCCAGTCTGGCTACTTCAGATCCAGAGCAAGTTCCAAGGAAAATCACATCAGCTTCCAGGAGAATCCAGTTTTCAGCAATTTCAATCTTCAAGTTCATCAACCTGGTAAATTTTTCCCTTGACTCTCTGATTCCATCAATTGTTTTTCTTCTCTTCCAGATCTTGAGTTCAGGAGAAGCCAACCCGCCAAAGGACCAGTATTGGAGGATCCATTGCGAAGATATCTGAATCCGAGGATCCAACAATCTGCTCGGGAGAGTTCTTCCACCAAAATCTGTGAAGATCATTGTCTGGTTAAGTAAACCATCTCTTCTCTTTGTTTCTGTTCTGTTGAAAGTTCGGAGCGAAACCTTAGGTCTGGGAGTTTCTCAACCCCCAGTGATCCGTTGCTTCTGAACTACTCTGATAATTTAGTTTCCTTAAAATTGTGCTTTCAATTATCATATTAGTATCTTTCAATGTTAGGTTAACTTTTCTTTGATTTGAAGCCAACTTCTACAAACATATAAAAACAACAAAAAAATTTGTTAATCTTAATTTACTTCCGCATCGCATCCCTTTATTTGTTCTGCATCACTCATAGGCTCGAATCTAAACTGTAGCAGTGGAACACTTCCAGTACCAGCACAAGATACCATCTAGCAATAGGTCCCGGCGTCCGGATAGGCCGAAAAGATGCGAGAGCAATCTATCGAATCTCTGGCATATGGTTACCATATAATTCATCCTTTTGACCTCCAATGCTCAAGATGACCTAGGGTTAGACTGCCAACCCTAACTGAGTCAATCCACAACATGTCTTAACCTCGCAAGTCCAGTAACTCCTCACTAGGACTACCTTGGCAAAGGATTTGCTAAATTGAGACACTACGAGACATTCAATCCAAATAATTTAGACATGTCAATTCCATCTTGGTCCACCACTACTCCACAAGTACTTGACTGTACCCAGAAACCTTCCATCACCAGATTAGAAATCCGGGTAGTCTGGCACCAAAGCACAGGGAGTTGCTTGCAAACTACCATAGTGGCCTTAGGTCGGAGGGACACATATACCCATATCCAATCGCGAGCTATCCTTTGACAGAAAGGAGCTCCACGGAGTCATGTTCAATGAGATGTCACATATCCCACTTGTAGATCACATCAATGTCACCACACTCCTTTGGTCAAGAGGACAACTAAACGATGTGAACCACAACAACCTACACTTGATACATTGTCGTCCTGTACAATGTATCCTTTGGTTGTGAACCTTTTAAAGGACCACTCGATATATCATCTCTATATCGAAGTCAGTGCAGTCCTAAGGACTTTATCACATATATTGAATTCATTACAGAGAAATGAATAATGTGATGAGCTACCAAAATAATGTTTTATTAATTCATATACAAATTATAATACTGAGCACAACCGCCTACAACCTAGGCGATTGGTTTTGGGACACAATTCCCAACACTATTCTTCCCAGCACCCTAGTGATTCCTTCTAATCATGATATCTCTACCCCTGGTTTGTACTCTGCTCTACCAGATACTCTAGTTGACCTTCCTACACCAGTGATTCCTTCCTTTACCCTACATACTTCTTCATTGATCCGGGAATCAGAGTTCTACACACCTGGTTTCCACATTCTCACTTCCAGACCCATTTTTGATGTTACTCCATCTAACCCTGTCATATCTTCTATTTGTGCCACTGACATTGCATCTTCTTCAGCACCAGCACGAGGAAGAGCACGTGCAAGACACAGAAGCCAAAGCTGTGATGATATTCCTAGACCTGTTAGGACTAGACATTTAGATCTTCGGCTGATGTGGTCGTGACCCCATCCCTCTAAGGTTACAGGGCCTATATTCTAGAGATCGGGTCTTCCTCTGATAAGGAAAGCACCCCCTAGGGTCAGTGTACTAGGTAGTGGCATTTAACTTTGATGTATATTTGCTTTATTATGAATCATGTATCAATTTTTGTATCAAGTGTATCAAATATATAAAATTTTATATATAAAATATCTTTTCTAGCAACTCTTGGTATTCTTATCTCTTCTCAATGTCTTTCACTACTACAATGTCTTATTTCCATCTTGTTCTATTTTTTTTCGCACCCTTTTTCATGATGACAAAAAGGGGGAGTAATAAATGAAGTAATTAATGAATGACAAAAAAAGGGAGTAATAAAGAGGGAGTAATTAATGACAAAATGAGAGTTTTTTGAAAAAGAGAGCACAAAGTAAGTGAGAGAAAATTTTGAAATTTTATAATTTCTATTTTTTTTTTTTGAAATGCTAAAACTTGTAAGTTTTGAAAATTATTTTCAGATCATACATTAAGGGGGAGCTCTTGTTCTATGCTCTGATATGATTTAGTTATATGCTCTGATACTCCTTATTCCTATTTGTTATGCTCTGATACTTCTTTTCTTTATTTTTATATGCTCTGATACTCCTTATTTTCATGCTTTGATACACTTCATAACCTGATAATTTTGCTCTGATACTTTCTATCTTTTTGGTATACTATTTGCTCTGATATGCTCTGACATCTTTCAAGTATTGATACTCTTAAAGTTTTTTTTTGTTATTTTTACTCTGATACTCTACATGATTCAATCTATTTTTGCTGAAGTGTCTATCTTTCAAATATATTTTAGTTCTTATACACTTCTTGAGCATCTTATATATACAACTTAGCATTGATACATTTTAATCATAGCTCGACACTCCATAGTTTCCAGCTTTGATACATTATAATTACAGTTTTAACATTAAAGCTATATGAATTGAATTCCTTCTCATACATATATAGCTCTGATATATTGTAAATGAGTCATAGCTCTTGACAATCATTGCAACTTTAGACTTTAATACTTATCATCATTAGCTTTGATACTTATAGCCAAATGCTTTATTCTTATTGCAAATCTTTTGAGCTTACTATGTGTATATACTTAAAGATTTTGTCATCATCAAAAATGGAGAGATTATTTACTCCTATATTGATTTTGATGAATAACAAAATACTTAAGTATATTTGAGTACTAATTGTATGTTAAAAGTATGTTTATCAGAATAGGGTACTCACATGTTGAAAGTTTAATTACTTGTCATCTTGTTAAAGAAGTCACTTTTATGGATGAAGTTTCAAGTTAAATGGACCTTGGTATATAAGAATAATCTTGAAGGACTCAAATCTTATGTTTGGAGGAGTTTCAAAAGAGTTTTAAGAGAGTTTCAGCCAAGTGTCGACTCATGGAAGTGAAGTGTTGACTCAAGATGTCGACTCACAGAAGCTTGAGCTGATACGTAAAAGAAATTTTAGCTAGCATACATAAAGTGCCGACTCATGAAGACCAAGTATCGACTCATGTCTCACTCAAGTGTTGACTCAAGGTCTGAGATAAAAATGATACAGAACATGATGAATTCAAGCTTTTTTTCAAGTGTCGACTCATGAAGATGAAGTGTTGACTCAAGTGTCGACTCACTAGAAGAAGTGTCGATGCACCAGTGCATTATACAGAGCTTTAGAAGATTTTTTTGACCTAGTGTCGACTCAAGTATTGACTCATAACCTGAAGTATTGACACTTGGAGGTCTGGATGAACAGTAATAACTAGTTTTTTGAAGCACAGAATTGGTCCTTTTTATCTCTAACGGCTATTTTCTCCTCTTTAATGATCAAAAATGATGATTTAAGGCTTAGAAAAGAATTTAAAGTGGATCAAACTCAAGAAGGAAGAAAATTAATGAAATACTAATGAGAATTTATTGAGTATTTACTACTTTTAAGCGAAGCTAAGGCTTCAAGCATTCAAGAGCTTTCAAGAAGCATTCAAGTCATCCTTCAAGCATTGATTAAGGCTTCAACAACTTGAAGACAAGCATCTTCAACATCATCAAAAAGCTTCAAAGAGATATTTACTTTTATTTTTGAAAGCTTATTGTATTCTCTCTTTATACTTGAATTTATTATTGTTCCTAGTTTCAAGTGGATTGAAACTAGTGCTTTGGTTGTTGGTAAGCCTTGTAAAACCAACTAGATTGTTGGTGAGCCTTGTAAAAATCAACAAAGTTTTTGGTTAGCCATGTGAAAACCAAGAGATTTTTTGTTAGCCTTGTGAAAACCAAGGGGTTGTGATTAGTGAGCCCAGAAAACTAATCTGCTATAATCAAGTGAAATTATAGTGAAGTTCCCAAGTGGACCTTGGAAGGTGGATGTAGGTGCTTTGGAGTGCATCAAACCAGTATAAACTTCTTGTGTTTGAGATTGCTTCTCTTTTCTTGCATTTACTTCTTTATTTCTACTGCATACTCTTGTCAAGCACACAAACACTTGGAACACACTAGCACCTTGATTGTTTTGAATTGGCACATACTTGCAAAAACTTTTAGAAACCCAATTCACCCCCCTCTCTTGGGTTGTTTCACTGGGCAACACTATCTCTATCTTAAAGGGAGCATGGGATACTTGAACTTGGAGATGCATCTGGCTTTTGGGATAGCCTCATAATCAAGGTAATCATGAACCCTTTTTTCCACCAATCTTTGATCAAGGGATATGATGGGGACATCAACAAGAAAGAAGTTTTTTGGACTAACTCACTTTTGTTTTGCAGTTAAAATAGACAAATCTAATAATAGGATTTGAGCCCATCTTCTCTTTCAGCAAATACTTGAGCCGATTCATGAGTCGACTCAACCTAGATTCAAGCAGGGTATGAGGCCACTTCTTCAATGCCTATTTTTCTCACTTGGTGCCATCCATTTGAAGCCCACTTCCCTCACTTGGATGCCATCTACTTGAAGCCCATTTTCCTAACTTGGATGCCATCTACTTGAAGCCCATTTCCCTCAATTGGTCGATACCACATCAAGCACCTTTTGGGGAGGAGGAAGGACACTACATCAAAAATTTTATGGAGAGATTGAAGCCATGTTCTATTACCCCAAAAACCCTCCAACTAACTTGCCATGTGGGATGCCACATCACATGACACATAGGGCTCTAAATCAGCAAATTAAGCCAAGTCATTTCCACATGTCAATTGGTTGTAACCTTCTACCCATAAATTGTTATAAAAAACTAATTCTAGAAACTACCCAACTAGAGTTAGCTAGACCTAACCTCCACTCTCTCCCTCCTTTGCCAACCTATGTGGGTTATGAAGGGCTATAAATAGGGCCAAAGCCCCCCCATTGTATTCATTCTGTTTTGGATTAAATGAAGAAAGCATTCTTTCTTGTTCTAGTTTCCCTAGGTTCTCTTGTTTTAAGTGAAAAGTTCCTGAGTTTGAGAGTTAGAGGATAGGTTTGAGAAGAGAGTGTAAGTGTTGAACCCTGAAGTCATTTTGATGATAACAAAACATTGGAGCATACATCTGGTTATCTAACAACTCTTCAAATGGTTGATAAGTTTTTGTAGGACGACTTCATTGACATACTTTTTAAACCCTATAATCTTTATTGCTTTGTGTTGAGTTGTAAGTGATTAGAATCTTGTAAAAAATAACTCAATAAAAAAATTTCCATTGAAATCAAATATAAAGGGTTGCTTCTACTAGGTTTCAAGCTTCAATTTTTCTTGATTTTGGTGTAAGAAGATCTTAAGGAAGCCATCAAAGCTTGGCATAAGAGTTCTGGAAAATTAGAATTGGTCTGAGTGTAGAACCAATCTCGAGCCGACTGGATGGAGGAACCAGCCGACTCTGACACTGGCATAAGAAAGAAGATCTCTGGCACGCCAACCTAGCTGACTGGCACCAAGTCCCGGTCGACTCGTCCATAACTTGGTTAAGAATGTTCTGAGAATCTCAGGGATCCGAGCCGACTAGATTTCAACCCAGCCGACTCATCCAGAACTTGTTTAAGAATGTTCTGAGAACCTCAGGGATCCGAGCTGACTAGATTTCAGCCTAGCCGACTCATCCAGAACTTAGTTGAAAATATTCTGAGAATCTCAGGGATTCGAGCTGGCTAGATTTCAGCCTAGCCGACTCGTCCAGAGTAAACCATTTTCTCAACTGTGGAACCTAGCCGACTGGTCTTCAACCCAGCCGACCCGAACCTGATCCTAGCCGACTCGAAGAATGTCCGAGCCGATTGGAATGACGGGGTCACTTCCAACGGCTAGTTCCAGTTTTCTGAGTTTGAATTTCAAAAGTGCTCCAACGGTAACCTGTCACTTCCCAATGGTCTACAATGTTCAAAATCAAGAAAAGGGAGTTGAAGTCTCTATAAATGAGGTATAAGAACATCCTTGGAGAGACTAATGAGTTGTTGAATATTTATTGAACATTTATTGAAGTAAGAAGAGAGCACTTGAGCTTTGAAGTCAGTCTTCAAGCCTTCACCAACTCTTATCAGAAGCTTAAAGCATCTTTTGAGGAAAGCAAGGAAGCCATTGAAGTGCATTGAAGAGTATTTAATTGAGCTTCACTCGAGCTGCATCAACAACCACCAGACAATCTAGTTTATCATTTCTATTTCTTTTTTATTCTATTCTTAGAATACTTGGGTTATTGGTGAGCGCGGTTGTAAAAACCAAATAGGTTTCTTTGGTGAGCCTACTGAAAACCAAAGTGTAGAGGTTCTAGGTGAGCCTGTGAAAACCTAGTGTGGGTTTCTTTAGTGAGCCCGGTTTAAAAACCAAAGTGTAGAGGATGGGATTGTGAGCCTATAAAATAATTCGACTGTATTCCGGTTTGGGGGATATAGTAGAAATCTTGAGTGGTGAACTTGGGTAGTGGACGTAGGAGCTGGATTGCTCCGAACCACTATAAACTTGCCTTGTTTGTGTTGTGCTTTACTTACTTTTTAGCTTACGCATCTAATTCTGATTAACACAACACTCCACCACTAAAAGGAATTATTTGTGCACATATTTGCAAGAAATTTTATAATTTCCAATTCACCCCCCTCTTGGGAAAAGCCACCTGGGCAACAGCTGGTATCAGAGCAGTGTCTCTGATTACCTGAGTAAAGATTGATGGCTCATCCCATGAGTACATCCTTGGCCGAAGGCCAGTCAACAAATAGATCTCCACTATTCACAGGCACTAATTACTCTTTTGGAAAGCACGAATTAGAATTTACATTCAAGCCATAGATTTTCAATTATGGAAGGTCATCTTAAAAGGGCTATACATTCCCACGATCAAAGTTGATGGCATGGACATCCCTAAGCCTAAAGAGGACTGGGATGATCATAACATGAAAATGGGAGAATTGAATGCCAAAGCAATGAATTTACTATACTGTGCTTTGGATGCAAACGAGTTCAACCGAATTTTCACTTGCTCTTCAGCAAAGGAAATCTGGGACAAACTCGAAGTGACCCATGAGGAAACTTCCCAAGTGAAAATCTCAAAGATAAATCTTTTAGTTCACAACTATGAACTATTTAAAATAGAACCTTCTGAAACAATTTCTGCCATGTTCTCTAGATTTATAGATATTATTAATAGTTTGAAGAGTCTTGGCAGGGTATACTCAAATGCTGATCTAGTTCAAAAGATACTTTATTCTTTACCTGACAAGTGAGATCCCAAGGTGACAGCAATCTAGGAGGCCAAAGACCTCAACACATTACTACTAGATGAACTACTGGGATCACTCATCACCCACGAGCTGACTATGCAGTACAGAACTGAAGACGAATAGAAGAAAAAGAAGACTATAGCCTTCAGAGCTTTTACCGAATCAAAGAGGGATGATGATTAGTCTGAAGAAGAAAGCACATCCTCCAATGATGACCTAGAAGACGATGATATTGCAATGGTTGTGAGGAGATTCAAAAAATTCATGGAAAGAAAGAAAGGAAGATTCAACCGAAAAATTTATAGGAAGGATTATGGAAAAGAAAAAGAAAAGGACAGAGAGAAAGATAAAGAAGTAGTCCCCACATGCTATGAATGCAAGAAGCAGGGGCACATTCGTCCAGACTGTCCTCTATTGAAGAAATCCTTCAAACAGAAAAAGAAGAAGAAAGCCATGGTTGCCACATGGAGTAATAGTGAAGAATCTATTAGGAAAATTGAAGGAAATGAAGATGTGTTGTCATTGTTGGCAACAAGGTTTGAGGGATTGTGTGTGTTGGCTCGTTGGAAAGCTCTTAAGAAGCCCTATAAGCTCTCTATTGATCACAGGACCAATCTCTAATATTTTCAAGGGTTAATTGACAATGGAAGACCCTATTATGTCTTTGCTGGGTCTGAGAGAGTTGACTCGGATTCAGCTGGCATGCTGGCACACAAGCTAGCGCGTCCGTTTCAGATTTGGCTATCTTCACTAATTTCCTCGAATGATTATATCTTTCTGTATAGGGCTCGGATTTAGCTATTCTTAGGCTTGTTGGAAAGCTATTTAAAAGATCTACAAGTTCTATATTCATTACAAAACCAATATCTACTGCTTTCAAGGGGAAATCGGCGATTGAAGATGGCTCGGTTGTTTCTCTGGTGAACCATGTACAGCAATTGTCAAATGATCATATCTTTTTGTATAGAACTCAGATTCAGCTGTTCTTTGGCTTGTTGGAAAGCTATTTAGAATATCTACAAAGTCTCTATTTGTGACGAGGTCAATATCTACTGTTTTCAAGGGTAACTTAGTGATTGAAGATGAATCTGTTATTTCTCGGATGGACAGGAGCTGTTATGGAAAGTTTTTTTTTTTAAAAGCGACTGAATCAACTTGAAAAGACTCAAGGCTATTTGTGGCTATTCGTGAGGACATTATGGTCTTTTCTCTTGGAAGAATCATGTGAAATATTGCCCTAAGTCAGATGATATATAAACTCTTATCATAAAGGTTTTTTTTTTTTGGGTTGAAGAACACGGTCTTATGTTTTTTTGAGAAAAACGGCTGCTAGGGTTGCTAATCTTGGTGTTGTTGATCAGAGAAGCAAGGTGTTGCTGTTGGTGAAGATCAATGATAAAGGTGTTGTCTATACTTCCACTAGAGAATCTCCAACTCTACTTGAATCCTGCAATAGAAGTATAGAAACTCTCTTATCCTCCATAAATCTCTTTTGTAATTGGTGAGTGTGGCTGAGACACCATCTAGTTACCTACCTAGTGGATAGAACTGGTAGAGAGAGTTTTGTAATTCCTTACTTGATGAGATGCAGAGCATTACCTGCTTGATTGTAGTCATAGCAGAGAGGTGGTGAGAATCTTACTCTGTATTAAACAGTGCTTGATAATAAGACTTCTCATAGTCACAGTTTGCTGGACGTAGGCCAGGAGAAAGGGCCGAACCAGGGTAAAATCTCTATGTTTTTTTGTGTTGATTGCTTTGTTGTTACTTTGTTGCCTTGAGATTCTATGTGCCAATTAGAATTGTGACAAGAACTTTGATAAAAAGTTTTTAGTCTCTGAATCCACTGATTCACCCCCCCCCTCTCAGTGGATATCTGGGTTCATCAATTGGTATCAGAGCCTAAGTCTACAGTGCCTAACTGGTTCTAGACAAAGATCTTGGAAGAACTCAGAGTTTGAAGATGGCTTCTAGTAAAAACTACTCCCATGTCAAAGCTCCACTGTTTGATGGAACAAATTATGTTTTCTGGAAAAGAAGGATGCAGATCTACTTGGGTTCTCTTGGTGTTGATGTATGGGAGAGTGTAGTGACTGACTATATTCCTTTTGCAACTGGTGATCTGGATGTAAATCAGAAGAGAGAATTGGAAAATAATTTGAAAGCACTCAATGCTATTCAAAGTTGATTGTCTAATAGTGAACTGGCAAAGGTAATGGATTGTGATACAGTTAAGCAAATCTGGGATAGGTTACAGAGTGTATATGAAGGAGATGACAAGATAAAAAAGGCAAAGCTTCAGATACACAGATCTGAATTTGAAAATCTGAAAATGCAAGATGATGAAGATGTAGAGAAATACATGTTTAGAGTGAACAGTGTAGTTAACTCAATCAGAGGACTTGGTGAAGAATTGAAGGATGCTGATGTTGCTCAAAAAGTTCTTCGATCTCTTACTATCAGGTTCAATCCAAAGGTGTCAGCTATAGAGGAAGCAAAGGATTTGGATACTCTTTCTCTAGATGAACTATATGGAACTCTTACTGCATATGAGATGAGATGGTGCGGGCACCAGACTCAGAAGAAGACTTCAGGGCTCCATCTGGATCTCTGATTGACATTGCCCGAAGAATTAGGATTTTCTGGTTTTGTAATAAGGGTTGACTTGGTCAACTCAATTTTAGTTTGAGTCTGTATTTCCCTGCAATTTAAATTTTGTTGAGTCATGTTGACTCAATACAAGTCCTAGTAGTGGTCTAGGTCTTCTCCAAGGTGCCACATTTTCTCCCAAGACCAAGCAAGTGGGCGCCACACTCCCAGCCACACGCCAGAGTCCAGGAGGTGCCACATCTCCATCCAGTGTGCCTTGGTCCCCACACCACAAGAAAGCAGGTCCCTTCTTTCATGCGCCACTTGGGGGAGAAATCCATCAAGATACCTCAATCCAAGGAGGAGCCAACTTCTTTCCAGATAAACCCAAGCCAGGATGGCAAGAATTTTTCTTGAAGAGAGGATCAAGGAGGTGCCCCACAATGTTCCATAAAAACCCAAGTTATAAAAGGGAAGAGAGCATGTCTTGGGGAGAAAATCAATGAGGCACCCAAAAGTTTCCTAAAGTGCCAAAGCCATAAAAGGAAGAAGCCTAAACTTGTGGAGCAAGACTAGGAGGTGTCCATAAGAGCCAAACCATGAAGGGAAAATCCTTGATTTATGGAGAGATACTAGGAGACACCCCCATAACCTGCCATTTGGAGCTGATTTTCAAGTTTTCTTGGAGTTTTTGGGCTGCCCACTCATGGAAGGAGTCTTGGGAATAGAATTTGATGCCTAAAGTGTGGGTTAGTCCTATTAGTCCCACATGGGAAGTGTATGAAATTTTATTTCTTTGTTATGTCTATATATTCAACTCTATGTAACTCTTGAAAAAAGATGAATGAAATTAATTTCTTTGTGAGCAACTTTGTGTTTCTCTCTTCCGCACTTGTATTCAAGTGTTGAGCTCCGTGAGGGAGTAAATCCAGGTTCCCTAGGAACCTTGAGGAGGTGTGAGATCTCCAACCCCAAAACTCTAGCTTAGTCCACCCATCTCTACTCCACCACCACCAAACCCTAATTTTCCATCTACATCCCACGACCCCTCTCTTCCACATAGAGGCCGGCCACCAGCATCCAGGTTCAGATCAACTGTTTCAACTACAGAGCAAGTTCAAAGAAGAGTCAGATCAGTATCAAGATCTCCGGAACTTCTACATCCAACAATCTTCATTAAGTCCTCAGGTCAGTGTCTTTCTTTGAGTTTCTGGTTCTTTTTTCTTTTGTTCTTCTTCTTCCAGATCCTAAGTTCGAGAAGGAGGCCAACCTTGCCATAGGACTACAATCCGAGGATCCATTGCGAAGATACCCCATCTCCAAGGATCCTACAATCTGCTCGAGAGTGTCCTCCAATTGATGCAACGAGAGATATCACTGCTAGGTAACAAGAACCTTCCCTTCTCACTTTGTCTGTTCCGTTGAAACTCAGAGCAAACCCTAGATCTGGGGGTTTCTTAATTCCCAGCGATCCTACTTTTGAGTTACTCTGATAATCCACTCCTTTTAATTGTGCTCTCTGTCATTTCTTAGTTTCTTTCAACATTAGTTTATCTTTCCTTTGAGTCAAAGCCAACTTCTGAAAATATATTAAAAAAAAAAATACATTAATTTTAATTTACTTCCGCATCGCATCATCTTTTTTGTTCTGCATCATTTTTGGTATCAGATCTTTCGTTCTGCATCATTTTGGTATCAGAGCTTCTGTTCTACATCATTTTTGGTATCAGAGCCCTGTCTAGGGTTTCTAACTTGCTTGCATGTTTTGAGTGTCTCTCTTTTTTACTTTGTCTGCTCGAAGTAGACTCCCCAGGACGTCCGGTCCTAGGAATGAAGTGAGGTGCAAGCCTCCTCTTCCCATTCCACGGGGTGTTCCTAGGGCGTGTAGGGGATCCGCTGGGTTACAACTTCGTAGGAGGAATTGTAAACGGGGGAAGCATTCTGTTTTCAGTCTGTAACTATCCTATTGCAGGAATTGTTTCTCATTGCAGATAACTCCAAATTGTATAATTTTTATTTTTCTGGAACCAATATAATTGAAACTATTTTACATAATTTTACTGTTATTTATTGGTTTCCGTAAAATTTCTGAGAGTTAAATTACAGCAACTCTATTTCTGTGTTTCTGCATTACAATTTTTTTTTTTTTTGAGTGATCATCTCCTAATTCATCTTAAGGGCAATTGAGCATCTAAGATAAGGGAAGGAGTTGATAACCTCTCCTTAGCCCAAAACTGCCATCCGTTCATTCGATCCTAAGCCTAATTTTAAAATTTATTAGATTTAATTTGCCCTAGTGGGCTAGGGACACCAACAAGTCGGGTCTAGGCTAATGTTGAGTCAGTTTGTCTAGTTACTCTGTATGTGCTTTGTACTCAGTGTCTAGAATGGTGGTTCAGGGACTACGTCTCGAAGGGCTTGTGTGCTGGTCCGCCTACCTGGCCAATCACTGATTGGTGTCTAGGATTGGCAATTAGGGACCTAACACTCCCCTTACACCTGCCTGGCTGAGTCCCGAGTTACTACAGGCTAGCTTGCCACTCTGATTGGGCATCTAGTTTGGGCTCTAGGTCTAGTTAGCCCGTAGTCGTTTCAGTCGAGTCTCATTTGGTGTGCTTGCTTGCATCATCATGTCCACCCGAAACGAAGTACCCTACCAACTTGGTCAAACCCAACCTGATTTAGAGGCCATGATTAAAACTCTTACCGAAAGTATGACCAAATTGAGTCAGGATATGAATGAGGGTTTTGCCCAGTTTAGAGACCGAGCCCAGGGACTTGAGAAACGTAGACATCAAAATTGGACCCCTGATCCAAAATTTAATAGGCCCCAACCTGATCCATGCCCGGAGCCTAGGAGGACCTTATACCGTGATCCCGAGCATAACCCTAGGAGCCTATATCCATACTTGGTTGACTCAGAAAAGGGACATGTTAGGAACACCGAACCTTATGCACCTGCTTTTGATGGAAGACAAGAGACATATATTAAGTGGGAAGAACAAATGGATCGGTATTTTGAGTGCACTAACATATCGAAATTAGGACAAATTAGGCTGGCCAAAACCAAGTTCACCAAACATGCTAGGTCGCATTGGTATGCTATTGAGCATGAGTGTTATCAAAGAAAAGAGGAAATATATACTTGGAGAGATATGAGAAGTAAGTTGAGAGATAGGTACCTAGGTAGATCCTATGAGAAAAGACTTTTAGACCAATGGTACCAATTGCGATAAGGTAATATGCCTGTATCTAAATATATCGAGGACTTCCAGTGGTACGACATGAAATGCAATACCATTGAGATCGAAGCTCAGATCACATCGAGGTTTAGGGTTGGGTTACACCCGGACATTTATAGGAAGCTATGCATTGAAATAACCAATAAGTTAGACCGAGCCTACCAAGAACCCCAAGACTATGAGTGGTCTTTAAGATATAACCAATCAAGTACTTTTGACTTAAAGCCAACCTCTACCAACTTGAGTCAAGTTCCGATTGATCCGACACCCGTAGTGAACCAGACTTTTGTTTGTCAATTCCCACTTGTGTCACCTCTTGACCAGAAGGATAACACTTAGAAGGAGTTAGGCATGGCCATCCCAAAATTAGTTGACCTGACCAGAGCCGTACTTAAAGAGGAATCAAAGGAGAATAGATTAGAACATTTCAGTGAGATTGAGGAAGAAAAATATGAGCCTGACATAAGTTTGATAGATGAATATGAAGATAAAAAATTTGAGGATATCTCTCCCGATAATTCAATTAACCAACTCCTACCTCATGGGGTTATTGAGGGGACCCCTGCCACTCAAGGAATTCAGGAGCTAACCCTAAGAGAAGACCCTTTTGAGGAAGTTCAGGAAGAGGAAATTACACCAAATGAAAGTTTAAGTGAGAATACCCCTGAACTCATTGAGGAATCCAAAGAAGACACCCCTGAGTCAAATCTGGTAGAGAAGTGTGAAGAAGGAAGGGGTTCACAAGAATTGCCCATTGAGAAGGTCCAAGAACAAGAAAAAGACAGTAGCTTAGAGGACTTTTTAGATAAACATTCCAAAGACCTTCCTGATAACCTTCCACCTTCTAGGAGCACCCAGCCTACCCTAGAACTTGTACTTGTAGACCCTCCTAGAGCAAATCATGAGGTTTGGATGAGTGCACCTATAGAACAATGTCCTCATTTTAAGGTCATCCTAAATAACCAAGGTTTGTTTCTTGTTTCTGATAAGCCACCTCAAAACTCTGATTCTTATTTCCTACCCTTCCCTGAATCTTCTCATGTTTCTAGAGCTATGGGATTACACTTTACTGAGATCTCTAGGTTGCAAGACTCCTTAGAACCTATTAGGTTTGCCACCTACTTCTGGAAGACCTTATGGCACCTACTAGGCATCCATAATAAGTTTTCATGCTCTGCATGCCCTCCTCTGACCCAAGGTCAAACCTAGAGAGCCTTAGTTTGTTAGGTTTAGACCTAGGGTTCCTTTGGAATAAAGTCCATTCTTTAGGAATGCGTCGTCAGTCTAGTTTAGTTTTTCTTGATCCTTTACTAGGCTTTGGCTCAGATTTTGGTTTGATTGAGAGCACCAGGAATTGGGATTTGTATTTTGTCCAGGACTAAATTTGCATATAATGTTTCGATCAATAGGTCTATAGGCTAGAGTCCCTTTGAAATTGTTCATGGATACAAGCCTCACACACCACTTGATCTGATTTCACTATTAGTCCACACACACAAGTCTCTTGATGCACTTGCATAGCATGTAAAGCACTTGCATAAAGAAATTCATGCCAAAATAAATTTAAGTAATGAAACTTATAAGAAGTTGGCTGATTCTCAAAGGCGAGTCAAAACTTTTGTTGAGGGAGACTATGTAATGATTAGGTTAAGGCCTGAACGGTTTCCTCCTGGAACTGTTAGAAAGTTACATGCTAGAGGAGCTGGACCATTTAGAGTGGTGAAGAAAGTAGGGTGCAATGCCTATGTGCTCGAGTTGTCTTCAGAACTAGGCATTAGCTCCACTTTCAACATTACAGACCTAGTAGAGTATAGAGAGCCAGCTGTGATTCCCAGTGAGCCTTTTTGAGCCTAATCCTGCTCTTGAGAGTGAACCCAACCCTGTGTGTCCACCAACAAACTGGCCTGTGAGGAAAGAGCAGATTGAAAAGATCCAGGATGATCAGGTTATCTCTACTCGTAATCGAGGATACCAAAGATACCTGGTCCGTTGGCAAGGAAGGCCAGATTCTGATAACTCTTGGATCTCCCGAGAAGAATTACAAGAATTGGACCCAGACCTCTTGGAGAGATACCAGAGCCAGCTTGATCCATACTCGATAGGGTCGAGTTCCTCCCACCCCGGGAGAATTGGTGCGGGCACCAGACTCAGAAGAAGACTTCAGGGCTCCATCTAGATCTCTGATTGACATTGCCCGAAGAATTAGGATTTTCTGGTTTTGTAATAAGGGTTGACTTTGTCAACTCAATTTTAGTTTGAGTTTGTATTTCCCTGCAATTTAAATTTTGTTGAGTCATGTTGACTCAATACAAGTCCTAGTAGTGGTCTAGGTCTTCTCCAAGGTGCCACATTTTCTCCCAGGACCAAGCAAGTGGGCGCCACACTCCCAGCCACACGCCAGAGTCCAGGAGGCGCCACATCTCCATCCAGTGTGCCTTGGTCCCCACACCACAAGAAAGCAGGTCCCTTCTTTCATGCGCCACTTGGGGGAGAAATCCATCAAGATACCTCAATCCAAGGAGGAGCCAACTTCTTTCCAGATAAACCCAAGCCAGGATGGCAAGAATTTTTCTTGAAGAGAGGATCAAGGAGGTGCCCCACAATGTTCCATAAAAACCCAAGTTATAAAAGGGAAGAGAGCATGTCTTGGAGAGAAAATCAAGGAGGCACCCAAGATTTTCCTAAAGTGCCAAAGCCATAAAAGGAAGAAGCCTAAACTTGTGGAGCAAGACTAGGAGGTGTCCATAAGAGCCAAACCATGAAGGGAAAATCCTTGATTTATGGAGAGATACTAGGAGACACCCCCATAACCTGCCATTTGGAGCTGATTTTCAAGTTTTCTTGGAGTTTTTGGGCTGCCCACTCATGGAAGGAGTCTTGGGAAGAGAATTTGATGCCTAAAGTGTGGGTTAGTCCTATTAGTCCCACATGGGAAGTGTATGAAATTTTATTTCTTTGTTATGTCTATATATTCAACTCTATGTAACTCTTGGAAAAAGATGAATGAAATTAATTTCTTTGTGAGCAACTTTGTGTTTCTCTCTTTCGTACTTGTATTCAAGTGTTGAGCTCCATGAGGGAGTAAATCCGGGTTCCCTAGGAACCTTGAGGAGGTGTGAGATCTCCAACCCCAAAACTCTAGCTTAGTCCACCATCTCTACTCCACCACCACCAAACCCTAATTTTCCATCTACATCCCATGGCCCCTCTCTTCCACATAGAGGCCGTCCACCAGCATCCAGGTTCAGATCAACTATTTCAACTACAGAGCAAGTTCAAAGAAGAGTCAGATCAGTATCAAGATCTCCGGAACTTCTACATCCAACAATCTTCATTAAGTCCTCAGGTCAGTGTCTTTCTTTGAGTTTCTGGTTCTTTTTTCTTTTGTTCTTCTTCTTCCAGATCCTGAGTTCGAGAAGGAGGCCAACCTTGCCATAGGACTACAATCCGAGGATCCATTGCGAAGATACCCCGTCTCCAAGGATCCTACAATCTGCTCGAGAGTGTCCTCCAATTGATGCAACGAGAGATATCACTGCTAGGTAACAAGAACCTTCCCTTCTCACTTTGTCTGTTCCGTTGAAACTCAGAGCAAACCCTAGATCTGGGGGTTTCTTAATCCCCAGCGATCCTACTTTTGAGTTACTCTGATAATCCACTCCTTTTAATTGTGCTCTCTGTCATTTCTTAGTTTCTTTCAACATTAGTTTATCTTTCCTTTGAGTCAAAGCCGACTTCTGAAAATATATTAAAAAAAAAAATACATTAATTTTAATTTACTTCCGCATCGCATCATCTTTTTTGTTCTGCATCATTTTTGGTATCAGATCTTTCGTTCTGCATCATTTTGGTATCAGAGCTTCTGTTCTACATCATGAGAGTTGGTAAAGGTAGAGGCAAAGGCATAGGTAACAAAGAGGTTGTATTCAAGGAAATTCAGAAACTCAAGATCAAGGAGGAAACAGAAAGTGAAGATTCTGACAATAAAGAGGAGAATGCAAATTTAGCAAAAAGGTTTGGAACAGGTCAAGGCAAGTACAAGGGCAAACTTCCTTTCAAATGCTTTAATTATGGCAAAATTGGTCATTATGCTTCTAGATGTCCAAAGAGAAAAGATAAGCAGGGCCACAATGATGATGATGATACTGAGGAAAGAAAATCTAAGGCCTACTTCAGAAGAAATAATCAGGGAAGGAGAGCACTTGTTTCAAAGCAAGCAAAACAGCATGAAGAAGAAGAGTCTAGCAATGACAGTGATGAAGAACTGAAGGTTTATGTTTCATGGTGTTTCAAGACACCAAGTCTGCAAAAGGTGAAGGATCAGAAATTTTAGAGGAAGAAAATCAGGAAGATGAAGAAGGTGAGGTTGATCTAGTCATGGAACTAGAAGTTGCTCTTGAAGATCTGGATGTTCTGAGAGATAAACATGATGTTACGTGCGAGGACTTGAAAAGGTCAAAAGAATAGGTTCTGAAACTAAAAACTGAACTGGAAGAGTTAAACAAAATTAATGAAGATCTGAATAAGCAGTTATCTGAAAAGATGGTTGAATATTATAAACTGGAGGAGGAAATTGTTACTTTGAAGAGTTTTCTAGATGGTAAACTAGATGTTCAATTCAAATCTTTTCAATCAGCAATGAAGGGCAGCAAGTTACTTGATGAAATTCTATCAAAGCAAAGGTTGGTTCCTTCTAATTCTAGTCTGGGTGCTGGCTCGAGCAAGCAAATTCAACTGGCTAAAGGCAAAGGATAGATTCATGAAGAGCAAAAAGATGTCGATGCAGATAATCATCAAAGGAAGGAAGTTGAAGCTAAAGTTCAGAGTAACTCTCTCAAAAGAGCTGTCTACACTCAGCCTCCAGCCAAACAGACTCACTTTCAGCAAAGGAGATTTCCATCAACTACCTATAAGGCTGAGCCACAGAGAAGGTATAATCCTATTTTTAATGGCTATTGTTTTAAGTGCAATAATTATGGCCATAAGATAGCATTCTGTAGATATTTGCCTAGATCTACAAATATTGTATCTAGGAATTCTTTTGCACCCTTGGTTGACTATGATGTAGAGTGCTACACTTGTCACAATTATGGCCATGTAGCCAAGCATTGTAAAAGCAATGTAATGAATGAGCTGGTGCAAAGAAGAGGGCAGAGACCAGTATAGAAGAAGCAACAAAGAAGTTCTCAAAAAGAAGTGATCTTGACGAACACATCTCAGTACTCTTAGGCAGGTAACAGAAGAGTATGGCAGAAGAAAGAATAAGCAATTCAATGTGACAGGTCATTCATTGTACAAACTGCTCTCAAAGCTCAGAAGGTGACTGAATCTAAATCAAAGAAGCCATGGATTCTGGATAGTGGATGCTCAAGTCATATGACAGGTGATAAAAGCAAATTTATTAAGATTGAAAAACATGAAGGTGGAGCTGTGAAATTTGGCAATAATGAAGGTGCTGAAATTAGAGAAAAGGGGACAGTCAGTCTTTTGGATGGGAAAATCAAAGCAACTGATGTACTCTATGTCAAAGGTCTCAAACACAACTTATTGAGTGTCTGCAAAATATGTGATAAGGGCAATGATGTTATATTCAAAAGAACCTGATGCAGCACGAAAGCTCTGATACCAAAAATGATGCAGAACAAATAAAGGAATGCGATGCGGAAGTAAATTAAGATTAACTAATTTTTTTTTTGTTGTTTTTATATGTTTGTAGAAGTTGGCTTCAAATCAAAGAAAAGTTAACCTAACATTGAAAGATACTAATATGATAATTGAAAGCACAATTTTAAGGAAACTAAATTATCAGAGTAGTTCAGAAGCAACGGATCGCTGGGGGTTGAGAAACTCCCAGACCTAGGGTTTCGCTCTGAACTTTCAGCAGAACAGAAATAAAGAGAAGAGATGGTTTACCTAACCAGACAATGATCTTCATAGATTTTGGTGGAAGAACTCTCCCGAGCAGATTGTTGGATCCTCGGATTCAGATTTCTTCGCAATGGATCCTCCAGTACTGGTCCTTTGGCGGGTTGGCTTCTCCTGAACTCAAGATCTGGAAGAGAAGAAAAACAATTGATGGAATCAGAGAGTCAAGGGAAGAATTTACCAGGTTGATGAACTTGAAGATTGAAATTGCTGAAAACTGGATTCTCCTAGAAGCTGATGTGATTTTCCTTGAAACTTGCTCTGGATCTGAAGTAACCGGACTGGATCTGGATGAAGGTGGACGGCCTGGACTTGTAGAGAGAGAGAGGCCGTGGGAGATGGATGGATCTAGGGTTTGATGGATTGAAAATAATGAAGGGTGGCTAGGGTTTTGGGATTTCAAGTGGCTAACCTAGGGTTTTGGATAAAGATGGAGATCTCTCAACTCCTCAAGGCTCCAATGGAACCCGGATTATCCCCTCACGGAGCTCAACACTTAGAATAGTGCGGAAGAAGAGAAACCTAGGTTACTCAACACAAGAGAATAGCAAAAAATAATTTTCTTCATTCCAAGTTAAGCTCTTTGTTTTTGATTTGAACTTCAATTGGATGTCCTTCTTTGATTTCTTCTCCAAGAGAAGTTTTCTTCCTTCTTTGCTTAGGTAAAATAGGCAGGTATGGGCGCCTCCTTTAAATTAGCTTCCAATTTGATTTTTTCTTCTTTGGGTGTGGGGACCATGACACTGGGATGCCTCTATGGCGCCTCCTGGACTCTGGCGTGTGCTCGGAGTGTGGCTGGGCGTGTGGCTTGGAGTGTGGCCTCCACTTGCTTGAACCTTGATTTGATTGGAAGACAAATGTGGCACCATTTTGGACCAAATTGAAACCACATCGGGACTTGCACCGAGTCAACATGACTCAACAAAATTTAAATGGTGACTCAAGAAATAAATAAAAATAAATAAACTGGTTGACCAGGTCAACCTTTATTACAAACCATAATTTCTCGGGCAATGTCAATCAGAGATCCAGATGGAGCTCTGAAGTCTTCTTCTGAGTCTGGTGCCCGCACCAATTCTCCCGGGGTGGGAGGAACTCGACCCTGTCGAGTAAGGCTCAAGTTGGCTCTGGTATCTCTCCAAGAGGTCTGGGTCCAATTCTTGTAATTCTTCTCGGGAGATCCAAGAGTCATCAGAATCTGGCCTTCCTTGCCAGCGGACCAGGTACCTTTGGTATCCTCGATTACGAGTAGAGATAACCTGATCATCCAGGATCTTTTCAATCTGCTCTTTCCTCACAGGCCAGTTTGTTGGTGGACACACAGGGTCGGGATCACTCTCAATGATTGGGTTAAGCTCAAAAGGCTCACTAGGAATCACAGCTGGCTCCCTGTACTCTACTAAGTCTGTAATGTTGAAAGTAGAGCTAATGCCTAGTTCTGGAGGCAACTCGAGCACATAGGCATTGGATCCTACTCTCTTTACCACTCTAAATGGTCTAGCTCCCCTAGCATGTAACTTTCTAACGGTTCCAGGAGGAAACCGTTCAGGCCTTAACCTAATCATCACATAGTCTCCCTCAATAAAAGATTTGACTCGCCTTTGAGTATCAGCCAACTTCTTATAAGTTTCATTACTTAAATTTATTTTGGCATGAATTTCTTTATGCAAGTCTTTTACATGCTGTGCAAAATTCTCAGCAGATTCGGAGACTCGAGTGTGGACAGGTAAAGGGACTAGGTCAAGAGGTGTGTGAGGTTTGTACCCATGTACAATTTCAAATGGACTCTTACCCGTAGACCTATTGACCGAGTCATTGTACGCAAATTCTGCCCTTGGTAGGTATAAATCCCAACTCCTGGTATTCTCACTTAACCAAAATCTGAGACAATGACCTAAACTCGACCGACGATGCATTCCTAAAGAATGGACTTTATTCAAAGGAACCCTAGGTCTAAACCTAACAAACTACGGCTCTCTAGGTTTGACCTTGGGTCGGAGGATGGCATGCAGAGCATGAAAACTTATCATGGGTACCTAGTAGGTGCCATAAGGTCTTCCAGAAGTAGGTGGCAAACCTAATAGGTTCTGACACGTGGTTCACTCTAAAGACTTCGACAAAGTATACTTGGATGGTGTAAGAAGCATTGGAAGTCCTAGAGAAAGGGAGGAAATATGAGGTGGAGTCTTGAATTACCTGCTGATTAAAGGTGGTGACCTGAAGGTTTGAATGGTGATCTATGAGTGTCAACTGGTCATCCTTACGAAAGGAAAAGTTTGCTATTCCTAGGAATGGATCAAGAGATGGTTCGGGAAGTAGCCTAGGAGATGTGATTGCAATAGTTAAGGTTTGTTCTCTAAGCAAACAATGATCCACTTTCTCAAGAAATGGATTAAAGAATGATTCATGGAAGGACCTATGGATGATGACCTCAAGACTTGAAATTTGACCTATGGGTGAGGAAAGGTATACTCTATAGAAGGGTAGGTCAGTCATGCGAAGGAAGGGGTCTGGGGTCATAAGGAGGACTTCTACAGGACTGGGAGAAGCAATCCGCTCAAGACAAGGATGTTCAACTGAGATTACGGGAGAGACCTTAGTGGCTGGGCATGGGACAAGGTCCAATTGTAAGAGGCTTGGTTCAGTCATCCTAAGGAGAGGATCTACCATAGGGTGGGCAAACTTAAACTGTTCAGTGCAAAGATCTTCAATTGGTACTTGGGGAATGACTATCATTAGAGGGTACGAACTGATAGCTCGGGCTAACACTATGAGTTCTTCCTGGGGGTATTTGACTAAAGGAACCTGATTCTCACAAATCTCTTGAATTTCTGAACTAGGTCCCACCACTTGGTTGCTCTCCAAGGTCTCCTCAGGTAAGGAACCAATAGTATCGATGTCATATTCTTCAAGTTCTTCCCCCTCATATTCATCAACTAGACTCAAGCCAGCATCATATACTTCCTCGATGCCATCTTCAATGGGTTTCGGGTCAGTGGTAATCGGGTCAACTGATTCTAGGCTTGTCATACCTAACCTTTCTTCCTCATTGGTAGGCTTGGGTTCTCCCTCATTAATGTCATCCTTAGGATTCTTACCACTTAGCTGTGCACAAGCCAGTCCTATGCATGGGCACTGACTAGATTTATGGCCTCTTTCTCCACAAAACAAACATTCTTGCGATATAGGAACCTGGGTCACACTGGGTTTCAAGCTAGTAGAGACCTTACTTGGGCATGGGTGTGGATCTAAATGGTTTGATCTAGAAGACTTGGGTTGTTGAGTGACTGGTCTAGAATATTGTAAGGACCTCTCATAGACACGATCCACACTATAGATATCATGGTTAGGCTTCCTAAGGTTATGCTCGGGATCACGGTATAAGGTCCTCCTAGGCTCCTGGTATGGATGAGGTTGGGGCCTATTAAATTTTGGATCAGGGATCCAATTTTGATGTCTACGTTTCTCAAGGACTTGGACTTGATCCCTAAGCTGGGTAAAATTCTCATGAATTTGTGCGCTAAACTGGGCCACAGTGTTTGTCATATCCTGATTCATTTTAGCCATACTTTCAGTAAGAGTTTTGATCATGGCCTCTAAATCAGGTTGGGTTTGACCAGGTTGATATGGCACTCCGTTTCTGGTAGACATGATGATTCAAGCAAGCACACAAAATGAGACTAGACTAAATCGACTACTGGATCACTAGACCTAGAGTCCAAACTAGATGCCCAATCAGAGTGGCAAGCTAGCCTGTAGTAACTCAGGACTCAGCTAGGCAGGTGTAAGGGGAGTGTTAGGTCCCTGAATGCGAATCCTAGACACCAATCAGTGATTGGCCAGGTAGGCAGACCAGCACACAAGCCCTTCGGGAATGGATCCCTGAACAATCGTTCTAGACACTGAGTGCTAAGCACACACAGAATAACTCAGCAAACTGACTCAACACTAGCCTAGACCCGACCAATTGGTATCCCTAGCCCACTAGGGCAAATTAGGTCTAACCGATTTTAAATTAGGTCTAGGTTCGAATGATTGGATGATGGTTTTGGGCTAAGGAGAGGTAATCAACTCCTCCCCTTATCTTAGATGCTCAATTGCCCTTAAGTAAATTATGAGATGATCACTCCAAAAAGAATTAAATTGCAGAACACAAAAAACAGAGTTGCTATATTTTAATGCTCAGAATTTTTACCGAAACCAATAAATTACAGAAAAAGTATGGGAAATAGGTTCAATTATACTGGTTTCAACGAAATAAAAATCATGCAGTTCGGAGTTTTATGCAGGGAGAAATAATTCAGACAACAGGGCAATTACGGGCTGCAACTAGATTGTCTTCCCCGTTTATAATCCCTGCTACGAAGTTATAACCCAATGGATCTCCTACACGCCCTAGGAACACCCCATGGAATGGGAGGAGGAGGCTTGCGCCTCGCTTAGTTCCTAGGACCGGACGTCCTGGGGAGTCTACTTCGAGCAGACAAAATAATAAGAGAACAATCAAAGCAAGCAAGCAAATCAGAAACCCTAGACTGGGCTCTGATACCAAAAATGATGCAGCACGAAAGCTCTGATACCAAAAATGATGCAGAACAAATAAAGGAATGCGATGCGGAAGTAAATTAAGATTAACTATTTTTTTTTTTGTTGTTTTTATATGTTTGTAGAAGTTGGCTTCAAATCAAAGAAAAGTTAACCTAACATTGAAAGATACTAATATGATAATTGAAAGCACAATTTTAAGGAAACTAAATTATCAGAGTAGTTCAGAAGCAACGGATCGCTGGGGGTTGAGAAACTCCCAGACCTAGGGTTTCGCTCCGAACTTTCAGCAGAACAGAAATAAAGAGAAGAGATGGTTTACCTAACCAGACAATGATCTTCACAGATTTTGGTGGAAGAACTCTCCCGAGCAGATTGTTGGATCCTCGGATTCAGATTTCTTTGCAATGGATCCTCCAGTACTGGTCCTTTGGTGGGTTGGCTTCTCCTGAACTCAAGATTTGGAAGAGAAGAAAAACAATTGATGGAATCAGAGAGTCAAGGGAAGAATTTACCAGGTTGATGAACTTGAAGATTGAAATTGCTGAAAACTGGATTCTCCTGGAAGCTGATGTGATTTTCCTTGGAACTTGCTCTGGATCTGAAGTAACCGGACTGGATCTGGATAAAGGTGGATGGCCTAGACTTGTAGAGAGAGAGAGGCCGTGGGAGATGGATGGATCTAGGGTTTGATGGATTGAAAATAATGAAGGGTGGCTAGGGTTTTGGGATTTCAAGTGGCTAACCTAGGGTTTTGGATAAAGATGGAGATCTCTCACCTCCTCAAGGCTCCAATGGAACCCGGATTACCCCCTCACGGAGCTCAACACTTAGAATAGTGCGGAAGAAGAGAAACCTAGGTTACTCAACACAAGAGAATAGCAAAAAATAATTTTCTTCATTCCAAGTTAAGCTCTTTGTTTTTGATTTGAACTTCAATTGGATGTCCTTCTTTGATTTCTTCTCCAAGAGAAGTTTTCTTCCTTCTTTGCTTAGGTAAAATAGGCAGGTATGGGCGCCTCCTTTAAATTAGCTTCCAATTTGATTTTTTCTTCTTTGGGTGTGGGGACCATGACACTGGGATGCCTCTGTGGCGCCTCCTGGACTCTGGCGTGTGCTCGGATTGTGGCTGGGCGTGTGGCTTGGAGTGTGGCCTCCACTTGCTTGAACCTTGATTTGATTGGAAGACAAATGTGGCACCATTTTGGACCAAATTGAAACCACATCGGGACTTGCACCGAGTCAACATGACTCAACAAAATTTAAATGGTGACTCAAGAAATAAATAAAAATAAATAAACTGGTTGACCAGGTCAACCTTTATTACAAATCCTAATTTCTCGGGCAATGTCAATCAGAGATCCAGATGGAGCTCTGAAGTCTTCTTCTGAGTCTGGTGCCCGCACCAGAACCTTGGTGGAAATCAGAAAAGAAGGCACAGGCAAGCTGATAGCTTCAAGAATAAGAACAAGTGGAAATCTGTATACTTTGACAGAAGGTATTGAAAATATCTGTTTGATGAGTCAAGAAGATACAAACTGGTTGTGGCATAAAAGATTGGGTCATATTTATTTTGGCAACCTTGTTAAAATCTCAAGAAAATATGCTGTGAGAGATCTTCCTAGAATATGCAAACTAGATAATCAGGTATGTGGACCATGTCAGTTGGGAAAATTATCTAGATTTCATCATCCAGTCAAGGAATATCATACAGGAAAGCCTTTGGAGCTGATTCATACAGATCTCTGTGGCCCTATGAAAACAGAGGCAATTGGTGGAGTCAGATATTTCATGTTGTGCATTGATGACTATACCAAGATGACCTGGGTATTCTTTCTAAAGCACAAACATGAAGTCTTAAGTCATTTTAAACACTTCAGGAATGCAGTTGAAAATATGACTGGGAGAGGAATCAAGTGTCTAAGATCAGATAGAGGTGGAGAGTTTACATCAGATGAGTTTTATGACTATTGCAGTAAACATGGTATAAAAAGGCAGTTTTCAGTATCCAGAACGCCTCAGCAGAACGGAGTAGTGGAAAGAAAGAATAGAAGCTTACAGGAGATGGCAAGGACTTTAATTACAGAAAGTGGCCTGAAAGATAGATTTTGGAAGCATGCAGTTGCTACTTCAGTGTATATTCATAACAGGTGTTTATTAAGGCCTCATGAGAGTCAGACTCCATACAAGATGTGGTTTGGGAGAAGACCTACAATTAAACACTTCAGGGTGTTTGGCAGTAAGTGTTACATCAGAAGGAGTGAATCAAATCCTGGAAAATTTGATGAGAGAGCAGATGAAGGAGTTTTTCTAGGCTATTCAAGTACCAGTAAAGCCTATATTTGCTATAACAACAGGTTGCAGACCATTGTTGAGAGTTGTGATGTCAGAGTTGATGAATCAAAAGCCTATCCAAAGCAAACTTTTTTGAAGTTCCCCTCTTATGATGATTCTGATGATGAAGTTGAAAAAGAAGACAGCAATAAAGTAAATGATGGTGTAACTGATTCTGAAACAGAAGAAGAAACCGAGAAGCAAAGTCCTTTATTAAGGTTGAAAAAGGAACATCCTAAAGAACAGGTGATAGGTGATCCAAAAGCACCAGTGCAGACCAGAAGAATGTTGACCACAGCTTACTCTCTATTATCTATGGTTGAACCCAAAACTGTGACCGAAGCAGCAAAGGATGAATACTGGGTAAAAGCTATGAATGAATAGCTAGACCAGATTGAGAAGAATGAAACTTGGGATCTGGTTCCTAGGCCAAAAGATAAAAATGTCATTGGAACCAAGTGGGTGTTTAGAAACAAGTTGAATGAAGATGGACAAGTTGTGAGAAACAAGGCAAGACTGGTGTGCAAAGGGTATGCTCAAATAGAAGGTCTGGATTTTGAAGAAACCTTTGCTCCTGTGTCTAGATTGGAGTCTATCAGAATGTTCTTGTCTTTGGCTGTGCATCTAAAGTTCAAGGTGTATCAGATGGATGTTAAGTCAGCATTTCTGAATGGTAATCTTGAAGAAGAAGTCTATATTGAACAGCTAGATGGTTTCTTACTAGGAGAAGATCCTAATGCAGTGTGTAGATTGAAGAAAGCACTATATGGTTTAAAGTAAGCACCTAGAGCATGGTACTCAAGGCTAGATACATATCTTATTCAGAGTCTTGGTTTCAAGAAAGGTGTAGTGGACAGCAATTTGTACATCAAGGTAGTTGACTGTCAACAGTTGGTGGTGATTGTATATGTAGACGATATTATATTTGGTGGACATAAAGAAGAACTATGTCGGGAGTTTGCAGATAGAATGAAGAATGAGTTTGAAATGTCAATGCTGGGAGAGATGACATATTTTCTTGGATTACAGATAAATCAGAATAAAGATGGAATCTTTATCTCTCAAGTCAAGTATGTGAAGGAAATTTTGAAGAAATTCATGATGGAAGACTGCAAGCCAGTAGGAACACCAATGATTGTTGGTTGCAAACTTAGCAAAGAGGATGAAAGTGATGATGTTGATCAGAAGCTCTACAGGTTTATGATAGGTAGTTTACTATATTTGACAGCTACAAGACCAGACATTTTGCACTCTGTGTGTATGGTTGTCAGATTTCAGTCTAGCCCGAAGGAGAATCATATGATTGCTGTGAAAAGGATACTTAGATATCTGAAAGGGACAATGGAACTTGGACTAAATTACTCAAGATCTAAAAGAGCAGAGTTGATAGCTTTTTCAGATGCAGATTGGGCAGGAGACATAGATGAGAGAACGAGCACCAGTGGAGGAGCATTTTTCTTAGGTGAAAATCTTGTTGCTTGGCATAGTAAGAAGCAGGAATCAGTTTCCTTATCAACTACAGAGGCAGAATACATTGCAGCTTCAGCAACATGTACTCAAGTGCTTTGGATGAAGAGGCAGCTTGAAGATTTAGGTGTGAAAGTAGAAGGCCCTACTCCTATTCTATGTGACAATTCCAGTGCTATAAACATCTCGAAGAATCCAGTGCAGCATTCGAAAACGAAGCACATTGATATCAGATATCACTTTCTCAAAGATGAAGTTCAGAAGGGAACAATGCAGCTTGTGTTTGTGCCTACAAAGGATCAGATTGCAGATATCTTTACAAAGCCATTACCCAAGGATTTATTTGAAGACTTGAGATCCAGACTAGGGATGTCAAACTTGAATTGAAGTATGAGTTGAGGGGGAGCTACAATATCGAGGGAGCTCTCCAGAACCCCTTTGTGATTGTTGTCAAAGGGGGAGAATGTTTTAAAAAAAAAAAAAAGAAAAATAACATGTCTGCGTTGGAGTGGATATTAGAAGCAATGTGAATCTTTCAACTAAGAAGAGTATGTGTGTTGCCAACAATTCCAAAGGGGGAGATTGTTGGGAAAATTGAAGGAAATGAAGATGTGTTGTCATTGTTGGTAACAAGGTTTGAGGGATTGTGTGTGTTGGCTCGTTGGAAAGCTCTTAAGAAGCCCTATAAGTTCTCTATTGATCAAAGGACCAATCTCTAATGTTTTCAAGGGTTAATTGGCAATGGAAGACCCTATTATGTCTCTGCTGGGTCTGAGAGAGTTGACTCGGATTCAGCTGGCACGCTGGCACCAAGCTGGCACGTCCGTTTCAGATTTGGCTATCTTCACTACAATCCTCGAACGATCATATCTTTCTGTATAGGGCTCAGATTTAGCTATTCTTAGGCTTGTTGGAAAGATATTTAAAAGATCTACAAGTTCTATATTCATTACAAAACCAACATATACTGTTTACAAGGGTAAATCGGCGATTGAAGATGGCTTGGTTGTTTCTCGGGTGAACCATGTACAACAATTTTCAAATGATCATATCTTTTTGTATAGAACTCAGATTCAACTGTTCTTGGGCTTGTTGGAAAGCTATTTAGAAGTCTACAAAGTATCTATTTGTGATGAGGTCAATATCTACTATTTTCAAGGGTGATTTAGCAATTGAAGATGAATCTATTATTTCTCGGATGGACAGGAGCTGTTATGGAAAGTTTTTTTTTAAAGCGACTGAATCAACTTGAAAAGACTCAAGAATATTTGTGGCTATTCGTGAGGACATTATGGTCTTTTCTCTTGGAAGAATCATGTGAAATATTGCCCTAAGTTAGATGATATATAAACTCTTATCATAAAGGTTTTTTTTTTTGGGTTGAAGAACACATAGTCTTTTTTTTTTTTGAGAAAAATGGCTGCTAGGGTTGCTGTTCTTGGTGTTGTTGATCAGAGAAGCAAGGTGTTGCTGTTGGTGAAGATCAATGATAAAGGTGCTGTCTATACTTCCACTAGAAAATCTCCAAATCTACTTGAATCCTGCAATAGAAGTATAGAAACTCTCTTATCCTCCATAAATCTCTTTTGCAATTGGTGAGTGTGGCTGAGACACCATCTAGTTACCTACCTAGTGGATAGAACTGGTAGAGGGAGTTTTGTAATTCCTTACTTGATGAGATGCAGAGCATTACCTGCTTGATTGTAGTCATAGCAGAGAGGTGGTGAGAATCTTACTCTGTATTAAACAGTGCTTGATAATAAGACTTCTCATAGTCACAGTTTGCTGGACGTAGGCCAGGAGAAAGGGCCGAACTAGGGTAAAATCTCTATGTTTTTTTGTGTTGATTGCTTTGTTGTTACTTTGTTGCCTTGAGATTCTATGTGCCAATTAGAATTGTGACAAGAACTTTGATAAAAAGTTTTTAGTCTCTGAATCCACTGATTCACCCCCCCCTCTCAGTGGATATCTGGGCTCATCAGAATCATCTTCATCCGAAGAAGAAGAGACCACCAAGACTGCAAATCTATGTTTAATGGGTCTCGAAGATGAGGTAGCATCCCCTAGCAATAGCACTGAATTTACATTTGATGAATTAAATTCTGTATTTTATGATATATTATCTGAATTTAAGAAAGCTGGAGTAAAGATAAAAACATTGAAAAATATGAATGACTCTTTACTCAAACAGAAAAATGAAATTTTAGAAAAGAACCTGTTACTGCAAAAAGAACTGCATGACTTTTCTGAAAGAAATGAAAAACTGAAAAATAAAAATCTTTTATCTGAAAAGAAAAACAAGGATTTACTTATTGAAAATATTGAACTGAAAAAGGAGGTTACAAAACTCAAGCCATTAGTTGAAAAACTTAATTTATCTTCAAATAAGCTTGAGTTAATTTTAAAAGAACAACGAATTTTAGGAAACAAAGCTGGAATTGGTTTTAAAATGTCTATTATGAATGGAATTTCGGCAACTACTTTTGTGAAATCTAAAGGATCTGTTCAAAACATCTTATCTCAAAAAGTTTTGACCACACCAAAAATTGTTTCAACTTCAAAGTCTTTATTGTATGTTCCTAAGAACTTGAGCAAAAATGTTTATATTTCAAAAGGTTCAAAATCTGCACCAATTGCATCAACTTTTAGAACTTCTAATTCTGCTCCTATTAAAAACTCTAAAGTTGTATACTATGTTTGCAAAAGAATAGGACATAAAGCTTTTGATTGCAATAATTCTAGAAATGTCCATAAGAATGTAAGAAAAATCTAGGTTCCTAAAGAAACCACCTCTGCTGACCTGCAAGGACCCAAGATAGCTTGGGTACCTAAAAGAATTTGTTGACTGTTTTGCAGGAATATCTTGCAGCCCAAAGATTGAAGAAAAGGTGGTACTTAGACAGTGGCTGCTCAAGATATATGACGGGTGACAAGGACCAGTTTATCATCCTTGAAATGAAAGAACGAGGTATAGTCACCTTTGGAGATAATGGCAAAGGGAGAATAATCGGTATTGGTAAGATCAAAATAACTCCCTTCACTTTTATTGAAAATGTTTTGCTAGTAAACAAGTTGAAGCATAATCTCTTAAGCATAAGTCAATTATGTGATAAAGGCTTCAAGGTTGTCTTTGAGTCCTTTATATGTATGTAGCTAACTCTTTAGATTCTAGCAATAAGTTCATTGGACATAGACATGGAAATATCTATGTGGTAGATCTTAATGATTTTGCCATGTCAAGTAGTCCCAGTCTAGTTGCAATGAATGCTAAGACCAAAGAGTCGTGTTTACTATGGCATAGATGACTAGGTTATGCTAGCATGCATACTATTGCCAAATTGATTTTTAAAGATCTTGTTAGAGGCATGCCTAAGTTTAAAGTTGATTTAAATCATATTTGTGATGCATGCCAAATGGGTAAACAAACCAGGAGGAGTTTTAAATCAAAAAATATAGTTTCTACAACAAGACCACTTGAACTACTTCACATGGACCTTTTCGGACCTACTAGGATTACAAGCCTAGGAGGTATGAAATATGCTCTTGTGATAGTAGATGATTTTTCAAGATTTACTTGAATTTTGTTTATTGCTTCAAAAGATGAAACTTTTCATGTTTTCAGAAAATTCCATAAAAAGATTTCAAATCAAAAGAACTTATCTTTAATTTCAATTAGAAGTGATCATGGAACTAAATTTGAAAATCAGTTTTTTGAAGATTATTGTACTGAATTTGGCATTGATCACAACTTCTCCGCTCCTAGAACACCTCAACAAAATGATGTTGTAAAGAGAAAAAATAGAACATTGGAAGAAATGGCTCACACAATGTTGTGCTAAAGCAATCTTCCAAAGTACTTTTGGGCAGAAATGGTGAACACTGTATGCTATATTTTAAACCGCATTTTAATCCATCCTATTTTAAAGAAAACCCCTTATGAGCTTTGAAATGATAGAAAACCCAATATCAATTATTTTCATGTGTTTGGATGCAAATGCTTTGTGCATAACAATGGAAAAGATAATTTAGAAAAATTTGATTCTAAAGCTGATGATGCAACTTTCCTAGGTTATTCATTACAGAGCAAAGCATATCGGGTTTTTAATAAAAGGACTCTTACTGTTGAAGAGTCAATACATGTTGTATTTATTGAAACTAACCCTACACCTTCTAGACAAGAAGAGTGCATAGATAATGATGCAGGTACATTGCAAAAAGGAATGGATGACTTGAGCATTCAAGATAAAGACACTCAAGATGGATAAGAAATGGTAAGTAAGGATCACACCGATCTACCAAGGGACTGGAGGTATGTTACATCTCACCCTAAAGAATTAATCATAGGAGATCCTTCATATGATGTTAGGACTAGGTCTGCACATAAAGATGCACATGATTACCTAGCCTTTGTATCGCAAATAGAACCCCATAGCCTAAAAGAAGCTAAGACTGACCCAAACTGGATAATGGCAATGCATGAAAAATAAAACCAGTTTGAAAGGAATAAGGTATGGACACTTGTAGATAGACCTGCTGACCATCCAATAATAGGAACCAAATGGGTCTATAGGAATAAATTAGATGAACAGGGAAACATAATAAGAAATAAAGCTAGATTAGTGGCTAAGGGATATAACCAAGAAAAAGGTATTGATTTTGATGAAACTTATGCACCTGTAGCAAGATTAGAAGCCATTAGATTACTACTTGCATTTGCTTGCTACATGAGTTTCAAACTTTTTCAAATGGATGTAAAGAGTGCATTTCTTAATGGTTTTATCTTTGAACAAGTTTTTTTGTGGAACAACCACCATGTTTTGAAAATCACACTTTTCCAAACCATGTATTTAAATTAAACAAAGCATTGTATGGTTTGAAACAAGCACCTAGAGCCTGGTATGATAGACTTAGCACTTTCTTAATTGAAAATAATTTTTCAAGAGAAAATGTAAACAAAACCTTATTTATCAAAAAGAAGAATAATGACATCTTAGTTGTACAAATATATGTTGATGATATCATTTTTGGTGCAACTAACGAATCTCTATGTAAAGAATTTGCTAAGCTTATGCATGGAGAATTTGAAATAAGCTTAATGGGCGAACTAAACTACTTCCTTAGACTTCAAGTAAAACAAACAAAGGAAGGCATCTTCATTAACCAAGCCAAATACATCAAAGAAATCATCAAAAAGTTTGGTATGGAAAGTAGCAAATCAATGGGTACACCCATGAGCCCAGCTTGCAGATCGGACAAAGATGAAAATGGATCCAATGTTGACCAAAAGCTATATAGAGGTATGATCGGACCCCTATTATATTTGACTGCAAGTAAACCTGACATATTATATAGTGTATATGTATGTGCTAGATTTCAGTCATCACCAAAAGAAACACATATGCTTGCTGTTAAAAGAATAATTAAATACTTGAAAGGAACAAGTAATTTAGGAATTTGGTATTCTAAACATTCTACCTTGAATTTGATTGGATTCTCTGATGCTGACTATGCTGGTTATAAAATAGATAGAAAAAGCACTAGCGGTACATGCCAATTTCTAGGGTTGAATTTAATCTCATGGCACTGTAAGAAGCAAAACTCTGTAGCCTTGTCCATAGTTGAGGCTGAGTACGTGGCTGCTGGTAGTTGTTGTGCTCAAGTGTTATGGATTAAATAACAACTAGAAGACTTTGGTGTATCACAATCTAAAATTCCAATTAAATGTGATAACACAAGTGCTATCAATTTGACAAAGAATCCAATTTAATACTATAGAAACAAGTACATTGAAATTAGATATCATTTTATTAGAGATCATGTTTCAAATGGTGATATAGTGCTTGATTTTGTTCCTACTGAAGATCAATTAGCTGACATATTTACTAAGCCACTTAATCAAGACAGGTTTGAACAAATTAGGAGTGAATTAGGACTTTGTGATCCCTTCTAAATTCTCTAATCTAATTCCTTTAAATTTAAGGAAATATTATCTAGAAAACCTCCTGATTTCATTCTATATTATAGAGCCTTAATTTCCTTAAAAATTCTCTCCAAAATCTCTCTGGTTAGTGATTAAGTTTTCCAAAAACCAAACTTCTCTGATCGAGTTGACTAGTTTTTAAACGGAGTCGTCTGGATCATCTGAGTGTTTTGAGCGTGTTCTAGCCTAGCCAGCTCGAGCTTTTTCGAGTCGACTAGATTCTCTAAGTATTTTGGGAGAGTTCTGGCCGAGCCGACTCGAGCCTTTCTAGGACTTATTCAAGTCGACTGGAATTTTGCACCTGAGTTTTTTATTTTGGGATATAAACCCCTCTCCGAACTATCTAACCTCTATTTTATCTTCTTTAATGGTTCGTTCCTCTCCTAATCCTACTCCAAAAATTCCTACCTCCCTTCTAAGCTCTCCAATCTCTCTTTTCTTCCTCTTTCCTAGTAATGGCTCCAAAACGTGCTACCGGGAAATGCTCTACCAGGGCTGCTTCAACCGTGGAAAGGGAAAGAAGGACTAAGAGGCATCAAGAAGAGCCAACTGCCACTGTTCACAGTGAGGAACTTGTGGAAGAAGCTACAAGGGCTGCTCCCAGTGCTCCTAGCCAAATCCCTTCAATGTCGACAAGACCGGTAACCTCTGGTCGTCACATTAACTTTGAATTTATTAAGGAGATTGGGTTAAAAATTGGTGATTTGATCGAAGATCAAGGTTGGAGAAAGTTTTGCTCCCTAAATAAGAAGACCTATGCCTCTCTTGTTAGAAATTTTTATGAAAATCTAAGATTGGGAACAAATCATGTTGAGCCTACTATTAAAGGAAAAAGAATTATTGTCAATGTAGAATTTCTACATGGTCTATTGAACTTACCTACTGATGGAGTGAAATTCCCAGTGATTGACAATAGAGAAAAGTCTTTAAGAACAATCCTAAACAGAGATGTTAGTGGAATTAGAATAGTTTTTGCTAATACCTTATCTCTTGAAATGAGATTTCTACATAATTTCATTTGTAGAATATTTTTGCAAAGAACAGGAAGATTTGACTGGGTAAGTGAAAAGGACCTATGCCTTATAGAACACATCATGGAGAAGACTCCTGTAAATCTATCCTACATTATCATTATGCAAATGAAGGAGACAGTTAGAAAGGCCAAGTCTTGCTTACCATATGGAATGATGCTAACCCTGTTGTTCAAGTCTCAAAGAGTGAATTTGGAAGGTGAAGATGGAGTTGAACTGCACCATACAGATGTCTACACCTCCAAATCACTAGAAAGAATGGGTTACATCCAAGTTGAATGTGTTTGGAGGAAGAAAGGGACAAATGTTAGGGAAATAGGTAGCTCAAGCAATGAAGAAGAAGAAGAAGAAGACGAAGAACCTGCTGGCACTACTACAGTTGAAGCTGGAACATCCACTGTGCCTGCACCTGAGCCTGAATCACTCACTCCTGAGCCTGCTGCTACTTGTGAGGAGACTAGAGCACCTTTTCCTGAATTTGATTTGCCTACAACTAATATTCCTTTACCTCACTTCACTCCAGCAGCTACACATACTCCAAACATTCAAAGTCAGACTGAAGATCAAATGAAGGCTTTAACTGATTCACTGACAAGGACTATTACTTCACTGTTTGGTGATCTAAAACAGTCAATGGATAGTAGACTGTCTCAACTAGAAGAACATGTCACAAGTTTACAAGGAAAGGTTGATGCTATAGAAACTTCAAGATCTGCACCTCTAGTAGAACTCCAACCTATCCTAGAGATTATTTCTTCTAATTCTGAAGGCATAAAGAATTCAGTTGATGCAACATTAAATGAATATAAAATTAAATTGAATGAAGCCAAATGCACATTGGGAACAATTGCAGAGACTAGACAAATGGCAGATAACTATATAAGAGGCATTGGGATTATCAAGTCAGAACTTGGAAAACTTAGAAGATCTACTGAAGCTTTTGCTAATGTCCAAGCTTCTGAGCTTATATCAATGCAAAAGGAAATTGGTAAAATGAAGGAGGCTATGAACAAGGTACCTACAAGCCTCAAGGATATGGAACAACAGCTTGGTGCAATTTGGATGGAGATGGTTTCTATCTGTGGCACTGTTAGATCTTTGGAGATTACTGCTAGGACTAGACCTCTTTATGATCCTTCTCCTATTTCCTCTAGGGGTCCTATCACTTCTCACCATCCTAGAGCACCTCCACCTCATGCATCCTCTAGTAGACCTCCTAGACCTGCTTCTTAGTATGGTGCAAGTACACCTATCAATGTACCCAAGGAAGAATCTGATAGTAAGTAGGTCTTTAGTATTTTCAGTACTTTTTGGAAACTTTTTAAAGTTTATGTAATGCTTGATGTACTGAATCTTTTGATGGAAATACAATGAATATCTTTTTGGATACATATGTGTATTTCTTTTATCCTGTTAACACTGTCTATATTTTTTTAAATAGAATTCTCTCTCTAAATTGAGAAAGTGAAATTATCTCAAACAAATCTTGATACATTCTCGATCTCTTTAAAATCTGAGCTTATTTGTTAAACCTTTTTGATTTGATGACAAAAAGGGAGAGAACTATTATTCAATAAAGTGCATGAAAGAAGAAACTTAATGAATTGAAATAGAACTGCTAAAGTCAATTAGACAGGGGGAGCTTAATGAATATTGCATATCTTTTTTTGCTAAAGTGTTCAAATAAATGATAAAGGGGGAGAAATTTCACATTGATTAGAACTTTTATAAAAAGGGGGAGAAATACATGTTCAATTTGCTTTAATGTTTCGTACTCTGCTCTCTACTAATTATATCTAACTGTCAATGCTTAATGTTGCTTAATTCATACTTACACTTTATAGAATTGACCTTGTAACTGTATAGCATACATTGATACTCATTTGAGAATATAGTTAATATTGTGATTCGACAAACAAGTGTAAATGCTTACTATGATATACATCTATACTTGTGAATAGAACAGATTTTTTTCATGCCCAGTATTTTGTCATCATCAAAAAGGGGGAGATTGTTGAACCCTGAAGTGAGTTTGATGATAACAAAACATTGGAATATATATCTGGTTATCTAACAACTATTCAAATGGTTGATAAGTTTTTGTAGGATGACTACATTGACATACCTTTTAAACCCTACAATCTTTGTTGCTTTGTGTTGAGTTGTAAGTAATTAGAATCTTGTAAAGAAGAACCCAACAAAAAAATCTCCATTGAAATCAAATATAAAGGGTTGCTTCTACTAGGTTTCAAGCTTCAATTTTTCTTGATTTTGGTGTAAGAAGATCTTAAGGAAGCCTTCAAAGCTTGGCATGAGAGTTCTGGAAAATTGGAATTGGTTTGAGTGTAGAACCAATCTCGAGCCGACTGGATGGAGGAACCAGCCGACTCTGGCATTGGCACAAGAAAGAAGATCTCTGGCATGCCAACCTAGCCGACTGGCACCAAGTCCTGGTCGACTCGTCCAGAACTTGGTTGAGAATGTTCTGAGAATCTCAGGGATCCGAGTCGACTAGATTTCAACCCTGTCGACTCGTCCAGAACTTGGTTGAGAATGTTCTAAGAACCTCAGGAATCTGAGCTGACTAGATTTCAACCTAGCCGACTCGTCCAGAACTTAGTTGAAAATATTCTGAGAATCTCAAGGATCCGAGCCGACTGGATTTCAGCCTAGTCGACTCATCCAGAGTAAACCATTTTCTCAACTGTGGAACCTAGCCGACTGGTCTTCAACCCAGCCAACCCGAACCTGATCCTAGCCGACTCGAAGAATGTCCAAACTGACTGGAATGACGGGGTCACTTCCAATGGCTAGTTCCAGTTTTCTGAGTTTGAATTCCAAAAGTGCTCCAACGGTAACCTGTCACTTCTCAACAGTCTACAACATTCAAAATCAAGGGAAGGGAGTTGAAGTCTCTATAAATAAGATATGAGAACATCCTTGGAGAGACTAATGAGTTGTTGAAAATTTATTGAACATTTATTGAAGTAAGAAGAGAGAGCACTTGAGCTTTGAAGATAGTCTTCAAGCCTTCACCAACTCTTATCAGAAGCTTGAAGCATCTTTTGAGGAAAGCAAGGAAGCCATTGAAGTGCATTGAAGAGCATTCAATTGAGCTTCACTCGAGCTGCATCGGCAACCACCAAACAACCTAGTTTGTCATTTTTGTTGCTTTTTTATTCTATTCTTAGAATACTTGGGTTATTGGTGAGCCCAGTTGTAAAAACTAAATAGGTTTCTTTGGTGAGCCTACTAAAAATCAAAGTGTAGAGGTTCTAGTTGAGCCTGTGAAAACTTAGTGTGGATTTCTTTGGTGAGTCCGATTTAAAAATCAAAGTGTAGAGGTTCGGATTGTGAGCCTACAAAACAATCTGACTGTATTCCGGTTTGGAGGATATAGTGAAAATCCCGAGTGGTGAACTTGGGTAGTGGACGTAGGAGCTGGGTTGCTCCGAACCACTATAAACATGCCTTGTTTGTGTTGTGCTTTACTTACTTTTCAACTTCCACATCTAATTCTAATTAACACAACACTCCACCACTAAAAGGAATTATTTGTGCACATATTTGCAAGAAATTTTATAATTCCCAATTCACCCCCTTCTTGGGAAAAGCCACCTAGGCAACAGTAAGGTTCTTGAATGATTGTTTGAAGGATAGAATATCCTTGAGTGTTTGAAAGGTGGAGTGCTCCTTGCTTGATCCAAGATCCAAGCATCATTCCTTGAAGGTGCCAACTTCTACTTTCTTGTTTTCGTTCCTTCTTCTTCTTGTTTCAATTCTAATTTTGAATTCTCCTTCCATGCCTAATCTCTAATTTGATACAGGTTTTCTCTGACTTTCCAAGTCAAAGATGAAGGTCTCCAAGCCAAGGATCATGGCCAAGGTGAGTCCTAAAGGTAGGGAGTGCTAGTCTTATGGTTTAGACCTCAATCCTTGAGAAATGAGAACTCCTTCCACCAAATAATTAGCCATCATTGTTGGTAGGAAAACTCTTCATAAGCTTCATTAGATCTGATCATTTGAAGGTTAACTTGCCTTAGTAGTGATGGTTTCCTTGCCATGAAGATCCTAATCTCTATTTTGAACTAAATCTACATTACGGGTATTGTAACTTAGATTAACTAGTCTCCTTATGAAGATTTGTTGACCCCATAAATGATTTTGATGATAACTAAATATTGGAGCATACATTTATTTCTGACAACTCTTCAAGTGTTTGACAAGTTTTTGTAGGATGAATAACATGTTCAAATTTCAAACTCCTACATTTCTGTTTTCTTGGTTGAGTTGTGTTGTAAATGTTTTTGTAAAGAAGAACCCAATTAAAATACTAAGAAAAATCAATTAAAAGGGTTACTTCTATGAGTATATGTGTGCCATGAATTTTAGTTTGAGTTGGCTTGTGTGAAATTATAAAAGAGTTGGTGAGAGTTTTCTTTAAGTTCATTTATAAAAATCCTGAAGAAGATACTCGAGCTGACCCAAGTGTTGAAGAGCCGACTCTGCCTGCTGGCATGCAGCAAGGATTCTAGATCGCAGCATTCCGAGCCAACTCGATGGAAAGCAATCCGACTCCAGTGAATCCGAGTCGATTGGAATCAGTCCGAGCCGACTCCTCCAGAGTTCATTTTCTGAAGATTTTTTAGAGCAGCCAGGCGAACCGACCGAAACCAAAAAGAGTTGACTCTGCCAGACCTAATTCTGAAAGCCTGAGAAAGTGAGCCAACCTGAACTGCATCGAGCTGACTCTTCCAGAGTAAGGTTTTTCGAACCTATGAAGAAGAGCCGATCCAAGCTGAAAAGAACCAACTCCTCGAGTTCAAGATTTTCAAGATTCAAGTTCAAGCTGACCCGAGCTATAAAGAGCTGACTCATCTAGAGTGTTGTTTTGTGTCCTAAGACAAAGAGCCGACTACATTGAAGATTTGGTGACTCGACCCATCGACTCGAAGGATCCGAGCAGACTCGAAAGATCTGAGCAGACTCGAAAGAATCTGAGCCAACTCGAATGATGCCTTCAGGCATCCAACAGCTAGTTCCAGAATTTATTTTTGAATACTAAAAAGTGCTCCAATGATCAAAAATCATTCCCCAATGGTCTACAATGGCTAGAACTACCATGGGATGATGGAAGATTTTAAATTTGAAGGATTTGGACTTTCTTGAAGCAATTGATTAAGAGAGTTCTTCAAAGAAAATAGAGCTTCATTGAATATCCAACCAACCAATAGCAAAAGAGCACAAGAGCATTCAAGTCAAGCTTTCAAGTCTTCACCAACTCCAATTTGAAGCTTGAAACAACTTTGAAAAGAAGCCAATGAAGTAATTAAAGCTTATTCAAGTGCATTCAAGTGGACTTCCAACAAGCTGCACCGACAACTATCCAACAAATTGAGTTTGTTATTCTTGTTGTATTTATTTTCAATTCAAACTTTGAATTGTTGGGTTATTAGTGAGCCCGGTTTAAAAACCAAATAGATTTTTGGTGAGCCTTATAAAAACCAATGGTTAGGTCCATGGTGATCCTGTGAAAACTAAGTTGGGTTTCTTTGGTGAACCTGTTAAAACCAAAGGATGTTGGGTTTTCTTTGGTGATCCCGTAAAACCAAAGTGTAGAGATTTTGGATTGTGATCCTGTAGAACAATCCTACTGTATTCGGGTATGAATATAGTGAAAATCTCAAGTGGTATCTTGGATAGTGGACGTAGGAGCTGGGTTGCTCTGAACCACTATTAATTTTGTGTGTTTGTGTTGTGCCTTCCTGACTCTGTTTAGCTTCTATATTTTATAATTCTATCACAGCACCTACCACTTGCAAAGGATTTTAAATTACACATTACTTGCTTTAATTTTTCAAAAGACCCAATTCACCCCCCTCTTGGATAGCCACCTGGGCAACAACTAGTATCAGAGCAGAGTCTCTGAATACATTAGAGAAAAGATTGATGGCTCATCCCATGAGGACATCTTTGGCCGAAGGCCAGTCAACTAATAGGTCCCCACTTTTCACTAGCACAAATTATGCATATTGGAAAGCTAGAATGAAGATTTATATTCAAGTAGTTGATTTTCAATTAAGGAAGGTCATTCTAAAGGGTCCTTATATCCCCATGGTTAAAATTGATGGAGTGGATGTTCCTAAACTTGAAGAGGATTGGGATGAACACGACATGAAGATGGGAGAGTTAAATGCCAAAGCCATGAACTTGTTATACTATGCTTTGGATAGTAAAGAGTTTAATCAAACTTCAATTTGTTCTTTGGTAAAAGAAATTTGGGATAAACTCGAAGTGACCCATGAAGGAACTTCACAAGTGAAGTCTTCTAAAATTAATGTTCTTGTGCATAGTTATAAATTATTTAAGATGGAACCAAATAAAACAATCTCTACCATGTTTTCACGTTTCACTGACATTATTAATAGCTTAAAAAGTCTTGGTAGGGTATACACTAATGCAGATATAGTGCAGAAGATTCTAAGATCTCTTCCAGACAAGTGGGATCCGAAAGTGACTGCCATCCAAGAAGCAAAACATTTGAATACCTTATTGCTAGATGAATTGCTGGGATCTCTCATCACCCATGAACTGACTATGCAGCACTGAACTGAAGATGATCAAAAGAAAAGGAAATCAATCACCTTTAAAGCTGCTGTAGATTCTAAAAGGGATGAAGAATCGGAAGAAGAAAGCTCCTCTACTAAAAGCGACATGGAAGACGAAGACATTGCCATGGTCATCAGAAAATTCAGAAAGTTCTTGGAAAGAAAGAAAGGAAGATATTTTAGAAAATTCTATAATAACAAAGAGTTTAGTAAGGAGAAGGATAAGGAAAAGGAGAAAGAAAAAGAAGTGCCCACATGTTATGAGTGCAAAAAGCCAGGGCACATCAGACCAGATTGCCCTCTACTGAAAAAGGGATTTAAGAAAAAGAAAAAGAAAGTAATGGTAGCGACGTGGAGTGACAGCGAAGTGTCTTCATCAAATGAAGAAGAAGAGGCTATGAAATCTGCGAATCTATGCTTGATGGGTCTCAAAAATGAGGTATCATCCCTTGAGCTTCAAACGGGTTTATAAATGATGAACTGAATTCAGCATTTCATGATTTACTCGTCGAATTTAAGAAAGCTGGGGTTAAAATTAAGTCCATAAAGAAACAAAATGATATTTTATTAAAAGACAAGGATGAAATTTTTGAAAAGAATAACATTTTGCAAAGAAAATTGAATAACCTTTCTGAAAATGTTATAGTCTTGAACAATGAAAAAACTATTTTATATGAGACAAACAATATTTTAGTTGTCAAAAATATTGATTTGAAAAAGGAGGTTGAAAAGCTTAAGCCTTTAGTAGAAAAGTTGACATTGAGTTCAAATAAGCTTGAGCTAATTTTGAAAGAACAAAAAGACTCAAAAACTAAAGCTGGAATTAGATTTGTATCTTCAAAAGCTTCAGCTATAAATGCTAAATTTGAAAAAGGTTTTCCATCGAAATCAATTTCAAATGGCTTCAAATCAAGTATTCCTGTTTCTGCATCTGTTATAGCTTCAAAGCATGCATCATTCAAAAATGACAAAATTATTTGTTATGCATGTCATAGGTTTGGGCATAAATCTTATCAATGAAATTTCTTAAAAAATTTCATGATTAGTGCATTGAAATATAGAACCATTTGGGTTCCAAAGGGAACCAATGTTGCTAACCCAAATGGACCCAGGTTAGCTTGGGTACCTAAAGTCACTCCTTGATTGTTTTGCAAGATTATCTTGCAGCCCAAAAATCAAAGAAAAGAAAATATCTTGACAGTGGCTGTTCAAGGCATATGACGGATGACAAGGACCAATTTATCATCCTGAAAATGAAAGAAGGAGATATGGTTACTTTCAGAGATAATGGCAAGGGGAGAATAATCAGAATCGGTAAGATTAAAATAACTCCCTGTACTTCTATTGAAGATGTGCTGCTAGTAGATAAATTGAAGCATAATTTATTAAGTATTAGTCTATTGTGTGATAAAGGCTTCAAAGTTATCTTTGAATCATCTATATGTATAATAACTAACTCTCTTGACTCTAGCAACAAATTCATTGGCCATAGACTCGAAAATATTTATGTGGTAGATCTAAATGATCTAGTCATGTCTAGTAGTTACAGTTTAGTAGCAATGAATGCTAAGACCAAGGAGTCATGTTTATTATGGCATAGACGATCAGGTCATGCTAGCATGCATACTATTGCCAAATTAAACTCAAAGAATCTAGTTAGAGGTTTGCCTCATTTCAAAGTTGATCTTAATTATGTATGCGATGCTTGTCAATTAGGCAAATAAACTAGGGAGAGTTTTAATTCAAAAAATGTTATTTCAATAACTAGACCCTTTGAGCTACTTCACATTGAATTATTTGGACCAACTAGGACCACAAGTCTAGGAGGTATTAAATATGGCCTTGTGATTGTAGATGACTTTTCTAGATTCACATGGGTATTATTTATTGGACATAAAGATGAAACGTTTGATGTATTTTGAAAATTTAATAAAAAGGTTTCAAATGAGAAAAATATTTCTGTTATCTCTATTAGAAGTGATCATAGAACTGAATTTCAAAATCAATTCTTCGATGAATATTGCACTGAGCACGGCATTGATCCCAACTTCTCCGCTCCTAGAACACCACAACAGAATGGTGTTGTAGAGAGAAAGAATAGGACTTTGGAAGAAATGGCCCGAACAATGTTATGTGAAGGTAATCTTCCAAGGTACTTTTGGGCAGAAGCCATGAACACTATCTATTATATACTAAACCGAGTTTTGATACGACCAATTTCAAAGAAAACCCCCTGTGAGCTTTGGAATGGAAGAAAACCAAATATTAATTATTTTCATGTTTTTTGGTGTAAATGCTTTATGTTAAATAATGGTAAGGATAATCTAGGAAAGTTTGATGCAAAATCTGATGAATCAATATTCCATGGTTATTCATTACATAACAAAGCATATAGATGTTTAACAAGAGGACTCTTACTATAGAAGAGTCAATTCATGTTGTCCTTAATGAAGCTAACCCCTCACCATCTAGAAAAGATGAGTGCATAGATAATGATGCAGGTACACTACAAAAGAAAATGAACGATCTAAATATTCAAGACAAGCTAACGCAAGATGGAAGTGAAATGATAAGCAAGGATCATGCTAATTTACCAAAGGAATGGAGGTATGTAACTTCACATCCCAAAGATTTAATCATTGGTGATCCTTCTCATGGTGTTAGAACTAGGTCAGCACATAGAGATGCACATGACTGCCTAGCCTGTCTTTCAAATTAAATCAGTTTGAAAGGAATAATGTTTGGACACTAGCTAGTAGACCTACAGACCATCCTATAATAGAAACCAAATGAGTCTATAGGAACACACTAGATGAAAATGGTAAAGTAATAAAGAATAAAGCAAGGATGGTAGCAAATGAATTCAATCAAGAAGAAGATATCGATTTTGATGAAACTTATGCACCTGTTGCAAGACCCAATATCATTAGATTACTTCTTACATTTGCTTGCTACATGAACTTTAAACTTTTTCAAATGAATGTCAAAAATGCTTTTCTAAATGGATTTATTTCTGAACAAGTTTTTGTAGAACAGGCACCAGGTTTTGAAAATCATGTTTTTCCAAATCATGTGTTTAAGTTGAACAAAGCTTTATATATTTGAAACAAGCACCTAGGGCCTGGTATGATAGATTGAGCATGTTTTTGAAAGAGGAAATGTTGACAAAACTCTTGTTAATGACATGTCAGTTGTACAAATATACATTGATGATATTATCTTAGTACAACTAATGAAAGTTTTCGTGAAGAATTTACTGAGCTAATGGAGGTTGAGTTTGAAATGAGCTTTTTGGGTGAGCTCAACTACTTCCTTGGATTACAAGTCAAACAAATGAAGGAAGGCATCTTTATACGCCAAGCCAAGTACATCGAGGAATTAATCAAGAAGTTTGGCATGGAAACAAGCAAAGAGGCTAGCACACCCATAAGTCCTACCTGAAAATTGGACAAAGATGAAAATGGATCCAATGTTGACCAAAAGCTATACAAAGGTATGATCAGATCCCTTTTGTATTTGACATCCAGTAGGCCTGATATCTTGTACAGTGTATGTGTTTATGCTAGATTTCAAGGTAATTCTAAAAAAACACATATGCTTACTATTTAAAGATTTTTCAAATATTTGAAAGGTACAAGTAACTTAGGTCTTTGATATTCTAAAGAATCATCTTTGAATTTAATTGATTTTTTTAAGGCTGACTATGCTAGTTGCAAAATTGATAGAAATACACATTGAAATTAAGCACCATTTTATAAGAAAACATGTTTTGAATAATGATATTACCCTTGAATATGTGTCAACTGAAAACCAACTTACTGATATCTTTACCAAACCATTGAATTTAGTTAAGTTTGCAGTGATTATAAATGAATTAGGATTATATGATCCTATCTAGAACCACCTCTAGAGCCTTAAAGACAATGTATCCAAATAACCATCTGATCCAAATCCCAAAATTTTATGAGCCTTGATTGAAATACAAAAATATTTTTTTGAGCTCCCTCTGCTCGAGCCAACTCGAGCGGATGAACTGTTGGTCGAACCGGCTTGGATGTCAAGCCGTCTCTTTTTTAGATTCAAGCTGTAGGGTTTTATTTTTACCATTCTTACTCCTAAACCCTATTCCATTCCCTTCAAGAAACTTTCCAAACTTCTCCAAACTTCCATAAACCTCTTATAAACTCAATTCCCTTGCATAATGGCACCAAGGAGAGTAGCTGGGAAGAAATCTGGGAGAATTAGTGATCCAGCACCACAAGAACAAAGAACGAAATTCCGAGAAGATAATGTCTCCCGGAATGAACCACAGCTTGAGGAAGAAGGAAGCCTTATTTCTCCAAGCCGCCAAATGTCCCTAGGTATAAGACCAATCACCATCGGCCGACATATTTTGTTCGAATATCTAAGGGAAATCAATTTTGTGATTGGGGATCTTATTGAAAACCAAGGCTGGAGGAATTTGTGTTCACTGGATATTAAGACCTATCCAAACCTAGTAAGAATATTCTATAAAAACTTGAGGTTTGGGAAAAATTTCATTGAGTCCTCAGTTAAAGGAAAGTGAATAATTATCACTACTGTAATCCTAGGAAGTGTTTTGGAAATGCCTTTTAAAGACACAAAATATCTTGTACTCAAGGATAGAACCAAGGCATTGTAGACAGTTTTGGAAAGAGCTGAGGTAAATGAGATTGGGATTCTCAAGGCAAACATGTTGTCCATTGAGATGAGACTCCTACATAACTTCATTAGCTGAATCTTCTTACCTAGAACAGGTTGATTCGACTGGGTAAGTGAAAGGGATTTATGTTTTATGGAGCTCTTAATTAATGGAGAAAAGATCAATTTGCCTGCAATAATGATTAGCCAAATGAAGGAGGCAATTAGGAAAGTTAAAGTCTGTTTGCCATATGGAATGATTCTTTCAATCTTCTTTCAAAGAGCAAGTTTAGACTTGACAGGAGAAGACAGTAAGGCATTACTTCACACTGACACATATACAGCCAAGACCCTTCAGAGAATGGGGTACTTATTAACAGATGGTACCTGGAAGAAGAAAACTGACACTCCTATAGTTGAAGAGACTGAAGAAGTCTAAGAACAAATGGAAGAAGCGGTTGGTGAAGGCATCACAATGCACATCCCTGAGCCACAGCCACAGTAGGAATCCCCTGTCCAGATGGACTTCGATACTTCTTTTCCAGATATTTCTATCCCTGATTTGCCTGACATGCCATACAGCACACCTACCTTTGATCAGGCTACAAACATTCCAAGTCATCATCAAGCAGCTACTGCTCCTACTATGAATACTTCAATGATACAAGACTTCTTGGCACAATAAATGAATAGTATGACTGAATCCATTAAGTCTTCTATAAGTGAAATGTTTGGAGTATTTCAAAAATCAGTTGATGATAGGCTAACCCAGTTTGGAGATCAAATAAATGATCTAGAAGAAAGAATTGAAAATATTGAAAACTCCAAAACTGCAGCAACCAGTACAACTAGCACAACTATGACAGATGTTCAACCAATTCTTTAATTGATTACATCAAGTTCAGACTCTATCAAAAGCTCAGACTCTATCAAAAGCTCAGTCACTCAAATCCTTGAAGCCTACAGAACTGAGATGGATAACTTGCGAGTCAGAATGGGATCACTTGAAGTAGGAAAAAGGATGGAGGAAGATTATACCAAAGGTATTGGTATAATTAGAATTGAATTTGGGAGATTAAGAGGTTCAGCCGAAGCATTTGCCAATGTTCAAGCTTCAGAAATGCTTACACTATAAAAAGAAATGGTAGTTGTTGCCCAAGTGGCTACCCAAGAGGGGGGTAAATTGGGACTTTACAAGATATAAGCAAGTAATGTGCAATTTCAAAATCCTTTGCAAGTGGTAGGTGCTGTGGTAAAGTTATAGAATGCAGAAGCTAAACAAAATCAATAAAGTACAATACAAACACCAAATTTATAGTAGTTCGGAGCAACCCAGCTCCTACATCCACTACCTAAGATACCACTTGGGATTTCTACTATATTCACACCCGAATACAGTAGGATTGTTTTACAGGATCACAATCCAAAACTTCTACACTTTGGTTTTACGGGATCACCAAAAAAAATCCAACACCCTTTGGTTTTAAACAAGATCACCAAAGAAACCCAACTTGGTTTTCACAGGATCACCAAGAACATATTTAGATTTTCAATCGGGCTCACCAATAACCCAACAATTCAAAGATTGAATTGAATATAAATGCAACAAGAAATGACAAACTCAAGTTATCGGATAGTTGCCGATGCAGCTCGTTGGAAGTCCACTTGAATGCACTTGAATAAGCTTTAATGACTTCAGTGGCTTCTTCTCAAAGTTGCTTCAAGCTTTAGATCATAGTTGGTGAAGACTTGAAGACTGACTTTAATGCTCTTGTGCTCTTTTGCTGTTGGTTGGTAGAATATTCAATGGATGCCTCTTTTCTTTGAAAAACTCTCTTATTAATTACTTCAAGGAAGTTCAAATCCTTCAAATTTAAAGTCTTCCATCATCCCAAGCCAGTTCTAGCCATTGTAGACTGTTGGAGAATGATTTTTGACCGTTGGAGCACCTTTGAGCATTCAAAAATAAATTCTAGAACTAGCCGTTAAATACCTGGAAGCGACATTCGAGTCAGCTCGGATCCTTCAAGTCGATGGGTCGAGTCACCAAATCCTCAATGTGGTCAGCTCTGTATCTCAGGGCGCAAAACAACACTCTGGACGAGTTGGCTCTTTTCAGCTTGGGTCGGCTTGAACTTGAATCTTAAACTCGAAGAGTTGGCTTTCTTCAGCTCGGGTCGGCTCTTCTTCTTAAATTCAGAAAATCTTACTCTAGAAGAGTTGGCTCAAAGCAGTTTGGGTTGGCTCACTTTCTCGGGTAGTCAAAATTAGGTCTGGCGGAGTCGGCTCTTTCTGGTTCAGGTTGGCTCGCTTGGCTATTCTCAGAAAACTTCAAAAAATGGACTTTGGAGGAGTCAGCTCGGACAGATTCCAATCGACTCGGATTCCCTGGAGTCGGCTCGCTTTCCATCAAGTCGGCTCGAATTGCTAAGTTCTAGAATCCTTGCTGCATGCTAGTAAGCAGAGTCAGCTCTTCTTCTTTTGGAGTCGGCTCGAGTATCTTCTTCAGGATTTTTATAATTTGAACTTAAAGAAAACTCTCACCAACTCTTTTACAATTTCACACAAACCAACTCAAAAACAAAATTTAAGGCACACACACTTACAGAAGTAACCCTTTTAGTTGAATTTTCTTAGCATTTTTGATTGGGTTCTTCTTTACAATAACACTTATAACACAACTCAAGCAAGAAAATATGAGAGTAGGAGTTGAAGTTTGAACATGAAATTCACCCTATAAAAACTTGTCAAACACTTGAAGAGTTGTCAGAAATAAATGTACATGCTCCAATGTTTGGTTATCATCAAAATCACTTATGGGGTCAACAATCTCCCCCTTTTTGATGATGACAAAACACTGGGCATGAAAAATCAGTAAGACACTTTACATGTATAGCAGTATTTGAAACATAAATATTCACATGTAATAGAGCTGATTGGATTTATAAGAAAATCATAGCTCAATAGATGATATTACTATATATCATCAAAGTGTTAAACTTGTCATGCTTTATAATATTATAATTAGCACAAAACATGGAGTATCAGAGAGTTAAAATATGCAATTATGATCAGAGCAATGGGATTAATTTGAATATAAGTCAGAGCAAAATCATTCAAGAGAAACTCCTCCTTTCTCTAGATTTTAAAGTTATTTAAGCAATGCTATTATTTTTGTAGTCCCCTTTTTCATTGCATTTTAAGAATAGTTGATAAGAAGCTAATTTCCCATTCTTGTCATATTTTTCATAACTCTCCCCCTTTTTGTCAATCAATCAAAAAGGTGATTTCAAATAAAGCTCAGATTTTAAAATAGATTGAGAAAGACTTCAATATTTGTTTGAGATAATTTCACTCTCTCAAACTCGAAATTATAATTAAAATTTCATTACAATTATATCATAATAAGCGTAATTTCTAAACAGAAAACATTCATTTCATTAAAAAGTTTGCAGGACAGAAAGTATATTGCAATTGTAAAAGATAACAAGTGGAACAAACATCATTTCAGAAATACAACCAGAAGACTAACTACACAACTTATTCTTCTTCTTCCTTAGATGAAGAAGAGGAGCCTACCTCTATAACTCTATTAGAGGTCTTAGTTTTCAGGGGTTTAAACCTTAAATCCTTGAATCTAGTTCTAATAGGGGCTCTAAAAACTTTAGTCTTCTTGGCTTTTGGTTCTTTCTTGGCTTGGTAGGTTTAGGTAGATCAGATGAAGTAATAAGAATGTCAAGTGACTCTTTGATGATCTGTTCAGAAACATCTTCAGTGGGAGCAGTTTCCTTCTGGGATTGCAGTAGAATGCTTCTGATTTCTTCCTTGAAATCCTTCATTTCTTTTTCCACTTTTTGCTGGTGAAGCTCTTGTTTAGATTTCAATTCTTGCAATTTAATGTCAACTGACTTTCTGATTTCTTCAATTGCAGAATTCATATGATCTGTCAAAGAGTTGGAGATAGTTTCCATCTTTTGAAATATCAGATTTTTGAGTTCAAATGGAGTAATCATAGTGTCTTCAGTCCTTTCTTCAGCAGCAGCTTCATCTTCTTCAGAAATGATAGCAGCAACCTGACTAGGCATCTTCTTAATCTATTCTCCTTCTTGTAACTTGTAACCCATTCTTTTAAGTGAGTTGAAGGAGTAGATATCAAAGTGATGTAGTGGCTTGCCTATTTTATTTGACAAATCAATTCCTGCCTCTTCAAATAACAGAGTGAAGACCATACCATAAGGTAGACAGGCATTGACCTTTCTTGCTGCTTCAATCATTTGGATCATCAATATGTAGGGAAGGTTGAGAGGCTCTTCTTTGATCAGATGTCCCATGATGATCATGTCCTTCTCATTGACCCAGTCGAAATGGCTAGTTCTAGGAAGGAAAATTCTACTGATCATACTATGCAGCAACCTCATTTCCCTTGATAGTAGATTGGCTTGAACATGTCGGACCATGCTCACTTCCTCTTTTTCCAAAATGAGTTTCAGAATGTGCTCCTTATTCGGTAGAAGAAGTTCAGTAGCACCAATCGTTGGCATTTGTAGTAGCTTGCTCAATCTTTCTTCATCAATTATAACTGTTTTTCCCTTGACAACTGATTCCAAATGAAATTCTTTAATAATAATATTCTCATAAAATGTCCATACCAGTGAAGGGTAGGTCAGTATGTCTAAAGAACATAAATGCTTCCACCCTTGGCTTTCTATCCAATGTCCAATTTTCATTACCATTTCCTCTAGGAATGTAAAGTCGATCCTTCTTCTGCAGGTGATGGGTCGATTGATCATTGAGACATGCTGTCTGGGAGGAGAAGGAGTTTTTTCATTTTGTTGGATTGGAGTGGACCTTATCTTTTTTCCCTTCTTTCTCCTACATCTATACTGTGTTTACTTTGATGGGGTTTCAGGTGCACCGCAGCGGAAGTGTAATTTCAAAATGATGAAATTTGCACCGAAATCCCTTAGCCAAGATCTCCTTTTACTAATTAAAACATACATACTAACATTCAAACATAGATTGTTAGAATTAGAGTACCAACCTGCTATCGCTAATTCCAACAAAGTTGATGTTGAAGGGGCTGATTGAATTCACCAGGCGTCCAAGTGTCCGCCCTCCGATGGTGATCCACACAGAGCAGTGATCAAGACAACTCTATCTTCTTTTCAAAGGTTCCTTCTATTGAGTTCTTCTTCCTAGAACTCAATTGCTTGGACTATGGCTTGAATTCCTCCACACAAAGGCTTGCTTTCCTTTCCTTGACTCCTTCTCCTCCTTCCACCAAGACCTTGGCCCTTTAGATACCCTTGTCTTGAAGAAAAAGACCTTGTCCTAAGAGGACATAGGCTTGTCTTAAGTTGGAGGAGAAATTAAGACAATGATGTCTTAATGTATGAAAGAAAGGAAGAAATCAGAACTTCTTTCTTTTCTTTACCGTCGGAGACTTTTACTTTTATCTTATTCAGTAGCAGAGTTTCGACAGAGGTTTACTCTGTAGAGAAAATAATGCAAGAGCAAGAAAAATAAAAGAGTCTTCAGGAGAGGAAGAAAGAAAAAGATTACATAATGTTCTGATTTTTCCCGACCCTTTAAATAGAAATCAGATAGGCGCCTACACACCTCTCCGTAATTTCTTTCTCATGCCCTTTCCAATTTCTCACGCCCCATCCTCCCATCTCATGGCCTTCCAGATTAAATCCCACGGCTCTTCTTAAAGGAAAAACCGCAGTGTTTTAAAAAGAAGGAAGTCGCGACTTTTCATCTCCGAAGAGATGTTACTTCGCGCGCCCGGGAGGAGTTAGCGCTTTCTTTCTTTCTCAAAATCCCATCAGCCGTTGGATTCTCATCCAAGGGGGGAGAGAAGGTGCGCTAATCACTTAAGAAGGAGGCCGCCCAAATAAAAACATCGGAGAATTTTATTTGGGGCGCGCCAAGAGTCCATGCGCCATGGACTCTTCCTTAAGGCGCGCCAAGAGTCCATATGCGCATGGACTCTTGGTGTTTGGCGTGAAAAACAAAAGGGGGCGGGTGGGGAGGCTAGCCAAGCTACATGGCTAGCCAATAGGGTTAGCCACATTCCCATTTTTCTTAATCAAGGTCTAATTAGGTCCAATTAGAACCCAATTTGAACCAATCCGGAACCCTAATTCGAATCCGATCCGAATAGAAGCTAGGGCTTGCAACACCTGCTAGAGTGTTATCTTGCAAAGATAATTTAATTCCAAATTAAATTCTTGATCAATCCTCTTAAGTGTGTGACCCATTGGGTTCCACATCTAGCCAGCAGTGGGTTCGAATACAAGTTGACCTAATTTGATTAGAACTCTTTCTAATCGATTTAGGTCAAACCGGGCTTACCCGAATCGATCAATTAGGATTCTTCCTAACATGTGATCTTTGAACTTGATCAACCCACAAGACAAGATTGACGTCTAGCAACGTGTCATGTCTACCCGGAAGATATGGAAATTCTGGTGAAATACCAAAATTACCCTTTAGTAGAGAGTTACCGTACAATTAAATCTTTCGATCAGCCTGCACCCAAAATATAACTATGGATATGGATATATGTCAAATCCAATATTATATTTGTTTCTAGCTCAATCTTATAATGATGATTCGATTATCTTGATATTAGAAACCATCTCTAATATCTTCACTTTGATCAAAGATTTCCTGAATCATCATGCGATTGTTGACTAGCTGGATGCAATCTCCTCTTACTAAGAGTGATCGATTCCTTGTTGACCTACTCATTACCTTCATATTCAATTCACCATTCCCAGTATCAATCCTGTGCATGTCTCAGTGTCATGATTAGGATTGAACCAAAGGATGGGTTCATGTACATAAGGTACTTATGGCAGTCTCAGGTCAAAAGATTACTTGTACCACTCCCACTATGAGAACCTTCTATTGACATGTAGCTAAGACTCCATTAGATGTTCTCAAGTTGGATCATATCAGTGAACTCATTCTCCAATGAGCACCCACATCCCAGTATTAGTGTCATACACAAGTGACTGTGAGAGCAGTCACCCTTTCCAGTATACCCGGGATGTGCTAGTCTTATCGGAAAACCCTGATCCCCTACTCAGGGTTCCTTTGACTAGGAATACTTTAGATTAAGGTTTTAAGATTTTAGGTCTCACTGGTATGATCTCATCATAACCCTAAAATCATAGCCCTAATCTATGGGGTTCATCATATAATAAACACAGCATATGATGAAAAATAATGCCTTTATTTAGAAAATTATCAATTACAATGGTTTGGGAGATACAACAGAGATTGGTTTGTAGGGCATATCCCTTTCAATCTCCCACTTGCACTAAAGCCAATCGCCTTTGAATCTTAATCCCATACATTCTAGGTGGCGATCAAAATCTCGCTGTGGTAGAGCCTTAGTGAACGGGTCTGCTACATTGTTCTTTGTATCAACTCTATCTATGTAGACATCTTGTCTCTCTACTATTTCTCGGACAAGATGGAAGCGTCTCAGAATGTGCTTGGACTTATGATGAGCTCTTGGTTCCTTAGCTTGAGCAATGGCCCCAGTGTTGTCACAGTAAAGTGGCACTGGGTTTTCAATTTGAGGAACAACACCCAACTCTGTGATGAACTTCTTCATCCAGACTGCTTCCTTGGCGGCTTCACTAACAGCTATGTATTCTGCCTCTGTGGTTGAGTCAGCTACAGTCTGCTGCTTGGTACTCTTCCAACTCACTGCTCCACCATTTAGGGTAAAAACATATCCCGAAATGGATTTGCTATCATCAGGGTCTGATTGAAAACTAGAATCAGAATAAGCTTCTAGTTTAAGATCAGAACCACCATAAACCAAAAAAATATCCTTAGTCCTTCTTAGGTACTTAAGAATATTTTTAACTGCTTTCCAATGATCCTCTCCTGGATCAGCCTGAAACCTACTGACAATGCCTAAAGCATATGCCACATCAGGCCTGGTACATAACATGGCATACATTATGGATCCTATTGCCGAAGCATAGGGTATAGAATTCATTCTATCTCTTTCTTCAGGTGTCTTAGGAGACATCCTTTTAGAAAGATGTATGCCTTGACTCATAGGAAGATAACCTCTTTTACTTCCTTCCATGCTGAATCTTTTCAGCACTAAGTCAATGTACCTAGATTGGGATAAACCTAGCATCCTCTTAGATCTATCTCTATAGATCTTAATACCTAGTATATAGGATGCTTCTCCCAAATCTTTCATGGAAAACTGGTTTGATAGCCAAACCTTGACTGATTGCAACATTGGGATATCATTCCCAATGAGGAGTATGTCATCTACATACAGAACCAAGAAGACTATGGCACTCCCACTAGTCTTCTTATAAACACAGGGTTCATCCACATTTTTGATAAAACCAAATCTTTTAATAGTTTCATCAAAGCGGATGTTCCAACTCCTGGAAGCTTGCTTTAATCCATAAATGGATTTCTTCAGCTTGCATACTTGATTAGGTTTATTCTTTGAAATAAAACCTTCTGGCTGTGACATGTAGACTTCTTCCTCAAGGAAACCATTGAGGAATGCAGTTTTCACATCCATCTGCCATATCTCATAATCGTGGTATGCTGCTATAGCAAGTAAAATCCGAATTGATTTTAGCATGGCAACAGGTGAAAAAGTTTCATCATAATCAATTCCCTGTTTTTGTCTAAAACCTTTAGCCACTAATCTGGCTTTATAGGTTTCAACTTGGCCATCAGCCCCAATCTTTTTCTTATAGACCCATTTACACCCAATAGGATTAACACCCTTTGGTGCATCAACCAAAGACCATACTTGGTTTACATACATAGAGTCTACTTCGGATTCCATGGCTTCTTGCCATTTATCTGAGTCAGTACTCAAGATAGCTTCCGTATAGGTCAGAGGTTCATCATTTTGAATGACTTGAGCTTCATTATTTTCAATAATAAACCCATACCTCTCAGGTGCCCGTGGCACTCTGTCAGACCTACGAGGAGGAGTTTTGTGTTCTGGTTCTGTCCTAACTATATGTTCTAATGGTTGAGAATTGTCTATCTGTATTTCTTGCACTTCTCCAAGTTCAATTGTTCTACCATTGCCCTTTTCCAAAATGAACTCTTTTTCTAGAAAAGTGGCATGCCTGCTAACAAAAATCTTTTGTTCAGTAGGATGGTAGAATAGATATCCTCTACCTTCTTTAGGATATCCTACAAATAGACATTTATCCGCTCTAGGTTCCAACTTATGTCCAAAATTTCTTTTAACATAAGCTGGACATCCCCATACCTTAAAATATTTAAGATATGGTTTCTTTCCACTCCAAATTTCATATGGAGTACTAACAACGGATTTAGAAGGTACCTTGTTCAGAATATAAACAGCAGTTTCTAGGGCATGACCCCAGAAAGAAATGGGCAAATTTGTGAAGCACATCATGGATCGTACCATATCTAATAAGGTACGATTCCTCCTTTCAGCTATACCATTTAGCTGTGGTGTATAAGGAGGGGTTCATTCAGAAAGGATTCCATTAACTTTAAGATAGTCTAAAAACTCCGTGGATAAGTATTCTCCTCCTCGATCAGAACGAAGAACTTTAATACTTTTCCCGGTTTGTTTTTCGACCATACTTTGATACTCCTTAAATTTATCAAAGGCTTCAGATTTGTGTTTCATAAGATACACATATCCGAACCTAGATAAATCATCTGTAAAAGTGATAAAATATGAGTATCCTCCTCTGGCCTGAGTTGTCATTGGGCCACATACATCAGTATGTATAAGTCCTAATAACTCAGTTGACCTTTCCCCATGTCCAGTGAATGGAGTTTTTGTCATCTTACCCATGAGACATGATTCGCAAGTTCCTAATGATTCATACTCATAAGGATCAAGGAATTTTTCCTTGTATAACTTGCTAATCCTAGACTCATTAACATGACCAAGTCTATGATGCCAAAGTAAAGTATCATTAAAGTCTTTTCTTTTCCTTTTAGTATTGACATGAAAAATACTATCATTGGAAGAAAGAGTTAAGAGCTCATTGCTAAATATGCCAGAACAAATAATTTTATTAGATAACATTATTGAGCAACCAGTGCTCGTTACATCCATTACATATCCTTGTTTTAATAACAAAGGAATAGATATAATGTTCCTAATAATCTTTGGCATATAGTAACAATTCTCTAGCTCCAAGATCTTCCCTGAAGGCAACTTCAGAATATAGGTCCCTACAGCTTCTGCTTGGATGATATCACCACTAGCACCGTAGAGATTGAAGTCGCCTTCCTTCAATACTTTAAGCTTGTGGAGGTCCTGCAAAGATTTGCATATATGGTAACCACAAGCAGTATCCAATACCCAAGTATTTGATATAGACGAATTTAATGTCAATATAGTATGTATCTCATATATACCTTTTGGTGCGTCTGCCGCACCAGGCTTCACAGTTGCAAGGTAAGCCTTGCAATTCCTTTTCCAATGTCCCGCTTTGCCGCAAAAGAAACAGGTTGACTGTTTTGAGACCTTCTTTCCTTTCTTGTTCTTATTGATGCCACCCTTAGGGTTTAGTCTCCTGCTAAAACCCTTTTTGCCTGATTTCTTCTTATTGGTCTTATCAACAAGAAGAAGTGGAGCCTTTTCTTTCTTAACATGGCTCTCTGCTGTTTTTAACATATTTAACAGCTCAGGCAAGGAAGTGTTCAGTTTGTTCATGTGATAATTCAAGACAAACTGAGAAAATGACTCTGGGAGTGATTGCAGGATTAAATCCTGATTCAGCTCTCCATCCATAATAAACCCTAATTGACCTAATCTGGTGATTAAGTCAATTACCTTCAGGACATGATCCTGAACGGATGTACCCTCTGTCATCCTAGCACGGAATAACTGCTTAGATATTTCGTATCTAGCAGTTCTGCTTTGTTCTCCATAAAGCTCCTTTAAATTGAGCATTATGGATTGAGTATCCATGCTTTCATGCTGCCTCTGTAACTCATTGGTCATAGAGGCCAGTATGATACACTTGACAGTGAGGGAGTCATTCTGCCATATTTTGTATGTGGCCATATCTTCCTGTGTGGCATCATCCCCTAGTGGATTAAGATTAGGGGTATCAAGAATATAAGAAAGTTTTTCTGAACTCAGTACAATCTTTAAGTTTCTCAACCAGTCCACATAGTTTGGACCAGTCAATTTGTTGGTATCTAAGATGCTTCTCAGTGATAATGAAGATGCCATTTATCTACATTTAATTAAGAACAATACATGAGCAAACAACCATGAAATGACTTACATAATTAAATTAGGTCTTCAATTTAATTATGTCTCCCACTATTTTATCAAAAATCATAGCCCTCACTATGATAATCGAGAAGAACCCTGATCGGTTTTCTTAGTGAGATCGAGATCCTTATAATTTATAAAAGATCTTGCAGACAACACAACAAATCTTTTATAAGTTCTAAGGTAGGAAACTCTTCCAATTATATCTCATATAATTCTCAAAAATAACTTGGCCTCTAGAACATTATAAGTCTTGCAGAAAACACAACAAACCATAATGTTCTAGTTAAGTCAAGACCCTTTCATTTCTATACAGTCAATATTCAAATATAATGCCCTTGTAGATAACACAACAAGGCATTATACTGAATATACTGTAAGCATATTTTGCACTAGACCAATATTATGTCAATCACCCTATTAGGTCTTGCAGATAACACAACAAACCTAATGTGGTTCATAACACAGTAATGATTCAGCATGAAGGAAGGCCAACATATAGCATTTTTTTAACACTAAGCATATAAGTCAAGATTTAAATATAATCAAATCGGCCAGGCAAGTGGAAGAGATGTGGGAGTCCCCCCGTTGCTTTCCTAGATACCAATAAAAATTGGCCAGGTCAGTCAACGGAATCAATTAAAAACCACGATTCTCTTTACCTTCCCAGAACCACCTTTCTAGACACCGAATGATCAATTGTTCATCATGACTAGTGATGCTTATTAGTTAAATATGCTATGACTTAATATGATTTTAAGAAGAGGGCTTTATAAAATTGCCAGCACATTCTTACATAAAAACATATCATAATGATATCACTCTGATAAACATATATGTGCTAAGTGTGTCATCATACTAGGACAACCATTTACCACATAATGGATCCACCATTATGCCAGGGCAACCTTATTTCAGTATGATGACTTCAAAACTAATCATATCTCTATAATAATTAGGGTTTGAGTGAAAAACCCTAATTAGTGGCATACATCAAAACATTAATTATCATATATGCATTCCTTAAATTATGCTAAGTGTATCAGCATTCAAGGGTTTAAAACCCTAATTTCGATACTACAACAAAAATGCATATCATATGTTTTAACTGTAATAAGGATGGCTCTGATACCACTGATGGGGTTTCAGGTGCACCGCAGCGGAAGTGTAATTTCAAAATGATGAAATTTGCACCGAAATCCCTTAGCCAAGATCTCCTTTTACTAATTAAAACATACATACTAACATTCAAACATAGATTGTTAGAATTAGAGTACCAACCTGCTATCGCTAATTCCAACAAAGTTGATGTTGAAGGGGCTGATTGAATTCACCAGGCGTCCAAGTGTCCGCCCTCCGATGGTGATCCACACAGAGCAGTGATCAAGACAACTCTATCTTCTTTTCAAAGGTTCCTTCTATTGAGTTCATCTTCCTAGAACTTAATTGCTTGGACTATGGCTTGAATTCCTCCACACAAAGGCTTGCTTTCCTTTCCTTGACTCCTTCTCCTCCTTCCACCAAGACCTTGGCCCTTTAGATACCCTTGTCTTGAAGAAAAAGACCTTGTCCTAAGAGGACATAGGCTTGTCTTAAGTTGGAGGAGAAATTAAGACAATGATGTCTTAATGTATGAAAGAAAGGAAGAAATCAGAACTTCTTTCTTTTCTTTACCGTCGGAGACTTTTACTTTTATCTTGTTCAGTAGCAGAGTTTCGACAGAGGTTTACTCTGTAGAGGAAACAATGCAAGAGCAAGAAAAAATAAAAGAGTCTTCAGGAGAGGAAGAAAGAAAAAGATTACATAATGTTCTGATTTTTCCCGACCCTTTAAATAGAAATCAGATAGGCGCCTACACACCTCTCCGTAATTTCTTTCTCACGCCCTTTCCAATTTCTCACGCCCCATCCTCCCATCTCATGGCCTTCCAGATTAAATCCCACGGCTCTTCTTAAAGGAAAAACCGCGGTGTTTTAAAAAGAAGGAAGTCGCGACTTTTCATCTCCGAAGAGATGTTACTTCGCGCGCCCGGGAGGAGTTAGTGCTTTCTTTCTTTCTCAAAATCCCATCAGCCGTTGGATTCTCATCCAAGGGGGGAGAGAAGGTGCGCTAATCACTTAAGAAGGAGGCCGCCCAAATAAAAACATCGGAGAATTTTATTTGGGGCGCGCCAAGAGTCCATGCGCCATGGACTCTTCCTTAAGGCGCGCCAAGAGTCCATATGCGCATGGACTCTTGGTGTTTGGCGTGAAAAACAAAAGGGGGCGGGTGGGGAGGCTAGCCAAGCTACATGGCTAGCCAATAGGGTTAGCCACATTCCCATTTTTCTTAATCAAGGTCTAATTAGGTCCAATTAGAACCCAATTTGAACCAATCCGGAACCCTAATTCGAATCCGATCCGAATAGAAGCTAGGGCTTGCAACACCTGCTAGAGTGTTATCTTGCGAAGACAATTTAATTCCAAATTAAATTCTTGATCAATCCTCTTAAGTGTGTGATCCATTGGGTTCCACATCTAGCCAGCAGTGGGTTCGAATACAAGTTGACCTAATTTGATTAGAACTCTTTCTAATCGATTTAGGTCAAACCGGGCTTACCCGAATCGATCAATTAGGATTCTTCCTAACATGTGATCTTTGAACTTGATCAACCCACAAGACAAGATTGACGTCTAGCAACGTGTCATGTCTACCCGGAAGATATGGAAATTCTGGTGAAATACCAAAATTACCCTTTAGTAGAGAGTTACCGTACAATTAAATCTTTCGATCAGCCTGCACCCAAAATATAACTATGGATATGGATATATGTCAAATCCAATATTATATTTGTTTCTAGCTCAATCTTATAATGATGATTCGATTATCTTGATATTAGAAACCATCTCTAATATCTTCACTTTGATCAAAGATTTCCTGAATCATCATGCGATTGTTGACTAGCTGGATGCAATCTCCTCTTACTAAGAGTGATCGATTCCTTGTTGACCTACTCATTACCTTCATATTCAATTCACCATTCCCAGTATCAATCCTGTGCATGTCTCAGTGTCATGATTAGGATTGAACCAAAGGATGGGTTCATGTACATAAGGTACTTATGGCAGTCTCAGGTCAAAAGATTACTTGTACCACTCCCACTATGAGAACCTTCTATTGACATGTAGCTAAGACTCCATTAGATGTTCTCAAGTTGGATCATATCAGTGAACTCATTCTCCAATGAGCACCCACATCCCAGTATTAGTGTCATACACAAGTGACTGTGAGAGCAGTCACCCTTTCCAGTATACCCGGGATGTGCTAGTCTTATCGGAAAACCCTGATCCCCTACTCAGGGTTCCTTTGACTAGGAATACTTTAGATTAAGGTTTTAAGATTTTAGGTCTCACTGGTATGATCTCATCATAACCCTAAAATCATAGCCCTAATCTATGGGGTTCATCATATAATAAACACAGCGTATGATGAAAAATAATGCCTTTATTTAGAAAATTATCAATTACAATGGTTTGGGAGATACAACAGAGATTGGTTTGTAGGGCATATCCCTTTCATACTTGATTCGTCGAGTTGAAGGATTTTCTTCACAGTTTTTCGAGGAGCCATTGTAGAGGAATCAAAGGATTTTAAGCTTTAGGGAATGATTTCTGCCAGAATGGTAAAGCTTCCGAGAGAAGTAGAGTGTGTTCAAAGTAAAGTGAGGGAGTGAAGTACTGAGAAAATATAGACCATACTTTCCTAAATAGCAATTTCCCATCTTTCGAGTCGGCTCACTCTGCCCTAAAAATATCCGAGTCGGCTCGACCAGAGCGAACTCAGAGCAAACAAAACACCGAGTCGGCTAAGCACAGACTTAGTCGGCTCGACCAAAGCAAGAGCAAGGTATTCAGATATTCGAGCCGGCTCGACCAGAGCAAGATTGCTCGAGTTAACTCAAACAAAAACTTTTCAAAAAAAATCAAATGGTCCAGAAGTTTAATTCAACTACATTAAGAAATTCAAGGAAAGTTGTTCAAAAATTATGAATAAATATAGGAGGCTTTCTAGATAATTTTTTCTTAGGTTTACTAAATTTAGAAAGGATTACATAGCTGTAATTCTCCTCTAAGCAACTCAAATCTATCCTGATTTAGTGGCTTGGTAAAGATATCAGCTAGTTGTTTTTCTGTAGGTATAAACTATAGTTCTATATCACCATTCAAAACATGGTCTCTAATAAAATGGTATCTAATCTCTATGTACTAAGTCCTAGAATACTGAATATGATTTTTAGATAAATTTATAGCACTTGTGTTATCACATTTGATAGGAATTTTGCATTGTGAAACACCAAAATTCTTAAGTTGTTGTTTAATCCATAACACTTGTGCACAACAACTTCCTGTAGCAACATACTCTGTCTCAGCAGTAGATAGTGCCACCAAGTTTTGTTTCTTGCAGTGCCATGAGATTAGATTCAACCCTAGAAATTGACAAGTACTGCTAGTGCTCTTTCTATCTATTTTATAACCAACATAATCAGCATCAGAGAATCCGATTAAATTTAAAGATGATTCTTTTGAAAACCAAAGACCAAGATTACTTATACCTTTCAAGTATTTTAATATCCTTTTAACAGCAAGCATATGTATTTCTTTGGAATTACATTGAAATCTAGCACATACACAAACACTATATAGGATATCTGGTCTACTTGCAGTTAAATATAATAAGGATCCGATCATACCTCGATATAGCTTTTGGTCAACGTTGGATCCACTTTCATCCTTATCCAATCTGCAGGATGGGCTCATGGGTGTATTCATTTGTTTGCTTGTCTCCATACCAAAATTTTTGATGATTTCTTTGGTATATTTAGATTGGTTGATGAAGATCCCTTCCTTTGTTTGTTTTACTTGAAGTCCAAGAAAGTAGTTTAGTTCACCCATTAGGCTCATTTCAAATTCTCCCTGCATTAACTTAGCAAATTCTTCACAAAGACATTCATTAGTTGCACCAAAGATGATATCATCAACATAGATTTGTACAACTAATATATCATTATTTTTCTTTTTAATAAAGAGAGTTTTATCAACATTTCTTCTTGAAAAACTATTTTCAATTAAAAAAGTGCTAAGTCTATCATACCAGGCTCTAGGGGCTTATTTCAAACCATATAAAGCTTTATTGAGTTTAAACACATGGTTTGGAAAAGCACGATTTTCAAAACCCGGTGGTTGTTCTACAAAAACTTGTTCGGCAATAAAACCATTTAAAAATGCACTTTTCATATCCATTTGAAAAAGTTTGAAATTCATGTAGCAAGCAAATACAAGAAGTAATCTAATGGCTTCTAATCTTGCTACAGGTGCATAAATTTCATCAAAATCTATACATTCTTCTTGACTATATCTCTTAGCCACTAATCTAGCTTTGTTGCTAATAACATTTCCTTGTTCATCTAATTTGTTCCTATAGACCCATTTGGTTCCTATAATTGGGTGGTCTTTAGGTCTATCAACTAATGTCCAAACCTTATTTCTTTCAAACTAGTTCAATTCTTTATGCATGGCCAACATCCAGTTTGGGTCATTTTTTGCTTCTTCTAAAGTATAAGGCTCTATTTGAGATACAAAGGCTAGGTAATCATGTGCAGTCCTATATGCAGACTTAGTCCTTATACCTTGAGAAGGATCACCAATAATTAATTCTTTAGGATGGGAAGTAGCGTACCTCCATTCAGTCGGTAGATCAGTATGATCCTTACCATTTCTTCTCCTTCCTCATTTGGTTTTTCTTGAATACTTAGTTCTTCCATCTCCTTTTGAATGGTACCTGCATCATTGTCAACACACTCATCTTTTCTAGATGGTGATGGATTAGTTTCATCAAATACAACATGCATTGACTCTTCAACAGTGAGAGTCCTTTTATTAAAAACCCTATATGCATTGCTATGTAGTGAATAACCAAGGAAAATGGCTTCATCAGATTTAGCATCAAATTTTTCTTGATTATCCTTATCATTATTAAGCACAAAGCATTTGCATCCACATACATGAAAATAATTTATATTGGATTTATTTTCATTCCAAAGCTCATAGGGGGTTTTCTTCAAGATAGGATGGATTAAAACATGGTTTAAAATATAACAAGCAGTGTTCACCGCTTCTGTCCAAAAATATCTTGGAAGATTACCTTCACACAACATTGTTCGGGCCATTTCTTCCAACGTCTTATTTTCTCTCTCTACAACACCATTTTGTTATGGTGTTCTAGGAGTGGAGAAGTTGTGATAAATGCCATTTTCATAATAGTAATCATCAAAAAATTGATTTTCAAATTCTATGCCGTGATCACTCCTAATTGAAATTATAGAAAGATTTTTCTAATTTGAAACCTTTTTGTGAAATTTTCTAAATACTTTGAAAGTTTCGTCTTTGTGCGCAATAAACAAAACCAATGTAAATCGAGAAAAATCATCTACAATCACGAGGGTATATTTCATACCTCCAAGGCTTGTGGTCCTAGTTGGTCCAAATAATTCCATGTGAAGTAGTTCTAAAGTTCTAGATGTTGAAATCAGATTTTTGGATTTAAAACTCCCACTAGTTTGTTTATCCATTTGGCATGCATCACAAACATGATTAAAATCTACTTTAAACTTAGGCATGCCTCTAACAAGATTTTTGAAAATTAACTTGTTAATGGTATGCATGCTAGCATGACCCAATCTTCTATGCCATAATAAGCAAGACTCCTTGGTCTTAGCATTCATTGTAACTAGACTGGAGCTACTTGACATGGCAAGATCATTTAGATCTACCACATAAATATTTTCTAGTCTGTGTTCAATGAATCTGCTGTTAGGATCAAGAAAGTTTGTTACTATACACATAGATGATTCAAAAATAACTTTGAAGCCTTTATCACATAATTGACTAATACTCAATAGATTGTGCTTCAACTTATCTACTAGTAATACATTTTCAATAAAAGTACAGGGGGTTATTTTGATCTTACCAATTCCAATTATTTTTCCCTTGCCATTGTCTCCAAATGTAACCATACCTCCTTCTTTCATTTCCAGGGTGATGAATTGATCCTTGTCACCCGTCATATGCCTTGAGCAGCCACTATTGAGATATCATTTTTTCTTTAATTTCTGGGCTGCAAGACATTCCTGCAACAAAATTAAAGAGTGCTTTTAGGTACCCAAGCTAACTTGGGTCCTTTCAGGTTAGCTGAGTTGGTTCCTTTTGGAACCCAAATCTTTCTTATATTATGGACATTTCTAATTGTATTGTAGTTAAAAGCTTTATGTCCTAATCTTTTGCAAGCAAAACATTTGATTCTAGAATTTTGAAATGATTTTATTTTTGAGATTCTAGATGCATGAAGTACAGAAATAGCAGGTCTTACATTAAAATTCTTAGGAACATATGAAGCAGGTTTTGAAATGGAAATAGAGTCTTTTGTAACAAAAGTTTTATAAGAAGTAAACTTGGGAACAAAGTCTTTTTGTTTCACAAAAGTAGTAGCTGAAATATAATTTGAATTGGAAGCATTAAAACCTATTCCATCTTTATTTCCAAAAATTCTTTGTTCTTTAAGAATTAACTCAAGCTTATTAAAGGATAAAGTTAATTTTTCAATGAGTGGCTTGAGTTTTTCTACCTCCTTCTTCAGCTCATTGTTTTCTTTTAGTAAAACTTTGTTTTTGTCATTCAATTCATTATTCTCATTTTTCAAATCATTGCATTTTTTAGAAAAGATGTGAAGTTCCTTTTCGATAAATTATTCTTTTCCAAAACTTCATTTTTTTCTTTGAGTAAAGAATCATTGATATGCTTTAATGATCTAATCTTTACTCCAGCCTTTTTAAATTCAGATAATAAATCATGGAATGCAGAATTTAATTCTCCAAAAGTAAATTCAATCTGAGTATCGGGGGAATGTACCTCATCCTCGAGACCCATTAGATATAGATTTGCTATTTTCGTGGTCTCTTTTTCTTCAGTTGAAGTGGAGTCTTCACTATCACTCCATGTGGCAACCATCGCTTTCTTTTTCTTCTTTCTGAGAGATTTCTTTAGTTGAGGACAGTCCGGATGAATATGCCCCGATTTCTTACATTCATAGCAGGTGGGGACTTGTTCTTTATCTTTATCTTTGTCCTTGTCCTTTTCTTTTGACTGTTATCCTCGTTTATGGAATTTTCTATTATACCTTCCTTCCTTTCTTCTTTCCCATAAACTTTTTGAATCTCCTCATGACCATTGTGATGTCTTTATCTTCAAGATCGCCTTCGGAGGAGGAGGAGTCACCTTCAGTTTCTTCATCATCTTTAGATTCTAATGTAGCCTTGAATGCAATCGTTTTCTTCTTTTTTTGATCATCATCCATTCTATGCTGCATGGCTAATTCGTGAGTGATGAGAGATCCTATTAATTCATCCATTGATAGAACATTCAAGTCTTTAGCTTGCTGGATAGCTGTGACTTTAGGATTCCATTTGTCAAGAAGTGATCTCAAGATTTTCTATACTAAGTCAGCATTTGAATATACCCTGCCAAGACTTTTCAAACCGTTAATAATATCTGTAAATCTAGTGTACATGGCAGAAATACTTTCATTAGGCTCTATCTTAAATAATTCATAATTGTGCACTAAAAGATTTATCTTTGAGTTTTTCACTTGTGAAGTTCCTTCATGCGTCACCTCAAGTTTATCCCAGATTTTCTTTGTTGAAGAGCAGATAAAAATTCTGTTAAACTCATTTGAGTCCAAAGCACAGTAAAGCATGCTCTTGGCTTTGGCATTCAATTTTCCTAATTTCATGTCATTTTCATCCCATTCCTCTTCAGGCTTAGGGACATCCACACCATCAATTTTAGTCATGGGAACATGTGGCCCTTTAAGAAAGACCTTCCACATTTGAAAATCAATGGCTTGAATATAGATTTTCATACATGCTTTCCAATAAGAATAATTTGTGCATGTGAAGAGTGGAGATCTATTGGTTGATTGGCCTTCGACCAAAGATGTACTCAAGGGATGAGCCATCGATCTTTACTCTAGTGTATTCAAAGACTCTGCTCTGATACCAGTTATTGCCTAGGTGGCTACCCAAGAGGGGGGTGAATTGGGACTTTAAGAAATTTAAGCAAGTAATGTGCAATTTCAAAATCCTTTGCAAGTGGTAGGTGCTGTGATAAAGTTATAGAATGTAGAAGCTAAACAAAATCAAGAGAGCACAATACAAACACACCAAATTTATAGTGGTTCGGAGCAACCCAGCTCCTATGTCCACTATCCAAGATACCACTTGGAATTTTCACTATATTCACACTCGAATACAATAGGATTGTTTTACAGGATCACAATCCAAAATCTCTACACTTTGGTTTTACGGGATCACCAAAGAAAATCCAACATCCTTTGGTTTTAAACAGGCTCACCAAAGAAACCCAACTTGGTTTTCACAGGATCACCAAGAACTTATTTGGTTTTTCAATCAGGCTCACCAATAACCCAACAATTCAAAGATTGAATTGAATATAAATGCAACAAGAAATGACAAACTTAAGTTGTCGGATAGTTACCGGTGCAGCTCATTAGAAGTCCACTTGAATGCACTTGAATAAGCTTTAATGGCTTCAGTGGCTTCTTCTCAAAGTTGCTTTAATCTTTAGATCATAGTTGGTGAAGACTTGAAGACTGACTTTAATGCTCTTATGCTCTTTTGCTGTTGGTTGGTAGAATATTCAATGGATGCCTCTTTTCTTTGAAGAACTCTCTTATTAATTGCTTCAAGGAAGTTCAAATCCTTCAAATTTAAAGTCTTCCATCATCCCAACCCAGTTCTAGCCATTATAGATCGTTAGGAAATGATTTTTGACCGTTGGAGCACTTTTGAGCATTCAAAAATAAATTCTTCAACTAGCCGTTAGATACCTGGAAGCGACATTCGAGTCGGCTCGGAGTCCTTCGAGTCGGCTCGGATCCTTCGATGGGTCGAGTCACCAAATCCATAATGTGGTCAGCTCTATGTCTTAGGATGCAAAACAACACTTTGGACGAGTTGGCTCTTTTCAGCTTGGATCGGCTCGAACTTGAATCTTAAACTTGAAGAGTCGGCTCTCTTCAGCTCGGGTTGGCTCTTCTTCTTAGGTTCAGAAAATCTTACTTTGGAAGAGTCGGCTCGAAGCAGTTCGGGTCGGCTCGCTTTTTTAGACGATCAGAATTAGGTCTGGCAGAGTCAACTTTTTTTGGTTCGAGTCGACTTGCCTGGTTGTTCTTAGAAAGCTTCAAAAAATGGACTCTGGAGGAGTCAGCTCGGACAGATTCCAGTTGACTCGAATTCCCTGGAGTCGGCTCGCTTTCCATCGAGTCGGCTCGGATTGCTGAGTTCCAGAATCCTTGCTGCATGCTAGTAAGCAGAGTCGGCTCTTCTTCTCTTGGGGTTGGCTCGAGTATCTTCTTAAGGATTTTTATAATTTGAACTTAAAGAAAACTCTCACTAACTCTTTTACAATTTCACACAAACCAACTCAAAAACAAAATCTAAGGCACACATGCTTATAGAAGTAATCCTTTGAGTTGAATTTTCTTAGCATTTTTTATTGGGTTCTTCTTTACAATAACACTTACAACACAACTCAAGCAAGAAAATATGAGAGTAGGAGTTGAAGTTTGAGCATGAAATTCACCCTACAAAAACTTGTCAAACACTTGAAGAGTTGTCAGAAATAAATGTACATGCTCCAATGTTTGGTTATCATCAAAATCACTTATGGGGTCAACAACAGTAATCAAAGAAGGAATGGAAGACTTGGCTGCTTCTAGAAGTGTACAAAAAGTTGAAGCCGAATTAAAGTCAATGAGTAGCTTTCTGTGAAAAATGATGGGGAAGATTGAACATATCCTACCTACTCTCAAGACTCCCTCTAGATCCTTTCCTAGTCACTCAGGCCATCCAAGACAACCTGCTCCACACATTAGGACACCTGGATCTCATGATATTCCATAATTCATTGATCTTATTACTTCTCTACCTCCTAGAATTCATATCCCTGGCCAAACTTCTTCAAAATCTAGCGTAGATATAGACAGTGACTAAGTGTATCACCTTTTTGTACTTTGTACTTAAACTTTTGGAATAGATTGAAGTACATCTTTTATCTCACAAATTCTTCAATTTCTCTATGAATTGAATGTTTGATTGATCTTACAATGATTAATTTCTTAATTAGAATTTCAAGATAAATATGAGAAAGTGAAATTATCTCAAATAATTTTAAATACATTCTCAATCTATTTTAAAATATGAACTTATTTCTTACTCTACCTTTTTGATTAACTGACAAAAAGGGGGAGAAAGTATTGCATGAAAAAGATAAAACGTCGATACTTCAAAGCTTCGATACAATTTGCTATATATTTACTCTGATACTTGAAATGAACATGTATTGATATTTTAAGCTCTGATGCTTTAAGTTCTAACTTATAATGTTTAAAGCCTGAATTGCAATTTTTACAAACTCTAATACATGATGACTCTGATACACAATGTTTTACACTTCAACATTTGTTAGCTTTATTGATCAAAGCTTTTGAGCTTTGAAATGTAAAATTGAATGAAGAGTTTGCCAAAACATGGAGTATTTTATTGAGGGGGAGATTATCTCTCTAAGCCCTAATTCTTCTCTCATTGTTTGGCACTAACTGAAGTCAATTTGCTCTAATTGATCATATACTCTTGCAAATATTATTAAACAAGCAATTGTAAAGTTTTATATTGATTTTTCATGCCCAGTGTTTTATCATCATCAAAAAGGAGGAGATTGTTGACCCCATAAGTGATTTTGATGATAACCAAACATTGGGGCATGTATATTTATTTCTAACAATTTTTCAAGTGTTTGACAAGTTTTTGTAGGATAAATAACATGTTCAAACTTCAAACTCCTACATTTCTATTTTCTTGGTTGAGTTGTATTGTAAATATTTTTGTAAAGAAGAACCCAAACAAAAAGCTAAGAAAAATCAATTAAAAGGGTTACTTCTGTGAGTGTATGTGTGCCATGAATTTTAGTTTGAGTTGGCTTGTGTGAAATTATAAAAGAGTTGGTCAGAGTTTCCTTTAAGTTCATTTATAAAAATCCTGAAAAAGATACTCGAGCCGACCCCAAGTGATGAAGAGCTGATTCTGCCTGCTGGCATGCAGCAAGGATTTTAGATCGCAGCAATCCAAGCCGACTCGATGGAAAGCGAGCCGACTCCAGTGAATCCGAGTCGATTGGAATCAATCCAAGCCGACTCCTCTAGTGTCCATTTTTTAAAGAATTCTGAGAATAGCCAGGCGAGCCGACCCGAATCAAAAAGAGCCGAATCTGCCAGACCTAATTCTGAAAGCCTAAGAAAGTGAGCCGACCCGAACTGCATCGACCCGACTCTTCTAGAGTAAGGTTTTTCGAACCTGGGAAGAAGAGACCGACCCAAGCTGAAAAGAGCCAACTCCTCGAGTTCAAGATTTTCAAGATTCAAGTTCGAGCCGACCTGAGCTATAAAGAGATGACTCGTCCAGAGTGATGTTTTGCATCCTAAGACAAAGAGTCAACTGCATTAAAGATTTGGCGACTCGATCGATCGACTCGAAGGATTTGAGCTGACTCGAAGGAATCCGAGCTGACTTGAATGATGCCTTCGGGCATCCAATGGCTAGTTCTACAATTTATTTTTGAATGCTAAAAAGTGCTCCAACGGTCAAAAATCATTCCCCAATGGTCTACAACGGCTATAACTACCTTGGGATGATGGAAGACTTTAAATTTGAAGGATTTGGACTTTCTTGAAGCAATTGATTAAGAGAGTTCTTTAAAGAAAAGAGAGCTTCATTGAATATCCAACTAACCAATAGCAAAAGAGCATAAGTGCATTCAAGTCAAGTTTTCAAATCTTCACCAATTCTAATATGAAACTTGAAACAACTTTGGAAAGAAGCCACTGAAGTAATTAAAGCTCATTCAAGTGCATTCAAGTGGACTTCCAACAAGTTGCACCGGCAACTATCCAACAAATTGAGTTTGTCATTCTTGTTGCATTTATTTTCAATTCAATCTTTGAATTGTTGGGTTATTGATGAGCCCGGTTGAAAAACCAAATAGGTTTTTGGTGAGCCTTATTAAAACCAAGGATTAGGTTCTTGGTGATCCTGTGAAAACCAAGTTGGGTTTCTTTGGTGAGCCTGTTAAAACCAAAGGGTGTTGGATTTTCTTTGGTGATCCTGTAAAACAAAAGTGTAGAGATTTTGGATTGTGATCCTGTAAAATAATCCTACTTTATTCGGGTGTGAATATAGTAAAAATCCTAAGTGGTATCTTGGGTAGTGGACGTAGGAGCTAGGTTGCTCTGAACCACTACAAATTTTTGTGTTTGTATTGTACCTTCCTGACTCTGTTTAGCTTCTGCATTTCATAATTTTATCATAGCACCTACCACTTGCAAAGGATTTTAAATCGTACATTACTTGCTTTAATTTTTCAAAAGACCCAATTCACTCCCCTCTTGGATAGCCACCTGGGTAACAACTGGTGTTGTACACATCCAGTTGATCCTGGGTCGGACCGGCCCCGGGCGTTCGACCGGCTGACCCCTCAAGGAAGGTCTGAAAGACCCACCGGAAGGCCGACCCAGGCTGAGCCAAGCGACTCTCTTCCACCAAAGGTACGGCTGACCCACCTGGGAACCTCAGAGAGCCATCATACGCTTCACCTGCGTGCACGTCGGCTTCCTGGAAATTCTTGTTGAACGCCCCGGTCGACCAGATGACCCTCTTCAGTTGAGGCCGACCTGCCGTTAAGGGAACCACTCGAAGGCTACAGAAGCCCTTCTCCAGCAAATTCTGACATTCTGTTGCAACCAACTCCATCGCATGGCCACGACTCTACACCACTAGGCCATCACCCTGATCCTCATGATGGCACCGCCAGGCCACAACCCTGCCACCATGCTGGCTCTCCTCTTAGGGGCAAATCAGGGTATTTCAGCCTGTTCCCTAACAAATTTTGGTACTATTTTGTGCCTATTTAAGGTGCCCAGGGGACCTCCTCTCGAGGTGAAGTGCTCTCTTCCCTCTCCACGCCACTCTTTCTCTTTTTTTTTTTCTCCATTCTGTTGCTGCAGATCCCCTGCTAACTTAAGCATTGGAGTGTCCCCCACCGGAGCACGTCCGACGCCTAGGGGACTTTGTGCAGGTCGACTGGGGAGAGCTCTCTAGCATGGCGAACCGAGCCAGGTCCAGGTGGAGGTGCAGCAACAAATTAGCACTAGAGGAAGGGGCCTGAACCTTCGTTCCTCTGCTCTAAAAGGAGAGATTAACTGAGGAAAGCTATCAATGGTGAGGGGAAGAACACGAAGTACCTCCGCCAGAGGAAGGCGTTCTCGCTACAGGTCTGAATGTTGCCCAGAAATGGAGCCCAAGAGGGGGGGTGAATTGGGTCTTTAAAAAATTTAACACAATAAAGTGAAGGTCTAGTGGTGCTTGTGAGCAATAATAAATTAGATGCAAGATGATAGCAATTAATTAAATAATACGAGAGGAAAAGAGCAATCACACACAAACACAAGGTTTATAGTGGTTCGATGCAAACCTAGCACCTACATCCACTCCCCAAGCCATTCTTGGGAATTCCACTATAATCCACACCAAATTACAGTTGACTTGTTTTTCACAAGGCTCACAAGTCAAAACCTAAGTTGGTTTTATCACCTAGGCTCACCAACAACCTTAAATACTTGTTTTGTCTTCGGACTCACAAGTTAACCCTAGTTGGTTTTAACACTTTGGCTCACAAACAAACCACAATAACCTTCTTTCAAGACACCCTTGAAAGCAAGGTCAAAGCACAATAAAACAGATATGAAATTTAAAGCTAAAACAAACTCTCTTCAAGAGTAGATTGGAATCTTTGAAGCCCAAAGGATGCTTTGACTTTACCTTCTTCAAGTTGCCTCCTTTTGGAATGTAGTAAAGTTGAGCTAGTAGGCTTTTTCAGTGGAATCAAGCTAGAAGAGGCTTTTGATTTGAAGTTTTGGAGAGAATATTGGCTTTTTGGCTTTTGAGAGGACTTGAATGCTCTTGAATAGACTTTTCTCTTGCTTTCTCTTCTTTTTCTTTTCTTCTCTTCACTGCTCTTCTTTTAAAATGAGGTTGGTGGAGATTAAATACACCAAAGACCTTCTAAAAATGGTTTGTGATCGTTGGAGCATTGGAAATTGCCGTTTGAAGTTTGAAAACCAATTTCTGCAAGCCAGAAAAATAGATCCGTTAGAGCTGTCAGGCTGCAAGTGTCGACACTTGGCTATCAGGTGTCGACACTTGGTTGTTAGGTGTCGACACTTGATTTCTGGGAGTCGACACTTGAACATTCAAGTGTCGACACTTGATGCACAGGTGTCGACACTTGACACAAAAATCCTCGAACCAACAAAGTTTTGTATTTTCAAAAATCTCAGGCCTTGAGTCGACACTTGGAACCTAATTGTCGACACTTGGTGTCAACACTTGAATATAGGTATCGACCCTTGGCGTGCCAAGGATTTTTGTCCATGCCAAATGCTGAAGTGTCGACACTTGACTGTCCAGGTGTCGACACTTGAGACTGAAAACATCCAGATTCAAGTGTAAAAGCCTCAAAATCAAAAATAAAGTTCATGAATGCATAAACACATAATAGTTAAGCAATTATAAGCCCTTTTTCAATGAAGAAAATGTCCGGATATGTGAGAATTGCTCTGTGCCATTGCGTGCCATACACCATAAATTTTTGGAATTTTGAGATGCTTTCTTCCTGAAAACTCACAACTTGAAATCCTCATTAGAATACAATATGTACTCAATGTTTTGTTATTCATCAAAATCACTGGGTGGAGCCAACAATCTCCCCCTTTTTGATGATGACAAAACCTTGAGAAAAAGAGACAATATAGTTCAACCTTTAACCATTTAATTTATATGCATGAATTTTAGTCACAGTAAAGGCAACAACTTTATAGATAGGAGGAAACAATCTCTCCCTTAATTAGATACTTCTTATTAAGGTAAACTTCAAAGATTCTTGCAAGGTGAAATCAATATAATCAATATAATGCACCTTTTTCTCAATAAAAATCAATATTCTTGTTCTTCATAAAATCAAATACTTGTTCTCAATAAAATTAAAATCATTACTTTTTCTTCCCCTTTTTGTCAATCATAAGAAAAGGGAATAACCTCCCCCTCACAATTAGCATGGATAAAAAAAGAGAGTAGAGAAACAAATATCAGAGTTGAAATTATGCTAATATCCAAGAATATCAGAGTTAAAATATATCATTATAAAGAGTATCAGAGCTAAAGAATGATAAACTGAAGCACAAAGTTTTCAAGATAACAGAGTTCTGATCAAAAACACATATATATATGAGATAAATTTTTAGTACAAAAGAGCTGAAACATATATATATAAATAGAGTCAATTAAGTATGAAACATACAAAATAAGATCTGAAACAGACATCTGTGAGGCTAATCCTCATCAGATGGAACATCAAGACTGAAAGGAGCACTAATCCTAGATATGGTGGCTAATGCCCTAGGAGGTGCTAAAGCTCTAAGACTCCTGGTATGGCCGGCAAGACCAAAAGCGGGTACAACCCTAGAAGATCTGGTAGAAGGAGGTGAAAGACGATCAGCTGGCTCAATAGGATCCGGTACGAAGTCAACCAGTGCAGTACAAGGAGCAGGTGTAGTAGGAGGATCTCAACTGACCACCTCATAAGCATCAGCTCCGCCTACACTGTCGCTGTCAGTGCCCACTACCTCAGTGGCTCGATCAACATCCTTATCACCGCCGTCAACAAAATCAGCATGGTCGCTCTGGTGATCGCCGCCATCATCATCATCATCATCATCAGATCGAGCAAGTGCAGGTGCAGCAGGAGGTATAAGTGATCTCAATAGACTCTCAATGCGTGTAAATCCCTCCTCCATGGATCTGCGAATCTCAGCATGCTCCGAGGTAGTCTGTGCTCAAAGAAGCTCGACCTCGCTACGCAGCTGAGTCACCTCACCTCTGATTTGTGTGAACTGTGCTCTGGCATGCTCCTCAAAGGATAATCCTGTCGATGGTGGTGGAGGAGCTGAAGCGTCAGGTGACAGGTGCTCTGCCTGTGTCGATGGCATATCTACTGGAGGAAGAACTGCTGGCTCAGATGGTCCAGCCTCAGCCTCTCGAATCTCATCCTCCTCATCTAGCTCCTGGCCAGACTCTCTCCGAACCCATCGACCTCCAACCATCCTGTAACCCATCCAGTGCAATGACCTCTCATCGTATATATCTGTGTGTAGTATCTCTTTGGGGATCTCCCTCTCCAATGATACTCCACAGGCTCTAAAAAGACAGGTCAGTGCCATCCCGTATGGCAAACAGTATCGGCGCTGAGTGGCAGCATCATGCATCTGTGATAGCATCAAGGCGGGTATATCAATCTGTCTCCTCTCGATCAGACTGGTCATCACCATCAGCTCTCTCTTGGTGATGAAATCGAATCTGCCAGTCTTCGGTAGAAGGATCCATGCAGTAATATGGTGCAACAGTCGCATCTCTAAAGATAACTGGTTCGCGGTAACTACTGAGATACTACGAACATCCTCTCGCTTAAGGATGCATCTGAAAGCCACCTCTCTATCATCAATAGAAAATGCACATACTCCTCTCCGGGGTATCTCCCATACTCGGCTCAGCAGCTCATCAGTCAAAGAAATCTGTGTATCCCTGACGGATGTCGTCCATAAAAGTCGTCGACAGTCCAGTGCACCATAGAACTCCCTCACCAGGTGAGGATAGTATCTCTCCTGCATGGTGCAGAAGGGTACTAGTCCTGCATCTGTGAGTATCTCCCTAATGCCAAAATGGTGCCTGTCGAAACACTGTAGATCAACTCTCCTCCCTGAAGCTACAGACTTCCCTGCCATCCTCTCTGCAGGGGGGAGCTCGGAGTGGTTGTACTGCTCTGCTGTGCAGGATCAAATCTGGCCTTCGACCTCCTCTCAGTACCCTGACTAGGCCTCGCCCTAACTGCAAGTCTCTTCCTAGGACCCATATCAGCCAACTAACCAAGAAGAATGAAGAAGGGTTTAGAACAAAGGACTGGCCATAGTTTGAGATTAGAGTTCTGATAGGTTTCGAAAACCAGAATCAATAAATTTTGATCAAATGACAAAACTTTTGAGCAAAATTTGTAGGAAAAATTTTTGTTAGGTGGAACACATTTGAATCCCAAAAAAAAATTATTTTTGTAAGGTCAAAAACCATGGGATTTGGGTTTTAATCACTTAGGGTTTTTGCAAATAGGCGAAAATATTGCAAATGTATTACTAAAAACCTTTCTAAATCATCAATAAATGGATTTAGTATGCTTAAATTAGATGAAAACCCAATTTATTTTGCCCAAAATTGATGAAACAGTGATTTTTGTGAAAAAGGGTTGAAAAATGCCCAAAAGATGAGGGAAATCCGAGAAAAACAAATCTAAAACATGATTCCCTCAAATGGAGTTTCAGAAATTCATTAAAACATGCAAAAATCCGGTTAGATTCAAGAAAAATATTTGGAAAATCCAAAACACGGTTGTTTGGTTCTAAAACAATAAAATTAAAAACATAGAAAAATAAAAACGAAATTAGAGAGGGAAAATACCTGATTTGTGAAGGATTGAGGAGTGAAAGGATGGATTTGGACAGGGGGGACCACTGTTCCAAGAAATCTGGGGGAAGAAAATTTTCAAAAACCCTTTGTTCGGTCCGTTTAAAAATAGTTCAGATTCTTAAGTGTCGACACTTCGGATTTGTCAAGTGTCGATACTTGGTCAGGAAGTGTCGACACTTGACACTTTCCAAGTGTCGACACTTGGCCAAAAATTCGAGAAAAATCAAAAAAAAGGAAAAATTTTAACAAATTTTTGGGGTTTTAAACAATAGGTTTTGAGCTTTAGGAATTAGGTAAAATGATACTAAGAGAGTCCTAGGAGAATGGATCAATGACACCTAACTCTCTTCTAATCAAACAGAACCTATCCTCACTCAAAGGCTTTGTAAACACATCAGCTAACTGATCATTAGTACAAACAAAATCAAGAATTACATTAGAGTTTTGTACATGATCTCTTATGAAATGATGCCTTATTTCAATGTGTTTACTTCTTGAATGTTGGACAGGATTTTTAGATAGGTTGATTGCACTAGTATTGTCACATCTTATGGGTGTCTTAGTTAGTTTAATGCCAAAATCTTCGAGTTGTTGTTTGATCCAGAGAATTTGAGCACAATAGCTCCCAGCTGCTATATATTCGGCTTCCGCCGTAGATAGAGCAACTGAGTTTTGTTTCTTGCTACTCCAGGAGATCAAATTTATTCCAAGAAACTGACAAGTTCCACTAGTACTTTTACGATCAAGTTTACACCCAGCAAAATCAGCATCAGAATAAGCAATTAAATCAAATGAAGAATCTCTAGAGTACCATAAACCAATTTCAATTGAGTCAGATAGATATCTAAGTATCCGTTTAACAGCCAAAAAATGAGACTCTTTAGGATTAGACTGATATCTAGCACACATACAGACACTAAACATGATATCTGGCCTACTGGCAGTAAGATATAATAATGAACCAATCATGCCATGATATAATTTTTGGTCTATTGACTTACCTGATTCATCCTTGTCAAGTCTACATGTGGAGCTCATAGGGGTACCTAATGGCTTAGTGTTCTCCATCCCAAACTTCTTGAGTATTTTTCTTGTGTATTTTGTTTGGTTGATGAAGATCCCCTCTTTGGTTTGCCTTATCTGGAGTCTGAGGAAGAAATTCAGTTCTCCCATCATGCTCATCTCGAACTCACCCTGCATTAGACTTGCAAAATCTTGACAAAGAGATTCATTAGTAGCACCAAATATTATATCATCAACATAGATTTGTACTACTAAGAGATCATCATTCTTCTTCTTTAAAAATAATGTTTTATCTACATTACCTCTAGTGAAATTGTTTTTCAGCAAAAAGGAGCTTAATCAATCATACCAAGCTCTTGGAGCTTATTTTAATCCATATAAAGCTTTATGAAGTTTATAAATATGATTTGGAAATTTAGAATTTTCAAAACCAGGGGGTTGTTCAACATAAACTTCTTCTTCAATTAATCCATTTAAGAAAACACTTTTAACATTCATCTGATACAGTTTAAAGTTCATGAAATAGGAAAAAGCCAACAATAGCCTAATTGCCTCAAGTCTAGCCACAAGAGCAAAGGTTTCATCAAAATCTATCCCTTCCTCCTAATTGTATCCTTTGGCAACTAATCTAGCTTTATTTCTAATTACTATTCCATTTTCATCAAGTTTATTTCGAAAAACCCATTTTGTGCCAATAATTGATGTGTTTGAAGGCCTATCTACCAGTGTCCAAACATTGTTTCTTTTAAATTGATTAAGTTCATCTTGCATAGCATTTATCCAATTACTATCACATTCAGCTTCCTCAATAGTTTTAGGTTCAATTTGAGACACAAAAGCTAAGTAATCACAAATATTTCTAAGAGATGATCGAGTACTTACACCTTTAGATGGATCACCTATAATTAGTTCTTTTGGGTGTCCATGAGCATACCTCCATTCTTTTGGTAAAGGATCAACAGTTGATGTATTTTCATCACCTTGCGCTTGATCTCCGTCAGTGTTTTGATCATCATTTTGTTCCTTGGTAAGTCCTTCATTGTTGTTTATTTCTTCAGTTTTCTTGTTACCTGATTCATCAAAAAGTACATCTTCTTTTCTTGAAGATTTTTGGTTAGTTTCATCAAATACTACATGAATGGATTCTTCAACAACAAGTGTCCTTCTGTTGAAGACCCTATATGCCTTACTAGATGGGAGTATCCTAGAAAGACTCCCTCATCTGATTTGGCATCAAATTTACTTAGATTATCTTTACCATTGTTTAAGATGAAACAACGGCATCCAAAAACATGAAAATAATGGATTGAAGGTTTTCTACCCTTCCAAAGCTCATAAGGGGTTTTCTTTAAAATCGGTCGAATTAAAACATGATTTAAAATATAGCATGCAGTATTTATGGCTTCCGCCCAAAAGTATCTAGATAAATCATTTTCACAAAGCATGGTGCATGCCATTTCTTCAAGAGTTCTATTTTTTCTTTCTACTACCCCATTTTGTTAAGGTATCCTAGGTGCAGAAAAATTATGATTAATTCTATTTTCAATACAGAATTTATTAAAATTGGCATTTTCAAATTCAATTCCATGATCACTTCTTAAAGAAATTACTGAAACACCTTTTTCATTTAAAACTCTTTTATGAAATCTTATAAATTCAGAAAACGTTTCATCTTTATGTGCTAAAAACATGACCCAGTAAAACGTGAGAAATCATCTACAATGACTAGACCAAACTTCTTACCTCCCAAACTAGATGTTCTAGTAGGCCCAAAGAGGTCCATATGAAGCAATTCCAAAGGTCTAGATGTAGAGATTACTCCTTTAGGTTTGAAAGAAGATTTTGTTTGTTTTCCAAGTTGACATGCACTGCAAATCTTATCTTTTTCAAAATTGAGTTTAGGCAAATCTTTTACTAAATTCTTTTTGCTAAGTTTTGAAATTAAATGCATGCTAGCATGTCCTCTACGATGCCAAAGCCAACTAGTTTCATCAATCTTGGCTTCCATTGCCACTAGACATTGACCTTTCTGAATAGGGAGATCATCAAGATCAACCATGTAAATATTGCCATGCTTATGACCGATGAACTTAATGCCATTGTCATCTAGACTAGAAAAAATGCACAAAGAAGATTCAAAAACAACTTTAAAATTTTTGTCACAAAATTGACTAATACTTAGCAAGTTATGTTTTAATCCATCAACATATAAAATATTATCAATATAAGAGGTAGGGGTGATATGGATTTTACCAATACCGATGATTTTGCCCTTTCCATTATCACCAAAGGTTACATTGCCACCATTTTGATATGTGAGTGATGAGAACTGCTCCACATCTCCTGTCATATGCCTTGAACAACCGCTATCAAGGTACCACATTCTTTTCTTGTTGGTTGCAAGGCATACCTGCAATAAAGATCAAGTGGAGACTTTAGGTACCCAAGCCATCTTGGGTCCTTTTTGGTTAGTGGCATTGGTTCCTTTTGGAACCCAAACTTTCTTAGTGTTCCTTAATTTTCTTTTGTTGCACATATAAGATTTATGTCCTTTAACACCACAAGTATACCATGTAATTGATGAAGATGCAGGCACAAAGAAATTTTTAAAGAGTTTCTATTTCTTATGAGTTATGAATCCTAATCCAGCTTTGTCAAACACTGCTCTTTGATGATTTAACAGTAAATTTAACTTTTCAGAACTGTAAGTAAATTTTTCAACAAAAGGCTTTAGTTTATCGATTTCCTCTTTATATCTTTTGTTTTCCATTAAAATTTCTTTACTTTGTCTTGACAATTTTTCATTTGAAAGTAAGTTACTTTTCTTTTCAAATATATTCTTTTCATCTTCAAGAGCCATAATCTTATCATTTAAATTTTTATTTTGTATTAGAAGGTGTTGCCGTTCTCGCCGCCGCGCCCGTGCCTCGGATCGGCCAATCCTTCCTGACCGCCTGGCGAGGGAGCCTCCCTTCCCGCGGAGAACCTGCAGCAAAGAGGTTAGAGGACCCTGGCCGGGGATCCCGGCGAGGGAGCTCCGACGGTCAAGTCAGTAGACGACGAGAAGGAATAGACTCTCCAGCCGGACCCTCTAAAGGGTTCCAGACTTAGAGAGTTAACTGGTGAAGGAAATGCTCTGGGGACCGGAATCTCGGCTGGGCCTCCTTGCCGAGCTCACACCCAGTGTTCCCCTCTCGGGATCTCCGGTTTCTCCCTCGGAGCAAGGCCTTGTGCCGGTGCTTCCTCCTTGTCCCCAGGCTAATTGGCTTACCTCGTCGTCCCCAGATTCTTCCTTCTTTATCCCCTTCCGTCGCGCATTTATGTTTTTCCGTCTCGGGAACCCCCCTCCCCCGTCCTCTTCTCTTTTCCCTTTTCGGTGAAGGGTGCCAGGCGGCTTTCCGACCTCGTCCGCCGGGCCCAGCATGGGAAAGGCAAGGACAGAAGAGAAGGAGGGGAGGGCGGCGCCGGCAGGGCGGCCGGTCAGGCCTCGGGCCAGGTGAGAGTGCTCTCTTCCCCAAGCGCGGGCGCCATCTATTTATGGGGCCTGTGTCGTCAGGGTTGCGTCTCTCGGCTGCGGGACCTGCCGGGCCGATGCTAGTGATGTTCCGCGTGCCGCCGCCCTCCGTACAGGATGCCGTCTAGGATTTGTACGGCCCGAGGGATGGCCTCGGGGCCTGTCTCTCTCTCCCCAGGGCCCTCGCCGTACGAGCGGTCTGACCTCGGCCGAGTTGGGCCCGTCTCTGGGGGGCTACTTGGCGAAGGACGAAGGATCAGCCGACCTCGGCTTAGGTGGACCCCTCCTGGGTGGACACCTGGCGAGGTGGCAGGAGGTCGCCTGGCTTCGGCCGAGGTGGGCCCGTCTCCGGGTGGCCACCTAGCGAAGGACGAAGGATCAGCCGACCTCGGCTTAGGGGGACCCCTCCTGGGCGGACACCTGGCGAGGTGGCAGGAGTTCGCCTGGCTTCGGCCGAGGTGGGCCCGTCTCCGGGTGGCCACCTGGCGAAGGACGAAGGATCAGCCGACCTCGGCTTAGGTGGACCCCTCCTGGGCGGACACCTGGCGAGGTGGTAGGAGTTCGCCTGGCTTCGGCCGAGGTGGGCCCGTCTCCGGGTGGCCACCTGGCTAAGGACGAAGGATCAGCCGACCTCGGCTTAGGTGGACCCCTCCCGGGTGGACACCTGGCGAGGCGGCAAGAGGTCGCCCGACCTTGGCCGACCTCACTTAAGCGGACCCCTCCGGGCCCGGGCGCCAATGAGGTGGTAGAGGAACTCCCAGCCGAGCTCGACCTCGGCGAGGGCGGTTTGCCTTAGGCAGTCGTCGTGTAGTGTATTCTTGCCGATCCTGGCTTTGAGGATGTGGCGCTGACTAGGCCGGGGAAACTTACACGTGGCTCGCTCGTATTCGACGATACCTGAGCCTGGCCACGTCACTGTCATGGCTGTAACAGTTGCCCCCCAGCCCGCCGTTCCATCGGGGCATCGTGGAACGGAACGTCGGGATTAAATGCGGACATGACGTGGAGAGGCGAAGATCTTGCATCATAATTGCCACGATCCTCGTCGTCGTGGCTCGATGCGGCTGAAGACCTATGGGGAGCCGCCATGCGTCGCCCACTTGCCCATAATCAATGCATCGCTTCGAGGCAGAGGCCGTTACTCTGCTAACGAGACGTCGGTGTCGGGCGTGCGCCCACGTGGCGACCATCCAGTGGCCTGAGGCGGAATGACGGGTACGGTCGCTGTCGGTTGAGTTTGAAATGGAGGGGACTTTCCAGAATGAGGCCTTTTTTCTTGCTTCGTGGGCGGTTTGCTGCAGGCTAACAACTCCTGTTGCTCGCGCTCGTCTGTGCATTTTCGGTGAGTGTCTCCTTCTTCTCTAGCCCCCCCCTCCTTCCTTCTCATTTCCTTTCCGATCTTCCTGTCCTTTTCTTTTCTATGGCGCGCCGTCGCCATGTCTCTTCCAACCCGGACGAGGCCGGTCCATCCCGGCCGAGGACTCCATCTTCTTCCTCCTCGGATGAGGAGGTGATTCCGGAGGAGGTCCGCCGGCGTTTGCAACCCGGGGGGATCACTATTGGCATCCCCAGGGGGATCCGGTCCCCTCCGGTTGCACCTGTCGTGCCCCTCCGTTCCCTTCCTGCTCTGCCATCTCTTCCTGCTCCACCTTCTCTGCCTTCTCTTCCTACCGGTCCCTCCGGTCATGCCTCCACCATGACCGAAGGCGATCTTTCTCTGCTCCGGGATGCCTATGGCATCCCGGGGTCTATTCGTCTGTTTGCTTCGCGGTCCGGGGAGCGCGTCACCATGAGTGGCCCCGGCCGAATAGCTTTCTACGAAGACTTCCTCCTTGGGGGTCTTCGGTTTCCTCTGCACCCTTTCTTTCTTTCCTTCCTCAGCCACTTTCGGCTCGTCCCGGCCCAGCTGGCTCCTAATGCCATTCGGGTCATCTTCTCCTTCATCGTTTTCTGCCACTTCCACGGGTTCGTTGCCCGTTTTTCTCTCTTCAGGGCCTTGTTCACCCTGAAGAAGTGCTCCACCGATGACGGCTGGTGGTACATTTCACCCCGACCCAGGTGTCTCCGGTTCGACCTCCCTTCCTCAGTCAAGGGCTGGAAGAGCCGGTTTTTCTTCGCCTCGGTCGACGATGTCGACTAGGCCTGGAGCGAACCGGACCGGTCCCCGAACCGAAATTCCCGAGTCGAGTCGGCGGACCAGGAGTCCTATACCCAGCTCCTGAGTGACGAGGTCCCGGCGCTCGAGGTTCTGCTTTCTGAGCAGAATCTTTTCGAGGCCGGTATCAGTCCCATCCGCGAGATCGGTGAGATTCGGCCCTTCATTGACCTCTGCCCCCCCCCCCCCTTTTCTTCATAACTGAGCCGGCTGACCTTCTGTCTCTTTGTCTTGCAGGGATGAAGTTTTCCTTGGAGAACCTCTTGGAGGGGGCGGCCCAGTGGGACGTCGTAGAGATAGACGAGCCCGCAGCGAAGAGGGCTCGCACGGAGACGAGCCGGGAGGTCATGGAGGCGACCGTGCCCGGCCCGATTGCCGTCATTTCCCCGCCCAGGCCACCTCAGGGCGGGGTCACTGATACTTCGGCCGCACAAACTGGCGGCGCCGCAGAGAGAGCTCCAGCGTCCACCGCTCCGCCCATCGCCGTGCCCGTCATTGCTGTCAGCTCGACAGCGCCGCCCGTGGCGATCGCCGGCCCGTCGGCTGCGGCTTCGGCTAAGGGGGCAGCTGCAGTAGGGGCCGGCCCGAAGGCTCCGGCGCCGGTGATCACCCACCGGGACTCGGTCATCCTCGACAGGGGGCTGGCAGAGAGGATGATAGAGTACGCTTCCACTGCCCGGGACCGCCGAGCTCGGGGTGGCCGGGATTACGCGGACGCGCTGCTCGGCATCCTTCCGCAGCTCTTCACGGTAAGCCCGAGCTTCTTCCTTTTCCTTTTTTCATGTCTCAAGACTTACCTGCCTTTGCTCTGACTTGTGCCGCTTTTGCCATTGCAGATCGGGAACGACATCCTCCTACTGAGGAATTTCCTCGTAGGGAACGCCAAGAGGGACTCCGAGCGGGAGCAGAAGCTCGGCAAGCTTGCGGCTGACGTCAAGGATCTAATGGAGAAGGGCGCCGAGCTGCGAGCTGACAAGCAAGCCCTCCAGTCCGACCTGGCACGTTCCGAGGAGCGGAACAAGGAGTTGGAGGCCTCCTTGTCGGAGGAGCGGACCTCCAACCAGCGCCGAGCTGAGGAGGAGGCGGCGGAGAAGGCCCGCCTGCAGGCCCATTCCCAATGGCTAGAGCGCCAGCTGGAGGAGGCCCGGCGAGATGCGACCGTGGCGAAAGACCGGAGCGCCTACGTCAACGGGCTCCTGGAGGCGGCCAAGCGGGAAGCGCAAGAGGCCGTTCCCAAATTCCGGGCTTCCGACGAGTATACGTCGGAGGTCCGGGAGGCTGCCGTGGACTCCTTCCTGAAGGGGTTCCGGATGTGCCGGGAGAAGGTGGGGGCCTTCTTCCCCCAGCTGGACCTGAGCGGAGTCATAGTCGGTGGCAGGAGGCCAGGAAGTGAGAGCAGGGCCTCCGGCATGGCCGAAGCGACACCTGTGGCACCGTCGACCAGCGATGCCACGGCCCCGGAACAGCCCCAGGAGCCGACCGCTGTAGAAGTCGAAGACACAGCACCCACGCCTCCGGCAGATGGCTCCGACCCCACATCCCGGTGATCTCGGCGCTGTCTTTCTTGTTTTATTTCTGTTGTTTTTGTTTTTTGGGGAGTCCCGGCCTGTCGGGGCTCCCAGCTTGTACCGACTACTATTGTTAATGAAGATCTAAGCTTATCGAAACCTTATTCATTGTTTCGTCTTACTTTTCTCTTCTTTTCTTTCTGAGATGTCGATCTGGAGTACTTGAAATAACTGCAGGCCTAGTCCTCCCATTGCTCAAATCAGAGGATGGGGCCTGCAGAGTCGTGTCGCAGCAGGGCAAGCCTTAGGCTGGCCCGACTTTGGGTCGCTTTCATGCTTGCGCAGACAACAGGGTTTCTGCACCGTCTTCCAGGCCGAAGCCCGGGACCTCCGGACGGAGCTCGGAGCCGCGGGCTTTCTCAAGCCTTGCGCGGCTGTCTGAGCTGTGCTCCGGGCTTGCGTGGGTGAACTGGGTTCGGCGCCATCTTCCAGGCCGAAGCCCAGGATCTTCCGGACTGAGCTCGATGCCGCAGGCTTTCTCAAGCCTTGCGCGGTTTGCTGAGCTGTGCTCCGGGCTTGCGTGGGCGAACTGGGTTCGGCGCCACCTTCCAGGCCGAAGCCCAGGATCTCCGGACTGAGCTCGATGCCGCAGGCTTTCTCAAGCCTTGCGCGGTTTGCTGAGCTGTGCTCCGGGCTTGCATGGGCGAACGGGGTTCGGCGCTACCTTCCAGGCCGAAGCCCAGGATCTCCGGACTGAGGTCGATGCCGCAGGCTTTCTCAAGCCTTGCGCGGTTTGCTGAGCTGTGCTCCGGGCTTGCATGGGCGAACTGGGTTCGGTGCCACCTTCCAGGCCGAAGCCCAGGATCTCCGGACTGAGCTCGATGCCGCAGGCTTTCTCAAGCCTTGCGCGGTTTGCTGAGCTGTGCTCCAGGCTTGCGTGGGCGAACTGGGTTTGGTGCCACCTTCCAGGCCGAAGCCCAGGATCTTCGGACTGAGCTCGATGCCGCAGGCCTTCTTGTTGAAGTTAGAAGGGAGTGTTTGAAGTGGGGAAGCTTTGTTACAGAAACTGGGAGCCTTACATCACTGGTAATACATTCTCAGGTTCGAGGAGTTCCATGTCCGGGGGAACCTGGCACCTCCCAATTATTCCAAGTAATATGCTCCATGAGGGAGGGCTTCTGCCACCCGATACGGGCCTTCCCAGTTGGGCGATAGCTTGCCGCATTCCCGGGGTTGGGATGCTTCGGCGCGCCGGAGGACCAAGTCTCCGGGACGAAAAACCTTAGGCCGCACCCGGGAGTTGTAATATCTGGCCACACGTTGCCGGTACGCCGCCATTCGGATTCGGGCCCTGTCCCTTGTTTCTTCGAGAAGGTCTAGGTTGAGCATCATCCTAGCCGGGTTTTCTGTCTCGTCGTATTGCTCCACGCGCAGCGTGGGTAGGCTGAGCTCGATCGGGATGACTGCCTCGGCTCCGAAGACGAGGTTGAACGGAGTTTCGTCGGTAGCCGTCCTTGGGGTGGTGTGGTATGCCCAAAGGATGCTGGGAAGTTCATCGGCCCACCTGCCCTTGGCCCGGTCCAGCCGCGTGCGGAGGCCCTGAAGAATGGTCCTGTTCGTGACTTCGGCCTCCCCGTTGGTCTGAGGGTGCGCCACCGAGGTAAAGCGATGCCTGATGCCGAGGTCGCTGCAGAATTCTTCGAATTCCCGGCAATCAAACTGGCGTCCGTTGTCGGTGACCACAGTGTGGGGGAGGCCGAAGCGGCAGACGATGGACTTCCAGAAGAACTTGGCGACGTTTGCTTCGGTGATCCTTGCAAAGGGTTCGGCCTCGACCCACTTCGTGAAGTAGTCGATAGCCACTATCAAGAACTTCCGCTGGCCCGATGCCGGCGGGAACGGGCCCAGGAGGTCCATCCCCCACTGGGCGAATGGCCAGGGGGCTGAGAGCTGAGAGATTGGGTTGGAGGGTTGCCGCTGCACCGTGGCGTGACGCTGGCACCGGTCGCATTTCTTCACAAAGTCGGCGGTGTCTTCCTTCATTGTTTCCCAGAAGTAGCCCTGACGGAGGGCCTTGTACGCCAATGCCCTGCCCCCCACGTGGTTCCCGCAGATGCCTTCGTGAATCTCCTGGAGCACGAGCTTGGCTTCTGTGGGTCCTACACACTTGAGGAGGGGGCAGGAGTAGGATCTTCGATACAACTGCCCGTCCATCAGGACAAACCGCACGGCCTTCTTCCTGATGAGGCGAGCCGCTTGTCGGTCCTCCGGCAGGGTGCCGCTGGCGATGTACGCAGCATACTTGTCCATCCAGCTGGGCTCCTGGCTGACCTGATGGACCTCCACCGGTGCTTCGAGGCTTGGGACCTCAAGGCGCTCCACATGAGCGCATCCCAGCATCGTGTCCGGCAGGGTCGCCAGCCGGGAGAGGGCGTCCGCACGGGCGTTCTCCCCGCGAGGGATGTGGAAGATGTTGAAGCGGCGGAATTTGGACGCGCCCGCCTTGACGAGCTCCAAGTACTTTGCCATTTGGGGGTCGTGCGCGATGTATTCCCCGGACACCTGCCCCACTACGAGCTGGGAGTCAGTGAAAGCTCTGAGGTCGGTCACGCCCAGCTCGCGGGAGACTCTCAGTCCGGTAAGAAGTGCCTCGTACTCCGCCTGGTTATTTGTTGCGGGAAATTGGAAACGGAGTGCGCACTCGGCGACGACCCCATCGCCATTGGCAAGGATGAGCCCAGCTCCGCTCCCACCGGAGTTCGAGGCTCCGTCCACATGGAGGATCCAGGCATCCTCTCCGGGCTCATCGGCGCCAACCTCCATCGGCTGGGCCGGGGGATCTCCCTCGGGTTCCTTGCCCAAGCCTGCACACTCGACCAAAAAATCGGTCAGCACCTGTGCCTTCATGGCCGACCTTGGCCTGTATGCAATGTCGAACTCGCTGAGTTTCAGTGCCCACTTGGCCAACCGTCCCGAAGTATCAGGTCGGCTGAGCACCGCTTTCAGTGGTGGTCCGTCAAGACGGCGATGGGGTGCGCTTAGAAATAGGGCTTGAGACGCTGGGCAGACACTATTAGCACAAAAACAAGTTTCTCGGGCTGGGAATACCTGAGCTCCGCGTCTCGGAGGAGTTTGCTGGTATAGTACACTGGCCGCTGGAGCCCCTGGTCGTCGGTTCGGACCAAGACAGAGCTGACGGCCTCCGGGGTAACCGCCAAGTAGAGGGTAATCTCTTCCCCCTCCTCGGGTCTGGACAGTAAAGGTGGCGATGCGAGCGTCTTCTTCAGCTCCTCGAAGGCCTGCTGACACTCCTCGGTCCAGGCAAAGCCATTCATCTTCCTCAGCACCTTGAAGAAAGGACGGCAACGGTCCGTCGACCTAGAAATAAAATGGCTGAGGGCCGCGACTCGGCCAGTCAGTCGTTGCACCTGCTTCTTGGAAGTGGGCTGCTCCATGTCCAGGATGGCCTGGACCTTCTCTGGGTTGGCCTCGATCCCTCTTTGAGTCACCATAAACCCTAGGAACTTACCGGCGGAGACGCCGAAAGTGCACTTCGCCGGGTTCAGCTTCATCTGATGGCGCCGGAGGTTGCCGAACGTCTCCGTCAAGTCAGCCACGTGGTCCGAATCAAGTTTGCTCATCACCAGCATGTCGTCTACGTACACCTGCATGTTGCAGCCTATCTGGTCTTTGAAGATTTTACTGACCAGACGTTGATACGTCGCGCCTGCATTCTTGATGCCGAAAGGCATCATCCTGTAGCAAAAAGTCCCGCGGTCAGTTATGAAGGCAGTGTGCTCTTCGTCCTCCGGGTTCATCCGGATCTGGTTGTATCCGGAGAAGGCGTCCATGAACGACAAGAGGCGATGCCCCGAGGTGGTGTCGACCAGTTGGTCGATCTTTGGGAGAGGGAAACTGTCCTTTGGGCAAGCTCGGTTGAGGTCGGTGTAGTCCACACAGATCCTCCACTTACCGCTACTCTTCTTTACCATGACCACGTTCGCTAGCCAGCTAGGGTACTGGACCTCTCGGACGAAACCGGCGGCGAGGAGCTTCTCTACTTCCTCGTTGATCGCCTTCTGCCTCTCCATGGCGAAGCTTCTCTTTTTCTGGCGGACCGGGCGGCAACTTGGGTCCACGTTCAGCCTGTGCATAATAACTTCGGGCGGGATGCCCGGCATGTCGGCTGCTGACCAGGCGAACACGTCAGAGTTGGCGCGGAGGAACTCCAGCAAGCGGGTTCGCTCTTCCTCGGGGAGCTGGGCCCCGACTTGCACCGTCTTCAGGGGATCTGAATCGAGGGGAAAAGTTAGCAGGCGCTCCACGGGCCCTCCCCTGGGTTCCTTCTCTCTCAGATCGAGGTCGTCGATATCATGGGCGAGCTCCGCGCCCCTGGCGCCTGGGACCGTCTGGAGGCAGAGCGGGACTGGCTGGATCGTCCCCTTCATCTCCCCGAGCCCGGAAGGCATGGGGAACTGCACCAACAGCCTCCTCCTGGAGATGGTGGCGTCGTCCAGCTGGTTGAGCCCGGGATGCCCGAGAATGGCGTTGTAAGGCGAAGGGAGCCTGACGACGGTGAATGTTATTAGAACGGTCACTTGCCGGGGCGGGGATCCGGCAGTGACCGGGAGAGTGATCTCCCCCTCGACCCCCACTGAGTCCCCCGTAAAACCTACCAGGGGGGTGTGCACTGGCTTTAGCTGTTCGGGGGACAAGTTCATCCGAGAGAATGCATCGTAAAAAAGTATGTCAGCCGAGCTTCCACTATCCACCATGATTCGATGTACAGGATGCTTCGCGATGGTCATCTCGACCACCACGGCATCGTTGTTTACATTATCATTAATTTCCCTCCCTTTGGGAGGGATTACATTCTCCGGGACTTCCCGGGCTCTCTTCATTGCTCGGCCGGACCCACGCGAGATCATGCCCACGGGCTTCTTTGTTGGGCGGTTGTCGATCGCAGGGACAGGCGGTAGGGCCGCGAGCGGCCGCCCTTGGGGGGGGGCCTCGCTCTTGACGAACTTCCTGAGGTAACCCCTGCTGATCAGCTCCTCGATCTCCCGCTTCAGATGGCGACACTCCTCCGTGTCATGCCCGTGTTCGCGGTGGAACTGGCAGTACTTTGATTTATCTCGGGCGGCTCTCGGGTTCTGAGGAGGAGGTCGGTGGAGGTAGCGCTCGCCCTCGATTTCCATGAGGATCTTCATTCGAGGTGCAAGGAGAGGGGTGTACCTCCGCTCGGGAGTGGCTTCGCCCCTCGGCTTTGGATTCGGGCGGAGGTCGGCAGATGGCCCGGGCCTCCGAGCTCCCGGGGTGTCCCTCGGGAGCGGCTTCTTTGGAGTCTTCCCGTCTAGCTCTCGACGGGTGCGGTCGGCCTCCTCCGCTCGGATGTACTTGTGGGCATGGAGGAGGAGCTCGGAATACGTCCTGGGTGGCTTCTTGTCCAGGGAATAGGTTAGGCGGGACGTCTTGAGTCCGCGCTTCAAGGCCAGCATGGCGACGGGCTCGTCCAAGCTGTAGATCTCCAGGGCTGCGGTCTTGAACCGGGTGATGTAGTCCCGGAGCAGCTCCTGGTCCTGCTGGCGGATGGAAAAGAGGCTGTCCACCTCTCTAGGCACCTTTCGACAAGCGTTGAAGTGCACCACAAACCTTCCTTCCAACTGATGGAAGGAGCAAATGGATCCGGGCTCGAGGCCGGTGAACCAGACTCGAGCGGCCTTCCGAAGGGTTGCCGGGAAGGCGATGCACAGAAGGGCGTCGGTGGCTCCCTGGACCCTCATGAGAGCCTTATAGCTCTCCAAATGATCCAGGGGGTCGGTGGTTCCGTCGTAGGGATCCACCTGCGGCATGCGAAACCGTTTCGGGATCGGTTCTACCTGGATTTCTTCAGAGAAAGGGGGGCGGGAGTCGTAGCCCGCTGGGTCTACCGACGAGTTCTGTAGGTCGGCGAACCGGCGGGCGAACTCCGCCAGCTTGCGCTCGTGCTCCTCCAGGCGCCTCTCGGCCTGGCGCCTGATGGCTTCATCGGTGGAGTCTTCCACCGAGGCTGCAGGTGAAGGGGGCGCCGATCGGTCTCGGCACGAGGTCTGGCCTCGGCGTCGCTTGTTGCGATGCACCGTTTCGGCCCCATCGGCCGGGGATCGACTCTCGTGATCCTCCGAACTGGAATAGTTTCTCTTTGCAGGAGCTTGGTGGCTCCCCCGGGGGTTGGAGATGGCCCTCGGGTGGGATGGCCTACCCTGGATTGAGCGCAGGCTCCCACGCTACCCCGCGGCTCGGGCCGCAGGGGTCCCTGGCTGCGGCTGAGTGGCTAGGGATCGTTGCTGATGCTGAAGCTGTCGGACCGCTGAGGTCAAGGTCTGCAGCTGCTGGACGATGGCTGCAAGGGATCCATCCACCGGGGCAGGCTGCTGTGGAAGAGGAGGGGGAGCCGGAAGCTCCCTTTCGGGGCTGTGGCCCCCTGGAGGGGAGTGGACATCCCCCACACGGCTGGTGGACGCCTCACGACCGTGAGTGACCACCATTGCTGGAGAGCATGACACCTGCAGAAAGCTGGTTCCCACTAGGGGTTAGTGTCCTGCCCCCCTACCTGGCATGCCAATCTGTTGCCGTTCTCGCCGCCGTGCCCGTGCCTCAGATCGGCCGATCCTTCCTGACCGCCTGGCGAGGGAGCCTCCCTTCCCGCGGAGAACCTGCAACAAAGGGGTTAGAGGACCCTGGCCGGGGATCCCGGCGAGGGAGCTCCGACGGTCAAGTCAGTAGACGACGAGAAGGAACAGACTCTCCACCCGGACCCTCTAAAGGGTTCCAGACTTAGAGAGTTAACTGGTGAAGGAAATGCTCTGGGGACCGGAATCTCGGCTGGGCCTCCTTGCCGAGCTCACACCCAGTGTTCCCCTCTCGGGATCTCCGGTTTCTCCCTCGGAGCAAGGCCTTGTGCCGGTGCTTCCTCCTTGTCCCCAGGCTAATTGGCTTACCTCGTCGTCCCCAGATTCTTCCTTCTTTATCCCCTTCCGTCGCGCATTTGTCTTTTTCCGTCTTGGGAACCCCCCTCCCCCGTCCTCTTCTCTTTTCCCTTTTCGATGAAGGGTGCCAGGCGGCTTTCCGACCTCGTCCGCCGGGCCCAGCATGGGAAAGGCAAGGACAGAAGAGAAGGAGGGGAGGGCGGCGCCGGCAGGGCGGCCGGTCAGGCCTCGGGCCAGGTGAGAGTGCTCTCTTCCCCAAGCGCGGGCGCCATCTATTTATGGGGCCTGTGTCGTCAGGGTTGTGTCTCTCGGCTGCGGGACCTGCCGGGCCGATGCTAGTGATGTTCCGCGTGCCGCCGCCCTCCGTACAGGACGCCGTCTGGGATTTGTACGGCCCGAGGGATGGCCTCGGGGCCCGTCTCTCTCTCCCCAAGGCCCTCGCCGTACGAGCGGTCTGACCTCGGCCGAGTTGGGCCCGTCTCTAGGGGGCTACCTGGCGAAGGACGAAGGATCAGCCGACCTCGGCTTAGGTGGACCCCTCCTGGGTGGACACCTGGCGAGGTGGCAGGAGGTCGCTTGGCTTCGGCCGAGGTGGGCCCGTCTCCGGGTGGCCACCTGGTGAAGGACGAAGGATCAGCCGACCTCGGCTTAGGGGGACCCCTCCTGGGCGAACACCTGGCGAGGTGGCAGGAGTTCGCCTGGCTTCAGCCGAGGTGGGCCCGTCTCCGGGTGGCCACCTGGCGAAGGACGAAGGATCAGCCGACCTCGGCTTAGGTGGACCCCTCCTGGGCGGACACCTGGCGAGGTGGCAAGAGTTCGCCTGGCTTCGGCCGAGGTGGGCCCGTCTCCGGGTGGCCACCTGGCGAAGGACGAAGGATCAGCCGACCTCGGCTTAGGTGGACCCCTCCCGGGTGGACACCTGGCGAGGCGGCAAGAGGTCGCCCGACCTTGGCCGACCTCACTTAAGCGGACCCCTCCGGGCCCGGGCGCCAATGAGGTGGTAGAGGAACTCCGAGCCGAGCTCGACCTCGGCGAGGGCGGTTTGCCTTAGGCAGTCGTCGTGTAGTGTAGTCTTGCCGATCCTGGCTTTGAGGATGTGGCGCTGACTAGGCCGGGGAAACTTACACGTGGCTCGCTCGTATTCGACGATACCTGAGCCTGGCCACGTCACTGTCACGGCTGTAACAGAAGGTATTCATTTTCATTTGAAAGATTGTTATTTGTTTTAGCTAGCTCCAGATTTTGCTTCTTTAAGTCTTTATGTTTTGACTTTAATTTTTGAAATTCTATGACTAGTTCATCAAAAATCTCATGAAGCTCATCAAAAGATATTTCATTTTTGATTTCAGAGCATACCTCTTCTTGATCGGCCATTAGACAGAAATTTGCTACTTCCTGTTGTTCTTCCTCAGAGCTAGAGTCTTCACTTTCACTCCAGGTTGCCATCATGGCCTACTTTCTTAGCTTTCTTCTGCTTTTCTTTAGTAAGGGGCAGTCTACCTTGAAATGCCCTGGCTTCTTGCACTCAAAACATGTGGGCTGCTCCTCCTTCTTTTCCTTATCTTTTTCTTTACTCGGCTCACCTTTCAGAGGTTTCTTTTGTAATTGAATTTCTTTTTCCTCATAAACCTTCTGAATTTCCTTGCTAACATAGCTGTTTCATCTTCTTCGTCATCCTCTTCAGAGTCTTTGCTCGAGTCTTCTCTGGCAGTAGATTTGAATGCTATTGTCTTTTTCTTTTTATCCACCTCTCCGTTCTTCTGTTTGAGGGATAGTTCATAAGTCATCAAGGAACCCAACAGTTGTTCCAGCGGGAGAGTGTTGATATCTTTTGCTTCTTCGATTGCAGTGACCTTTGCATCCCATGAAGCTGGTAGAGACCTGAGAAGTTTATTCACAAGTTCACCGTTAGAAATTATTTTTCCTAAACTTCTCATGCCATTCACAATGTTTGTGAACCTAGTATACATCTCACTGATAGACTCAATAGGTTCCATTTTAAACATTTCATATATGTGAATTAGCATGTTAACCTTGGTGGTCTTCACTTGGTGTGTACCCTCATGGGTAACCTCAAGTGTATCCCAAATCTCCTTTACGGAGAGATAGTTTGATATTCTATTAAACTCACTAGGATCAAGAGAACAAAATAAAAGGTTCATTGCCTTAGCATTAAGCTCAATTTGCTTAATGTCATTCTCATCCCAATCATCTTCCATTTTAGGGGTGAGATGCCATTAATCATCATTGTAGGCTGATGAGGACCTTTTACTATTGTTCTCCACAAATTATAATCAAGAGCTTGTATAAATATGCGCATGCGTGCCTTCCAGTATGTGTAATTTGTGTCATTAAAAAGTGGGGGTCGGTTTGAAGCTTGACCTTCAACAATACCCATGCCTATTGGGGCTGCCATGATCTTTTACTCAAGATCCTTGGACCTACAAGAGAGTACCGGTGCTCTGATACCACTTGTTGCTCATAAATGGAGCCCAAGAGAGGGGAGTGAATTGGGTCTTTAAAAAATTTAACATAATAAAGTGAAGGTCTAGTGGTGCTTGTGAGCAATAATAAATTAGATGCAAGATGATAGCAATTAATTAAAGAATACGAGAGGAAAAGAGCAATCACACACAAACACAAGGTTTATAGTGGTTCGGTGCAAACCTAGCACCTACATCCACTCCCCAAGCCACCCTTGGGAATTTCACTATAATCCACACCAAATTATAGTTGACTTGTTTTTCACAAGGCTCACAAGTCAAAACCTAAGTTGGTTTTATCACCTAGGCTCACCAACAACCTTAAATACTTGTTTTGTCTTCGGGCTCTTAAGTTAACCCTAGTTGGTTTTAACACTTTGGCTCACCAACAAACCATAATAACCTTTTTTCAAGACACCCTTGAAAGCAAGGTCAAAGCACAATAAAATAGATATGAAATTTAAAGCTACAAAAAACTCTCTTCAAGAGTAGATTGGAATCTTTGAAGCCCAAAGGATGCTTTGACTTCACTCTTCTTCAAGTTGCCTCCTTTTGGAATGTAGTAAAGTTGAGCTAGTAGGCTTTTTCAGTGGAATCAAGCTAGAAGAGGCTTTTGATTTGAAGTTTTGGAAAGAATATTGGCTTTTTGGCTTTTGAGTGGACTTGAATGCTCTTGAATAGACTTTTCTCTTGCTTTCTCTTCTTTTTCTTTTCTTCTCTTCACTTCTCTTCTTTTAAAATGAGGTTGGTGGAGATTAAATACACCAAAAACCTTCTAAAAATGGTTTGTGACCGTTGGAGCATTGGAAATAGCCGTTTGAAGCTTGAAAACCAATTTCTGCAAGCCAGAAAAATAGATCCGTTAGAGCTGTCAGGCTGCAAGTGTCGACATTTGGCTATCAGGTGTCGACACTTGGCTGTCAGGTGTCGACACTTGATTGCTGGGAGTCGACACTTGAACATTCAAGTGTCGACACTTGATGCACAGGTGTCGACACTTGACACAAAAATCCTCGAACCAACAAAGTTCTGTATTTTCAAAAATCTCAGGCCTTGAGTCGACACTTGGAACCTAAGTGTCGACACTTGGTGTCGACACTTGAATATAGGTGTCGACACTTGGCATGCCAAGGATTTTTGTCCATGCCAAATGCTGAAGTGTCGACACTTGACTGTCCAGGAGTCGATACTTGAGACTGAAAACATCCAGATTCAAGTGTAAAAGCCTCGAAATCAAAAATAAAGTTCATGAATGCATAAACACATAATAGTTAAGCAATTATAAGCCCTTTTTCAATGAAGAGAATGTCCGGATATGTGAGAATTGCTCCATGCCATTGCATGCCATACACCATAAGTTTTTTGAATTTTGAGGTGCTTTCTTCCTGAAAACTCACAACTTGAAATCCTCATTAGAATACAATATGTACTCAATGTTTTGTTATTCATCAAAATCACTGGGTGGAGCCAACACTGAAGCACCTCATGGGGAAGATGACACAGCCGCTGCCACCGAGCCCACCATCACTCTAGGGCTGTAAACATTCCAGATGCTGGTGAACTGCATCGAGATACTCACCTCGATGGTCTAGCATTTCCAGGAAGCGGCTGACGACAGGCGATAGCCACCCGCGGCATCCTGCATTGATCACCAGCCAGCTACCGGGCGGAGTTAGCAGCTGGAAGAGCCCCTACCTCCTTCCCACATCGCTTCGAAGCCCCAAAGGTCCTTGGGGGCTTGTGCTAGCGGGAAGAGAGCGAGGTCAGCTTCCCCCTCTTTCGCTGACTCCATCCCCATTGTCGGTCGGCTCCCTACTGAGGATCCACATGACTATGGCAGCAAAATCATGTGCATGGAAGAGCCAATGGCAGAAATCATTGAGTGCTAGAAGGCCGAGGGGGGATAGGCGTATGACACCCGCCCACCTTTTTTCGCGGAGATCTTGGGAGAGCCTATCCCCTAAAATTTTAAAATTCCTCAGGTGGATCCCTATGATGGTACCACCGATCCACTGGATCATCTGGGTGCTTACAAGGCCCACATAATGGTACAGGGTACCTCCGACACCCTTCATTACATCGCCTTCCCAGCAACCCTGAAGAAGGCTGTGCAGATGTGGTTTATAGCTATCCGACCAGGTACGATCCGATCTTTTTCTTAACTTGAAACCCTTTTTCTTTCTCATTTCAGGACATGCAGTCAGGCCCCGAAGAACACTGACTGCCTCTTCCTTATACTCTAGAAAGAGGGGGAGACCCTCTGGGACTACATGGCCTGCTTCAACTCAATGGCCATGGAAGTCCCAGACTTGAATGAGGCGGTAGCGATGTCGGCCTTCAAGAGAGGCCTCCGATCATCCAGGCTCACATTTTCCCTGGATAAGAAGTTCCCGAAGGACTATACCGAGCTATTGGCTAGGGCACACAAGTATGCCCTAGCAGAGGAGCAGGCGGTGAGTCGGTGCCAAGTGGAAGGGAGACCAACCCCCAAGAAGCGGAGCGATAAATCTCCTACAAGCCGACCCCCTGGCGATGACAGCCGACCCACTTGCCGCCGAAGCCCCAAGCCGAGGGACTTCAAAAAGTTCTAGACCTATGCACCCCTCTCCCTTCCATGGGAGAAAATCCTCATGGAGATTGAGAACGAAGCTTACTTCCAAAGGCCTCGACTGATGAGGGGCCCTCCTGCCACCAGAAATAAGAATAAGTACTACCGGTTCCATAGGGACAATGGGCACGACACTGAAGAGTGCCTCCAACTAAAGGACGCCATCGAAGACCTTATTAAAAGAGGGTACCTGAGTAAGTATGTCCGACCCCGCCAGGATCGGGTTGAGACCTCAACTGTCAGAGATCCTCTGGAAGAGGCTGAGCTCCCTAATTAGCATCCAACAGGTGGAGGCATTGGCATGCTGCACCGGCAGTTCGAAGGGGGCCAAGACATCGCAAAGAGGCCCAGGGGCTCCGGTGTAATCAGTTTTTCTGATGAAGACCTCTTGGAACCTCATCTCCCAGGAGATGACCCTGTTGTTGTGTCAACAATTATTGCCAGCTATGATGTAAAGTGTGTCCTCTTTGATAATGAAAGCTGTGTAGAGGTTTTGTTGTACGATGCCTTTATTCAAATGAACTAGTCTAAATCAAGGCTGCGGGAATCCCTGATGCCGCTCATCAGCTTTGGGGAAAACTCCGTCGGGGTAGAAGGAGAAATCACCTTACCCGTGACCCTCGGGACGGAACCTTACCAGCGAACTTTCCCCATTAATTTTATGGTTGTCCACATGACCTCAGCGTTTAATGCCATCTTAGGTTGACCGGATCTTAACAGGTTCCATGCCATTGTATCCACTTACCATTTGCTGGCACGATTCCTGACTCGTAATGGGGTCGAGCAAATAAGGGGAGACTGCAGGATGGCTAGCAATGTCTAGCCATACATGACAGGCAGTTGGATGGGCACCCCACGTTGAAGCAATTTGACCCCCGAGATGAAACCGATGACCACAGTCAGCCCGTTGAGAAGATTATGTTGGTTCCCCTCAAGGAGGACGACCCTACTAAAGTACTTCAAATTGGGAGTACGCTAATTGAAGAAGCCTGACAGGAGCTGGTTGGTTTCTTGAGAAGCGATGCTAATATCTTTGCTTGGTCGGCTTCCGACATGCCAGGCATCCCGTTGAATGTCATCACTCACCAAATTAAGGTGGATCCAACGTATAGACCCATCCGACAGAAGAAGAGGAGCTTTACCGCCGAAAGGCAGAAGGCCATCGACAAAGAGGTGAAGAAGCTCTTTGACGCCTGCTTCATCAGGGAGTCCTATTACCCAGAGTGGCTGGCCAATGTTGTCATGGTAAAGAAGGCTAGTAAGAAGTGGAGGATCTGTGTGGATTACACGGACCTCAACAAGGCTTGCCCGAAGGATAGCTTTTCCATGCTGAAAGCTGATCAACTGGTGGATGATACAGCCGGCCACCAGGTCTTGAGCTTTATGGATGCCTTCTCTAGGTACAACCAAATCAGGATGCACCCCGAAGACAGTTTTTGTCACAGACAAGGGGCTGTATTATTACAGGATGATGCCCTTTGGCTTGAAGAATGCGGGTGCCACTTTCTAGTGGCTGATCAACCAAGTCTTTCAAGGGAAACTCGGACAGAAAATGGAGGCCTACGTCGATGATATGATTGTTAAGAGCCTCCGCAAGGCCAACCACATCAAGGACTTATAGGAATCCTTTGACGCACTAAGACGTTATCGGATGAAGCTAAATCCTGCTAAGTGCATATTTGGGGTGACCTCCGAGAAATTTCTTGGTTTTCTCATCACTCAAAGGGAGATTGAGGTCAACCCTGAGAAGATCTAGGCTATTATGGGCATGGCACACCCAACCAGCAAAAAGCATGTATAAGAGCTCACGGGCCGCATCGCCTCTCTTAATCGTTTCATCTCTCAGTTGGCTGAGAAGTCTCTACCATTCTTCAAGACCTTGCACTGGTTAGACCACTTCCAGTGGACCGACGAGTGTCGGTCAGCCTTCGAAGCCTTGAAGAAATATCTGAAGAACCCCCCGCTCCTAGCTAAACCGGCGGAGGGAGAAGTGTTGTCTCTATACTTGTCGGCCTCCGACGGGGCCGTTAGCGCCATCCTTGTGCGGGTGGGGGATGATGGCCAATAGAAACCTATCTATTACATCAGCAAGGTCCTCCATGATGCCGAGATAAGGTACCCTAAAGTCCAAAAATTGGTCTATTCATTGGTCATAGCTGCGAAATGCCTCCGGCCCTCCTTCCAGGCGCACCCAATCGTTGTGCTGACTAACCAGCCCCTCAAGGTGATTCTCCAAAGCCCTGACATTCCGGGCAGTTCGCCATGTGGGCTATCAAGCTGGGCGAGTTTGACATCTCCTTCTAGTCCCGATCGGCCTTAAAGGCTCAGGTAATTGCTGATTTTATTGGAGAATGCACCTGGGGGCCAGAGGCAACTCCTTCGGCAGCTGAAGTGCTTGTGACTGATCCAGCGGAAGGAATCGAGCCCGCTAGGACTCTCCATATGGATGGAGCATCCAACCTCGCAGGATGTGGGGCAAGCCTGATCTTAACCGACCCCGATGGACAATGTCTGGAGTATGCCCTACACTTTACATTTCAGGTATCGAACAACCAGGCAGAATATGAAGCCCTACTTGCGGGGCTGAGGATAGCTAGTGAGTTAGGCATTGGTAGGATCCAAGCCTTCTCTGACTCCCAGTTGATAATCAATCAAGTGAAGGGCGAGTTCGAAGCAAGGGACCCTATTTTGGCTAAGTATTTGGATAAGGTACGGGGCCTTGTATCTCGACTTAAATATTTCGAGATTCTCCATATACCATGGCTGCAGAACGCCTGGGCAGATTCTCTGTCATGGTTAGCCACAGCCGCAGTTAGTACCTCCGAACGGACCTATGTAGAGCATCTGCAACGCCCAAGCATCATTGAGGAGCTGATTGAGATCCATCAAGTTGAACAGGAGGCATCATGGATGGACTTGATTCATACATTCCTGGTTCAAGGGATCCTTTCGGATGACCCGGTCGAAGCTAGGCATATATGCTCGACAGCTTCTAAGTACGTCATCCTCGACGGGACTCTCTACAAACGGTCATTTTTGTAACTGTTGCTGAAGTTCTTGGGGCCGGTCGATGCAGACTATGCGCTCAGGGAGGTACATGAAGGCATCTACGACGACCACCTTGGAGGAAGATCCCTAGCCTATAAGATTATCCGTCAAGAATATTATTGGCCCATAATTCAAAAGGATGCGTCAGACTTCGTGTGAAGGTGTGACGCGTGCCAAAGGTACTCCAGTATCTAAAGGAGGCTGGCCAGCCAGCTGACCCCACTTTCGGTGCCTTAGCCATTTGCCAAGTGGGGTATGGACATCCTGGGACCCTTCCCCCCAGCGTCCGGCCAATGGAAACTCCTCCTCATGGCCATTGATTTCTTCACCAAATGGGTGGAGGCTGAAGCATTAGCACAAATAACGAAGGCCAAGGTGGAGAACTTCGTTTGGAACTACATCATCTTCCGGTTCAACATCCCATGGACGATCATTACTGATAATGGAAGACAATTTGACAACTCAAGGTTCCTGGATTTTTGCCAGCAATACCACATTTCCCATCGGCTTACCTCGGTCGGCCACCCTCAGTCCAACGGAGAGGCTGAAGTCACTAACCGAACAATCCTGCATGGACTGAAGACCTGGTTGAATGAAGCCAAAGTGCTTTGGATGGAAGAGCTTCATTCAGTACTGTGGGCATACCGAACAACCACCAGGGCAGTGACTGGGGAAACTCCATTCAACTTGACCTATAGGAGTGAGGCAGTCATCCTCGTAGAAATCTCCTTGCAATCACTACGGGTCGATCATCTCACTGAGCCGACCAATTCAGAGCAGCGGAGGGCTGACCTGGACTTGCTAGAAGAAACCAAGCTCAGGACAAGCTTGAAGATGGCGACTTACTGATAGAAGATAGCTAAATATTAAAATTCGCACGTCAGGGCACGAACCTTTCAAGTTGGAGATCTGGCCTTGCGAAGGATGAAGATCTCGAGGCTGACCGAGCAAGGAAAGCTCTCCCCTAATTGGGAGGGCCCCTATCAGGTCATCGAAGTGATCCGGGCCGGAACCTACCAGCTCGAGCATCTGGACGGACGACAGATAGCGTGCCCGTGGAATGTAGATAACCTTCACAAGTATTATCAATAAACTCTACTGTTTCTTCCATCAAGACTCTAAAAGTTTGACCCCGGTCGGCAGAGGCTCTAGGGCAGCCTACTCCGAAAGTTCAATCCCGGTCAGTAGAGGCTCTAGGGCAGCCTACTCCGAAAGTTCAATCCCGGTCAGCAGAGGCTCTAGGGTAGCCCACTCCAAAAGTTCGACCCCGGTCGGTAGAGGCTCTAAGGTAGCCCACTCCAAAAGTCCGACTTCGGTCAGCAAAGGCTCTAGGATAGCCCACTCCAAAAGTTCGATCTCGGTCGGCAGAGGCTCTAGGGCAGCCCACCCCAAAAGTCTGACTCCGGTCAGCAATCATCTCGAGACAACCTACGCAGGGTCATGTGGGGAACAAGCTGCAACTTGGGCTAACCTACGGACTGGGGCTTGGAATGAATTTCTAAGTACTAGGCCCGGACTAAGCTATCGCCCCCAGTTATCCTACCGGCTTCAAGCTCGAATAAGCTGACTGAAAATACTTAAGAATTTTCCTAAGCAGTTCAAGTTCGAGTTATGCTAATGTCCATCGACCATTTCAAAAAGGGCTTATAATCCTGAAAAGCTGACCAAAAATACTTAGAAGAATTTTTAAAGGGGAAAACAACTCTTGCATGCTAGTGTGCACAAAGGTAACAAAAGTGTTTCTTTTTATTAATACTAAAAATGGACCCTTACAAAGAAGGTGGGTCAGGCCTTTACAAACCCCTTCGGTCCGACCCGCAGAAGATGCATCGGGGGCCTCAACTTTGACCCCATCCACTACAAAAGAAAGATTTGCTGGGACTGCGGCAACTGGAGGTTCAATTGGGCTGGCCACCGCCTCCGTGTCAGCTGGAACTGGGGCTTCGGCCATGGCCTCTTCCACCTCGCCTGCCGCTTGGGGCTCTGGTTGAGGCTCTTCCTCCTCCGTCGGATCATTCAACTCAGCACTCGACAAATCGAGCTCTAGGAAGAGCAAAGCCACCTTCTTCAGGCAGTCGTCATAGCCCTCCCGGTAGAAGTCCGACATTGGCTCCTCCATATCTTCGATGAAACCAGGGGAGGCCTTGTATGCCCAATGGCTTCTCGAACCTGTCTTGCAGCTAGCTCCTTAGCTTCCTCAAGCTGGGTCGCCAACTGTGCTTCCACCACCCATTCGGCTTGGCCCCACTTGTCGGCCTTTGAGAATCGTTCCCCCTCTTCTTGGAGCCGACAGGCAAAAGAATTCATCTTTGCCTTTCTCTTCTTCAGTCTAGCCTCCCAGTCAGCTAGCTGATTTTGGGCCTCCTTCAACGTCCCCTTCGACGACTCGACCTCTGCTCGGGCAGCCAATAGCCTCTCTTCGGACGACCTCAAGGATGCCTCCATGGTTGCTCAGCTGCCTCCAGCTCCTGCACTTTCATGGCGCAAGTGACCCAGTCATCCCGACACATCCGGATGCTCAATCATCTCGACACATCCGGATGCTTGGCCAAGTGGGCGTTGAAGCTCAGAGAATTCAACATCACATACCGACTGAGGTCATCTCAGAAAGCCCAGGTGTTGGCCGACTTCCTGGTCGAGTGCGCAGAACTGGCCGAGGAGCCAGAGCAGACCACCCCGGAGTGTCAAGTGGAGCCCGAGGTTGGGGAGGAGTCTTGGGTCCTCCACATGGGCGGCGCATCCAATGCGGGCGGGAGCGGAGTAGGCCTCATCCTCGCCAACAGTGATGGGATCGTGGCTGAGTGTGCACTCCATTTCTAATTCGCAGCGACCAACAACCAGGTGGAGTACGAGGAACTCCTTGCTGGACTGAGAGTCTCCCGTGAGCTGGGTGTACCCAACCTGAAGGTCTTGACCAACTCCCAGTTGATAGCCGGATAGGTCTTAGGAGAGTATGAGGCCCGAGATCCCCAAAAGATGAAGTACCTGGAACGAGTCCATTCGAGCATGACAGATTTTTGGTGCTTCAGCATCTCCCACATCCCTCGTGGAGAGAATGCTCGTGCCGATGCCTTGCAAAGGCTGGCGACCTTGCTGGACTCATCACTGGGGCACGCCTACATCGAGTACCTGGAAAGTCCAAGCTATGAAGCTCCTGGAGAAGTCCAGCAGGTCACCCCGGAGCCCAGCTAGATGGATCAATACATCAGACACATCACCGACGACACCCTACCAGGAGATCGAATGGAGGCTGGCTTCGTCAAGAAGAAGGCCGCGTGATTTGTTCTGATGGACGGTCAGCTCTATCGCATGTCCTACGCTTATCCACTCCCGAAGTGCTGAGATCCGCAGAGGCGGCCTTCGTGCTCCAAGAAATACATGAGAGCCTCTGCGGGAACCATGTCTGGGGTAGGATGCTTGTGTACAAGGCCCTCTATCAGGGGTATTACTGGGAAACTATGAGGACGGATGCGGTCGACTTCGTAAAGAAGTGAGACCGCTGCCAACGCCACACCCACGTACAGCATCAACCGTCGATGCCACTCTCCCAACTCTTCACACCCTGGCCATTCGCCCAGTGGGAGATGGACATCCTTGGTCCTTTCACTCCTACATCCGGATAATGCAAGTTCCTGATAGTGGCTATCGATTACTTCACCAAAGGGTGGAGGCAGAGCCGCTAGCATGGATTACCGAAGCCAAGGTCCGCCAGTTCTTTTGGAGGTCAATCATCTACCGGTTCGGACTCCCCCACAACATCATAACCGATAATGGACATGTTGGCTATTTTCCAGTGCACCCACGGGCCCTGCCCTGATGGCTGCTGAGGTGGCCAGTAGTTTTCAGGAGTGTCGACTCGTATGGCCAGGTCGATACTACCCCTGGTGCGGCCGTTGTAATTAGAGAGTGTGACGAGCCATGCCGTCGCTGGAGTCGGTACCAGGCTTGCCGAGTCTGGCTCTGGTGCGAAGCCCCTCAGGCCCACCACCCTACTTATGGGTGGGTTCTGGTCCATCTTAAGTGAGTAGATTCCCAGCCTTCCATCAGGCGCATGCCTTTTGGTGTGGTGTTTAGGGGCTATGATCCTACAAGTGGTATCAGAGCGAGGTTGCGGCTTCGAGCCTTGATAGCCCCCCGGGTGTCGCTGGGGGGGGGATTGTTGGCTATTTTCTAGTGCACTCGCGGGCCATGCCCTGGTGGCTGCTAAGGTGGCCAGTAGTCTTCGGGAGTGTCGACTCATATGGGCGTGTCGACACTGCCCCTGGTGTGGCTATTGTAATTGGAGAGTGTGATGAGCCATCCTGTCACTGGAGTCGGTACCCAGCTTGCCGAGTCCGGCTCTGGTGCGAAGCCCCTCAGGCCCGCCACCCTCCTTATGGGTGGGTTCTGGTCCACCTTAAGTGAGTAGATTCCCAGCCTTCCATCAGGCACGTGCCTTTTGGTGTGGTGGTTAGGGGCTACGATCCTACAGGACGATCATTCGACAACCGAGAGTTCGAAGAATTCTGCGCCGACCTCGGCATTCAACATTGCTTCACCTCGGTGGCTCACTCCCAGACCAACGGAGAGGCCAAGGTGACCAACTGAACAATCCTCCAGGGACTCTGGATTAGGCTAGACTGGTGCGGGCACCAGACTCAGAAGAAGACTTCAGGGCTCCATCTGGATCTCTGATTGACCTTGCCTGAAGAATTAGGGTTTTCTGGTTTTGTAATAAGGGTTGACCTGATCAACTCAATTTTGAGTCTGTAATTTTGTCATTTCAATTTTTGTTGGGTCATGTTGACTCAGTCCAAGTCCAAGGCCCAAGTAGGTGTCATTCCCTTTGCCATAGGGCACCACATTTTCCAGCTACAAGTGGGTGCCACACTCCCTGCCACATCTCCATCCAATGTACCTTGGTCCCCATGCCTCAAGTAAGCAGGTTCTTTTTTCTTGCACCACTTGGGAGAGAAATCTATCAAGATACCTCAATCCAAGGAGGAGCCAACTTCTTTCCAGATAAACCCAAGCCAGGATGGCAAGAATTTTTCTTGAAGAGAGGATCAAGGAGGTGCCCCACAATGTTCCATAAAAATCCAAGTTATAAAAGGGAAGAGAGCATGTCTTGGGAAGAAAATCAAGGAGGCACCCAAAAGTTTCCAAAAGTGCCAAAGCCATGAAAGGAAGAAGCCTAAACTTGTGGAGCAAGACTAGGAGGTGTCCAAAAGAGCCAAACCATGAAGGGAAAATCCTTGATTCATGGAGAGATACTAGGAGACACCCCCATAACCTACCATTTGAAGCTGATTTTCAAGTTTTCTTGGAGTTTTTGGGCTGCCCACTCATGGAAGGAGTCTTGGGAAGAGAATTTGATGCCTAAAGTGTGGGTTAGTCCTATTAGTCCCACATAGGAAATGTATAAAATTTTATTTCTTTGTTATGTCTATATATTCAACTCTATGTAACTCTTGAATTTAATGATGAATGAAATCAATTTCTGTGTGAGCAACTTTGTATTTCTCTCTTCCGCACTTGTATTCAGGTGTTGAGCTCCATGAGGAAGTAAATCCGGGTTCCCTAGGAACCTTGAGGAGGTGTGAGATCTCCAACCCCAAAACCCTACCAAAACCCTAGGTTAGCCACTTCAATTCCAAACCCTAGCTGCCATCATCTTCTTCATTCCACCAATCATCCAAACCCTAATCTACCTCATCATCTCTGGCCCCTCTCTTCCAAGTAGAGGCCGACCACCAGCATCCAGGTCCAGATCGACTACTTCGAATACAGAGCAAATCCCATATGAAGTCAGATCAGCATCCAAGAGAATCAGGATTTCAGCAACATCAATTTTTCAAGTTCTTCTTATCTGGTAAATCCTTTCTTTGAGTATCTGGTTCCTTAACTTGTTCTTCTTCTTTCCCAGATCCTGAGTTCAGGAGAAGACAACTCTGCCAAAGGACCAGTATTGGAGTATCCATTGCGAAGATATCCGAATCCGAGGATCCAACAATCTACTTGAGAGAGTCCTTCCACCAAACTCTGTGAAGATCACTGCCTGGTACATAACCCTTTCCTTCTCTTTAGTTCTGTCCTGTTGAAAGTTCAGAGCGAAACCCTAGGTCTGGGAGTTTCTCAACTCCCAGCGATCCTTTACTTCTGAACTACTCTGATAATCTAGTTTCTTTGAATTGTGCTTTCAATTATTATATAGTTTCTTTCAATTTAGTTTAACTTTCATTTGAGTCAAAGCCGACTTTTGAAAATATAAAAAAAAAAAGGAATTAGTCTTAATTTACTTCCGCATCGCATCATCTCTTTTGTTCTGCATCATGGACCATGCCAAGGGCAGGTGGGTGAAAGAACTCCCTAGAGTTCTTTGGGCCTACCATACAATACCTAGGATGGCAACGAATGAGACACACTTCAGCCTCGTCTTTGGCACGAAAGCCATTATCCCTGTCGAACTTGGTGTGCCCACACTATGGGTGAAACAGTATGATGAAGCAGAAAATCTGGCACGCCTTCTTCTCAACTTGGACTTCCTCAAGGAAACCAGAGACAAGGCTCGACTCCGGATGGCGGCCTACCAGCAACGCGTAGCTCGATACTACAACGCGTGGGTGAGGCCAAAGATTTTTCGCCCAGGTGACCTAGTGTTGCATCGAGCTGAAGCCTTGCAACTCCGTGAGTGCGGTAAGCTTTCACCAAACTGGGAGGGCCCCTATAAGGTGGTCGAGTCTCTTCCCCATAGAGCCTACTACTTAGCGGAGCTGGATGGCACCAAATTCCCGTGGACTTGGAATGCCAACAATTTGAGAATGTATCATCAGTAATGTAAAGTCCCTCTCCATTAATGATAAAGATTCTTCTTGTGCAAGTCTCTCTTCCCCTGCAGGAATATTGCTGCCCGACCCCAGGTCTAGCGAGCCAAGCCCGGAAACTCCTGAGCCCGGCACTCCAAGTCAAGAAACTCTTGAAGCCCAACACTCTATGCCCAAAAACTCCTGAAGCTTGGCACACCAAGCCCGGAAACTCTTGAAGCCCGACACTCCAAGCCCGGAAACTCTTGAAGCCTAGCACTCTAAGCCCGGAAACTCCTGAAGCCTGGCACTCTAAGCCTGAAAACTTAGTGCGGGCACCAAACTCAGAAGAAGACTTCAGGGCTCCATCTGGATCTCTGATTGACCTTGCCCGAAGAATTAGGGTTTTTTGGTTTTGTAATAAGGGTTGACTTGGTCAACTCAATTTTAGTTTAAGTCTGTATTTCCCTGTAATTTAAATTTTGTTGAGTCATGTTGACTCAGTACAAGTCCTAGTAGTGGTCTAGGTCTTCTCCAGGGTGCCACATTTTCTCCCAGGCCAAAGCAAGTGGGCGCCACACTCCCAGCCACACGCCAGAGTCCAGGGGGTGCCACATCTCCATCCAGTGTACTTTGGTCCCCACACTACAAGAAAGCATGTCCCTTCTTTCATGCGCCACTTAAGGAGAAATCAATTTAGGATCCTCAATCCAAGGAGGCACCCAAAATATTTCCATAAGAGCCAAGCTATGAAAAGAAAGGAGCAAAGCTTGGGGAGTAAGACTAGGAGGCGCCCAAATATTTCCAGATAAAACCAGGCATGGAAGGAAAAAAGATTTTCTTGAAGAGCAAGGCTAGGAGGCGCCACCTACTTACCATTTGGAGCCATCAATCAACACTTATGGAAGCTCTTGGCCGGCCATATGAGAAGAAATTGATTCTACAAACCTAATTTGAGGATCCATCCTATTAGTCCCACATGGGAAGATGTAAAACCCTGACCTCTTGTAAAGGCCTATAAAATAAACCCCTCTTGTAAGTTTTAAAGGACACTGATGAATGAATTCAAATTTTGTGTGAGCAACTTGTGTTTCTCTCTTTCGCACTTGTATTCAGGTGTTGAGCTCCATGAGGGAGTAAATCCGGGTTCCCTAGGAACCTTGAGGAGGTGTGAGATCTCCAACCCCAAAACCCTAGGTTAGCCACTTCAATTCCAAACCCTAGCCGCCCATCATCTTCTTCACTCCACCAAACCCTAACCTACCCCATCTTCTCACGGCCCCTCACTCCAAGTAGAGGCCGACCACCAGTATCCAGGTCCAGTTCGGCTACTTTGAATACAGAGTAAATCCCAGAGGAAGTCAGATCAGCATCCAGGAGAATCAGGATTTCAGCAACATCAACTTTCAAGTTCTTCTATCTGGTAAATCCTTCCTTGAGTGTCTGGTTCCATAACTTGTTCTTCTTCTTTCCCGGATCTTGAGTTCAGGAGAAGTTAACTCTGCCAAAGGGCCAGTATTGGAGGATCCACTGCGAAGATATCCGAATCCGGGGATCCAACAATCTGCTCAAGAGAGTCCTTCCACTAAACTCTGTGAAGATCACTGTCTGGTCTATAACCCTTCTCTTCTCTTTACTTCTGTCCTGTTGAAAGTTCAGAGCGAAACCCTAGGTCTGGGAGTTTCTCAACCCCCAGTGATCCTTTACTTCTGAACTACTCTGATAATCTAGTTTCTTTAAATTGCGCTTTCAATTATTATATAGTTTCTTTCAATTTAGTTTAACTTTCCTTTGAGTCAAAGCCAACTTCTGAAAATATTAAAAAAAAAAAAGTCTTAATTTACTTCCGCATCGCATCATCTCTCTTTCATTCTGCATCATTTTGGTATCAGAGCCCTGTCTAGGGTTTCTGACTTGCTTGCATGTTTTGAGTGTCTCTCTTTTTTACTTTGTCTGCTCGAAGTAGACTCCCCAGGATGTCTGGTCCTAGGAACGAAGCGAGGTGCAAGCCTCCTCTTCCCATTCCACGGGGTGTTCCTAGGGCGTGTAGGGGATCCGCTGGGTTACAACTTCGTAGCAGGAATTGTAAACGGGGGAAGCATTCTGTTTTCAGTCTATAACTACTTTTTTGCAAGAATTGTTTCTCATTACAGGTAACTCCAAATTATGTGATTTTTATTTTGCTAGAACCAGTATAATTGAAACTATTTTACATAATTTTACTGTAATTTATTGGTTTCTTTGAAGTTTCTGAGAGTTAAATTATAGCAATTCTATTTCTGTATTTCTGTAATTCAATTTTTGAGTGATCATCTCCTAATTCATCTTAAGGGCAATTGAGCATCTAAGATAAGGGGAGGAGTTGATAACCTCTCCTTAGCCCAAAACCACCACCCATTCATTCGATCCTAAGCCTAATTTTAAAATTTATTAGACTTAATTTGCCCTAGTGGGCTAGGGACACCAACTGGTCGGGTCTAGGCTAGTGTTGAGTCAGTTTGTCTAGTTACTCTGTGTGTGCTTTATACTCAGTATCTAGAATGGTGGTTCAGGGACTACGTCCCGAAGGGCTTGTGTGCTGGTCCGCCTACCTGGCCAATCTCTGATTGGTGTCTAGGATTGGCATTTAGGGACCTAACACTCCCCTTACACCTGCCTAGCTGAGTCCCGAGTTACTACAGGCTAGCTTGCCACTCTGGTTAGGCATCTAGTTTGGGCTCTAGGTCTAGTTAGCCCGTAGTCGTTTCAGTTGAGTCTCATTTGGTGTGTTTGCTTGCATCATCATGTCTACCCGAAATGGAATACCCTACCAACCTGGTCAAACCCAACCTGATTTAGAGGCCATGGTTAGAGCTCTTACTGAAAGTATGAACAAATTGAGTCAGGATATGACTGCTACTGTTGCCCAGTTTAAAGAACAAGTCCATGAGGATCTTACCCAGCTTAGGGATCGAGTCCAAGTACTTGAGGAACCTAGGCATCAGAATTGGACTCCTGACCCAGATTTTAATGTGCCTCAACCTCACCCACACCAGGAGCCTAGAAGACCTTTATACAGAGATCCTGAACCTAATCATAGGAGGCCTGATCCAGAGCCTGAAGATAGAGATGATAGGTTCATTCGGAACATCAAATTAGATGCACCCACTTTTGATGGTAGCTTAAACCCTAAGGTGTATTCTGATTGGGAGGGTGAGATGGACCAGTACTTTGAGTGGTATGCCATGTCTGAGGAAAGGAAGTTCAAGTTTGCTAAGATGAAATTAGTACGTCAGGCTAGGTTATACTGGGAAAACATTGAGCTAACCACTAGAAGACGAAATGTTGAGCCCATAACCACTTGGCAGGGTATAAAAGAGAAGCTTAGAGATAAGTACCTACCCATTTCATACCAGCAGAATCTGTTAGACCAATGGCAGACCTTGAAACAAGGGAACCAATCTGTCTCAGACTACATAACCACCTTTGATGAATACCTGATGAGATGTGATGTGAGTGAAGCCCATGAGGTCACTTTATCTAGGTTTAGGGCTGGACTTAGGGAAGACATTAAGAGGGAGTTGTTTCTGAGAGAGGTTACTGACCTAGACCAAGCCTATCAGATTGCACTGAACTCTGAGAAGTTTCAGAGAGGACCTATGCCTTCTAGGGTTAGTGCCCCAATCCTAAGAAATGGACCTAGCCAAGTTATCCCTAGCAAACCTAGTCAGGGTATTCCCACCCCTAAGCCCATGGACGAAGGTAAGGCACCTGACACCCAGAGAACCCCTAGTATCACCTGTTTTAAGTGCCAGAAACCCGGTCATATCTCCAGCCAGTGCACAGCCATAGCCTGTTTTAAGTGCCATAAGATAGGTCATGTTTCTAGCCAGTGCCCTCATAGATCCCTTTACATAGAAGAGGGAGAGGAAGAGAATTCCAGGTCCAATGAAGAATTTGAAGAAGAAGTTTATGAGGCCGGAATGAATTTGGTTGATGAGTATGAAAGAGAGGAGGAATCCACAGAGTCTGACCAGTTAGGGGTTGTGAGATGCATCCTGTCCCAGAGTAGAGTTCAGGAGGATTGGCACAGGACTAACATCCTACAGACTTTCCTTAAACTAGAGGATAAGGTATGTAAGATCATCATAGATAGTGGGAGCTGTGTGAATGCCATTTTTGCTAGCACTGTCAAAATGTTAGGCTTAACCCCAGTCCCCCACCCCAACCCCTATAAGGTTTCTTGGGTAGACTCTACCTCTATACCCATCCAGTCTAGATGTCAGGTCCAAATCCAAATGCAATCCTATCAAGAGAAGATTTGGTGTGATGTCTTGCCCATGGGGGTGAGCAGTATAATTCTTGGGAGACCTTGGTTATATGATCATGATGCCACCCTCTTAGAAAAATTCAATACCTGTGTCTTTAGTTTTAATGGGAAAAAAATCACAATCCATTCTGTCCCTCCTAAGGACAAGGTAGCTAAAGGACCCAATAAGGTCAGAGAGATGAAGACTGGAGTGAACCTAATTAGTGCTAAGGATCTAGAATAAGAAATTCATAGTGGTTCACCCATTTGGATGTTGACTGCTAAGGAACTTAGGACTCCTACACCCTCAGAGCCTCCTCAGGAAGTTAGACCTTTGTTAAAAGAATTTGAGGATGTTTTTCCCAAGGATCTGCCAGACCACCTTCCACCTCTTAGGGATATCCAGCATTCCATAGATTTAATCCCAGGAGCTACTTTATCCAACTTGACCCATTATAGGATGAATCCATCTGAACATAAGGAACTGCAAAAGCAGGTTGGAGAATTGTTGAGGAAAGGGTTCATTAGAGAGAGTCTTAGCCCTTGTGCAGTCCCTGCACTTCTAACCCCAAAGAATGATGGCACATGGAGGATGTGTGTTGATAGTCGTGCCATCAACAAAATCATAATCAAGTATAGGTTCCCCATCCCTAGACTAGATGACATGCTAGATATGATGGCCGGTGCAATGATTTTTTCCAAAATTGATCTCAAGAGCGGCTATCATCAGGTTAGGATTATACCAGGGAATGAGTGGAAAACCGCTTTCAAAACTAAGGATGGTCTCTACGAATGGGTTGTTATGCCTTTTGGGTTATCCAATGCCCCTAGTACTTTCATGAGGATTATGACCCAGGTGCTTAGAGCTTTCATAGAGAAGTTTGTAGTGGTCTATTTTGATGACATCCTGATCTATAGTAAGACCCCTGCAGACCACCTAGGCCACCTTAGACAAGTCTGCCAAGTTTTGAGGAATGATAGTCTCTACGGTAATCTCAAAAAGTGTGAATTCATGACCAGTAGAGTTATCTTCCTTGGTTTTGTAGTAACCCCTGACGGCGTGGCTGCCGATCCAGAGAAGATTAGGTCCATAGTAGAATGGCCAGAGCCGACCAGTGTGCATGAAGTCAGAAGTTTCCATGGCTTGGCTACCTTCTATAGACGATTCATCAAGGGGTTTAGTACTGTAGTTGCTCCTATTACAGACTGTATTAGGAAGGGAGAATTTCAGTGGACTAAAGCAGCCCATAAAGCCTTCCTAGATCTTAAGGATAGGATGACCCAGGCACCCATTTTGAGGTTACCTGACTTTTCTAAAGTATTTGAGGTTGCCTGTGCTACTTCAGGAGTAGGTATAGGTGGAGACCTAAGCCAAGAGAATCATCCCGTAGCATTCTTTAGTGAAAAACTTAATGATGCTAAGCTTAGGTATTCTACCTATGATAAAGAATTTTATGCGGTAGTGCAAGCTTTGCATTACTGGAGACATTATTTGCTACCGTAGAAATTTGTTCTGTTTTCGGACCATGAGGCTCTTAGATTCTTGAATTCCCAGAAGAAGCTTAACCCTAGGCATGCTAAGTGGGTAGAGTATATCCAGTCCTATACTTTTGTTTTGAAACATAAGGCTGGGACTGAAAATAAGGTAGCTGATGCCCTTAGTCATCGATCTTTCTTATTGAATTCTGTTAGGGCTGAAGTCGTAGGGTTTGAGCAGATCAAAGAGGAATATGAGTCGTGTCCGGATTTTAAGACTGTGTACCAGGATCTAGCTCAAGAGCCATCTAGTGATCATAAGGATTATACCCTTTTAGATGGCTTTTTGTTCTTTAAAAATAGGCTTTGCATCCCTAGAACTTCTCTTAGGGAATTTTTGATTTGGGAAATTCATGCTGGAGGTCTAGCTGACGGGGAACTAATATGCATGCAATTTTTTTTGTATGTTTTACATGTTGAGTTAGGTGATTAATTCCCAAATTTCAGATCAAAATTATTTGTAGAGAATTTTGTATGAATTTTTGAAGATCAGCATGCAGATTAGGACCTAGAAAAGTAGCAAAGAAGGACCGCCGGGGCTGAGAAGCCTCGGTTAGGGCAAGTTCTCTTACAATAAAACTACTGGAGGTAGAGGGGTGTACCTGATAATGTATGTGAAGATCGCAGTGAAGGGGTCTCTCGTTCCTCGACGGATGCGGCCTGAAAAACCGAGCCAAAGACCCGCGGATACCCGGCTTTCTACTCGGTGATCCGATTGAGGCTTGGATGGAGTCGTTGGATTCGTAGGAACTCAGAGACCTGCAAACGACCTGTCAGGGATTAGAAGGCTCACAAAGGAACAAGAAAATAAAGTAAAAACAGCAAGGGAAGGCTTCTTTTGGAGTGGGCGTCCAGGGATCTGGAGGGTTTGTTGGCAGCAGGAAGATGATTGCAAACACCGGGAAGAAGAACTCTCACAAACCCCTTTATGCACACAGCAGGGTATCACACCACTCAATAGAAGAACTCAAGGTTTTCATTCATCAAAAATTCTTCTCATACAAGAGGCTAGGGTCCCTTAAATAGACCCTTAACCTTGGGCTCCAAGTAAGGGTACATAAGTCTTTACATAAGAATCATTTTCCCTCTCAAACCCTAGCTAGAAAATAAGGAAATATTAGGTAGAAAAATCCTTAAAAATTCTCTTGACTTGGTCAACACTCCAAGGATGCCTAGGGGGGCGTGTTGGGCTTCTAGAAGCAGCAAGGGGCCGGCCCAAAGGGGCCCGGGTGCATGGGTTTGGGCCTCTGGAAGCTGGGGTGGCCTGGTAGCCAGGTAGCAGGAATATTCCCTGGTATCTTGCTTCTTAGGGGCTTGGGCTTGGCACCTGGGCTTGATTTCTTTGGGCTAGGATATAGATGGACCTCTAAAATCATGGATGCCTTGGTATATGAATATATTTTGGCATATGGAAGGGAATCTGGGCATCTGGAGGGCATCTGCAAGAAATCAGGGTTTTCTGAATTTTTCTCCTGGGATCTTCAAATCTTCAAGCTGGGTTGGACTTGTGCTATACTTCCATGTCTTCAATCTAGTTGGACTTGGTCTTCACTTGTATGATATAGTCTTGAGTCTTCAGTATGCTTGGATAGGACTCAAAAAAATAAAATTAGCTCAATATGAGCTGACTAGCATTGGACTGAACTAGCTCAACATGAGCTGACTAGTACAGAACTAAAATAACAACTAAAAATACTCAAATAACAACTAAAATGGACTCAGATGAGCTAAGCCTTTATTACAGATGGACTCATAAATTATTGATCAATTTACAGAGGGTTGAAAAAGCCTCTGTCTTATTCTGGTGCCTCCGGTGTCCCCACCAATTCTCCCGGGGTGGGAGGAACTCGACCCTGTCGAGTGAAGGTCAGACTGGCTCACATATCTTTCAAGAAGGTCTGGGTTGAGGCATTGCAAGTCCTCTCGAGAAATTCATGAATCGTCCGACTCTGGCCGGCCTTGCCATCGGACCAGGAAGCGTTGATAGTCATGGCCCTAGGTCATGATGGCTTGATCATCCAGGATACGCTCGATCCGTTCTCCTCTCTCAGGCCAAATTTGTTTGTGGACACTCTAGGTTAGGGTCACTCACAATGAAAAGGAATAGGTCCAAAGGCCTCACTAGGTAGCGCTGCCGGTTCCCTATACTCAACCAGGTCTGTAATATTGAAGGTAGAACTAATGCCCAAATCCGAAGGCAATTCTAACACCTAGGCATTTGATCCAACCTTCTCTATCACTTTAAAAGGTCCGGCTCTGCGAGCATGAAGCTTCTTTTAGGCCTAAGCCTAACCAAGATAGAATCCACTACATCAAATTCTTTAATCCATCTTAGGGAATTAGCCAGTTGTTTCAAAATTAGTGCAGGTGGTGAACATGCTGGGCACATGCAGACTCCTAACAAGATGATGCAAAGGACTCAAACCTACACCTAACAGACTTGACTATGCATTCTTATAGAAGAAAATCTTATTGAACTCTTTGGATCTAAACCTAAGAGATTATAGGTTCCCTAGGTTTGATCCTAGCTTGACATGCACATGAAAATTTACAGTGAACTCCTAGCAAATTCCAAAGAGTGTGCCAGAAGTAAGATGCAAACCTAACATGCGTGATGAATGCATGCAGTATGCTAATCTCAATTAAATGCAATCTAATAATCCTATAAATGCTGGAGGTGTCAGGAAAGGGCAGAAAATAGGAAGTGGGTTCAGAATTAGTTTGGTAAGGTAGAGAAAAAGGTTCATGGTTAGTTGAATAAAGTAGGATAAAAGACGGGGTGTCAGGAACTAACTAATCCTATACTAATAAGGTTAACCTTACGGGGTTGCGGTATATCTATGGGGTTTGTATAATGGAAGGATGGGTTATTAATCTCAGGGAAGAGGTCCTTAATGGGAACTATAGGAGGAGGCTCATCTTGAAGGTATAGATTCAAAGAGATCAGGTCCTTAATAAATTCTTCAGGTTCTTGTATTTTAGGACAAGAATATAATTTGGCTCTCCTCTATGGTTTCCTCAGGTAAGGCTCTAGTAGCAGTACCCAGGTTCTCTTCCTCTATTTGTTCTTCCACTATAGCTTTAGGTTGGATGTGGTCAAGGTCAACTACCTCTAGGTTGGCTTTTACCTGGGTATCTATTGGGTCAGCTAATTCTAGGTCATCTAAAGGTGTCTCCTCTTCTCCCTCATACTCATCCACTAGGCTCACATCAGCTTCATACACTTCCGCGTTAATGTAAGCCTTGTGAATCTCAGGAATGGTTGGAGAAGGTCGGCTAGCAGGAAGTTGGTTAGGTTCTGGTCTCTGATTATGGGTACTACTCCTAGTAGGTTCAGGTTGTATAAGGGGTAGTGGCTCACTTCTGGGTTCATATTTAGGGATACTAATCCTATGGGGTTCAAGTTGACTAGGGGAAGCATGACTAGGCTGATACTTAAGGGTTATGGGTTCTCTGGGCTCATAGGACAAGGGTGCAGATCTATGGGTCATGGGATTATAGGATCTCGGGTCATAGGATTTTGGGTTAGCTCTATGGTCAGGTTCTAAGGATGGATCATGGTATAGGGTCCTTCTAAGGTTGGGCTCTCTATACGGGTCAGGATATTGGGTCCTCATAGGGTTGGACTCCCTATATGGGTCAGAATACTGGGTTCTCCTAGGGTTGGACTCCCTATATGGGTCAGAATATTGGGTTCTCCTAGGGTTGGACTCCCTATATGGGTCAGAGTATTGGGTTCTCCTAGGATTGGACTCCCTATATGGGTCAGAGTATTGGGTTCTCCTGGGTTCAGTATCATAATAATGGTCACGGTAAGGGGTTCTTCTAGGTTCAGTATCATAATAAGGGTCATGGTAAGGGGTTCTTCTTGGTTCAGTATTATTGTATGGGTCAGGCTGAGGGGCTCTCCTAAGTTCAATCTCTCGGTATGGATCAGGGTTTGGGGTCCTCCTAGGTTGAGGATTGTAGTACGGGTCAGAATAAGGGGATCTCCTAGGTTCGACCTCATGGTATAGATCAGGGTTTGGGGTTCTCCTAGGTTGAGGAGACTCAGGATCTGGCTCAGATTGTGACCCATGGGTTCTTGCTATGGTCCCTACACGGCCTCCTAACTGGTCAAACCTTTTGGCAAGATGGTCAATTCTATTGTTGGTTTGGGTACCAGACTGAGTTAACTGGGTAGTCATCTGGGCCATTTGATCAGCTAGGGCTTTTATTTGGGCTTGTAAGTTTTCCATGGGTTCAGACATTTGTGAAGGAGGTGGGTGATATGAAACTCCTGATCTAGTGCTCATACAAGACTTGATCAGACTGACTATAGCTGACTAGACCTAGAGTCCAAACTAGATGCTCAATCAGGGTGACAAACTAGCCTATAGTAACCCTGTACTCAGCCAGGCAGGTGTAAGGGGAGTGTTAGGTCCCTGATTGCCAATCCTAGACACCAATCAGAGATTGGCCAGGTAGGCGGACCAGCACACAAGCCCTTCGGGATTGAATCCCTAAACCACCGTTCTAGACACTGAGCACAAGGCACACACAGGTTAACTTGACACAGTGATCTAGCACTAGCCCGGACCCGACCAGTTGGTGTCCCTAGCCCACTAGGGAAAATTAAGTCTAATTAATTTTAGGTTAAGGCTTGGGACTGAATGCAAGGGATGTGGTTTTGGGCTAAGGAGAGGTGATCAAATCCTCCCCCCATCTGATATAACAAGAGTGCCCTTAAAAGTAAATTATGCAATGATGGCAGGCAGATGAGGATGCAAATTAGGGGTTTAGATATTTTTTTTGGTATTTTTGGAAAATATGTATATTTTTTTTTGGTATTTTTTTAAATAGAAGAAAACTTTCAAATCATGGCCTAATATACCGGAAATATACTAAAATTAAGAAATATGCAAAAACTCCTAAACAAAACCCTAAAACTTCCAAACTTGTCTTGCTAAAAAAAATAGAGCCGAAAATTTGCAGGCCCTATTTCGGCTTGCAGAAAATTCACAGGATATAATAAAATCTGGAGAAATTTATAAAATTACTGTGAATTATGATAAATCCAGGAAAATGAATTTCAGAATTTTTAGAGTTTTTAGCAGGGAGAAATAATTAAAATAACAGAGTATATATGGACTGAAAAATTGTAGAAAATAAGCCCTAATCTAAGCTCTGATACCAAATGATGGGGAACTAATATGCATGCAATTTTTTTGTATGTTTTACATGTTGAGTTAGGTGATTAATTCCTAAATTTCAGATCAAAATTATTTGTATAGAACTTTTTATGAATTTTTTAAGATCAGCATGCAGATTAGGACTTAGAAAAGTAGCAAAGAAGGACCGCCGGGGCTGAGAAGCCTCGGTTAGGGCAAGTTCTCCTACAATAAAACTACTGGAGGTAGAGGGGTGTACCTGACAATGTCTGTGAAGATCGCAGTGAAGGGGTCTCTCGTTCATCGACGGATGCGGCCTGGAAAACCGAGCCAAAGACCCGCGGATACCCGGCTTTCTACTCGGTGATCCGATTGAGGCTTGGATGGAGTCGTTGGATTCGTAGGAACTCAGGGACCTGCAAACGACCTGTCAGGGATTAGAAGGCTCACAAAGGAACAAGAAAACAAAGTAAAAATAGCAAGGGAAGGCTTCTTTTGGAGTGGGCGTCCAGGGATCTGGAGGGTTTGTTGGCAGCAGGAAGATGATTGCAAACACCGGGAAGAAGAACTCTCACAAACCCCTTTATGCACACAGCAGGGTATCACACCACTCAATAGAAGAACTCAAGGTTTTCATTCATCAAAAATTCTTTTCATACAAGAGGCTAGGGTCCCTTAAATAGACCCTTAACCTTGGGCTCCAAGTAAGGGTACATAAGTCTTTACATAAGAATCCTTTTCCCTCTCAAACCCTAGCTAGAAAATAAGGAAATATTAGGTAGAAAAATCCCTAAAAATTCTCTTGACTTGGTCAACACTCCAAGGACACCTAGGGGGGCGTGTTGGGCTTCTAGGAGCAGCAAGGGGCCGGCCCAAAGGGGCCCGGGTGCATGGGTTTGGGCCTCTGGAAGCTGGGGTGGCCTGGTAGCCAGGTAGCAGGAATATTCCCTGATATCTTGCTTCTTAGGGGCTTGGGCTTGGCACCTGGGCTTGATTTCTTTGGGCTAGGATATAGATGGACCTCTAAAATCATGGATGCCTTGGTATATGAATATATTTTGGCATATGGAAGGGAATCTGGGCATCTGGAGGGCATCTGCAAGAAATCAGGGTTTTCTGAATTTTTCTCCTGGGATCTTCAAATCTTCAAGCTGGGTTGGACTTGTGCTATACTTCCATGTCTTCAATCTAGTTGGACTTGGTCTTCACTTGTATGATATAGTCTTGAGTCTTCAGTATGCTTGGATAGGACTCAAAAAAATAAAATTAGCTCAACATGAGCTGACTAGTATTGGACTGAACTAGCTCAACATGAGCTGACTAGTACAGAACTGAAATAACAACTAAAAATACTCAAATAACAACTAAAATGGACTCAAATGAGCTAAGCCCTTATTACAGATGGACTCATAAATTATTGATCAATTTACAGAGGGTTGAAAAAGCCTCTGTCTTATTCTGGTGCCTCCGGTGTCCCCACCACTAGCTGGCCATTTCGAAAAAGACAAGACCACCCTGGCTATTGAAGACCACTTTTTCTGGCCTAGCTTAAAAAGAGATGTAGCACACATTGTGGCTAGGTGTCGGACATGCGCTGTTGCCAAACAGCGAAAACAGAACACCGGCCTTTATACCCAATGAGCCTTAGGTTAAGGCCTGAATGGTTTCTTCCTGGAACCGTTAGAAAGTTACATGCTAGAGGAGCTGGACCATTTAGAGTGGTGAAGAGAGTAGGGTCCAATGCCTATGTGCTCGAGTTGCCTTCAGAACTAGGCATTAGCTCCACTTTCAACATTACAGACCTAGTAGAGTATAGAGAGCCAGCTATGATTCCCAGTGAGCCTTTTGAGCCTAATCCTGCTCTTGAGAGTGAACCCAACCCTGTGTGTCCACCAACAAACTGGCTTGTGAGGAAAGAGCAGATTGAAAAGATCCTGGATGATCAGGTTATCTCTACTCGTAATCGAGGATACCAAAGATACCTGGTTCGCTGGCAAGGAAGGCCAGATTCTGATGACTCTTGGGTCTCCCGAGAAGAATTACAAGAATTTGACCCATACCTCTTGAAGAGATACCAGAGCCAACTTGATCCATACTTGACAGGGTCGAGTTCCTCCCACCCCGGGAGAATTGGTGCGGGCACCAGACTCAGAAGAAGACTTCAGAGCTCCATCTGGATCTCTAATTGACCTTGCCTGAAGAATTAGGGTTTTCTGGTTTTGTAATAAGGGTTGACTTGGTCAACTCAATTTTAGTTTGAGTCTGTATTTCCTTGCAATTTAAATTTTGTTGAGTCATGTTGACTCAGTACAAGTCCTAATAGTGGTCTAGGTCTTCTCCAGGGTGCCACATTTTCTCCCAGGCCCAAGCAAGGGGCGCCACACTCCCAGCCACACACCAGAGTCCAGGGAGTGCCACATCTCCATCCAGTGTACTTTGGTCCCCACACCACAAGAAAGCAGGTCCCTTCTTTCATGCGCCACTTAAGGAGAAATCAATTTAGGATCCTCAATCCAAGGAGGCGCCCAAAATATTTCCATAAGAGCCAAGCTATGAAAAGAAAAGAGCAAAGCTTGGGGAGCAAGACTAGGAGGTGCCCAAATATTTCCAGATAAAACCAGGCATGGAAGGAAAAATTTTTTCTTGAAGAACAAGGCTAGGAGGCGCCACCTACTTACCATTTGGAGCCATCAATCAACACTTATGGAAGCTCTTGGCCGGCCATATGAGAAGAAATTGATTCTACAAATTTAATTTGAGGATCCATCCTATTAGTCCCACATGGGAAGATGTAAAACCCTGACCTCTTGTAAAGGCCTATAAAATAAACCCCTCTTGTAAGTTTTAAAGGACACTATCTCCCCCTTTTTGATGATGACAAAACCTTGAGTATATATGCAATTAAGTCCAAAAGCAAAATATAGCACTAATAAAAATTTTTAAAGAAACCTCACATGCATGAGTATATCATAAAAATTTTACTTTTCATCTATTTATTTATTTAATTTTTTTTGTGAAAACATTCTCATGATTCAAAAAGTTAAGAACCATAATAGCTTTACTATACAATATGAAAGATTTTACTTTTCATTTACTTCTTTCTTTTTGTGAAAATATTCTTATGAGTAAAAAAAATAAGAACCATTATAGCTTTACTCTACTCTATTCTATGAAAGAGTCATACTTTACCATATATACTTTACAAACTTTACTATACTCCCCCTTTTTGTCAAGAATCAAAAAGTGCATTCTTTGTAGTAAAAGATAAAAACAAATGATACCATTCCATTGCAATGAAATACTTAGTTGCATAAAATACATGCTCCCCCTTAATTTGTGCATTCGAGATAACAAAATCATTCTAACTTGAGGGTTTAAAAAGATAAATGCTAAGAGCTGGTATCAGACAGTAAAATATCATAATATAGATAAGTATATAAATGTATTCAGTTACAAAATTGCTTACATAGTAAGCACAAAACACTGATACATCAGATCATACAAAGTAAACTAAGTACAACATACATCAAGTAAATCTATGAGGCTACTCCTCATCAGAAGGTATATCAAAAGAGATAGGAGCCGAGATCCTAGATGAGGATTTTGGAGTCCTATGAGTGAGACTCCGAGTCCTCAGAGAGGGACCAGACCTAGGGGTACTCCTACGAGATCTATAGGTCCGAGGAAAAGGCTCCACGGGTGTCCTAACAGAAGTAGTAGCAGAAGGAGTAAATGGATCAGTATGCTGAGTAGACTGAGCTGGAGTGTGCCTGCTGACTAGCTCATAAGCAGTAGGATCATCAATATCTATCTCTGTATGCTCATCTCTATCATCTGGAATCCCTGTAATAGTCTCAAAAAGTGACTCAGTAAACTCAGTATCTACTGGCACATCTGTAGCTGGAGGATCTGTACTGAGAAGATCAGTAGAAGGAGGATCAGTAGAAGGGGGATCAGTAGAAGGGGGAATCTCTGGAATCGGATCTGCAAGTGGAACATCAGAGCTACCGGCTCCAGGCTGATCTCCATCACTATCACTGTATCCACTGGAGCCATCATCATCATCATCAGAATGTGGAGGAGATACTGTCGGATCTACAGTCTCTGGTGGCAGTGCTAATCTCAGTAGGCTGAGGATCTGTCGGAATCTTGCATCTACACTAGCTGAGAGAGCTCCAATGCACATATCTGTGTGTATCCGCAGATCATGTAGCTCCTGTCGTACACCAGCAATCTCTGTCCAGACCTCTGAAATGTGATCAGTCACTCTCTGCTCAAAGTCCAATATCCTCGCTGTAGTCCTCCGTGGTGTAGTAGTAGCAGTAGGTGCTGGAGCTGATGAGGGTGGTGGTGTGAATGGCTCAGGCTCTGCAGTCTCTGACTCTGGTGCTGGGCGAGGAGGTGTACCATGATCAGTAGGCTCTGAAGGCCCTGCCTCAGCTGTTCGGATCTCATCCTCCTCATCTGGCTCCTGGCCAGACTCTTGTTGCACCCAACGGTCACCAATCAGTCGAAATCCCATCCTATGCAGGGATTTCTCTCCATATGTATCAGTATGCTGCAGCTGACTGAAGGGTATACCATCAAATGAAACACCATGCTCCCTGAATAGCTGTGTCAGCCCCATACCATATGGCTGAACTAGTCTCCTGTGAGATGCTGCCTCACCCATCTGCTGAAGCATGATCCTAGGAAGGTTGATGGGAGTCCGCTGTCTCAGGGACACCATCAACACCAACTCACGCTCAGTGATAAAGTCGAATCTCCCACTCTTTGGAATCAAGATACGGGCGATGATATGATGCAGCACTCTCATCTCCAGTGAAAGCTGGTTAGCGGCTACTGTGGAAATGCCGCTAACATCCTCACGCTCTAGAATACATCTGAAGGCATGCTCTCTATCGCTGATCGAAGTGGCAGCAGTGCCTTGAAGTGGAATCCTCCAAACGCGACTGATGACCTCCGGTGTCACTGGAATCTCGATCCCACGTACAGTAGCTGACCATCCAATGCCATCAGTGGCCATGGATCCATAGAACTCCCTGATGAGGTCTGGGTAGAATCTCTCAGTCATCGTGCAGAAGTGAACCAGACCTGCATCTCTCAGCACATCTCCTATAAAAAAGTGATGCTGATCCTAGAAAGGTATATCCACACGCCTCCCACTCGCAATGCTCTTCCGTACTAAGCTGGCTGGCACTGGTGCAGGTGGCTCTGGGGTCGGCTCACGCTCATGTCTGACCTTTCTTCGTCGCTCTGTGCTACCTTGGCCTTGTTCCAATCTCCTTTTCCTTACTGCCAAGTGCTTTCTTGGACCCATATGAAAGGAAGAGGGGTAAATTAGGGAGAAGTACGATAAAGCAAGGCTAAGAGGAAAGGAACCAAGAGAAGAGAGAGAAAGAGAGGTTCACGGTTTGAGAAAAAGAGGAAATGGTGAAATGGTGAGATAGGGTTTGTGAAAATGGAGAAAATTGAGAGTAAATGGAGAAAATGTAAGAAACGGAGGAAGGAAATAAGTGATTTCAATTGAAAAACAACCGAGATTTGAGGGTAGATAGATGCAAAAGCTTTCGGTTGTCCAAAACCAAGAACACGGTCAAAAAATGGTTTGGTTCCAAGGAAAGCAAGAGGAGAGGAGAGGATTACCCAAAAAGATGAAGGAGAAGGTTGGAAATCCACTGTTTAGAGGTTTAGGGAAGTTGGAGGGGGACCACACGAAGGAGAAATGGAAAGAAATGGAGAAAAAGTGGCTTGCGGACGGGTTTTTAAAAAAAGGAGATTTCCGTTCAAGTGTCGACCTCTAAAAATTTTCAGGGGTCGACCTCAAGTGTCGACCTCCAAAAACCTTAGGGGTCGACCTCTAGTGTCGACCTCCGAAAATTAAAGTGTCGACCTCCAACAATAAATTACCCAAAATAAAATTCTGTAAAATTTAAAAAAATTGATAAAATTTAGAAAAATAACCTTTAAACATATTTGAGAATTTATAAATCTTTTTTGAGGAATTTTTGATGAAAATTGAAGAGTTTCAAGCAAAAGGATCAATGACTCCCAGTTCTCTTCTGATCATACAAAATCTATCTTCATTCAATGGTTTTGTGAATATATCAGCCAATTGATAATCAGTACAAATAAATTCTAACAACACATTAGAGTTTTGAACGTGATCTCTTATGAAGTGATATCTTATTTCAATATGTTTGCTTCTTGAATGTTGTACAGGATTTTTCGTTAAATTGATTGCACTAGTATTATCACATCTTATGGGTGTCTTAGTTAGTTTGATGCCAAAGTCCTCGAGTTATTGTTTGATCCATAGAATCTGAGCACAACAGCTTCCAGCTGCTATATATTCGGCTTCCGCCATAGATAAAGCAACCGAATTCTGTTTCTTACTGCTCCATGAAATCAAATTAACTCCTAGGAATTGACAAGTTCCACTAGTACTTTTACGATCAAGTTTACACCCAGCAAAATCAGCATCAGAATATGCAATTAATTCATATGATGACTCTCTAGAGTACCAAAGACCAATTTCGATTGACCCAGATAAGTATCTAAATATACGTTTTACAGCTAAGAGATGTGATTCTTTAGGAGCAGACTGAAAATGTGCACACATACAAACACTAAACATTATATCTGGTCTACTGGCAGTTAGATATAGCAGTGAACCAATCATGCCTCTATATAATTTTTGGTCTACTGATTTACCACATTCATCTTTGTCTAATTTACATGAAGAGCTCATAGGGGTACCTATTGGTTTGGTAGTCTCCATCCCAAACTTTTTTAATATTTTCCTTGTGTACTTGGCTTGGTTGATGGAGATCCCCTCTTTGGTTTGCTTAATTTGGAGTCCGAGGAAGAAGTTGAGTTCTCCCATCATGCTCATCTCGAACTCACTCTGCATTAACTTTGCAAATTCTTGACAAAGACATTCGTTAGTAGCACCAAAAATAATATCATCTACATAGATTTGTACTACTAAGAGATCATCATTTTTCTTTTTCAAAAATAATGTATTATCTACATTACCTCTAGAAAAATCATTCTTCATCAAAAATGAACTTAATCTATCATACCAAGCTCTAGGAGCTTGCTTTAAACCATACAATGCTTTATGCAATTTAAAAACATGGTTAGGAAATTCATGATTTTCAAAACCAGGAGGTTGTTCAACATAAACTTCCTCTTCAATAAATCCATTTAAAAAAGCACTCTTAACATCCACTTGAAATCCATAAAACACGCAAAAGCAAGTAAAAGTCTAATTGCTTCTAGCCTAGCAACAGGAGCAAAGGTTTCATCAAAGTCGATCCCTTCTTCCTGGTTGTAGCCTTTAGCAACAAGTCTAGCTTTGTTTCTAGTTACAATACCATGTTCATCAAGTTTATTTCTAAAAACCCATTTTGTGCCAATTACAGAAACATTGAGGGGTCTTTCAGTTAAAGTCCAAACGTTATTTCTTTTAAATTGATTTAGTTCATCTTGCATAGCATTAATCCAGTTACAATCTTTTTCAGCTTCTTCAATTGACTTAGGTTCTATCTGAGATACAAAAGCTAAATAATCACAAACATTTCTAATAGAAGAGCGTGTACTTACTCCCTTTGACGGATCACCAATTATTAGCTCTTTGGGGTGTCCGTGTGCATACCTCCACTCTTTAGATAAAGGTTTTGGTGAAGTTGCATTGATCTCTTGAGTTTGATCTTTATTTTCTTGATCATCATCTCCTTTGGGCTCATCTTCATTGATTGTCAAATGTTCAAGCTTCTTTGTACCTGTTTCATCATCAATAGGATCTTCTTTTCTAGAAGATTTTTCGTTAGATTCATCAAACACTACGTGAATTGATTCTTCAACCAGAAGAGTTCTTCTGTTGAAGACCCTGTATGCCTTGCTAGAAGTAGAGTATCCTAAGAAGATACCCTCATCTGACTTGGCATCAAATTTATTGATATTGTCTTTGCCATTGTTTAATATGAAACAGCGGCAGCCAAATACACGAAAATATTTAAGATTTAGTTTTCGATTTTTTCAAAGCTCATATGGTGTTTTCTTCAAAATAGGCCGAATTAAAACACGATTTAAAATGTAACAGGAAGTATTAATGGCTTCTGCCCAAAAATATCTAGGTAAATCGTTTTCGCAAAGCATTGTGCGTGCCATTTCTTCAAGTGTCCTGTTCTTTCTATCTACCACCCCATTTTGTTGAGGTGTCCTAGGTGCAGAAAAATTATGACTAATGTCATTTTCATTACAAAAAGCTTCAAAATCATGATTGTCAAATTCAGTTCCATGATCACTATGCAAAGAAATAATAGTGAGATCTTTTTCGTTTGAAACCCTTTTATGAAATTTAACAAAAGCTGAAAACGTTTCATCTTTATGAGCTAAAAACATCACCCAAGTAAATCGTGAGTAATCATCTACAATTACTAGCCCATATTTTTTACCTCCCAAACTAGTTATTCTGGTTGGTCCAAAGAGGTCCATATGCAATAATTCAAGGGGTCTAGTAGTAGATACTACTCCTTTAGGTTTGAAAGTAGATTTAGTTTGTTTTCCAAATTGACATGCAGCACAAATCTTATCTTTTTCAAATGTGAGTTTTGGCAATTCTTTTACAAGATTCTTTTTGCTTAATTTTGAAATCAATTGCATACTAGCATGCCCTAGCCTACGATGCCAAAGCCAACTAGTTTCACTTGCCTTGGCTTCCCTAGCCACTAGGCATTGACCACTTTCCATGGCTAGATCATCAAGATCAACCATGTAAATGTTTCCATGCCTATGACCAGTGAACTTGATGCCATCGACATCAAGACTAGATACCATGCACAAAGATGATTCAAAAACTACTTTAAAACCTTTATCACAAAACTGACTAATGCTAAAAAGATTATGCTTCAAGCCATCAACAAATAATACATTATCTACATAAGCATTCGGGGTGATATGGATTTTACCAATTCCGACGATTTTGCCTTTTCCATTATCACCAAAAGTAACGTTTCCACCATCAATAGCTGCTAGTGATGAGAATTGCTTCACATCCCCAGTCATGTGCCTTGAGCAACCACTATCCAGATACCACATTCTTCTTTTATTTTAGGTTGCAAGACACACCTGCAAAAATTAATCAAGTTGAAACTTTAGGTACCCAAGTCATCTTGGGTCCTTTAGGGTTAGTCAAATTGGTTCCTTTTGGAACCCAAATCTTTCCAAAGGTATTTAATTTTCTTTTATTATAAATATATGATTTATGTCCTAACTTACCACATGCATAGCAGGTAACATTAGAAGATGCAGGTATGAAAAAGTTTTTGTAAAGTTTTTGCTGATTGTGTGGCTTAAATCCAAGTCCAGCTTTGTTAAACACTGCATGTTGACTATTTAAAAGCATGCTTAATTTTTCTGAACTAAAAGTAAACTTTTCTACAAAAGGTTTTACTTTTTCTAACTCTTCTTTATAATTCTTGTTTTGAAGCAATAGTTCTTTGTTTTGTTTTTCAATTTTCTCATTAGTTTTAAGACTTCTATTATTTTTCAAAGAATCATTTTCTTTTAAAAGATTATCCTTATCATTTTTCGAGGTCTTTACATGTTCAGTTAATTTCTTGTTTTCTTGAATTAAATCTTCAATTTCAGTTGAAAACTTTTCTGAATTTTTGGTAAGCTCAAGATTTAGCATTCTTAATTTCTTATTTTTCAGTTTTAATTTTTTATATTCCATAACTAAATCATCAAAAGCATCATGCAATTTATTGAAAGTAAATTCAATTTCAGGTTCAGAATTTACCTCATTGTCTTCATTGGCCATGAAACACAGGTTGGCGACTACCTGCTGCTCTTCATCACTGCTGGAGTCCTCACTCTCACTCCAGGTAGCCATCATGGCTTTCTTTCTCAACATCCTTCGACTCTTTTTAAGCAAAGGGCAATCCGTTTTATAATGTCCAGGCTTCTTGCACTCGAAGCAGATGGGTGGATCCCTTTCTTTTTCTTTCTCTTTTTCTTTATTGTGATCACCTTTTTATGGCCTTTTCTTGTAGAAGCCATTCTTCTTTCTCATGAATCTTTTGAATTTCCTTGTAATGAGGGCTGTCTCATCATCATCAGCTTCTTCTTCTGATTCATCACTTGACTCTTCCTTTGTAGTGGACTTGAAGGCTATGGCTTTTTTTTTCTTGTCATTGTCCACTGTCTTCTGCTTTAGTGAAAGCTCGTAAGTCATCAGTGATCCAAGAAGCTGCTCAAGAGGTAGAGTATTGACATCCTTGGCTTCTTCTATGGCTGTTACTTTCGCATCCCATGAAGCCGGAAGAGACCTGAGAAGTTTGTTAACCAGTTCACCATTAGATATAATTTTTTCCAAACTCCTCGTACCATTTACTATATTTGTAAATCTAGTATACATTTCACTGATACTTTCAGTTGGTTCCATCCTGAACATCTCATATGTATGAATGAGCATGTTCACCTTTGTGGTCTTCACTTGGTGTGTACCCTCATGGGTAACCTCAAGTGTATCCCAAATTTCTTTGGCGGAAATACAATTTGATATTCTGTTGAATTCACTAGGGTCAAGTGCACAGAATAGCAAATTCATCGCCTTAGCATTTAACTCAGCTTGTTTGATGTCATTGTCATCCCATTCTTCTTCAGATTTTGGGATGATAATGCCATTAACCAAGTGAGTGGGCTGATGAGGCCCTTTAGTAATTATTCTCCATATATGATAATCTACAGCTTGTAAATAAATACGCATACGGGTTTTCCAGTATGTGTAGTTTATGCCATTAAAGAAAGGAGGGTGATTTGATGCTTGTCCTTCAACTACACCCATTCCAATTGGGGCAGCCATGATCTTTCACTCAAGATCGTTGGACCTACAAGAGAGTACCGGTGCTCTGATACTACTTGTTGCCCAGATATGGTGCCCAAGAGGGGGGGTGAATTGGGTATTTAAAAATTATTAAAGCAATATATGTGCTATCAAGTTCAAAGGTGAAGAGTGATAGTGCTCAAGTAATTGTGCAACGGAAGCAATGAAATAAAATAATAATTAAAAAGCAAAAGAAGATAAAAAGTAAAGCAATGCAAACACACAAGAAGTATAGTGGCTCGGTGCACCTAGCACCTACATCCACTCCCCAAGCTCCACTTGAAAATTTTCACTATAATCTTTAGATTACAGCCGACTTGTTTTACCAGGTTCACAAGTCAAAACCATACACACTTGTTTTGGCTTCGGGCTTACAAGCAACCCTAGTTGGTTTTATCAATTGGCTCACTAACAAACCTCACACTAGTTTCAAATTTCCTTGAAACTAGCCTAAGACAAATAAATATGAATACAATGAATAAAACAAGACAAACTCCTTTTGAGCAAAAAGTAATTTGATGTAGCTCTTGATGGAGACTCTTCAAGCCTTTCTTTTGGAATCTTTGGACCTCACTAAATGCCAAATACTTTAAAGTTGGATTCCTCAAAGATGGAAAGCTTTTGGCTAAGGAATCTCTTGGTTTTCTCACTCTTTTTGGCTTGGAATTGATTGAAGGCTTTGTACTTTCACTCTAAGCTTTTTCACTTTGTCTCCTTGTCTTTTTTGAAGTTTGGTGGAGGTTAAATACCTCATTCAAGCTGAAACAACTCCACAAGACCGTTAGAATCAAAAATATGGCCATTTATGGCCGTTAGAAATCAAATCAAAAGTTCAGAAAAACTAGCCGTTATGCCATGAGTCGACCTCATGATCAAGTGTCGACCTCATGACTCGACCTCCAGTTTATTTTAGGCAAAAATCCAGAAAACCATAGTTCTGCCCAGTTTGAATTCTCAGGCTATGAGTCGACCTCTGGTGTCGACCTCTGGACAGGTGTTGACCTCTGGTGGTCGACCTCTGGAGCGTGCCACTGAAATTTTGCCATGCCGGCCTTGCTGAACTTTTCTTTTCTTCATGAGTCGACCTCTGGTGGTCGACCTTTGACAAGGTGTCGACCTCTGGTGGTCGACCTTTGATCTAAAATTTTCTAAAACTCTAGAGAGGTGCGTGCCATGCTTGAGTTTCCCTAAGCCTTTGTTTCTTTTGTCAATTACTTCTTAACAAGAAGGTCCAATATGAGAAATTTGATCTTGTTCAAGGTAGAAGAGCTCTTTTCCAAAATCAGGCAAGCTTGGTTTCATCATTGTACTCTTAGTACTCTTTTTGAATAACCTAAGTCCTGAAACTTTATCTTGAGATGAAACATTAGTCCAAACATATACTCAACCTTTTGTTAATCATCAAAACTAAGGAGCCAAAGCCAACAACACTGATGAATGAAATCAAATTTTGTGTGAGCAACTTGTGTTTCTCTCTTCCGCACTTGTATTCAGGTGTTGAGCTCCGTGAGGGAGTAAATCCGGGTTTCCTAGGAATCTTGAGGAGGTGTGAGATCTCCAACCCCAAAACCCTAGGTTAGCCACTTCAATTCCAAACCCTAGCCGCCCATCATCTTCTTCACTCCACCAAACCCTAACCTACCCCATCTTCTCACGGCCCCTCTCTCCAAGTAGAGGCCGACCACCAGCATCCAGGTCCAGTTCGGCTACTTCGAATACAGATTAATCCCAGAGGAAGTCAGATCAGCATCCAGGAGAATCAGGATTTCAGTAACATCAACTTTCAAGTTCTTCTATCTGGTAAATCCTTCCTTGAGTATCTGGTTCCATAACTTGTTCTTCTTCTTTCCCAGATCTTGAGTTAAGGAGAAGCCAACTCTGCCAAAGGACCAGTATTGGAGGATCCATTGCGAAGATGTCCGAATCCGGGGATCCAACAATCTGCTCAAGAGAGTCCTTCCACTAAACTCTGTGAAGATCACTGTCTGGTCTATAACCCTTCTTTTCTCTTTACTTCTGTCCTGTTGAAATTTCAGAGCGAAACCCTAGGTCTGGGAGTTTCTCAACCCCCAGCGATCCTTTACTTCTGAACTACTCTGATAATCTAGTTTCTTTAAATTGCACTTTCAATTATTATATAGTTTCTTTCAATTTAGTTTAACTTTCCTTTGAGTCAAAGCCGACTTCTGAAAATATATATATAAAAAAAAATTAGTCTTAATTTACTTCCGCATCGCATCGTCTCTCTTTCATTCTGCATCAAAACTCCTGAAGCCTGGCACTCCAAGCCCAAAAACTCTTAAAGCCCGACACTCTAAGCCTAGAAACTCCCGAAGCCTGGAACCTCTTAGTCACCTGACAAGGCCATCAAGTGCAGCACCCTGGCTCAATCGCGCCGTGCGCACTTGGAAGCGATTCTATCCGAGGTCAAACAGACCTGAACCAGGGAAGTCAAAGACTTACTTCCTAGCCGACTGCGTACCCAGGGCTCGGTAGGAAAAAGCCTAAGGACTCAAAGCCTCAAAGCAAGATGCCTCGGCATGAACATGTGCATGGGCAGTTGAGAAGAAAAAGAAGGAAGAAAGCAATTAAATGAAAAAAGAAGATTTCATTGATAATCCTTTAAGTCCTTACACTTTCTCTAGGCCCCGACAGGCCGGGAAGCCCGAACAGAAGTAGAAAGGAAAAGAAGGAATACAGAGAAAGGAGGTTCCTAAGCTATGCAGTTGGCTCCTTCCTGGGATGGTGCACGATCAGGGCATCATCTTCTGGGACCTCTGGCGGTGGGACCATGTCCGGGACCTCCGTTGGTGGAGCTGCGTTGATGGCAGTCGCGGGCTCCTCCAATTCGACCAAGGCCAAGTTTGGACTCCCTCATGAAGCATCCGGAAAGGCGAGCCCATCCATGTTCATGTTCGGCACGAGCTCCTCCATCTTGGTCCGGCAAAACATGAATCCTTGAAAGGAGTCCAGGGCTAGCTCGTAGAACTCGGTGTCAAACTCCAGTGAAGCCTTGTAGTTGGCCATTGCCTCAGCGCCCTCCTTCCTTGCCGCCTCCATCGAGTCGACTACTGCCGCAGCCTTCTCCTCGATGGTTGTGACCTTCCTTTTGGTGACGGCGGCCCACCCCTTCACCGCCTCCAGCTGAGCCCGAAGGGTCCGGACCTGCTCTCTCTCCTGGGCCACCTCGGTGCTAAGCTCTTCAACCATGGCCTCGCTGGCCTTGAGCTCCTCGACCCAGCTTCTGGCCCGATTCCTCTCTTGGTCCAGGGACTCCTCCAGGTCCTTGATGCATCTCTCGGTGCCCGCTGCCTCGGTCTTCAGCTTCTGTTGCTCTTCCCGGCCTCCCAGGCCATGTCTATCCTTGACTTGACCTCAGCTTTCAGCGATTCGAGTTGCAATGCCTTCTGCTGATCCCTCTTGGCCCAGCTTTTGCAATAATCCCATATCAGTAGAAGGTCTGCCCTAAGCTGCACTAAGGAAATGTCAGCCAAAGAAATAATAAAAGAAGATGGAACGAAGTTAGGAGTACCTACCGAGAAGAGCTGTGGGAACGTTCCGAGGATGGTGTTGGCCAGAAGCCTTCCTACCTTCTCCCACTGATCGCGCGGTTGGATGGCGAAGTCAATCATGTGCTCGGCAAGAGCTCGATCCCGGACCAAGGAAGCGTCCAGTGCCACCTCGAATGGCAGCTTGCGGGAAGTCTTTTTCTTCTTCCCCGCTACCTTGGCATCGCCCCCCTGACTAGCCGAGGATGCTTCGGAGCCTCCATGGGGGCTTGCCACCACTCTGGATGGGGCTACTGGAGGCGGCTCTCTCCTCTCCTGCTCCTCTTCTGGCTCCACCTCGATGACTTCAGGGGGTGGGGGCTCCACAGCGACGACGATGGCAGCGGACCTGGCCCGCACTACCACTTCTGGCTCCCGGATCGGGGGCAGGTCCCGTTGCCTTAGTGGCTCGGGGATGGGTTCAACCGCCCTCCTATTCGGCTTGGATGGTGCGGCAAGTGCATCTCTCGCACTCTCTTCATTCTGAGCCCTCTTCGACGGGGATTCTCTGACCCCCGCCGGTGCACTCCTCTTCCTGGAGAGTGCAAGGAATTCGTTTATAAAGTACTTCATGCCTGCATAAAAAAAAACAAGGTCAGTTCTGAATTCAAGGAGATAGGCAAAAAACAGAAATAAGTGAAGGTCATGCCGAACTCACCCAACTCCCGCATTGGGCCGACTCTGGCTTCATGGAGGTTCTACTCTGTCAGCAGAACCTCAAGAGAAGGTATTTGGTCAGTGTGAAGCTTGTCGTAAACTTCCTGATCAGCCACCTCGACAATAGCATTCCGGTTCAGGGTCCGGTCTAGGTCACTCCAGACCCAATCAACCCCCTCGATGGAAGCAAAAATGTACTTACTCTTCCATCCTTTGATGGAAGAGGGGAACTTGAACTTGATGCCCTTCGGGCGAGGTGAAATGAACCACCACCCGTCCTCGGTCGGGTGGTGCTTCAGGGTGAAAAATGCCAAGAAGAGGAAGAAATGGGCAACTATCCTGTGGAAGTGATATAGGACAATGAAGCAAAAAATGGTTCGAACTACGTTTGGGACCAGCTAAGCCGGAACCAAGCGGCAGTTGTTAAGGACAGAAAGGAAGAAGGGGTGGAAAGGAAATCGGAGGCCCCCTACGAGGGTCTCCTCATAAAAGCAATCCGGTCCAGGCCACTAGAGGTGACCCATTCCCTCGGTCGTGGAATCGAGAGCCGAACAGAGTCTGGGATATCAAAGGTGTCCCGGATGGTCGAAAGCTCCTTGCCAGTTATCACCGAAGTGATATCACCGGGACTAGTTGACCGTGGAGGTTCCGGAGAAGGTTCAGGAGGAGGAGGCCGGGGGTGGACCCTAGGTTTTCCAATGACTATTCCCGTGGGGCGAGGCCTTCTACAGAGTTTGAAGGGCGAAGAGAGGGAGTCCTCGGCCGAGAAGGCCCAGCCTCATTAGGATTGGTTGAAGGGCGAAAGTTCTGACCCCAGCGAGACATCTTGAAGAAGAAGACAAGGAAAAAAGAACATAAGAAGAGGAAAAAAGGGAGGTGAACGGGGCCTGGGAAGGTCCTAACCCTAGAGAAGAGCTCTACCCAGCCAAAAGAAGAAGAAGGGGGATGGAAAGGATGAACCTGGCTAACCTTGGAGGAAAAGGATGGCCGGGAGAGAAGAGGTGACTCTGGTTCGCTGGCGGGCATGAAGAGTTTGAAAGAGGAGATATTTTTTTGTGAAACTATCTTTTCATTCGAAATGACCAACCGCAACAGTACCGTTCCAGAGCCATCACCATCAGATCTGTGCCACATATCGGCAATCGATGGAAGGCTATGCTTCGATTCACCCACGATCATTTCAAATTCTACATCAGCAATAATGCCTCCTCGGATGAGTCCACGTGTCATCACTGCATTGGCTCGGAGGTCCATCCCGCGAGGCACTGGTGATCATGATAATTATGGCACCGGATTTTGGTCTTTCCATGTTAGCGCTGTATTTATTCCCTTCGCCTCGAGCGACGTGTACCAATGGAACTTAGGAGTGGGGGGCAAATGATGTGGTAGGATCGCTAACGTGGAAGCCATGTCAGGCCCAGTTAGATGCCATATTGAAGGAAGTTGCCACATCAGATTTCTCTTTGGACTCCTTCGCAAGGCGGTTCCCTCGAGGTCGAGATGCCGTGGCCAAAGTCGAGCTCCACCTCTCTTCGGACTCCTTCTCCAGGAAGCTCCCTCAAGGTCGAGATGCCGTGGCCGAAGTCGAGCTCCGCCTCTCTTTGGATTCCTTCGCCAAGCAGCTCCCTCGAGGTCAAGATGCCGTAGCCTAAGTCGAGCTCCGCTTCTCTTCAGACTCCTTCGTCATGCAGCTCCCTCTAAGTCAAGACACTGGGGCCGAAGTCGAGCTCCGCCTCTCTTTGGACTCCTTTGCCAAGCGGCTCCCTCGAGGTCGAGATGTTGTGGCCGAAGTCAAGCTCTGCCTCTCTCTAGACTCCTTCGTCATGTGGCTCTCTCGAGGTTGAGACGCCGTGGCCGAAGTCGAGCTCCGCCACTTTCCGGACTCCTTCGCCAGGCAGCTCCCTCGAGGTTGAGAAGCTGTGGCCAAAGTCGAGCTCCGCTTCTCTCTGGACTCCTTCGCCAGGTGGCTCCCTCGAGGTCGAGATGTCATGGCCGAAGTCGAGCTTCGCTTCCCTGAGCTGGATCCACCATAAGCAATGGAACTAATGGCCGAAGGACGCCGCTAAGCCACCCAAGGACCACAAAGAGGCACCCGCCAATAATTGCCCCAGCTACCACTTACATCGGAAAGCAAAGAGACCCGTGATCGAGGTGCTGTGCTCCCGACCGACAGTTTGTGCCACCCGAAAGAGGAAGTCAACCCAGGAAATTCAAATTAGGGGGGCGGCTGCCCCTCGATTGAGGCTCTACCAGGTTTTCTAAAATAGAGCGACTAGAAGGAGGGTCAGAGTGCATGCTGCTATTCCCTATCACGAATGAGGAAAGGCATCTCGTGCATGGCAAAGAGCATCACCGCACATGCCTGCAAATAAGGGCATCCTGGCTTAAAGGAGTTCTCCAAGGTGCCAAAGAAAAGGTAAGTGACAAGGGCACGGAGGGGCAGCATACAGGAGAACATCTGGAAGACCAAGGGCTATCGAAGACCCATCGGAAGGGTCTCAACGGACATAACCATTCAGTCTGAGCTCTCCTCCACTGCTATTCTTCTCACTCTACTCTCAACCCATTCATATTCTTTAGCTCATAAGTTTCTCCTCCTAGCGTAGGGTCCATCTACGGGGCTCAACCGGGAGGATCTGTTCCCCTAGATCACCACTGACTTGAGCATCGGAGTGCCCCCACCGGGATCACCGGCTCGGGTCTCTTCTGTTTTGCAGGTCTGAGCGCACGAGTAGCCTCCCCAGCGACGAGGGTGCGGTTCGAGGTCAACCACAGCTACAGGCCATGGCGGTCTTGGTGGCAACACAACTAATAAAAGATTAGAAACTTTATCTAATCTCATTATGCTTTGATCAAAGACTTCATGAGTCATCATTTGAAGAGATCACATGGGATAACTTCTTCCCTTACTAGGAGTGATCGATTCCTTATTGACCTACTCATTACCTTCATACACAATCCACCATATCCAGAATCATCCCGTATATGACTTAATTGCCATGAATAAGTATACACCAAAATATGGGTTCATGTGCAAAAGATACTATGGTAATCTTAGGTCTAAGGATCACATGCACAACTCCCACTAAGAGAACATTCTTTTGACAAGTAAGACTTCCATTTGATGTTCTCTTATCGGATCAGTTCAGTGAACTCATAGCCTAAAGAGCATCCATATCCTTATATTAATGTCTCTACATGAGTGGCTGTGAGACCAACCACCCTCTCTATCGAGTATATTTAGATGTGCTAGTCTTTCCGGATTCATCGATCCTCGAATTGATAATCCAACGACTACGAATATTTTAGATTAGGATTTATAGAAACTTAGGTATCATTGTTATGATCTCCATCATAACTCTAATTCTATTGTCCTAATCTATGGGATTCATCATAATCTTAAAATTAAAACATAAGATACAGCATATGATGAATCAAAAATTATCTTTATTAATATCAATCTTAAATTGGGAGAATACAAAAATACCACTGATATAACAACTGTGATCGGCTTTCAAGACATAATTCTTTCACTGACCAGGCCTTTTCAAGCCAATCAAGCCTCTTCATGTAGCACTCCCTTAATCAACTTAGGGCTAACTAATGCTCATCTCTACATCCAAATTGCTTGACAAATCACATCGTCTCTTATAACTGCTAGTCACTATCAAATCTTTGCATTTAAGAAGAGCATAGAAGCAATCCATGCCACAAGGAAATATGGTAGAACCCTACCAAAAGGATAGGGGCCCCATTTATAAAGAAGAGACATCTTCCACAAGCAAAAGGCTCCTGATAGCCCACATGATAGGCTTGTCATTTCTTAATAGATCCGCTGGGATCTTAATCATTCAAATAATGACATTATCTTCTACCTCTACAAAAGGGATTTCCTGAGAGCTTCCAAGATATGCACTTTTTCTACCTGCGCTCCTCAATACTATTGGCCTGAGACTGACTTGGACATCGGAGTGCCATCTCTGGGCTACCCTAACAGGACATTTTTTGTAAGTACTACCTCCTGAAGCCCAACCTGCACCACCTCCAGCTCTTCCTTTGATACTCGACAAATTTCGGCACCAACAAATACTATAATAATATATTTCAAATAATCATATGTGATTCTATAATTAATAATAATTTAGCTATAGCTATTATATGAAATGAAGAAAGCATTTTACATAAAGATGGAAAGATATCCAGATATTTGAGAAAACAAGTAATAACATTAATCATTTCATATCATAATAGATATTTTGAAAAAATAAGTAATCATATTTTTTTCTCATGCTATCATATAAAAATGGAGGAGAGCATATTATTTGAAGATGAAAAAGTATCAAATATTTTTTTAGAAAAATAGCTTGAAAAAAAATCATATTAGCCATTTCATATCAAAATAGTATATTCATATAATCATCCATAATTCAGAATGATTTAGCTATAGCTATTATATAAAAATGAAGGAAAGCAAGACATTTGAAGAAACAAATAATAAAATAAAATATTTCAATTTAGATTTAAAATTATTTAAAAATTTTAAAAATTTAATTATATATCATAAAAATTAAAAAATTGGTATGCTTGTGCGTACCTTGTATTGATAAGGTACTGAATCTATATCCCACTATATCGACCAATGATTGATATAGATATCGATATCAATTCAAAAAAAAAAAAAAGAAAAAAAATTAAGTATATATTAATATTTCAGGATTTTTATAATTTGGGATTGAAGTTAAAGGGCCTAATATTGACATCACGGCGGTCTATAACCTACGTTATAGCATGTGATTGTATTGGTCCCTTATGTTCATGGGATATTGCGCTACGTGGTAGCTTACTAGTCACGCAAGTATCAACCTTTAGCTGTGATTGCAAAACATCAACTTTTTTTTTTTCCATTTTGAAATTGGCTACCGCCTAGATCAGCCATGAGAAATAATTACCCAGTAAATCTTTGACAATTGGACTATCCTTTTCACAACAATGCACTGACCTCGACCATCCAACCACGGTTCTTATTTCCACCTCCTTACAAATTCCCCACCCTAGAAGGCTGTTACAAAGTCCTGGGCTTGCTAGCATGTTTCCTGGACTAAGAAAGAAATAATTTCAAAACACGCAACGAGCAAAGGATGTTTTGGATTTTTTTTTAATGTATTAGTATAGATTCCAAAAAAATATCCATCCAAAGAGCACCCGACTTCGTCAACCCCACCGATAAATTTCATCATGTCATTAAAAAAAAAAAAAAAACTTTTAGCCAGGCAAGCCAAGAAATATCTGGATTCCTTTCCCATTCGTTAAACTTCGACCACCCGATCGTAAAGAGAGGACTAATGCCCGGTCCTCGTTTGGTCCCCTACCACCAGCCGAAAGCTAGGAGAGATTTTTAAAAAGAAACTACTGAAAAGAATTTTAAAAATATATAAACACAAACCGAGTGATCAATTAATCAAGTATTGGCCGATTATATTTTTTCATTGGAGGCCAAAATGGATAGATAAGATCCGAACATGGATAGAAATCCAAGCACCGGACTAATATATGTTCAGTTTTATATTTATCAAAAAATAAATATAAATATAAATAGATAATTATTTTATTTTATTTGTAAATTTATTTAATTTTATATAAATATTTAGATAAAATAAAAAAATAAATGATTTTATATAAATATTTAGATAAAATAAAAAATAAATGATCACATCAATATATTATTATTTTATTATAATATTTTATTTTATAATTATAAATTTAATTATTTAATTTATATTTATATTTATATCTATATTTATTATATTTGATTTGTGTCTTTATATATTTAAAATAATATAATGTGAATTTTTATATCTTACTGACGTTCAAAATAAATTTTCTTGTGTTATTTAAAAAAAAAATTGATCACAAATATTTCACCTCTGGGTCCCATTTATTAAACTTCCGTCCACCCGAACGTAAAGATAGGACTGGTAGTACCTGGTCCCCTTTTGATGCCCTACCACCAGCCGAAAGCTAGGGGACTTCTGAAGGAACCAAAAATTAAAAAAAAAAACGAGGATTGACAGGTTTTACCCTTCTGTTCACAGACCTGTGACATCTATTGGCTACGTTCCTGGAGAAACGGACGGGGTGCACTGCGGGTGCGTAGAATCTGGTGTGGTAAATTTTATCTCTTGCTCTTCGTAGCGTCGACCTGGGAAGAATCTTTTGGGGAAGCTAGGCACAGGTGTCATACTCTCATTGGACCCCGTCCACCCGCAGGCAAGCGCCAAGAGACGCTCGATTCAGCCGTCGACCGCGGGCCCTCGAACCCACCCGAAATTGAAACCTCATTCCAATCCAATTTAACCTTAGAACTAGAGAGAGGGCGATCTATAAGATGAGAAGGGACGACGCGGAATTGGAGAGTAAGTTAAAGAAGAGGCTTAGAGGGCGAGAGGAAATCGTGTGTTGTCGAAATCGCGGAGATCTCGTCCTTGTCTTAGCTGCCGGAGGAGGATATGAAGAAGGCCGGAGTTCTCGCCGCGTCGGTCGCCGCCGCATCTTCCGCGGCCTTAGCCTCGGGCTCCGACCGCCACGCCGCCGCCCACCATTCCTCCTCCCTTAATGAGGTTTCTCCCTCCTCCGAAACCCTAACCCTAGATTTCGAGCATTTCTTGGTCTAATTTTTGCCCTTTTTCTTTGGGTATTTTCTTCGAATGGATTGTAGGGATCGAGAGGTTCGGGGAAGAAGACGGAATCGAGGAGAGGAGGGGAGGAGAAATTCGCCCCGAAATTCGATGGTTTGAGGTTTATCGAGACGCTTGTCACGGCGCACAGATAACGTCCGTCTGTTCGTCCGTCGCCGCTAGCCGTATGGTTCTCGGTGTCATCATCTGTTTTTTTTTTTTTTGAATTGTCATTTCCTCTTCCTCTTTTATTTGGAGGAAGACTGATATAGTTTTTATGGGAATATATATCATGTGATTGGTAGCGTGAGATGGCTACAAGTTTTGTATTTTGTCAGGTACAGAGTGTGCGTCGAAAGGATCCGACTTTTAATATCTCTTGCTATATTCTGGTCCTTTGTTGGATTTTTTTTTTTTTTTTTTGATTTCAGAAGAATGCTACTTTGTTTTATTGGGATGAAATAGGCACTGGCACATGACGCATCGGTTTATAGGTCCCACTGAGCTGGGTCCCAAACTTGGACAGATCAATTTGTGTTTGGCTGGCTTTGTCCGAAGAAACCAAAATTACAAATTTGAATGCCTGCAATTTTAAAAAAAGAGACGATTTTTTTTTTGGTTAATCGGATTCATTAAATCAAAATAAATGTATTGCCGGACCAAAAAATTGGTTAACTGGACATGATTCCGATGGAATTGGAGCTAATATGGAACCGGCAACCGGGTCTTGCAAGATCTTATTATTGGAAATTAAGTCCTGCAAGACAAAGTATATTAGAATGTTGTTCATATATGGTAGGGATTGGCAGTGAATCTTTTGATGTCTAAGTTGATCTTTCAAAGAGAAATAAAAAAGATAGAGTTCTCTTTGAATTTAAAAATATAGTAAGGCAAGCCGGAGAAGGAGGGAAGGAGAGCGAGGGATGGAATGAGGTTTGTGGAAGGAGTAAATATGAGCAGAGCGAGGGAAGGAGTGCATATGAGCCACGCTTCCAGTGAGGTGGCACATTATTAAGTAAATTTGCGGAGGTTTGGATGCTTTGTTGGAGATGAAAAGTATATATGATGGTTTATGAATGTCTTGATGAATACTCGGGACGAGGATGTACTACGAGAGCAAGGAGAGGATTTCTTTATTAGGAAAGGTGATGCGGGATGGATGAGATGCTGATCTAATGATTAAAACTCTATCTTAATTTTAAAGAGCAATGAATAAGAAATAGCAGTAAACTCAAGTAAAAAAATATTACAGATCTAATAAAGGAGGACTGTTTGAAAGATACTAAACTACTCGTAATGAAATCCCATGCATTCAGTAAAGAAAACAGGATATGATGATTGAGAAACCATCTTAGAACTAGGACTTTCTTGTTTCAACTAATCAGATATAATGAGATTTGGATGGGTTTCACTTACCAATAGCGATTTTATCCCTCCTTTGTAGCAGATCTGGATTCAACTCTCAAGATCTCGCGGTAAGATTCGAAACTTCAGTTCCTTCGGAGCAGATCTTCCCGTAGATGGTTGTATGGCATGGAAAACCTTCTTTTCAGATCGCGAGCACCTGTGGCAAAAGAAAAGATCAATGGCGTGGAAAGGAATGGAAACTTTAAAGGAAGAGGGAAAGAGGGATAGGGCGGCTTGGATCTTGGATCTGGATTTCATGAACTTGGATCTGGGATGGAGATGGAAGATAACTTAGGGCCTCACACACTAGAGAAAGGACCTCACACCCTTATGGACCTCATGCCCAACACTCAAAGCTCTCAAAGCAATGATGGAAAAACTCAATTTATTAATAAGCAAATTAAATTCTATAAGGGGGAGATGGGGTGGTATTTATAGATCCCTTACATAGTAGCAAGATAGAAACAAATTCTTTGCAAGATAAATATAGATAAATGGGTCTCTAATCTCCTTCTTGATTTGGTTGAAACTCGAATTTTAAAATGGGTAGGCTCCCCTTTGCACTTGAACTCCTCCATTTTAGGCGACAAAGAGAGATGGGGGACAAGAGATAAATAAGGTGATGGGGACATCGGCCTGCATGAATCCCGGAGCAGCACGAATTTCTTTAAATTTGAAGAATATTTATTTAGGATTTATCTTTCATTTAAAATTTGAATTAGGATTTGGTTGGTTAGGATTGAGATATGGATAGGCTTATCTTATCCTATCTAGTATTTGAATTTAAGTCATCCCTATCTTTTTATGCTGTATTCAAATTCAAATGAGGGTTGGAAATGTCTATAAATACCACCCTCAGTTCTTTGTAAAAAAAAAAAAAGAAAGTTTTTGGAGTTTAGTCAAAAATGAGTTTTAGAATAGAGTGATTTTTTTTATTTCACTCCATGAGGAGAGGGTGTGAGGCCCAACCCCAGGACATGATGTGAGGTTATGCCTAGTTATCATCCTTCCCATTCCATCTTCTCTATCCCCTCATGGCCTTTGAGATCCATCCTAGCGCCTCCAAGTATCGAGGAGGGTGTCATGCCCTAGAGGTGAGAGGTATATTCGTTAGGGTGAGTCCCAAAGTCCATGAGATCCAGATCTGATGGGGAACTAATATGCATGCCATTTTTTTTGTATGTTTTACATGTTGAGTTAGGTGATTAATTCCCGAATTTCAGGTCAAAATTATTTGTAGAGAATTTTGTATGAATTTTTGAAGATCAGCATGCAGATTAGGACCTAGAAAAGTAGCAAAGAAGGACCGCCGGGGCTGAGAAGCCTCGGTTAGGGCAAGTTCTCCTATAATAAAACTACTGGAGGTAGAGGGGTGTACCTGACAATGTCTATGAAGATTGCAGTGAAGGGGTCTCTCGTTCCTCGACGGATGTGGCCTGGAAAACCGAGCCAAAGACCCGCGGATACCCGACTTTTTGCTCGGTGATCCGATTGAGTCTTGGCTGGAGTCGTTGGATTCGTAGGAACTCAGGGACCTGCAAATGACCTGTTAGGGGTTAGAAAATTCACAAAGGAACAAGAAAATAAAGAAAAAACAGCAAGGGAAGGCTTCTTTTGGAGTGGGCGTCCAGGGATCTGGAGGGTTTATTGGCAGCGGGAAGATGATTGCAAACACCGGGAAGAAGAACTCTCACAAACCCCTTTATGCACACAGCAGGGTATCACATCACTCAATAGAAGAACTCAAGGTTTTTCATTCATCAAAAATTCTCCTTCATACAAGAGGCTAGGGTTCCTTAAATAGACCCTTAACCTTGGGCTCCAAGTAAGGGTACATAAGTCTTTACATAAGAATCCTTTTCCCTCTCAAACCCTAGCTAGAAAATAAGGAAATATTAGGTAGAAAAATCCCTAAAAATTTTCTTGTCTTGGTCAAGACTCCAAGGATGCCTAGGGGGGCGTGTTGGGCTTCTAGGAGCAGCAAAAGGCCGGTCCAAAGGGGCTCGGGTGCATGGGTTTGGGCCTCTGGAAGCTGGGGTGGCCTGGTAGCCAGGTAGCAGGAATATTCCCTGGTATCTTTCTTCTTAGGGGCTTGGGCTTGGCACCTGGGCTTGATTTCTTTGGGCTAGGATACAGATGGACCTCTGGAATCATGGATGCCCTTATCTATGAATATACTTTGGCATCTAGAAGGGAATCTGGGCATCTGGAGGGCATCTGCAAGAAATCAGGGTTTTCTGAATTTTCCTCCCGGGGTCTTCAAATCTTCAAGCTGGGTTGGACTTGTGCTATACTTCCATGTCTTCAATCTAGTTGGACTTGGTCTTCACTTGTATGATATAGTCTTGAGTCTTTAATATGCTTGGACAGGACTCAAAAAAATAAAATTAGCTCAACATGAGCTGACTAGCATTGGACTGAACTAGCTCAACATGAGCTGACTAGTACAGAACTGAAATAACAACTAAAAATACTCAAATAACAACTAAAATGGACTCAGATGAGCTAAGCCCTTATTACAGATGGACTCATAAATTATTGATCAATTTACAGAGGGTTGAAAAAGCCTCTGTCTTATTCTGGTGCCTCAGGTGTCCCCACCAAGATCCCTATCCTACATCCCCACTATTCCTTCGCCACCCTTTACCCTTAAAAACTACAAAAAAAAATAGTGGTATCCTAATCTAGGTGACTTCTAGGCTCACCAACGATCCTACGCACTTGTCCCTCATCAGTTTTGGTATCAGAGCCTAGAAAAATTAGGATACTTTCGTATCATCCCAAATGTTCTCTTACCGGTCGTCCCCCTTCTCACAGATTCAAAAAAAAAAAAAAAATCTCCCAACCAGTGTCTTCCCTCTCCTGTGATCCACTGCCCACTGCCACCGTTGCCTCTCTACTGCCCCACCGCCTCAGCCTCACCCGCGCCATCAACTCCTCTACCTTCACCTTCGGTCTCTCCAACAATGACTGCTTCGTCGACACTTTCCACGGTGCCACCGCCACCTGGGAGCACGTCGTCACCCGGCGCCAGGGCCAGACCTTCTCCTGGAAGCCAATCCCAGATGAGAAGCAGGGCTTCACCCTTCGCTTCAATAAGAAGGACAAGCCCCTCATCCTCCACTTCCCCGCTCCACCGCTGCCACCCTCGACGGCCTCACCGCCCTCGAGCTCACCGACATCGACCGCCCGGGCCTCCTTTCTGAGGTCTTCGCCATCCTCGCCGACCTCTGCTGCACCGTCGTCGAGGCCAAGGTCTGGACACACAATGGCTGGATCGCCGCCCTCATCTTCATCCGGGACGATGATTCCGGCTCCCCGATCGATGACCGCCACCGGATCTGCCGCATCGAGGATCGCCTCCACCACGTCCTCAAGGGCGACCACGACGACGTCCGCGATGCCAAGAAGGCCACCGTGCCTTCGCCATCTCTCACTCACTCCAATCGTCGCTGCCCCCCATTCCCGGCCAGCCAACTCAAACGGCGATGCCCCTTCACCATCTCCACAGTCACCGGAGAGCCCCAGAGAAACATTCCCCCCGACTTGCCCCTCAGCCACCGCTCGCTACCTCACGGCCACCAACGAAGCACCACGACTCCTCTCTTCTCCCTCAGTTCCTCTCTTCCTCTCCCCCCTTCCCTCTCCGCCCCCCTATGTCGCGCCCGCCGGTCGCTCTCTCCCCGTGTCACCGTCGGCATCCTGGTGCTATAGCCGGTGAACCCCCCTTCCGAAGTCCCTCCTCTGTTCTACAGCATCGTCCATAGGGAAGGAGTGGCATTGGCACGAACGTGAATGCAAAACCTGCATTTGTAGCTGATTTCAAATGCAGAGTATTCTGCACATCTCTTAAAGCATAGCCGGTTTATCCTTTGCAGACTTTGGAATAAATGAAGGAAATAAACAAAAATGGGAAGGAAAGGAAAATCAGAGAAAAAAAAAAAGAAAATATAAGAAAAAAAAGAGAAAAAAGTATGGCAAAAAATATATATATATAATTTGGAATAGTTTTCAGAGTTGCATGATTTTCAGTGCTGCACGGTTCTCGGAGTCGAACAGATCTCAGTGATTGATTGGATTCGGTTTCACCAACGTCTCCCTGATCCTGACTCGACGGAGTCGAGTTTTTCCCACCTCAGGAAAATGATGGGGACATTGGCTTGCACGAATCCCGGAGCAGCACGAATCCCGGAGCAGCAAATAAATTTAAATTTGAAGAATATTTATTTAGGATTTATCTTTCGTTTGAAATTTGAATTAGGATTTGATTGGTTAGGATTGAGATATGGATAGGCTTATCTTATCATATCTTGTATTTGAATTTAAGTCATCCCTATCTTTTTATGTTGTATTCAAATTCAAATGAGGGTTGGAAATGTCTATAAATACCACCCTCAGTTCTTTGTAAAAAAAAAAAAAAATAGAGAGTTTTTGGAGTTTAGTCAAAAATGAGTTTTAGAACAGAGTGATTTTTTTTATTTCACTCCGTGAGGAGAGGGTGTGAGGCCCAACCCCAAGATATGATGTGAGGTCATGCCCAGTTATCCCCCTTCCCATTCCATCTTCTCTATCCCCTCATGGCCTTTGAGATCCATCCTAGCGCCTCCAAGTATCGAGGAGAGTGTCATGCCCTAGAGGTGAGAGGTCTCTTCATTAGGATGAGTCCCAAAGTCCATGAGATCCATATCCCTATCCTACATCCCCACTATTCCTTCGCCACCCTTTACCCTTAAAAAATACAACAAAAAAATAGTGGTACCCTAATCTAGGTGACTTCTAGGCTCACCAACGATCCTACGCACTTGTCCCTCATCATAAGGTGCTCCTCTCAAATGTGCTACAAAATAATTCTCAAATGAGAAGTGGGCAGTAATTTTTTTTCTTTCTTAGCATCAGTCTCCCTTGGGCTTCTTCTTGCTTTTTAAAAGTAGATAAAGATAATTCAAACACAAGTTAGATAAGGTTGAACTCCGATTTTCTTTGGACTCCTTTGAAGTAGATATATAAGATTGGATAAGATGGCTTCCAACTTCTTTGATATTTGAATGAATCAAGTAGGCACCCCCTTGAAGTTGGGCGACAAAATGAGAAAGAGATGTGGCGCTCTTTCTTGGCCGACTTCTCTTGGAGTGGTCGACATTGAGAAGGAAATTTGTGGGCACCTTCTTTTTGGATAAGCTTGAATTTCAAAGATGTCCCAATATCTTGATGTCTTGATGTCTTGATAAGAATGAGAGACAACCTTCTTTTGACATTGAGTTGGCCAACCAAGGTGATGTGGCATATCATCCTACTCCAAGTGGTGGGTGACAAGGCTCCATGACATGGTGACATGGCATGATGACGTGGCATGATGGCATGGCATGATAACGTGGCATGATGGCATGGCATGATAACGTGGCTTCATCAAGAAGAACTTGAACCTTGGCTAACATATGAACCCCCTTGACTAATTCAAGTAAACCTAACTCGATCAAACTGGCTCTTATTTGCAAATCAAAGTAGACTAACTTTAATTACAGGACTCAATTAATTACAAGGACTCAATTACTCATGACTGAAAGAAAAAACTACTCATTGGTGATCCACAATGAGCTTGGAAGGATTTGATGTCTCTTCCTAGTTCTAGTGGCCTCACCAAAAGGCTTTTAGGAAAGGTATGGGCTCTCAATTTCATTTTACCTCACCTTCTTATTATTTTCTCTCTCTTTCGACCTTCAAACTTTCAAGTTCTAACTTTCAACTTACTTGGGGTTTTAGGAAAGAAATTTATAGATGTGTACCTTATGCCTGGAGGAGGTATGGTATGGGAGTAGCATCTGGTAACTCCCAGTTACTGTAAGCATGCTGTGGCAAGGGCCATACCATAGTAGGTGGAGTAGGGAGTGGAGATCCATATATCTCTACTATAGGGGCATCTCTTAGATAATGAGCATTAATGGCGGTTGTTCCTAGAACATGCACGACTGGGACAGATGGGGGCAAACCTAGCAACGGTCGATGTTTAGCAAAGATTTGGTGAGTGCGCAGCTTGATGTTCAAGTGGTGAGGTGTTGAGAGATAGCCCGATGTTGAGAGGTGGCCCAATCATCTAGGCTGGTTGATATGTGTCTGGCATAGATTGGAGCTTCGGTGCCATACTGGATCAGCCAAATCCTGTCATATCAAATGCCCCTCACTTCCAAGCTTAAGTGGCCACACTTCATGGGGCCTTAGGTGCAAGAAGTAAGGATCTAATTGGTTTGGTAGGGCATAGAAGCCTGAGGTGCCAATGCAAGGTTAACGAGGCAACTCACGATAAGGCAAGCGAGGGTGTTTTAGGTGAGATTGCTCGTGGTAAGGCAAGTGAGGATGCACTAGGTGAGGTAGCTCACGGTGGGCAGGCAAGGCTACATCAAATGAGATAGCTCACAGCGAGGCAAGCGAAGTTATACTAGGCAGCATGCAATAAGGTAGGCAAGGCTATCCCTTCAAGATTCATGCAAGGATTGGCACGTGGTAGAGGAGAGCAAGCATGGCTTGTGAGATGGTGATGTCATCCAGAGTGGCGGTAGGTTTAAAAATACCCATGGCTTTTTGAACTCCTGAGATGTTTTAGCAGGCCTCCCAGAATGGCGCCTTCAATGACAAGTCGACGTGGGACGCATTGAATGGCAAGGCAAAAGCTAGCACCCTTGCATCAAGGAAGTAGCAGGTCCTCTCGATGACTATAAAAAGGGGAGTCAGTTCAACCTCCATTACTTTCATAGTGTCTGGATGATCGGGAAGCAACAAAGTGACAAAGAGAAGGAGCTTCGAATAATTAGAGAGGAGCACCAGTGATGACTAATGGTGGATTTCTCCGTCCCACCTTTTCCTTCTTTCTTTGTTTATGTTTGGTGTGCAGTAGTCATGGGGGCAGAGGAGCCGAATCTAATGCCTAAGACTATGGCCTCTTCCTTCACGGAAGAGGATGTCTATCGGCTTGGGAAGAAATTTGAATTTGTAGCGGACGCTCAGCTAGAGGCTCTTGAAGGAGATGAATGCATCACCGAGAGGATGGTGACAAGGGTTGCACTTCATGAGGAGTCCCTAAATGCAGGGCTCAGATCCCCATGCTCCCAATGATGGTGGAGCTTCTATGGTGGTATTGACCGTGCCCAGCATAGTTGGTCTTTAATGCTTGGAGGGCCATCATCTGCTTCTTTAGCTTGTTGGTCTGGAGAAGCATGGAGCCCAAGGTGCAAGTATTTTGCTCGTTCTTCCAAGTGAAGGCCCATCTTAGGAGCCAAGTGTGCTAGTATGTTCCCCCTACAAGGGATTTGGCTACCCACCTGATCTGCCGAATCTTCATGGCTAGAAATCATGATTTTTCTTCATGGTATCTCAGATGGCATGGCCATTCCCAAGATGATGTGATGAGATCAAGACCATGCAAGTGCTGGAGTTCCCGGTGTTTCAGGAGCAAGAGAAGATCATCGTGGATGAGCTAATGTCAGTCCAAGTCCCACCACTTGATGTTCTCCTCTAGAAAGGTTTGCTAGAGGCCCTTTATGCAATGAAGATTTCCACGTCCCAAGGTAAGTTACCCTCCAACTATTCGATGAATAAGCTTCAACTTCTTTTGAGCAGATGGAATGACTTCGTGTCTTGGTGTATGCTTGGTTGTTCAAGGTGAATGCATGCCCACCACTTACCGTTGGCCCTTTTTACTAACACAATGTTTGTGAGCTAACTTGGGTACTAGACTTCATGGATGAAATCAGCCTCCAAAAGCTCTCCACCTCCTACATAATGGCATGCTGGCGCTCTGAGATAAAGCCTCTTTTCTTTTAGGGAACTCGGGGATGCAAGGGGTCGATGTTGGGATGATGCACCATTACCTCAGGGTCGATGCCTAGCATGCCTACAGCTATCCATGTGAAGATGTTAGTATTCAAGTGAAGGAACTTTACTAGATGGGTCTTGGACTCCTCGTTCTGCTTGCTCCCAATGTAGACCATGCAGAAGGGGTCAGAGGAGTCAAAGGAATGGGAACAAGTTCTTCTATGGGCTTCCCTTACTGCAACTTCTGCTAATCTTAGAGGTCGAGGCTCTCGATGGACATGGCTTCCTTCGGTTTCTTGTTTTTTAGGATCACCATATTGCATCACCTTGCCAAGGGCCAGTCTCTTGGAACCTCACCTATCAGATGGGGGGTGGGGAACTTCATGAGCAGGTGGTAGGTCAAGACCAAGGCTTGTAGAGTATTCAAGCTAGGTCTTCCTAGAATTATATTATAAGATGTCGGGACCTTGACCACTAGGAAATCCAAGAGGACCATAGCCCACCTCGGGGCCTAACCAGTAGTCACAAGAAGAGTTACGATGCCTAATAGAAAAGTGCCTTAAGAGCCAATCATTATGAGGGCCTTTTTGTAAACTTCCAACTCATGTATGACATATTTTCATATTAATAAAGGCATGAGATTCATCATATACTGTTGTATCATGTTTCTGATTATTATGATGAACCCCATAGAATAGGGCAATGGAATTAGGGTTATGATAAAATAACAGTGAGACCTAATTTCTATAAACCTTAATCTAGAATGTTCCTAGTCGTTGGACCATCGATTCGGGGATCGATGAATCCGGAAAGACTAGCTTATCCTATGTATGCTCAGTTGATGAGGGTGGTTGATCTCATAACCACTTGTGTAGAGACACTAATACAAGGATAAGGGTGCTCATCAGAGTATGAGTACACTGGAACTGATCCGCACCGGGACTATCTTATGGAAGTCTTACTACTTGTCAAAAGATAGATCCCAGAGTAGAAGTTGCGCATGTGATCTTTAGACCTGAGGTCACCATGGTTCCTTGTGCACACTAAGCCATACTTTGGTTCATACTCATTCATGGCATTGCGACATGTATGGGGTGTTCTGGGTATGGTGGAAGGTGTACGAAGGATGTGAGTGGACCAACAAGGAATCGATCATTCCTAGTAAGAGGAATTGTTATCCCATGCAATCTCTTCGATGAGAGATTCAAGGAGCCTTTGATCAAAGCAGGATGAGATTAGTGGAATCTAATCAGTCATCAGCTGAGTCCTCATAATTGAGCTAAGATTCGATATGATTAAGTGTTAGGGTTTGACATCTATCCATACCTATCACTTAATCGGGATAATGGGAGATCGAAAGATTGAATTTTACGGTAACTTACTATTAAAGGGTATTTTGGTATTTTCTACCAAATTTCTCATTTTTCGGGTAGGCATGATACATTGCTAGACGTCAATCTTATCTTGTAGGTTTTCATGAACCAAGTGATTTGGTTTCATGAGTCAATTCGATGTATGGTTCGAATTGGACAATTAGGTGAGCCAATTTGACCTAATTAGGTCAATCGGGTTCGATCAGATCGAATCGGCTCAAACCTAAACCTACTGCTGGCTAGATATGGAATCCAATGGGTCACACACAATAAGGACTTGGCCAAGGAAGTCATTCATGATTTAATTAGGGTCATAGGATCCTAATTGGTTAGACGGATTACATACTAGCATATGTAGGCTAACCTAATTCCTAACCCAATTGGATTGGATTCGGTTGCTTGCTAATTGGGCTAACCTAATTATGAAAAACCTAAATTAGGTTGAGTCCTAAGTAGGGCTAGCTAAATCAGAGCTTGATCTGATTTTTATTTAGATTTTTGGGCATGTTATGCGCCATATATGAAGAGTCCCAATGGCATGGGACTCTTGGTACCTAAATGACACCTAAACTTCAAAAAGGGACAGAAGGAGCTACAGATCTCTGATTTGAAAATAAATTATATGGTCAGAAAGCTTATTTAATGATCTTTCCAATGACACCCATATTGCATATATTTCACTGATTAATATATGCTGCTTTGGGTGGAGAGAGAAGTGGGAAAGGAAAGTGGCACCCTTTTGGTGCACCCGGGAGAAGTATGGCATGCGCAGAAGGACTAAGAGTCCTTCTGTAGATGAAACTCTGAGAGCTTCATCAAAGTGGCACCTCTTCACTTTATCCCCACACCTCTTGGAGAGGATTGACCGGTCAAAGAAGTGGAAGGGGCGGCGTGAAAGCAGAAAGAAATATTGGCACGTAGATGAAGAGTCGCTTCTCTTTATCGACGCGCGCACTATTATGAGGCAGAGTCCTTCTGCCCTTAAGACTCTGCCTATTTCATGCTCTTCAAGATTGAAAGGACACCTCCTTCCATTCTTCATAACTGGTATATGTCACATCGCATATGGGGAATTCCTTTGGAAAGGGAAAGAACATCAAATAAGACTCTTGAAGCATGAAGAGCCTTATCAGACATGAAAAGTCATATCTGATAAGGAGTCTCGGGATGCTTTTCATGCCCCATATGAATCTATATAAAGGGGGTATGGTGAAATGAGACTTTAGATTTTTGGTCATCAAAAACAGAAGTCCATTTTCCCGAGAGTTATCTGAGTGCCTCTTTCTGTTGTCTCCCTCCCCCCTTCTTTTAAGACAAGACTTGTCTTGTTAAGACAAGGTCTTATCTTTTAGGACAAGGCTTTGTTTTAGGACATAAGCCTAAGGGGTCCTAGGGGAGGGTTGTCCTAAATCCAAGAGTGCCTTAGGAGAGTGTCCAGAGAGCCCTACAGTAGGACAGGGTGTCCTACATTGGTCAAAGGTCCAAAGGCTATCCTAAGAGTCCTATCGAAGCAAGCAACCCTGGTAGGGATTCTTCCTTGGTTCAAGTCTCGTGTGGATCACCGTTGGTGGGCTTGCACTTGTGAGCCTCATGGAAAGGATTGGATTTAGCGATCCAAGTATGTTAATTGACTTTATTTTATGATTCATTAGTTGTAATTGCCCAAGGGGTTCCTGGAAATTAAGGTTTTCTATACATGTTATACATGTTAGGGTATCATGCTATGAAATTTTATTTTGAAAGTCAATTCTGCATGCTGCATAATCCCCGTGACCCTGGGAGAATTTCCATCAGTGGTATCAGAGCCCACCTTGTGGCATACCAATTATGAATCTATTTGAAGTTTGATGAAATTTCATTATCGGGCCGACCCGAACCCTGTCGAGTCGACCCGACCAAATTCATATGCATGATTTCTTGTTTCTTTATGAAATGACATGATAATGCAGTTATATGAAATTTTATATATTAGGGTAATATGTTTAATTTCAGTTTTTATGAAATGCATGATATTATGTCAAGTATGAAATTATGTATGTTGGTTTTACCCTAGTAACTCCTTTGGATTGGGTTAGTCACCATGGCCGTCCGGTCATAGAAGCCAAGTAGGGTTTAAAGGCCCTCTCCTCCCATTCAATGGGTTTCCTATGGCATGTAGGGGTGCCGCTGTGGCCATATCCCATGAACAAGTGAGATGAACAGGATATTGAAATATCAAGCCATGTTTTGCATATTACGGTAATATGCTTGTTGTCATATAATGCTATGCATATTAGGGTAATATGCTTGATGACATGAAATTTTATGCATATGCTAGAGTGATATGCATTGTGTTTTCTATAAACTTGGTTATCATGTTCAATGTTTATACTTGTAGTAATAAACATTATTATCATGATAGTATTTAGAATGTATTTTGAGACCATCAAAGCCCTCATCAAAAATAATATTTAGTCATAGTATAAAACTTAGTCAAGATGCAAAACCAGTTAGAGTTTGATCAGCCAATTGGTGTCTAGGCAAGTGGTTCTTGGAAGGTAAAGGAAATGAGGTTTATAATTGGTTCTGTTGTCTAACCTGGTCAATCTAATTGATGTCTAAGGAAAGCAACGGGGGGCCCCCTCACCCCTCCCACTTACTTGGCCAATTTGGTCATATCTAAATCTTAATTTGGTAATGCTAATTGGTTAAGTATGCTATAAAGTTGCCTTCCTTCATGCTAGGCCAAATTTATGTCAAAGCTATAGTAGGTTTGTTGTGTACACACAAGGCCTACTCTAGGATTTGATATAAGATTTGTCTTGGTGCACTTAGTGCTTTATAGCATGGTTGGATATGTTGCTTTGTTGTGTACACACAAGGGCAACATAATTTAATCATGGCTATATGGAAATGAAGGGTCTGACTAAACTAAGACTTTATGGTTTGTTGTGTACACACAAGGCCATAAGTGTCTTAGAGGAAAAGATAATTGTTGAGAATTGCACGGGTTGCAATTGGAAAGGTTGTCCTACTTTTGAACTCATATGTGTTTGTTGTGTACACACAAGGCACTCATGAGGAATAAGAATCTCAACCCCATTAAGGAAACCAGGAAGGTTTCTCGCTTACCATAGTTGAGGGTTATGATATTTGAAAAGAATAGTGGGAGACATAATTAGATATAAAGTCCTTATATAATTATGAATGTCATAATTGAGTGGTCTGCTAATATTGTTCTTCAATTAAATGTAGGACATTTATTTTAATGGCTTCAAACTTATCACTAAAAGGCATCTTTGATGCCAACAAGTTAACCGATCCAAACTATGTGGATTGGTTGAGGAAGAAGGCTGATGGAGCCTGTTTCCATTGCAGCATGTTTGGGCATTGGAAGAAGGATTGCAAGACTTGTCTTGCAAATGTGAAGCTAGATGCAAGTGGTGCATCTAGGGGTTTGTATATGATACAAACCAATTTATCATTGAGTAATACCATTTCTAATTCATGGGTATTGGATACTGCATGTGGATCTCACATATGCAATTCATTGCATGGACTCCACAGAATTAGAAATATAAAGAAAGGTGACTTTAAATTATATGGGGCAAGTCGAGAACCTATATATGCTGAAGCTATGGGCACCTATATTCTGTTATTGCCTTCGGGTAATATTATAAAGTTGGAAGAATGCTACTATGTGCCAAATATTGTAAGAAACATTATTTCTATACCCTTGTTATTACAACAGGGATATGAAATAAATGTAAAGAGCATTGGCTGCTCTATTCTTCAAAATAATACAATATTTAGGCATGGTAGTTTTGTTAATGGTCTTCTACCTTTAGAACTCAATGATAAAATTTTTCTTATTGATGATAAGAAGAGAAAAAGAGATAATGACAATGTCACATATCTCTGGCACTGCCGATTGGGTCATATCAGTGAGTCAAGGATAAACAAGTTAGTCAAAGATAATTACTTTGACTCTGATGATTTCCAATCTTTAGGAACTTGTGAATCTTGTCTCAAAGGAAAAATGACCAAGTCTCCATTCACTAGACATGGAGATAGGGCAACTGAATTGTTAGGTCTAGTACATACTGATGTATGTGGACCTATGTCGACTCAGGCCAGAGAAGGATATTCTTATTTCATCGCTTTTATTGATGATTTATCAAGGTATGGTCATGTGTATCTAATACAAGTCTGAAGCCTTTGATAAGTTTAAAGAATATCAAAGTATGGTTGAAAAACAAACTGGACTTAGTATTAAAGCTCTTCGGTCTTATCGAGGAGGGGAATACTTGTCTAGTGAGTTTCTAAACCATCTAAAGGACAAAGGCATTATTTTTGAATGGACCCCTCCTTATACACTCCAATTACATGGAGTGGCAGAAAGGAGAAATCGCACCTTGTTGAACATGGTGAGGTCCATGATGAGCTTCACAGATCTTTTCATTTCCTTCTAGGGATATGCCCTAGATACTGCTACATACATATTAAATAGGGTTCCATCTAAATCAGTGAATAGCACTCTATATGAATTATGGAATGGCAAAAGACCAAATCTTAAGTATTTGAAGATTTGGGGTTGACATGCTTATGTCAAGAATACCTTTGGACATAAGCTAAGTGCAAGGGCTGATAAATGTAAGTTTGTTGGTTATTCAAAAGAGGGTGTTGGATACCTCTTTTATAATGCTGCTGAGCAAAAGATAATTGTCAGTAGGCATGCTATATTCTTGAAGCAAGAATTTATCCAAGAAGAATGTAGTGATTCTTCACTAGAGTTATGTGAAGAACAGAACCAACAAATCAATGAGCCTTCAAGTGAAATTTCTCAACCAGAGGTTCTTGTGGATCAAGAATAACCACAATACACACCTCCTCTCCGAAGGTTAGAGAGGGTGAGGGAAGCACCTCTCAGATATGGCTTTGTCATCGGGAATGACAATGAAGCCAGTATCATACAGGATGATGATCTTGTGACCTATTTGGAAGCTGTCGAGAGTAGAGACTCCGACAAGTGGCTTGGTGCCATGAAATATGAAATGGACTCCATGTATCCCAATCAGGTTTGGACTTTGGTAGATCCACCTGGAGGAATTAACCCAATAGGGTGTAAATGGGTCTACAAGAAGAAGATTGGAGCAGATGGTCAAGTTGAGACCTACAAGGTTAGACTGGTAGCAAAAGGTTTCAAACAAAGACATGGTGTAGACTATGATGAAACCTTTTCTCCAGCAGCTATGCTCAAGTCCATTCGGATACTACTTGCCATAGTAGCATACCATGACTATGAGATCTGGCAGATGGATGTAAAGACTGCTTTCCTCAATGGAAACCTTGAGGAAGAAGTCAATATGTCATAGCCAGAGGGTTTTGTCTCAAGTGGAAGACCAAATCAGGTATGCAAATTAAAGAAGTCCATTTATGGACTTAAGCAAGCATCGAGGAGTTGGAACATCCATTTTGATGAAATAATCAAAGCATTTGGTTTTGTCAAAAATGTGGATGAACCATGTGTGTATAAGAAGACAAGTGGGAGTACATTTATTTTCTTGGTTTTGTATGTGGACGATATACTGATCATTGGGAATGATATCCCCATGTTGCAGTCGGTTAAAACTTGGCTATCATCAATGTTTTCCATGAAGGATTTAGGAGAAGCATCCTATATACTGGGTATAAGGATTTATAGAGATAGATCCAAGAGGATGCTGGGCTTATCCCAATCCAGGTACATTGACTTGGTGTTGAAGAGATTCAACATGGATGGAAGTAAGAAAGGTTACTTGCTAATGAGTCAAGGCATACAACTCTCTAAGAAAATGTTTCCTAAGACACCAGAAGAAAGAGAGAGGATGGCTATGATTCCTTATGCTTCGGCTATAGGATCGATAATATATGCCATGTTATGTACCAGGCCTGGTGTCGCTTATGCCTTGAGCATAGTGAGCAGTTTTCAGGAAAATCCAGGAGAGGATCATTGGAGAGCTGTGAAAAATATTCTTAAGTACCTGAAAAGGACTAAAGATATTTTTCTAGTATATGGAGGATCTAAATTGAAACTAGACGGTTATATAGATTCTAGTTTTCAATTAGATCCAGATGATAGCAAATCCACATCAGGATATGTCTTCACCCTGAATGGTGGTGTAGTGAGTTGAAAAACTATAAAGCAGCCAACAGTAGTTGACTCAGTCATTGAGGTAGAGTACATAGCTACAAATGAAGCCATAAGGGAAGCTGTGTGAATGAAGAAATTCATCACGGAATTGGGCATGGTTCCTACTAAAGAACAACTAGTGTCACTTCATTGTGGAAATACTAGAGTTGTTGTGCAAGTTAAAGAACCAAGGTCTCATAATAAGCCCAAGCACATTCTAAGATGCTTCCACCTTGTACAAGGACAAGATGTTGTCATGGAATAAGTTGACACAAAGAACAATATAGCAAACCCATTCACTAAAGCATTAGCCAAGCAGCAGTTAGATCATCACTTAGATTGCATGGGCATAAAATACAAGGATGATTAGCTTTAGTGCAAGTGGGAGTTTGATAGAAAAGTTCCCTAAGAGCCAATCATTATGAGGGCCTTTTTGTAAACATCCAACTCATGTATGACATATTTTCATATTAATAAAGGCATGAGATTCATCATATACTGTTGTATCATGTTTCTGATGATTATGATGAACCCCATAGAATAGGGCAATGGAATTAGGGTTATGATAAAATAACAGTGAGACCTAATTTCTATAAACCTTAATCTAGAATGTTCCTAGTCATTGGACCATCGATTCGGGGATCGATGTATCCAGAAAGACTAGCTTATCCTATGTATACTCAGTTGATGAGGGTGGTTGATCTCACAACCACTTGTGTAGAGACACTAATACAAGGATAAGGATGCTCATCAGAGTATGAGTACACTGGAACTGATCCACATCGGGACTATCTTATGGAAGTCTTACTACTTGTCAAAAGATAGATCCCAGAGTAGAAGTTGCGCATGTGATCTTTAGACCTGAGGTCACCATGGTTCCTTGTGCACACTAAGCCATACTTTGGTTCATACTCATTCATGGCATTGCGACATGTATGGGGTGTTCTGGGTATGGTGGAAGGTGTACGAAGGATGTGAGTGGACCAACAAGGAATCGATCATTCCTAGTAAGAGGAATTGTTATCCCATGCAATCTCTTCGATGAGAGATTCAAGGAGCCTTTGATCAAAGCAGGATGAGATTAATGGAATCTAATCAGTCATCAGCTGAGTCCTCATGATCGAGCTGAGATTCGATATGATTAAGTGTTAGGGTTTGACATCTATCCATACCTATCACTTAATCGGGATAATGGGAGATCGAAAGATTGAATTTTACGGTAACTTACTATTGAAGGGTATTTTGGTATTTTCCACCAAATTTCTCATTTTCCGGGTAGGCATGATACATTGCTAGACGTCAATCTTATCTTGTAGATTTTCATGAACCAAGTGATTTGGTTTCATGAGTCAATTCGATGTGTGGTTCGAATTGGACAATTAGGTGAGCCAATTTGACATAATTAGGTCAATCGGGTTCGATCGGATCGAATCGGCTCAAACCTAAACCTACTGCTGGCTAGATGTGGAACCCAATGGGTCACACACAATAGAGACTTGGCCAAGGAAGTCATTCATGATTTAATTAGGGTCATAGGATCCTAATTGGTTAGCCGGATTACATACTAGCATATGTAGGCTAACCTAATTTCTAACCCAATTGGATTGGATTCGGTTGCTTGCTAATTGGGCTAACCTAATTATGAAAAACCTAAATTAGGTTGAGTCCTAAGTGGGGCTAGCCAAATCAGAGCTTGATCTAATTTTTATTTGGGTTTTTGTTCATGTTAGGCGCCATATATGAAGAGTCCCAATGGCATGGGACTCTTGGTACCTAAATGACACCTAAACTTCAAAAAGGGACAGAAGGAGCTACAGACCTCTGATTTGAAAATAAATTATATGGTCAGAAAGCTTATTTAATGATATTTCCAATGACACCCATATTGCATATATTTCACTGATTAATATATGCTGCTTTGGGTGGAGAGAGAAGTGGGAAAGGAAAGTGGCACCCTTTTGGCGCACCCGGGAGAAGTATGGCGTGCGCAGAAGGACTAGGAGTCCTTCTGTAGATGAAACTCTGGGAGCTTCATCAAAGTGGAACCTCTTCACTTTATCCCCACACCTCTTGGAGAGGATTGACCGGTCAAAGAAGTGGAAGGGGCGGCGTGAAAGCAGAAAGAAATATTGGTGCACAGATGAAGAGTTGCTTCTCTTTATCGGCGCGCGCACTATTATGAGGCAGAGTCTTTCTGCCCTTAGGACTCTACCTATTCCACGCTCTTCAAGATTGAAAGGATGCCTCCTTCCATTCTTCATAACCGGTATATGTCACATCGCATATGGGGAATTCCTTTGGAAAGGGAAAGAACATCAAATAAGACTCTTGAAGCATGAAGAGCCTTATCAGACATGAAGAGTCATATCTGATAAGGAGTCTCGGGATGCTTTTCATGCCCCATCTGAATCTATATAAAGGGGGTATGGTGAAATGAGACTTTAGATTTTCGGTCATCAAAAACAGAAGTCCATTTTCCCGAGAGTTATCTGAGTGCCTCTTTCTGTTGTCTCCCTCCCTCCTTCTTTAAAGACAAGACTTGTCTTATTAAGACAAGGTCTTATCTTTTAGGACAAGGCTTTGTTTTAGGACATAAGCCTAAGGGGTCCTAGGGGAGGGTTGTCCTAAATCCAAGAGTGCCTTAGGAGAGTGTCTAGAGAGCTCTACAGTAGGACAGGGTGTCCTACATTGATCAAAGGTCCAAAGGCTATCCTAAGAGTCCTATCGAAGCAAGCAACCCTGGTAGGGATTCTTCCTTGGTTCAAGTCTCGTGTGGATCATCGTTGGTGGGCTTGCACTTGTGAGCCTCGTGGAAAGGAATGGATTTAGTGATCCAGGTATGTTAATTGACTTTATTTTATGATTCGTTAGTTGTAATTGCCCAAGGGGTTCCTGGCAATTAGGGTTTTCTATACATGTTATACATGTTAGGGTATCATGCTATGAAATTTTATTTTGAAAATCAATTCCGCATGCTGCATAATCCTCATGACCCTGGGAGAATTTCCATCAATGCCCTCAACGAGAATGGATCTGCAAAGAAGCCAATCAAGGGAGAGCTAGCCTTTCGGAGACAATCCTTGGACAAACCCATCTGAGTGAAAGTACTGTAAACAAAATATCTACAAAGCTTCCATTATCCACCAAGATTTTCTTACATCACAATTTAAGATGGTAAGGGAAACAACCATAGGATCTAATACAACTGTATCAGCTGACGTGGAATCCATCTGGACACCAGTTGTCAGCCAGCAGATGGAGGTGCCACCTAAACCTAGCACCCGAGCAAGGAGTCGAAGTGAGTCCCTTGTCGAGGTCAGTTCCCAGTCGAGGTCGAGCTCAAGCTGCCTCCCAGCGCAGGAAGGAAGGCGACATGGATTCAAATCATGGCGGGAAAGAAAGTTGCCTTCACCGAGACTGCCGCTGAGACAGTACAACTGACAGGTGGCAGCCCGTCGCCTGAGGCCTATGGATGGGGGCGTCTCGCCGGAGCACCAGGCCCCCCCAAGCCCTAGTTTATACCGATCAGGAAGAAACATTCCCATCAAGGTGCAGTGCTCCCCAGTCTGCCAACTGCACCACCCACAAGTGGAAGGCCACGCTAGAGGATTCAAACCCTGGGGCGGCTGCCCGCATGCCCATGCTCTGCCAGGTTTTCCAAGACATGGCGACCAATTAGAATACCAGAGCCAGCAACATAACTCCCCACCTCAAAGGGAGAAATGGAAGTTGATGTGTAGTTCCCGCGTGCTACCAGATGTCACCCCTTAGGACTCCCCCAAAAAGGGGAACATCTGGAAAGCAAGGAAGAGGACACACGGCCTCTCCATAATAAAAAACAAAGAGGGGCCTTCGAATGAGTGGAGAGCAACAAGAGGCAAAAACCAGCAAGGGGTAAGGGAGGTCAAGGTTGGCACATAAAAGGGGGAGCAAACTAGACGCAACGCTCTAGGACTACCAGGGAATTCGTTGGAAGAATCCCATGGACACAACCGACCCTGCTCTAGCCCTCCTTCTCTACTAACACCCTACACTCACTTTCTTTTCTCAAAAAACATGACCCCCGAACGTGAAAATCTCACCGGGATCCTCGGAGGGAGATCTAGTCCCCTGGATCGCCCACTGACTTGATCATCGGAGTGCCCCCGTCGGAATCCCCAGTGCGGGTCTCTCTTTCTTTTGCAGGGGTTCGAGAACGTGTGCAGGATCCCAGGCAAGAGGGGCGATGCCCGCTACCACACCAAAGCTACAGGCCATGATGGTCCAGGCAGCAACAGATTGGCATGCCAGGAAGGGGGGGCACTGGGCAAGATGTTGGAACGTCAACCAAACTAGTCCCCCCATCATGAAAACAGCTCCGCTTAAGGTGTAGTCATGACATGCGCACAGGAAGCCTTTGCAAGCCGCGTGGAGGGCCCTCCTCATGGAGGCCCATGCATCCTAAAAGGGGAGCTCCTCGCTTCACCATAACCACCTCCGATGGATGTCCAACCCACCACACTCGCCCAACAAAGGCAAGTGCTGTCCGTGATACTGTGACAATTATAGCACCAGTAAAGGTCCTTGGCTATCCAGCAGTAGCCAGGGACCCTCGCAGCCCAAGTCACCAACCCCCATAGTAATTTGCTTCTCTTCCAAGAAAGGCCTTCACAGTCGCGGAACACGACTGATCCCCGGGGTAGCCTCTAAGCCCTAGCGAAGTGACAGAGAAGCAGGTCGATCGACTGGGAGAGCCAGTTCCTAGGCTTAAAGCGTGCCTCCCATAGTTACCATAGACACTGCCAGAGCAAGGCCCCCACCTAACCCTCCTTAGCATTCACCTCCATCCTCTCTAGCAGCCTCAATGGAAGACTCTGCTGATGAAACTTTTAGGTGCGTGCCTGAGAAACACTTAGAGGAACAAGAGCGTAAGCTGGCGGAGCTGTCCTGCTAGTTTGCTAACATGCAAGGCTCCTCCAAAGAGCCAGCGGGCTATGGCGCCCGTCCCCCTTTCTCCCGAGAGATCCAAGAGGGACCGATCCTGAGTCGATTCTGCATGCCTCAAGTGGATCCCTACGACAGGACCATCAACCCCTTGGACCACCTAGAGAGCTACAAGGCTCTCATGAGAGTCCAGGGGGCAACAAATGCCCTTCTCTGCATAGCCTTCCCCGCTATCCTGTGAAAGGCCACTCGAGTCTGGTTTACCCACCTTAAGCTTGAAAGCATCAATTCCTTCGCGAAGCTGGAAAGAAGGTTTGTGGCATACTTCGACGCCTACCGAAAGGTACTGTGAGAAGCCGATAGCCTTTTCTCCATCAGGTAGCAGGACCACGAGCCCTTGCGGGACTATGTGTTCTACTTCAACATTGCCACATTGGAGATCTACAATCTGGACGAGCCCATCACCATGATGGCACTGAAGAGAGGGCTCCGGACTTCTTGCTTGACTTACTCCCTGGACAAGAAGCCGCCGAAGACATACTCTGACCTTTTCCTCCACGTTCACAAGTATGTTCATGCTGAGAAGGCGGACTGTGACAAGAAAGAGCTGGATGGGAAGCCCTTGAAGAGACAAGCTCCAAGGGAGGCTCCAGAGGCACGCAGGCCCAGGCTGAACCCTAGTTTCCGAGCGAGGCCCAAGCCAAAGGGCAGTCTCGCTTCTGAAGAAGCATACACCCCTCTCCTCGCCCCGAGATCAAAGATTCTCATTGAGATTGAGGGCGAGCGCTACCTGCACCACCTTCTCCCACTGGGGTCGTTCGGTGGCCATGCCAAGATAAAATACTGTCAGTTCCACAACGACCATGAGCACGACACAGAGGACTATCACCACCTTAAAAGAGAGATCAAAGATCTAAAAAGGAGGGGCTACCTCAGAAAGTTCGTGGGGGGCAAGATCCCTGCAGAGCCCCAGGTGCTTATGGCTCTTCCTCCTGCCCTTGCAGTTGACAACCGACCCATCGAGAGGCCCGTGGGCATGATATGTTAGGGGGCAAGCTCTTCCCATACTAGGAAGGCCCCTACGGAGTATTTGAGGTCCTTCCACCTGGAGCCTACCACCTCGTCGGGATCGACTGCGATAAAAGTCTAAGGGCTTACCTTCAAAAAGGTAAGGCCCACCCTTTTCAATAAAAGTTTCCTTTCAGTGCAATGTTATCTTTGCCCTGCAGGAAAACCATCACCCGACCCCAGACCTGGCAATTCAAGCCAGGAAACTCTTGAAGCCCCATACCTGTCACCGTGCTCACAGTCCGGAGATGTCAGCGAGACTCCCCCGAAGTTCCACTATCTATCGCCAGACTCATAATATGGCACCTTAAGCTGGGAAACTTCTGAAGCTATGCACCTATCGCCGTGCTCATAGTCTGGAGATGTCAGCAAGACTCCCTAGAAGTTTCGTCATCTATCGCTAGACTCATAGTTCGGTACCTTAAGCTGAGAAACTCCTAAAGCCCTGCACATGTCACCGTGCTCAAAGTCCAAAGATGTCAGCAGGACTCTCTAGAAGTTTCACCATCTACCGTTAGACTCATAGTTCGGCATCTCAAGCCAGGAAACTCCTAAAGCCCCACAGCTGTCACGGTGCTCATAATCCAGAGATATCAGCGGGACTCCCCAGAAGTTTCTCCATCGATCGCCAGACTCAGTTCAGCACCAAAGCCTGGAAACTCCTAAAGCCCGGCACTAAAGCTCAAAAACTCCCGAAGCTCGGGACCAAAGCCGGAAACTCTCGAAGCTTGGCACCAAAGTCCGAAAACTCCTGAAGCCCGGCACCAAAGCCCGAAAACTCTCAAAGCCCGGCACTTAAGCCCAGAAACTCCTGAAGCCCGGCACCTCAAGCCTGAAAATTCCTAAAGCTCGGCACTGAAACCCAAAAACTCCAGAAGCCCAGCACCAAAGCTTGAAAACTTCCGAAGTCCAAAAACTCTTGAAGCCCAGCACCAAAGCTCAAAAACTTCTGAAGCCCGGCACCTAAGCCCAAAAACTCCTGAAGCCTAGCACCTAAGCCCGAAAACTCTTGAAACCCGGCACCTCAAGCCCAGAAACTCCTAGAGCCCGACTCCTAAGCTCGAAAACTCCTGAAGCCCGGCACCTCAAGCCTGGAAACTCCTGAAGCCTGACATCTCAAGCCGGAAAACTCCTGATGCCCCATGTTATAGTAGTGACCAGCCCATTCAGCCCTGACACAATGATGGATCCACTTGAACAAATCAGCCCCTGTGGCAGCCAGGTCGGCACCTCGGCTAGCCCAGTTCGACCGTGCCTAGAGCCCAGCTCGACTGGGCTGGCACCTCAACCAGGTTGGCAGCTCGGCCAGCCCGCTTCAGGCATACATGGGGCCCGGCCAGGCATGAAGGGCAGCCCACTTCGGCCCACGAAGCTCTTCAGATCAGCATGGCTCCACTCCGCACAGCCCAAGCATCGCCAGGAAGTGACCGTGTCTAGCCCACCTCGGCTCTGCCGCTCTGGTGCCAGTCCACCCCTGCTCCGCCTCTCCGATGCCCTGTTCACTCGCGGGAGGCCATCGCTCGCTACCGCATCTAGCTCCGCCCATCCACCGGCTAGCCTGCAGTGAGCTCAACCCGTCCGCCCATCGTATGGCTTCGCGGCGAGCCCCAGATTTGCCCGCATTCAGCTCCAACTAGCCGGCACCCCGGAGCGCCCGCGGTAGCCCTAGATCCTTCCACGCCAGCTCTGGCATCAAGCCGACCTTGTCCCGACAACTCCCGGCTCAGCATGCCCGGCAGGACCCCAGCTCGATGCTCCCGCATCCAGGGCAGCAGGGCCCCGCTATAGCTCCTCCGGCTCCACGGACCCAACTCGGCACGCGGCACGCACTTCTAGCATGCCCGCACCTCAGCCCGGCGGGACCCTGGCTCGGTGACGTTGTGCCCAAGACCGGCTCCTCCGACTCCGGCCGCATGCCTTCGACTCCGGCCCGCACACCCGCGGCACGCCTGGCTTCACCAGGCTCCACCCGTGCATGGCACCCAGTTTGGCACATCCCAACGTGCCCAGTTTGGCACGCCCGCATGGCGCCCAACTCCGTCCACACTTGCTCCACGCCCCATCATGCCCGCGGTCCAGCTTCGCCCTCCCATGGTCTGGTTTTGATCAGGAGCAGCGTGTGGGTCCGCAACACGTGGGTTTGCATCCACATGCATGGAGCCTTGCACCTCACCTCGATCAGCAGGCATGGAGGCCCCCATGGGCCTTCTCTTGGTCCGCTTTCCCGCATGGCAACCTGGAGTAAAGTCCTTGCCAACTCGGCACTTCAGCATCTCAGCCCAGCACAGCCACTAAGAGCATCGCACGGTTCTGTCTCATCTACATGGGCCCAGCACTCTTTCCAAGGATCCCCACCCACGTGGGTCCTATGGCACGCCGCCTAACACATCGCCTACAAAGAAGGTTTGCATTTAAGTTTCTCAAGCTACTTTTTACACTAACTAGTGAATAGTGCCCTGCCCAAGGTACTGTACCCCTGCACCAACTTCTTGAACCACTCAGAAGAAGAAGGTTCACCAGCCCATCATGGCCTCACAGGCTATCCTAGCCTGACAAGTCTACATCAAGACCAGCACGCCTCCCCTGAACGACAGGAGCCATTCATCTATATAAAGACCGGCATGGAAAGGTAAGGGAAGGTAAGTAAGTAAGAGATAACACACTCTCTTCATTCTGACATTATCATCCATTTACTATCACCCTCTGGCAGCAGAGAGTCCCCTAAGCTCTCTGCCTCAGAGGTCGTTTATTTCCTTCGATCATTTCACTGACTTGATCATCGGAGTGTCTTTGCTGGAATCCCCGGTGCAGGTCTTCCCTATTTTGCAGGTCCGCCCAATGGAGGGATGATACAGAGAAGATTTCTCCCACCGGAGAGGCCCACAGGAGGACCACAGCACAGTATCAAGCCCCTTCATCACTACAATGACCCCTCCGAGCATGATGACTCCTCCAAGCCTCGTGACGTAGGGTATGTTCTCCTTGATCGTCTCCGACCGATGAGCCCGGTGACATTGGCAGGGAGTCCGCTCACCTGGGCCATGTAAGAAGCTGCAGGCCATGGCGATCTAGACGGCAAGAGTTTGGCGCGTCAGGAAGGGGGGCAAATCCATGCTCCACAATAAGGTAGGATGACGGTTTCCACCTTTATCCTTAGTCCTCGGGAGGCAGACCAGGGGCACGGGGATGGGGGCACGAGAACTTCTCCCTCTCTCTCGAGGCTCCAAGGAGTGGCCTCGATCAAAAAACTTTAAGCTGTGAAGGTGCGTCGCCACCCTTGACGGGGCAGCAGGCAGCAAGCCAAGGATGGAGCCACCTCCTGGCGATACCACCATCCAGGAGCCCCACTAAAAAAAAAAAAGAGAGAGAAAAGAAAAGAGAGAAGAAGGGAAAAAAAAGAGAGGGAGGAAGAGTCTGGCCATCATAAAGAAGAAAGAAATCCAGGCAACGGAGTATACTCCTATGCAATGGGGCTTGCTCCCATCCAACGAAGCTTCCCCCCATACAACGGAGTATGCTCCCATGCAACGGAGCTTCCCTCCATTTAACGGAGTATGCTCCCCTGCAGCAGGAACCTCCTCTCCTCCCATGCAACATGCAATAGGATCTCACCTCCCTCATGCAACGAAGTCACCTCCTCCCATGTAATGGAATTTGCTCCCATGCAACAGGGTTTCCTCCCATGCAACAGAGCTTAGTCCATCATGCAGCAGGAGTCTCCCCTCCTCACATGCAATGGGAGCCTCTTTCCTCCCTCACGACGGAGTTCCAACTCTCCTATGCAGCGACGGGAACCTCATTTCTTCCATCCAACGGAGTTTCCTCCAATGCAACGGGACTTCCTCCCATGCAATGAAGTCACCTCCTCCCATGCAACGAAGTATGCTCCCATGCAATGGGGTTTCTTCCCATGCAACGGAGCTTACTCCCTCATGCAACGAAGTATACTCTCATGCAACAGAGCTTCCTCCCATGCAACGGAGTTCCCTCCCATGCAACGGAGCTCCAACTCTCCCATGCTACAGAGGGTCTCATCTCCTCTAGGCAATGAGATCTCACCTCCTCCTATGCAATGGGATCTTACCTCCCTCATGCAATGGAGCTTCTCCCCATGCCACGAAGCTCCTTCCCACACAGCAAGAGTCTTATGCTCCCTTGCAACATAAGTCTCACCTCCTCCAATGCAACGGAGGTCCATCCTCCCACACAACGGAGCCTTACTCCCTCACGCGACTGAGTTCTATTCTTCCATGCAAAGGAGTCTCATTCTCTCCTAAGATGATGGTCGACAAATCTAATTCTGGCATTCTCAAGGAAGGGATATATCTTTGTTTTATTCATACAGCTAGAGCCCAATAGGTAACTCCTCCTCCGCTATATTTACACAATAAAAAACTGTGTTTCAGTTCTGCAAGAAAGGCTCCTGCAAGCTCAAAATGCCAAGGCCGGAGCCCTGCCCTCCTCCTCCAGGTCGAGCCCCTCGAAGGCTAGAGCCCCCTGGGCCGGAGTCGGGCCGCCGATGCCCTCCGCCAGGTTGAGCCTCTTCGAGGTCAAGCCCCCTCAGAGTCGAGCCCTACCCTCCTCCTCCAGGTCGAGCCCCTCGAAGGCTAGAGCACCCTGGGCCAGAGTCGGGCCGCCGACGCCCTCCGCCAGGTTGAGCCTCTTCGAGGTCGATCCCCCTCAAAGTCGAGCCCTGCCCTCCTCCTCCAGGTCGAGCCCCTCGAAGGCTAGAGCCCCATAGGCCAGAGTCGGGCCGCCGACGCCCTCCGCCAGGTTGAGCCTCTTCGAGGTCGAGCCCCCTCGGAGTCGAGCCCTGCCCTCCTCCTCCAAGTCAAGCCCCTCGAAGGCTAGAGCCCCTTGGGCCGGTGTCGGGCCGTCGACGCCCCCCGCTAGGTTGAGCCTCTTCGAGGTCGAGCCCCCTCGGAGTCGAGCCCTACCCTTTTCCTCCAGGTCGAGCCCCTCGAAGGCTAGAGCCCCCTAGGCCGGAGTCGGGTCGTCGATGCCCTCCGCTGGGTTGAGCCTCTTTGAGGTCGAGCCCCCTCGGAGTTGAGCCCTGCCCTCCTCCCCCAGGTTGAGCCCCTCAAAGGCTAGAGCCCCCTGGGCCATAGTCGGGCCATTGATGCCCTCCGCCAGGTTGAGCCTCTTCGAGGTCGAGCCCCCTCGGAGTTGAGCCCTACCCTCCTCCTCCAGGTCGAGCCCCTCGAAGGCTAGAGCCCCCTGAGCCAGAGTCGGGCCACCGACGCCCTCTGCTAGGTTGAGCCTCTTCAAGGTTGAGCCCCCTTGGAGTTGAGCCCTACCCTCCTCCTCCAAGTCGAGCCCCTCAAAGGCTAGAGCCCCCTGGGCCGGAGTCGGGCCGCCGATGCCTTCCACCAGGTTGAGCCTCTTCGAGGTCGAGCCCCCTCGGAGTCGAGCCCTCCTAAGCAAAGAAAGCCCGGGGCCACAGTTCTCTAGCACCAAGCCTCGAGCCTAGCTTTAAGGCATAAAGACCTGAGCCCCAGCTCCCAGGCACCCAAGCCCAGGGCCACAGTTCTCCGGCACCAAAGCCTCGAGCCTAGCTCCAAGGCATTCAAGACTTGAGCCCAGCCCTCAGGCACCCAAGCCCGGGGCCACAGTTCTCCGGCACCAAAGCCTCGAGCCTAGCTCCAAGGCATTCAAGACCTGAGCCCAGCCCTCAGGCACCTTGGACCGGGGCCAGTTCTCCGGCCAAGGATTCTTTGAGCCTAGCTGCTCTCAACTACCGAGATCCTGAGGCTGGACACCCCGGCACTTAAAGACCGGACACCCCGACACTCAAAGACCGGAAACCCCCGCACCTCAAGACGGGAAATGCCAGAAGTCCAGCATCAAAGCCAAGAAGCTTCCAAAGCTCTACGTTCAAGCCAAGAGTCAATCAAGCTTCTCAATAAAATAGAGCTAAAGCCGAGCTCCTCACCAAAGTCAAGCACTTTGATGTGACCAAGCTCCCTGCTGAGGTCAAACTCCCATTGGAGATAAAGAAGACTAACCTCCACTATGGTTGGGAAAGACAATGAATGAAGCACGATCCCCAAAAGAAGGAAGCTGTGAAGGCCCAGTCACTTCGTGCACTCCGTGCGAGACTAAGGCATGCGCATTGGATGGGACAAAATTAATAAATGCATGCACCGACATGGTCCCCTCCTGAGGGCTTCCACAACACCATCATCACCAACATCATTAAACATTCTCGGTCGCTGAGATGCGCGAGGCCAACCGCCACGGGAAGCTCCGGAGGCCAAACCATTTACGGCCTGCCTCCTAACATGGCAAACTAGCAGCTCTGCCATCCCAAGAAGGAGGAACTCGCCCGTCTGACTCCATGTCCAGTGAAGTTAAGAGCTGAAATCAAGCTCCTTAGTTCAGCCGAGCTGGCCTCAAATGAAGCCGAGCTGAAGTGAAGTCAAGCTCCTCACTGAGCCCCACATCTACCGCTTGACTCTCAGTTCAGCTCTTGCCTTACTCACAGTCCAGAGATGTCCGCGGAGACTCCAAGAAGTCTCGCCATCTACTGAGAAACTCACAGTTTGGCATTTGCTGTGCTCAAAGTTCGGAGATGTCCATGGGAAGCTCCTAAGGCCCAACCATGTATGGCTCGCCTCCTAGCATGGCAAACCAATAGCTCTACCATCTCATGAAGGATGTAAGAATCCTTACTTAATAATAAAAGTTTCTTTTTGGTGCAACTTTGTTCTTCACCAATACAGGAACTCCCCCATCTGACTTCAAGCTGGCAAAGTAAAGAGTTGAAGTCAAACTCCTCATTTCAGCCGAGTTGAGCTCAAATAAAGCCGAGCTGAAGTCATGCCCCTTGATTCAGCCAAGATAAAGTTAAACTCCTCAGTTCATCCGAGTTGAGCTCAAATAAAGCCAAGCTAAAGTCATGCCCCTTGATTCAGCCGAGCTGAAGTCAAACTCCTCAGTTCAGCCGAGCTGAGCTCAAATTAAGCTGAGCTGAATTCATGCCCCTTCATCCAGCCAAGCTAAAGCCAGGCCCTTCACTGAGCCCTGCAGCTATCGCCTGACTCTCATCCGGAGATGTCCACAGGTAGCCCTGGAGGTCCAACCATTTGCAGCTTGCCTCCTAGCATGCCAAACGAGCATCTCTACCACCTCATAAAGGATGTAAGAACCCCTCCCCAATAATTAAAGTTACTCTTTGGTGCAACTCTGCTCTTCATCATTGCAGGAGCTCATCTGTCCGGCTCCAAGTCTGGCGATGAAATCCTAGAACCCAGTTCTGGCACAACGGAACCCAGTTTCGTTACAAAATCCCAGAGTCCAATCTAGATGAAAGCCCGAACCTAGTTCTGGCACAACGGAACCCAGTTCTAGTACAAAATCCCAGAGTCCAGTCCGGATGAAAGTCCGGAACCCAGTTTCGGTACAACGGAACACAGTTCCAGCACCTAAAGACCGGAAACCCTGGTATCTAAAGACCGGAAATCCTGGCACCTAAAGATCGGAGTCCCCGGTACCTAAAGACCGGAAACCCCAGCACCTAAAGACCGAAAATCCCGGTACCTAAAGATCGGAGTCCCCGGCACCTAAAGACCAGAAACCCTGGCACTCCAAGACCAAAAATCCCGGTGCCTCAAAAGGGAAATGTCGAAGGTCCCACACCAAAAGCCTCATCAAAAGCTTTGAAGAATGCTCTGAGCCCAACCATGTGCTCGGTCATGCATGTGTGCACACAAGTTGTGCACCTCACCAACCTCTTCCTTCATGGCACCGCCTTCTACCCGGTCAAAGAGGAGTCAGACTGAAGTGCTAGCACCATCATAATGCAACTAACCTTCAGTCAAGATACTTACGGGCAAGTAAGTTTCAAAAATACCACCTCCTATTCTTTTTTTGCAGGCTTGCTACGACATAGAGTTGAATGGATAAAGCTACTCCCTTCTCCCAAAATAAGGGGAAGTAACATTTTGGACTCAGGGAGTGGGGGTATCTGTTACAGTAGTGACCAGCCCATTCGGCCTTGACACAATGATGGGTCCACTTGAAGAGATTAGCCCCTGTGGTGGCCAGGTCGGCACCTTGGCCAGCCTAGTTCTCCTCGATCACTGACAGCCGAGCCTGTGCCACCTCCAGCTGTGCCTAAAGGCCACTTATCAGCTCTTCTACCTGGGCAGCGTCGGCCTTGAGCTCCTCCACCCAGCAGGAGGCCCGATCCCTTTCTCGGGCCAAGGACACTTCGAGGTCCCTGACCCGACTCTCGGCATTGACCACGTTGGCCTAAGGATCCTATTCCTCTCCTCCAAGGCCTGGGCCCTATCAGCCTACTCCTGGGCCTTAGTCGCCAGCGACATCCTTTCCCACTCCCATTGGGTGTAGTGGTTGCGAATGAGAAAAAAGTTGGTCCCGATCAACACCATCAAAGATGTTTGCTATGGTAGTTAGACTGAAGCAACAAAAAGGAAAAAGACTACCGTAAAGAGGAAAGGAAGAGTGCCAAGAAGGGCCTCACCAGCATCCTACCTCTCCTCTCGCGGTGGTCGCACGATTGGAACATGAACTCCATCATGCACTCTGCAAGTGCACGATCCTGGGTGATCACTGAATTCGGTCTCACCCCAAGTGCTTCCCTTTAGACAATAGCCCTCCTCGATGCTGAGGGCACCGCCTCATCTGGGGGAGCTGCCTCTAAAGGCATCTCATCTGGTGGTGGGGAGGTCGTCGTCGTACGCAATGGCGTCGACGACGATTACTCCACCACCTCTTCTCCCTCTGCATCCTCCTCAATGACTGCAAGAAAGTGGACCACAACCGCTGCAGTCAGCTTGGCCAGCATGCCCGCACCAGGTTCTTGGGCCGGAAGCTGGGCTCACTACTCCGAAGGCCCAAGGGCTAGTTCGACCATTTGCCCCATAGGGCCAGAGATTGGAGCAGGCCCCGCCTCTTGGCTGGGCTCAACCCGGGTCCTCTTTGGTGGAGCCTCCCTATGCCCAGATGCAACCCTCTCTTGTGGGCAGCTTTCAGAAGCTCTTGCACTGAGAACTTCATGCCTACAGGAAGAAGAAGATAAAGTTCAACAACATGTCGAAAAATGGCTCATTGAAGAAGAGATACCCCTTCGGACTCATCTCGCCCTTGGATTGGGCTAATCCCGGTATTGAACAAGTTCTGCTCTAACATTAGAACCTCGAGATGAGGGATCTGATCAAAAATAAGCCAGTCGTATACTTTCCGATCAAAGCCCTCAACCTGGGAGTTCCAATTTGGGGTCTAGTCTAGATCACTCCAGACCCAGTCCACCCCTTCGATATAAGCAAAGAAGAATTTTCTCTTCCACCCCTTAATGGAAGAGAGGTGCTCAAACTTTATCCCCCTCGGGTGAGGATAACCACACCACCACCCATCCTCGGTCAGGTGGCATTTCAAGATAAAAAAGATCCTGAACAAGGAGAAGCGAGCAACAATCCCATAAAAGTGGTAGAAAATAATGAAGCAGTTGATGACCCTAATGGTGTTGGTAGCCAACTGGGCCGGAATAAGGTGGTAGTTGCTCAGAAAAGAGAGAAAGAAGGGATGGAAAGGCAAATAAAGGCCCCCGAGAAAGAACTCTTCATAGAGGGCTATTCGACCTGGGCCACTAAAGGTGACCCGCTCCCCCGGTCATGGGATCGAGAGTCGGACAAAATCCAAGATCCCGTAGGTGACCTAGATCATAGAGAGATCCTCCCCGGTTATCGTCGAAGCTATGCCCGAATGCCCGGTCGGACGGGAAGACCTAGAAGAAGCAATGGGAGTAGAAGAGACGGAAGGAGCAGAAGAGACCCTGGTGATGCAGGATGTGGGGATGGATGAAATGCAAGGATGATGATGTTCTTCCAGAGATTAACAATCCATTAAGAGAAATGAAATTTAAAGCAAAAATTAATCATAAGAGAGGACAATTTCATTCAAGTAGGAAACTAGTTCATGAAAAATTAAACACCCGCGTGCTAATCACTTCCAAAATGATAGGAGATGGATCTCATGGCTAGGAAACCATTCCTACTAGATCAAATCTCCTTCAAATGGTCAAGTCTAAAGAGCCAAGAAGAAGGTTTTCTACCAACAATGATGACTAATTATTTGGTGAAAAAAGAAGCTCTCAACACTCAAGGATTGAGTCTAGAAGTTAAGATTAACACTCCCTACTTTAAGATCTACCTTAGACTTGATCCATGGCGTGGAGACCTTCATCCTTAACTTAGGAACCTGAGAGAACCTACAAATAAACTTGGTATTAGGCATGGAAGAAGAATTGGGATTGGAATGGAAATAAGGAAAAGGGAAGAAGAAGAAAGTGGCCGGCAGCCTTGGTGCTTGGAACTTGAGCTTAGACCAAACTATGGGGCATTCCACTCTTCACTCCTTGCAATGGCACTTTTTTCTCTCAAACACAAACTCAAAATTTCTCACTCTTTCCTTGGATAAGGATCCACACACTCAAACTAGCAAGAACACTCTCACTCCAAACAAGAACACAAGAGAACTAGAACACAAGAAAAATAATCCTTTTACTAATCATCATAGCATAACATGAAAACAAATGAGAGCTTTGGGGCCCTATTTATAGGCTCTTAAGCTAGGGAATTCAGCCAAGGGTGGAGGGGAGAGGATAAGGATGGCTTAGTTGGCTCCAATAACTCTTAGATAAGTGGTTTCTAACTAGAAATAAATTGTAGGTAGAAAGTTACAACCACTTTGACATGTGACATCTAGAAGGTCCTAATGTGACTTCCAAGTACTGATGTGGAGGCTTAGGTGTCATAAGTTGTGGCATCCCACATGTCAAATATTGTTGGGGTAGTGGAAGGAATCTTTATGTTCCCCATAAAACTCTTGATGTAGTGTAATTCCTTTCCCCAAGGTTGCTTGATGTAGTGTTCCCCATGTAAAAAATTTGGCTTCAAGTCTTGGCTTGGACTGGGCTTGAATGGCTTGAATTGGGCTTTGAAGAGGTGGTCCTACATCATGCTTGAACTTGAGTCGGCTCTTGGCTTTTCTCATGAGTCGACTCATGTAACCAACTCATGAATAAACTTGGCCTCTTCCATGTGTTGGCTCATGAACTTGCTTCAAGAAAATTTTGGAACTTGCTTCAAGGCTCAAAGGCTTTATTGACTATAGCTACAAAAACAAGGTGAGTTAATCAAAGTATATATTCTTATTATTGATGTCCCCATCAGTTCTCCCGGGGTGGAAAAAACTCGACTCCATTGAGTAGAAATTCATCTGGCTTTGGTAATACTCTAGGAGGTCCGGGTCGATTCTTTGTAAGTCCTCTCGAGTGATCCATGAGTCTTCAAAATCAGGACATCCTTGCCATTGAACCAAGTAGCACTGATAGTCTTTGTTTCGAGTAGTGATAATCTTGTCATCTAAGATTCGTTCAATCCTATCTCACCGCTTTGGAAATATGGTTGGTGGACACTCAAGGGTAGGTTCACTCTCAAGAGTAGAATCAGGCCCGAATGGTTCACTAGATATCATTGTCGATTTTTTGTACTCTACTAGGTCTAAAATGATGAAGGTGGAATTGATACCAATGTTGGATGGTAAATCTAATACATAAGCATTTGGTCCAATCTTTTTTATTACTTTGAAAGGACCTACACCACGGGCATTTAATTTTTTAATAGTTCCTGATGGGAACTGTTCAGGTTTGAGCCTAATCATGACATAGTCTCCTTCCTGAAATTCTTTGGCTCTTTTATGTAAGTTAATCATATGCTTGTAAGTTTCATTGCTCAGATGGATTTTTTTGCTAATGTCTTTGTGCAAATCCTTAAGATGTTGTGCATATGACTCGGCAGACTCTGAGACTCGTGCATGCATGGGCATGGGAATGAGATCTATTGGCTTTCGTGGTTTGTACCCATGAACAATCTCAAAGGGACTCTTTCTATTGGACCTGTTAACTAGGCTATTATAGGAAAATTCAATACGAGGCAATAAGAGATCCCAGTTTCTAGTATGCTCTCCTACTAAACATCTCAATATATTTCCTAGACTTTTATTTACAACCTCTGTCTAGCCATCAGTTTGGGGGTGGTAAGCGGTAGAGAAGTTCAACTTAGTTTCCATTAGGTGCCATAGGGTTTTCCAAGAATAGCTAGTGAATTTGATATTCCTATCGAACACTATGGTCTTAGGTAATCCATGTAACCTAACTACCTCATTAAAGAATAATTTGGCCACTTTAGATACATCAAAGGTCTAAGAACAGGATAAGAAATGTGCCATTTTTGAGAAACGATCAACAATGACATAGATGGAGTCGTGCCTACGTGTAGTCTTGGGAAATTCCAACATGAAATCCATACTGATGTCCTGCCAGGGGCAGTCAAGAATAGGCAAAGGAGTGTAGAGGCCAATGTTTTGATTTTGCATTTTAGCGACAACACATATTTGACACTAGGTTACAACTTGGACTACATTTCTTTTAAGGCTTGGCTAATATAATTGATCTTCTAAAGCTAGGATCATTTTATTCCTACCAAAATGGCCAGCTAATCCCCCTGCATGGACTTCCTAGATCAAAAATTCTTGAATAGAGGTTCGGGGGATACACAATTTGTTTCCTTTAAAAGGGTACCCATCATGAAGGATGTAATCATTATGTTCAGTAGATGGTCCTAGGTGAACAGCTTCGAAGATCTTACCAAAGTTGGGGCAGGTTTTATATTCCTCCTTTATCTTATCAAATCCTATGACTTTGGTTCTAACAGAGGTCAACAACACAGAACGTCGACTCAGGGCATCAGCCACCCTATTTTCAGTACCCACACGATATTTTAGGACAAAGGTGTAGGCTTGGATATGTTCTACCCATCTACCGTGTCTGGGGTTTAGTTTCTTTTGTGAACTAAGGAATTGGAGTGCTTCATGATCTGGACACAAAACAAACTCCTACAATAACAAGTAATGTCTCCAGTGCCTCAAAGCTTAAACTACCGCATATAGTTCCTTATTATAAGTGGAGTACTTTAATTTTGCTTTATTTAGTTTTTCACTAAACAAGGCAACAAGGTGATTTTCTTGACTTAGAACTCCACCTATCCCAATCCCAGAGGCGTCACAAGAAACCTCAAATACTTTAGAAAAATCATGTAATATTAGGATTGGTGCTTGAGTTATCCTTTCTTTAATTTCACGAAAGGCTTTGTTGGCTTGTTTGGTCCATTCAAGGATTCCTTTCTTAAGGCAATCCGTGATTGGGGCAACGATGGTGCTAAATCCATTGATGAACCTCCTATAGAATATGGCAAGGCCATGAAAGCTATGAACATCATGTATACTCTTAGGCTCGGGCCACTCAACTATAGATCTAACTTTCTCGGGGTCAGCAGATACCCCTTCAGCAGTAATGATGAACCCTAGAAAGATCACTCTATTAGTCATGAATTCACACTTTTTCAGATTGGCATAGAGGTTTTCTTTTCTAAGGATGCAGCAGACTTGGTTGAGGTGATGTATATGGTCTTTCTTAGTTTTGCTGTAGATAAGGATGTCATCAAAGTATACTACAATAAATTTTTCCATGAATGGTTTCAAAACTTGGGTCATGATTCTCATGAACGTGCTAGGGGCATTTAATAAACCAAAGGTACTAGCCATTCATAAAGACCTTCTTTTATCTTAAATGTTGTTTTCCACTCATCTCCAGGTCCGATTCTAACCTGGTGGTAGCCACTCTTAAGATCTATTTTTAAAAAGATAGTGGTCCCGGTCATCATATCAAGCAAATCATCTAGATGAGGAATTAGGAACCTATACTTGATTGTGATCTTATTGATGGCATGACTATCAATACACATTCTCCAAGCACCATCTTTCTTTGGGGTCAATAGGGCTGGGACTGCACAAGGACTTAAACTCTTCCTAATGAGCCCTTTCCGGAGGAGGTCTCCTACTTGTCTTTGAAGTTCAACATGCTCAGTAGGATTCATCCTATAATGAGGAAGGTTGGGCAAGATGGCTCCCGGGACAAGGTCTATGGCATGTTGAATATCTCTTAGTGGAGGCAGATGATCAGGTAAGTCTTCTGAAATATGTCCTTAAAATCTTCCAAAATCCTTTCAACTTCTTGGGGTGGTTCCTTAGGCTTTTGCTCCTGGACTTCTCTAAGGGTTAAGATCCACATGGGTGATCCTCCTTTGATTTCTTTCTCCAAATCCTTGGCATCAAATAGATTTAACCCTTGCTTCTTCTATTTCAAATCACCAGACCCTCTTTTGACATTATCCTTAGGTGGGGTCGAGTTAATGACAAGCTTCTTTCCTTGATGGGTGAAGGCACATGAGTTTGATCAACCATACAAAGTTGCATCAAGATCATATGATGTGGGACTAATATGCATGCAATTCTTTTTATATGATTTATATGTGGGGTTAGGTGATTAATTCCCGAATTTCAGATCAAAATTAATTGTAGAGAATTTTGTATGAATTTTTGAAGCCAAGCATGCAGATTAGAATCTAGAAAAGTACTAAAGAATGATCGCCGGGGCTGAGAAGCCTCGGTTAGGGCAAGTTCTCTTACAATATAAAGACTGAAGGTAGAGGGGTGTACCTGACAATGTTTGAAGCACCCGGTGAAGATCACAGCGAAGGGATCTCTCGTTCCTCGATGGATGCGGCCTGCAAAATCGAGCCAAAGATCCGCGGATACCCGACTTTCTGCTCGGTGGTCCGATTGAGGCTTGGCTAGAGTCGTTGGATTCGTAGGAACTTGGGGACTTGCAAACAACCTGTCAGGGGTTAGAAAACTCAGAGGAAATCAAGAAAACAAAGGAAAACAGTAAAGAAAAGAAAGTTTTGGAGGGGCTGGAAGGATGGTTGGCGGCAGGAAGATGGTTGCAAACACCGGGAAGAAGAACTCTTAAACCCCTTTATGCACACAGCAGGGTAATCACACAAAATAATATAAGAACACAAGGTTTATTTTATATCAAAAATCAAGTTTCATACAAGAGGCTAGGGTCCTTTAAATAGACCCTTAACCTTGGGCTCCAAGTAAGGGTACATTAGACATTACATAAGAATCCTTTTCCCTCTCAAACCCTAGCTAGAAAATAAGGAAACATTAGGTAGAAAAAATCCCTAAAAATTCTCTTGACTTGGTCAACACTCCAAGGACGCCTAAGAGGGCGTATTGGGCTTCTAAGAGCATTAAGAGGCTGGCCCAAAGGGGCTCGAGCGCATGGGTTTGGGCCTCTGGAAGCTGGGATGGCCTGGTAGCCAGGTAGCAGGAATATTCCCTAGTATCTTGCTTCTTAGGGGCTTGGGCTTGGTTCCTGGGCTTGATTTGTTTGGGCTAGGTTGCAGATGGACCTCTAAAATCATGGATGCCTTGGTCTATGAATATACTTTGGCATCTGGAAGGGAATCTGGGCATCTGCAAGGAATCAGGGTTTCTGATTTTCCTCCTGGGGTCTTCAAATCTTCAAGCTGGGTTGGACTTGGGCTAAACTTCCATTTCTTCAATTAGGTTGGACTTGGTCTTCACTTGTATGATGTAGTCTTGAGTCTTAGATATGCTTGGACAGGACTCAAAAAAATAAAATTAGCTCAACATGAGCTGACTAGCGTTGGACTGAACTAGCTCAACATGAGCTGACTAGTACAGCACTGAAATAACAACTCAAAAGAATCAAATAACAACTAAAATGAACTCAGATGGGCTAAGCCCTTATTACAGATGGACTCATAAATTATTAATCAATCCATAGAGGGCTGAAAAGCCTCTATCTTATTCTGGTACCTCTGGTGTCCCCACCAATTCTCTCGGGGTGGGAGGAACTCGATCCTGTCGAGTGAAGATCAAGCTGGCTCACATATCTCTCGAGGAGATCTGGGTTGAGGTACTGTAAGTCCTCTCGAGAAATCCATGAATCATCCGACTCTGGCCGGCCTTGCCATTGGACTAGGAAGCGTTGATAACCGCGGCCCCGGGTCATAATGGCTTGATCGTCCAGGATACGCTCGATCCATTCTCCTCTCTCAGGCCTAATTTGTTAGTGGACACTCTGGGTTAGGGTCACTCACAATGAAAAGGAATAGGTCCAAAGGCCTCACTAGGTATCACTACCGGTTCCCTATACTCAACCAGGTCTATACTATTGAAGGTAGAACTAATGCCCATATCCGAAGGCAAGTCTAACACATAGGCATTTGATCCAATCCTTCTCTATCACTTTAAAAGGTCTGGCTCTACGAGCATGAAGCTTCTTTTAGGCCTAAGCCTAACCAAGATGGAATCCACTACACCAAATTCTTTGACCCTTCTTTGAGAATTAGCCAGTTATTTTAAGATTAGTGCGGGTGGTGAACATGCTAGGCACATGCAGTCTCCTAACAAGATGATACAAAGGACTCAAACCTATACCTAACAGACTCGACTAAAGAGGTTTATTAGGTCTTAACTACCACTTGGGCATGGGGGCATGAGTCGTAGTTGATGGATGACATGCAGAAGAAAATTTGCTAGTAACTCCTAATAGGTGCTAGAGGGTCTGCCAAAAGTAGGTAGCAAATGGGATGGGCTCTATGGATCCTTGCAACCTAGTAACCTCAACAAAATGTAACCTAATAGTTTTAGACACATGAGAAAACTCAGGAAAGGGGAGGAAATAGGAAGTGGGTTCAGAATTAGTCTGGTAGGGTGGAGAAAAAGGTTCTGGGTTAGTTGGATAAAGTAGAATAAAAGAAGGCATGTCAGGGACTAATCCTAGACTAATGAGGCTAACCTTATGGGGTTGCGGTATATCTATGGGCAAGAAAAGGTCCATGCTATGGAAGGATGGATCAATAATTTCTGGGAAAAGATCTTCAATAGGAATGGCAGGAAGGGATTCATCCTGAGGGAAATGGGTTAAGTAAGCCAAATCCTGAATAAAGTCTTCTTGTTCATGGAATTTAGGAATAGGCTCTAAAATTAGATCCTTTTCTAGTGTTTCCTCAGGTAAAATCCTAGTATCAGAGTTCTCTTTCTCTAATTGTTCTTCCACTATAGCTTTAGATTGGATGTGGTCAAGGTCAACTAGCTCTGGGTTGGTTTCTACCTAGGTATCTACTGGGTCAGCTAATTTTAGGTCTACTAAAAGTGTCTCCTCTTCTCCTTCATACTCATCCACTAGGCTCGCATCAGCTTCATACACTTCCGCATTAATGTAAGCCTTGTGAATCTCAGGAATGGTTGGAGAAGGTCGGCTAGCGGAAAATTGGTTAGGTTCTGGTCTCTGATTATGGGTACTACTCCTAGTAGGTTCAGGTTGTATAAGGGGTAGTGGCTCACTACTGGGTTCATATTTAGGGATACTAATCCTATGGGATTCAAGTTGACTAGGGGAAGCATGACTAGTACTAGGCTGATACCTAGGGGTTATGGGCTCTCTAGGCTCATAAGATTTAGGTTCAGCTCTATGGGTCTTGGGTCTACTGGGTTTATAGGGTGTGGGTGCATAGGATCTATGATCATGGGATCTAGAGTCATAGGATCTAGGTTCATAGGTTCTGGATTCATAGGTTCTAGGTTCATAGGATTTGGAGTCATAAGATCTATAGGTTGTGGGTATACTAGGCTTATAGGATGTGGGTAAATAGGATCTATCTTCTTGGTCTACAAAATCCTGATTGGTCCTTCTAGGACTAACCTTAGGGATTGGGTCATGATGATGGGCTCTCCTAGGTTCAGCCTCAAGGTATGGATCGGGGTTTGGGGTCCTCCTAGGTTCAATATCATAGTATGGGTCATGACGATGGGCTCTCCTAGGTTCAACCTCACGGTAGGGATCAGGGTTTGGGGTCCTCCTAGATTCAGTATCATAGTATGGGTCATGATGATGGGCTCTCCTAGGTTCAACCTCATGGTAGGGATCAGGGTTTGGGGTCATCCTAGGTTCAGTATCATAGTATGGATCATGATGATGGGCTCTCCTAGGTTCAACCTCACGGTAGGGATCAGGGTTTGGGGTCCTATGGGTTTTCTCTAGGGTCCTTATCCTATTCTCCATCTGGTCAAACTTATTGGCTAAGGGTTCAAGTCTATTATTGGTTCGGGTAGTAGACTGATTCAATTGAGTCATCTGGGTAGTCATCTAGGTAGTTAACGGGGTAGTCATTTGGGCCATGGATTGGGTTAGCTGCTCAGCAAAGGCTTTCATCTGGGCTTCTAGCTTATCCATGGATTCAGACAAAAGTGGAGATGGTGGATGTTATGAAACCTCTGATCTAGTGCTCATGCAAGACTCGCTCAAACCGACTACAGCTAACTAGACCTAGAGTCCAAAACTAAGGGCTCAATCGGGGTGGCAAACTAGCCTATAGTAACCCTGTACTCAGCCAGGCAGGTGTAAGGGGAGTGTTAGGTCCCTGATTGCCAATCGTAGACACCAATTAGAGATTGGCCAGATAGGCAGACCAGCATACAAGCCCTTCAGGATTGAATCCCTAAACCACCATTCTAGACACTGAGCGCAAGGCACACACAGGTTAGCTTGACACAATGATCTGACACTTAGCCGGGACCCGACCAGTTGGTGTCCCTAGCCCACTAGGGCAAATTAAGTCTAGTTAATTTTAGGTTAAAGCTTGGGACCGAATGCAAGGGATGTGGTTTTGGGCTAAGAAGAGGTGATGAAATCCTCCCCCCATCTGATATAGCAAGAGTGCCCTTAAAAGTAAATTATGCAATGATGGCAGGCATATGGGGATGCAAATTAGGGTTTGGATGTTTTTGGTATTTTTGGAGAATATGTATTTTTTTTTGGTATTTTCTTAAATAGAATAAAACTTGCAAATTATTTCCTAATATGCAGGAAATATAATAAAATTAAAAGATATGCAAAAGATGCTAAACAAAACCCTAAAACTTCCCAACTTGTCTTTCTGAAAAAATAGAGCCTAAAACTTGTAGGCTGTATTTCGGGTTGCAGAAAATTCATAGGCTGAAATAAAATCTACAAAACTTCTAAAAATTACTGTGAATCACGATGAATCCAGAAAAATAAATTTCATAATTTTTGGAGTTTTTATCAGGGAGAAATAATTTAGATAATAGAGTATATACGGACTAAAAAATTGCAAAAAACAAGCCCTATTCTAAGCTCTGATACCAAATGATGCGGGACTAATATGCATGCAATTCTTTTTATATAGTTTATATGTGGGGTTAGGTGATTAATTCCCAAATTTCAGATCAAAATTAGTTGTAGAAAATCTTGTATGAATTTTTGAAGCCAAGCATGCAGATTAGAACCTAGAAAAGTACTAAAGAAGGATCACCGGGGCTGAGAAGCCTCAGTTAGGGCAAGTTCTCCTACAATATAAAGACTGGAGGTAGAGGGGTGTACCTGACAACATCTGAAGCACACGGTGAAGATCACAGTGAAGGGATCTCTCATTCCTCGATGGATGCAGCCTGGAAAACCGAGCCAAAGACCCGTCGATACCCGGCTTTCTGCTCGGTGGTCCGATTGAGGCTTGGCTGGAGTCGTTGGATTCGTAGAAACTCGGGGACCTGCAAACGACCTGTCAGGGGTTAGAAAACTCAGAGAAAATCAAGAAAACAAAGGAAAATAGCAAAGGAAAGAAAGTTTTGGAGGGGATGGAAGGATGGTTGGCGGCAGGAAGATGGTTGCAAACACCGGGAAGAAGAACTCTCAAACCCATTTATGCACACAACAGGGTAATCATACAAAACAATATAAGAACTCAAGGTTTATTTAATATCAAAAATCAAGTTTCATACAAGAGGCTAGGGTCCCTTAAATAGATCCTTAACCTTGGGCTCCAAGTAAGGGTACATTAGACATTACATAAGAATCCTTTTCCCTCTCAAACCCTAGCTAGAAAATAAGAAAACATTAGGTAGAAAAAATCCCTAAAAATTCTCTTGACTTGGTCAACACTCCAAGGCCTAGGGGGCATGTTAGGCTTCTAAGAGCATCAAGAGGCCGGTCCAAAGGGGCTCGGGTGCATGGGTTTGGGCCTCTGGAAGTTGGGATGGCCTAGTAGCCAGGTAGCAGGAATATTCCCTGGTATCTTGCTTCTTAGGGGCTTGGGCTTGGTGCTTGGGCTTGATTTCTTTGGGCTAGGTTGCAGATGGACCTCTAAAATCATGGATGACTTAGTCTATGAATATACTTTGGCATCTGGAAGGGAATCTGGGCATCTGGAGGGCATCTGCAAGGAATCAGGGTTTCTGATTTTCCTCCTGGGGTCTTCAAATCTTCAAGCTGGGTTGGAATTGGGCTAAACTTCCATGTCTTCAATTAGGTTGGACTTGGTCTTCACTTGTATGATGTGGTCTTGAGTCTTAGATATGCTTGGACAGGACTCAAAAAAATAAAATTAGCTCAATATGAGCTGACTAGCGTTGGACTGAACTAGCTCAACATGAGCTGACTAGTACAGAACTGAAATAACAACTCAAAAGAATCAAATAACAACTAAAATGGACTTAGATGGGCTAAGCCCTTATTACAGATAGACTCATAAATTATTAATCAATCCATAGAGGGCTGAAAAGTCTCTATCTTATTCTGGTACCTCTGGTGTCCCCACCATCATATAGCCATGGTCTACCTAAAATGATGCTACTTATCCCCATGGGAAGAACATCACACCAGATTTGTTCTTGGTAGGATTGAATGTGAATTGGGACTTGGCATCTGGACTTGATGGGGATTGAAGTAGAGTCTATCCAAGAAACTTTATATGGGTTAGGGTGTGGAATAGGGGTCAAACCTAGATTCTTGAGGGCTTTGGCTGAAATTGCATTTACACAACTTCCATTGTCTATAATGATTTTATAGACTTTTTTCCATATCTTGACAAATGTTTGGAGGATGTTAGTCCTTTTCCAATCTTCCTTTTCCTTAGTTTGGGCCATGATTCTAACAACATCTAAGGTCTCATCATAACCATCCTCTTCTTCTTCATCATACTCATTGATCAAATTGGATTCAGCTTCATATACCTCTTCTTCAAACTCTCTAGTGGGTTTAGTCTCCTTATCGACTATCTCCCCTATATGCAAAGATCGGTTAGGGCATTGGCTAGCAAGATGACCCATTTTTTGATATTTGAAACATTGGATATTTGGGTTACTACTTCTCTGAATTGCAGGGGCCTTACCCTTATCAACTGATTGGATTGGTAGGGCTAGTGGAGTGGGGCGAGTTTGGCATACTTGGTTGAATCCAGGTTTTTGAGTAGGGGCACTAACCTTAGTTGGTTCAGGTCATCGGGTTATGGGTCCCCTATGAAATCTTTCACAGTCCCTGGCTATCTGGTAGGCTTGGTCTAAGTTAGTGACTTCTCTTAAAAATAATTTCCTTTGAATCTCCTCTCTCATACTAGCTCTAAACCTAGATAGTGTCACAACTTCTGATTCATCAATGTTGCACCTCATTGCAAATTCATCAAACTTGGCAATATATTCTGACACAGTCTTATTGCCTTAGTATAATCATTGCCATTGATCTAAAAGTCATTGATGGTAAGATGTAGGGAGGTATTTTTCTCTAAGTTTAATTTTCATTATTCTCTAGGTGGCTATGGGCATGTCTCCTCTTTGTCTAATCATTCTTTCTACATTACCCCAGTATAACCTAGCCTGGCGAACCAATTTTAGTTTGGCAAACTTGAATTTTCTCTCCTCAGTCATTTCATACCATTCAAAATACTGGTCCATCTTTCCCTCCCAGTCAATATAAGCCTTAGGGTCCAGGCTTCCATCAAAGATGGGATCCTCAAATATAATGTTCCTCTTAGCTCTTTCATCTTGATCTAAGTAGTCTTGGTGAGGTCGCCTAGGAGTGTGATCAAAGGTATAGTCATATCGATGGGCACAAGGAATCGGCCTAGGTGACTTAGGTTCAACATGGGTTCTACGGGCTTCTTCCATGAAATCAGGATTAAGCCTCCTTGAGTTGTACTATGGGGTATGCTCATGTTGTTGGACTCTTGGGCCTCAGGGAATTGACTTGGATGACTCAGGTTCGATGGGGGTCTTTTGGGCCTCCTCAAGGATCCCAATTCTATTCTTCACTTAACCTAATTCCTTGTTCATTTGTCCTAATTGCTCGGTTACATTATCAAATTTTTCAGTTAGAGTCCTCATGAAAAATTCAAGATTGGGATCCATGGGTAAACCAAACTGAGTGTAGGACTGTTGGTATAGGGCTTTAGATCAAATGGGCAAGCAGTACAAACCTAGCTCCTAGGGCTCCTAGACCTAAAAGTTCAAAATACAGGAATTGACTAAGTACTAGTTAAAGTTGCGATTACTTTCTCCACTAGCCAGGTAAGAGGTGGGGTTGCGGGAGGCTCCCCTCGCTTTCACGAGATCCTAGTTAAAAATCATAAGTCCACTTAAGGCATTTGCCATTGGACCTCTAGCCTTAGATACCAATTTCAAGAAGTAAGTACGAACTCAACTAATATTTGGTCTCATCTTGCACTTGAACCCGACTTGTGGGTGTCCCTAATTTTAGGTTCCTACTCGATTTCAATTATGACTTAGGTCAATACAAATATGGGTGATTATTTTGGGCCAAGGAAAGGTAATGACCTCCTTCACTTATGTTATGATTGAATGCCCTCGATTGGATTTAAGAATGGATGCATAAACAATTCACCAACTAGATAACACAACAACTAGTAATAGCACAAACATGTGATTCAAACCCAATTTTTTTTTAAAAAAAAAATTAAATGAAAATTTAGATTTTGAAGTCTGGATTTCAGAAATCAAATTTTAAAATTTAAATCTCAAATTAGAGTTAAAAACTCATTCTAGAAGTTAGAGTTGTTGCACACACACTCAAACTAGCAAGAACACTCTCACTCTGAACAAGAACACAAGAGAACAAGAACACGAGAAATAATTCTTTCATTAATCATCGTAGCATAACATGAAAACAAATGAGAGCTTTGGGGCCCTATTTATAGACTCCTAAGCTAGGGAATTCGGCCAAGGGTGGAGGGGAGAGGATAAGGATGGCTTAGTTGGCTCTAACAACTCTTAGGTAAATGGTTTCTAACTAGAAATAAATTGTAAGTAGAAAGTTACAACCACTTTGACATGTAGCATCTAGAAGGTCCTAATGTGTCTTCCAAGTGCTGATGTGGAGGCTTAGGTGTCATAAGTTGTGGCATCCCACATGTCAAATATTATTGGGGTAGTAGAAGAAATCTTTATGTTCCCCATAAAACTCTTGATATAGTGTAATTCCTTCCCCCAAGTTTGCTTGATGTAGTGTTCCCCATGTAAAAAATTTGGCTTCAAGTCTTGGCTTGGATTGGGCTTGAATGGCTTGAATTGGGCTTTGAAGAGGTGGCCCTACATCATGCTTGAACTTGAGTTGACTCTTGGCTTTTCTCATAAGTCCTACAGGAAGACTAAGCCTAGTAGAAAAAGAAGGAGAAGGCCAAAGGAGACTAACCTAGTTGTTAAGGAAAAAGACAATCAGGAAAAGGAAGAAACTCTAGCTCGGTAGTGAGCGGGAAAGTTCTGAAAGAGGCAACTGGGGGAAAAAAGCTTACCCTCTCTTCAAATCCACTAGACTGCAGCCGTACATCCTTTCAGCACTCCCGTCATCGAAGATAATCGGGAGAAGGAAGAAGCTCTGGCTCGGCGGTGAGCGAGAAAGTTTTGAACGAGGCGACTAGGGGTAAAAAGCTTACCCTCACTTCAAAGCCACTAGACTGCAGCCATACATCCTTTCAGCACTCCCACCATCGGATAGGTGCCACGTGGCAACATCACCTGAAGGCGATGCCCAGATGCAACAGAAACAGTCTCGAGTCATGCATCCACCATTATGCTTCCTCGGACCCGCTAATGTGGTGGCCCCATACTAACCTTAAGGAACAGCATACGAAGTGGCAGTGATCATGGCATTTAATGGTGCCAGATCTTAGCCTTTCCGCATCAGCTCCATAATTACCTCCTTAGCCCTGAGCGTGACATTTTGTTAGGACTTGGGAACAGGAGACCAATGAAGAAATGACATCACTAGGTCTCGCACGGATCCATTCGATGGAGATTGTAACCATAATATTTGTCCCATCAAGTCCTTCCGCTGGGCTGGCTCCCCTCAGGTCGAGACTCCAGCAGAAGCCCGATTCATCGAGTCCCTTTGCTGGGTTGGCTCCCCCTGGTCGAGACTCCAGCTAAAGTCAGACTCCACCTTCTGCTAGGCTGGCTCCCCCCAGGTCGAGACTCTAGCAGAAGCTCGATCCCTCAAAGTAGAGCTGTCAACGGGTTGGGTTCGGGTTGGAACCCAGATATCCAGACCCGGACCCGATTTTAGGTACCGGACCAGGACCCATACCCGAATACCCGACGGGTCCAATTTTAAAATACCAGACCCGAACTTGAATGGATCTTGGGTATCCAGACCCGAACCCGGACCCAAATACCACCATGGCTCATGGGCTTGTAAGAGTGGAGGATTTTATTATTATTATTTTCATTCTCTAATAGTAGGAATGATAATGATAAATTTAAAACATAGATAAAATATAAGAAAGAAGGGTAATGTACTTAGCTTGGAATGAAAGCCATGAAAGGTAGGCCTTGTGCATCCACCCCTAGATCTCTATAGCTTCCGGCATGTGAAAGCTCTCTGGCAAATGCAAATCGGGCTTCAGGAAGTGCCATCCTTTCGAATAAGTGATAAGCTCGTAAGCCAGAGCTACCAATGACAACACCAAGAATCCCCTGATGAACTTGAACAGAAACTGGCGTTTGTCGGGTTTCTCACACTCCATGGAGACTCCACGCCGGAGAAAGAGTCTCTTCTTGACGGTGCTGAGGAGAGCCCACAATGCGGCAGCCAGCCAAGCGATGCAGCCCATGGCATGGTGAGCCTTGAGCAAGACCCAAGTGAACTGCCTGGCATTCTTCCCACGGTCCTTGTCCATCGATCCAAATGCCTCGATGTCGGGGTCATCGATTTCAAGAACTGAGTAGTTGTGGTTCTCCATTGTCACAACCATGGGTGTCCCACCCTTCCTGGTGTCCTTCGTCCACCACTCCAAAAGAACCAAGCTTGGATCCATTGCTCCTTCCCCAAAAATATAAACTAGCAGCCTAAACAACTAAATCCTCCTAATTCCTCACAATGCCGGGGGCGTGGAGGCAGAGCGTTGGGGGAGAGGCATCGACCATGGGTGCTGGCGGCTAGAAGGGAGAAGGGCAAGGTTTAAGGTTAGGGCATGATTTTGTATGAGGATTTAATAGTATAATCTTGAGCGATTTTTAACCGTCCGATTATGATCCAACATCCCACATTTATATATATATATATAAATATATAAATATATATCATGTTATTTTATTTAATCGGGTCTCGGGTCTATCGAGTCTAGATATGTAATATCTAGACCCAGATCCATTTAACTATGACTAATCGGATCCGGGTCCGGATCCGGATAAACGGGTCCGGATTGAGAACCAGACCTAGACCCATTGGGTCCAGACCCGCGGGTCTTGGGTCTGAACCCGACCCGTTGATAGCTCTACCTTGAAGTCCTTTTGCTGGGTTGGCTCCCCCCAGGTCGAGGCTCCAGTAGAAGCCCAATTCCTCGAGTCCCTTTACTAGGTTGGCTCCCCCTTGGTCGAGACTCCAACCAAAGTCAGACTCTACCTTCTGCTGGGCTGGCTGCCCCCAGGTCGAGACTCCAGCAGAAGCCCGATACCTCGAAGTCCTTCTACTGGGCTAGCTTCCCCTAGGTTGAGACTCCAGTAGAAGCCTAATTTCTTGAGTCCCTTCGCTGGGTTGGCTCCCCCCCAGTCAAGACTCCAACCAAAGTCAGACTCCCCCAGGTCGAGACTCCAACACAAGCCCGGTTCCACCTCGAAGCTCTTTTGCTAGGCTGACTCCCCCCAAGTCGAGACTCCAGCAGAGGCCAAATTTCTCTCTAAGTCTTCCCGCTGAGCTAGCTCCTCCAAAGTGCACACTCGCGGAGCGCGCAGTTACGGCCCCCAGCGGGCCTCCTTCGGAGCAACTCAGACGGACAAGAAGAAGAAGAAGAAGAAGGAGACAAGGAGAAGAAGCACACAGTAATCAAAGCAAAAGCCTTCATTGATCAAAAGTCCCTTACATCCTACGGAGGTTCCCGATAGGCCAGGATGCCTCCTGGAGGTCTAAGTTACAAGTAAGAAGGGATTCTCCCTGGCAGTACTCCCGAAAGCAGCTGAGGGAGTGCCAATCCTTCTTTCAGGTAGGCTTCCTGGGAAGGAGGACGGCGGTGCCTCCACCTCTACTAGCCCGTTCTCCCCAAGGAGTCACCGGGTCTCTAGAGCCCGGCATCGGTTCCACTTGGAGGATGCGGGTACCCTTTCGTAAGTGAACATCTGAGGAAGGGTTACAATGATGCATCCTCCTCGATCGTGCCATCCTTCTTGGATTTCACCAATATGGTGATTCCAAGCTTAGCTGCGGCTGCTCCTTGTTAGGCCACTCTCAGTAGTGCCATGGTAACCGCGGCCTTCTCCACGATGATTGTGACCACCATCGTCCCCTCATTTAGTCGCATGACCAGGTGCACCCAGGAGGTTCGCAGGTAAGCTACTTCCATCACACAAATAACCACCTCTCCTACCCCCCGGGGCCTCTCCACTTTCTCCTCCTATAGGAAAATCTCGAGCTCAGCAGACTTCTTCTCTGACTGGTATTCCCCTGTCCGGACGCCGGCTGGACATCCCCGGAGAAGCATCAGGCAACCTCCCAGACCTGAAGCTCACCAGAAGACCTCCCTTGGCATGAGCCAGGAGACAAGAGTCAAAGAGAAAAGGTATTGGAGAGAAGAGGATGTTCTGCGAAGGCCCTATCCGCTTGTGCTTAAAAAGACGAGGGATGGCCTCTCTGCAACAGATCCTACTGACCCCTCATACCAATTGAAGGTACGCACCAATTGCCAGGCCAGTCAGGAGATGCCACGTGCCAGTGCCGGATGATTCGTGCATTTCATTATCAGAGGATTTGCATTGACCTAGGAGGAGCATTTATGGCCACCATCGAAAAGTCGAAGCACTATGAAATCCCCAATCAATACGAAGGTGTGGTCTTCGAGACACAGGCGCACGGAGATGTCGGTGACGTAAAGGATGCCCCAATCCATGTCAGCATGATCATTACTCTCCATGCCCCGAGCATCGCATCGTTTTCTAGGCTCGAGAGTGGGGGGCAACTGATATGGTTGTATCCGCTGATGTCGAGTCCATCTGGAAGCCAATTGTCAGCCAGTAGATGGAGGTGCAACCTAAGCCTGGCACCCGAGCAAGGAGCTGAAGTGAGTCTCCTACCGAGGTCAGTTCCCGATCGAGGTCGAGCTCAAGCTGCCACCCAGTGCAGGAGGGAAGGTGACATGGATTCAAATCATGGCGGGAAAGAGAGTTGCCTTCACCAAGACCTTGCCACTGAGACAGTACAATTGACAGGCGGCAGCCCACTACCTGAGACCTACGGAGGGGGGCATCTCGCCAGAGCACCAGGGCCCCCCAGGCCTCAATTTACACCGATCAAGAAGGAACATCCCCATCAAGGCACAGCACTCTCCAGTCTACCGACTGCACCACCCACAAGTGGAAAGCCATGCCAGAGGATTCAAATCCTGGGGTGACCGCTCACATGCCCATGCTCTGCCAAGTTTCTCGAGACATGTTGACCAACCAGAACACTAAAGCTAGCAACATAACTTCCCACTTCAAAGGGGGAAACATGAAATGACACGCAGTTTCCGCGTGCTGCTAGATGTCACCCCCTAGGACTCCTCCAAAAAGGGGAACATCTGGAAAGCAAGGAAAAGGATACATGGCCTCTCCATAACAAAAAACAAAGAGGGGCCTCCAAACGAGAGAAGAGCAACAAGAGGCAAAAACCAGTAATGGATAAGGGAGGTAAAGGTTGGCACACAATAGGGGGAGCAAACCAGATGCAACGCTCTGGGGTTATCAGGGAATTCATTTGAAGAATCCCATGGACACAGCCGACCCTTCTCTAGCCCTCCTTCTCTGCTAACACCCTACACTCACTTTTTTTTCTCAAAAAACACATCACCTGAGTGTGGAAACCTCACCGAACTCCTCGGAGGGGGATCTGTTCTCCTGGATCGCCTATAGACTTGATCATCGGAGTGCCCCTACCGGAATCCTCGATCCAGGTCTCTCTTTCTTTTGTAGGGGTCCGGGAACATGCATAGGATCCTAGGCAAGGGGACGACACTCGACGCCGTGTTAGAGCTACAGGCCACGACGGTCCAGGCGACAACAAGATTATTATTCAGAAACGAAACTTCATTCGCATTAGTAGTGGAGAAGGTGATGGCCTCCTCTTTTACCCTTTGGTGCTTGGGTCGAGGGATCTCCATTTGGTCTACCCTAGCACAGGCTCATCGCCTAGAGGAGCTTGCCCTACGGTGGCTAGTCCACTCTAGATGGTGCCGATAAGGATGTTGTTCTCTGTTGGGGGTTCGGCTACCGACTGGAGCTCTCGTCCAGCTATCTCAAAGGTGTTGAGCTGACTGACATAGCCATGTAGGTAGCCACACCGAATCAATGCCTTGATTTTTCTCTTCAAGGAGAAGCAATCATCGGTATCATGCCCATAGTCCCGATGAAGTTTATAATACTTTTTGGGATCCTTCCAGGCCTTCTTGCTCATCTTCCCCAGCCAATGGACAATATCTTGGTCATTGATCTCCATTAGGATTTACCTCTAGGGATCATTCAAAGAGATGAAGTCCTTGCAATGGGATGGCCTAGGAATTCCATATCGACAGTGGAACTCCTTGTCCTACTTTTTATGCTATTGCTATTGTGCTTGTGGTTAAGAAGGAAGGAAAGGATGGGAGTGATTCTCTCAAGAATGCTTATGATCACCCTTCTCCTTTTACTTCTCCACTATGCCTTCCTCGATATTGATGTACTTTTCAGCGTTGGCCAAGAGATCAGGAAGGTCTTTGGAAAACTTTTTGGAGAGGGAAAAATAGAAACTACCTCTATGCAACCCCTCTTCAAGGCTGACATGGTGACGGAGTGGTGTGGACACTAGGGCCTGAAAGAAATGACGGGTCATTCTCACATCCTTGTGGATTACCTATGAATAAAGCCCTAAACCTCAATCCCAAAGTCACTTGTAAATAAGCCCTAAGCCCCAATTTTAAAATCATAGTTTCAATATGGGGCTTAGTCATTTTTAAATTCTATTATTCTAGCCCGGTTGGATTCAGCCCCAAACCCTGTTTACTAAGTTGAGTTAGTATTTAATTTTTGTTATGCCTTTTGATCAAATTGGGTTCAATTTGATCAGGTTTGGGTTTAGAGTTAGCCTCTTAATTATTTAGTTGATTGAGTCCTGTAAATAGTTATTTTAATTGAGTCTTGTAATACAAGAGGAGACCAATTCAAGACACCATGTGCCAACCCAAATCAAGTCATGCCAACCAATTCATGGCGCCACACCATCACATGCACCACATTACCATCTTGGATGCCCAAACCTCCTCACATGCCATGTCACCTTGCCACCACATGCCATGTCATCTTGGTCAGCCACAAGAGCTCCACATGGATGCCAACCAAAAGTCCACGTCTCATGTTCCAAGAAGATTAGGACATCCAAACATCTAGACATCCAGATATTCAGACATTCAGACACCATTTAAAACTCAAACTTATCCGAGGAAGGTGCCAATGAATTTCATCCAAGATGTCACTGATTTTTTAAGAGGAGTAAAAAGGAAGGATTCTACATCTCATTTGGCACCACATTTTTTTCTCATCCAAGATGAGTCATCCAAGAAGAAGGGAGGGCACTAATTTCTATCTCATTTTGTCGCCTATCATGAAGAGTCCAAGGGAGCACCATCAACTTTCAAATTTCAAGAAGTTCATCCCATGGAGACCATTTAAATTCAAAGAAGTCCATTCCAAGACAAGATAGAGGTTATCTTGATCTATTTTCAAATGCAAGGAGATCAAATTGAAGTCTAAGAAGATTGATGCCAAGATGGAGGAAGATTGGATGCCTCTTCTCATGAATTGTTGCACATTTAAATGAGTGCCTCATTTATCTCTTGTCGCCTACCATAATTCAAGTGTTGTCATCCAAGTGGAAAGCCTTTAAGTCTTGACGCCCTAAGTGAATGAAGATTAAGAGTCCATGATGCCAAGAGAGGGATTCAAGAAGAGTTTGCTGCATAAGGGAAGCCAACTCTATGAAGTTCTTTCCCTTCTAACAAGAACTCAACACTTTGTAACCCTAACAATTCTAGTTTGTGATGTATAAATACCACCTTCAACCCCTTTGTATTTAATTGATTCTTCTATGAAATAAAGTGAGAACATTCACTTAATTCCTTTGCTATGATAGCATCGAGGGGTGTGATGCCCTAATTTGCCTTTTTTCTTTGAAGCATCGAGGGGTGTGAGGCCCTAGTTATCCATCTACCCAACCATCCATCAGAAACCATAGCCACCACCTTCAAGCTTCTTTCTTCCCTTTTCCTTCCTCCAATCTTCTTCTTCCTTCCATGCCTTTCTAACTTGATTTTTTTTTTGTGAGTATTTCAGGTGATCAAGATCTGAAGTAAAGGTTCTCCTTGCTTTGAAATCGAGTTCGTTGCAGATCGGAGCCCAAAGAATGAGAGTCTTGAAGTCCTGCCACGAAATCCTAGAGTGCTAAACCAGATCCACTTCAAGAGTAAATCATCGTTGGTAATTCTAAAATTTTCCTTTCTCTTTAGTTCTGATTTGTTGAAAATAGGAACCTTAGTTTATGACGATTTCTTAATCACCAAGTCCTATTTCTTAGTCTACTTTATCTGATTTACATTGCGGGTTGCATAGCTAGTCAACTAGTCAAATTTTATTGATTGCTTTGAGTCTCTTTCCTGATAATTCTAGAAATTAATTACTATTTAATTTCAGATAATTAAATTTAGAATCAGTAGATTAGCTTTGCATCATTCTGTCCCACATCAGTTTTTGGTATCAGAGCATGTTTAAACTAGGATTTAATTTCTAGTTGCTGAAATTTATGCATACATAGTTTAGGCTGAAATTAAATTACATAAAACCTACATAAAAAAATACAAAAAAATTAACAATTAATTTACTGTTAATCCTCTACTAATCTTCCATCTAATCATAGAAAAAAATCAGAAAAGAAATTGCATTATTTTTTTTGGTGGAAGGAAATCATGCCTCCTGAGCGAGTATACGAAAGTATACTGTCATGACCCATGAAAATAATGAGCTACAACCAGACATGATACCCCGATATCGAAAATCTAAAAATTGATTCAATCTTAAAAAAAATTATTTTCTATTATTTACTATTTTAGTTTCATCGCGCATATTAAGGTTTCATCTTGTATACATTGTTAACCTAATCTAAGGGCACTTTACTATCTCAGATCAGGGCAGGATCTCATCACCTATCCTGGGCCTAAAACAACCACCTTTGTATCGAACCTAAGTATAATTAAAATTGATTAGAAACCTAAAGTAGCTTAGGGACACCAACAAGGTCGAGTTCCAAGTATTGTGTGAAAGCTAGTGCACCCAATCCTTTGATTATCTCTTGAATTTAGTGTCTAAGGCTAGAGGTCTAGAGGCAAACGCCCAAGTGAACTCGTGGTTTTTAATTAGGACCCTATGAAAGCAGGGGAAGCCTCCCACGACCCCACGACCCCTCCTCGATCCAGAACCATCCCAGGAATCCACTTCATACTTCTTATTATATTATCAGGTTCCCAATGCCTCTAGAGCTACTCGATTCTATTTCATTGAGGTTATCGGGTTGCATCAATTCTCTGAGCCAATTAGATTTGCCACCTACTCTAGGAAGACCTTTTAGCACCTGTTAGGAACCAAGAAAAAATTTTATGCATCCTACCATACACAAGCCGATGGCCAGACTAGTATAGTGAACCAAAGTCCTGGAAACTTGTTAGGATGTCTGGTAGTCAAAATCATTGAAAATTGGGACTTCCTAATACTTAGAGTTAAGTTCGCCAACTATAGGTCCACTGAAAACAATGCTTTTGAAATTGTCCATGGGTACAAGCTAAGGAAGCCTTTAGATCTTATCCCTCTACCCATGCATGAACGCATTTCAAAGTTTGCAGAGTTATATGCACAACATATTAAAGAATTGCATAAGGAAATAAATGAAAAGATTAAAAAAAGCAATGATTGATATAAACATATGGCTAATTCAAGAAAAAGACTCGAAGAATTAGATGAAGGAGACTTCTTCATGATCAGGCTTCGACCTGAATGGTTCCCACCTAGAACCTTGAAGAAGTTACATGCCCATAGTAGTGAACCATACAAAATAATTAAGAAAATTGGACCTAATACCTATGTGCTTGAGTTATCGCCTAAGCTAGGTATTAAATTTACTTTCAACATTTCAGACCTTATAGAGTATAAGGAGCCAACGCTTTGGGCCTGATCCCATCCTTGAGAGTGAACCAACCCCTGAGTGTCCACCGATCAAAACTACCAGAATGGAGAGACAGGATTGAGCAGATCTTGGACAACAAGATTATCACTACTCGGAGCAAAGACTATCAACGATATCTGGTTCGTTGGCAAGGATGACCCAAGATTGAAGATTCTTGGATCACTAGAGAGGATTTGCAAAGGATTGATCCCAACTTATCAAAGCAGAGTTGACCCATACTCGACAAGGTCGAGTTCCTCCCATCTAGGAAGAATTAGTGCGGATACCAGGGCCAGAAAGAAATGACAGGTCAATCCCACATTCCAATGGATCACCTATGAATAAAGCCCTAAACCCCAATCCCAAAGTCACTTATAAATAAGTCCTGAGCCCTAATTTTAAAACCTTAATTTCAATATGGGGCTTAGTCATTTTTAAATTATATTATTTTAGCTTAGTTGGATTCAGCCCCAAACCCTATTTACTAAGTTGAGTCAGTATTTAATTTTTGTTATGCCTTTTGATCAAATTGGATTCAATTTGATCAGGTTTGGGTTTAGAGTCAGCTCCTTAATTATTTAGTTGATTAAGTCCTATAATTAGTTTTTTAATTGAGTCCTGTAATACAAGAGGGGACCAATTCAAGACACCATGTGCCAACCTAATTCAAGTTATGCCAACCAATTATTGGCACCACACCATCACATGTGCCACATTACCATCTTGGATGCCCAAACCACCTCACATGCCACGTCACCTTGCCACCACATGCCATGTCATCTTGGTCGGCCACAAGAGTTCCATATGGACACCCACCAAAAGTCCAAGTCTTATGTTCCAAGAAGATTAGGACATCCAGACATCCAGACATCTGGACATTCAGACACCATTTGAAATTCAAGCTTATCCCAGGAAGGCGCCCATGAATTTGATCCAAGATATCGCTGATTTTTTAAGAGGATAAAAAGGAAGGATTCTACATCTCATTTAGCGCCACATTTTTTTCTCATCCAAGAGGAGTCAACCAAGAAGAAGGGAGGGCACCAATTTCTATCTCATTTTGTCACCTATCATGAAGAGTCCAAGAGAGAGCCATCAACTTTTAGATTTTAAGAAGTTTATCCCATGGAGACCATTTAAATTCAAAGAAGTCCATTCCAAGACAAGATAGAGGTTATCTTGATCTATTTTCAAATGCAAGGAGATCAAATTGATGTCCAAGAAGGTTGATTCCAAGATGGAGGAAGATTGGACACCTCTTCTCAAGAATTGTCATACATTTAAATGAGCACCTTATTTATCTCTTGTCGCCCACCATAATTCAAGTGTTGTCACCGAAGTGGAAAGCCTTTAAGTCTTGACACCCCAAGTGAATGAAGATCAAGAGTCCATCACACCAAGAGAGGGATTCAAGAAGAGTTTGCTGCCCATGGGAAGCCAACTCCATGAAGTTCTTGCCTTTCTAACAAGAACTCAACACTTTGCAATCCTTACAACTCTAGTTTGTGGTCTACAAATACCACCTTCAACCCCTTTGTATTCAATTGATTCTTCTATGAAATAAAGTGAGAGTATTTACATAATTCCTTTACTGTGATAGCATCAAGGGGTGTGAGGCCCTAATTTGCCTTTGTTCTTCATAGCATCGAGAGGTGTGAAGCGCTAGTTATCCATCTATCCAACCATCCATCAGAAACCTAGCTGCCACCTTCAAGCTTCTTTCTTCCCTTTTCCTTCTAATCTTCTTCTTCCTTCCACGCCTTTCTAACTTGATTTTTTTTGTGAGTGTTTCAGGTGATCAAGATTTAAAGTAAAGGTTCTTCTTGATTTGGAACCAAGTTCATTGCAAATCGGAGCCCGAAGAACGAGAGTCTTGAAGTCCTACCATGAAATCCTAGAGTGCTGAACCAGATCCACTTCAAAAGTAAATCGTCATTGGTAATTCTAAACTTTTCCTTTCTCTTTAGTTCTAATTCGTTGAAAATAGGAACCCTAGTTTATGGTGATTTCTTAATCACCAAGTCCTATTTCTTAGTCTACTTTATCTTGTTGCCCAGAAATGGAACCTAAGAGGGGGGGTGAATTGGGTCTTTTAAAAATTAAAACATTAATGTGAAGGTCTAGTGATGTTTGTGAGTAATAAATTCAATGCTCAAGATTAAATGCAGCAGAAAGCAGTAAATCAAATGTAATAAGCTAAGAGCAAAAGGGAAAGAAGGGAATCACACACAAACACAATATTTATAGTGGTTCAGTACAAACAAGCACCTACATCCACTCCCCAAGCCATCCTTGAGAATTTCACTATAATCCAATCAAGATTACAGCCGACTTGTTTTTCAAAAGGCTCACAAGTCAAAATCTATGTTGGTTTTGTCACCTAGGCTCACCAACAACTTTTTACACTTGTTTTGTCTTCGGGCTTACAAGTTAATCCTAGTTGGTTTTATCCCTTTGGCTCACCAACAAACCACAACAACCTTCTTTCAAGACACCCTTGAAAGCAAGGTCAAATCATGAGATAAAAATAGATATACAACTTTTAAAACAAAGACAAACTCTCTTTAAGAGTAGAAAGGAAGCTTTGAAGCTCAAGTTGATGCTTTGTCTTGTCTCCTCCTTGAAATATCCTTCAAAAAACTTCTTTTGGAATGATGTAAGGATGAGCTTGTAGGCTTTTTCAGGGAATCAAACTATAAAAGGCTCTTGATGTGAAGTTCTTGAGAGAATATTGGCTTTTTGGCTTTGAATGGATTTCAATACACTTCAATGCCTTTGGAATGAAGTTGGTGGAGGTTAAATACAACAAGAAACTTTCAAAAAATGGTTTATGACCATTGGAGCCTCGAATCTAGCCGTTTGAAGCTTGAAAAGCAAGTTCTGCAAGTCAGAAAAATAGATCCGTTAAAGCTGTCAGGCTTCAAGTGTCGACACTTGGCTCATCAGGTATCGACACTTGGCTGCCAGGTGTCGACACTTGATTTCTAGGTGTCGACACTTGAACTTTCAAGTATCGACACTTGATGCACAGGTGTCGACACTTGACACAAAAACCCTTAAATGGTCAAGTTCTAGATTTTCAAAAATCTCAGGCCTTGAGTCGACACTTGGAAACCTAAGTATCGATACTTGAAATGCAGGTGTCGACACTTGAGTTCTAGGTGTCAACGCTTGGCATGCCAAGAATTTTTCTGCATGTCAAAAGCTGAAGTGTCGACACTTGGCTTCTCAGGTGTCGACACTTGATACTGAAAAATTCACAATCAAGTGTAATTAAAGCCAAAAACATAAATATTGATTTTGAAATTTAAATGAAACATAAATAAATAATAATTGATCATGTAAAAGCCCTTTTTTAATGAAAAGTATGTCCATAATTGCGAAAAATGCTCCGTGCCACGGCGTGCCATGATACATAAGCTTTTGAGATTTTGAGATGCTTTCTTCCTGAAAACTCATAGCTTGAAATACACATTAGTATACAATATGCTCTCAATGTTTTGTTATTCATCAAAATCACTGGGTGGAGCCAACATATCTGATGTACATTGTGGGTTGCATAGCTAGTTAACTTGTCGAATTCTATTGATTGCTTTGAGTCTCTTTCCTGATAATTCTAGAAATTAATTACTATTTAATCTCAGATAATTAAATTTAGAATCAGTAGATTAGCTTTGCATCATCCCATCCCGCATCATGGAGGGCTTGAGGCCACAAATATCCAACATGGCTGTTTTGAAGTGACCCATATAGTGTCGAAGATGTTGAAAAACTAGGGCAACGTTTCATGCATAGGTTTTTTTAAAAAAAATCAATGAAAGCATATTAGATTAAATCACTGTTAATCATGAAATCATGCATTAAAATAATTATAAAAACATATCTTATAAGATCGAGATAAGATATGAATAGAACATAAATGATAAAAATAAAATCAACAAACATGGATCTAACCAATGCAAGTTATAGATCTAATCTACAAACATATACGATATCAGATCTCATACCTGGTCATGGGTCGATGAACACCACTGTTGATGGTGCATGGTAGATGGTTTGGACGTCATCTCAAAGCTACATAGGAAGTATGACCTCTACGAAAAGTCTATATAAAGTCTTAAGGGATCATCTATCTTAGAGTGCTAGCTCCATGTGAAGGCTATGGATGGCTGATCTAAAGACCTTCAAATTTTCTCAAACCCTCCAAGAAGATGAGGAGATGGGATGAAGAGGATCAGATCATGAAAGAAAAGAAAAATCTTAAACAATTTTTTTCTATTTTTCTTTCTTCCTCTCTTTCTCTCTTCTCCCTAGCACTAAAAAAATCTCACACAATCCAAGAATTCAAGCCCTACTCCCAAATTTTTCATGATATTTTTTTGATTTCTTATGGTGATCAGGCCACTCAAATTGTCACACTATCCCATGGATTTTAATAAAAAATGGTGTTGAATTTTTGGATAAGATCAAAGGATAGAGATCAATTAGAACTCCTCCACACTCTCTTCTTATTTTCAAGCAAAATCACCCTCCCCTTATTTTTTTGGTGGGTTTCTCTCTCAAATTCTCCATGCCCAAGCCTTCATAAGTTGTCACCCAATCTCAGAAAAATACAAATAAAATAAGATGTGGGGATTAGGATAAGATTTAGAGAAGTTTGAGATGAAAACAATTAGTTAAGGATAGGAGTATCAGTCCAACTAAAACTCTATTAAAATCAATCCAAATTTAAACCAAAATACATCCTAATCAAAATGGATAAGAGGGAGGATGAAAATCTTCAGATTTGGCATGAAAAATTCTCTCAAAAATCCTAGGAAAGCATGGAGAGTTTCTAAGATAAAAAAGAAGTTGGTGCTAGACTAGTTCTTAATTTTAACTTGGTCAAAATAGATCCCAATCCAAATTAAAATTGGGTTGACCTATTTAAATAACTTGAACCTAATATAATTAGGCTCCAAATAAATTTAATTAATCAAAAATTAATTAAATCCAAATCTAAATTAAATCAAAATTAAAATTTCTTAGTAATTAGGTCATCGAATAATATAATCAAGTGAAATCCAATTGAATCCAATTTAATTGGAATTGACCTAAACCTCCTCACTTAATAAAATTAAGCCAATTAGCAATCCAATTACTAATTAACTTTTTTAAAATTAATTAATAATTATTTATTTTTTTTATTTATAATATTTGTATAAGGTAAATTGTTAATCATATTTATAATTTTGTCACTTAATGATTCTTAATCGTTGATCAGCCATTATGATCAATTGGAAACTTCTATTATATGTGACCTCGTAGGTTTGAATACTAAGTCGATATCTTAGAAACTATTTCCTGAACTAATCGATGTGACCATCTAGTAGTGGTACCCGACATCCGGATAGGTCAAATGATGGCAAAGCAATATTCAAGAATTTAGGCTATGGTTATCGTATAATTCATTCCTTTTAATGAGTCCATTGAAGATTTAGAAGAAGAGATACCTATAGGTGACCAAGAGTTAGGAGTCAACCCAGAATTAGTTGACCCAGTAGAAACACAATTAGAAGTCGACCTAGTGTTAGTTGATCCAGTAGAAACCCAAGTAGAAGCCACCCTAGAGTTAGCTTACTTTAACCACCCCCAACCTATAATGGAAGAACCTTTAAAAGAAGAAGACCATGAGGAATCCAATCCCACTATTAGAGCTTTATCTGAGGAGCCACTAGAAAAAAGCCTAATTAGAGAGCCCAGTTCTTTGATTTATGAACTAGAAGAGTTTATTAGGAACTTAAACTCTTTAGATCAATGCCCTCTGGATGAAGTCACCTCTTTGACTCCACTTGATCTCTTTCCTGAAATCAACAACCCTTTCTTCCATTATGTAGACCCTTTAGATATGCCTCAAACCCATTAGGTAAATCTCATTAGTCTAGGACTCATCCCTTAAATCCCTTCTAATATTCTACTCTTTCTAATTAACCCTGAACCATCTCCTTATTTCTCATCCTGCCAGACCAACCCTGAAACGACCTCTTATTTTCTTCCATTTCAGGAAACTTCTTCTGTTTTCTTTACTATTAGGTTGCATTTTGTAGAGGTTTGCATACTGCATTCATTCATCGAGTCAGTCATATTGGCTTCCTACTTCTGGAAGACCCTCTGGCATCTGCTAAGAGTTCATGTCACATTTTCATGTGCATGTCATGATAGGATCAAACCTAAAGAGTCTATAATCAGTTAGGTTTTGTCCCTTAGAGTCCAATAAAATGTCCATTAATAGGGATGTCTAGTCGAGTCTGTTAGGTATTAGTTGAGTCTAATAAACGCACAGCCTACATTACACGCTACACCTGCACTACTCTCTGCACAGCATATGCATATGGAAATTAGTCAAAAGCTAAACATAACTAATGAACTAACTAATAACTTGGCTAATTCTCAAAAAAGAGATCAAGAATTTTGCAGGGAATTTTGTAGTTGTAAAGAATTTTCTGCTCGTGAAGCTGGCCCATCCAAGATAATGAATATCTGTGGACCCAATGCCTATGTGCATGAGATACTATCTAATTTAGGTATTAGATTCATCTTCATCATCTCAGATCTTATAGAGTCTAGGGAGCCAGCAGTGATACCTAGTGAGCACTTTGAGTCTATCCCTCCCTTTGAGAGAGAACCCATCTCAGAGTGTCCACCAACCAATTGGCCAAATAGTGAGAAAAAGATCGAGAGAATCCAGGATGATCAAGCCATATGTACTCAGAATCATGGCTATCAGAGGTATTTGGTCCAATGGCAAGGTCGGCCAGAACTTGAGGACTCGTGGATCACCCGTGATGATCTGCAATGCTTCAACCCAGACCTACTCGAGCAATATGAGAGCCAAGTTATCCCACACTCGACGGGATCGAGTTTCCCCCACCCCGGGAGAATTGGTGGGGGCACCAGGATCAGACACAGATTAATGGGCCCTATTTGGTTTACCTAGCCATGTGTCAAATTTTGTAATCAACTAGAATTGAGTCCTGTAATAAGTTAAGGTTAGTTGATTTCTCTCAACCCTCAACCTAGTCATTATTTTGAGTCCTATATATCAGTTATGAGTCCAATATGAGCTCAATTTTTGTATAAGAGAAGAGGTTACCATATTTTGGAGTTCCACTAGGCCATATCTAGGAGTCAGAGGCCACTACATCAGCCCATTGAATTTTGTGTGACAACCTAGGATCCAAGATGCTTCCGGAAACCCTGATTCCTTCTAGATGCCCTCCAGATACCCAGATTCCCTTCCAGATGCCAGAGCATATTCTTAGAACAGGGCACCCATGATTCCAGAGGTCCACCTACATCCAAGCCCAAAGAAATCAAGCCCAGGGGCCAAGCTCAAGCCATTAAGAAGCAAGATTCCAGGAAATATTCTTGCTACCAGGCTAACAGACCACCTCAGCTTCCAGAGGCCCAAACCCATGCACCCAAGCCCCTTTGGGCGGGCCCCTTGCTGCTCATAGAGGCCCAACATGCTCCCCTAGCTGTCCTTGAAGTGTTGACCAAGTCCAAGAGGTGTCCTTGAGTGGAATAGTCAAAGCATGAAGGAAAAAGGAGAAGACTAGGTCAATTCCTAACCTAATGGGGATTTGTTTTTCTAACCTAGCTAGGAAAGGACTTGTATTCCAATTGGGAAGAGGACTTGTAACCCAAGTGTAACCATGATTAGTGAGGGCATGAAAACTCTATAAATAACCCACCCCTGCCCCTCTTGTAAGCATCTCTTTCTTATGAATACAATTTGCTGAAATTTGAGTTATTGCCTTGTGTTGGTGTTTTGTTTTGGTTCTTTGGTTGGTGTTCTTGTGCTTGGACAAATTCTTTGCTACCCTAGCTTCCTTCCACACCCTAACTCACTGACATCCAAGCCTTCACACATCCAAGAAGAAGTGCCCTAGGCCGCCAAGCAAGGAGATCTTCAACAAGCTACGAACAGCCATCTTCTAACCCTAATCCTAATTCCTTTCAATCCATAGTTCTTTTTCTTATTTTTTAATTGCTGTTTTGATTAACCCCGATGCTTGTAGGATCCCCGAGGTGCTTCCCCTCCCATGAGGAGGCCTTCTTTTCTGCTCGAACCACCCAGATCAGCCATCAGATTTGAGGGAAACAAGGCTTCTTCTTCCATGCTCCGATCAGAGTTGTGAGTGATCTCTTCTGCTTCTGAATTTCAATCTCTGACTGGTAAGAAACCTTCCCTTATCTTATTATCTAATTTAGATGAAGATAAGCTATCCTAATCCAGGAGTTCCTCAACTCTCGATCTTGGATATTTCATTGGTTTGTATTGGTATGCTTGCGACCCGATGATTCTTTGCACTGCTAGTCCTTCTGCTAGTTTTTACTTTATTCTGAGAATCTAGCTTGCAATTAAAATTATAAAAATCATAAAAAAATTATTTTACTATTTCCCATGCATTTTTAGCAGTCTTAGAGTCATCTCGTATCAGCTTGGTATCAGAGCAGGTTTAGGATAGTTTTTATCTGCATTGCAATCACAAACCCTAATTTCAGCATTCTGTCCATTGCATTAGGTATCAGTTTTGCATCTATTTTCAACCATCTAAAAGTTTTATTGTTCTCTGAAATTTGCATGAATTGTTCTTTGTTGAGTCCTTTGTTTTATAAAATTTTTTAATTAATTTTACAGAAACCTAAATTATAAAAAATTTGGCATATTAGAAACCCTAACAAAATTCTAATAATTTCTGTAGCAGTCTAGAAAACCCTAGGTTTGCATCATCATATGATTTCTTTTCTACATGAAATTTGGTAGGAATCATCAATACTGTCCATTCTCTATTGCATATTTTTGTTGAATTTTTTATGCATCAGAATCTATGTTCAAACTCTGCAATAACTGAAACCCTAATTCTCTGATTTCTGCTACATTCTGCATCTTGACTCAACCTAACCTAATCAACTACCAAACCCCCAATCCCAAGCCAGAATTTGTTTGATAATCCCAGTTAACTTAAACCTAACTTGACACATCATAAATCATTAAAAAAATATTTTATTTTCTGATTGTTTTAGCTTGTATTAGGGTCATTGATTGCCATCATTTTAACCTAATCTTAAGGGCAACTCAAAATCTCAGATCAGGGCAGGATTTCATCACCTGTCCTGGGTCCAAAACCACCATCATCATACTAACTCAAGCCTAATTAAAATCAATTAGACCTAATTTGTCCTAGTGGGCTAGGAGACATCAACAGGTCAGGTCCGAGTTGTGTGGGCCAACTAGTGCACTTAACCTTTTAGCTATTACTGAAAGCTGGTGTCTAAGGCTGGGGGTCCAGAGTCAAACAACCTAAGTGGTGCTGTGGTTTTTAATTTGGTCCCTGCGAAAGCAGTGGGGGCCTCCCACACTCCCACCCCCTACATGGCTAGTGGAAGGATTAGCTATTGGGTTAGGTATAAGTTGAGCTGACCCACCTAGTTTCTGGCTCTAGATCTAGGAAACCCTAGATTATACTAGCATTTTCTTTCTCTTTTGCATGCTTGGTTGCATCATTTCATTTTGTTTGATTGATTTGTTACATGACCACTAGATTAGGAACCCAATATCAAAAGTCCAAACCTCAGCCCAGCCCAACCATGGAACCCACTTTGGAGACCATCATAGCTCAACTTGCTCAAATGAATGCTCAAACCCAAGCCCAGCTTACCCAAATAAACCATTCCAACACCCAAATCCAAAATCAGTTAGCCTAGACCCAAAATCAGTTAGCCCAAATAGACCATAGGTTTGACCAATCCGATACTAAGCTTGACCAAATGAACCAAAGATTCAACCAAGTAGGAACCCTAGGCAAGACCCATAGAGCTGAACCTCAGGAACCCATAGTCCTTAGATATGAACCCAGTAGTAACCCACTATTCCTTAGTCAACCTGAACCCTATAGGATTGACACCCTTAGATTAGAACCCATAACCCTTAGTTTACCCAACCCTGTTACCCCAGACCCTAGTCAATTTTTCATTAGCCAAACCCCTCTTACCACCCCATTGGCTCACCAAGATGACTTAGAAAAAAGAAATATATGAGGCTGATCCAAGTTTGGTAGAGGAGTATGAGGATAATGAGTCCATTGAAGATTTAGAAGAAGAGATACCTATAGGTGACCAAGAGTTAGGAGTCAACCCAGAATTAGTTGACCCGGTAGAAACCCAATTAGAAGTCGACCTAGTGTTAGTTGATCCAGTAGAAACCCAGGTAGAAGCCACCCTAGAGTTAGCTTACTTTAACCATACCCAACCAATAATGGAAGAACCTTTAAAAGAAGAAGACCATGAGGAATCCAATCCCACTATTAGAGCTTTATATGAGGAGCCACTAGAAGAAAGCCTAATTAGAGAGCCCAGTCCTTTGATTTATGAACCATAAGAGTTTATTAGGGACTTAAGCTCTTTAGATCAATGCCCTCTGGATGAAGTCACCTCTTTGACTCCACTTGATCTCTTTCCTGAAATCAACAACCCTTTCTTCCATTATGTAGACCCTTTAGATATGCCTCAAACCCATAAGGTAAATCTCATTAGTCTAGGACTCATCCCTGAAACCCCTTCTAATATTCTACTCTTTCTAATTAACCCTGAACCATCTCCTTATTTCTCATCCTACCAGACCAACCCTGAGCCGACCTCTTATTTTCTTCCATTTCAGGAAACTTCTTCTGTTTTCTTTATTATTAGGTTGCATTTCGTAGAGGTTTGCATACTGCATTCATTCATCGAGTCAGTCATGTTTGCTTCCTACTTCTGGAAGACCCTCTGGCATCTGCTAAGAGTTCATGTCACATTTTCATGTGCATGTCATGATAGGATCAAACCTAAAGAGTCTATAATCTGTTAGGTTTTGTCCCTTAGAGTCCAATAAAATGTCCGTTAATAGGGATGTCTAGTCGAGTATGTTAAGTATTAGTTGAGTCCAATAAATGCACAGCCTGAATTATACGTCTACACCTGCACTACTCTCTGCACAGCATATGCATATGGAAATTAGTCATAAGCTGAACATAACTAATGAACTAACTAACAATTTAGCTAATTCCTAAAAGCGATAAAGAATTTTGCAGGGCATTTTGTAGTTGTAAAGAATTTTCTGCTCGTGAAGCTGGCCCATCCAAGATAATGAATATCTGTGGACCCAATGCCTATGTGCATGAGATACTATCTGATTTAGGTATTAGATCCATCTTCATCATCTCAGATCTTATATAGTCTAGGGAGCCAGCAGTGATACCTAGCGAGCACTTTGAGCCTATCCCTCCCTTTGAGAGAGAACCCACCCTAGAGTGTCCACCAACCAATTGGCCAAATAGTGAGGAAAAGATCGAGAGAATCCAGGACGATCAAGGCATATGTACTCAAAATCATGGCTATCAGAGGTATTTGGTCCGGTGATAAGGTCGGCCAGAATTTGAGGACTTGTGGATCACCCGTGAGGATCTGCAGTGCCTCAACCTAGACCTACTCGAGCACTATGAGAGCCAAGTTATCCCACACTTGACGGGGTCGAGTTCCTCCCACCCCGGGAGAATTGGTGGGGGCATCAGGATTAGACACAGATTACTGGGCCCTATTTGGTTTACCTAGCCATGTGTCAAATTTTGTAATCAACTAGAATTAAGTCCTGTAATAAGTTAAGGTTAGTTGATTTCTCTCAACCCTCAACCTAGTCATTATTTTGAGTCCTGAATATCAGTTATGAGTCCAATATGAGCTCAATTTTTGTACAAGAGAGGAGGTTACCATATTTTGGAGTTCCACCAGGCCACATTCAGGAGTCAGAGGCCACTACATCAGCCCATTGGATTTTGTGTGACAACCCAGGATCCAAGATGCTTTCGGAAACCCTGATTCCTTCCAGATGCCCTCCAGATGCCCAGATTCCCTTCCAGATACAAGAGCATATTCTCAGAACAGGGCACCCATGATTTCAGAGATCCACCTACATCCAAGCCCAAAGAAATCAAGCCCAGGTGCCAAGCTCAAGCCCTTAAGAAGCAAGATTCCAGGGAATATTCTTGCTACCAGGCTAACAGACCACCTCAGCTTCCAAAGACCCAAACCCATGCACCCAAGCCCCTTTGGGCTGGCCCATTGCTGCTCATAGAGGCCCAACACGCCCCCCTAGCTATCCTTGAAGTATTAACCAAGTCCAAGAGGTGTCCTTGAGTGGAATAGTCAAAGCATGAAGGAAAAAGGAGAAGACTAGGTCAATTCCTAACCTAATGGGGATTTGTTTTTCTAACCTAGCTAGGAAAGGACTTGTATTCCAATTGGGAAGAGGACTTGTAATCCAAGTGTAACCATGGTTAGTGAGGGCATGGGAACACTATAAATACCCCACCCCTCCCCCTCTTGTAAGCATCTCTTTCTTATGGATACAATTTGCTGAAATTTGAGTTATTGCCTTGTGTTGGTATTTTGTTTTGGTTCTTTGGTTGGTGTTCTTGTGCTTGGACGAATTTCTTGCTGCCCTAGATTCCTTCCACACCCTAGGTCACTGCCATCCAAGCCTTCACACATCCAAGAAGAAGAGCCCTAGGCCACCAAGCAAGGAGATCTTCAACAAGCTTCGAACAGCCATCTTCTAACCCTAATCCTGATTCCTTTCAATCCATAGTTCCTTTTCTTATTTTTTAATTGCTGTTTTGATTAACCCCGATGCTTGTAGGATCCTCGAGATGCTTCCCCTCCCCTGAGGAGGCCTTCTTTGCTGCCCGGACCGCCCAGATCAGCCATCAGATTTGAGGGAAACAAGGCTTCTTCTTCCAGGCTCCGATTAGAGTCGTGAGTGATCTCTTCTGCTTCTGAATTTCAATCTCTGACCAGTAAGAAACCTTCCCTTCTCTTATTATCTGATTTAGATAAAGATAAACTATCCTAAGTCGGGAGTTTCTCAACTCCCGAGTCCTGGATATTTCATTGGTTTGTATGGGTATGCCTGCGACCCGATGATTCTTTGCACTGCTAGTCCTTCTACTAGTTTTTACTTTATTTTGAGAATCTAGCTTGCAATTAAAATTATAAAAATCATAAAAAAATTATTTTACTATTTCTCATATATGTTTAGCAGTCTTAGAGTCGTCCCGCATCACCTTTAATCTAATACTTAGGATAACATCAGAGTCAACTGTGTACTCTTAATTAATATATATGAATATATCTCAACTTGCTAAATCCTGTGACTCCTCACCAGGATTATTCAGTCCTACGTCTTGCTAAATTAAAATACTGCTGAGCATTTACTCTAGTGACTTGGAATGGTCAATCCCTTCTTAACTCAACCTAACTTAACAAGTACTTGACTACACCCAGAAACTTTTGATCACTAAATTAAAAATCTAGTAATTGAGTACCATAGTATAGTGAGTTTTTTGCCAAGTTATCATGATAGTCTCAAGTCAAAAAATACTTATATCCATACCCTTTCTACGAGATACTCTTGACGGTAGAGTACTCCACAGAGTTGGTCACTGTTTAATAAGATATACTCCTACACTAACCTACATACCATACCAGTGTCTCTACACTCCTTGATTAAAAGGACAACCAACCTATATGGCACACAATAACCTATTCTCGATAAACATTATCATCCTAGGTAACAATGTATCACTTAGTCATGAACCGATTTAAGAATTACTTGATAAATCCTCCTTCATCGAATCAATATAATTCTAAGAACTTTAACACATTAAAGTTCAAAAGAAGATGACAAATAGTATTGAGCTATCAAAAATAATAATTATTTAATTAATAATTTATATATATTTACAAGATAACTCAACCATCTATAATCTAAATGATTGGCTTTATGATACTTTTTTCAACAACTTCTACTTAGACTAGAGCTAATCTAAATAGTATTGTATACCCATCTTCCACTTGTGATCGTCGAACCTTTGATTCCAAGGGCTTTAGTAAATGGATCAGGTAGGTTCTCCTTTCTATCAATTTTTTGAATGTCAATGTCATCTGGCTCTACAATCTCTTGGACGATATGGCAGTGACACGGAATATTTTTGGTATGCTAATGTGCTTTTGATTCTTTTACTTGAGCAATGGCTCCAATGCTATCATAATATAGAATAATTATACTATGAATGAAGGATGCCACTTCAAGTTTGGTGATAAACTTTTGTAACCATATAACTTCCTTTGTAGCATCAGATGATGCAATATACTCCACCTCGCATATTGAATCAGTCATAATGTACTGCTTGGAACTTTTTCAGCAAACAACTCTTCCATTAAGGATAAAAACATAACCCGACATAATTTTGCTATCATCCTAGTCTGACTAAAAACTGGAATTAATAAAACTGACTAGTTTTAAGTCAGAATCTCCATAAACCAACCATTGGTCATTAGTATTTCTCAAATACTTGATGATAGTTTTTATAACCTTCTAATGGTTCTTACCTAAATCAGATTGGTACCTACTCACTACTCCTAGTAAATATGCCACATCTAGTCGTATATATATATCATGGCATACATAATGGATCCCACTATCGAGGCATATAGTATTCTACTCATGCACTCTCTCTTGACAAGTTGTCGGACAATCCTTCTTAGAGAGAGTAATTCCATGGCCTATTAAAAGATAGCCTTTCTTGAAATTCACCACGATGAACCGCTTTAGCATAGTGTCAATGTACGTTATTTGGGATAATCCAGCAACCTTTTAGATCTATCCCAATAAATCTTTATCCTAAGGATGTAAGTCACTTTTTCCAGGTCTTTCATGAAGATTTGAGATGACAGCCAAACCTTTATTCCCTGCATTGCAGGAATGTCATTCCTTATTAAGAGAATGTTATTCACATATAAAATAAGAAATATAATTATTAAACCATTAGCCTATTTGTATATGCAGAGCTCTTCACCATGCATAATGAAGCCATACGTTCTGATCACCTTATCAAAATATATATTTTAACTCCGAGATTCCTGCTTCAATCCATAAATAAATCTTTGAAGCTTACACACCTTTGATTCATATATGGATGTAAATCCTTTAGGTTGTATCATATACACCTCTTTTTCCAACTCTTCATTTAGGAAAGCGGTTTTGACATCCATTTGCTAAATCTCAAAATTAAGATGCGCCATTATTGCAAGCATAATCCGAATGGATTTGAATATTGCCATAGGTGAAAACATCTCATCATAATTAATACCATAATACTGACAATATCTCTTGGCAACCAGACAAGTTTTATAGATCTCCACCATCCTGTCTGTGCCCCTTTTCTTTTTGAAAATCTATTTACACACTATGGATTTTATCCCTTCAGGTGGATCAACTACTGTCCACACATAGTTGATCTCCATGGACTCCATTTTGGATTTCATGGCTTCAAGCCATTTTTCATAGTCGAAACTCTATATCACATATAGGTGATCGAATCCTCATTATTTTCATCAAGTTCAACAGTATCTATATCCCAAACCAAGAGACCATAGTATTTATCTGGCTGGCATGATACTCTACTAGATCTTCTTAAGGTTACCTTTACAATAGGCTCTGGGTTTGATCTAATCAAATTTGGTTGAATTAGTTCAGTTAATTGTGTCCATTCTTCAACCTATCGAACTTCTTCAAGTTCAGCCTTAGAGGCATTTGTTCCTTTCCCGAGAAACTCTCTTTCTAAAAAGATTGCTTTATTACTAATGAACAGTTTGTGTTCATCAGTATGGTAGAAGAAATAATCCTTAGTTTTCTTTGGGTACCTTATGAATATACACCTATTAGACCTAGGCCCAAGCTTATCCATTTTCAAATGTTTAACATAAGATGGACATCCCCAGACCTTAAGGTGTGAAAGTCCAGCTTACGTCCTGTCCATATCTCATATAGCATTTTATTTACAGACTTGCTAGGAACTCTATTTAGAATATAACAAGTCGACTCTAGTGCATATCCCCAAAAAGAGATAGGTGGACTTGCAAATCTCATCATGGACCGAACTATGTCGAACAAGATTTGATTCCTCCTTTCAAACACCCTATTATACTAAGGTATCCCAGGAGGTGTCCATTATAATAGAATTACATTCTCTTCTAAATATATCATAAACTTATTAGTAAGATATTCACCTCGATCAGATCGAAGGATTTTGATATACTTGCTAATTTATTTTTCTACTTCATCATGAAATTATTTGAGTATTTTAAATGACTCGGACTTATTCTCATTAAATAGACATACCTATACCTCGATAGGTCATCAGTAAATATGATGAAGTAGTGATATCCACCTATGGCTGAAGTATTTATGGGTCCACAAATATCATTATATATTAGACTTAGATCTCAAAGGCTCCTTTACCCTTTTCAATAAAAGGTGACTTAGTCATCTTCCTAAGAAAATAAGATTCACAGGTTAGTAATGATTCAAAATTATTAACCTTAAGGATTCCCTCTTTAGATAACTTGTTCATCCTATTCTTGTCAATATGACATAACCTACAATGCCAAAGGTAGACATCAAATACATTTTCTATCCTAAGGTGTTTGTTGGATGTATACATTATATTTACAAGCTGTGATAACACGTAAATATCATTTTTCAATTATCCATGCATTACAGTACCACCATTCAAAATGATATCATAATAATTATCTTTTATTGATAAATAATGATCATTTTTGGCCAAAAGGCCTACAGAGATCATATTCATAAAAAAACTAGAATAATAGTGATAATCATCTAAAACAATGATACTAGTATCAAAAACGAACTTAACTATTCCTATAGCTAGACTGGAATAGATCTTCCATCTCCAACATTCTAGAATTTCTTACCATCTTCGAATCTTCTACTAACCTGAAGTTCCTGTAATGAATTGAAAATGTTAATAGAGCTTGCGGTATCTAATACTCAGGTAGTAATATCACAAATAGAAATATTATAAGGTATTATCATATAAGTACCTTGTCCAGCAATACATTGTTAGTTTTTCTTCTTTCTTGGCTTGTTACGGTCCAGCAAGGCTCTTCTAGTGTCCTTACTTATTATAGTAGAAGCATTTAGCTTGAGTCTGGTCAGCCTTAAACTTCTTGGTCTAACTTAGGTTAGTCACTGGAGCACTTTGCACATTTTTCTTATTTTTCTTCTTCCCATTCTTAAAGAGACAATGCCCTATCAAACCTCCCACTACATTCACCAATCCCTTATGGAGCTGATGATTCTTCTTATAGGCTTGTAGTAATTCCAGTAGACCATGGTAGTTTACTACAGGCCTAGTCATTCTGTAATGATCAAGGAAGTCAATATAGGACTTCAACAAAAAATTGAGGATCGCATCCTTTTCTAGCTGATCATACAAGAAAAACTCAAATTTACTGAGGCACTCAATTAGTTCAATCATGTACAACATATGATCAGTGATCGAAGCCCCTTCCCTTATCCTAGTGTTAAAAATGGTACAAGAAATTTTATACCTTTCAATATTATCGGAAGTGTCGAAGGATTCTTTCAACACTTGAAGTATGTCCTTCGGCTAAGCATCCTCAAATTTATGATTTAATTTATTATTCATGGATCCCATATAATACAATGGACCGTGGTTTGGTCACTAAGCCATTTTTAGTAAGTATTTTGGGCCACACCATGAACATTCTGAGCAGGCTCCTTAGGTACTGGATCTATCAGTATATACAAGATCCGTTCATACTCCAAGACTATTTTTAGCTTTTGATACCAATCATCAAAATTGAGTCCTGTTAGTTTTTCATTGTCTAATAATGAATAGAGAGACAAAGTGGTGGCCATATTAATATGAAAGGAGAACAAGACCTAATTAGTATGTAAATCATTTAATCCTAAAGACTTGGACTTTAGTCTAAAGGTTCTCCCATTATTTTGATCAAATTAGTAGTCTCTACCTCCAATTCAAGGAATTATACTAATTCTTTAGCAGGTACCAGAATCCAATAGACTGCACATGAGCCTAACCTTGGCCAGCTCATCTTTATATGTCTAAAGATAGGTTCTTAACCAATTATTTCTCTAAATAATTTCTAATAATAATTTTATCCCATGAACTAATTAGTAAGCCTTTGGGCTACCACTAAAAGTTCTGGTTATGTCCAACCATTAACATTACAGGATTGAGTGCTTCAAGCTAATGATGACCAAGCCTGACATTCACCAGTCCACATGACCATCATTTAGAAAGAAGCAACTAAGTTATTATAATATGAATGATAATTTTAATAACCAGATGAGCACCAGGTCTTTGGGCCTCCAATGATCATGTTAACTATTAGACTTATTACCACTCTTTTAATGGAAGGCTATGACTTAATTATCATTATAATTTTATCACTTAAAGGATCTAATAATTTTAGAGGATTTAATTAGATTAAGTAGGAAAAAGAGAAGAAGATATGGACCAATCAACAATCCTCCTACTAGCTCCATCAAGTCAATGATGAGGGTCGAATCACATTAGTCCAAGGGCACCTAGATCAATCAAAATGATCTTCCTTACTAGCATGGGTTTGCTCGAATCAATGAGCTATCTAATCAAAATTTGATTGACCAAATTTTCTAGATAAGTGAGATCGATGGGAGAGTTTCGCTATTAATCTCTTTCCTTAGACACCAACATAGTTGGCTAGGTAAGAGATAGCCCTAATTAATAACCACAATCAAATGCTAAATTTATCTTAGACACCAATTAGTTCATCAATTCTGATTAGTCTAGTCTAGGGACTTGGGTCTGACCATTAAACCAGAATTAGGTCTATTTGATAATATAGACTTGATCAACCTATCACTATATAATTGATCTAAAGATACTTTGACCTAATCCTAATTACTTTTGTTTAGTTTAAATCAACTTTTCTAAGATCCATATTAATCAAATTCTAACCCTAGGTCTAACATGGTTATTTAATCTAATTCAATCTAACCCAAAAACTCAAGTTTTATGAATTAGCTTTTGATCTTTAATTCACAATTCTAAATCTAATCAACTCTTATTTCTAGTAATTAATCAAGATTTGTTTTACTAAAATCAAATCTAAATATTTTTATATGCATCATACATAAATAAAATAATTTTAGATCTAGTCTGCATGCTTAAGTGCAATTACTAAAATTAAATTTAAAATTTATATTCTAAACATAAAACCTAATGTAAATAATTTAATTTCATATCAATAATAGCAAAAGAATCAAGATTAAACTACTAAAAATCAAAACTAAATTATCAAAATAATTTTAATAAAATTATCCTTTCACCTTACTTGTTCATGAAATATAACTACAAGCGGCACACCTACATGCCATAGGAGTCCCATGGAATGAAAGCGAGAGCCTTTAAACCTTACTTCTCTTCTATGATCGGATGTCTATGATGATCAACCCAATATGAAGTAGTTACTCGGATCAAGATTCAGATCTACATCTAATCAAATCATGTCAAGAACCTAGGACTTTGATACCATTATTGAAAAACTAGGACAGGATTTCATTCATAGATTTTTTTTTTAAATCAGTGGAAATATATTAGATTAAAGTGCTTTTAATTATAAAATTATGTATTAGAACAATTCTAAAAACATATCTTACATAATTGAAATAAGATTGAATAGAATATAGATGCTTAAAATAAAATCAGTATGCATCAATCTAATCGATGCATGCTATAGATTTAATCTATAAACAAATATGACATCAGATCCCATACCTGGTCATGAGTCAATGAGTGCTACTATTGATGGTGCATGGTAGATGGTCTTGACATTATCTCATAACTACACAGGATGTCTGGCCTCTATGAATAGTCCACACGAAGTCCCAATGGATCACCTTTCCTAGACTGCTAGCTCCATGTGAAGGCTGTAGATGGCTGATCTAAAGACTTTCTTCGAATTTTTTCAAACCCTCCAAGAAGATGAGGAGATGGATAATGAGGAGAACAGATCGTGGAAGAAAAGAAAAACCCTAAACAATTTTTTTCTTATTTTTTTTTCTCTCTTTCTCTCTTCTCCATAGCGCCAAAAAAAATCTCGCGCAATCCAATAATTCACTACCTACTCCCAAATTTTTCCATGATATTTTTTTGATTTCCCATGGTGATCAGAGCCATTCTAATTATTGCACAATCCCATGAATTTAAATAAAAAATGGCATTGCGTTTTTGGATAAGATCAAAAAAATAGAGATCAAGTAGAACTCCTCCACACTCTCATCTTGTTTTCACGGAAACTCACCCTCCCTTTATTCTTTTGGTGGGTCTCTCTCTCAAATTTTCCATGCCCAAGCCTTCACAAGTTGTCGAACAATCTTAAAAAAATCCAAATAAAATATGGCATGGGGATTAGGATGAGGTTTAGAGGAGTTTGAGATGAAAATGATTAGGAAAATGATGGGAGTTTCAGTCCAATTGAAACTCTATCAAAACCAATCCAAATTTAAACCAAAATATATTCTAATCTGACTAGGAAAGAGGGATGACAATATTTTTCAGATTTGGCATGAAAAATTTTCTAAAAAATCCTAGGAAAGCATGGAGAATTTCTAGGAAAGAAAAAGAAGTTGGAGCTAGACTAGTTCTTGATTTTGACTTGGTCAAAATAGATCCCAATCCAAATTAAAATTGGGTTGACCTATTTAAATAACTTGAACCCAATCTAATTAGGCTCCAAATAAATTTAATTAATCAAAAAATAATTAAGTCCAAATCCAAATAAAATTAAGATCAGATTTTTTTAGTAATTAGATCATCGAACAATTTAATTAGGTGAAATCCAATTGAATCCAATTTAATTGGACTTGTCCTAAACCTCCTAGCTTGGTCAAATTAAGCCAATTAGCAGTACAATTACTAATTAATCCTTCTAAAATTAATTAATATTTATTTTTTTATTTATAATATTTGTATAAGGTAAATTGTTAATCATATTTATAATTTTGTCACTGAATAATTCTTGATCATCGGTCAGTCATTATGGTCAATCAAAAACTTTTATTTTATGTGACCTTGTAAGTTCAAACCCTAAGCCAGTAGTTCAAGAACTATATCCTGAACTAATCAATATGACCATCTAGCAATGATATCTGACATCCGGATAGGTCAAATAATGGCAAAGCAATATTCAAGAACCCAGGCTATGGTTACTGTATAATTCATTCCTTTGATCTAATACTCAAGATGACATTAGAGTCAACTACCAACTCTTAATCAGTACATCCAAATGTCTCAACTTACTAAATTCTGTGACTCCTCACCAGTATTACACATGCCTAAGTTTTGCTAAATTGATACACGATCGAACATTTACTTTAGCAACTTGAAGTAGTCAATCCCTTCTTGACTTAACACCAACTTAACAAGTACTGACTGCACCCAAAAGCCTTCCATTATTGAATTAAAAATCTAGATAGTCTAGCACCAAAATATAGTGAGTTGCTTGCCAAGTCACCATGATAGTCTTAGGTTGAAGAGACACTTATATCCATACCATTTCTATGAGATATTCTTGATAGTAGAGTACTCCATAGAGTTGGTTACTATTCAGTGAGATGTACTTCTACACTCACTGCATGCCATACCAATATCTCCATACTCCTTGGTTAAGAAGACAACCAACATATATGGCACTAGACCAATTTTCAATAAATGTTATCGTTCTATGTAACAATGTATCATTTAGTCACGAACCGATTTAAGAACCACTCAATAAATCCTCCATTGAATTAATGTAGCTCTAAGGACTTCAACATATTAGAGTTCACAAGAAGAAGACAAATAGTGTTGAGCTATCAAAAATAATATTTATTTTATTAATAATTCATATACATTTATAAGATAGCTCAATCATCCATAATAGGATGATTGACTTTAGAACACATTTTCCAATAGAAGAGACATGCCCTCCTCTTGGTAAATAGAGTAGAGGAAGTACGAGCCTCACTTGGGCCTTTTGTTGCTCTAGAACTGGATCATAAACTGTTGGCCAAACTTTTCAAAAAAGTGGATCAATTTCAGTGGAAATCAGGTGTACGAAGCTCTCACCACTTTTCTAAAGGTGGTCGAGAAGGATTGCACATGAGGGTATCTGATGCCTCCTGAAGAATCATGAAAGACCTGAAGCTCTCTAAGTGGTCGAAGAGGTTAATGGTGTCGTCGTAGGCCTCCATGGCTGTTGTCTTGAAATGGTGAGGCACTGGTTCCTCCATAATTTTATGAGAGAATGGGGATGAATCGAGAACCGAGGCTCACCACTTGAAGTCATGTTCTGTCGACGAAGCAACTTCAGGTAGTCATCTACATCCTAGAGCTTATGAGCCAACTTGCCTCACCACCTTAACCATCGAGTAGGGCGATGGCTCGAAGATTCCTCCAATAAGTATCCTACATTGAGAAAGAGGAAATAGAAATATGAGAGTTAGACTAACACACCTCATCTGGCCCTCAACAAAAGTGATGACTACGAGATGTGGTGAGGTGGGGCGAGGCTCGATGGGAGGCTCACCTTGCACTATAGGTTGATTGCCTCGCTTGGTAGGCCTCTTGCTCGGCAATGGGAGTGACCCTAGGCTCCCCTCACTCCTTGGGTTCACTTTGCACCCTGGGTTGATTGCCTCACCCTGGAAAGGATGGATGAATTGATGGGTGGCAAGTCAGCTCTGCCTCCAACCTTGGCAGGGCCTACTGCAAGCCTTGCACCAAAAGCCATCGATACTTGAACTTGTTGGGAGAGCCACTAGAACTACTCGATAGTAACAGTCAGAGTAGTTGACGGTCCCACCTTTCCTCTCTCTAAAAAATTGGAGACCGAGTGGCTAAGGTGGAAGATGCCTCAATGGGAGCGGACATGATCCCCTCTCTTAGCCATGGTGCAAACTGGAGACAAGAAGTGTCCAGAGGCAAAGTCCAAATCTCAATAAAGTTTACAGGCCACAAGGCCCTTCCTCTCGTGCCAATCTATTACTGAATTGGAAGATGGGTTAACTCGTGCTCGACTTGAATAGGGATAGAGCTGAGGTGTCTGTTGATATGGAGCCAGGTCTTACAAGATCCTATGGCTGGGAGTTGGATCCTACAAAATAGAGAATACGAGAAAGTCCATACATGATGGGGGCTTTTCCAATGGTGGACCCTCCGATGTCTAAGTCAGTCTCCCGGAGAGGCAAACATAGGAGACTCAGAGTCTCCTCTAGACTTAAAAGTAGAGTAAGGGGAGTTGGAGAATGAGAAAAGGAGAGCAAGGAAAGGAACAAGGTCTGTAAAAGAAAGGAATCTCAGTGTATATAAGTCCCGCTTCCGGTGGCACACAAGTAAGTGGTTTTGTGGAGTCCTAGATACTTTGTGGGAGATAAAAAGTATATAGGATGGCCTGCAAGTATTTTGATGAACACTTGGGACGAGGGTGTGCTACAAGAGTGAGGAGAGGATTCCTTAGTCAGGAAGGGCTCTTAAGAAAGGTGTGAGCTCTCGATTCCATTTTACCTCGTCTCCTTGTTCTTCTTCCTCGTTTCCATCCTTCGGACTTTCAACAACTTCCAACTTCCAACTTTTGACTTATGGCACCTCCCGGTTGCTGCAAACATACTTGTGGTAGGGGCCATTCGATAGTAGGTGGAGCAGGGAGTGGAGATTGGCACGTCTCTATTACAGGACATTTTTCAGGCGGCGAGCATTAATGATGGCAACTCCTGGAACATGCACAGCTGAGACGGATCGAGGCGAACCTAGCAACGGTCAACGTCTAGCAGAGGGTTGGTGAGTGCACAGCTTGATGTCCAGGTGGTGAAGTGTTGAGAGGTGGCTCGATCATCCAGACTAGTTGATATGTGTCAAGTACGGTTTGGAGCTTCGATACCATGCTGGACTAACCAGATACTGTCATATCAAAATATATCAATAAAAATTTAAAAATAAAATATTAATAAAGTTGTTCATGGAGCGGTGGAGTCTTTTATATATATATATATATATATATATATATATATATAAAGCTTTTTGCATTGGTGGAGTCTCCATTTAAAATTTATTTTTATTATATTTTGTCATGTATCATGGTAGTTTTAATTCATATTTCTGCTTTAAATCTAGGCATATAAATGCATTATTTTTTTTAAAGCCGAACAAAAAAAAAAAAAATATCTGTTCTCTTGAACAATGAAATCGGTGTGGAACCTTTATTGCCATCTATATTGTCTACATTCTATAATTCTATCTTCATTGCTACCCATGCTGTCTACATTTTATTTAATTTTACGTGGAATCCATGGTGCTCTATCTATTGAACAGCGAGAAATCCGTCTCTAAAAGTGTTAAACCTTTTTGTAAAAGGGTTTTGAAGGGACAAGTAATGCGATTATGGCTTTAATTTGGGGGAACCACGGAAGACTCTATTTAACATTTATCTTCATTATGTTTTGCTATGGTTTTAATTCATATTTCTGCTTTAATCCTAAGTATTGGAAGGAATCCTGCTTAGGCCAAGAATATGAGATTCAAATCAATAAACCCGTTCAATCGGCTCAATTATATGCTCGCCAATTATTCATTGGATTTGATCTACATATTCACCAATCATCCACCAGATTTAATCCTCGATTAGCTCGTGATTTCCTTTCGGCTCCATGATTATCAGGCAATTCAACCACATATTTGACACATGATTGGTTTCACCGCTCAACCGGCCACTCATAAAAAAAGCATACTTTTTTACGTGCTATCAAAATATTTGAAATAACAAGCAACCATATTAATTATTTTATATCATAATATTTATTTAGAAAAATAAGCGACAATATTTTCTTTGTGCTATCATTTAAAAATAAAAAAATACATTATATAAAGATAGAAAGACATTAACATATTTTTAAAAAATAATAATATTAAAAAAATTATATTAGTCATTTAATACCATAATAATATATTTAATAGAAATCATCCATGATCCAGAATAATTCAACGATGGCCTAACATGAAAATAAAAAAAAGCATGCTATATAAAGATAGAAAGGTATCAAAAAAATTTAAAAAAATAAATAATAGGATAGAAATGCATCAATATAGATTTAAAATTATTCAAAAAAATAAAAATTAATTATATATTTTTAAAAATAAAAAAATACATGCCAATTTTATTGGTATACCTGTTCATAACATATCGATATGGAACCAAATTGTACTCACCCGTAATCGATATGGATAAAAATCTCGTTTGGAGGAGCTCGAGTATCTATCAATATTCCAAATATGTGGTGTTGGGATATCCTGGTTCAGCTACGAACCAAGCTCTGGTTCGACTTATCGAAGCCCCGGTTCTCCGGACTACGGACTTCGGACTAAACGAAGGCCAACTGCAAGCAACTCAAGGCTTCACACCGAACTACAACATCCGAAGGCCAGTCCTTCGGGTAGCACCTTCGGCCCCAGCCGAAGTCTGAACTACTCATCGACTTCCGAAGATACGAACTTCGGTCCCCACCGTAGACATGATCTCCGGCCTCGGAAAAATACCAAGCCTTCGGCCCATGCAAGGGGAAACCCGAAGCTTGAACCATAATCTGTTCCAAAAAGGAAACTATAACCAATGGTTATAATCGACACTTATCATGCCATGATCATGGCACACAATTCCTGCAGCCACGCCTCCGATCTGGCCGGAACCACTCATTGACAACCCACGATCGCCAATCATGGGAGAGATTGGCTCCCAATGATTTCCGAGAAAAGAGCGGGCCACAGACCGGAGGCCATCTTTTAAATATGGGTAAGAAGGATGGCTCGAGAGGTACGCGTGAATAATCTCGCACACATACACTTTCAATATTCAAGAACTCTTTTTTCTCTTCCACTCTCGACATCTTCCCTATTTTGTGGCTGGAATCCGCCACTGACTTAGGCATTAGAGTGTCCTCCATCGGAACAACTCCAGCAAGGGACCTGTTTTGCAGGTGAACCAGGGAGCGGTCCTGCGATGCAGCGGCTCCGACCGGCCGATCCAGGGACTCCATGCCAACAGATTGGCGCGCTAGGTAGGGGGCGTATTATTAATATTTGTTAAGCTCCCTTCCAGAAAAGGGAAAGAAACAAAGAATTTTTTGATGGCAAGAGGAAAAGCTCAAAATGCTTCTACAAGCCGGAGTCGTGTTCCGTCTCAGGGGGGTGCACCCCCGGAGGAGAACGATGTTCCACCTCCCACGGTTGTTGTGGGAGCACAGCAGTTCGAAGCTCTTATGAACCAGGTCGCCAACCTGACGGCCATGATTCAAGAGTTCCAAGACAGAGCCTTTCCGGTGGCAAACCCACCGGCTATTTCTAGACATAGCTCTCGATCCCGAAGAAGGAGAGCACCAAGGGAGGATTCAGCGCATCCCTCCCCCCATTCTCGGCCCTATCCCGAAGGCCGAACTTCGAGACTGCCTAGGTCTGCCGATTCCCCACAAAAAGGGAAAAGACCTAGGCAAACTTCATCCTCCTCCTCCGAAGACTCCACTCCAGTGGAGAGAACGCCCAAGCAGACTCCCAATTATGATGGGAGGTTTAGAGCCATCGAATCAGAGATGGCAAGGATGCGAGAATAGAGAATGCGGGATCAGAGAGATCCCGAGGACTTCATTATGGGTGATCTACGCCTACCTTACACCGACCGCATCATGGCTGAGGACATTCCTCGGCACTTCAGGGTTCCCTAGATGGAATCCTACGACGTCACCTCCGACCCCCTCGACCATTTGGGCAGCTTCAAAGCCCATATGATGATCCAAGGAGCTTCGGATGCAATGTACTGTTTGGCATTCTTGGCTACCTTGAAGAAGTCTGCTCGGATGTGGTACTCAAGCCTACACCCAGGTACCATCGATTCCTTTTCCGAGTTAGAAAAATTATTTATCTTGCATTTCAGGACCTGTCGCAAGACTCCTCGGAATACAGACACACTCTTTCTCCTTCACCAGAATGAAGGAGAGAGCCTGAGAGATTACATCTCCAGGTTCAATGCGACCATGCTTGAGATCCCTGATCTCAACAAGCATGTGGCCATGTCAGCACTAGAGAAGGGGCTTCGAACCTCCAGGCTTACTTTTTTCCTAGACAAGAAGTTCCCTAAAAGCTATGCTGAGCTCCTATCAAGGGCTCAAAAATACGCCGATGCTGAAGAGCAGGCGGTGAATCAACGTTTGATTGAAGGGAAACCCCCTTCAAAGAAGAAGAATAAGAGGGGGCAAGGCCCCCAAACTTCCAATAACAACGGCGACAGATATGCAGACCGCCGGAGAAGCCCTCCCAAGCCCAGAGCATTGGGAGGAAGATTCGACTCCTACACCCCCCTCAACCTCCCTCGAGAGAAGATCCTCATGAAGATAGAAAAAGAAAACTATCTCCAACGGCCCCGTCCCATGAAGGCCTCCTCTTCCACAAGGAACAGGAAAAAATTCTGTTGATTCCACTGGGACCACGGCCACAACATAGAAGAATGATCCAGCTGAGGGATGCGATCGAGGATTTCATCAAAAGAGGATACCTGGGGTGGTACATCGGTCGCCAGGAACCCCGGTCGGAAGCAACTGTTCCCAGCCACCTCCCGAAGAGGTCGAATTGCCAAATCAAAGGCCCACCAACGGAGGTGTAGGGATGATACACCGGCCCACCAATTGGAGAAGGGATGAAGATGAAGCTTCAAAGCGACTGAAAGATAACAACTCCATCCTCTTCTCCGACGACGACCTTGCAGGAGTTCGGCTCCCGCACGATGACCCTCTTGTAATTTCGGCCGTAGTGGCCAATTATGATGTACAAAGAGTTCTTATTGATAATGGAAGTTCGACTGATATCTTGATGTACGATGCATTCTCCAAAATGTGTTTGCCTATACATTAACTGCAAAGATCCCCCATACTACTCTCCGGTTTCGGGGGCAACCAAGTTTATGCCAAAGGGGAGATAGTGTTGCTTGTAACCCTCGGCTTCGAGCCTCGACAAAAGACATTATCGATCAACTTCACAGTGATCCAGATCCCCTCTGCATACAACATTATTCTGGGGAGGCCCGCCTTGAACAGGTTCCAGGCCGTGATCTCCTCTCACTACCTCTTAGTACGCTTCCCCACCAGGAATGGTGTTGGAGAAGTTAGAGGGAACCAGAGGACGGCACAGCAATGTCTAATGATTGAAGACAGGCATTTCAAGGATTTGGCTACTCCGGATCAGCTGGATTTGAGGGATTCAACCACAAACCTTGGTGAACCCATGGAGAGGACCATCCCGATACCTTTGAAAGAGGAAGATCCCTCCAGAGTTGTGCAAATCGGGAGCGCCCTTGATGAGGAAACCAGAACGAAGCTGATCCATTTCCTCAGGGACAATGCCGATGTCTTCGCCTGGTCGGCTTCGGACATGCCCGGGACTCCCGCCGAAGTGATTACTCATCGGTTGGAAGTAACCCCTGGGTATAAGCTGGTGCGACAGAAGAAGAGGAGCTTCGCCCCCGAAAGACAGCAAGCTGTTAATGAAGAGGTTGGCAAGCTCCTCAAGGTAGGGTTCATCAGAGAGGCCCGCTATCCTGAGTGGCTGGCCAATATGGTAATGGTGAAAAAAGCTAGTGGCAAGTGGAGGATCTGCATCGACTATACAGACCTTAACAAGGCTTGCCCAAAAGATAGCTTCCCTCTTCCAAAGATTGATCAACTGGTCGACGCTACCGCCGGCCACCAGTTGCTGAGCTTTATGGATGCCTTCTCCGGCTACAACCAGATCAGAATGGATCCGCAAGATGAGGAGAAGATGGCATTCATCACTGACAAAGGTCTCTACTGCTATAAGATGATGCCGTTCAGTCTCAAGAACGTCGAAGCAACATTTCAAAGACTCATCAATAAGGTGTTTAAAAAGCAACTGGAAAGAAATATGGAGGCCTATGTTGACGACATGATCGTCAAGAGTCTCCATCGGAGAGACCACATCCGTGACTTGGAGGAGTCATTCAGCACTCTCCGGCGCTACCACATGAAGTTAAACTCGGTGAAGTGCACCTTCGGGGTCACGTTGGGTAAATTCCTGGGCTTCCTTGTCACCAAACGAGGGATTGAGGCCAACCCCGAGAAGATCTAGACCTTGAAGGATATGAGACATCCCTCCTGTAAAAAGGAAGTCCAACAGTTGACAGGGAGGATTGCTTCCCTAAGCAGATTTATCTCTCGGTCAGCCAAGAAATGTCTTCCATTCTTCAAGGTACTTCGGCAATCAAAGGGCTTTGAATGGTCCGAAGACTGTCGCGTTGCCTTTGAGGAATTGAAGAAGTATTTGGAGACCCCGCCATTACTCTCCAAGCCAAAAGAAGGTGAGGTCCTCTACCTGTATCTCTCTGCTTCAGACAAAGCAGTGAGTTCGGTTCTTGTCCGGAAGGAAGAAGACGGGTCCCATAAGCCAATTTACTACATCAGCAAGATCTTGCATGATGCAGAAATGCGATATGCAATGATGCAAAAGCTGATCTACTCTTTAGTGATTGCGGCAAAGCGACTACGACCATACTTCCAGGCCCATGCTATCATGGTGCTGACTGATCAACCTCTCAAGGCCGTTCTCCGATCTCCGGACACTTCTGGAAGGATAGCCAAGTGGGCTGTGAAACTAAGCGAATTTGATATTAGCTTCCAGCCCCGAGCGGCTATGAAGGCCCAGGTGCTCTTCGATTTTCTGGTCGAGTGCACCTAGAAGTCCGAAGATGAAGCCTTTTCAGAAGAATAAAAAACCTCGAAGGTGATGAAGTCCATTTGGGTGCTTCATGTGGACGGAGCTTCCAATGTTACTGGGTGTGGGGCTGGACTCATGTTGGCCGAACCTGATGGCCAGATTATAGAGTATGCACTCCATTTCTCCTTCCACGCCTCCAATAATCAGGCTGAATATGAGGCCCTACTCGCCGGACTTTGGATCGTCAAAGATTTGGGAGTCCGGCAACTCTGAACCTTCTCCGATTCTCAATTGGTTGTGAATCAAGTCAGTGGAGAGTACGCAGCCAAAGATCCAACCATGGTGCAATACCTGGAGAAGGTTTAGGCTTTATCCTCCCAACTGGAATGTTTTGAAATTATTCATGTTCTCCGATCAGAGAACTCCCGAGCGGATGCACTATCTCGACTGGCAACTACAGCACTGGAGTCTCTCGGGCGCACCTTTGTTGAACATCTTGAAACTCCAAGCATTGCCGAAGAGGCTGCAAAGGTGTGCCAGATTGATACTAGCCAAGCTGGATGGATCCCATCATCAGATTCCTGAATGAAGGAGAACTGCCCGAAGATATGGCAGAGGCCAAGAAGACCCACTGGATAGCATCTCAATACGCCATCTTAGACGGAACCCTCTACAAGAGATCATTCTCCCAACCACTGCTGAAATGCCTCGGATCCACCAATATAGATTATGCATTGAGAAAGATCCACGAGGGCATATGCGGGGATCACTTGGGAGGCAGATCTCTAGCATACAAGATTATTCGACAAGGGTATTACTGGCCCTCCATCCAGAAGGACTCAGTTAATTTCGTGCAGAAGTGCGACCAATGCCAGAGGTATGCCAATTTGCAGAAACAACCTGCGAGTCACCTGACTCAGTTGGCAGCCCCATGGCCCTTTGTCTAGTGGGGGATGGACATTCTTGGTCCGTTCCCACCAGCATCAGGGCAAAGGAAGTTTCTTCTAGTGGCCATCGACTATTTCACAAAATGGGTAGAAGCCGAACCATTGACCCAAATCACAGAGGGCAAGGTAGAAAGTTTTGTAAAAAATTCCATCATCTTCAGGTTCGGAATCCCACACGTCATCATCATGGACAACGGAAGACAATTCGACAATCTGAAGTTCAAGGACTTCTGTGCTCGGTACCATATCCAACATCGGCTAACATCCGTTGCTCATCCACAGTCCAACGGAGAAGCCGAAGTCACCAACCGGACCATCCTCCATGGTCTAAAGACAAGGTTGAATGCCGCCAAAGGACTTTGGGCCGAAGAATTGACCTATGTTCTTTGGGTGTACCGAACTATCCCAAGAACAGCCACCGGTGAATGTCCGTTCAACCTAGCTTACGGTACCGAAGCCGTGCTACCTATTGATGTCTCTTTACAGTCTCTAAGAATTGACAACTATGAAGAGCCTGAGAATTCCGATCGCAGAAGGATTGATCTAGATTTGCTATCAAGCACCAGAATATAGACCCAGATAAGAATGGCGGCATACCAGCAAAAGGTCGCCAAGTGCTACAACACAAGGGTGAAGGAGCAAACTGGTGCGGACACCAGGCACAAGAAGAGATTTCAGCAAGCTTAGCTAGGTTCTTATTTGAGTCCTGTAATAATTTAGTTCTTATTTGAGTCCTGTAATAATTTAATTTTGCATTTGTTTTCTTTTAAATTAAGTCATGAGTCAAGTCTCATTGAGTCCTGTTTAAATCAAATTTCATTGAGTCTTGTTTAAGTCAAGTTCGGGCCAGTCCAATTGCAAAATCATGAAGGGTTAGTGTCTAGTCAAAAGTCAAAGGGAGCATGGTCCATGGGTTCACCACCAAAGAAGCCACATCATCACATGGAAGCCACCTCCTTGCCGAATCACAAGGAGGTTCAAATTCAAGAAAATTTGGCCAAAGAAGAGGGAATTTTGAATTGGCCAACCTCCCCACCCATCTCTCCTACATTCATGGGGACGAGCCACCTTTCTAGGAGTTGCATTTTGAATTCAAAAACAAACAAGTCTGCACAGAAATTCTTATAAGAGTCCTTGGTTTTTGTAAAAAGGGTAGATCATGATGAATGAAGAAAATAGCCTTTCTTTTCCAAAGAAGTTCTCTTGCTAGTGATGTTTGGTACCCTATGAGAGGGTAAGGTGTGAGGCCTTGAAGTTTTGATATCCTGTAATCTACAACTCTCCCTCTCCACTCCAAGATATTGCATGAATTCGGCTTAGAGGAAATCTTCCAAGAGCTTGCCAAGGGTTGCCTCATCAACAACTAGTGCAACAAGGGTTTCTACAACAAACCTAAAGTCATCCTGCTAAGGAGCCATAGAAGATTCAAGACAAACCTCCACAACCTCTTCCATCTTGTTTATTTATTTCTTTTATCCCAATCATAAATTATCTTCCTAATCCCTCCATCTAATTTTGTTGCAGGATCCCCGGGTTTATTCTTGAGTTCCAAAGAAGGAGGTTGGATTTGCTAAGAACTAGAAAACCTACCTAGGGTAATTTCCTTATCATCCAGAATCCCTCCTCTAAGTGTGTTATTCAAGAGAGTAGTTTAATGCCTGGAAGCCCTCTTATGAACTCTTTCAGATCTGAAATTGGTAAGGTGAATTAGCTCTAATCTGAGTGGTTTCCTAACCACCAAGATCCTTCTCTCTTAATTATCTTGAATAGAATAAATTTCAGGGTTTTGTATGACATTTCAGAATTTCCTTTATTTACATCTAGGTTCTTTGCTTTGAATGGCTAACTCTTATTGCTTTGTTTTCATTTGAGTTTTACTAATTTGATTAAGAGCATGTCATTCCTATTATTTTCCACATCATTTGGTATCAGAGCCGGTTAGATTAGAGCATCATAGTTAAAAACCCTGTTTTTCTGGTTTGCATGATATTTTCTCTTGTGTTATAAGATTATAGCCAAATCTTTGCATCGTAATACCAAGGTGAAATCAGGTTGTCCTACTATAAGGTGGATCCTTATAGTGTAAGGTTGTCCTATCTTGGTTATTGCTCATTGACCACATAGAAGAAATCTATGTAGGTCTGATTTCCCTGCTTGCTGTAATTCTATGTAGGCTGACTGTAATCCGCTTGCAACTCCAAAGGAAAGTTGTGCATTTTGATTTGAAACATTTTTTTTTCTTGTTCCATTTCAATTTAGTTGTCACCATATTAAATTTCATCATCAGAAAAAAATCACAAAAAAAATGAAAATTACTGCATTCCATCACTATTGCTAAAATTCCTGTATGTTCTATTCTGATCCTTTTCACATTGTTTAACTTTAATGATCTGCTCAGCATGGTACAGATTTTATCTTTTAATTTCCTTTCATATGGCATATCCTCTATCAGTTAGCAATATTTTTTGAATTTTTAAAATTTTTTTGAAACTATTACACAGCACTTCTCAGCCCCATTTTGAACTGCAACACACAATATTTCTACTGCTGAGATTAGGGTTTATATGCATGTTTTGCATCATTTCATGATAAATCAATTAAGGGCATCATTATGATATGGGGGCAGGAATTAATCACCTGTCCTTAGCCCAAAACTACAACCCGTCATCTCGATCCCAATCCCTTAATTAAAATAAATTAGACCTAATTACCCTAGTGGGTTAGGGACACCAACGGGTCGAGTTCAGATTAGGGTCAAGTTAATTATGTCAACTAATTGGTGTGTGCTTACGGGCTTGGTGTCTAGGATTGGTGCATTAGGGCTTATGGGTTGGTCCGCCTACCTGGCCAATCTCAGATTGGTGTCTAAGGATTGGCAAAACAGGGACCTCCACTCCCCTTTCACCTACCTGGCCAAGTCACATAAGTTACTACTAGCTAGTTGGTCCTTTTAATTAGATCTCTAAATTGAGCTCTAGGTTTAGGAGCCTTAGTCATCTTGGTTTGAGTGCATTATTTCATGAAAACTAGATCAGGAGCTTTATATTCACGAGTCCAAACCCAATCTAGTGTAGCCATGGACCCGAATCTTGAAACCCTGATGAAAGCCCTAAATGACCAAATGGCCCAACTCAACCAAACTTTGATTGATCAGTTAGCCCAAAGCAACCAGAGCATGAGGGAGCAAATGTCCCACATTACTGCTAGGCTTGACCGACTAGAGTCTAGAACCCCTGGAGGAAATCAAGATGCCCAGAATGAGCTAGACCCTGAGCTTGAATTTGAGACACCAGCCAACCCTAGAATGATCCCAAGACAAGGCCTTTTCCGAGAGCATGATCCTAATCGAATCTATGAACCAAATCCTAGGAGACCCACCCCAACCCAATTGGACCAAGATGATCAAACCTTGAAGAACATTAGGTTGGAAGCCCCCACCTTCGATGGAATATTAGATCCCAAAATCTACATTGATTGAGAAGGTGAGATGGACCAGTACTTTGACTGGTATGAGATGAGTGAGGATAGGAAGTCTAAATTTGCAAAGCTTAAACTTGTGCGTCAAGCTAGGTTACATTGGGGAAACGTTGAGAGACTAGCTAGACAAAGAGGAGATGTCCTTATAGTAACTTGGAGAGCAATGAAACTTAGGTTGAGAGAGAAATACCTTCCTATGTCCTACCATCAGAGATTGTTAGATCAATGGCAGAGACTGACACAAGGGAACAAAAGTGTGGCTGAGTACATTGCAAAGTTCGATGAGTTTGTAATGAGATGCAATGTCAATGAATCAGAGTTAGTAACTTTGTCTAGGTTTAGAGCTGGACTTAGAGAGGAAATCCAGAAAGAACTATTCATGAGGGAAGTCCATGATTTGGAGCTAGCATACCAGATAGCGCGTGATGTAAAACGATTCCATAGGGGTCCAGTTTTTCGTCGACCTGAAGCCCCTAGGCCTAGTGTTTCCAGTCAGCAACCAGGACAAACCGGTTAAGGTATAATCAATCCAATTACAACACCCCTCAGACCCGAAGAGATAATAAAGGGAAAGCACCTGAAGTCCAAAGGAATCCGAATGCATGCTTCAAATGTCAAAAGGTAGGTCACTATGCTAGCAACTGTCCAAATAGAGCCTTACACATAGGAGCAGCAGAGGAAAATGAATCTGAGCCCATAGATCCCTTAGCAGATTTTGTAGAAGAAGTATATCAGGCTGATAATTGTTTAGCTAATGAGTATGAAGGGGATGAAGAGATTATTGACTCATCAGAAATGCTAGGAGTCGTCAGATGTATTTTGACCTAAAATAAGGTACAGGAAGATTGGTGAAGGACTAGTATCCTACAGACTTTTGTCAAGATAGGGAAGAAAGTTTGTAAAATCATAATCGATAGTGGTAGCTGTGTCAATGCAATTTCAACAAGTGCAGTCAAGAGTCTAGGATTAACCACTATCCCTCATCCCAATCCCTACAAAGTTTCATGGATAGATGCTATCTCGATACCTATCAAATTTAGATGTCAGGTCCAGATCCAATTCCAATCCTATCAAGAAAAGATCTGGTGTGATGTGCTCCCTATGGGAGTAAGTAGCATCATCCTAGGCAGGCCATGGCTATTTGACCATGATGCGACCATTTTCGGTCGATCAAATTCATGTGCCTTCACTTTTAATGATAAGAAAATTGTCATTCACCCTACTTAGCCTAAGGACAACACTAAGAGAGGGTCGAGCAACTTGAAAGACAAGAGACCGGGATTGAACCTAATAAATGCAAAAGAATTGGAACAAGAAATCAATGGAGGTTCACCCATTTGGATGCTAACTGTTAAGGAAACCCAAAGTCGAAACCTTGTAGAACAACCTAAGGAAGTGATCAAATTGTTAGAGGAATTTAAAGATGTCTTTCCTAAAGACTTACCTGATCACTTACCACCATTAAGGGATATTCAGCATGCTATAGATTTATTCCCTGGAGCCACCCTACCCAACTTACCTCACTATAGGATGAACCCTACCGAACACTTAGAATTGCAACGACAAGTAGGGGACCTTCTTAGAAAAGGATTCATCAAAGAAAGTCTGAGCCCCTGTGCAGTACCTTTACTCCTAACCCCTAGGAAGGATGGCACGTGGAGAATGTGCGTTGATAGTCATGCCATAAACAAAATTACGGTGAAATATAGATTTCCCATCCCCCGTTTGGATGATATGTTGGACATGATGGCCGGCGCAAATATGTTTTCTAAGATTGACCTGAAGAGTGGCTATCACCATGTTAGAATTAGACTAGGGGATGAATGGAAAACAGCATTCAAAACTAAGGACGAGTTATATGAATGGGTAGTAATGCCTTTTGGATTAAACAATGCACCGAGTACATTTATGAGGATGATGACCCAGGTCCTACGAGCTTTCATGGGAAAATTTGTGGTGGTATATTTTGATGATATCTTGATATATAGTAGGACCAAACAAAACCATGTGGACCACCTTAGACAAGTCTGTACAGCCCTTAGGAAAGAAGAACTCTATGCTAATTTAAAGAAATGTGAATTCATGATCCAAAGAGTTATCTTCCTAGGTTTCATTGTCACCCCTGATGGAGTTTCAGCCGATCCTGAAAAGATAAGATCCATAGTTGAATGGCCCGTTCCCAAAACCGTTCATAATGTTCGTAGCTTCCATGGATTGGCCACTTTCTATAGGAGATTTATTAGAGGATTTAGCTTCATTGTTGCCCCAATAACGGATTGTATTAGGAAGGGAAGTTTTGAATGAACAAAAGTAGCTGACAAAGCCTTTCTAGATATTAAGAAAAAGATGATACAAGCACCTATCTTAAGACTGCCGGATTTTTCTAAAGTTTTCGAGGTAGCTTGTGATGCCTCTGGAGTAGGTATTGGAGGAGTATTGAGTCAAGAGAATCATCCAGTGGCATTTTTTAGTGAAAAGTTAAATGAGACTAGGGCGAGATATTCAACGTATGACAAAGAGTTGTATGCGGTAATCCAGGCTTTGAGATATTGGAGACACTATCTGATACTGCAAGAGTTTGTCCTCTTTTCTGATCACGAAGCCCTTAGATTTCTAAGCTCCCAGAAGAAACTGAATCCTAGGCACGTCAAGTGGGTAGAGTTCATCCAAGCCTACACTTTCGTCCTGAAACACCGTGCCGTAACTGAAAATAAGGTTGCTGATGCTTTAAGCCATAGAGCCTTATTTATAAATTCAATTAGCACTGAAGTCGTGGGTTTTGAAAGAATTAAGGATGAATATGACACATGTCCAGACTTTAGTGAAATTTTTCAAGCTTTAAAACAAGGACCATCCTCTGATCATAGTGAATTCACCCTTTTAGATGGATACCTATTCAAACAAAACAAACTCTGCATTCCCAAAACATCTTTAAGGGACTTTCTAGTTTGGGAAACCCATGCCGGAGGCTTAGCTGGTCATTTTGGTAGAAACAAAACCATCCTAGCTGTAGAAGACCAGTTTTATTGGCCAGGACTGAAACGACAAGTTACCCAAATAGTGGCCAGATGTCAAACTTGTGCTGTTGCCAAACAGCAGAAGCAAAACACTGGACTCTATACACCCTTACCTGTAGCTGATTGTCCCTGGCAGGACCTGAGCATAGACTTCGTGATAGGTTTACCTAAGACCCAAAGGAGACACGATTCAATTTTTGTTGTGGTCGATAGGTTCTCAAAAATGGTCCATTTCATCCCATGTTCGCAAACATTCGATGCATCCAAGGTAGCCAAACTTTTTCTAGATGAAGTGGTCAAGTTACATGGGCTACCTAAAACCATAGTGTTTGATCGAGATGTTAGGTTCACCAGCTACTTTTGGAAGACGTTATGGCATTTGCTAGGCACCAAACTAAAATTTTCCACTGCCTATCACCCACAGATTGATGGACAAACTGAGGTAGTCAATTGAAGCCTAAAGAATCTGTTAAGATGCTTAGTTGGTGAAAATATGGGTAATTGGGATCTTCTCCTCCCTCGTGCCGAATTTGCTTACAACAGCTCGGTCAATAGGTCTACGGGCAGAAGTCCTTTTGAGATAGTCTATGGTTACAAACCTGGGAAGCCTTTAGATCTTATTCCGCTACCCACACATGCACGAATTTCTGAGTCTGCCGAGTCATATGCACAGCATATTAGAGAATTGCATAAAAAAATTAGAAAAAAAATTCAAATGAGTAACGAAGTATATAAGCATAAGGCTAATTCACGGAAAAGAACAAAAGAATATAATGAAGGAGATTTTGTAATGATTAAACTAAGACCTGAAAGGTTCCCACCGGGAACTATGAAGAAACTACATGCCCGGGGAGCTGGACCTTTCAAAATAATTAAGAAAGTTGGACCTAATGCATACGTGTTAGAGTTGCCACCAGAATATGACATTAGTTCAACCTTTAATATTTCTGATCTGAAAGAGTATAAAGAACCGGTATTAATTCCTAGTGAGCCTTTTGAGCCTTGTCCTATTTTTGAGAGTGCAACCTTACCTAAATGTCCACCAGCAAAGCCACCAGACCGGAAAGATCAAGTTGAACAAATTTTGGATGATCAGGCAATTACCACTAGGAATAAAGGTTATCAATGTTACCTGGTTCGTTGGCAAGGACGACCCGAATCGGAGGACTCCTGGATCACCCGAGAGGATCTTCAACAGATTGACCCATACCTATTAGAAAGATATCATGAGCATGTTGATCCTTACTCGATAGGGTCGAGTTCCTTCCACCAGAGAAGAATTGGTGCGGACACCAGGCACAAGAAGAGATTTCAGCAAGCTTAGCTAGGTTCTTATTTGAGTCCTGTAATAATTTAGTTCTTATTTGAGTCCTGTAATAATTTAATTTTGCATTTGTTTTCTTTTAAATTAAGTCATGAGTCAAGTCTCATTGAGTCCTGTTTAAATCAAATTTCATTGAGTCTTGTTTAAGTCAAGTTCGGGCCAGTCCAATTGCAAAATCATGAAGGGTTAGTATCTAATCAAAAGTCAAAGGGAGCATGGTCCATGGGTTCACCACCAAAGAAGCCACATCATCACATGGAAGCCACCTCTTTGCCACATCACAAGGAGGTTCAAATTCAAGGAAATTTGGCCAAAGAAGAGGGAATTTTGAATTGGCCAACCTTCCCACCCATCTCTCCTACATTCATGGGGACGAGCCACCTTTCTAGGAGTTGCATTTTGAATTCAAAAACAAACAAGGATGCAAAGAAATTCTTATAAGAGTCCTTGGTTTTTGTAAAAAGGGTAGATCATGATGAATGAAGAAAATAGCCTTTCTTTTCCAAAGAAGTTCTCTTTCTTGTGATGTTTGGTACCTTATGAGAGGGTAAGGTGTGAGGCCTTGAAGTTTTGATATCCTGTAATCTACAACTCTCCCTCTCCACTCCAAGATCTTGCATGAATTCGGCTTAGAGGAAATCTTCCAAGAGCTTGCCAAGGGTTGCCTCATCAACAACTAGTGCAACAAGGGTTTCTACAACAAACCTAAAGTCATCCTGCTAAGGAGCCATGGAAAATTCAAGACAAACCTCCACAACCTCTTCCCATCTTGTTTATTTATTTTTTTTATCCCAATCATAAATTCTCTTCCTAATCCCTCCATCTAATTTTGTTTCAGGATCCCCGGGTTTATTCTTGAGTTCCAAAGAAGGAGGTTGGATTTGCTAAGAACTAGAAAACTTACCTAGGGTAATTTCCTTATCATCCAGAATCCCCCCTCCGAGTGTGTTATTCAAGAGAGTAGTTTAATGCATGGAAGCCCTCTTATGAACTCTTTCAGATCTGAAATTGGTAAGGTGAATTAGCTCTAATCTGAGTGGTTTCCTAAACACTAAGATCCTTCTCTCTTAATTATCTTGAATAGAACAAATTTCAGGGTTTTGTGTGACATTTCAGAATTTCCTTTATTTACATCTAGGTTCTTTGCTTTGAATGGCTAACTCTTATTGCTTTGTTTTCATTTGAGTTTTACTAATTTGATTAAGAGCATGTCATTCCTATTATTTTCCGCATCACAAACTTTCTGCACGGGGGACATGGTATTGTGAAGAGCAGAGGTGTCCAGGCCAACAGAACAGGGTAAACTCTCCCCCAACTGAGAAGGCCCATATCAAGTTGAAGAAGTCATTTGACCAGGGACATATCAACTCAAGACCCTGGAGGGGAAGACCATATCCCGGCCATGGAATGTACAAAATCTTCGCAAATACTATCAATGAAGAAGTTTCAAAAAAAAAATTCCTGTGCAAAGCTCCTCAACCTTACTCAACTCAGAACGGCTAGTTGCATCGACTGAACGACAACAGCCCAAATGACCCGATCTAAAAAATTGGTCAACTGCGCAAAGGAGAGTTTGATCCACTCACTTTATCGGTATGCCTGACGAGCGCAATGGATGGCCTAACCAGGTCACCAAAAAGATCAAATACGCAGGGATGGTTTTCGTAACCTACCTTACGATGAATCCGAACACACGCCGAGGCGGGCCTGAACAGCATATCTTAATCACAACAGAAAGTGCACAGGGATGGTGTAAACACCCTACCCTACGGAAAATCCGAACATGTGCCAAAAAGGACCACTATTGTCCTCTCTGTCAACAACAAACACTCTCAGAATGGTCCAACATACCCTACTTCTTTCCTACAAACTGCAAGTGATCTACGGAGTCTACATTATGGACAAATCGTGATGCAACACATCGCAGAAAATACACGGAAAGAGGTAAAAGAAAAGATCTTTCATTTCTTTCAATTTTTTACAAAAAGAAAAGAAAAGAAAGCGAAAAGAAAGAAAGAAACTCTCCTAAAAAGAGAGTAAGAAAAAGAAAAGAAACTCTCCTAAAGAGAGATAAAAAAAAAAAAAAGAGCAACAGCAGCAATAGCAAGGTTGGAAAATTTGCATTAACTCCCCGACGGGTTTTTCCTATACCGTTGGGGAGAGACCAGATGGGACGACGAAGGGCCCTCGGGGTTCCCATCCGAACTCGAGTCCAACCCCTCATCGGAGTCAGAATCGAATTCATGGCCGGGGAAGGGAACGGAGGGTTTGATATTATCCAAGCCCTTCAAGTCATAAAACTTGGAGGCTTTCCTCCGGCACTCCCAAAACCCCTGGTGGAAGGAGTCCAGGGCCATCCCGGTGAGCTCATCCTTGAATAAGGCAGAAGTTCTAAAGTTTGCAATGGCATCCGTCGCCTCCTTCTTCGCCTCCTCCGCCACCGTGGTCACCACCATGACTTGGGCCCGGGCCTCCCTCAATTGAGCCTCCAGAAGGCGAACCTTCTTCTTGAGACGATCCACCAGAGGCTCCTCCTCTTCGCCTACAAGTCCAGATGACTCCAGACTTCGCTTCCTCTTGGGGTCAATAGCCCTCCTCTTCGCTGCATGACAGAGCTCAGAAGTGCTGAACCTCATGGCTAATAGAAGGAAGACACCAACGGAAATGATGGCCTTCAACGGCAGGGGGCAGGGTCCTATTTATAGAAACCCTACACCCACGACCGACTGCGGGGAGGCACGTCCCACATCCTTCCCGGCCATATGAGAAGGCACCACGTGTCCAGGTGATGCTTCGAGAACCAGAAAGTCTCTCAGAAACCATTCCCAGGATCGCAACCGCCATCGCTTCAAATCCGGAGAAATCCGTATTGTGCAACGGCATCATTAATGGTCTCTTTATAGAAAAAAGAGGCCCGGCAACTCATAAGGCACAAGAGATTACGACTGTACAAATCTCGACGTGCCACGTGGACAACGATGATCCTAATCAAATCCCCCTAATTATTGATTAGTGGGGAGATGACTCCTGTCCGCCCCAACACACAAGCTCAACATCCGAAGAAAGGCAATGCAACGAAGTTTTGGTCCGTTCAAGGGTTCGTCCTCACTGACTGAATGGCCTTCAGAGGCTATCGTTCGACTAGGCAAAAGGAGAAACGATAGAACCATTTCAGGCTACACATGAGGCACAACAATGCATATACAATGAAAGGAGAATTCATTCCAAAATCTGGAAAAATTGCAATACAAAGTTCATTGGCAATACAAGTAAGAAAGGAAGAAAATACATTCAGAGTGATCCAGGTCACTCAACATCAACAGGAGAAGGCTCCACACCACAAGACTGGAGCAACTTGTCAACTTGCTCGGAGAGGATCTCATCAATTTGGGCCGGGACGGGAGAACCTTCAGCCTGGACTCCTCCAGCCTGAGTCACCTCCTGGGCCGAGATCAAAGCTAGGATCACCTCCAAATTTTTGACTAGAGTAGCAGCCTCCTCCGCCGGACATGGTGACTCCTCGACCTCCCCTGCGGCTTCGGCCTCCTCCGCTTCTTCTCCTTCCTCTCCAATTATGTTGTAGGAGGGGATCATCGAAAGGTCGAGGTGAGGGAGGGTCTCCTTTACCTTGGAAAGCCCGTCGTTGAAGCCATGCTGGTTGGCATACAATGATGCTTCATCAATCTCTGTCTGAAATTGCGAAGACATCTTGAAGTCAGCCACGACATTGTCTATTTGCTTCCTCAAAGCTTCGGACTCCTTCTTGGCGGCTTCAGCCTCCCTCTTAGCAGCTTCGAATTCCAGGATCACCTCTTCGGCCCTCCTAGAAGCCTCCTCCGCCACCTTGGACAGGTTCTCCATCCTCTCCTGATTCTTCCTGGCAGTCCGCTCCAGGGATTCAACTTGTTTCCCGCTCCTGTTCCACCCTGCCTCTTGTCCCGCTATCCTCGAGTATGTGCTCTTCAGTTCACCCTTCAGGTCACGAACTTCATCAGTTACCTGGACAAGACGGTCCTCCATGGATTGCTTTAACTCTTCGGCTACTTCTTTGATGCAGAACGAAAGAGATATGATGCGATGCGGAAGTAAAATTAAGACTTTTTTTTTTAAAAAAAAAATTTCAGAAGTCGGCTTTGACTCAAAGGAAAGTAAACTAAGTTGAAAGAAACTATATAACAATTGAAAGCACAATTCAAAGAAACTAGATTATCAGAGTAGTTCAGAAGTAAAGAGATCGCTGGGGGTTGAGAAACTCCCAGACCTAGGGTTTCACTCTAAACTTTCAACAGGACAGAAGTAAAGAGAAGAGAAGGGTTATAGACCAGACAGTGATCTTCACCGAGTTTAGTGGAAGGACTCACTTGAGCAGATTGTTGGATCCCCGGATTCGGATATCTTCGCAATGGATCCTCCAATACTGGTCCTTTGGCAGAGTTGGCTTTTCCTGAACTCAAGATCTGGGAAAGAAGAAGAACAAGTTATGGAACCAGATACTCAAGGAAGGATTTACCAGATAGAATAACTTGAAAGTTGATGTTGCTGAAGTCCTGATTCTCCTGGATGCTGATCTGACTTCCTCTGGGATTTGCTCTGTTTTCGAAGTAGCCAAACTGGATCTGGATGCTGGTGGTCGGCCTCTACTTGGAGAGAGGGGCCGTGAGAGATAGGGTAGGCTAGGATTTGGTGGAATGAAGAAGATGATGGCGGCTAGGGTTTGGAATTGAAGTGGTTAACCTAGGATTTTGGTAGGGTTTTGGGGCTGGAGATCTCACACCTCCTCAAGGTTCCTAGGGAACCCGGATTTACTCCCTCACGGAGCTCTTCCTAACTTTGCTTTGGTCTTTTTAGGCATGGATTGGGCGCCCCCTTGAAGTGCTCCCCAAGAAATGCCTCTTTCCTCCTTTAGCTTGGCCTTTTAAGGTATATATGGGGTGCCTCCTTGATTTTAGCTTCAAGAAAAATTCTTACTCCCTTGGGTGTGGAGACCAAGACATTGGGATGGAGATGTGGCACCTCCTGGACTCTGGCGTGTGGCTGGGAGTGTGGCGCCCACTTGCTTGGGCCTGGGAGAAAAAATGTGGCACCCTGGACCTTGACTTGACTGAAAAAAAAGTGGCACCAACCTGGAGAAGACCTAGACCACTACTAGGACTTGTACTGAGTCAACATGACTCAACAAAATTTAAATTGCAGGGAAATACAGACTCAAGACTAAAATTGAGTTAACCAAGTCAACCCTTATTACAAAACCAGAAAATCCTAATTCTTCGGGCAAGGTCAATCAGAGATCCAGATGGAGCCCTGAAGTCTTCTTCTGAGTCTAGTGCCCGCACCAATTCTCCCGGGATGGGAGGAACTCGATCCTGTCGAGTATGGATCAAGCCGGCTCTGGTATCTTTCCAAGAGGTCTGGGTCCAATTCTTGTAATTCTTCTTGGGAGATCCAAGAGTCATCAGAATCTGGCCTTCCTTGCCAGCGGACCAGGTATCTTTGGTATCCTCGATTACGAATAGAGATAACCTGATCATCCAGGATCTTTTCAATCTGCTCTTTCCTCACAGGCCAGTTTGTTGGTGGACACACAGGGTCGGGATCACTCTCAATAACAGGATTAGGTTTCAAAGGCTTATTAGGAATCACAGCTGGCTCCCTATACTCTACTAAGTCTATAATGTTGAAAGTAGAGCTAATGCCTAGCTCTTGAGGCAACTCAAGCACATAGGCATTGGGTCCCACTCTCTTCATCACTCTAAATGGTCTAGCTTCTCTAGCATGTAGCTTTCTAACGGTTCCAGGAGGAAACCGCTCAGGCCTTAACCTAATCATTACATAGTCTCCCTCAACAAAAGTTTTGACTCGCCTTTGAGAATCAGCCAACTTCTTATAAGTTTCATTACTTAAAGTTATTTTGGCATGAATTTCTTTATGCAAGTTCTTTACATGCTGTGCAAAGTCTTCGGCAGACTCGGAGACTCGTGTGTGGACTGGCAAAGGAACTAGGTCAAGTGGTGTATGAGGCTTGTACTCATGAACAATCTCAAAAGGGCTTTTACCTATAGACCTATTGACTGAGTCATTATATGCAAATTCAGCCCTGGGTAAATACAAATCCCAATTCCTGGTATTCTCACTCAACCAAAATCTGAGTCAATGTCCTAAACTCGACTGACGACGCATTCCTAAAGAATGGACTTTATTCAAAGGAACCCTAGGTCTAAACCTAACAAACTAAGGCTCTCTAGGTTTGACCTTGGGTCGGAGGATGGCATGCAGAGCATGAAAACTTATCATGGGTGCCTAGTAGGTGCCATAAGGTCTTCCAGAAGTAGGTGGCAAACCTAATAGGTTCTAAGGAGTCTTGCAAACCTAGAGATCTCAGTAAAGTGTAATCCCATATCTCTAGAAACATGAGAAGATTTAGGGAAGGGTAGGAAATAAGAATCAAAGTTTTGAGGTGGCTTATCGGAAACAAGAAACAAACCTTGGTTATTCAGGACGACCTTAAAATAAGGACATTGTTCTATAGGTGCACTCATCCAAACCTCATGATTTGCTCTAGGAGGGTCTACAAGTGCAAGTTCTAGGATAGGCTAGGTGCTCTTAGAAGGTGGAAGGTTATCAGGAAGGTCTTTGGAATGTTTATCTAGAAAGTCCTCTAAGCTACTATCTTTTTCTTGTTCTTGGACCTTCTCAATGGGCAATTCTTGTGAACCCCTTCCTTCTTCGCACTTCTCTACCATATTTGACTCAGGGGTGTCTTCTTTGGATTCCTTAATGAGTTCAGGGGTATTTTCGCTTAAACTTTCATTTGGTGTAATTTCCTCTTCCTGAACTTCCTCAAAAGGGTCTTCTCTTAGGGTTAGCTCCTGAATTCCTTGAGTGGCAGGGGTCCCCTCAATAACCACATTAGGTAGGAGTTGGTTAATTGTATTATCGGGAGAGATATCCTCAAATTCTTCTTCTTCATATTCATCTATCAAACTTATGTCAGGCTCATATATTTCTTCCTCAATCTCACTAAAAGGTTCTAATCTATTCTCCTTTGATTCCTCTTTAAGTACGGCTCTGGTCGGGTCAACTAATTTTGGGATGGCCATGCCTAACTCCTTCTCAGTGTTATCCTTCTGGCCAAGAGGTGACACAAGTGGGAATTGACAAACAAAAGTTTGGTTCACTACGGATGTCGGATCAATCGGAACTTGATTCAAGTTGGTAGAGGTTGGCTTTAAGTCCAAAGTACTTGATTGGTTATATCTTAAAGACCACTCATAGTCTTGGGCTTCTTGGTAGGCTCGGTCTAACTTATTGGTCTTTTCAAGGCATAGCTTCCTATAAATGTCTGGGTGTAACCCAACCCTAAACCTCGATGTGATCTGAGCTTCGGTCTCAATGGTATTGCATTTCATGTCATACCACTAGAAGTCCTCGATATATTTAGACACAGGCCTATTACCTTGTCGCAATTGGTACCATTGGTCTAAAAGTCTTTTCTCATAGGATCTACCTAGGTACCTATCTCTTAACTTACTTCTCATATCTCTCCAAGTATATATTTTCTCTTTTCTTTGATAACACTCACGCTCAATAGCATACCAATGCGACCTAGCATGTTTGGTGAACTTGGTTTTGGCCAACCTAACTTGTCCTAATTCCGATATGTTAGTGCACTCAAAATACCGATCCATTTGTTCTTCCCACTTAATATATGTCTCTTGTCTTCCATCAAAAGTGGGTGCATAAGGTTCGGTGTTCCTAACGGGTCCCTTCTCTGAGTCAACCAAGTATGGGTATAGGCTCCTAGGGCTAGACTCAGGGGCAAGATCATGGTCATAGGCTCTTAGATCAAACCTCCAATGATTAGGTTCAGGATCCCTATATAAAGGTCTCCTAGGCTCTGGGTGTGGGTGAGGTTGGGGTCTACCAAATTCTGAGTCAGGGGTCCAATTTTGGTGCCCAGGCTCCTCAAGTACCTGGGCTCGGTCTCTAAACTGGGCAACAGTATTAGTCATATCCTGACTCAATTTGGTCATACTTTTGGTAAGAGTTCTAATCATGGCCTCTAAATCAGGTTGGATTTGACCAGGTTGGTAGGGTACTCCGTTCTGGGTGGACATGATGATGCAAGCAAGCACACCAAATAAGACTCGACTGAAACAACTACGGGCTAACTAGACCTAGAGCCCAAGCTAGATGCCCAATCAGAGTGGCAAGCTAGCCTGTAGTAACTCGGGACTCAGCCAGGCAGGTGTAAGGAGAGTGTTAGGTCCCTAAATGCCAATCCTAGACACTAATCAGTGATTGGCCAGGTAGGCGAACCAGCACACAAACCCTTCGGGACATAGTCCCTGAATCACCGTTCTAGACACTGAGTACAAAGCACATACAGAGTAACCAGACAAACTGACTAAACCCTAGGCTGGACCTGACCAGTTGGTGTTCCTAGCCGACTAGGGCAAATTAAGTCTAATAAATTTTAAAATTAGGCTTAGGATCGAATGAATGGGTGGTGGTTTTGGGCTAAGGAGAGGTTATCAACTCCTCCCCTTATCTTAGATGCTCAATTGCCCTTAAGATGAATTTGGAGATGATCACTCAAAAAATTGAATTGCAGAAACACAGAAACAGAGTTGCTGTAATTTAACTCTCAGAAATTCCACAGAAACCAATAAATTACAGTAAAATTATGTAAAATAGTTTCAATTATCTTGGTTCTAGAAAAATAAAAATCATGCAATTTGGAGTTACCTGTAATGAGAAACAATTCCTGCAATAGGGTAGTTACAGACTGAAAACAGAATACTTTTCCCGTTTACAATTCCTGCTACGAAGTTGTAACCCAGCGGATCCCCTACATGCCCTAGGAACACCCCGTGGAATGGGAAGAGGAGGTTTGCACTTTTCTTCGTTCCTAGGACCGGACGTCCTAGGGAGTCTACTTCGAGCAGACAAAGTAAAAAAGAGAGACTCAAAACATGCAAGCAAGTCAGAAACCCTAGACAGGGCTCTGATACCAAAAATGATGCAGAACGAAAGCTCTGATACCAAAAATGATACAGAACGAAAGAGATATGATGCGATGCGGAAGTAAAATTAAGACTATTTTTTTTTTTATTTTCAGAAGTCGGCTTTGACTCAAAGGAAAGTAAACTAAGTTGAAAGAAACTATATAACAATTGAAAGCACAATTCAAAGAAACTAGATTATCAGAGTAGTTCAGAAGTAAAGGGATCGCTGGGGGTTGAGAAACTCCCAGACCTAGGGTTTCGCTCTGAACTTTCAACAGGACAGAAATAAAGAGAAGAGAAGGGTTATAGACTAGACAGTGATCTTCACCGAGTTTAGTGGAAGGACTCTCTTGAACAGATTGTTGGATCCCCGGATTCGGATATCTTCGCAATGGATCCTCCAATACTGGTCCTTTGGTAGAGTTGGCTTCTCCTGAACTCAAGATCTGGGAAAGAATAAGAACAAGTTATGGAACCAGATACTCAAGGAAGGATTTACCAGATAGAATAACTTGAAAGTTGATGTTGCTGAAGTCCTGATTCTCCTGGATGCTGATCTGACTTCCTCTGGGATTTGCTCTGTATTCGAAGTAGCCGAACTGGATCTGGATGCTGGTGGTCGGCCTCTACTTGGAGAGAGGGGCCGTGAGAGATGGGGTAGGCTAGGGTTTGGTGGAATGAAGAAGATGATGGCGGCTAGTGTTTGGAATTGAAGTGGCTAACCTAGGGTTTTGGTAGAGTTTTGGGGTTGGAGATCTCACACCTTCTCAAGGTTCATAGGGAACCCGGATTTACTCCCTCACGGAGCTCTTCCTAACTTTGCTTTGGTCTTTTTAGGCATGGATTGGGTGCCCCCTTGAAGTGCTCCCCAAGAAATGCCTCTTTCCTCCTTTAGCTTGGCCTTTTAAGGTATATATGGGGCGCCTCCTTAATTTTGGCTTCAAGTAAAATTCTTGCTCCCTTGGGTGTGGAGACCAAGACACTGGGATGGAGATGTGGCGCCTCCTGGACTCTGGCGTGTGGCTGGGAGTGTGGCGCCCACTTGCTTGGGCCTGGGAGAAAAAATGTGGCACCCTGAACCTTGACTTGACTAAAAAAAAAGTGGCACCAACCTGGAGAAGACCTAGACCACTACTAGGACTTGTACTGAGTCAACATGACTCAACAAAATTTAAATTGCAGGGAAATACAGACTCAAGACTAAAATTGAGTTGACCAAGTCAACCCTTATTACAAAACCAGAAAATCCTAATTCTTCGGGCAAGGTCAATCAGAGATCCAAATGGAGCCCTGAAGTCTTCTTCTGAGTCCGGTGCCCGCACCATTCTTTGGCAGCCCTAGCAGTCTGAAGCTCCTCCTTGAGGTAATAGATGAGGCTGTCCACGTTTCCCAAGCCTTTCTCTATGAAGATGAAGTCATAGACCAACTACATCAAAAAAGAAGAATCGAGGATCAAATAACTCTTAAGGCAAAGGAGGCGATGATAGTCATACCTGTTGCAGGGCGGCGAAGCCGGAATCAGACATCTTGAGAAAGCTCCAATTCCGGAGAATTGCTAGGTTATGGGATTGTATCGTACCCTTCAACGCCTACCTGGCTACCTCCGGAACCAGCAGCTCTCCCATAGGTGGGAGCTTCGAAGGGTTCGTCGAACGATCTCCGGCTGAAGAAGCTCCATGGACGAACTATCCTTCGACTTGCTATGCTTTGCCCCTATCGGCAACAGAGGGGCAAACCGGCGGCACATCCACTCCTTGAGGCAGGCCCCCAGTTGTGTCGACTGGGGAGACGACCGCCGCTGGAGTCCCGACTGGACAGGGCCTCGCTGGAACCCCTTCCGCAGTCTCTACATTTTCCCCCGAGGCGCCTAGGGAGGACGAAGTGCTTTGGTCCCCTTCGGGACCATCTCTCCGAGCCTTCTTCCAAGCTGCAGACCTGATGGAAGGGGCCTGTGCAACCCTCCTCTCCGAAGTCTGGCGAAGCTAGCTCAAATTGCGCTTCATCCCACCACCTGCAGGCAAAGGGGATCACCTCAGTTAAATGAACTACGACGAAACCTAAAGTAGAGGAGCAGAAATTTCCACTGCTATACCTAGTGAGGGGAATTTACTGATTCTCGCTCGATGGAGGTTCCTCTCCTCCAACAACTCCCAGATAGGAGCAACTTCCAAGTTGGTCAGAAGATCATAATCCAACTGATCGGCCGCCAAGACTTTCTTTCCATCATTGGCGGTCAGGCGAGGCTTCTTCCACACAGTGTCGAAGCCCCATGGGTCGAAAGACAACACAAATACAAAGACAGGTTTCCACCCGTGAATGGCGCTGGGCATGTCCTTAATCACCCTGCGGCCCGATCTGGGACCGATCACCCACTATCCATTATTGTGGAAGTCCCTCTTAAGGACGAAAAGGGCCGAGAACAAGTTGGTCCTAGGCTCTACGTTGGCGATGCTGCACATGACCAGGAACCCGCAGATGTTCCTGATGCTGTTTGGGATCAACTGCGCTGGCACCACTTGGTACAAGAGAAAAATCTTAACAAAAAAGGGGTGCAGGGGAAACCGAAGACCAGCCTTCAGATGATCTTCGTATATAGCTAGGCACCCATGGGGAGCTTTGTTCGCCCGCTCCTCGGGTGCGAGGAGGACCAAGGGAAATTCCTCAGGAATGCGATAGCGTTCCCAAAGAAGGGTTGCCTTGCTCTGAGAAACCGAGCTGGGGACCGACTCTAGACCTACTGCATCTCCGGCCCTCGAGGGCCCAACCTGCTTCCCCTGACTCTCTACGGTCTCTTCCATGACAAAGGAATGAAGCAAAGGAGTGGAAAGAGGATTCTACCTGAAGAATAGACCGACAATCTAGAACGGTTTGGGCAGAGAATGAGACGAGATTGAAGAAGCTTCATTGCCCAGACCTTTACCCTTCCCCAAAAGAAAAGTAAGGGTCTCTGGACCCCCACAGAGGGTTAATTTGACTCAAGGTTATCCTGGGAGGTAACCCACTTACGACTGACCGCTAGGATAATATCTATCCTTCATCCAACGGGCGGAGAACAGCCACCACAATTATCCAAATCCCAACCAAAAGATTGCCTCAACCATTGTGCAATGGGACGAGGAGGGATAGCCTCAGGGCCACCTAATTTTTCTCAATCCGGGAATGGCACCTGTCCACCATCTGATTCTCAGATCATGATGGACAGCCCAATAGAGGTCCCGTAATCATTTACTGCGCCGTCTCTCAGGAAGAAATTGACAATGCCATAATACTCTCACTTCTCGAGGCAAATCTTCGCTTCAACAACTGAGAGTAGGGGGCAACTGTTGGGATATCCTGGTTCAGCTACGAACCAGGCTCCGGTTCGACTTATCGAAGCCCTGGTTCTCCGGACTATGGACTTCGGACTAAGCGAAGGCCAACTGCAAGCAACTCAAGGCTTCACACCGAACTACAACATCCGAAGGCCAGTTTTTCGGATAGCACCTTCGGCTTCAGCCGAAGTCTAAACTACTCATCGACTTCCGAAGACATGAACTTCGGTCTCGCCGTAGACATGATCTCCGGCCTCGGGGAAATACCAAGCCTTCGACCCATGCAAGGGGAAACCCGAAGCTTGAACCACAATCTGCTCCAAAAAGGAAACTGTAACCAACGGTTACAATCGACACTCATAATGCCATGATCATGGCGCGCAATTCCTGCAGCCACGCTTCCGATCTGGCCGGAACCGCTCATTGACAATCCACGATCACCAATCATGGGAGAGATTTGCTCCCTATGATTTCCGAGAAAAGAGCGAGCCACAGACCGGAAGCCATCTTTTAATATGGGTAAGAAGGATGGCTCGAGAGGTACGCGTGAATAATCTCGCACACATATACTTTCAATCTCCAAGAATTTTTTTTCTGTTCCACTCTCGACATCTTCTCCATTCTGTGGCTGGAATCCGTCACTGACTTAGGCATCGGAGTGTCCTCCGCCGGAACAACTCCGATAAGGAACCTATTTTGCTGGTGAACCAGGAAGCGGTCCTATGATGCAGCTGCTATGACCGATCGATTCAGGAATTCCATGCCAACATGTGGACTTCTGCAATTTGGAATCGATTTGAAAGGGTCTAATATCGACATGATGACCATCTATAACTTGCGTTATAGCATGTGATTGTATGGGTCGCTTAAAGCAACTGGGATAGCCTACGAGCCACGCAAGTATCAACGGCTTGCTGTGATTTGGAAACATCAACTTTCTTTCCTCCATTTCGAAATTGGCTTCCACCTAGATTCTCCGTGAGATATAATTACTCTATAAATCTTTGACAATTGGACTATCCTTTTCACAACAATGCATTGACCTCGACCATCCAAACACGGTTCTTATTTCCACCTCTTTACAGATCCCCTCTCCAGAAGGCCACTACAAAGTCCTGGAATCGGTAGCATGTGTCCTGCACCAAGAAAAAGAAAGAAATAATTGCACGGCAGGCAGCGCACAAGGGATGTTCTTTTTTTTTTAACGTATTAGTAATTAGATTCCCCCCGAAAATTGCCCAATTAAAGAGCACCGGACTCCGTCAACCCCACCCATAAATTTCATTATGTCATAAAAAAAAAAAAAATTAGCCAAGCAAGCCGAGAAATATCTGGATTCCTTCTTCCACTTGTTAAACTTCGACCATCCGATCGTATAGACAGGACTAGTGCCCGGTCCTCTTTCGGTCCCCTACCACCAGCCGAAAGCTAAGAGAGACTTTAAAAGGAAACCACACAAAAAAAAAAAAACCACAAACATAAATTGAGCGACCATTTAAAGGGGGATTGGCTGATTATATTTTTTCGTTGGTGATGAAATTGGACCGATAAGATCGAAAAATGGATAGAAATCTAAACACCGAAATAATATTTATTCATATTCATATTTAATAAAATAAAATAATATAAATATGGATAGATAATTATTTTATTATATTTATTAGTCTATTTAATTATATATAGAATTCACATAAACTTTTTTTAAAAATAAATGATTATAATAATATATTATAATATTTTATTTTTATAATTATAAAATTTAATTATTTAATTTATATTTATATTTTTTTCTTACTTGTATCTTTATCTATTTAAAATAATTAAATATAAATTTTTATATTCTATTAATATCTAAAATAAATTTTATTGTGCTACTTAAAAAAAGTTATCACGCAAATGAATAAATACCTTGCCTCCGGGTCTCGTTTGTTAAACTTCTGTCCACCCGAACGTAAAGATGGGACTGGTACTTGGTCCCTTTTGACGCCCTACCACTGGCCCAAAGCTAGGAGACTTCTGAAGGGTAAAAAAAATAAAATAAAAAAAAAATAAAAAAATAAAAAAACGAGAATTGACAGATTTAGACCTTCCATTTACAGATATGCGACCTCTGCCGCCTACGGTCCTCGCGACACTGCTAGGGTGCACAGCTGAGTGCCGGGATCTGGTGTACTAAATTTTGATCTTTTACTCTTCAAGGTGTCGACCTGGACCGAATTTTAAGCAAAAATCATATGAAACAGGTAATATAAAATATCATATGGGACGAATTTTATCGTCAATCTTATTTTACTTTTCATCAATTTTAAAAAATAAATTTATAATTTATAATTATAAATTTATAAATTTATTTATAAAAAATAATTTATTTTTTATATTTTTTTAAAAAAATAATTAAAAAATGGTAAAATAATATACCCGTCCCATATAGTACTCTCTGGTGCCTGCACCATATGGTTTTTGTACGAATTTTTGGGACGAGCTACATACGTGGCATACTCTCATTGGACGCCATCCATCCACAGGGAAGTTCCAAGAGACGCTCGGTTCAGCTGTCGACAGCGGGCCCTCGAAACCACCCGGAATTCAAACCTCATTCAAATCCAATTTAATCTTAGAATGGGGGAGACAGAGCGGTCCATAAGATGAGAAGAGACTCCGAGGAATTGGAGTGTAGGCTAAAGAAGAGGAGAAGAGAGCGAGAGGAAATCGTGCGTTGTCGAGATCGCGGAGATCTCGTCCTTTTCTTAGCTGCCGGAGGAGGATATGAAGAAGGCTGGGGTTCTCGCCGCGTCGGTCGCCGCCGCATCTTCCGCGGCCTTAGCCTCGAGCTCCGACCGACATGCCGCCACCCACCGTTCCTCCTCCCCCTATGAGGTACCTCCCTCCTCCGAAACCCTGACCCTCGATTTGGAGCATTTCATGGTCTAATTTTTGCACTTTTTCTTTGGGTATTTTCTTCGAATGGCTTGTAGGGATCGATATGTTCGGGGAAGGAGAGGGAATCGAGGAGGGGAGGGGAGGAGAAATTCGCCCCGAAATTCGATGGTTTGAGGTTTATCGAGACGCTCGTCACGGCACACAGATAACGCCCGTCCGTCCGTGGCCGCTACTTGTATTGTTCTTGGTGTCATCATTTTTTTTTTTTTAATTGTCATTTCCTCTTTCTCTTTTATTTCCAGGAAGACTGTCGTAGTTTTTATGGGAATATATATATCATATGATTGGTAGCGTGAGATGGCTACAGGTTTTGTATTTTGTTTGGTACAGAGTGTCTGTTTAAAGGATCCGACTTGGAATATCTCTTGCTATATTCTGGTTCTTTATCGTTGGATTTTTTTTCCATTTCAGAAAAATACTACATTGTTTTATTGGGTGAAATAGGCTCTGGCACATGACACATCAGTTTATAGGTCCCACTGAGCTGGGTCCCATACTTGATGAAATCAAAATTAAAAATTTGAATGCCTGCAATTTTAAAAAAAGAGAGAAGGGATATAAAATTTTAATTAATTAGATCTATTAAATCAAAATAAAATATTTATAGAAATTAAAAATTAATTTTTTTTTATGAAATAAAAAGGTAGGGGAGATTTTATTCCGTTGTAGCTTCCCATTCTGGTTCCAGTCTGTTAGGCTTTTATTTCCTTTTTCACCGATCCATGACATAGCCCTATTACATATATAGGCTGTAATTTTTTGCATATTTTTTCCATCAATCAGTGAGTATGTCAATCTAGTTTCATTATAGTGTCTTTCTCGAACATGTGACCGGAGAATAAATGTATAAGGATGGGGCCGTGCTCTTACCAAGCGCCCTATCACTGTAATGATATTAAAAATTAATCATTGATAAAACCATTCATAAAGTAGATCGGGGGCGGTATTAAAAATTAATTATTGATAAAACCATTTATAAAGTAGATCGGGTGGAAGCTGGTATATATATATATATATATATATATATATACCAGCTTCCACCCGATCTACTTTATAAATGGTTTTATCAAGTGTACATGTATATATATGTACATACATTTACATGTGTACATGTATATATATATTGCTAAGATGGTAGCTCGGTTGGTAGAGGTTTAGTTTTACCTTTCTACAATCACATATTCAAGACATGATCCTCGCAGGTAAGTCGATTAAATTCAAAAATATTTATGAAATTCGTAATCGGGAGGGTACGTAGAAAAATTATAGTCCGAATCGAACATAGCTTGGCATAATCAGAAGGGTGCGTAGAAAAATTGTAGTTCGAATCAAACATAGCTTGGCATAATCGAGAGGGTACGTAGAAAAATTGTAGTCCAAATCGAACATAGCTTGGCAGTATTGGGATCCAGTGAGGATAGCTATATCGGAATTTATCCCTCACTCTCCTTTCCACTTTATCAAAATATATATATATATATATATTAAAATAAAGATTTCTAAATTAGTAAAGTTCCTGTTTAATATTTATCTACATTATATTTTGCATAATAGTTTGAATTCGTTTTTTGGGACTTAATTCTAAGCATATAAATGCATTATTTTTTTAAAGCCATATTAATTTACTCTCTTGGACTATAAAATCGGTACGGAATTTTCATTGCCATTATATCGTCTCTATTTTATTTAATTCTTCGTGTCTGGAGTGCTCTATTTATTGGCAAGCGAGAAATTCATCCCTACAAGTGGTAACCTTTTTGTAAAGGGATTTTGAAGCAATAAGCGGAGCCATTGTAGTGGTTTTAATTTGGGGAAGCACAGAAGCCTCCGTTTAATATTTGTTTTCATTATATTTTACCATAATATTAATTCATATTTTTGCTTTAATCTTAAGCATATAAATGCATTAATTTCTTTTTAATGCCACATTAATCCATTCTCTTGGAAAATGAAATCGGTGCAGAATCTTTATCGCCATCTTTATCATCTCCATTTTATGTAATTCTATGTGGAACCTGAAGTGCTCCAAGTATTAGCAGGCGAGGAATACGCCCCTAAAAGCGTTAGCATTTTTCTAAAGGGTTTTGAAGGGGAAAGTGATGCTTTTGTGGCTTTAATATCGGAAAGTTACCAGCTGTGTGGTTTGAGCAATGTGCCATTGCAAACCACGATTAAACAGGAAGAAGGGTTATTTGAGAGGGCTCCTCCCGTTCAAACTTCAACTTATATTTCAGACGTAAGGATAGTTCCAGATGATGGTAGAAGGCGTAGGCAAGGATTAGGTTTCAATATAGAGAATAGGGATGGCAAGGGATTGGATTTGGATCGGATCATCCAAAATCCAAACCCGTCCCGCTAAAAAATTATCCGTCCCATATCCGTTCTAAACTTGTAACGGGTCGGGTATAAAAAAATCATGTATGGATCAGGTCGGGTCAGGTATTCCCGTCTCATAAAACTTAGTTTATTTAAAAGCTAAACGGATCGGGTCAAGTCGGGTCGGATATATCCGTTCCATATCCAATTTACTTAAATATTTTATAAATATATTTTTTTTATATATAAACCGATCGGGTTTGGGTCAGGACGTACTACTATCCGTACCTGACCCGAACCTGAGTCGATTTTTTTTATATAATCCATATCTGTTTATAAATTAGACGGGTCGGATTTTACCCGTCCTATTAAGATCAGGTCGGGTCGGATACCCATCGGATCGATAAAAATTGTCATCCCTAATAGAGAAGACACAGTGCAAGGTGGAAGGGCCAAGAACATGGAGATGCGAAGGATGGAGAGATTATAATTGGAGTCCAGAATGACCAAAAAGAAAAAGTTTCTATAAATAGAGGAGAGCTCCACCTTCGTCGAGGCATATCAAGAGAGGATGAGAGAGAAGGCTGGGGATTGTTGAGTTTTTTTAAATAATATTTTTTATTAAATATTTATTTAATTGGTACCATCCTTTATATATTTTTTAAAGTAAAATTTTTGGGGTGACGTGGAAAGTAAGAATGAGAAATCACAACGATTTCAATGAAAAATTGCAGGTTGTTCTCCACATAAATTATCCTTCTTTCATTTTTAAATTTAATAAAAAATACAAAACAAAAAAATTTAAAAATTTTTAAATATTAATAAAATAATTAAAAATAATTAAAAATAAGAAAATAATAATATGATATTATAATAATATATTATGATATATTTTTATATTATATTAAATATTTTATATTCTAAAATATAATAAATATATTATTGTTGCTCAGAAATGGAGCCCAAGAGGGAGGGTGAATTGGATCTTTTAAAATTTAAAACAGTAATGTGAAGGTCTAGTGGTGTTTGTGAGTAATAAATTTAATGCACAAGATTGAATGCAGCGAAAAGCAGTAAATGAAATGCAATAAATAAAGAGCAAGAACGAAAAAGACAATCACACACAAACACAATGTTTATAGTGGTTCGGTGCAAACCTAGCACCTACATCCACTCCCCAAGCTATCCTTGAGAATTTCACTATAATCTAATCAAGATTACAGCCGACTTGTTTTTCAAAAGGGTCACAAGTTAAAACCTATGTTGGTTTTATCACCAAGGCTCACCAACTAACCTTTACACTTATTTTGTCTTCGGGCTCACAAGTTAACCCTAGTTGGTTTTGTCCCTTTGGCTCACCAACAAACCACAACAACCTTCTTTCAAGACATCCTTGAAAGCAAGGTCAAATCACAAGATAAAAGCAGATATACAATTTCAAAAATTAAGACAAACTTTCTTCAAAAGTAGAATAGAAGCTTTGAAGCTCAAGATGATGCTTTCTCTTGTCTCCTCCTTGGAATATTCTTCAAACTCCTCTTTTGGAATGAAGTAAGGATGGGCTTGTAAGCTTTTTCAGGGAATCAAACTTTAAGAGGCTCTTGATGTGAAGTTCTTGAGATAATCTTGGCTTTTTGGCTTTCAATGAACTTCAATACACTTCTCTTGCTTTTGAATGAGGTTGGTGAAGGTTAAATACAACTAAAAACAAACTTCAAAAAAATGGTTTGTGACTGTTGGAACCTCGAATCTAGCCGTTTGGAGCTTGAAAAGTGAATTCTACAAGTCAAAAAAATAGATCCGTTAGGGCTGTCAGACTTCAAGTATTGACACTTGGCTGTTCAGGTATCGACACTTGGCTGTCAGGTGTCGACACTTGATTTCTAGGTGTCGACACTTGAACATTCAAGTGTCGACATTTGATGCACAGGTGTGGACATTTGACACAAAAACCCTCCATTGGCAAAGTTCTGTATTTTCAAAAATCTCAGGCCTTTAGTCGATACTTGGAAACCTAAATGTTGACACTTGAAATGCATGTGTCGACACTTGAGTTCTGGGTGTCGACATTTGGCATGCCAAGAGATTTTTCTGCATGCCAAATGCTGAAGTATCGATACTTGACTTCCCAGGTGTCGACACTTGATCTTGAAAAGTTCATAATCAAGTGTGAATTAAGCCAAAAATACAAGCATATATTTTGAAACTAAAATGGAACATAAATAATCAATAATTGAATATGTAAAAGCCCTTTTTGCATGAAGAGGATGCCCTTAATTATGAAAAATGCTCCATGCCATGGCGTGCCACGATACTTAAACTTTTGAGAATTTGAGGTGCTTGCTTCCTGAAAACTCATAGCTAGAAATATACATTAGTATACAATATGTGCTTAACATTTTGTTATTCATCAAAATCACTAAGTGGAGCCAACAATCTCCCCATTTTTGATGATGACAAAATCTTGAGTAAATCAGCATTAATTTTCCAATTTCAATTGATATTTTATGAATATAATTGTAAGCCACAATTTTCATAGTTAGGAAGAATAAATCTCTCCCTCAATTAGGTAATTCTAATCAGAACAAACAATATGTTATTCTAGGTATCAAATCAAATTGGAAAATTTGCAAACACAAACAATTTATACCATACTCCCCCTTTTTGTCAATCATTAGAAAAGGGAATAACCTCCCCCTCAAAACGAGCATTGAGACAAAAAGTGGTAGAGTATCAGAGTTGACAGGTATCAGAGCCAAAAAGAGCCAAAGAAAGTATTAGAGCCGAAGAAAGTATATCTATGAAGTAAATGTAACCAATCAAGCAATCATAGTGAATCACAATTTATAAACATCAAACTGAAAAATATATATCTGTTAAGAAGTGTTTTCAGTACAAAACTTGCTGACTCATCAACAAACTGAAACAAATAGAATATATCAAGAGTCATACATCATAAGTAACATGAAACATAAAGATTATACAACAGAATAAACATCTGTGAGGCTAATCCTTATCAGATGGGATCTCAAAGGAAATAGGACTTGTAACCCTAGACCTATGGGCTAGACCACTAGGAGTCTTCAAGATACCACGACTCTGAGTCCTAGTGGGGGGTCCAAAATGAGGTACAACTCTAGATGCTCTAGTAGAGGGAGGGGTAAAGTCTCAGCAGGGGTGACATAGACTGGATCAGTGGTGACAGGAGTGCCAGTCGCATCAGTGGGAGGAACATTAGGAGACTGCAGCTCTCGGCTGACTACCTCATAACCATCAGCTCCATCATCACTATCATTGCCATCATCAAGAACATCTGTAGCTCTATCCTCAATCCCATCAGTATGGTCACCACCCTCCATGGTATCATCAGGGTCATCCTGGTGGTCATCATCATCATCATCACCAACAGGTGGATCAGCAGGAGCAACAGGAGGAAGCAGGGATCTAAGCAAATCCTCAATGCGAGCAAATCCTGCCTCCACAGTCTGACGCATCTCAGCATGCTCTGAAGCTGTGTGAGCTCTAAGGCTCTCTATCTTAATATATAGCTGAGTCGTTCGAACTCCAAGACTAATGAGCTCACCTCTAACCTTTGCAAACTGCTGACGAGAATACTCCTCAAAATGTAATCTAGTAGATGCTGAAGGAGCAGCTGAAGGAGTGGCAGAAGGTGTCGCAGGCTCCGTCTCAGATGCATGAGCTGCATGAGCAGGAGGACTAGCCGGCCCTGATGGCCGTTCCTCTGCCTCTCATATCTCGTCCTCCTCATCTGGCTCCTGGCCAGACTCTCTCCTAACCCATCTGCTTGCAACCAATCTGTAGCCTATGCGATGGAGTGACCTCTCATCGTATACATCTGTGTGCAAGATCTCCTTGGGGATCTCCCCCTCCAAGGATACTCTACACGCTCTGAAGAGTCGGGTCAGCCCCATACCATATGGCAGACAGTGTCGTCGCTGGCTCGCTGCATCTCTCATATGTACCAACATCATAGAAGGAATATCGACCTGGGTCCTCTGAGTCAAACAAACCATGAGCATCAGCTCCCTCTCTGTGATGAAGTCAAAGCACCCTATCTTCAGAAGTAGTATATGAGCCATGATATGATGCAAGAGGCGCATCTCCACTGATAGCTGATTCACAGTGACTACTGTCACACTGCAAACATTCTCGTGCTCAAGAATACATCGGAAGGCGGCCTCTTTATCCTCCATAGAGAAAATATTGATACCCCGGTGTGGAATCTCCCAAACCTTACTAAGAAGCTCCTCGGTCAGAAGAATCTCAATACCCCGGACAGAAGTCCTTCATGTCAAATGATGGCAGTCCATGGCTCCATAAAACTCTCGTACTATATGGGGATAATACCTCTCCTGCATGGTGCAGAAGGGTACCAATCCCGCATCCGTGAGGGTCTGACGAATCTGAAAGTGCTGCCTGTCGAAGAACTCGAGGTCAACCCATCGACCAGAGGCTACAGCCTTCCTTGCCATCCTCTCTACAGGGGAACCTGGGGCAACTGAGTTGCTGGATTCTCCTGTGTCATGTCTAGTCTTGGTCCTCCTCTCTGATCTCTGACTAGGTCTCCTAACAGCTAACCTCTTTCTTGGACCCATTTCAATCAAGCTGAACAGGAAAGAAGGAAGATAGGTTCAATCAGGCTTAGAACTAAAGGTCTGGCTATAGGTTGAGCTAAAGAGAATTGCTTTTATTAAGAGGTGCTAAGACAAGTTTTGAAAGCTGGGATTAAAATAACTTTAGGTTGTAGAATGCCTTTAACAAGAAACAAAAAATCTTAGGTAATCTACCAATAGTTTGAAAATAGAAATTTTGTAAACTTCATTTAGATTAAAAGACATTACCCCGTATATGTAAAAATATATTTGAACTTTGTAAAATACATTTTATAAGGCCAAAGTAAAAAAAAATGGAATTTGGGTTAAAATAAACTAGGGTTTTAGCAAAGTGGTGAAAATGAGGTTAAAAAGTCACGAAAACATCATAAATAACCTTTCCAAAACAATGACAATGCACTAAATAGTTTTAGAACACTGGATTTTAGATGAAAACCCCAAATATTTCGGCCAAAATCAATCCAACAATGATTTTCTGAAAATCGGATGAAATAAGCATGAAATCGGCCAAAAATCCATGGGAAATCCGAGAAAAATGCCTTTAACCACGATTCCCTAAAATGGAGTTTTAGAAATCCATCAAAACTCGTGAAAATCTGATCATAATGCCTTAAAATGGTCGGAAAAACCCTATTGTAGGTTACACGGTTCGAAAACAACAAAATAAAATGAAAACGAGAGAAATGAAAATAAAATAAAAATAGAAGAGGGAAATACCTGAAATTTGATGGGGTAAACTAGAAAAGGGAAGATTTGGAGCTTGGGGAACCACTGTTACTTTGAGAGAGACGGGGGAAAACAAAATACAAAACCCTCTGTCCACCGTTAAAAAATAGATTTTTCTCGCGAGTATCCACACTTAGGATTTCACAAGTGTCGACACTTGGTTAGGTGTCGACACTTGACAAAATCCAAGTGTCGACACTTGGCCAAGAAAATTCCAAAAAAAATTGAAAAATCTTCAAAAAATTTAAGAAAGTATTTAAAAGCTTATGGGACTAAAAGCAAGTGTTTTTTGAGTAAAATACCTTGGGTAAGATGAAGTTTGTAAGAGTTCTAGGATAATAGATTAATGACACCTAACTCTCTTCTAATCAGACAGAATCTCTTTTCACTCAATGGTTTGGTAAACACATCGGCTAATTGATCATTAGTACACATAAATTCAAGTATAACATTAGAGTTTTGTACATGATCTCTTATGAAATGATGTCTTATTTCAATGTGTTTACTTCTTGAATGTTGCACAGGATTCTTGTTAGATTGATTGCACTAGTATTGTCACATCTTATGGGTGTCTTAGTTTAATGCCAAAATCTTCGAGTTGTTGTTTGATCCAAAGGATTTGTGCACAATAGCTTTCAGCTACTATATATTCGGCTTTCTCCTTAGATAGAGCAACTGAATTTTGTTTCTTGCTACTTCAAGAGATCAAATTTACTCCAAGAAACTGATAGGTTATACTAGTACTTTTACGATCAAGTTTACACCCAGCAAAGTCAGCATCAGAATAAGCAATCAATTCAAATGAAGAATCTCTAGAGTATCACAAACCAATTTTAATTGAGCCAGATAGATATCTAAGTATGCGTTTAACAGCCAAAAGATGAGACTCTTTAGGATTAGACTGATATCTAGCACACATACAAACACTAAACATGATATTTGGTCTACTGGCAGTAAGATATAGTAAAGATATTTGGTCAATAGATTTACCTGATTCATCCTTGTCAAGTCTATAAGTAGAGCTCATAGAGGTACCTAAAGACTTGGTGTTCTCCATCCCAAACTTCTTAAGTATTTCTTTTGTGTACTTCGCTTGGTTGATGAAGATCCCCTCTTTGGTTTGCATATTTGGAGTCCGAGGAAGAAATTCAGTTTTCCCATCATGCTCATCTCGAACTCACCCTACATTAACTTTACAAATTCTTGACAAAGAGATTCGTTAGTAGCACCAAATATGATATCATCTACATAGATTTGCACTACTAAGAGATCATCATTTTTTTTCTTTAAAAACAAATTTTTGTCTACATTATCTCTAGCAAAATTATTTTTGAGCAAGAAAGAACTTAAACGATCATACCAAGCTCTAGGAGCTTGTTTCAAACCATACAAAACTTTATGAAGCTTGAAAACATGATTAGGAAATTCAGAATTTTCAAAATCAGGAGGTTGTTCAACATAAACCTCTTCTTCAATAAAATCATTTAAAAAGGCACTCTTAACATTCATTTGAAATAGTTTAAAATTTATAAAGCAAGCAAAAGCCAACAATAGCCTAATTGCCTCAAGTCTAGCCACAGGAGCAAAGGTTTCATCAAAATCTATCCCTTCCTTCTGATTATATCATTTGGCAACTAGTCTAGCCTTATTTTTGTAACTATACCATTTTCATCAAATTTATTTCGAAAAATCCATTTTGTGCCAATAATTGAGGTATTTGATGGCCTATATACTAATGTCCAAACATTGTTTCTTTTGAATTGGTTAAGTTCATCTTGCATAGTATTTATCCAATTACTATCACATTCAGCTTCCTCAATAGTTTTAGGTTCAATTTGAGAAACAAAAGCTAAATAATCACAGATATTTCTAAGGGATGATCGAGTACTTACACCTTTAGATGGATCACCAATAATTAGTTCTTTTGGGTGTCCATGAGCATACCTCCATTCTTTCGGTAGTGGATCAACTGTAGATGTGTTTTCATCACCTTATGCTTGATCTCCTTCAGTGTTTTGATCTTCTTCTTGTTCCTTGGTAGGTTCTTCATTGTTGTTTATGCTTTCAGTTTTCTTGGTACCTGTTTCATCAGAAAGTACATCTTCTTTTCTAGATCTCTGGTCATATTCATCAAATACTACATGTATGGATTCTTCAACAACAAGTGTTCTTTTGTTGAAGACTCTGTATGCCTTACTAGATGTGGAGTAGCATAAAAAGACTCCCTCATCTGATTTGGTATCAAATTTGCTCAAATTATCCTTACCATTTTTTAAAATGAAACAACGGCATCCAAAAATATGAAAATAATGAATTGAGGGTTTTCTACCCTTCCAAAGCTCATACGGTGTCTTCTTTAAAATCGATCGGATCAAAACTCTATTTAAAACATAGCATGCAGTATTTATGGCTTCCGCCCAAAAATATCTAGGTAAGTCATTTTCACAAAGCATGGTGCGTGTCATTTCTTCAAGAGTTCTATTTTTCCTTTCTACCACCCCATTTTGTTGAGGTGTCCTAGGTACTGAAAAATTGTGATGAATGTCATTTTCAATACAAAATTTATCAAAATCAGCATTTTCAAATTCGGTTCCATGATTACTTCTCAAAGATACGATTGAAACACCTTTTCCATTTGAAACTCGTTTATGAAATCTAATAAATTCAGAAAATGTTTCATCTTTGTGTGCTAAAAACATGACCCATGTAAATCATGAGAAATCATCTACAATAACTAGACCATACTTCTTACCTCCCAAACTAGATGTTCTAGTCGGCCCAAAGAGGTCCATGTGAAGCAACTCTAAGGGTCTAGATGTAGAGATTACTCATTTTGGTTTGAAAGAGGATTTGGTTTGCTTTCCAAGCTAACATGTACTGCAAATCTTGTCTTTTTCAAAACTGAGTTTTGGCAAATCTTTTATCAAATTCTTTTTGCTAAGTTTTGAAATCAAATGCATACTAGCATGCCCTAGTCTACGATGCCAAAGCCAACTAGTTTCATTGATCTTGGCTTCCATTGCCACTAGGCATTGACCATTTTGAACTGGAAGATCATCAAGATCAACCATATAAATATTGCCATGCCTATGACCAATGAACTTGATGCCATTGTCATCTAAACTAGAAACAATATACATAGAAGATTCAAAAATAACTTTAAAATCCTTGTCACAAAATTGACCAATACTAAGCAAGTTATGTTTCAAACCATCAACATATAAAACATTATCAATGCAAGATGAGGGGGTGATATGGACTTTAGCAATACCAACAATTTTGCCCTTTCCATTATCACCAAAAGTCACATTGCCACCTTTTACGGCCGTAACGGTGACATGGCGGGTCTCAGATTCCGTCGGGCATGATTCGAGCCACGTGGAGGATTTTCGACCAAGTCAGCTGTGGCTCCCCCACGTCCGAAGTTGAGCTCGGCCCGGGCCCCCCGGCTGCTTCGCCAGGTGGCACCCTGAGATGTTACCACCCCGGCCGAAGTCGAGCTCGGCCCGGGCCCTCCTACCGCTCCGCCAGGTGTCCACCCAGGAGGGGTCCACCTCGGCCAAGGTCGGCTGCTCCCCTGCTCCCTCGCCAGGTGGCACCCTGAGACGGTCCCACCTCGGCCGAGGTCGAGCCGGGCCCCTTCGCTCCTTCGCCAGGTGGCGCCCGGAGATGGAACCACCTCAGCCGAAGCTGAGCGTCCTTCTACCGCACCGCCAGGTGTCCACCCAGGAGGGGTCCACCTTGGCCAAGGTCGGTTGCTCCCCCGCTCCCTCGCCAGGTGGCACCCTGAGACAGTCCCACCATGCCGAGGTCGAGCCGGGCCCCTTCGCTCCTTTGCCAGGTGGCGCTCGGAGATGGAACCACCTCGGCCGAAGCCGAGCATCCTTCTGCTGCCCCGCCAGGTGTCCACCCAGAAGGGGTCCACCTCGGCCAAAGTCGGCTGCTCCCCCGCTCCCTCGCCAGGTGGCACCCTGAGACGGTCCCACCACGCTGAGGTCAAGCCGGGCCCCTTCGCTCCTTCGCCAGGTGGCGCCCGGAGATGGGACCACTTCGGCCGAAGCCGAGCATCCTTCTGTCGCCCTGCCAGGTGTCCACCCAGGAGGGGTCCACCTCGACCGAGGCCGGCAGCTCCCCTGCTCCCTCGCCAGGTGGCACCCTGAGACGGTCCCACCTCGGCCGAGGTCGAGCCGAGCCCCTTCGCTCCTTCGCCAGGTGGCGCCCGGAGACAGGACCACCTCGGTCGAAGCCAGGCATCCTTTTGCCACCCGTCAGGTGTCCACCCAGGAGGGGTCCACCTCGGCCGAGGTAGGCCAGCTCGTACAGAGAAGGTCCCGAAGAACGGAGGCGCGGGCTCCGAGGTTGACCCTCGAGCCGTGCGCGCCGCACCCCGAGAAAGGTGCCCCGTACGGATAGCGGTGGCACGCGAAACATCACTTACATCGGCCCGACAGGTTCCGCAATCGAGAGACGTGGCTCTGACAAGACAGGACCCGATAACGGACAGTGCCGGCACCTGGGAAGGAGAGCGCTCACACTCGGCCCGAGGTCTGGTCGGCAGCCTGGCCAGCGCCCCCCTCCCTTACTCTTTCCCCGCTAGGCTCGGCAAACGAGGTCGGAAAGCTGCCTGGCCCTCTAAACCAAAAGGGGAAAGAGAAAGGGATGGAGGGAAGGAGATGAAAGCAACAAGGGAGCCTCCTAGGAGCGAAAAATGAGAGGGCGATGGGAGGAGATGAAAGGAAGGAGAAAATAGATGACAAGGTAAGTGAAGTAGAGCAAGCAAGAAACAAAGGCTAGAAAACTCTGCTTCAAGAGCGAGATCCAAGGTCTCAAGAGGGGTCGCTTGGCGTGAGCTCGGCAAAGGAGCCCAGCCGGGTTTCTGGTCTCCCTAGCACTTTTCTTGTTAGCACATTCTCTGAGTTTGGGACTCCTTCGGGGGCCCGTCCCAGAGAGTTTGTTCCCTCTCACCGTCTACTGACTTGATCATCAGAGCTCCCTCACCAGAATCCCCGGCCAGGGTCTTCTGACCTTGCCTTGCAGGTTCGGTCCAGACAGGAGGCCCCAGGAGCGAGATGGTCTAGTAGGATCGGTAGTTCCGAAGCACGGGCGCGGCGGCGAGATCGGCAACAGATTGGCGTGCCAGGTAGGGGGGCAGGACAACACCCCTAGTGGGAGCTAGCTTTCTGCAGGTAAAGCACGCTCGGATAATGGTGGTCACTCGTGGACGCGAGGCATCCATCAGCCGTGTAGGGGAGGTCCCCTCCCCCGAGGGGGCCCACAGCCCGGAGAGGGAGCTCCTAGCTCCCCCTCCTCTTTCACCACAGCCGACCCCGGCGGACGGACCTCTCGCGGCCGTCATCCAACAGTTGCAGACCTTAACCTCGGCAGTCCGGCAGCTACAACACCAGCAGTGCTCCCTGGCCACGCAGCCGCAGCCAGGGACCCCCGCGGCTCGGGCCGCGGGGCCCCGTGGGAGCCTGCGCTCCATTCAAGGCAGGCCATCCCAACCGCGGGCAGCCTCCAACCCCCGCGGGAGCCATCAAACTCCCGCAAAAAGAAACTACTCCGGTTTGGCAGATCACGAGAGTCGATCCCTGGCCGATGAAGCCGAGACGGCGCATCATAGCAAGCGACGCTGAGGCGTGACCCTGCGCCGAGACCGATCGGTGCCCCCTTCGCCAGCGGCCTCGGTGGAAGATTCCACCAACGAGGCCATCAGACACCAGACCGAGAGGCGCCTGGAGGAGCACGAGCGCAAGTTGGCAGAGTTCGCCCGCCGATTTGCCGACCTGCAGAACTCATCAGTGGACCCGGCGGGCTATGACTCCCGTCCCCCCTTCTCTGAAGAAATCCAGGCAGAGCCGATTCCAAGCCGGTTCCGCATGCCGCAGGTGGATCCCTACGATGGGACCACCGACCCTCTAGACCATCTGGAGAGCTACAAGGCTCTCATGAGGGTCCAGGGGGCCACGGACGCCCTCCTGTGCATCGCCTTCCCTGCTACCCTCCGGAAGGCTGCTCGAGTCTGGTTCACCCGCCTCGAGCCTGGATCTATTTGCTCCTTCCATCAGTTGGAAGGAAAGTTTGTGGCACACTTCGATGCTTGTCGGAAGGTACTGAGAGAGGTGGACAGCCTCTTCTCCATCCGCCAGCAGGACCAGGAGATGCTCCGGGACTACATCACCCGGTTCAAGACCGCAGCCCTGGAGATCTACAGCTTGGACGAGCCCGTCGCCATGCTGGCCTTGAAGCGCGGGCTCAAGACGTCCCGCCTGACCTACTCTCTGGACAAAAAGCCTCCCAGGATGTACTCCGAGCTCCTCCTCCGCGCCCATAAGTACATTCAAGCGGAGGAGGCCGACCGTACCCACCGAGAGCTAGACGGGAAGACTCTGAAGAAGCCGGCCCCGAGGGACGTCCCGGGAGCTCGGAGGCCCAGGCCGTCTGCCGACCCTCGCCCAAATCCGAGGTCAAAGGGTGAGGCCACTCTGGAGCGAAGGTTCACCCCTCTCCTCGCTCCCTGAACAAAGATCCTCATGAAAATTGAGGGCGAGCACTACCTCCGCCGACCTCCTCCTCAGAATCCAAGAGGTACCCAGGACAAGTCAAAGTACTGCCTGTTCCACCGCGAGCACGGCCATGACATGGAGGAGTGTCGCAACCTGAAGCGGGAGATCGAGGGGCTGATCAAGAGGGGCTACCTCAGGAAGTTCATCAGGAATGAGGTCCCGGTAGAGGGACAGCCGCTCGCAGCCTTACCCCCGGTTCCTGCAATTGATAACTGCCCGACAGAGAATCCGGTGGGCATGATCTCACTTGGGGTCGGGCAGGCAGCAAAGAGAGCCCGGGAGGTCGGGAACCCGGAGAATGTACCCCCTTCTGAGAAGGGGAATGAAAATAAAAATGTAAACAATGATGCCGTGGTGGTCGAGATGACCATCGCGAAGCATCATGTACACCGAATTATGGTTGATAGTGGGAGCTTGGCTGATGTGCTTTTTTATGATGCTTTCTCCCGAATGAATTTGTCCCATGATCAGCTGAGGCCGGTGCACACCCCCCTCGTAGGCTTTACTGGAGACTCGGTGGGGGTCGAAGGGGAGATCACTCTCCCGGTCACCGCTGGATCCCCACCCCGGCAGACGACCGTCCTGATGACGTTTACCGTCGTCAAACTTTTTTCTCCGTACAACGCGATCCTCGGGCATCCTGGGCTCAACCAACTAGACGCCATGATTTTCACGAAGCGGTTGTTGGTGCAATTCCCCATGGCTTCCAGGCTCGGGATGATGAGGGGGACGACCTAGCCAGTCCCGCATTGCCTCCAGACGGTCCCGGGCTCCCGGGGTGCTGAGCTCGTCCCCGGCGTCGATGACCTCGACCTGAGGGAGAAGGAACCTAGGGGAGGACCCGTGGAGCGCCTGTTGACTTATCCCCTCGATTCGGATCCACTGAAGACGGTGCAGGTGGGAGCACAGCTCCCAAAAGAGGAACGAGACCGCCTGCTGGAGTTCCTTCGCATGAACGCGGACGTGTTCACCTGGTCAGCAGCCGACATGCCGGGCATTCCCCCTGAGGTCATTACGCACAGGCTGAACGTGGACCCGAGCTGCCGCCCGGTCCGCCAGAAGAAGAGAAGCTTCGCTATGGAGAGACAGAGGGCCATCAACGAGGAGGTGGAGAAACTCCTCACCGCCAGCTTCGTACAGGAAGTCCAGTATCCCAATTGGCTGGCGAATGTGGTCATGGTAAGGAAGAGCAGCGGTAAGTGGAGGATCTGTGTAGACTACACCGACCTCAACTGAGCTTGCCCAAAGGACAGCTTCCCTCTTCCAAAGATTGACCAGTTGGTCGACACCATCTCGGGGCACCGCCTCCTATCCTTCATGGATGCCTTCTCCGGCTACAACCAGATCCGAATGAACCCGGAGGACGAAGAGCACACTGCCTTCATCACCGACTATGGAACTTTCTATTACAGGATGATGCCGTTTGGCCTCAAGAACGCCGGGGCCACGTACCACCGTCTGGTCAACAGAATCTTTAAAGACCAGATCGGCCGCAACATGCAGGTGTACGTGGATGATATGCTGGTGATGAGCAAGCCCCATTCGGATCACGTGGCCAACCTGGCAGAGACTTTCGACAACCTTCGATGTCATCAGATGAAGCTGAACCCGATGAAGTGTGCCTTCGGCATCTCCGCCGGGAAGTTCCTGGGGTTCATGGTGACCCAGAGAGGGATTGAAGCCAACCCGGAGAAGGTCCAGGCCATCTTGGACATGGAGCAGCCCACCTCCAAGAAGCAAGTGCAGCAACTCACCGGCTGGATAGCAGCCCTGAGCCGGTTCATCTCCAGGTCGTCCGACCGCTGCCGACCCTTCTTCAAGGTGTTGAGGAAGATGAACGACTTCACCTGGACCGAGGAGTGCCAGGAGGTCTTTGAAGAACTGAAGAAGATGCTTGCATCACCCCCATTGCTTTACAGGCCCGAGGAGGGAGAGGAGCTCATCCTCTACCTGGTGGTCACCCTGGAGGCCGTCAGTTCGGTCCTAGTTCGGACCGACGACCAAGGAGTCCAGCGGCCGGTGAACTATACTAGCAAACTTCTCTGCGATGTGGAGCTCAAGTATTCCCGGCCCGAAAAGCTCATTTTTGTGTTAATAGTGTCTGCTCAGCGTCTCAGGTCCTATTTCCAAGCACATCCCATTGCCGTTTTGACGGATCAGCCGCTGAAAGCGGTGCTCAGCCGACCCGATATATCGGGGCGATTGGCGAAGTGGGCGCTGAAGCTCAGCGAGTTCGACATCGCATACAGGCCGAGGTCGGCCATGAAAGTGCAAGTGCTGGCCGACTTCTTGGTCGAATGCACGGGCCTAGGCAAGGAGCCCGAGGAGGACTCCTCGCATCAGCAGCCGAAAACAGGCCTCGAGGAGCCCGGAGAGGATGCCTGGATCCTTCATGTAGATGGAGCCTCAAACTCCGGCGGGAGCGGAGCCGGACTCATTCTTGCCAACAGCGATGGGATCGTCGCCGAATGCGCGCTCCGTTTCCAGTTCGCCGCAACCAACAATCAGGCAGAATACGAGGCACTCCTCGCCGGGCTGAGGGTCTCCCGCGAGCTGGGCGTGGCTAACCTCAAAGCCTTCACTGACTCCCAGCTAGTGGCAGGACAGGTCTCCAGAGAATACGCCATGCACGACCCTCAAATGGTGAAGTATTTGGAGCTTGTCAAAGTGGGCACGGCCGGGTTTCGGCGCTTCAACATCTTTCACATCCCCCGCGGGGAAAATGCCCATGCGGACACTCTTTCCCGGCTGGCGACCCTGCCGGACTCAATGCTGGGCTGCGCTCATGTGGAGCGCCTCAAGGCCCCAAGCTACGAGATCCCAGTAGAGGTCTATCAGGTCAGCCGCGAGCCCAGCTGGATGGACAAGTACATCGAGTACATAACCAGCGGTACCCTGCCAGAGGACCGTGCAGCGGCTCGCCTTATCAGAAAGAAGGCCACGTGGTTCGTTCTGATGGATGGGCAACTATATCGAAGGTCCTATTCCTACCCCCTCCTGAAGTGCCTGGGACCCACGGAGGCCACGCTCGTGCTCCAGGAGATTCATGAGGGCATCTGTGGGAACCATGTGGGGGGCAGAACGCTAGACTACAAGACCCTCCGTTAAGGCTATTTTTGGGAGACGATGAAGGAGGACACCACCGATTTCGTAAAGAGGTGTGATCGGTGCCAGCGGCACGCTGTGGTGCAACGGCAGCCCTCCACTCCAATCTCCCAGCTCTCAGCTCTGTGGCCATTCGCCCAATGGGGAATGGATCTTCTAGGACCATTCCCATCGGCGTCTGGACAACGGAAATTCCTGATTGTGGCCATCGACTACTTCACGAAGTGGGTCGAGGCCGAACCCTTGGCGTGGATCACCGAAGCAAACATCGCCAAGTTCTTCTGGAAGTCAATCATCTGCCGTTTTGGCCTCCCCCATACTATGATCACCGATAATGGGCGTCAGTTCGATTGCCACGAGTTTGAAGAGTTCTGCAGCGACCTCGGCATCCATCATCGCTTTACCTCGGTGGCACACCCTCAGACCAATAGAGAAGCCGAGGTCATGAACAGGACTATTTTGCAGGGCCTCCGCACGAGGCTAAACCAGGCCAAGGGCAGGTGGGCGGAGGAGCTCCCCAGCATCCTCTGGGCGTACCACACCACCCCGAGGATGGCGACCGACGAGACCCCATTCAACCTCGTCTTCGGAGCCGAGGCGGTTATCCCGATTGAGCTCAGTCTACCCATACTACGTGTGGAACAATACGACGAGGCGGAGAACCCCGCCAGAATGATGCTCAACCTGGACCTTCTTGAAGAGACGAGGGACAAGGCCCGAGTCCGGATGGCGGCATACAGGCAGCGAGTGGCCAGGTATTACAATTCCCGGGTGCGGCCGATGTCCTTTTGTCCCGGAGATCTGGTGCTCCGGCGTGCTGAAGCTTCTCAGCCACGAGAGTGCGGGAAGCTCTCCCCGAACTGGGAAGGCCCGTACAGGGTAGCAGAAGCCCTCCCTCACGGGGCCTACTACTTGGAGGAATTGGGAGGGTCCAGGTTCTCTTGGATGTGGAATGCCTCGAATCTGAGGATGTATTATCAATAATGGAAATGGGAGCATAGCTCTGAGTTCGGCAAACACGACTGTGGCCGAAGATCTGAGAAAGCGAGAAGTCCCAGACTTCGGTCTGGAAGGCGGGGCAGAGCCCAGCTCATCCACGCGAGCACGGAGAATAGCTCGGCAAGCCGTGCAAGGCTTGAACAAAGCCTGCGGCCCCGGGGTTCAGTCCGGAAGTCCTGGACTTTGGTCTGGAAGGCGGGGCAGAGCCCAACTCGCCCACACAAGCATGGAGAACAGCTCGGCAAGTTGCGCAAGGCTTGAACAAAGCCTGCGGCCTCGGGGTTCAGTTTGGAAGGCGGGACAGAGCCCAGCTCGCCCACGTGAGCACGAAGAATAGCTCGGCAAGCCACGCAAGGCTTGAACAAAGCCTGCGGCCCCGGGGTTCAGTCCGGAAGTCCCAGACTTCGGTCTGGAAGGCGGGGCAGAGCCTAGCTCGCCCACGCGAGCACGGAGAACAGCTCGGCAAGCCGCGCAAGGCATGAACGAAGCCTGCGGCCCCGGGGTTCAGTCCGGAAGTCCCGGACTTCGATCTGGAAGGCGGGGAAGAGCCCAGCTCGCCCACGCGAGCACGGAGAACAGCTCGGCAAGCCGCACAAGGCTTGAACAAAGCCTGCGGCCCCGGGGTTCAGTCTGGAAGTCCCGAACTTCGGTCTGGAAGGCGGGGCAGAGCTCAGCTCGCCCACGCGATCACGGAGAATAGCTTGGCAAGCCGTGCAAGGCTTGAACAAAGCCTGCGGCCCCGGGGTTCAGTTCGGAAGTCCCGAACTTCGGTCTGGAAGGCGGGGCAGAACCCAGTTCGCCCACGCGATCTCGAAGGCAAGCCCAAAGAAGGGCCCGTGAAAGGCCTACTCTATTGCCACCCAGTCCGGAATGCTCTGAACCTTGATCTGAACGCTGGTTGGGACCAGGTCCACCCGCGGACTCATCCCGGAGCAGGTCCACCCTTCTCTCGGCACTCCACACCAACACCTCAAAAAAAAAAAAAGAAGAGAAAGAAGAGAAGGTGAAAGGGGAAGGCGAGGTCGAGACTTGGCAAAACTAGATCTTCATTAATTCAAGAAAAGGAATACAACAAGGGAGTCCCGATAGGCCGGGAGTCCCCAAAAAAAAAATAGCAAAAAGGAAAAATAAAGGGATACATCTGCGGCTCAGTTCTGCGCGGTGGCTGGGTCCTTGGTCTGAGTCACGCGCTCCACGTCCTCGCCATCGACGGCTGCTGGCTCGGAGGGCCGCTCCGGAGCTACGGCCGCGTCACCCGCTGGGGTCGCTGCTGCGTCGCCTGCCGCACCGGAAGCCCCGCTGGCGGGTCCTTGTCTTTTGCCCCCGAGCGCCACCCCACTGAGGTCAAGCTCGGGGTAGAAGGACCCCACCTTCTCTTGGCACACTTGGAACCCCTTCAGGAAGGAGTCCACAGCGGCCTCCCAGACCTTCGAGACGTACTCGTCGGAGGCCCAGAACCTCGGGATGGCTTCCTGTGCCTCCCACTTCGTGGCTTCCAGGAGCCCATTGACGTAGGCGCTCCACTCCTTTTCTGCACTCGCCTCCCGCCTGGCCTCCTCCAGCTGACGCTCCAGCCATTGAGAATGGGCCTCGAGACGAGCCCTCTCAGCCGCATCCTCCTCCGCGCGACGCTGGTGGGAGATCCTCTCCTCGGACAGAGAGGACTCCAGGTCCTTGACGTGCTCCTCGGTGCGTGCCAGGTCCGCCTGAAGGGCCTGGTTGCTCCCTCGCAGCTCGACCCCCTTCTCCATGAGGTCTTTGACATCGGCTGCGAGCTTGCCGAGCTTCTCCTCCTTCTTGGCATCCTTCTTTGCGTACCCTACGAGGAAGTTCCTCAGCAGGAGCACGTCGGTCCCAATCTGCACAGCAAGAAGAACGGGTTAGTAGACATGCTAACCGAAGTAGTAAAGAACAGAGGACTCTGAGTTCGGACTCACCGAGAAAAGCTGCGGGAGGATCCCGAGCAAAGCGTCGGCGTAGTCCCGGCCGCCTCGAGATCGACGGTCCCAGGAGGTGGAGGCATACTCCATCACTTTCTTCGTGAGCCCCTTGTCGTGGATCACCGAACACCGGTTGGTGATCACCGGCGACGGAGCCGTCAGGTCGGCTGCGACGGTGACTGACCCCCCAGGAGGAACCACCGTCGATGGAGCGGTTGAAGTCATGGGCGGCGCCGTCGGCTCTGCGATGATGATGGGGCCAGTGCGGGGCGGAACTGCTAACGGTGTACCTTCCTCGTTGGCAGCACCGCCAGGTCTAACGGCCGAAGCATCAGTGGCCCCGGCCCGAGGCGGCCTGGGCGGGGGAGCAGCAACCACCGGACTGGGCGCGGGCGCCGGCACGACCTCTTGGCTTACCTCGGTGCGAGCCCTCTTCGCCACGGGCTCGTCCACCTCGGTGGCGTCCCTCTGGGCCGCGCCCTCCAGAAGGTTCTCCAACGAAAATTTCATGCCTGCAACATAAAAAGAGTCAGTCAGCTCGGCTAAAAGAAGAAGAATGCAAAGGTAAGAGGAAGACTGAGTCTCACCCGGCTCGCGGATGGGACTGATCCCCGCCTCGAACAAGTTCTGCTTCGAGAGCAGAACCTCGAGCGCTGGGACCACATCGCTCAAGAGCTGGGAGTAGGCCTCTTGGTCCGCCGACTTGACTTGGGAGTTCCGGTTCGGGGACCGATCTGTTTCACTCCAGGCCCAGTCGACGTCCTCGATCGAGGCAAAAAAGAATCGGTTCTTCCAACCCTTGATGGAAGAAGGGAGGTCGAACCGGAGACACCTGGGCCGAGGCAAGATGTACCACCAGCCGTCATCAGTGGAGTACCTCTTCAGGGTGAACAGAGCCCTGAAGAGGGAGAAACGGGCAACAAACCCGTGGAAGTGACAAAAGACAATGAAAGAAAAGATGACCCGGATGGCATTGGGAGCCAACTGGGCCGGGACTAGACGGAAGTGGCTGAGGAAGGAAAGGAAGAAGGGGTGCAGAGGGAACCAAAGACCCCCGAGAAGGAAGTCCTCGTAGAAGGCTATGCGGCCGGGGCCACTCATGGTGACGCGATCCCCGGGCCACGGAACAAAGAGATGGATTGACCCCGGGATGCCATAGACCTCCCGGAGCAAAGAAAGGTCACCTTTGGTCATTATGGAAGTATGACCAGAGGGACCGGCAGAGAGAAAGGTCAGAGGAGGAAGAGAAGAAAGGGGAAGTGCAGACACGACTGGAGGAGACCTGACACCCCTGGGGATGCCTATGGTGATACCCCCAGGCTGCAGTCGCCTGCAGGTCTCCTCCGAGATCACTTCCTCCTCCGAGGAGGAGGACGATGGAGTCCTCGACCAGGACGGACCGGCCTCGTCCGGGTTAGAAGAAACATGGCGACGGCGCACCATGGCAGAGAAGAGGGTGAGAAAAGTTCACTAGAGGAGAGGAGATGGGCGAAGAAGAGAATGGGGGCACTCACCGAAATGCACTGTTCAGCGCGGGGCAGAGGGAGATAGCCTGCAGCAAACTGCCCACGGAGCAAGGGAAAAGGCCTCATTCCGGAAAGTCCCCTCCTTTTCAAACTCAATCGACAGCGGGCCATACCCATCATTCTGCTCTGGGCCATCGGATGATCGCCGCGTGGACGCACGCCCGACACCGATGCCTCGTTAGCAGGGAAATGGCCTCTGCTTCGAAGCGAAGCATTTATTACGGGCGAATAGGCTACGCGTGGCGGCCTTCTATAGGGCTTTGGGTGCACCGAGAAACGGCGATGAGGATCGTGGCAATTATGATGCAAGATCTTCGCCTCCCCACGTCATCTCCGCATTTAATCCCAACGTTCCGTTCCACGATGCCCCAATGGAACGTTGGGTTGGGGGGCAACTGTTACGGCCATAACGGTGACGTGACAGGTCTCAGATTCCGTCGGGTGTGATTCGAGCCACGTGGAGGTTTTTCGGCCAAGTCGCTGCGGCTCCCCCATGTCTGAAGTCGAGCTCGGCCCGGGGCCCCCGGCCGCTTCGCCAGGTGGCACCCTGAGACATTACCACCCCGGCCGAAGTCGAGCTCGGCCCGGGCCCTCCTGCCGCTCCGCCAGGTGTCCACCCAGGAGGGGCCCACCTCGGCCAAGGTCGGGTGCTCTCCCGCTCCCTCGCCAGGTGGCACCCTGAGACGGTCCAACCTTGGCCGAGGTCGAGCCGGGCCCCTTCGCTCCTTCGCCAAGTGGCGCCCGGAGATGGAACCACCTCGGCCGAAGCTGAGCATCCTTCTGCCGCCCCGCCAGGTGTCCACCCAGGAGGGGTCCACCTCGGCCAAGGTCGGCTGCTCCCCCGCTCCCTCGCCAGGTGGCACCCTGAGACGATCCCACCACGCCGAGGTCGAGCTGGGCCCCTTCTCTCCTTCGCCAGGTGGCGCCCGGAGACGGAACCACCTCGACCGAAGCCGAGCATCCTTCTGCCACCCCGCCGGGTTTCCACCTATGAGGGGTCCACCTCGGCTAAGGTCGGCTGCTCCCCCACTCCCTCGCCAGGTGGCACCCTGAGACGGTCCCACCACGCCGAGGTCGAGCCGGGCCCCTTCGCTCCTTCGCCAGGTGGCGCCCGGAGACGGGACCACTTTGGCCGAAGCCGAGCGTCCTTCTGCCACCCCGCTAGGTGTCCACCCAGGAGGGGTCCACCTCGGCCGAGGCCGACGGCTCCCCTGCTCCCTCGCCAGGTGGCACCCTGAGACGGTCCCACCTCAGCCGATGTCGAGCCGGGCCCCTTTGCTCCTTCGCCAGGTGGCGCCTGGAGACGGGACCACCTCGGCTGAAGCCAAGCATCCTTTTGCCACCCATCAGGTGTCCACCCAGGAGGAGTCCACCTCGACCGAGGTAGGCCAGCTCGTATAGAGAAGGTCCCGAAGAACGGAGGCATAGGCTCCGAGGTTGACCCTCGAGCCGTGCGCGCCGCACCCCGAGAAAGGCACCCCGTATGAATGGCGGTGGCATGCGAAACATCACTTACGTCGGCCCGACAGGTTCCGCAGTCAAGAGACTTGGCTCTGACAAGACAGGACCCGATAACGGACAGTGCTGGCACCTGGGAAGGAGAGCGCTCACACTCGGCCCGAGGTCTGGTCGGCAGCCTGGCCAGCGCCCCCTCCCTTACTCTTTCCCCGCTAGGCTCAGCAAACGAGGCCGGAAAGCCACCTGGCCCTCTGAATCAGAAGGGGAAAGAGAAAGGGATGGAGGGAAGGAGATGAAAGCAACAAGGGAGCCTCCCAGGAGCGAAAAACGAGAGGGCGACGGGAGGAGATAAAACGAAGGAGAAAATAGATGACAAAGTAAGTGAAGTAGAGCAAGCAAGAAACAAAGGCTGGAAAACTCCGCTTCAAGAGCGAGATCCAAGGTCCCAAGAGGGGTCGCTTGGCATGAGCTCGGCAAAGGAGCCCAACCGGGTTTCTGGTCTCCCTAGCACTTTTCTTGCTAGCACATTCTCTGAGTCTGGGACTCCTTCGGGGGCCCGTCCCAGAGAGTCTGTTCCCTCTCGCCGTCTACTGACTTGATCATCGGAGCTCCCTCGCCGGAATCCCCGGCCAGGGTCTTCTGACCTTGCCTTGCAGGTTCGGTCCAGCCAGGAGGCCCCAGGAGCGAGACGGTCTAGTAGGACCGGCGGTTTCGAAGCACGGGCATGGCGGCGAGATCGGCAACACCACCATTTTGATATTCGAGTGATGAGAACTACTCCACATCTCCTGTCATGTGCCTTGAGCAACCGCTATCAAGGTATCACATTCTTTTCTTATTGGTTGCAAAGCATACCTGCAATAAAGATCAAGTGGAGACTTTAGGTATCCAAGTCATCTTGGGTCCTTTTAGGTTAGTGGCATTGGTTCCTTTTGGAACCCAAACTTTCTTAATGTTACTTAATCTTCTTTTGTTGCACATATAATATTTATACCCTAAAGTACCACATGCATAACAAGTAATGGATGAAGATGCAGGCACAAAGAAATTTTTGAAAAGTTTTTGTTTCTTATGAGTTCTAAACCCTAAATCAGCTCTATCAAAAATAGCCCTTTGATTGTTCAAAAGCAAGTTCAATTTTTCAGAACTGTATGTAAACTTATCTACAAAAGATTTTAACTTTTCAATTTCTTCTTTATATCTTTTATTTTCATCCAAAATTTCTTTGCTTTGTTTTGAAAGATTTGAAATTGAAGGACTTTTCTTTTTCAAAACTTCTTTTTCCTTTTCAAGAGCTGAAATCTTATCATTTAATTTTTTATTTTGAAGAAGAAGGCAGTCATTTTCATTAGAAAACTTATGATTTTCTTTGACTAACTCCAAATTTTGCTTTTTCAAATCTTTATGTTTTGACTTTAGTTTTTGAAATTCGATAACTAATTCATCAAAAACTTCATGAAGTTCATCAAATATAAATTCATTCTCAATTTCAGATTATACCTCATCATGATCTGCCATCAGACAGAAGTTTGCGACTTCCTGCTATTCTTCCTCAGAGCTGGAGTCCTCACTGTCACTCCAGGTTGCCATCATGGCTTTCTTTCTTAATTTTCTTCTGCTTTTCTTGAGTAAGGGGTAGTCTACCTTAAAATGACATGGTTTCTTGCATTCAAAACAAGTGGGCTGCTCCTTCTCTTTCTCCTTGTCTTTCTCTTTACTTGGCTCGACTTTCAGGGGTTTCTTCTTGAAGTTGAACCTTTTCTTCCTCATGAACCTTCTGAATTTTCTTGCCATTAGAGCCGTCTCATCTTCTTCGGAGTCATCGCTTGATTCTTCTCTGGCAGTGGATTTGAAAGCGATCACTTTCTTCTTTTTGTTGACTTCCACATTCTTTTGTTTGAGGGAGAGCTCATAAGTCATCGATGAGCCCAACAATTGCTCAAGTGGAAGAGTGTTGACATCCTTGGCTTCTTCAATAGCTGTCACCTTTGCATCCCAAGAAGTCGGTAGAGACCTGAGAAGTTTGTTTACAAGTTCACTATTAGAAACAACTTTTCCTAGGCTTCTCATGCCATTCACAATATTTGTGAACCTAGTATACATCTCACTAATAGACTCAGTAGGTTCCATTCTAAAATTTTATAAGTATGAATGAGCATGTTGACCTTAGTTGTTTTCACTCGGTGTGTACCCTCATGGGTAACCTCAAGTATATCCCAAATCTCCTTGGCGGAGAGACAATTAGATATTCTATTGAATTCACTTAGATCAAGAGAGCAAAACAACAAATTCATAGCCTTAGCATTAAGCTCTATTTGCTTAATGCCATTCTCATCCCAATCATCTTCTATTTTTGGAGTGAGAATGCCATTAACCAACATAGTAGGCTGATGAGGACCTTTTATAATTGTCCTTCATAGATTATAATCAATAGCTTGAATAAAAATGCGCATGTGAGTTTTTCAATACGTGTAATTTGTGCCATTGAAGAGTGGTGGATGATTTGAAGCTTGACCTTCAACAACACCCATTCCTATTGGGGCTGCCATGAACTTTTACTCAAGATCCTTGGACCTACAAGAGAGTACCGGTGCTCTGATACCACTTGTTGCCCAAAAATGGAGTCCAAGAGGGGGGGTGAATTGGATCTTTTAAAATTTAAAACAGTAATGTGAAGGTCTAGTGGTGTTTGTGAGTAATAAATTCAATGCACAAGATTGAATGCAGCGGAAAGCAGTAAATGAAATGCAATAAACAAAGAGCAAGAAGGAAAGAGGCAATCACACACAAACACAATGTTTATAGTGGTTCAGTGCAAACCTAGCACCTACATCCACTTTCCAAGCCACCCTTGGGAATTCCACTATAATCCAATCAAGATTATAGCCGACTTGTTTTTCAAAAGGCTCACAAGTCAAAACTTATGTTGGTTTTATCACCTAGGCTCACCAATAAACCTTTACACTTGTTTTGTCTTCGGGCTCACAAGTTAACCCTAGTTGGTTTTGTCCCTTTGGCTCATTAACAAATGACAACAACCTTCTTTCAAGACACCCTTGAAAGCAAGGTCAAATCACAACATAAAAGCAGATATATAATTTCAAAAATTAAGACAAACTCTCTTCAAGAGTAGAATATAAGCTTTGAAGCTCAAGATGATGCTTTCTCTTGTCTCCTCCATAGAATATTCTTCAAACTCCTCTTTTGGAATGAAGTAAGGATGGGCTTGTAAGATTTTTCAGGGAATCAAACTTTAAGTGGCTCTTGATGTAAAGTTCTTGAGAGAATCTTGACTTTTTGGCTTTCAATGGACTTCAATACACTTCTCTTGCTTTTGAATGAGGTTGGTGAAGGTTAAATACAACTAAAAACTTCCAAAAAATGGTTTGTGACCGTTGGAACCTCGAATCTAGCCATTTGGAGCTTGAAAAATGATTTCTGCAAGTCAGAAAAATAGATCCGTTAGGGCTGTCAGACTTCAAGTATCGACACTTGGCTGTTCAGGTGTCGACACTTGGCTGTCAGGTGTCGACACTTGGCTGTCAGGTGTCAACACTTGATTTCTAGGTGTCGACACTTGAATTTTCAAGTGTCGACACTTGATGCACAGGTGTCGACACTTGACACAAAAACCCTCCATTGGAAAAGTTCTGTATTTTCAAAAATCTCAGGCCTTGAGTCGATACTTGGAATCCTAAGTATCGACACTTGAAATGCAGGTGTCGACACTTGAGTTCTGAGTTCGACACTTGGCATGCCAAAGGATTTTTCTGCATGCCAAATGCTGAAGTGTCGACACTTGACTTCCCAGGTGTCAACACTTGACCTTGAAAAGTTCATAATCAAGTACGAATTAAGCCAAAAACACAAGCATATATTTTGAAACTAAAATGGAACATAAACAATCAATAATTGAACATATAAAAGCCCTATTTGCATGAAGAGGATGCCCTTAATTGCAAAAAATGTTCCGTGCCATGGCATGCCACGATACTTAAACTTTTGAGAATTTGAGGTGCTTGCTTCCTGAAAACTCAAAGCTAGAAATACACATTAGTATACAATATGTGTTCAACGTTTTGTTATTCATCAAAATCACTAGGTGGAGCCAACAATTATAATATATAAACATTATATATTATATATTATAATATAGTATATTTGTTGATGCACGTATACTGATCATGGCGACGATGGTGTTGCATCAAGTGCTATCAGCACAGCACAACAGGATGGGACATCCATTGAGTGGTGAGACCGGAGACGATGGGGCACGAGGGTGGTAGTGTTGATGCCAGCTCGGGCACCCACTTACCCATGCCCTCTGAGACCTAACCATGCCACCCGATGGGTTTGGCCACCAGTACAGCGTGCAACTCCACCTCACACGGCAACCGTCGATGTGGTAAGGCTAACGGAGACTACCGGGAGAGCAACCATCGCTTGGTGCATCGATAGTATCCGGCTTTGCATATAACAGCAACTTGTTGGTCGTAACATGAAGATGTTCTCGACAATCACGACATGCAACAAGTCTGATCACCATGGAGGTGTGCAGCTCCACCACACGCGATGTTCGTCGATGTGGTAAAGCTAACAGAAGCCACCGGGATGGCAGCCGCCACTCGATGCATCAATGGTATCAAGCCTTGCTCACGTGCAATAGCCCGATCGCGTCGTGGGGGCGTTCCTCATGGTACGACTGGTATGCACGCACCAACAAATATGCTAAATTATAATCTATAATATATAATTAATATATTATAATATATTAATTATATTTTAGAATATAAATTATTTATTATAATATAAAATATATTAAAATATCATGTTATTATATTTTTTATTTTTATAGTTTTTATTTTTAAAATTTTTTAATAATTTTTATAGATTTTTAAATAAAGTAAAAATTAATAAATAAAAAATTAATAAAAATCTATAAAAATTAATAAAAAATTTAAAAATTTTAAAAATAAGAAATATAATAACTTGATATTATAATAATATATTACACTATATTAATTATATATTATATATTATAATATAGTATTAGTTGATGCATGCATACCGGTCGTACCATGAGGAATGCCTCCAAGATGCGATCGAGCTGTTGCATGTGAGCAAGGCCTAATACCACTGATGCACCTAGTAGTGGTTGCCATCCCGATGGCTTTCATTAGCCTTACCACATAGATGGATGTTGCATGCTGTGGAGCCGTACATTTCCATGGCGGTCAGACCCGCTGCATGACATGATCGCCAGGAACATCCTCATGGTATAATTGGGCTGCTGCATATATGCAAGACTAGATACAACCGATGCACTGAGCAATGGTTGCTTGGTGAGGACACCAGGATCAGACCAAGATTGCAAAACCCCAATTTGGATCTCTGATTAATGTATTGGGAAGTCTGTCAATTTTTAGTTGAGTCCAGAGTCACTTGAGTCATGTAATAAAGTGGGTTAGTTGAGTCAATTGAGCCCCTTTGTTCATTTGAGTCTTGTAAGTTGAGTTCTTTCATTCAAGACCGGTCCAAGAGGAGAGTGACCAGACCAAGAGAGTCACCAGGCTCCCACCGAAGCAGGCTTCATGCACCACCCCTGATCTCCATTTAGGCACCTCCAAGCCCATCAACCTTGGCACCTCCCAAGTCCAACTTTGGCGCCTCCCAAGTCCACACCCCTGGTCCACACTCACGCCGCCCAAGCCCATAAAGAGATGGCATCCCAGGCCCATGAAGAAGTAGCACCCTCCCTAGCCCAGCAAGACTTGGCACCCCAGCCTAGCAAGCCCAGCAAGAGTTGGCACCCAGCCTAACAAGGAGTTGAAACCCCATCCCAACAAGAAGTTGAAGCCCAAGAGGAGTCAAGCATTTCCAAGTCTAACAAGGAGTTGATGTCCAAGTCCTACAAGGAGTTTAACCTCTAAGTCCTCAAGGGCTCCAGTCTCCTTATCCCACTCCAACTTTGTACTCCAACTTTAATTGGGAAACTCAGTGATCTATAAATACCCCCTCCCTCTTGTAAAAAATGAAAGTTATGGATGAAGAAAAATATGAGAGTTCTCTTCTTTATTTTTTGTGCATATATGCATTGACGCTCCGTAAGGGAGAGGGTAAGAGGCCCATTTTCACTCCGCAAGGAGGGCAGGTGAGGTGCAACCCAACCAAACCAACCTACTAATACCAATCCAATCTTCCAAACCCTAGCCGCCCCCTTCTTCTTCCATCCTTGGCCACCCACCATCAATCATCCCAAACCCTAGGCCGCCCCATGCATCTTCCCCTTGGCCGCCAACTGCTTCATCCTCCAAACCCTAGGCTGCCCCTCCCATCATCCAACCTAGGTCACCAACATCAATCTTCCAAAACCCTAGCCTTTAGGAATCTGGTTCTCAGCCCCTAGCCGCCATCTTCACAGCATCCCGGCATTCTCTCCAAGCAACCAGGCCACCACCATCACATCTCTAGGCCGCACCCCTAGAGTCCAGGTGCCCTCCAATCCATCAAGCCGCTAGCCATCTTCCAGCGCCACCCCTTCCTACCTTCTCCCCACTTCCAACCTTTTATTTTCTATTTTTCCTATCTTCTACTTCCCTAATCCTTGGTGTTTGTAGGATCCCTCTAGTATTACGACCCTTGGAGGAGGTCTTCTTTGCCTTTAGGACCATCTGATAAAAAGCCAGCACATCCGTGGGAACAAGCTTCGTCATCCCGGCACTGATCCAAGAGGTGTGATCCCCTCGACAACAAGAGGAAAATCATTGCTAGGTAAACTAACCCATCTCTTCTCTCTTTGTCTAATTTATTAAAAACTGAGCATGCTCTAATAGTGGTTTCTTTACCCTAGGATCCTATCTTTCTTTACTACTTTATTAGGTCTTAATATACGGGTAAACCTTTAGTCTTTACATGAAAACCTTAGTTGCTCTTAGTCTTTTTTGGGAACCAAATCAAATAAAAATCTAAAAATCTTGCACACATAATCTGCAATTTCTTTATGCTTATCCCTAGCATGTTCATCTCGCATCACCTGCTTGCCCTATGTCCCGCATCATTGCTGTCCTGGTAGTCTCCGTTAGCCTTACTATATCAATGGATGCCATATGATGTGGAGCTACGCATCATGCTGGTGGTCGAACTTGTCAGGCGGCATGATCAGCTCTTGGAGGGCACGGGCAAGTGGGCGCCCAAGCTCGCACTACTATCGCCACCCTCATGCCCATCATCTCTAACCTCATCATTTGATGGATGTCCCATCTCGTTGTGCTACACCGATAACACTTGATGCAACACCACCACCACCATGATCGATATACGTGCATCAATAAATATACTATATTATAATATATAATATATAATTTAATATATTATAATATATTTATTATATTTTAAAATATAAAATACTTATTATAATATAAAATATATCATAATATATTATTCGAATACCATATTATTATTTTTCTTATTTTTTTAAAAAATATTAATTTTTAAATATTTTTATTAATTTTTTGATTTTTGATTTTTTATTAAATTTTGTAATGAAAGAAGGATAACTTACATGGATAAATCGTATGTTGTACATACGATTTCTCACCCATACTTTCTGCATCATCCAAAAAGACCTATTTTGGAAAATATATAAGGGATGGCACCAATTAGATAAATATTTAATAAAAAATATTAATTCTTAAAAAAACTTGGGGATTGTCACTTGTGGAGAGAGAAGGCGGTGTGCTATCTGCCTTTCCCATTTTTCTATCTTTGCTTTGTGATATAAGAGGGATTTTGAGGGAGTGGTTTTTTTTTATTCGGATCTTAATTCGATCTGACTGCTTTTGGTGTAGATAGAGGGAAAAGGTCAATTTGGGATGGAAACTATTGCCGCCTAGATCATCGTGGCATGTAACTCTGCATGTCATGGTTGCATTGGGCTCTCTCTAGATGCTGGGTCCTCTTTCCGATCAACTCTGCAGTCGGCTTGCCTTGCCAAAAAGAGGAGACCCGGGTCGAGGATTTTGGCAGAGACACTCTGATGATCAAGTTAGTTAAGATGATCAAGGAAAATAGATCCTCTATGATGGAGGATTTTGGGTTCCTCCGCGTAGAGGAGAAAGTAAGGTAGAGTGAAAAGAAATGGAGTGAGTGGGAAGTTAGAGTGCAGGGAGGTTCTCTCTCTTGGTTCCTCACCCTTTTACTCTCTTTGCCTTACTAGTTGCCCTCCTCTCTCGACGGAGGTCCCTTCTATTTTATATGAGATAATGGCCTAGATCAGATCCAGGGCTCCATCGGGATGTCACTTTCCTGGTACCCTCTTTCGATGGGATTTTCCTCTGTCAATGGTCCACTCCTGTCGGGTCGATCCTTAGAAGGAGATCTTTCACTTGGGAGCATTCACCGATGGGATACGTGTCTTGTCCCTATGGTGGAGCAACTTCTCTTCGAAGGTATAGGCACCGTGTTGCTGAGCCCCAAACCATGGTGGAGTGTTTCTATTCCAGGAGAGACCGTCGGTGTGTTGTAGGGCCTGGGGCCTTAATAGGATACTCCTCTTGGAGAAGATACAGGTGGCATGTCACGGAGACTAGAGCCCCGGTTGCACGGTAGGGGGTGCAGGTGACGTTCTGCAGGGCTTGGAGCCTGGTGGAGCATGCGTTGTGCAGAGCATGCAGGTAGCGTGTTGCAAAGCCTAGAACCTCTAGCAGGACATGTGCCACTCTCTGGGGGCCGTAGGTAGCTTGGAGCTTCCTTGCCATAGTTTGAATTCCTTCTGGTCTTCTTTTCCTTGCTACTGGCTAATCCTCTAGTGGTTCATGATGCCTCTGGATCTTTAGCGGGAACTCTATCTTGAAAAATGGGAGCTTTATCTCGGAAGCTCAACCTTAGAAGATGAGAGCAAGACCTCGATCGGGAGCTCGACCTCGGATGGGAGCTGACCTCGATCGGGGGCTCGACCTTGGAAGGCGGGAGCATGATCTCGATCGGGAGCATGATCTCGATCGGGAGTTGACCTCAGCTGGGGGATCGACCTCGGAAGGCAGGATCACGGCCTCGACCGGGAGCTAACCTCGATTGGGGGCTCGACCTCGGAAGGCGAGAACACGACCTTGAAAGGCGGGAGTATGACCTTTGTCGGGAGCTCGACCTCGGATGGGAGCTCGATTTTGGAAGGTAGAACACGACCGTGAAAGGCGGGAGCATGACCTTGGTCAAGAGCTCGACCTTGGATGGGAGCTCAATTTCGGAAGGTGGGAGCACGACCTCGGTCGAGAGCTTAACCTTGGATGGCTGCTGCTCTCGATAGGGGGCTTCGCTTGGCCATCCCATCTAGGTGGCACCTTCCACCAGCATGGCTGCTAGCTAGGTCTGACACGAGTTCCACGTCAGTGATTGTGCCACATCAGGTGCCCCCCACTCTCGAGCCCAGAGTACATCACGATGCTCGGGGTGAAAGGAGTTATGATAATGCTAACATGGAAAGGCGCTTATCTCGTGCTATTAATGCCTTGACTGTCTGTGTCCTGAAGATTGCACTTTTGCACCAGTGAGGGGATGCCACATCAGCTTAGCCAGAATAGACATAATTGCTACATTCGGCCCAAAGCAATTTTCTTCGAATTGAAGCGTCGCCTCTAGCTGATCTCGACATGTGGCAGGCATTCTTTGGCTGGATAGAGGAAAGGATGCATGTCTTCAATTGGTACGATGCGATGGGGCATCCGCAAGGTCCTTTGAAAAGGAGTCTACCTTTTTTGGCTACTCCTTAAATACTTCTTGAGCAAGGAGGGCGAAGCTTTGCAGAGTTCTTCTTCCTTCTCATTTTCATCTCCTTGATTCAGAGTTCGAAGTCCTTTACAAGTAAGTCTTCCCCTTTCTTCTTCCTCCCCCCCTTCAGCCTGTGCTGAAGGGGATCCTGTTGGGTCTTTTGGTCCTTTATTCTTCGTCTTCCTTTTCTTCTCCATGAGTTCCTCCGATAGAGGGCACCGCCACCCAGACCATTCTAGTGAGGCTGGGCCATCTCAGTCGAGACCTTTTTCCTCAGATAGTGAGGAGGAGGAAGCTCCTCTAGTAATCTGCAAGGGTCCCTGTCAGATGGGGATAGTCATAGGCCTTCCTGTGGTTCCTCCTCCCCCTTCCCCTCTCATGTGGGAGTTGGCTGGTCCTTTCGGCATCGCTTCAACGATGACCCAGGAGGACCTCCTTCATCTTCAAAGCACTTATAGGATCCTAGATTCCATCTGGCTCTCAGCTCTGGGACTGGAGGAGCGAATCACTTCCAGTGGCCTGGGCCAGATTGCCTTATACGAGAACTTCTTTCTTGAGGGCTTCATCTCCTCTTCCATCCTTTCATCTCCTCCTTTATTAGTAACTTCCACTTGGTTCCGGCCCAACTCGCTCCGAATTCCATTAGGACCATCATTTGCTTCATTATTCTTTTCCATTTCCACGGGAACGTAGCCCGTTTCTCCTTGTTCAGGACCCTCTTCACCTTGAAATGCCACACGGTTGATAACGGGTGGTGGTTTGTGGCCCCCCATCTGGGGGCCATCAAACTAGATCTGCCTTCTTCCATCAAGGGATAGAAGAGTAGGTTTCTTTTTACCTTTGTTAAGGGGGAGGACCGAGTCTGGAGTGACCTAGACTGCTCTCCCAACTGATAGTCTTCTGTGGAGCTGACCAACCGAGAGGTGTACAACCAGCTCGTCACCTCTGAGATCTCAGCTCTTCGGGATCTGCTGATTGAGCAGAACCTCACCGACATCGAGGTCAGCCCGGCCCAATCCCAGGGTAAGGCTTGAAGTCTGGGCTTCTTCTTAGGATAAATTTTTCTTCAACTGGTAACTAATCAATCTTCTTTCTTCTTGCAGAGATGAGGCTCTCAATGGAATAGCTCTTGTAGATGTCGAAGAAGAGGGCCACTTGGTGGGGGCACCAGGATCAGACATAGATTAATGGGTCCTATTTGGTTTACCTAGCCATGTGTCAAAGTTTTGTAATCAACTAGGATTGAGTCCTGTAATAAGTTGAGGTTAGTTGATTTCTCTCAACCCTTAACCTAGTCCAGTACATTGAGTCCTGTATACCAATATGAGTCTAGTGTGAGTTCACTTCTTGTACAAGAGAGGAGGCTATGCTATTTTGGAGTTCCATAAGACCTCATTCCGAAGCTAGAAGCAGTTACACCAGCTTAGGGGAGCTCAATCACACCCAGGTGCCCTGATTGTGCCCTACTTTTTCTTGAGTGCCATTTCAGATGCCAGATTCCCTCCAAATGCTTCCAGAACACTTCATATGTCAGGAGTCCATGTTTACCAGGCTATCCCAGCACTCCAGGCCTCCAAATTCAAGCCCAGGAGCTTCTTCTTTCTCGGTTGCCATCTTCTAACCCTAATCCCGATCCCTTTCAAATCATAGTTCCTTTGCTTATTTTTTAATTACTATTTTGATTAACCTTAACCCTTGCAGGATCCCCGAGGTGCTTCACCTCCCTGGAGGAGGCCTTCTTTGCTTCTAGGACCGCCTAGATCAGCCTTCAGATTCAAGGGAAACAAGGCTTCTTCTTCTAGGATCCGATTAGAGTGCGTATGATCCTTGCTGCTAATGAATTTCAATCTCTGACCGATAAGAAACATTTCCTTATCTTATTATTTGATTTTGATGAAGATAAACTATCTTAAACTGGGAGTTTCTCAACTCTCGGGTCCTGGATATTTCATTGGTTTGTATGGATATGCTTGCGACCCGATGATTCTTTGCACTGCTAGTCTTTCCGCTAGTTATTATTTTATTTTGGGAATCTAGCCTGCAAATAAAATTATAAAAATCATAAAAAAATTATTTTACTAATTTTCATGCATGTTTAGCAGTCTTAGAGTTAGCAGTCTTAGAGTCTGTCTTGCATTAGTTATGATGATGAATATGAATTTTTGAAAAGTGTGTTCTTGGTTCTGCCTCCGTCAGGAGTGGGCATGAGGCCCATTTTTCCTTCACCTGTGGATGTCGAGGTGTGTGAGGCTCCAGTTATCTTCTCCCTTGCTGAGTCCCCTATATGATCTTGGAGCTTCTCCTTCACGGCCCCAGGTAGCGATTTGGGTGGGATGCCCTAGGCTCCGCATGTAGTGAGATGGGTGGGATGCCCTAGACTACATGTAGTGGGGTGGGTGAGATGCCCTAGAGGTGCGACGTCTCTCCGTGAAGGTAAGTCCCAAGTCCATAGAGTATCCATCTTTTTTGCCCCCACATATTTTTTTCACCTTTTTGACCTTAATCACAGTAGACTTCTCAGCTCTTCAACAATCCTCCTAGCTAGCCCCCCCTTTGTCCTGCATCACCGCTTCTTTGGGATCTGGGAAGGACCCATGGAAGAAGGCTCGGGAAGAGCCGGAGTGGAGGCCCAATGGGGGACCTTCTATCGGGCCGGCTAAGGGGAGGCCCACTGCAGTACCGGCCACGCTCGGGTCAGTGGCCCAGCCCTTAGCCCACAAGCATAGGAGAGGGGCCAGGACCAAGGAGAGGGCCATGCCATCAATTTCAGTGGCCCCTACCAATATTGAAGCTCCACCTATGCTAGAGAAGGTGGAGGCCAATGCCGGGGAGAGGCGAGCACCGTCGATAGCATCTGAAGCGACCGCCACCCAACTAGTGGCCACTGTGCCTTCGTCGACTACCACGCCAGGGCCAGCAGCTTCCTTTATGACACCGGCCTATGGGTGCTGCGGAGGTCTGCGTTCCTGCCATCGGACATGATGATGACCCTCGACACCGGGTTGGTCGAGCAGATGATGGACCTCGTCATCCAGTCGGGGGACTACAAGGAGAAAAGTTGCCGACAATTGGTGGAGGTCATCTCTAGGATCTTCCCTCAACTGGTATCGGTAAGTTGGTTCTTCACTTAGCTTCTTTCTTGCTAACATAAATCCTCACTGACCTTTTCCCTGTTGTGGTTGTAGTTAGCCATCGATTCCCAGCTCGTTAGAGACTCCTGCTTGGGGCTGATGAAGCAGGATAGCGGCTTCCATAGGTGTACAGAAGCTACTAAGGCTAGGGCCCGGACTTAGATGGTTCGGGCAAAGGAGGTGGAGGGTTAGTCGAAGGCCCTTCAGACCAAGTTGGCCAGCTCCAAGATGATGGTGACAGAGCTGGAGAGGCGGTCCACCGACCTCAACCAGGTGCTGAAGGTGGAGAAGGAGACTCCTGCTTAAAATGCCCCGCTACACCACACATATAGCACTTCTCTCGCCTATAAAGACAACCAATCCTGATCCATCATTCCTTCGGGCTTTTTCTCTAAAGTCACGTCTAGAAAATTCTACACCAACAAATCCTCCACCCGAACCTTCCATATAGAGAAGCTTCCCTTCCCATTAAATTTCTCAAATTACACCTTGCTGCTATTCATGGTTGATCAAGCCATGAAAAATAACTCCAAAAGGCTGTGGTGTGGGCACCAGGATCCGACAGAGGCTCCTCAACCCTCTGTGGATCTCAGATTATGGTTCCCCCTTCTATGAGTCCTGTAATAAGGCCTTGAGCCAAAGCAATTTCATAAGTTCTTGTCAAAGTTTGTTTAGTCCAGTACCTTGACCAATTTGGGTCAAGTTAGGTCATGAGTCCTGTATTTGTTCGAGTCTGAGTTTGGACTGGGCCCAAGCCCAATTGAAGTCACTCTGGTTTTCTTCACCAAATCAAGTTCTGGTGGGCCAACCCACCCCTTCCACTTGGGATAGTGCCAACTCAGGTGCCACCTCAGCTACCTACATGGTGCCACATCAGCTGCCACTTGGGCATCAAAGAAGGGAAACAAAGTGGCACCCTCATGCTTTCCACATGCCTTGGACAACATTGGAAGGAAGAAACACCATCCCCCTCTTCCCTCCCCCACATCATGCCTTGTTCCATCAAAAGAGGGGCGTTGAAGATCCTTGAAGAAACCAAGCCTCAAAGCAAGCCCCCTTCCAAGCTTTCTTCCCAAAGTGTTCTTGCAAGGAAGGAAGGTCAAAGGACACACTCCCCTCTTCAAGCCCTCAACCATGCAACGCCCATGAAGCTCTCCTTTGGTCAACCTTGAATCAATCCAAGAAGATGGCGTTGAAGAGTCCAAGGGAACACATCCCTCCAAGCAAGCCATGCCCCACTCCTTCTTCCCAAAATAAGCATGCTAAGGAAGGAAGTCAAGGGACCAATCCCCCTCTCCAAGCCTTTCCTCATGCCACGCCCAACCACAAGTTATTTGGTCGGCCAAAGAGAGGGGATGATGGAAAATTTTGGGCGCCACCATGAATATTGTAATTTGAATTTCAAATGGGCCTTGGGTGCCTATTTAAAGGACCCAATCCCTCCCTTGTAGAATGAAGGATTGAATGATTGAATGATTAATGAAAAAAGAGTTTGAGTATTCCATCTTCCAACCCTTGTCTCTTAGACTAGGTTGAGTGAAATTACCTTCGTCCCCAGGGACATCGAGTGGTGTAAGGCCACCTGTCTGTCGCCCTAGGGCATCGCGAATCCTTCGTCCTCCTGGATGTCGCGTGGTGTGAGGCCACAATCCTTCATCCTCCAGGATGTCGCGGGGTGCAAGGCCCCAAGTTATCTCCATCTTCGACTTTGGAATCCAGCCGGACACTGGGCTCGAAGCCCCTTCTCAACCCCATCTCAGTTCCTTTCTGTGCATCTCCCCATCTCTCTGATCCTTATTGTGTTTGCCTACAGGTCCTCCCTGGCATCTCGGGCACCAGAGATAGTCGGCTTTGCCATCGCGACCTTCCGACCGAAAGCCAGTGCTTCCACGGGTTTGACTGCTCGGTTATCCAGGCCGCATCCACTGAGTTAAGCGATCTCTACACCGGGCACTTCAGACGTGTGAGGTTTGCTCTCTCTATCTCCTAAGTAGGTATTGTATTTCGAGCTAGTCCTACTAGGGTTTCTTAATCCCGGGGTCCTATTCTCATTCTCACTTTTTAGGGCTTTAAACTGCTAGCATAAGTTTTTGTTACTCATCTTTCTTATTTCTTGCCTTTGTTTGTGATCGGGAATCAAAACCCTAAGAAAAACAACTAAAAAAAAAACTCATCAACCCTAAAAAAAAGAAATTCCATGCATCATAAGCATCCATCCCAGCATCCCTATCCCTAACCCCTTGCCCTGCATCATTCTTGGTATCAGAGCAAGGCTAGGACTAGTGCATTTTGTTTCATTTTCTGCATTCTAGTCAGCTCGTATATGGTCTGATCATTGGATTGTTTTTCTTTGTAGAAACATCCAAATTTTGTGATTTCTATTTTTTTAGATTGCAGTAATTTCAAAGTATTTTTGTTTATTTTCTCAGATTTTATTTCAGTTTATAGAATTTCTACAAGCCAAAATATTACCTGAGAAAATCTCAGGTCTGAAATTTCAGCAAGCATCTCATATTTTGATTCATTCATCCATCTAGCTTGTTTCTTGCATGTTTTAATTCCTACATTTTGTTTAGAATTCACCCATCTAAAAGACACAAAAAAAAACAAGAAAAATCTTAAGTCATTTCATTAGTCATTATTGTGTTTCATTTTACATAACTTATCTTAAGGACGTCAAATTAATATAGGGTTAGGATTTCATTACCTGTCCCTAGCCCAAAAACCACCACCCGGCATATCGAACCCTAGCCATTAACTAAAATCAATTAGACATTTAATCTGCTCTAGTGAGCTAGGGACACCCTTGAAGTCGGGTCGACCCAAGTACCGAGCCAAGCTAGATTGCTTGTTGGTGTGTGCTTGAGTAGCTGGTGTCTAGGCAGTGGTTCAGGGACTAGAGCCCGAAGGAAAGTGGGTTGGTTTGCTTACCTAGCCTATTTCTAATTGGTGTCTAGGCAAGCAAAGAGGAACCTCCACTAACCTTACACTTACCTGGCCAGGTGCCAAGTTACTACTTCCAGGTTCATCTTCTTGACTTTACATTTGGAGAGATCTCCTAGGTCTAGCAAACCGTAGCATCATTTTGTTACATGTGCACTAGATCAGGAGCCTCTTTTCACCCACTTTCTCCACCCTCTACTAACACCATGGACCAACTGCGAGTTGACATCGGAGCCCTAACTCAATCCATGACTCAATCCATGACCCAGTTAGGCAACCAGTTGAATAATAGATTGGATCAAATAGAGGCCAGACTAAGACCCCTAGAGGAAGAGCTAAATGAATCTGAAGACCTTCTAGGAGTAGTCAGATGCATCCTAGCCCAAAACATAATACAGGAAGACTAGCATAGGACCAACATCCTACAGACCCTGATCAAGCTAGGAGATAAGGTGTGTAAGGTCATCATTGATAGTGGAAGCTCTGTTAATGCCTTTTCCTTGAGTACAGTCAAATCTTTAGGACTAGCCACAGTTCCCCATCCCAACCCTTACAAAGTCTCCTGGATAGATTCAACTTCAATCCCTATAAAGTCTAGGTGCCAGATCAAGATCAAAATGAGTTCCTTTGAAGAATCGATTTGGTGTGACGTCTTACCCATGGGTGTGGGTAGTATCATTCTAGGACGACCCTGGCTTTTCGACCATGATGCCACCCTTTTTGGTCGATCTAATACCTACGTCTTTCTCCACCAAGGGAAAAATATTACAATCAACCCAATCCAGCCAAAGGACCCAGTCAAGAAAGGATCAAGTAGCCTTAAAGAGAAGAAGCCTGAAGTTAACCTAATCAAGGACAATGGGTTAGAAGAAGAGATTACTGGGAAAGGACCCTTTAAAGAGTTTCAGGGAGAGAAAGATGAACATTCTGAGAATTTGAATACAAAAACCCCTGAGCCCATTGAAGACTTTAAGGTTGAACCCATTGAAAATCTAGGGAAAGAAACTCCTGAGCCCATTAAAGAATTGAAAGAAAGCATCTATGAGTCAAGTTTAGTAGAAGATGGGCCCGAGGGTGAAATCATTGAGGAATCCAAGGAAAATGATCCTGAACCCACTACAAAATTTGAAGAAAAAATGACCGAGCCAGGATCACATCTAGTAAATGAACATGAGGATTCACTAGTCTTTTCCACAGGAGCTCAGGAACCAACCCTTAACGAACCGATCCAAAGAGAACATCCTCAAGAGATGGTTGAAGCTCGGAAAGAAATTGAGGATGAAGTTCCCGATGAGTTACCTGATCAACTTCCACCCCTGAGAAACAACCATCATACTATAGACTTGGTCCCAGGATCCTCTTTAACAGACCTTCCTTACTGTGGGATTGACCCTAGCGAGCCCCAAGATCTACTGGAACAAGTAGACCATATGACACCTATAGAACGATGCCCAAATTTTAAGGTCATCCTGAATAACCCAGGTTTGTTTTATGTTTTCCATAAGCCACCCCAAGACTCCGATTCCTATTTCCTACCCTTCCCTGAACCCTCTCACATTTCTAAAGCCATGGGGTTACTTTTCATTGAGATTACTAGAATGCCTGACTCCTTAGAGCCCCTCCCTTTTGCCCTCTACTTCTGGTATACTTTATGGCATTTGCTAGGGATCCTTAATAATTTTTCTTGTGCATACCAGACTAGGGTCAAACCCAGAGAGTCAAAAGTCTGTTAGGTTTAGACCCTAGGAGTCCAATCGTTAAAAAGCTTCATGCTCGTGGGGCGGGTCCCTTTAAAGTGATTAGGAGAATGGGCCATAACGCCTATGTGCTAGAATTACCTCCGGATTATGGAATTAGCTCGACATTCAATATCTCTGACTTAGTCGAGTATAGAGAACCCGCAAACATACCCAGTGAGCCATTTAAGCCTGACCTCCCTTTTAAGAGTGAACCTGAACTTGAGTGTCCTCATCCAAATATACCTGAGCGAGGAGAGCGGATCGAGCATGTCCTGGATGACCAAGCCATCACTACCCGGGGCAAAGGCTACCAGCGTTACCTGGTCTGATGGCAAGGCTGACCCGAATTTGATGACTTGTGGATCACATGGAAAGACTTGCAGCGCATCGACCCCGACATCCTGGAAAGATATCAAAGCCAAGAAAACCCTTACTCGACAGGGTCGAGTTCCTCCCACCCCAGGAGAACTGGTATGGGCACCAGGATCCGACAGAGGCTCCTCAACCCTCTGTGGATCTCAGATTAGGGTTCCCCCTTCTATGAGTCCTGTAATAAGGCCTTGAGCCAAAGCAATTTCATAAGTTCTTGTCAAAGTTTGTTTAGTCCAGTACCTTGACCAATTTGGGTCAAGTTAGGTCATGAGTCCTGTATTTGTTCGAGTCTGAGTTTGGATTGGGCCCAAGCCCAATTGAAGTCACTCTGGTTTTCTTCACCAAATCAAGTTCTGGTGGGCCAACCCACCCCTTCCACTTGGGATAGTGCCAACTCAGGTGCCATCTCAGCTACCTACGTGGCACAACATCAGCTGCCACTTGGGCATCTAAGAAGGGAAACAAAGTGGCACCCTCATGCTTTCCACACGCCTTGGACAACATTGGAAGGAAGAAACACCATCCCCCTCTTCCCTCCCCCTCATCATGCCTTGTTCCATCAAAAGAGGGGCGTTGAAGATCCTTGAAGAAACCAAGCCTCAAAGCAAGCCCCCTTCCAAGCTTTCTTCCCAAAGTGTTCTTGCAAGGAAGGAAGGTCAAAGGACACACTCCCCTCTTCAAGCCCTCAACCATGCAACGCCCATGAAGCTCTCCCTTGGTCGGCCTTGAATCAATCCAAGAAGATGGCATTGAAGAGTCCAAGGGAACACATCCCTCCAAGCAAGCCATGCCCCACTCCTTCCCAAAATAAGCATGCTAAGGAAGAAAGTCAAGGGACCAGTCCCCCTCTCCAAGTTTTTCCTCATGCCATGCCCAACCACAAGTTATTTGGTCGGCCAAAGAGAGGGGATGATGGAAAATTTTGGGCACCACCATGAATATTGTAATTTGAATTTCAAATGGGCATTGGGTGCCTATTTAAAGGACCCAATCCCTCCTTTGTAGAATGAAGGATTGAATGATTGAATGATTAATGAAAAAAGAGTTTGAGTATTCCATCTTCCAACCCTTGTCTCTTAGACTAGGTTGAGTGAAATTGCCTTCGTCCCCAGGGACGTTGAGTGGTGTGAGGCCACCTATCTGTCGCCTCAGGGCATCGCGAATCCTTCGTTGGTGGGGACACCTGAGGCACCAGAATAAGACAGAGGCTTTTTCAATCCTCTGTAAATTGATCAATAATTTATGAGTCCATCTGTAATAAGGGCTTAGCTCATCTGAGTCTATTTTAGTTGTTATTTGAGTATTTTTAGTTGTTATTTCAGTTCTGTACTAGTCAGCTCATGTTGAGCTAGTTCAGTCCAATGCTAGTTAGCTCATGTTGAGCTAATTTTATTTTTTTGAGTCCTATCCAAGCATACTGAAGACTCAAGACTATATCATACAAGTGAAGACCAAGTCCAACTAGATTGAAGACATGGAAGTATAGCACAAGTCCAACCCAGCTTGAAGATTTGAAGACCCCAGGAGGAAAATTCAGAAAACCCTGATTTCTTGCAGATGCCCTCCAGATACCCAGATTCCCTTCCAGATGCCAAAGTATATTCATAGATAAGGGCATCCATGATTCCAGAGGTCCATCTGCATCCTAGCCCAAAGAAATCAAGCCCAGGTGCCAAGCCCAAGCCCATAAGAAGCAAGATACCAGCGAATATTCCTGCTATCTGGCTACCAGGCCACCCCAGCTTCCAGAGGCCCAAACCCATGCACCCGAGCCCCTTTGGGCTGGCCTTTTGCTGCTCCTAGAAGCCCAACACGCCCCCCTAGGCATCCTTGGAGTCTTGACTAAGTCAAGAAAATTTTTAGGGATTTTTCTACCTAATATTTTTTTATTTTCTAGCTAGGGTTTGAGAGGGAAAAGGATTCTTATGTAAAGACTTATGTACCCTTACTTGGAGCCCAAGGTTAAGGGTCTATTTAAGGGACCCTAGCCTCTTGTATGAGAGTTTTTGATGAATGAAAACCTTGAGTTCTTCTATTGAGTTGTGTGATACCCTGCTGTGTGCATAAAGGGGTTTGCGAGAGTTCTTTTTTCCAGTGCTGCAATCATCTTCCTGCTGCCAACAAGCATCTCAGATCCCTGGACGCCCACTCCAAAAGAAGCCTTCCCTTGCTATTTTTACTTTGTTTTCTTGTTCCTTTGTGAGCTTTCTAACCCCTGACAGGTCGTTTGCAGGTCCCTGAGTTCCTACGAATCCAACGACTCCAACCAAGCTTCAATCGGATCACCGAGCAGAAAGCCGGGTATCCGCGGGTCTTTGGCTCAGTTTTCCAGGCCGCATCCATCGAGGAACGAGAGACCCCTTCGCTGCGATCTTCACAGACATTGTCAGGTACACCTCTCTACCTCCAGTAGTTTTATTGTAGGAGAACTTGCCCTAACCGAGGCTTCTCAGCCCCGGCGGTCCTTCTTTGCTACTTTTCTAGGTCCTAATCTGCATACTGATCTTCAAAAATTCATACAAAATTTCCTATAAATAATTTTGATCTGAAATTTGGAAATTAATCACCTAACTCAACATGTAAAACATACAAAAAAAATGGCATGCATATTAGTCCCCCATCATTCGTCCTCCTGGACATCGCGTGGTGTGAGGCCATAATCCTTCGTCCTCCGGGACGTCGCGGGGTGCGAGGCCCCAAGTTATCTCCATCTTCGACTTCGGAATCTAGCTGGATACCAAGCTCGAAACCCCTTCTCAACCCCATCTCAGTTCCTTTCTGTGCATCTCCCCATCTCGCTGATCCTTATTGTGTTTGCCTACAGGTCCTCCCTAGCATCTCGGGCAACGGAGACAGTCGGCTTTGCCATCATGACCTTCCAATCGAAAGCCAGTGCTTCCACGGGTTCGACTGCTCGAGCATCCAGGCCGCATCCACCGAGTTGAGCAATCTCTGCACCGGGTGCTTCAGACGTGTGAGGTTTGCTCTCTCTATCTCCTAAGTAGGTATTGTATTTCGAGCTAGTTCTACCGGGGTTTCTTAATCCCGGGGTCCTGTTCTCGTTCTCACTTTTTATGGCTTTATGGTGCGGGCACTAGACTCAGACGAAGACTTCAGGGCTCCATCTGGATCTCTGATTGACATTGCCCGAAGAATTAGGATTTTCTGGTTTTGTAATAAGGGTTGACTTGGTCAACTCAATTTTAGTTTGAGTCTGTATTTCCCTGCAATTTAAATTTTGTTGAGTCATGTTGACTCAATACAAGTCCTAGTAGTGGTCTAGGTCTTCTCCAAGGTGCCACATTTTCTCCCAAGACCAAGCAAGTGGGCGCCACACTCCCAGCCACACGCCAGAGTCCAGGAGGCGCCACATCTCCATCCAGTGTGCCTTGGTCCCCACACCACAAGAAAGCAGGTCCTTTCTTTCATGCGCCACTAGGAGGAGAAATCCATCAAGATACCTCAATCCAAGGAGGAGCCAACTTCTTTCCAGATAAACCCAAGCCAGGATGGCAAGAATTTTTCTTGAAGAGAGGATCAAGGAGGTGCCCCACAATGTTCCATAAAAACCCAAGTTATAAAAGGGAAGAGAGCATGTCTTGGGGAGAAAATCAAGGAGGCACCCAAAAGTTTCCTAAAGTGCCAAAGCCATGAAAGGAAGAAGCCTAAACTTGTGGAGCAAGACTAGGAGGTGTCCAAAAGAGCCAAACCATGAAGGAAAAATCCTTGATTCATGGAGAGATACTAGGAGACACCCCCATAACCTGCCATTTGGAGCTGATTTTCAAGTTTTCTTGGAGTTTTTGGGCTGCCCACTCATGGAAGGAGTCTTGGGAAGAGAATTTGATGCCTAAAGTGTGGGTTAGTCTTATTAGTCCCACATGGAAAGTGTATGAAATTTTATTTCTGTGTTATGTCTATATATTCAACTCTATGTAACTCTTGAAAAAAAGAGATGAATGAAACCAAATTTTTTTTGTGAGGAAAAAAAAAAAAAAAGAATTAATCATAATTTTTTACTTCCGCATACACTTCTTTGTTCTTTGTTCTGCATCATTTTTGGTATCAGATATTTCGTTCTGCATCATTTTTGGTATCAGAGCTTCCGTCCTGCATCATTTTGGTATCAGAGCCCTATCTAGGGTTTCTGTTTGATTGCTTGTTTGAGTCTCTCTCTTTTTACTTTGTCTGCTCGAAGTAGACTCCCCAGGACGTCCGGTCCTAGGAACGAAGCGAGGTGCAAACCTCCTCTTCCCATTCCACGGGGTGTTCCTAGGGCGTGTAGGGGATCCGTTGGGTTATAACTTCGTAGCAGGAATTGTAAACGGGGAAGTGCTCTATTTTTAGCCCGTAATTACCCTGTTGCAAAAATTATTTCTCATTACAGGTAACTTCAAATTCAGTGATTTTTATTTTGATGAAACCAGTATAATTGAAGCTAATTTTCATAATTTTCCTATGATTTATTGGTTTCCGTGTGATTTCTGAGAATTAAATTACTGTAACTCTGTTTTTGTGTTCTGCAATCTAATTAGTTTTGAGTGTTCATCTCTTAATTCATCTTAAGGGCATTTGAGCATCTAAGATAAGGGGAGGAGTTGATAACCTCTCCTTAGCCCAAAACCACCACCCACTCATTCGAACCTAAGCCTTTAATCTAAAAATTGATTAGACCTAATTTGCCCTAGTGGACTAGGGACATCAACAAGTCGGGTCAAGGCTAGTGTTGAGTCAGTTTGTCTAGTTACTCTATGTGTACTTTGTACTCAGTGTCTAGAATGGTGGTTCAGGGATTCTATCCCGAAGGGCTTGTGTGCTGGTCCGCCTACCTGGCCAATCTCTGATTGGTGTCTAGGATTGGTATTTAGGGACCTAACACTCCCCTTACACCTGCCTGGCTGAGTCTCGAGTTACTACAGGCTAGCTTGCCACTCTGATTGGGCATCTAGTTTGGACTCTAGGTCTAGTGAGCCAGTAGTCGCTTTAGTCTAGTCACATTCTGTGTGTTTGCTTGCATCATCATGTATACCCGGAATGGAGTACCCGACCAACCTGGTCAAATCCAACTTGATTTAGAGGCCATGGTTAGAGCTCTTACTGAAAGTATGAACAAATTGAGTCAGGATATGACTGCTACTGTTACCCAGTGTAAAGAACAAGTCCATGAGAATTTTACCCAGCTTAGGGATCGAGTCCAAGTACTTGAGAAATGTAGACATCAAAATTGGACCCCTGATCCAAAATTTAATAGGCCCCAACCTCATCCATGCCAGGAGCCTAGGAGGACCTTATACTGTGATCCCGAGCATAACCTTAGGAAGCCTAACCATGATATCTATAGTGTGGATCGTGTCTATGAGAGGTCCTTACAATATTCTAGACCAGTCACTCAATAACCCCAGTCTTCTAGATCAAACCATTTAGATCCACACCCATGCCCAAGTAAGGTCTCTACTAGCTTGAAACCCAGTGTGACCCAGGTTCCTATATCTCAAGAATGTTTGTTTTGTAGAGAAAGAGGCCATAAATCTAGTCAGTGCCCATGCATAGGACTGGCTTGTGCATAGCTAAGTGGTAAGAATCCTAAGGATGACATTAATTAGGGAGAGCCCAAGCCTACCAATGAGGAAGAAAGGTTAGGTATGACAAGCCTAGAATCAGTTGACCCGATTACCACTGACCCGAAACCCATTGAAGATGGCATCAAGGAAGTATATGATGCTGGCTTGAGTCTAGTTGATGAATATGAGGGGGAAGAACTTGAAGAATGTGACATCGATACTATTGGTTCCTTACCTGAGGAGACCTTGGAAAGCAACCAAGTGGTAGGACCTAGTTCAGAAATTCAAGAGATTTGTGAGAACAAGGTTCCTTTAGTTAAATACCCCCAGGAAGAACTCATCGTGTTAGCCCGAGATATCAGTGCGTATCCTCTAATGATAGTCATTCCCCAAGTACCAATTGAAGATCTTTGCACTAAACTGTTTAAGTTTGCCCACCCTATGATAGATCCTCTCCTTAGGATGACTGAATCAAGCCTCTTACAATTGGACCTTGTCCCATGCTCAGCCACTAAGGTCTCTCCCGTAATCTCGGTTGAACATCCTTGTCTTGAGCGGATTGATTCACTCAGTCCTGTAGAAGTCCTCCTTATGACCCCAGACCCCTTCCTGCGCATGACTGACCTACCTTTCTATAGAATATACCTTTCCACACCCAAATGTCAAATTTCAAGTCTTGAGGTCATCATCCATAGGCCCTTCCATGAACCATTCTTCAATCCATTTCTTGAGAAAGTGGATCATTATTTGCTTAGAAAACAAACCTTAACTGTTGCAGTCACATGTCCTAGGCTACTCCCCGAACCATCTCTTGATCCATTCCTGGGAGTAGCAAACTTTTCCTTTCGTAAGGATGACCAGTTGACATTCATAGATCACCATTCAAACCTTCAGGTCACCACCTTTAGCCAGCAGGTAATTCGAGACTCCACCTCATATTTCCTCCCTTTCTCTAGGACTTCCAATGCTTCTTACACCATCCAAGTATACTTTGTCAAAGTCTTTAGAGTGAATCACGTGTCAGAATCTATTAGGTTTGCCACCTACTTCTGGAAGACCTTATGGCACCTACTAGGCACCCATGATAAGTTTTCATGCTCTGCATGCCATCCTCCGACCCAAGGTCAAACCTAGAGAGCCGTAGTTAGTTAGGTTTAGACCTAGGGTTCCTTTGAATAAAGTCCATTCTTTAGGAATGCATCGTCAGTCGAGTTTAGCACATTGTCTCAGATTTTGACTGAGTGAGAATACCAGGAATTGGGATTTGTATTTACCCAGGGCTAAATTTGCATATAATGTTTCGATCAATAGGTCTATAGTCTAGAGCCCCTTTGAAATTGTTCATGGATACAAGCCTCACACACCACTTGATCTGATTTCACTATTAGTCCACACACACAAGTCTCTTGATGCACTTGCATAGCATGTAAAGGACTTGCATAAAGAAATTCATGCCAAAATAAATTTAAGTAATGAAACTTATAAGAAGTTGGCTGATTCTCAAAGGCGAGTCAAAACTTTTATTGAGGGAGACTATGTAATGATTAGGTTAAGGCCTGAACAGTTTCCTCCTGGAACTGTTAGAAAGTTACATGCTAGAGGAGCTGGACCATTTAGAGTGGTGAAGAGAGTAGGGTCCAATGCCTATGTGCTCGAGTTGCCTTCAGAACTAGGCATTAGCTCCACTTTCAACATTACAGACCTAGTAGAGTATAGAGAGCCAGCTGTGATTCCCAGTGAGCCTTTTTGAGCCTAATCCTGCTCTTGAGAGTGAACCCAACCCTGTGTGTCCACCAACAAACTGGCCTGTGAGGAAAGAGCAGATTGAAAAGATCCTGGATGATCAGGTTATCTCTAATCGTAATCGAGGATACCAAAGATACCTAGTCCGCTGGCAAGGAAGGCCAGATTCTGATAACTCTTGGATCTCCCGAGAAGAATTACAAGAATTAGACCCAGACCTCTTGGAGAGATACCAGAGCCAGCTTGATCCATACTCGACAGGGTCGAGTTCCTCCCACCCCGGGAGAATTGGTGCGGGCACTAGACTCAGATGAAGACTTCAGGGCTCCATCTGGATCTCTGATTGACATTGCCCGAAGAATTAGGATTTTTTGGTTTTGTAATAAGGGTTGACTTGGTCAACTCAATTTTAGTTTGAGTCTGTATTTCCCTGCAATTTAAATTTTGTTGAGTCATGTTGACTCAATACAAGTCCTAGTAGTGGTCTAGGTCTTCTCCAAGGTGCCACATTTTCTCCCAAGACCAAGCAAGTGGGCGCCACACTCCTAGCCACACGCCAGAGTCCAGGAGGTGCCACATCTCCATCCAGTGTGCCTTGGTCCCCACACCACAAGAAAGCAGGTCCCTTCTTTCATGCGCCACTTGGAAGAGAAATCCATCAAGATACCTCAATCCAAGGAGGAGCCAACTTCTTTCCAGATAAACCCAAGCCAGGATGGCAAGAATTTTTCTTGAAGAGAGGATCAAGGAGGTGCCCCACAATGTTCCATAAAAACCCAAGTTATAAAAGGGAAGAGAGCATGTCTTGGGGAGAAAATCAAGGAGGCACCCAAAAGTTTCCTAAAGTGCCAAAGCCATGAAAGGAAGAAGCCTAAACTTGTGGAGCAAGACTAGGAGGTGTCCAAAAGAGCCAAACCATGAAGGGAAAATCCTTGATTCATGGAGAGATACTAGGAGACACCCCCATAACCTGCCATTTGGAGCTGATTTTCAAGTTTTCTTGGAGTTTTTGGGCTGCCCACTCATGGAAGGAGTCTTGGGAAGAGAATTTGATGCCTAAAGTGTGGGTTAGTCTTATTAGTCCCACATGGGAAGTGTATGAAATTTTATTTCTGTGTTATGTCTATATATTCAACTCTATGTAACTCTTGAAAAAAAGAGATGAATGAAACCAAATTTTTTTTGTGAGCAAACTTTGTGTTTTCTCTCTTCCGCACTTGCATCCAGGTGTTGAGCTCCGTGAGGGAGTAAATCCGGGTTCCCCAGGAACCTTGAGGAGGTGTGAGATCTCCAAAACCCAAACCCTAGGTTAGCCACTTCTACTCCAAACCCTAGCCGCCCACCATCCACTTCAATCCACCAAACCCTAGCCTATCCCACCTCCCACGGCCTCTCTCTCCAAGTCCAGGCCGACCACCAGCATCCAGCTACAGTCCGGATACTTAAGATCCAAAGCTCTTTCCAGAGGGAGTCGAATCAACCTTCAAGAGAATCCGGATCTCAGCGACATCAGCCTTAAAGTTCTTCGAACTAGTAAATCCTTCCCTGAGTCTCTGAATCCATTACTTGTTTTTCTTCTTCCCAGATCTTGAGTCCAGGAGAAGCCGACCAAACCACGAGACCAGTATTGGAGGATCCATTGCGAAGATAGCCGAATCCGAGGATCCAACAATCTGCCCAAGAGAGTTCTTCCACCCAAATTCTGTGAAGATCACTGTCTGGTTGGTAACCCATCTCTCCTCTCTTTTTCTGTCCTGTTGAAAGTTCAGAGCGAAACCCTAGGTCTGGGAGTTTCTCAACCCCCAGCGATCCGTTACTTCTGAACTACTCTGATAATTTAGCTTCTTCTAAATTGTGCTTTCAATCCATACCTAGTTTCCATCAACTTAGTTTAACTTTACTTTGAGTCAAAGCCAATTTCTGAAATATATAAAAAAAAAAAAATTAATCTTAATTTTTTACTTCCGCATACGCTTCTTTGTTCTTTGTTCTGCATCATTTTTGGTATCAGAGCTTCCGTCCTGCATCACTTTAAACTGCTAGCGTAAGTTTCCGTTACTCATCTTTTTTATTTCTTGCCTTTGTTTGTGATCGGGAATCAAAACCCTAAGAAAAACAACTAAAAAAAAACTCATCAACCCTAAAAAAAAAGAAATTCCTTGCATCATAAGCATCCATCCCAGCATCCCTAGCCCTAACCCCTTGCCCCACATCAGGCTGGATTTCAGAAATACCTCGAAGAGATCCTGGAGTAGAAACCCGCAACATGTGCGGACAGGTGCAGTAGAAGACCAGTGTCTTCTTCCTTCTTCTTGGAGATGAACTAGGGAGCAGCACCTTCTTCTTCTTCCTTGAATCCCCCTCTCCAAATGCTTGAACAAGGCTCTAATATCACTTGTTAGAAATTCCTAGGTTCTGATACCACTTGTTGAGAGAATCCGAATCAGCACTTATACCACGGAAGCAACCTGTTCTTCGATTCAAGATTCACAAGGAGATAGAAGAAGAGATGTAGAAGAGAGATATAGGAGAAAAGAGAGATTGCTTTATTATTCCTTTGGAAAAGAACCCTAGCTTCTATACAAGAGGCGTCCCCCTTCTCAAACTAGAAGCTCCTCGTGAAAACCCCTCACACACACCCTCTCCAAAACCCGTGAAGTCCCTCATGGTCTCAAGAAGTCTCTCACGAACAAGTCCCTAAACCTTTCTCACCCTTGAACTGTCGGCCCTCTCAAATCGATATGTCATCTCATGATCATGTTCCAAGGGGGTGATCTCAAGCCCACCACACATGCATGCCCCTCCTTTCTTATATAGATGGGGTGGTTTAGTTCTAGGTGGTTAGGGACTTTCTTGGATAATTAGGACTTGGACAGTCCAATTCTTGGGTTGTTAGGATACCTTAGTTTGTTAGATTTCTTAATAGGTTATGATCAACCAACTAACCTTCTAACCAACTAAGCTAACCTCCTAACCAACTAACCAACCTGCTCCCCTTTCACACCTAAAGGTAGCTGGCTATACCTCTAGACTTAAACCCCATAACCCAACTGGGTTATGTTACAATCTCTCAAAAAACTCTCCTAAAGAAATTAATGTGAGAAAATACTCAAACCCGAGCCTATGTATACCCATGTCTCACATGTTCTCTCAACCCTGGGTCAAGCTCCCTGACCCAACATGACTTTGGGGCTCTTGAAAACTTTTAAACCTAAGCTCCTAAACCTGTGTGACTCCCAGGACTTTGGGTGTGACACACATGAGCCTACAGGAGGCCCGCTCTGCTACAGAGACGGTATGCCTGGAGGGACGGGTGCAGGCCCTCCAGGATCAACTTGAGGTGGCGATGGCCCGAGCCACAGTGGTGAAGGAGAAAGCCACTACAGTGGTGGCGTGAGCTACGGTAGGAGAGGAGAAGGCCAGTATGGTGGTGGCCCTGATGGAGGCGGCCAAGAAGGAAGCCATCGAAGCCATCCCCAAATTCAAGGCCTCAGAGGCCTTCGCCAATGATGTCTCAGAGGTGGTTCTCGATTCTTATTAAAAGGGATTCGAGGACTTCAAGAGGAAGGCCATACTACTCTTCAAGCTCAAAGGTTTGGAGAACATCTCTCTGGACTTGCCCGCCATCTCGAAGCACAAGGATCGTCATCCGCTGAAGCTAACCCGAGGCCAGATGCTGAGCTGGAGGCCAAAGTGGAGGCTGACCCGAGGCCCGATGCTGAGCTAGAAGTCAAAGTTGAGGCCACCGCTACCCCAACTATCCCATTGACCAGAGCTCTATTAGAGTTCAAGGAGGTGACTCACCGGCCCAAGAAGCTGGCCACTTCGGCCTAGATAGGGTTTTTACATTTTTTTTGTACTTGAACTTTTGGAGGACTCCTCGGCCTGACGGGCATCCTTGTAAGTGTAAGAACTTTAGTGAATAGAGATAATCTTTTTTCAATTGATGAGTCCATTTTTTTTTATATACTTTGAAGAATTTCCTGGCAAGTAGAAATACTCCATATTGTAAGGAACTCATTCCGATAATAAAGAATGGGCTTCACTTAGTTGATGAACTTTGCCTCACATTTTCTCTTCCTTCTATTTTCTTTCCTTTGCATGGTAAAGAGGTAGACCATACGGTAGCCAAGTGTAAGTCTTCCCAGGTCCCGGTGGTTTTTGGCTAAGTCTAAAATCCTGTAGTTGGCCGTAGGGACTCTAGAAATTCTTCAACTCTCTAGCTAGATTTAGGGTCATGCAGACATGAGTGCAGGGCTTCTAGGGTTTCTTGACTTTAAGCACGGGGCTTCATAAATGTTTTGACTTTCTTCGCCGGACTTGGAGTCAAGTGAATGAGTACTGGGCTTCATAAGTTTCCTGGCTTTCTTCATCGAACTTGGAGTCTGGCGGATGAGTGTGGGGCTTCGTAAGTTTATTGGCTTTCTTCACCAGACTTGGAGTCGAATAAATGAGTACGGGGCTTCGTAAGTTTCCCAGCTTTGAGTGCAGGGCTTTGTAAGTTTTTCGGCTTTAAGTGTGAGGCTTTGTAAGTTTCCTGGCTTTCTTCGCCGGACTTGGCATCGAGCGGATGAGTACGGGGCTTTGTAAGTTTCCCGGCTTTGAGTGCGGGGCTTCGTAAGTTTCCTGGCTTTCTTTGTTGGACTTGGCATTGGGAGGATGAGTGCGGGGCTTCATAAGTTTTTCAACTTTGAGTGCGGGGCTTTGTAAGTTTCCTGACTTTAAGTGCAGGGCTTCGTAAGTTTTTTGGTTTTCTTTGCTAGACTTGGCATCGGGCGGATGAGTACGGGGCTTCGTAAGTTTCCCGGCTTTCTTCACCGGACTGTGAGTGAGGTAATTGAGTTTTTACATGTAAAGAAGAGATGAGATCATACTAGAAGGAGTTTCTCTTGACTCTCGAAGAAGAGTTGTACATTATTGATAGTACATTCTTAAATTGTTGGCATTCTAGGTCCGGGGGAATTGGGCACCATCGAGTCTTGCAAGGTAGTAGGTACCTTATGGTAGGGCTTTAACCACCTTATAAGGACCTTCCCAGTTTGGAGAGAGTTTGTTGCACTCCCCCAATTGGGATACTTCTGCTCGCTTAAGAACCAGGTCACCTGGACAAAACGTCTTGGGCTTGATGCGGGAGTTGTAGTAGCGGGCTACCCGCTATCGGTATGCCACCATTTGGAGTCAAGCTTTGTCCCTTGTCTCATCTGATGCGGGATTAAATATGCATGCAAAGTGTTTTTTCATGATTAAGCATGAAGTTAAGGTTTTAGATCCCGAATTTCAAGCCAAGATTCAAAGTATAGAATTCTATGAAAATTCTAGAAGTTATGCATGTAGAAATAAACCCTAAAGTAATAGATAAGCAAGATCGCCAAGGTTGAGAACCCTGGTCAGGCTAGCTTTCCTACAATACCACTACTGATGAATCAAGGGGGTGTACCTAGCAACAGTAGAAGCACTTGCTGAAGATCGTTCCATGAAGAGATCGCTCACGCTCCTGGATGCGCCCTGGAAGAACAAGCTTCTAGCCCTATGATTCGTGGCTTTCTGCTCGGTGATCCGATGGATGATCAGAAGGTATCCTAGGACTCGTGGGAACTGAAGGACCTACAAATCACCATCTAGGGTTAAAAAACTAAGAGTATGAAGACTAAATAATTGAAAGAAGGGAAAAGAAAGGCTTTTGGATGATGGCGACCAAGGGTTGGAAGGAAGGGCAGCTAGGGTTTTGATGTTGTAGATGGAGGCAGGGTGTAGGAATAAGAAGAACTCGCACACAGCATGCACACAATAAGGGCACACAACAAAGAGAGAAAACTCAAATTTAATTCATCAATATTCTGAAATTACATGAGGAGGGGAGGCCTTTAACTAGGTTTACAAACTTGGGGCTCAAGTAAGGGTATTCATGAGAAATTATATTAATCCTAAACCCATACAAAGACATAGACTAAGGCTCTCCACTTTTGACTGAGCCTCTCTCTCTCCCTCTCCTTCTCTTGGTCAGCCAAAGAGGGGTGACTCTAAGGGAGGCCGACCAAGGGGGGTGACCATAAGGGTTTGCACCCCTCTTGATGCTCCTCATGGGCCTTGGGTGACCCAGCATGCTCCAGGCTGCGGTCCAGGGTTCCAAGGCATTCAAATTCTCTTGTTGGATCTTCCATGGTCTTAAAGTATGGCTCTATGACTTTAAGCTGGTTGGATGTTTGATTAACATGAGTCTTCTACTTGCAAAATTTGACTGGACTTACTATAAAATTTACAGGACATAGAAAATGACTAGCTCAATAGAACTGACTTGACTAATAAACTTCAAAACTTACAGGACTCAAAACTTGACCTGACTCAACTGACTTGGCATTCTAAATACAGGACTCAAGTGTGGACAGGACTCTAATAGACTTACTCAAATGAACTCACACAAATTGACTAAACCCTAATTACAAATTGAACAAAACTTGGACTCACATCTTAAACTCTAATTTGATAACCACAGAGGGTTGAAATGCCTCTACCAAACTTGGACCAAATGATGCAGGATTAAATATGCATGCAAAGTATTTTGTCATGATTAAGCATGAAGTTAAGGTTTTAGATCCCGAATTTCAAGCCAAGATTCAAATTATAGAATTCTATAAAAATTTTGGAAGTCATGCATGCAGAGATAAACCCTAAAGTAATAGATAAGCAATATTGCCAAGGTTGAAAAATCCTGGTCAGGCTAGCTTTCCTACAATACCACTACTGATGAATCAAGGGGGTGTACCTGGTAATGGTAGAAGCTCCTGTTGAAGATCATTCCATGAAGAGATCACTCATGCTCCCGGATATGGCCTGGAAGAACAAGCTTCTGACCCTACGAATTTGCAATTTTTTGCTCAGTGATTCGACAGCTGATCAGAAGGTATCCTTGGACTCATGGAAACTGAGGGACCTACAAATCACCATCTAGGGTTAGAAAACTAAGAGTATGAAGACTGAATAATTGAAAGAAGGAAAAAAAAAGGCTCTTGGATGATGGCGGCCAAGGGTTGGAAGGAAGGGGCGGCTATGGTTTTGATGTTGTAGATGGAGTCAGGGCGCAGGAACAAGAAGAACTCGTACACAGCTCGCACACAGCATGCACACAGCAAGGGCACATAGCAAAGAAGAAAAACTCAAATTTAACCACCTTATGGTAGGGCTTTAACCACCTTGTAAGGACCTTCCCAGTTTGGAGAGAGTTTGTTGCACTCTCCCGGTTAGGATACTTTTGCTCGCTTGAGATCCAGGTCGCCTGAATGAAATATCTTGGATTGACATGAGAGTTGTAGTAGCGAGCTACCCGCTATCGGTGTGCCACCATTCGGAGTCGAGCTTTGTCCCTTATCTCATCTAGCATATCCAAGTTGAGGAGAAGGCGGTTAGATTCTCAACTTCACTGTATTGCTCCACTCGCAATATGGGTAATCCCACCTCCATAGGGATCACAGCTTTGGCATCGAAGACAAGGTTGAAAGGTATTTTGCCCATCACCGTCCGAGGCATGTTGTGGTAGGCCCACAGTACATTGGAGAGTTCCTTGGCCCATTGACCCTTCGCCTCATCTAGTTTGGTACGGAGCCCTTGTAAGATGGTTTGGTTGGTCACCTCAGCCTTCCCGTTGGTCTAGGGGTGAGCCACCGAAGTGAAGTGATGGCGGATGTTGAGGTCAGCATAGAATTCTTTGAAAGCCTGATTATCAAACTGCCACCCATTATTGGTGATGATCAAGTTTGGGAGTCCAAAATGGTAGATGATTGACTTCCAAAAGAAGGATCTGGTCTTGGCCTCAGTGACCCGCACTAAGGGCTTGGCCTTAACCCACTTGGTAAAGTAGTCGATGGCCATGATCAGGTACTTCCATTGGTCAGACAAAGGAGGAAAGGGTCCCAAGATATCCATTCCCTACTGGGCGAACAGCCACAGAGCAAAAAGTTGGGAGAGCGATGCAGTCGGCTGAAGTTGGATCTAGGCATGACATTGGTAGTGGTCACACTTTCTCACGAAATTAGCGATGTCTTCTTGCATAGTCTCCCAGAAATATCCTTGTTAGAGTGTCTTATAAGCTAGAGTCCTGCCCCCCATATGATTCCCGCAGATGCCTTCATATATCTCCTAGAGTATATAGGCGGCTTTCGAGGGCCTCAAACATTTTAGCAAGGGATAGGAATAGGCCCTCTGATGGAGCCGTCCGTCCATCAGCATGAAGTGCAAGGCCTTCTTTTTGAGAAGGTTGGCTTCCTTGCGATCCTCAGGCAGGGCACCGGTGGTGACATATTTGATATAGAGATCCATCCAGCTCATCTCTGAGGTGACCTGCTGGACATCAGCTATAGACCCGTTGCTGGGGGTCTCCAAATATTCAATGAAGGTACATCCTAATAACAAATTTGGCAGGGTTGCTAGCCTGGAGAGGATGTCGGCTTGAGCGTTCTCTACATGGGAGATATGGAAAATGCTGAAGTGCTGGAGGTTCACTATATATAAGCATACCTTGTCCAAATACTTCGCCATCATGGGATCCCGAGCTTCATACTCACCAGAGACTTGACCCACCACGAGCTATGAATCCATGAAGACCTTCAGGCACTTTATGCCTAGCTCGCAGGATACCTTTAATCTTGAGAGGAGTGCTTCATACTCAACTTGATTGTTGGCCACCTTGAAGAAGAAATGCAGTGCATACTTGGCAATGACTCCATCAGAGTTGGCGAGGATGAGCCTGGCTCCACTCCCCCTGGTGTTGGATGCGCCGTCAATGTGGAGAATCCATGCATCACTTCCAAGGCTGAGCCCTATCTAGGCTCAACTCACCTGTCCATCTCCTCCAGATCCTCAGTCACCCAAGTGCATTCCACCAAGAAATTAGTAAGGACCTGGACCTTTTAAGCTGGCCTTGGATGGCAGGTGATGTCGAACTCGTTAAGCTTCACCGCCCATTTTGCCAGGCACCCCGACATATCAGGGTGGCTTAGAATGGCCCTCAAAGGCTTGTTTGTAAGGATTGTAATCAGATGTGTCTGGAAGTAGGGCCTGAGATGCTACACAGATATGATGAGTACAAAGATATTTTTTTTAGATCAAGTGTACCTATTTTCTACGTCATCGCATTGGGCTCCCCCTGGATGCTGGGTCCTCTTTTTGATCAACTCTGCGGTCGACTTGCCCTGCAAAAAAGAGGAGACCCGGGTCGGGAATTTCAGTGGAGACACTTCGACGATCAAGTCAGTTGGGATGATGAGAACAGATCCTCTGTGATGGAGGATTTTGGGTTCCTCCGCATAGAGGAGATAGTAAGATAGAGTGGAAAGACATGGAGTGAGTGGGAAGTTAGAGTGTAGGGAGGTTCTCTCTCTTGGTTCCTTATCCTTTTTCTCTCTTTGCCTTACCAGTTGCTTCTCCTCTCTCGTCGGAGGTCCCTTCTTTCATTTTATATGGGAGAAACGACCCAGACTAGATTTGGGGCTCCATCGGGATGTCACTTTCCTGGTACCCTCTTTTGGTAGGGCTTTCCTCTATCAGTGACCCCCCTCCAGTTGGACTGGTCCTTAGAAGGAGATCTTTTTATTGAGAACATTCGCTGGTGGGATACAGGTCTTGTCTCTCTGGTGGAGCAATTTCTTATGGGGGGCATGGGTGCCATGCCACTGAGCCCTGAGCCATGATGGAGTTTTCTATTCCAAGAAGGATCGTCGGTGTGTTGTAGGACTTGGAGCCTTAATAGGATACTCCTCTTGGAGAAGATACAGGTGGCATGTCACGGGGACTGGAGCCCCGGTTGCATGATAAGGAGTGCATACGACATTCTACAGGGCTTGGAGCCTAGTGGAGCATGCATTGCACAGAGCGTGCAAGTGGCATGTTGCATAGCCTGGGACCTCCGGCAGGACATGCACCACCCTCTGGGGGTCGTAGGTAGCCTGGAGCTTCCTTGCCATGGTTTGAATTTCATCCAGTCTTCTTTTCCTTGCTCCTGGCTGATCCTTTGGTAGTTGATGATGCCTTTAGATCTTTGATGGAAACTATGTCTTGGAAAATGAGAGCTTTATCTTGGGAGCTCGACCTCGGCAGATGGGAGCACGACCTCAGATGGGAGGTAACCTAGGTTGGGGGCTCGACTTTGGAAGGTGGGAGCACGACCTCGACCGGGAGCTCGATGTCGGATGGGAGCTGAGCTTGACCGAGGGCTCGACCTCGAAAGGTGGGAGCACAACCTCGACTGAGAGCTCAACCTTGAACGAGAGCTGATCTCGACCAAGGGCTTAACCTCGGAAGGTGGGAGCATGACCTCGGAAGGCTGGAGCATGACCTTGATCGGGAGAATGACCTCGGATGGGAGCTCGACCTCGGAAGGCGAGAGTATGATCTTGGCCGGGAGCTCGACCTCGAACGGGAGCTACCCTTGATAGGGGGCTTTGCCTGGCCATCCCATCTAGGTGGCACCTTCTGCCAGTGTGGCTACTAGCAGGGTCTGACATGGGTTCCACGTCAGTGGTTGTGCCACATCAGAAATGATGAAAAGATTTCTTTCCCCTGTGAATAAAAAAATCAGGGATAAATTATTTGAAGCTAGCATAAGGATTTATCTTGGTTGGCATTTCTTTGTTATTAAAATTAATAATTTATTTTTATATTTACCAATATATATTTCAATATTTTTTTTAGAAGAATACATATTTGGATATTGTTATGATTATTTTTCAAAATTGTACCACTAAACCTACATCTCCCCCTCACATCGAACTTGCATCTCATCAGGGGGCTTCCTTGATATAATGGAAATTTTGAATTAGAGCCCATACAACATTATGTATGTTTTATATTTTGTGAAAAGATAAAGTAGGGATTGAGGTATGCAAATTTATTTTGTTATTAATCGCATTACCGGTCTGAATAGTTTACTTGTGGCTAGTGGAATAATAAGTTTACTAGATGCATATTTATATAGAGAAATCTTAGGTTGCGTTTGGTAGAAGATAATTTATCCATATTGCTGGTAATTTAAAGTGATCCCATATATTATTGTATTTGGTACATTTTTTTATGGTAATTCAAATTATCTAGTAATCTAAATTACCTTCCAAGAGATAATCTGAATTATCTTTAAAAAGGATGGTAATCTAGATTACCAAATTACCCTCCCCTTCCTCTTCCCTTTTGCACTGCCCCTTAACCCCCGTGACCCCTCTATTGACTGTCGACTGTCATCCAGCTCGTCGATCGATAGGGGGGAGGGGGGCAATGTCGGTGGGGGTATGGGAGGGGGTGGGCAATGCCAGCGATGGCAAGGGTGGGGGTGGGTGATGCCTCAAATAAAAAGAATAAAGGGAATGGGGTGTGGAGGTGGGTGATGCCGATGGAGGTGGGGGAAGGGATGTGCTGTGATGATGGGGATAGCAGGGCAAGGGAGGGGGTGGGCAGTGTCGGTAGGGGTAGGAGAGGGGGTGGTGAAACCATAAAGAAGGAGAAGAGGGAAAGGGGAAGTGGGTGGGTGGTTCCGACGGGTGTGGGGGATGGGATTGATGGTGCTAGCGAGGGCAGCGAGGACAGAGGAGGGGATGGGCATTGCCAATAGGTAGGAAGGGGTGGGCAGTGCCAACAGGGGCTGGGGAGGGGGTGGGTGGCACCGATGGGGGCAAGGGGAAATCAAAAAGGAAGAAGAGAAGGAATTTATGTATATATATAGTTGATATGGTAGAAATCCCACTCCTAAGATCCCAGAGGTTTCAAGGTCAATGGCGAATTGACCAAACTTGTTTGATGACAGGATGGAGCTACATCCTGTTATTTTTATCCTCTTTGTCAAGATCACAGAACCCCAACTCTGTGTATGCAAAATAAATGATCTCCCAACTTAAGAATAATCAAATCTTTGTAACCATATTAAAACACTACCGAATCATCTGAAGGGACAAAACCTTTTCTAGAGTATTCCCTTAAAAGTGCGTTACTAATTCTCCGATCCTACTCTTCGAAAGGAAAAGTCGGGAGAGATATTTTAACCCCCAATTCTACTGGTCATAGGATTAAAATATGTTCGAGCCCTCGAGACTCTAGCATGCCCAACATTCAGCCTTTTGGCTCCCTTTCGAACTAAAGATCTTTATGTTTCCATCATGGCATGAACCTTGGGTCCTCCAAACTCCTGCAAAGCATAGCCCTCAATCTTCCAAACTTCTCTTAAATAAACATTTAGCCATTTGAATTGTTGTCCAATAGACCCTTGATCAAGATAGGCACATCCATCTACCTTTGCTATGTTTGGTACCTGGACCCCCTAATCCTTGAATCCTATAAAGCTTCAGTCATGAAAGGCCTCTAGGCCTACCAAACCATAGTACATTGGGTCCATGCCTAGCCAGTCTGTTGCCCAGAAATGGAGCCCAAGAGGGGGGGGGGGGGGGTTGAATTGGGTCTTTTAAAAATTTAACACAATAAAACAAATGGTCTAGTGGTGCTTGTGAGTAATAAATAATTAGATGCAAGATAATAGCACTTAATTAAAGAATGCAAAAAGAAAAGAGCAATCACACACAAACACAAGATATATAGTGGTTCGGTGCAAACCTAGCACCTACATCCACTCCCCAAGCCACCCTTGAGAGTTCCACTATAATCCACACCAGATTACAGTTGACTTGTTTTTACAAGGCTCACAAGTCAAAAACCTAAGTTGGTTTTATCACTTAGGCTCACCAACAAACCTAACTACTTGTTTTGTCTTCGAGCTCACAAGTTAACCCTAGTTGGTTTTAACACTTTAGCTCACCAACAAACCACAATAACCTTCTTTCAAGACACCCTTGAAAGCAAGGTTAAAGCACAACAAATCAGATATAAAATTTAAATGCTACAACAAACTCTCTTCAAGAGTGGATTGGAATCTTTGAAGCCCAAGGATTGCTTTGACTTCACTCTTCTTCAAGTTGCCTCCTTTTAGAATGTAGTAGATTTGAGCAAGTAGGCTTTTTCAGTGGAATCAAGCTAGAAGAGGCTTTTGATTTGAAGTTTGGAGAGAATAAAGGCTTTTTTGGCTTTAGAGTGGACTTGAATGCTCTTGAATAGACTTCTCTCTTTTTCTTCTTGACTTCTTCTCACTTCACTTGCTTTAAAATGAGGTTGGTGGAGATTAAATACACCAAAAACCTTCTAAAAATGGTTTGTGACCGTTGGAGCATTGAAAATAGCCGTTTGGAGCTTGAAATCCCATTTCTGCAAGCCAGAAAAATAGATCCGTTAGAGCTGTCAGGCTGCAAGTGTCGACACTTGGCTGTCAGGTGTCGACACTTGGCTGTCAGGTATCGATACTTGAATTCTGGGAGTCGACACTTGATCATTCAAGTATCGATACTTGATGCACAGGTGTCGACACTTGACACAAAAAATCCTCGAACCAACAAGTTCTGTATTTTCAAAATTCTCAGGCCTTGAGTCGACACTTGAAACCTAAGTGTCGACACTTGGTGTCGACACTTGAATTCTAGGTGTCGACACTTGGCATGCCAAGGATTTTTCTTCGTGCCAAATGCTGAAGTGTCGACACTTGTCTGTCCAGGTGTCGACACTTGAGACTGAAAACATCCAGAATCAAGAGTAAAAGCCTCGAAATCAAAAATAAAGTTCATAAATGCATAAACACATAATAGTTAAGCAAATATTAGCTCTTTTTCAATGAAGAGAATGTCCGGATATGTGAGAATTGCTCCGTGCCATTGCGTGCCATACACCATAAGTTTTTAAAATTTTGAGGTGCTTTCTTCCTGAAAACTCACAACTTGAAATTCACATTAGAATACAATATGTGCTCAATATTTTGTTATTCATCAAAATCACTGGGTGGAGCCAACAATCTCCCCCTTTTTGATGATGACAAAACCTTGAGAAAAAGAGAGAACATAGTTCAAACCATGAGTTTTCTAATTAATAGGAAACAATCAATATAATGCATTTTTTCTTTTAAACAAGATACATGTCCTCAAATTCTCAAAAACAATTAAACATCCATTATCACTTTTTTTCGTCATAACAATTACTTTTTAATATTACTTTTTCTCATTACTTTTTCTCTTCCCCTTTTTGTCAATCATAAAAAAAATAACCTCCCCCTTTCAATTAGCATGCATACAAAAAGAGAGTATAGAAAATATTATAGCTGAAATTGTGCTTGTGTCAGAGTTAAAATATCCTATTATATCAGAGCTAAAATATGACAAACTGAAGTATAACAAACATATATATATGAGACAAGTTTTTAGTACAAACAAAACTGAAACATACATATATCAAACATAAAAAGAGATCTGAAACAGTCATCTGTGAGGCTAGTCCTCATCAGAAGGAACATCAAGACTAAAAGGAGCACTAATCCTAGATCTGGTGGCTAAAGTCCTAGGAGGTGCTAAAGCTCTAAGACTCCTGGTACGGCCGGCAGGACCAAAAGCGGGTACAACCCTAGAAGATCTGGTAGAAGGAGGCGAAAGATGATCAGCTGGCTCAATAGGATCTGGAACGAAGTCAACTAGTGCAGTAGAAGGAGCAGGTGTAGTAGGAGGATCTCGACTGACCACCTCATAAGCATCAGCTCCGCCTACACTGTCGCTGTCAGTGCCTACCACCTCAGTGGCTTGGTCAACATCCTGATCACCTCCATCAGCAATATCAGTATGGTCGCTCTGGTGATCGCCGCCGTCATCATCATCATCATCATCATCATCATATGGAGCAGGAGCAGGTGCAGCAGGAGGTATAAGTGATCTCAGAAGATCCTCAAGACGTGTAAAACCCTCCTCCATAGATCTGCGGATCTTAGCGTGCTCTTAGGTAGTCTGTGCTCGTAGAAGCTCGACCTCGCTACGTAGCTGAGTCACCTCTCCTCTGATCTGTGTGAACTGGGCTCTAGCATGCTCCTCAAAGGATAATCCGGTAGATGGTGGTGGAGGAACTGAAGCATCAGGTGACAGGTGCTCTGCCTGTGTCGATGGTACATCCACTGGAGGAAGGACTGCTGGCTCAGATGGTCCAGCCTCAGCCTCTCGAATCTCATCCTCCTCATCTGGCTCCTGGCCAGACTCTCTCCGAACCCATCGACTTCCAACCATCCTGAAACCCATGCGGTGCAATGACCTCTCATCATATACATCTGTGTGCAGTATCTCCTTGGGGATCTCCCCCTCCAATGATACTCCACAAGCTCTGAAAAGACGGGTCAGTGCCATCCCGTATGGCAAACAGTGTCGGCGCTGAGTGGCAGCATCATGCATCTGTGATAGCATCAAGGCCGGTATGTCAACTGGTCTCCTCTCGATCAGACTGGTCATCAACATCAGCTCTCTCTCTGTGATGAAATCAAATCTGCCAGTCTTCGGTAGAAGGATCCATGCGGTAATGTGGTGCAGTAGTCACATCTCTAAAGATAACTGGTTCGCGGTAACTACTGAGATACCGCGAACATCCTCTCGCTCAAGGATGCATCTGAAAGCTGCCTCTCTATCATCAACTGAGAACGCACTGACTCCTCTCCGGGGTATCTCCCATACTCGGCTCAGCAACTCATCAGTCAATGAAATCTGTATACCTCTGACGGATGTCATCCATAAGAGTCATCGACAGTCCAGGGCACCGTAAAACTCCCTCACCAGGTGAGGATAGTATCTCTCCTGCATGGTGCAGAAGGGTACTAACCCTGCATCTGAGAGTATCTCTCTAATGCCAAAATGGTGCCTGTCGAAACAGTGTAGATCTACTCTCCTCCCTGAAGCTACTGACTTCCCTGCCATCCTCTCTGCAGGGGGGGAGCTCGGAGTGGCTGAACTACTTTATGGAGCGGGATCGAATCTGGCCTTTGACCTCCTCTCACTACCCTGACTAGGCCTTACTCTAACTGCAAGTCTCTTCCTAGGACCCATATCAGCCAACTGACCAGGAAGAATGAAAAAGATTCAGAACAAACGACTGGCCATAGGTGAGATTAGAGTTTAAATTGGTCTCAAAAACCAGAATTAATAAGTTTTGATCAAGATGAGACATTTTGAGTAAAATTTGTAGGTAAAATTTGTGTTGGGTGGAGCACATTTGAATCCCAAAAATTATTTTTGAAGAAAAGAAAAAAAAATCATGGGATTTAGGTTTTAAGCATTTAGGGTTTTTGCAAATAGGCGAAAATATTCAAAATGCAATACTAGAAATCCTTCCTAATCATCAATAAAAGAATTTATTACATTTAAATTAGATGAAAACCCATTTTATTTTGCCCAAAATTGATGAAATAGTGATTTTTATGAAAAAGGATTGAAAAACACCAAAAAGATGAGGGAAATTCGAGGAAAATAAATCTAAAATAAGATTCCCTCAAATGGAGTTTTAGAAATTTACTAAAACACACAAAAATCTAGTTAGATTGAAGAAAAAAGTTCGAAAAACCTAAAACACGATTGTTTGGTTTAAAAACAATAAAGTTAAAAACATAGAGAAATAAAAACTAAATTAGAGAGGGAAAATACCTAATTTGAGACGGATTGAAGGGTGAAAAGACGGGTTTGGACAGGGGGGACCACTGTTCCAAGAAATTTGGGGAAGGAAAATTTTCAAAAAACCTTTCGTTCGGCCCGTTTTAAAATAGTTCAGATTCGCAAGTGTCGACACTTCGGATTTGTCAAGTGTCGACACTTGGTCAGGTGTCGACACTTGACACTTTCCAAGTGTCGACACTTGGCCAAGAAAATTCGAGAAAATCCGGGAAAAAATAAAAAAAAATTCTTGGGGTTTAAAACAATAAGTGTTGATCTTTTAGGACAAGGTAAAAAGGATACTAAGAGAGTCCTAGGAGAATGGATCAATTACACCTAACTCCCTTCTAATCAGACAGAACCTATCCTCACTCAAAGGCTTTGTAAACACATCAGCTAATTGATCATTGGTACAGACAAAATCAAGAATTATGTTTGAGTTTTGTACATGATCTCTTATGAAATGATGTCTTATTTCAATGTGTTTACTTCTTGAATGTTGCACTGGATTTTTAGATAAGTTGATTGCACTAGTATTATCACATCTTATGGGTGTCTTAGTTAGTTTTATGCCAAAGTCTTCGAGTTGTTGTTTGATCCAAAGGATTTGAGCACAACAGCTCCCAGCTGCTATATATTCAGCTTCTGCCGTAGATAGAGCAACAGAGTTCTGTTCTTGCTACTCCAGGAGATCAAATTTACTTCAAGAAACTGACAGGTTCCACTAGTACTTTTACGATCAAGTTTACATCCAGCAAAATCAGCATCAGAATAAGCAATTAAATCACATGAAGAATCTCTAGAGTACCATAAACCAATTTTAATTGAGCCAGATAAATATCTAAATATGCGTTTAACAGCCAAAAGATGAGACTCTTTAGGATTGGACTGATATCTAGCACACATACAGACACTAAACATGATATCTGGCCTATTGGCAGTAAGATATAATAACGAACCAATCATGCCACGATATAATTTTTGATCAATTGATTTACCTGATTCATCCTTGTCAAGTCTACATGTAGAGCTCATAGGGGTACCTAATGGCTTAGTGTTCTCTATCCAAAACTTCTTGAGTATTTCTCTTGTGTATTTTGTTTGGTTGATGAAGATCCCCTCTTTGGTTTGCCTTATCTGGAGTCCGAGGAAGAAATTTAGTTCTCCCATCAAGCTCATCTCGAACTCACCCTGCATTAGACTTGCAAAATCTTGACAAAGAGATTCATTAGTAGCACCAAATATTATATCATCAACATAGATTTGTACTACTAAGAGATCATCATTCTTTTTCTTTAAAAACAATGTTTTATCCACATTTCCTCTAGCAAAATTATTTTTTAGTAGAAAAGAGCTTAAACAATCATACCAAGCTCTTGGAGCTTGTTTTAATCCATATAAAGCTTTATAAAGTTTATAAACATGATTTGGAAATTCAGAATTTTCAAAACCAGGGGGTTGTTCAACATAAACTTCTTCTTCAATTAATCCATTCAAGAAAGCACTTTTAACATCCATCTGATACAGTTTAAAGTTCATAAAATAGGGAAAAGCCAATAGTAGCCTAATTGCCTCAAGTCTAGCCACAGGAGCAAAGGTTTCATCAAAATCTATCCCTTCCTCCTAATTGTATCCTTTGGCAACTAGTCTAACTTTATTTCTAATTACTATTCCATTTTCATCAAGTTTGTTTCGAAAAACCCATTTTGTGCCAATAATTGATGTGTTTGAGGGCCTATCTACTAGTGTCCAAACATTGTTCCTTTTAAATTGATTAAGTTCATCTTGCATAGCATTTATCCAATTACTATCACATTCAGCTTTCTCAATAGTTTTAGGTTCAATTTGAGACACAAAAGCTAAGTAGTCACAAATATTTCTAAGAGATGATCGAGTACTTACACCTTTAGATGGATCACCTATAATTAGTTCTTTTGGGTGTCCATGAGCATACCTCCATTCTTTTGGTAAAGGATCAACAGTTGAGGTATCTTCATCACCTTGTGCTTGATCTTTGTCGATGTTCTGATCATCATTCTGTTCCTTGGTAAGTTCATCATTGTTGTTTCTTTTTTCAGTCTTCTTGTTACCTGATTCATCAAAAAGTACATCTTCTTTTCTTGAAGATTTTTGGTTAGTTTCGTCAAATACTACATGAATGGATTCTTCAACAACAAGTGTCCTTCTGTTGAAGACCCTGTATGCCTTACTAGATGTGGAGTAGCCTAGAAAGACTCCCTCATCTGATTTGGCATCAAATTTACTTAGATTGTCTTTACCATTGTTTAAGATGAAACAACGGCAACCAAAAACATGAAAATAACGGATTGAAGGTTTTCTACCCTTCCAAAGCTCATAAGGAGTTTTCTTTAAAATCGGTCGAATTAAAACACGATTTAAGATATAGCATGCAGTATTTATGGCTTCCGCCCAAAAGTATCTAGGTAAATCATTTTCACAAAGCATGGTGCGTGCCATTTCTTCAAGAGTTCTATTTTTTCTTTCTACTACCCCATTTTGTTGAGATGTCCTAGGTGCAGAAAAATTATGATTAATTCCATTTTCAATACAGAATTTATTGAAATCGATATTTTCAAATTCAGTTCCATGATCACTTCTTAAGGAAATTACTGAAACACCTTTTTCATTTAAAACTCTTTTGTGAAATCTTATGAATTCAGAAAACGTTTCATCTTTGTGTGCTAAAAACATGATCCATGTAAAACGTGAGAAATCATCTACAATGACTAGACCAAACTTCTTACCTCCCAAACTAGATGTTCTAGTAGGCCCAAAGAGGTCCATATGAAGCAGTTCTAAAGGTCTAGATGTAGAGATTACTCCTTTAGGTTTGAAAGAAGATTTTGTTTGTTTTCCAAGTTGACATGCACTGCAAATCTTATCTTTTTCAAAATTCAGTTTAGGCAAATCTTTTACTAAATTCTTTTTGCTAAGTTTTGAAATTAAATACATGCTAGCATGTCCTAGTCTACGATGCCAAAGCCAACTAGCTTCATCGATCTTGGCTTCCATTGCCACTGGACATTGACCTTTCTGAATAGGGAGATCATCAAGATCAACCATATAAATATTGCCATGCCTATGACCGATGAATTTAATGCCATTGTCATCTAGACTAGAAACAATGCACAAAGAAGATTCAAAAACAACTTTAAAACTTTTGTCACAAAATTGACTAATACTAAGCAAGTTATGTTTTAAACCATCAACATATAAAACATTATCAATATAAGAGGTAGGGGTGATATGGATTTTACCAATACCAATGATTTTTCCCTTTCCATTATCACCAAAAGTTATATTGCCACCATTTTGATATGTGAGTGATGAGAACTGCTCCACATCTCCTGTCATATGCCTTGAGCAACCGCTATCAAGATACCACATTCTCTTCTTGTTGATTGCAAGGCATACCTGCAATAAAGATCAAGTGGAGACTTTAGGTACCCAAGCCATCTTGGGTCCTTTTTGGTTAGTGGCATTGGTTCCTTTTGGAACCCAAACTTTCTTAGTTTTTCTTAATTTTCTTTTGTTGCACATGTAAGATTTATGTCCTATAACACCACAAGTATAGCATGTAATTGAAGAAGATGCAGGTACAAAGAAATTTTTAAGGAGTTTTTGTTTCTTATGAGTTCTGAATCCTAAACCAGCTTTGTCAAATACTGCTCTTTGGTTATTTAACAGTAAATTCAATTTTTCAGAACTGTAAGTAAATTTTTTGACAAAAGGCTTTAGTTTATCGATTTCCTCTTTATATTTCTTGTTTTCCATTAAAATTTCTTTGTGTTGTCTTGACAATTTTTATTTGAAACTAAGTTACTTTTCTTTTCAAGTATATTCTTTTCATTTTCAAGACCCATAATCTTATCATTTAGATTTTTATTTTTTATTAGAAGGTATTCATTCTCATTTGAAAGGTTGTTATTTATTTTAGCTAGTTCCAGATTTTGCTTCTTTAAGTCTTTATGTTTTGACTTTAATTTTTGAAATTCTATTACTAGTTCATCAAAAATTTCATGAAGCTCATCAAAAGATAATTCATTTTCGGTTTCAGAACATACCTCTTCTTGATCGGCCATTAGACAGAAATTTGCTACTTCCTGTTGTTCTTCCTCAGAGCTGGAGTCTTCACTTTCGCTCCAGGTTGCCATCATGGCCTTTTTCCTTAACTTTCTTCTGCCTTTCTTTAGTAAGGGGCAGTCTACCTTGAAATGTCCTGGCTTTTTGCACTCAAAACATGTGGGCTGCTCCTCCTTCTTCTCCTTATCTTTTTCTTTACTGGGCTCACCCTTCAGAGGTTTCTTTTTGTAGTTGAATTTCTTTTTCCTCATAAACCTTCTGAACTTCCTTGCCAACATAGCAGTTTCATCTTCTTCGTCATCCTCTTCAGAGTCTTCGCTTGAGTCTTCTCTAGTAGTAGATTTGAATGCTATTGTCTTTTTCTTTTTGTCCACCTCTCCATTCTTCTGTTTGATAGATAGTTCATATGTCATTAAGGAGCCCAACAGTTGTTCCAGTGGGAGAGTGTTGACATCTTTTGCTTCTTCGATTGCAGTGACCTTTGCATCCCATGAAGCTGGTAGAGACCTGAGAAGTTTATTTACAAGTTCACCATTAGAAATTATTTTTCCTAAACTTCTCATGCCATTCACAATGTTTGTGAACCTAGTATACATTTCACTGATAGATTCAGTAGGTTCCATTTTAAACATTTCATAAGTGTGAATTAGCATGTTGACTTTGGTGGTCTTTACTTGGTGTGTACCCTAATGGGTAACCTCAAGTGTATCCCAAATCTCTTTTGCGGAGAGACAGTTGGATATTCTATTAAACTCACTAGGATCAAGAGAACAGAATAAAAGGTTCATTGCCTTTGCATTAAGCTCAATTTTCTTAATGTCACTCTCATCCCAATCATCTTCCATTTTAGGGGTGAGAATGCCATTAATCATCATTGTAGGCTGATGAGGACCTTTTACTATTGTTCTCCATAAATTATAATCAAGAGCTTGTATAAATATGCGCATGCGTGTCTTCCAGTATGTGTAATTTGTACCATTAAACAGTGGGGGTCGGTTTGAGGCTTGACCTTCAACAATACCCATGCCTATTGGGGCTGCCATGATCTTTTACTCAAGATCCTTGGACCTACAAGAGAGTACCGGTGCTCTGATACCACTTGTTGCCCAGAAATGGAGCCCAAGAGGGGGGGGTGAATTGGGTCTTTTAAAAATTTAACACAATAAAACAAATGGTCTAGTGGTGCTTGTGAGTAACAAATAATTAGATGCAAGATAATAGCACTTAATTAAAGAATGCAAAAAGAAAAGAGCAATCACACACAAACACAAGATATATAGTGGTTCGGTGCAAACCTAGCACCTACATCCACTCCCCAAGCCACCCTTGGGAATTCCACTATAATCCACACCAGATTACAGTTGACTTGTTTTTACAAGGCTCACAAGTCAAAAACCTAAGTTGGTTTTATCACTTAGGCTCACCAACAAACCTAACTACTTGTTTTGTCTTCGGGCTCACAAGTTAACCCTAGTTGGTTTTAACACTTTGGCTCACCAACAAACCACAATAACCTTCTTTCAAGACACCCTTGAAAGCAAGGTTAAAGCACAACAAATCAGATATAAAATTTAAATGCTACAACAAACTCTCTTCAAGAGTGGATTGGAATCTTTGAAGCCCAAGGATTGCTTTGACTTCACTCTTCTTCAAGTTGCCTCCTTTTGGAATGTAGTAGATTTGAGCAAGTAGGCTTTTTCAGTGGAATCAAGCTAGAAGAGGCTTTTGATTTGAAGTTTGGAGAGAATAAAGGCTTTTTTGGCTTTAGAGTGGACTTGAATGCTCTTGAATAGACTTCTCTCTTTTTCTTCTTGACTTTTTCTCACTTCACTTGCTTTAAAATGAGGTTGGTGGAGATTAAATACACCAAAAACCTTCTAAAAACGGTTTGTGACCGTTGGAGCATTGGAAATAGCCGTTTGGAGCTTGAAATCCCATTTCTGCAAGCCAGAAAAATAGATCTGTTAGAGCTGTCAGGCTGCAAGTGTCGACACTTGGCTGTCAGGTGTCGACACTTGGCTGTCAGGTGTCGACACTTGAATTCTGGGAGTCGACACTTGATCATTCAAGTATCGATACTTGATGCACAGGTGTCGACACTTGACACAAAAAATCCTCGAACCAACAAGTTCTGTATTTTCAAAATTCTCAGGCCTTGAGTCGACACTTGAAACCTAAGTGTCGACACTTGGTGTCGACACTTGAATTCTAGGTGTCGACACTTGGCATGCCAAGGATTTTTCTTCGTGCCAAATGCTGAAGTGTCGACACTTGTCTGTCCAGGTATCGACACTTGAGACTGAAAACATCCAGAATCAAGAGTAAAAGCCTCGAAATCAAAAATAAAGTTCATAAATGCATAAACACATAATAGTTAAGCAAATATTAGCCCTTTTTCAATGAAGAGAATGTCCGAATATGTGAGAATTGCTCCGTGCCATTGCGTGCCATACACCATAAGTTTTTGGAATTTTGAGGTGCTTTCTTCCTGAAAACTCACAACTTGAAACTCACATTAGAATACAATATGTGCTCAATGTTTTGTTATTCATCAAAATCACTGGGTGGAGCCAACACAGTCGCTCACCATAAGGGCATCCACCAAATGGTCGAAGGAAGAATCCACTGATGCTTACCTTGATACACCCCTTATAATAAACAAACCATCAAATTCTATTATCAATAACAGATCTTAGTCATTTAAGAAGTATGGCCCCTCTTTAGACCAAAAATCCTATAGCCATTAAGGTAAATGGTGGGAGATATAAAAAATTAAACCTTCCATTAATGCGAAGGGAGTATTCTAGATAATAAATGATGATTGCCTCTCAAAAGTCCTGATAGAGGTCAAAATTTAATCATTCTCTGCCTACTCTCTGACATATCAAGGTATCCCAAAACTATCCTTGTAGCTTGAGTATAAAACGGGGTTCTCAGCTAACCCTGCAAAGATACGCACCCTCTATAGGCATGCATGTGCTTCTATTCTATTTTAACTTAATTTTTTGCTTTGTGGTCTAAGATATTATCTTGAGTGCCAGAGGGCCTTAGCTAGAGCCACCTTTGGCCATAGCTTCTTTTGTAGGTATAGCCACCAGCACCCTTCTCCAACTTACTTTGATGTTGAGCGTATTTTAGCACCATCAGATAGAGGAAGGGCTATGCTGTTCATCCATTGTTTAAGACCTTGAGTGCAAATCCATGCCATCGAAAGGTATATCCATCCAGCACTCTGGCACCACCATGTCCCAACGGGATAGTCAACCCATTGGGAACCTAGTTCCAGGGATTCAAGCTAACACCGTCCCACAAGGAAGTTAATCTAACATTCTGGAATGGCTCACCCGGCATGTCCATGAGTTGGCTACCATTTTCCAAGCCATGCAATGTCCAGCGATGTCTACGACACTAACTGCTATGCTATAGCCAAAACTAGATCAAGCTATTCCACCACAGACTCCTACACCCCTGGAAGCAGCATGTTTAGAGCCACGATGATTCCTACTCCCACAAGGTATCGCCTAGGAGGAACTAGTTCCTCTCATGACACCAGAGAAACCTAGATAGGTAAGGAGGCACTCCCTTTCACGTTGATCGGACAAAGGTCCACTCCGACTCATTCACCTCCATGACCTTCTAAAGTGCACCAAGCTAGAGATGCTAAAATGAACTGCAAGTTCTAAGAGATGAACTGATGCATCGAAGCCTTGCGAGGCTTAGCACCACCCAAAGATGGTGACCTTAGTTTCACCATTGAACCACCTATCAAACTCCATATCATGTAGGAGCCACTATCAATACATTTCAAGATGCCATGGTTGAAGATATATGATGGATCCACCAATCTGATGGACCATCTACAAGGCTTCAAGATAATAATGCTCTTGCATGGAGCCACCGACGTGGTGCTATGTTGTTCCTTCCCCTTAACTCTTAAAAAATCAGTATGATATTGATATTTTAGCTTAAAATTAGGTTCCATCCACTTCTTCGACCAGTTAAGTCAATCTTTTGTTTTCCATTTTTCCAATAGCAAGAAGCCCCGATGAAGTTTAGACTCCCCAATTCATGTTAAGTAAAGGGAGGGAGAATCTCCTAGGTCTTACGTAAGCTAATTCAATTAAGCAACTTGGAGGTATATAATCTCGATCATTCAATAGCCATGATCACCTTGAAATGTGGTCTCCAGCAATATCCTTTTTTTCTCCCTAGAAAAAAAGCCATCGATGAACTTCTCCAAGATGTTCACTAAGACAGAAAAGTATGCATGCATGGAGGACACATATGGTGCTCACGTCCCTTTGACCGTTCCATCCCCCTTAGCTCTCACTCCACCTTCTACTTTGACATCTACTTTGACATCTAAGGAGCTGCCCTCAGTCCTAGGATTTCACCTGAGAAAGAAAGACTGGGGAAAAGGCTAAGAAGTTGATCACCCCATGCTAAAGGATGCCTCCTTAAATTTGATGTCTACGAAGCCCTGACCAGCCAAGCATTTTGCCACCATGAAAGTTTGGTTAGTATACCCCTCTCAATGTCCTTCATGCTCATGTTTTCATATAGATTTGGAGATAGCTGCTTGAAGCTAGAAAGATGCAAGTAAAGCCAGCAAAAAGGAATCATAACAAGTATTGTCTTTACGACTGAGACCACAACCATGATATAGAAGAATGCATGCAGCTTTAGGACAAGATCGAGAAGCTTATCCGTCATGGTAAGTTGAACAAATTCCTTTAGGATCGAGGAGAAGGATGCAATGCTCTAGTCCTAGCCCTACTAGAGCCTCCATCGAGAGTGGAGGAACCTGCTGATCGACCCACTAGAGATGATGTTTATACTATCATTAGGGGACTGGAGAAAGAAGCCGAAGCTAGTAACCAAGAGGAGAGTCTTGACAAGGCCATAACCTTCACTGGACTGATGCAAAAGGGGATCCAATATCCCCACCATGATCCTATCGTCATGATGCTTAAAATTGATGACTGTAATATTCACTGTGTACTTGCTGATAGTGGAAGTTCGATGGATGTTTTGTTTTATGATGTACTTTTAAAGATAAATATTTCTCTCATACAATTGAAAAAGGTAGATGTAACAAAATTTTTTGGAGAATCAATTCTCATTGAAAGTACTATCACTTTACAGATGATAATAAGGAGTGCTCCTCGATGATCCAAAGTACATCTCACATTTATAGTTGTGAAGACCCTCTCAACCTATAATGCCTATATGCTAATGAGATTCCCTACATTGAGATGAGTCAGAGAAGTGCATGGAAACTGAGCCTTAGTAAAATAATGATACCTAGTGGCCTGCCAAACCCAGCAAATCAAGCCTCTAGACATCTTCCTATTGAAGGACTAGATACTAAAGATGGACAACCAAAGAAAGAGAGAAGCTAATAAAGGATCTTATTGCTATACCCTTGTATGATGGGGAACCTTGGCATTTTGTCCAAATAAGCTCAAAATTAGATGAAGACATAAAGCAATGGCTGACGACCTTTTTTATAAAAAAATGCTGACATCTTTGCCTAGACTCCTTCAAACATGTTGGGAATTGATTCCAATGTAATGACACACCATTTGAAGGTGGACCAAAATCATCATCCTATAAAGTAGAAGAAAAGAAGCTTTACACTAGAATGCCAAAAGCCATAGTGGAAGAAGTACAAAAGCTAATCGATGCTGAGTTCATCAGAGAAGTTGGCTACCTTGAATAGTTAGCCGAAATAGTGTTGATGCAAAAGGCCAACGAAAAGTGATGGATGTGCATAGAATTCATGGATCTTAACAAGGCCTACCCAAAGGATAGCTATCCTCTTCCTCACATTGACTAGCTAGTTGATACAATGGTCGATCACGAGCTCCTAACCTTTATGGATGTATTTTTGAGACACAACCAAATCTGAATGCCCCCGAAGATGAGAAGAAAATCTCTTTCATTATTGACCAAGGTTTATTTTGTTACAGGATAATGCCATTTAATTTGGAAAATGTAGGAGCGACCTCCAGTGGCTAGTGAACAAAATTTTCAAGAATCAAATTGGCTACAATATGGAGGTCTATGTTGATGATATGCTAGTCAAGAGTCACGTCTCCCCGAGTCATGTAAAAGATCTTGTGGAAACCTTTGCCACACTGTGTTAGTATTGGATGAAGCTAGCCAAATGTTCATTTGGAGTGACCTCCAAGAAGTTCCTTGAGTTTATGGTGTCTAGCTTAGGGATTGAGGCCAACCTAGAGAAGATTTAGACCGTAAGATAAATGTCTATGCCAAAGATCATGAAGGACAATTAGAGGCTCATCGAACAAATTATTTCCCTTAGCCAATTTGTTTCTAAATCGACCGAGCAATGCTTACTTTTTCACCAAACTCTAAAAAAATTGAAGGACTTCCAATGGACCAAAGAATGTTAGAAAGCATTCAAAAAGCATAAAGCCTATCTCGATGCTCCTCCACTTCTTAGCAAGCCAAAAGAAGATGAGGAGCTATATCTATGCTTGGTGGTTTTCCCTTCTACCATTGATTCTATCTTTGTTCGAGAAGAAGAACAGACATAGAAGCTGGTGTATTATATCAGTCAGGTTCTACAAAATGTTGAAACCAGGTATACCCGGCTAGAAGAACTCATCTTTGCTCTCATAATATCAGTTAAATAGCTTTGGCTATATTTTCACGTTCTTATAGTTGTGGTCCTCATGGACCAACCCCTTCAGATGATATTGCACCAGCCTGACACCTTGAGTAAAATGGCTAAGTAGGCTCTCAAAATTTTTGAGTTCAATTTGGTGTTTCGCTTGAGGCCCTTTGTTAAGGCATAAGTGCTCATCAATTTTGTCACTGAGTGTACCATTCCCAAAGAAGAGCCCAAAGAAGAAGATCCAATGCTTAAAGACTCTAAAAACAAATGGATAGTACATGTGGATGGGGCCTCAAATGCTAATGACTCCGGAGTGAGGCTTATATTCATTAATCCAAAAAGATAAGACATCCAGTATGCCCTTTAGTTTGGATTCTCTTCTACTAACAATGAGGCTGAATATGAGGCCTTAATTGCTCACCTCGCCATCACCAAGGAATTAGGAGTGCGACATCTGAAAGTTTGCAGTGTCTCCTAGCTCATGGTGAGCCACGTTCTGAATGAATATAAGGCCCATAAAAAAAAACATGAAGCTGTATTTTCAAAAGGCTAAGGACTTGATATCGACTTTCTATAGTTTTGATATCTAGCAAATTTCTAGAGAGGAGAATGTTTGGGTCGATACCCTATTTAAGCTCGCTACATCTATGCCCAATGACTTGTGCACGCAAGTCTTTTTTGAAGTCTTGGAGGAGCCTAGCATCAACAAGCCCAATGTAGTGCTCCAAATAAATACCAAACCTTGCTGAATGGATCTACTCATTAAGTATCTCCATGATGGGAGCCTTCCTCCAGATAGAGAGGAAGCCCATAAGACATGCAGACAAGCCTTCAGGTTCATACTCCATAAAAAAAGCTCTACAAGAGGAGATTTTCTCAACCCTTGTTGAAATGCCTACTCCCCTCTTAAGTATGTTACACTCTTCAAGAAGTTTATGAAGGAATTTGCAACAACCACTCAGGGAGCAAGGCCTTATCTCTTAAAATCTTGACACAAGGATACTACTGGCAAGATGCAAGGGATACGGTCCAAAAATATGACCGGTGTCAGGCCACTCCAACATACAGTGAATGTTAGCTGCTCTACTCACTCCCTTAAGTGCATCATGATCTTTCACTCAATGGGGCATGGACATCTTGGGGGACCTTTCTCTTATCCACCGAAGGATGGAATTTTTTGATTGTGATGATCTATTATTTCACTAAGTGGATAAAAGTCAAACCACTTGCAAAAGTTACTGAAGCTAAAGTTAGGGACTAGCATTACTAACAATGGCCAGCATTTTAGTGGTCACAAACTTATCGAGTTCTGCCAAGATTTGGAAGTAACCCAATGTTTCACTTCTATTGGCTATCTCCAAGGTAACAAGGAGGCCAAAATTGCTAACCAGATTCTATTGCAAGGTTGAAGACGTGCCTGCATCAAGTGAAAGGATGGTAGGTGGATAAGTTATATCATTCCCTTTGGGATTACCAAATCATAGAGAGGACTCTAATAAGCGAAACCCCTTTTAATCTAGGCCTCGGGATCGAGGCCATCACCCCTTTGGAAATTGAACTTCCATCACCAAGGGTGGAGAATTTTGATGAGGATAGTAATCTTAAATGACTTTGAGCAAACCTGGACTTGCTAGAGGAAGTCCGGGAGTGCACTACCATAAGAATGGCAGCTTATCATTGGAGAGTCATCCACTACCACAGTGCTCACATTCGAGGTAAGTTTTTTAAAATCAGGGATCTAGTTTTGTAGAGAGCCAAAGTATCCCAGCTAACTTATCAAGGAAATCTTTCTCCAAACTGGAAGGGACCATACTAGGCAAAGGAAGTCATTTGGCCCATCACCTACCACCTGGCATAGCTGGATGGCACCCCCTATCTCAACCTTGCAATTCAAAAAATCTATGAATATATTATTAGTAGTGTACCTATCTCTTTTTGAAAGCTATATGAAAATTGCATGTTCTGGTTAACATGAAACCCAAAAGGCTAACATGATAGCCGAACCAATGATCCTAGGGGTAAGGAGGAAGCTCTTACTAGAGTTCAAAGAACCAAGATATGAGCTATTGTTGAAAATGTGGGCAACCATAAGCCCTGAGATATGACAAATAGCAAGCATACAATATCATGCACGAAAAATATAGCAAATAACCTTTCCTCCTCAAAAGTTCTTATACATATATATTACAATTTCAATCAAGTTACATGTTTTCTTAAGATATTTCATGAAATACAGGCGGGACACAAAAAACTATTAAGAAGGTTGTGGTAAAGAGGCATACCATGCAGGCGAGTGGGGTTGATAGGTAGCATGTTGGGCCCTCGCTGCATGGTGTTAAGGCAATGAAAAGGCCCCCTCCAGTCTGCTGAAAAGTAAAAAAGAGGGAGCTCATGTGATGCAGAATGAAAGATCTGATACCAAAAATGATGCAGAACAAAAAAGATGATGCGATGCGGAAGTAAATTAAAACTAATGTATTTTTTTTTTTAATATATTTTCAGAAGTCGGCTTTGACTCAAAGGAAAGATAAACTAATGTTGAAAGAAACTAAGAAATGACAGAGAGCACAATTAAAAGGAGTGGATTATCAGAGTAACTCAAAAGTAGGATCGCTGGGGATTGAGAAACCCCTAGATCTAGGGTTTGCTCTGAGTTTCAACGAAACAAACAAAGTGAGAATGGAAGGTTCTTGTTACCTAGTAGTGATATCTCTCGTTGCTTCAATTGGAGGACACTCTCGAGCAGATTGTAGGATCCTTGGAGATGGGGTATCTTCAAAATGGATCCTCGGATTGTAGTCCTATGGCAAGGTTGGCCTCCTTCTCGAACTCAGGATCTGGAAGAAGAAGAACAAAAGAAGAACCAGAAACTCAAAGAAAGACACTGACCTGAGGACTTAATGAAGATTGTTGGATGTAGAAGTTCCGGAGATCTTGATACTGATCTGACTCTCATTTGAACTGGCTCTGTAGTTGAAACAGTTGATCTGAACCTGGAAGCTGGTGACCGGCTTCGATGTGGAAGAGAGGGGCCGTGGGATGAAGATGGAAAATTAGGGTTTGGTGGTGGTGGAGTATAGATGGGTGGACTAAGCTAGGGTTTTGGGGTTGGAGATCTCACACCTCCTCAAGGTTCCTAGGGAACCCGGATTTACTCCCTCACGGAGCTCAACACCTGAATACAAGTGCGGAAGAGAGAAACACAAAGTTGCTCACACATAAATTGATTTCATTCATCTGATTCTTTTCAAACTTACATGGGGGTTTAATTTATAGGCCATTACAAGAGAGTAGGGTTTTACATCTTCCCATGTGGGACTAAAGGAGGGGATCTTCAAATTAGGATATCAATCCCTACTCATATGGCCGGCCAATTAATTCCAAAGTTGTTTGAAGCTTCAAAAAGGAAAGTGGGTGGCACCTCCTTGTCTTGACCTCCAAGAAAATATTTTTTTCCTTCTATGCTTGGCCTTATCTGGAAGTGTTTGGGTGCCTCTTAACCTTGCCCTCCAAGAGAAAATTTGTTGCCTTTTATATCTGGCTTTAGTTGGAATGATTAGGGCACCTCCTAACCTTGCTTTTCAAGAGAAATCTCCTTCCTTCCATGGCTCAACCCTTTTTGGATACCTCCTTTTCTTTCTCCCCAAGTTATGGCTCCTTCTAACTTTGTTTTGAGTATTTCTGGCAGGTAATGGGCGCCTCCTTGAATTCCTCTCCAAGAGAATTTCTTTCCTTTTATAGTTTGGTTCTTTTGGGAAGTCTTGGGCCGCCCCCTTGATTTGTGGACCCCTGGTGGATTTCTCCTCAATTGGTGCATGAAAGAGGGGAGCTGCTATCTGTGGTGTGGGGACCAAAGCCTGCTGGATGGAGATGTGGCGCCCCCTGGACACTGGCGTATGGCTGAGAGTGTGGCTAGGAGTGTGGCGCCCACTTGCTAGGCCTTGGGAGAAAATGTAACACCCCAGGTTGAAGCCCTAGTCCACTACTGAGTCAACATGACTCAACAAAATAAAATGCAGGTAATGTAGACTCAAGCTAAATTGAGTTGATCTAGTCAACTCTTATTACAAACCAAAAATCCTAATTCTTCGGGCAAGGTTAATCAGAGATCCAGATGGAGCTCTGAAGTCTTCTTCTGAGTTTGGTGCCCGCACCAATTCTCCTAGGGTGGGAGGAACTCGACCCTGTCGAGTATGGATCAAGTTGGCTCTGGTATCTCTCCAAGAGGTTTGGGTCCAGCTCTTGTAATTCTTCTCGGGAGATCCAAGAGTCATCAGAATCTGGCCTTCCTAGCCAGCGGACCAGGTATCTTTGGTATCCTCGATTACGAGTAGAGATAACCTGATCATTGAGGATCTTTTCAATCTGCTCTTTCCTCACAGGCCAGTTTGTTGGTGGACACACAGGGTTGGGTTCACTATCAAGAGCAGGATTAGGTTCAAAAGCCTCACTGGGAATCACAGCTGGCTCTCTATACTCTACTAGGTCTGTAATGTTGAAAGTGGAGCTAATGCCTAGTTCTGGAGGCAACTCGAGCACATAGGCATTGGATCCTACTCTCTTCACCACTCTAAATGGTCCAGCTCCTCTAGCATGTAACTTTCTAACGGTTCCAGGAGGAGACCGTTCAGGCCTTAACCCAATCATTACATAGTCTCCCTCAACAAAAGTTTTGACTCGCCTTTGAGAATCAGCCAACTTCTTTTAAGTTTCATTACTTAAATTTATTTTGGCATGAATTTCTTTATGCAAGTCCTTTACATGCTATGCAAGTGCATCAAGAGACTTGTGTGTGTGGATTAATAGTGAAATCAGATCAAGTGGTGTGTGAGGCTTGTATCCATGAACAATTTCAAAGGGGCTCTAGCCTATAGACCTATTGATCGAAACATTATATGCAAATTTAGCCCTAGGTAAATACAAATCCCAATTCCTGGTATTCTCACTCAATCAAAATCTGAGACAATGTCCTAAACTCGACTGACGATGCATTCCTAAAGAATGAACTTTATTCAAAGGAACCCTAGGTCTAAACCTAACAAACTACGGCTCTCTAGGTTTGACCTTGGGTCGGAGGATGGCATGCAGAGCATGAAAACTTATCATGGGTGCCTAGGAGGTGCCATAAGGTCTTCCAGAAGTAGGTGGCAAACCTAATAGGTTCTGACACGTGGTTCACTCTAAACACTTCGACAAAGTATACTTGGATGGTGTAAGAAGCATTGGAAGTCCTAGAGAAAGGGAGGAGATACGAGATGGGGTCTCGAATTACCTGTTGACTAAAGGTGGTGACCTGAAGGTTTGAATGGTGATCTATGAGTGTCAACTGGTCATCCTTACGAAAGGAAAAGTTTGCTACTCTCAGGAATGGATCAAGAGATGGTTCGGGAAGTAGCCTAGGACATGTGATTGCAACAGTTAAGGTTTGTTCTTTAAGCAAATAATGATCCACTTTCTCAAGAAATGGATTAGAGAATGATTCATGGAAGGGCCTATGGATGATGACCTCAAGACTTAAAATTTGACCTATGGGTGAGGAAAGGTATACTCTATAGAAGGGTAGGTCAATCATGCGAAGGAAGGGATCTGGGATCATAAGAAGGACTTCTACAGGACTGGGTGAATCAATCCGCTTAAGAAAAGGATGTCCAACTGAGATTATGGGAGAGACCTTAGTGGCTGGGCATGGGACAAGGTCCAATTGTAAGAGGCTTGATTCAGTCATCCTAAGGAGAGGATCTACCATAGGGTGAGCAAACTTAAACAGTTCAGTGCAAAGATCTTCAATTGGTACTTGGGGAATGACTGTCATTAGAGGATACGCACTGATATCTCGGGCTAACACGATGAGTTCTTCCTGGGGGTATTTGACTAAAGGAACCTTGTTCTCACAAATCTCTTGAATTTCTGAACTAGGTCCTACCACTTGGTTGCTCTCCAAGGTCTCCTCAGGTAAGGAACCAATAGTATCGATGTCACATTCTTCAAGTTCTTCCCCCTCATATTCATCAACTAGACTCAAGCCAGCATCATATACTTCCTCGATGCCATCTTCAATGGGTTTCGGGTCAGTGGTAATCGGGTCAACTGATTCTAGGCTTGTCATACCTAACTGTTCTTCCTCATTGGTAGGCTTGGGTTCTCCCTCATTAATGTCATCCTTAGGATTCTTACCACTTAGCTGTGCACAAGCCAGTCCTATGCATGGGCACTGACTAGATTTATGGCCTCTTTCTCCACAAAACAAACATTCTTGAGATATAGGAACCTGGGTCACACTGGGTTTCAAGCTAGTAGAGACCTTACTTGGGCATGGGTGTGGATCTAAATGGTTTGATCTAGAAGACTTGGGTTGTTGAGTGACTGGTCTAGAATATTGTAAGGACCTCTCATAGACACGATCCACACTATAGATATCATGGTTAGGCTTCCTAAGGTTATGCTCGGGATCACGGTATAAGGTCCTCCTAGGTTCCTGGCATGGATGAGGTTGGGGCCTATTAAATTTTGGATCAGGGGTCCAATTTTGATGTCTACGTTTCTCAAGTACTTGGACTCGATCCCTAAACTGGGAAAAACCCTCATTCATGTCCTGACTCAATTTGGTCATACTTTTGGTAAGATTTCTAACCATGGCCTCTAAATCTGGTTGGGTTTGACTAGGTTGGTAGGGTACTCCATTCCGGACAGACATGATCATGCAAGCAAGCACACAGAATGTGACTAGACTAAAGCGACTACTGGATCACTAGACCTAGAGTCCAAACTAGATGCTCAATCAGAGTGGCAAGCTAGCCTGTAGTAACTCAGGACTTAGCCAGGCAGGTGTAAGGGAAGTGTTAGGTCCCTAAATGCCAATCCTAGACACCAATCAGAGATTGGCCAGGTAGGCGGACCAACACACAAGCCCTTCGGGATGGAATCCCTGAACCACCGTTCTAGACACTGAGTACAAAGCACACACAGAGTAACCAGACAAACTGACTCAACACTAGCCTTGACCCGACTTGTTGATGTCCCTAGCCCACTAGGGCAAATTAGGTCTAATTAATTTTAAGATTAAAGGCTTAGGTTCGAATGAGTGGGTGGTGGTTTTGGACTAAGGAGAGGTTATCAACTCCTCCCCTTATCTTAGATGCTCAAATGCCCTTAAGATGAATTAAGTGATGAACACTCAAAAATAATTGAATTGCAGAAATACAAAAACAAGGGTGCAGTAATTTAATTCTCAGAAATCTCACGGAAACCAATAAATCACAGGAAAATTATGAAAAATAGCTTCAATTATACTGGTTTCAGAAAAATAAAAATCACCAAATTTGGAATTACCTGCAGTGAGAAATAATTCCTGCAACAGGGTAATTACGGGCTGAAAATAGAGTACTTCCCCGTTTACAATTCCTGCTACGAAGTTGTAACCCAACGGATCCCCTACACGCCCTAGGAACACCCCATGGAATGGGAAGAGGAGGTTTGCACCTCACTTCGTTCCTAGGACCGGACGTCCTGGGGAGTCTACTTCGAGCAGACAAAGTAAAAAAGAGAGACACTCAAAACATGCAAGCAAGTCAGAAACCCTAGACAGGGCTCTGATACCAAAAATGATGCAGAATGAAAGATCTGATACCAAAAATGATGCAGAACAAAAAAGATAATGCGATGCGGAAGTAAATTAAAATTAATGTATTTTTTTTTTAATATATTTTCAGAAGTCGGCTTTGACTCAAAGGAAAGATAAACTAATATTGAAAGAAACTATGAAATGACAGAGAGCACAATTAAAAGGAGTGGATTATCAGAGTAACTCAAAAGTAGGATTGCTGGGGATTGAGAAACCCCCAGATCTAGGGTTTGCTCTGAGTTTCAACGAAACAGACAAAGTGAGAATGGAAGGTTCTTGTTACCTAGCAGTGATATCTCTCGTTGCTTCAATTGGAGGACACTCTCGAGCAGATTGTAGGATCCTTGGAGATGGGGTATCTTCACAATGGATCCTCGGATTGTAGTCCTATGGCAAGGTTGGCCTCCTTCTCGAACTCGGGATCTGAAAGAAGAAGAACAAAAGAAGAACCAGAAACTCAAAGAAAGACACTGACCTGAGGACTTAATGAAGATTATTGGGTATAGAAGTTCCGGAGATCTTGATACTGATCTGACTCTCATTTGAACTGGCTCTGTAGTTGAAACAGTTGATCTAAACCTGGAAGCTGGTGACCGGCTTCGATGTGGAACAGAGGGGCCGTGGGATGAAGATGGAAAATTAGGGTTTGGTGGTGGTGGAGTATAGATGGGTGGACTAAGCTAGGGTTTTGGGGTTGGAGATCTCACACCTCCTCAAGGTTCCTAGGGAACCCGGATTTACTCCCTCACGGAGCTCAACACCTGAATACAAGTGCGGAAGAGAGAAACACAAAGTTGCTCACACATTAATTGATTTCATTCATCTGATTCTTTTCAAACTTACATGGGGGTTTAATTTATAGGCCATTACAAGAGAGTAGGGTTTTACATCTTCCCATGTGGGACTAAAGGAGGGGATCTTCAAATTAGGATATCAATCCCTACTCATATGGCCGGCCAATTAATTCCAAAGTTGTTTGAAGCTTCAAAAAGGAAAGTGGGTGGCGCCTCCTTATCTTGACCTCCAAGAAAATATTTTTTTCCTTCTATGCTTGGCCTTATCTGGAAGTGTTTGGGTGTCTCTTAACCTTGCCCTCCAAGAGAAAATTTGTTGCCTTTTATATCTGGCTTTAGTTGGAATGATTAGGGCGCCTCCTAACCTTGCTTTTCAAGAGAAATCTCCTTCCTTCCATGGCTCAACCCTTTTTGGATACCTCCTTTTCTTTCTCCCTAAGTTATGGCTCCTTCTAACTTTGTTTTGAGTATTTCTGGCAGGTAATGGGCGCCTCCTTGAATTCCTCTCCAAGAGAATTTCTTCCCTTTTATAGTTTGGTTCTTTTGGGAAGTCTTGGGCCGCCCCCTTGATTTGTGGACCCCTGGTGGATTTCTCCTCAATTGGTGCATGAAAGAGGGGAGCTGCTATCTGTGGTGTGGGGACCAAAGCCTGCTGGATGGAGATGTGGCGCCCCCTGGACTCAGGCATATGGCTGAGAGTGTGGCTAGGAGTGTGGCGCCCACTTGCTAGGCCTTGGGAGAAAATGTAACACCCCAGGTTGAAGCCCTAGTCCACTACTGAGTCAACATGACTCAACAAAATAAAATGCAGGTAATGTAGACTCAAGCTAAATTGAGTTGATCTAGTCAACTCTTATTACAAACCAAAAATCCTAATTCTTCGGGCAAGGTTAATCAGAGATCCAGATGGAGCTCTGAAGTCTTCTTCTGAGTCTGGTGCCCGCACCATCATGCAGACCAAAGACCCTCACCTGTTACAAGAAGGGAAGGGATAGGAACATCCTGGAGGCTCCCAATAGCTTGTTGCCCATGGCAAAAGCCCCAAGAGGATATCCACTACCTCTCCCTCCACCCTAGTCATCATTGGCACTAGATGATAAGGGGAAATTAAGAGAAGAGGTTCACCATGAGAATCCTCCCCTAGTTTAATACCCTTACTAGTGAGGGTAGTAGCGATGCTGCCAAACCGTTGGTTATTTTCAATACCTCCCATTCCAAGGTAAACTTCCCTTCACCATACTGTTAGTCTCATTTATGCATCTTTTCAAGAAAACACTCATATATTTGGAAAAGAAATTACACATTTCAATACTAGTACCCATGACCAAGACCGTCGTTGGAAGAAATTGGTTGAATTTCCTAATTATAGAGGAGCCGGCAAGTGTTGGCTAAATCAATGACCAACCAAAAGCCAACACACATCTTATATGATACTGAAGACTCCTGAAAAGAAAAATAGGCATGGTTGGTTTCCAAGGTTAAATCTCTTTTTTTTCACCCTAAAATCAGCATGAAAATCCTATGAGATTCTTGACCAAGTAGCACCATAGACGTGCCCATGGCTCGAGAAAAAAACCTAGGATCCTGGGATTTGGCTTACATATCAACCATGTTTTCCACCTCCAAGCACCCAAAAAAGTGTAAAGTGGAGATAGAGTATTTATTGCATAATATCCTGAAAGCCTTTGGTCGGGTCAGCATTGGAAAGTTTTTAGCTTGATGCTCAACTCCCGAAAGCCTTTGACTAGGATAAGAAGAATTAATGCCTTAAAGTATCTAGCCAAATCAGCATTGAAAAGCCTTTGGCCTGATGCTCAATTCCTGAAAGCCTTTGGTCGGACAAGAAGAATAACATTTGAAAACCTTTGGCTAGGCTAGCATTGGAATGCTTTTAGCATGAGACTCAACTTCCAAAAGTCTTTGGTTAGGATAAGAAGAATCAATGCTTAAAAACCTTTGACCAGACCAGCATTAGAAAGCCTTTAGCTTGATGCTTAACTTTCAAAAATCTTTGGCCAGGACAAAAAAAATCAACGCTCAAAATCTTTGGCCAAGCCAGTGTTGGAAAGCCTTTGACTTGATGCTCAACTCCCAAAAGCCTTTGGTTAGGACAAGAAGAATCAATGTCCAAAAGTCTTTGATTAGGCCAGTATTGGAAAGCCTTTGATCTAATGCTCAACTTTCAAAAGCCTTTGATTAGGATAAGAAGAATGAATGCCCAAAAGCCTTTAGCTGGGCCGGTGTTGGAAAGTTTTTAGCCCGACACTCAACTCCTAAAAGCCTTTGGCCATGACCAGAAGAATCAATACCTACAAGCTTTTAATCGAGCCATCATTGGAAAGCCTTTAGCCTGATACTCAACTCTCGAAAGCATTTTGCCAGGACAAGAAGAATCAACATTTGAAAGCCTTTAGCCAGGTTAGTATTGGAAAGTCTTTGGCCTAATGTTCAACTTCCAAAAATCTTTGGTCGGGACAAAAAAAATCAATGCCCGAAAGTCTTTGGTTGAGCTAGTGTTGGAAAGCCTTTGACCTGATGCTAAATGCTCGAAAGCCTTTGACTGGGATAAGAAGAATCAATATTCAAAAGTCTTTGACTAGGCCAGCATTAAAAAGTCTTTGGCTTGATGCTCAACTCCCGAAAGCCTTTAACCAGGACAAGAAGAATCAATCCTAAAAACCTTTGACTAGGCTAGCATTAAAAAGCCTTTAGCTTGATGCCCAACTTCTGAAAGCCTCTAACCAGGATAAGAAGAATCAATACCCAAAAATCTTTAATCGAGCTAGTGTTGCCTTTGATTGGGATAAGAAAAATGAATGCCTGAAAGCCTTTGACTAGGCTAGCATTGGAAAATCTTTAGCCTGACGCTCAACTCCCAAAAGCCTTTGGCCAGGATAAAAAGAATCAATGCTTTAAACCTTTGATCAGGCTAGCATTAGAAAGCCTTTGACCAGGATAGTATTGAAAGCCTTTGGTTCAATGCTCAACTTGTGAAAGTCTTTGACCATGACAAAAAGAATCAACACCTAAAAGTCTTTGACCAGGTTAGTGTTGGAAAGCCTTTGGCTCGATTCTTAACTTCTGAAAGCCTTTGACTAGGACAAAAAGAATTTATTAGAAAAAGTATCTTAAAGCCAATCATCTAGATTGTAGATGGTTAAGCTATCTTATAAATATATATAAATTATTAATAAAATAAATATTATTTTGGTAGCTCAACACTATTTATCATCTTCCTATGGACTCTAATATATTGAAGTCTTTAAAACTATATTGATTCGATAAAGGAGGATTTATCAAGTGATTCTTAAATTGGTTCATTCTTAAATCAATTTATGATCAAATGATACATTGTTACCTAGGATGACAATATTGATCGAGAATAGGCTATTGTATGCCATATAAATTAGGTGTCCTCTTAATTAAGGAGTGTGGAAATACTAGTAGATATGTAGGTGAGTATAAGAGTATATCTCACTAAATAGTGACCAACTCTGTGGAGTACTCTGCTATCAAGAGTATCTTGCAGAAAGGATATGGATATAAGTGTCCCTCCGACCTGAGATATTATGATGACTTGGCAAGCAACTCACTATAATTTGGTACTAGACTACCTAGATTTCTAATCTAGTGGTAGAAGGTTTCTAGGTACAGTCAAGTACTTGTTAAATTGGTGTTGAGTCAAGAAGGAATTGACCACTCTAAGTTACTGGAGTAAATGCTCAACTGTATTTCAATTTAGCAAAACCTAAACTTGGATAATCTTGGTGAAGTATCATAGAATGTAGCAGGTTGAGACATGCTTGGATGTACTGATACAAAGTTGGAAATTGACTGAAATTATCTTGAGTATTTGGTCAAAGGGATGAATTATACAGTAATCATAACCTGGATTCTTGAATATTGTTTTGCCATCATTTGACCTATTTGAACATCAGGTACCATTGCTAGATGGTCATATCGATTAGTTCTAGAAAATGATTCTTGAGCTATTGACTTAGGGTTTGAACCTACAAGGTCATACATAGTAGAAGTTTTTGATTAATCAAGATAGCTGATTGATGATTGAGAATCATTCAATGGCAAAATTATAAATGTGATTAATAATTTACCTTATATAAATATTATAAATAAATAAATAAACTAAGAGGGGGGTGAATTGGGTTTTTTTAAAAAATTAAACTATGTACTGAACTAATGTGTTTGTGTAACAATGTGAATGTGTAGAATATGATCTAAATGTAGTACTTTAAAGAATAAAGAGCAATGCTAGAGAAAGAAATGAGAAGGCAAACCACACATACAAATACAAGAAATTTATAGTGGCTCAGTGCACTCCAAGCACCTACATCTACTTACTAAGCTACCTCTTAGGCATTTCACTATAATCTACCAAAGATTATAGCTAACTTATTTTTAAGGGCTCACAAGTCAAACCCACAATTGGTTTTCACACTTAGGCTTACCAACAACCTTTCCCACAAGCCAACCCTTGGCTTGTATTCCAAGTCATGGCTTGGAAGGGCCTAACCCGTAGTTTCAATATCCTTGAAACTAGTTACAACAAATAAGACCCAAAGTATAGTTTTAAGTACAAGAAAAAGCTCTCAAAAGAGTAAAAATAATATTGATGAAGCTCTTCTTGAATGCTTGAGTTGTCTTCTTCTTCCTGGAAGCTTTCAATGAACACTTTTGAAAATTGATTTGAAGGCTCAATAGCTAGAATGAAGGCTTTTCACTTGGAATCTTTTTTTTAGCTCTCTCTTGTCTTTTCAATAGCTTTCTAGGATGATAGAAATTGTCTCTTGTGTATTCAATGAGTTTGGTGAGTAATAAATACATCAAAAACCTTCAAAAAAATTATTTATGGCTATTGGAGAGGAGAAACTAGCCATTATGGACCATTTGAATCAATTCTGAACTTCTAAAAATATAGCCGTTACTGTTGTCAAAACCTGTGAGTCGACCTGTAAGTTGACACTAGGGTCGACACTTGGATTGACACCGGGTGTAATTCTTGAAATTCATGGTTTTGTTTCATTTTTAGTCTCAGGCTATGAGTCAACCTGAGTCGAAACTTCAGGTTGTGAGTCGATACTTGGGTCGACACTTGAGTCAGCACTTGACAAAAAATTCAGGAATGAAACTATTCTATAACTTTCTTGTCTCAGGCTAGGAGTCGATTTGTGAGTTAACTTGTGAGTCGATACTTGGATTGACACTTGGTGTGCCGGCAAAATTTCTGCATACCAATCTTCAGAAGGTCGACACTAGGCTTCATGAGTCGATACTTGAGTTGACACTAAGGTCAACACTTGATCTGTTCCAATTCTAAAGTATGTGCCAAGCTCCAAAACTCTAAATTTATTTCAATATACTTCCAATTTCATCTTCATAATGACCAAATTAATCAATTTCTTAGCTTTCTAAAGTGAGAAGACTTTTTAAACTTTGAAATTCATCTTGCATTAATGTAAATGACTTTGATTCTTTTGTGTAAAGAATTAGATATACCTGTAACCTAGAATTCATAACTCCAATCGAAACATTAGTACAAAATATGTGCTCAACATTTTATTATTCATCAAAATCAAGAGACAAAGCTAATAAATAATTATTAATTAAATTAAAAAAAATAATTAGAATTAGATTGCTAATTGGCTTAATTTGATTAAGCAAAGAGGATTTGGTCAAGTCTAATTGAATTTGGTTTAATTATGTTTCACTCGATTAGATTATTCGATAACCTAATCACTAAGAAATCTTGATCTTGATTTAATTTAAATTTGGACTTGATTAATTTTTTAATTAATTAAATTTAATTATAGTCTAATTAGATTAAGTTCAAGCTATTTAAATTGCTCAAATCAAATTAAATTGGGATTAGATTTAAGTTTGACCAAGTCAAACTAAGAATGTATTTCTCTCTTGCACCACTTCATTCTCCATGCAAAAATGAATTTTTGCATGAAGAATGTTCATGCCAATTTATGATTAGTGCCCTTCTTCTTATCCATTATGATTGGAATTTTTCCAAAATAAATTTTAAAAGGAGTTTTAATGATGTTTTGAATCTAGTTTGACCAAGTCAAAACTTTTCTTGTGCCTCGTCCTTCCTCGTGCCATATCCGATTTTTTGCATGAAGAATTCCATACCAAAAAATTCTTATTGTCACCCTGCCTCAATCTCTTTTGGATTAGGATAGGTTTAGATAAAATTAGGAATTTTTTTGAATTGATTTGAATTTAAATCAAAGGAGTTTTATTAGAAATCAAACTCCTAGTTCAAGTAAAACTCTTGCCCTTATCTAGTCCTATCCAAATCCATTGTCCATGCCAATTTAATCCTATTTTTGCTAGGTTGTGCAACAAGAGAGAGGAGTTATCTACCATAAGAAATCAAGATAAAGATCATGAAAAAAAGGAGGGAGTTGGGTGTGAAAACATCTTGTGCATGGCTGTTCCTTCTTGGCTATGGAGAAGAGAAAGAAAGAAATAGAAGAAAAATAGGAAAAATTACTTTTGGATTTTCTTTTCTTCCATGACCTGATCCTCCTTATCCTTTATCTCCTCATTTTCTTGGAGGGCTCAAAAAAAAAATTGAAGAAGGATTTCAGATCAACCATCCACAACCTTTACACGGAGCTAGCACTCTTGGAAAAGTGATCTCTTGGGGCTTCGTGTGGACTTTTCGTAGAAGCCGAACATCCTATGTGGCTACAAGATGATGTCTAGATCATTTACCATGTTCCGTTAGTAGTGGTATTTATTGATCCATGACGAGATATGGGATCCGATCCTATATATGTTTGTAGATTAGATCTATAGCATACATCGATTATATAGATGCATACTGATTTTATTTTTAGCATTTATGCTCTATTCATATTTTATCTTGATCCTGGAAGATAAGTTTTTAGAATTATTCTAATGCATGATTTAGTGATTAGAATTGTTTTAATCTAATATGCTTGCACTGTTTTTTTTTAAAATTCATGCATGAAATCTTGTCCTAGTTTTCTGATAGAATCAACACCCAAAAGCCTTTGATCGAGTCAGTGTTGGAAAGCCTTTGGCTTGATACTCAACTCTCAAAAACCTTTGGCTAGGATTAGAAGAATCAATGCCTAAATGTATTGGGCTGGGCTAGCATTGGAAAGCCTTTGGCCTAATGCTTAACCCCTGAAAGCCTTTGGTAAGAACAAAAAAATAATATCCAAAAGCCTTTAGCCAGGCTAGCATTGGAAGGCCTTCGGCCCGATGCCTGACTCCCAAGTTTCTCTAGCTGAGCTAGCATTAACAAGCACCTGGATGCCAATGCCCAAATCTTCTACTTGGCCTTACAAAGCTTGCAATCAGATGCCCAATGCTCAAACACCACCTTCGCCCGGGAACCATATCAATAATGGTGAATCGATGATCGGATGAGTGCAAATACCAGACATGCTCAACTTTCCAGTCAAATCATTTTAAGTCCTACAGCAAGAAGACCCCAATCCAGTGAATATCCGATGTTGGGACTCATTCCAACGAGGGTCACTGATGTTACGATGCATGCTACTGCCTAAGAGTAGATGGGGCATCATGTTTTACCACAAAAACTGTGCCAAGCTCTTAACAAGATAAAAATAATTTCAGGCCCTTATCAATGATCAATGAGTTTTTAATTATTTATTGAATATGGCATCCGAAGGCATTCATAACCACATACACCAAATCACAACACTTAATCGAAAAACTAAAACTATTTCATTTGATAGTATTAAAAAAGAACATGAAGGTTCTACAAAATGGCCATCTTTACAAGACTGACCAATGATAATTACATTGAAATAGAAAAGAAAAATAGAAATGGTTCAGGTGGGTGGTGCATTGGTGACTCTTTCAGTCCTAGCAACTTCTGCTTCGGGAACCGGTGCACCCTCGGTGGGAGCATCATCATCTGACTCATCCTTATCCAGGAAATCTAGTTGAGGTTCGTGTAGCATTTGAGGATCCTCCTTCGGGTATCATCCATGCCCTCAATGAAGGTTGGTTAGACAAAAAGTAGCTTCTCCTAGCAACACTCTTCGGAAGCCTTGTAAGCTTCCACTGCCTTGTGTACCGCCTCCTTTTGTGCTTCGAGATTTATTATTTCCCATTACACAACCTTCAAAGCCCCCTTCTTCAGGGAGATTTCTTTTTTAAGCTGATTATTTTCGGCCTCAACATGCTTGAGGCTAGATTCCATAGTTTTTTGACTGGCCTTCATCTCCTTTATGCATGCCACCAAATCCTTCTTCTTTTCTTTAGTCATCTAGTGACCTCTCAAAACATAGTAATCTTTGATGAAATAGCGTACATGTAAAATAGCAAATCTAATGGCAAGTCACCAAATGATGAAAGCTGAATTCAAAATTAAAAAAAAAAAGAAACTAACCCTCATGGCAGTCCTGACCATGTCCTTTTGATGCTGGTGGTTCCCCTCTCCCATGACCCAACCTCATGGCAGTCCTGACCGTGTCCTTTTGATGCTGGTGGTTCCCCTCTCCCATGACCCAATCTGCATCAATAGGATGAATGAAGTCTTCAAAGATACCCTTAGCAACCTCCCAGTTATCGAGGCATAGACTAAGACCCCGGGGTCAGGTTGCCCAAGGTCCCATCAAAAGTGACCGAGTGAGGGGTGGAGGAAGAAGTCCCGGCCTTGGACAATCAAAAATGTTTTGAAGCAACAGAAGGAGTGACCTACGGAGTGTTAGATAGGATGACTTCAAGCTTTGGGATGGTCGCAGCCTAAACCCTCGATGGCTCTCCAATGGTGAGAGCCGCATTAGCTTTCCTCTTTTTTAAGGTAGCCTTCCTTAGCATGCTGGCATCCAAAGGATCTATGTTTGAAGACAAAAAAAAATATTTAGAGAAAATAATGATTGAAGAATCAGAAGGAATAGGTCAGGATTCTTCTTACCTCTTAGCTAAACTTGACTAAACCCCATCCTAAAAAGAGTTGTCTCGGATAGTAAGACTTTCAAGTTAGAAACTTGAAAATGCGGAAGAACACTGACCCATCCCTCCTCTTTGGACAAAAGGGTAGGATAAGTCAATTATCAAGATTGAATGCCCCACTGAGTGAAACCCAAGTCACTGAAATCCGAATGCCCTATGAAAAAAAATCACCTCTTCCAATGATGAATAGAAGAGGGGGTACCCTAAATCAAGGGAACTCTTTATGAAGTAGGCAAGCCACCATCCTCCATGGCACTGGTGGTATTTGCAAAAAGAAAAGAAAGCCTTAAAAAGTAAGATTGAAAGGGTGAATCTCAATAAGACACAAACTATTGAGAAACCACAGAGAAACTGCCATGTGTTCGGCATGACCGTGCAATGAGGGAGACCTCTAGCTCTAAAGAATTTGATGAAGAAATGAGCTAAAGGTAACCTCAACTTGGCCAAAAAATACTCTCTATATAGGGTCAAGCAACTCGGAGGAGGGTTGCATGCTTGGTCAGTATCAAGTAGAGCTTCCAATTCAAAAATGTTACCTCCTAGATCGTCGTGGCTCATAGCTCCGGCGTGTTGGGTCCTTCTTGCTGGGCGCTTGGCTTCTGGCCTCGTGAATCGGTTCCCTTCGTCGGGCAGACCTGTAAAACAGGGGAGACCTGGGCCGGTGATTCCGGCAAAGATACTTCGATGATCAAGTCAGTGGGACGATCGAGGGGAATAGAAGACCTCTGAGGTAGAGAGCTTGGAAAACTCTCTGCTTCTAGAGGGTGGTAAAAATGGAAGATAAATGGAAGATAATGTAGGACCAAAGAGAGTCTTTCAACTCTTACCCCCCCTTACCTTTTCATGCCCATCTTATGTAGAGAGTGGCTTCTGTCATTTTTGGAGGCATGCTGGTCTTGGTATAGACCTATGAGGCTTCTGCTGGCTTGAGAGGTATAGATGGGTTGGTGAACCTCCTCCTTTTGGGTGGTTTAGGAAGTTGGTGAAGGAGCACAATGCCTTGGATGGGGCACTCCTTCCCGATTGGTGTAAACTGTGTCCTAGGAGCTTTAATATAGCCTTCCTTGTAGGAGGCGCACTAGGGACAATGATTTTACGTGTCGGACTGCCATTGAACCTACACTTTGAGAAACATACCTGAGATGGTGTTAGATGGATCGTGGCATGCGAATCGAGACGATGCAAGTGAAGGGCCTCCCTGCACATGGTCCAAGGTGCATGGCACAAGGGTTCACATACACAGACCGAGGTGCAAGGTAGCAGTCTCCTTAGGTGCATGGACCGAGGCATGTTTACTACTCCACGCGGGCGGATCTGGGCATACATAATCCCATCGGAGAAGGGCACTGGGCATTCACGGAGCCGGAGCTGGGGTTGAATCCGACCTCCACATGAGCGGAGCCGACCAGAGCGGGCAGACCTGGACGGCGGAGCGGGTGGACCTGGGTGACGGAGCGAGTGGAGCCGAGGTGCAGCCTTTCGGGCTGACTTGGGCAGCGGAGTGCACGGGGTCGTGCCCTAGCATGGGCGAGAGGGCGAGGTGCCGGTCTTGGCACTGACTGGAGTAGAGCCGTGCCATGACGAGGAGTAGACCAGACGAAGGTGTGCCGGACCTGATGAAGAAGCGGGCGGAGTCGAGGTGGACTGGTGCGAGCGTGTTGCTGGGATGAGCCTGGCACGGGCTTGCCATAGGCGAGGTGCCATACTAGAGCCGGAGAGCTCCGCTTTGGAGCTGCGAGCGGGACTCTGTGCAGGCAAAGCCGGAGGTAGCCATGCCGAACTGGGAGCCACCAGAGCGGAAGGAGGCCTCCCACGGGCGGACTCAAGACCGAACGGAGGTGTGGTAGTGCCGGGCTGGCGCAAGGCTGGAGTCGCTCGAGATGTCATGCTAAACTGGTGTAGAGGTGGAGAAACAGTCCGTGCACCAGGCTCACCGGACCTGGGGTGCTGGCACAGGCAGAGCTGACCGGTCGAAGGACTACTAGTGGAGAAAGCATCTACTGGACTTGGCATGGTCTTGCCGTATTGGGCGCGAGGGCCAAAGTTGGGAGGACTCCAAAGCATGTTGGACTAGGCCGATGCATGCCGAACTGGCACGGGGCCGGAGTCACGTGGGAGCCGACATAGGCCATGCTAGACTAAGCACACGGGCGAGCTGGATGGAGCCGGACCGAAGCTTGGTGTGCCACGGGTGGAGGCAGAGCCGAAGTCAACCAGGCATCCAGATTGGGCATGGAGGTGCGGTGCCCTGGCATGGGCGAGGCCGAGGTGCGGACCCTTACGGGCAACCAAGTAACATAGCGGGCTGAGTCGGGGTGGCCGCACATGCCGGACTGGGCCGCAGGCATGCCGGATCGATGCAAGCCAGAGCTGAGGCGGGCAGAAGGCACAGACATGCCATAGGCATGAGCTTGGTGTGCCGCGGGCAGGAGCCCAGCATGGCACGGGCGGGAGTCCAGCATGCCACGGGTGGTAGCCCAGCATTGGAGCTGGACCCCACGTGAGCGGAGGGCACCGTGCGGGACGGGAGCATGCAGGCAGAAGCTCTCCACGCTGGCATGCTGAGCTGGACCGGCTTGGGCCGAGGTACCGAGATGAACTGGACTGCCATGAGGCTGGACTTCGTGCTGGCTGAAATGAGGCCGAGGTATTGAGGTGCATGGCCGAGCTGGGGTCAAGGTGGAGAAGTACATGGCCAAGATGGAGAAGAACGTTGCCGAGGTGGGGGCTGAGGTGGAGAAGTATATGGCCGAGATGGAGAAGGACGTTGCCGAGGTGGGGGCTGAGGTGGAGAAGTACATGGCTAAGGTGGGGGCCGAGGTGCCGACCTGGCCGATCTCCTCATAGAACAAGCAGGCCCACCATCTTCTTTGGATGGGAGACAGTGAAGCATGTGGCCATGTCAGCCACCAAAGAGGATACCGTGTCAGGGTTGAATGGATTTTTTTATTACTGTAACATATGCCCCCACTCCCTGAGTCCAAAATGTCAACGTTTTGGATAAAGGGAGTACCATTATCCATTCGGCTCTGTGCCTCAACGGGCTCTGTAGTGGCTACAAGAAGTCAGTCACTAGATGGAACTAAACTTACTCGAGATTAGCCATCGATTTTTAGATGAAGGCATCGGGTCTGGCCATCCTCTTCATGAACAGGGAGTGGCCTGCAAAACAAAGTAGTGGGCGGTGTTTCTGAAACTTACTTGCCTGTAGGTGCTTCGACCTTAGGTTAGTTGCATTATGATGGTGCCAGTACTTCAGTCTGACTCCTCTTTGACCAGAAAGAAGGTGGTGCCATGGAGGAAGAGGTTGGTGAGGTGCACAACTTGGGTGCACACATACATGATCGGGTATGTAGTCACCCTGGCCGAGCTCAGAGTATCCATCGGAACCTTTGATGAAGGCATTGAAGTTGCTGGAAGATGGGAGCCATCCTAGCTGAAGAAGCCCAAGGAGTAGGAGAGAGAGAAATCGACTCCGGCCAGATGCTCGACCTCGGGGGAGCCATCCTGGCAGAGGAACCTAAGGGAGCAGGAGTCCGACTCAAGCAGATGCTCGACCTCGGGGGAGCAATGCTCGACCTTGGGGGAGCCATCCTGGCAGAGGAACTTGAGGGATTATGTCCGGATCAGAGTCCGGGATTTCATGGGGGAACTAGGTTCCGTGCCACCTTTCAGACTGAAGTCTAGGACTTTGTTGGGGAATTGGGTTCCGTGTCACCTTTTGAACTGAAGTCTGGAACTCCGTGGGGGAACTGGGTTCCGCACCACCTTCCGGACTGAAGTCCAGGACTTCATGGGGGAACTGGGTTCCGCGCCACCTTTTGGACTGAAGTCCGGGACTCCGTGGGGGAACCGGGTTCTGCACCCCTTCTGGACTGAAGTCTGGGATTTCATGCTGGAACTAGGTTCCGGGATTTCATGCTGGAACTAGGTTCCGGGCTTCCATCCGGACTAAACTTCAGGATGTTGTCGAGAATTCTTGTGGGTAGTAACAGGCTCTGGCGAACCATAGTGCTTGCCCTTGATGGTAATACAGGAGCCTTTCCTGTAGAACTGAAGTATAGTTATTCATGTTGTCAATATAGCGGAGAAAGGAGTTACCTGTTGACCTCCAGTCATGAAAAATATATTTTTTCCTTGAGAAGGCTAGAATTAAATTTGCCGACCACCATCTCAGGAGAGAATGGGACTCCCTTACATGGCAGAAGATGGGTCTGTTGCTTGGGAGCATGAGGCTCCATTACACGGGAGCATGGAACTCCGTTACATGAAACCCTATTGCCTGGGAGCTTGAGGCTCTATTGCATGGGAGAGAGCTCCGTTGCATGAGAGGAATGAGATCCTGTTGCATGGGAGAGAGTTCCGTTGCATAGGAAGAGTGAGATCTTGTTGCATGGGAGAGAGCTCTGTTTAATGGGAGAAAGCTCCGTTGCATGGGAGAGCTCCTTTGCATGGGAGAGAGCTCCATTGCATGAGAGCATAAGGCCCCGTTGCATAGGAGCTTGAGGTTCCGTTGCATGGGAGAGAGCTCCGTTGCATGGGAGAGCTCCGTTGCATGGGAGAGAGCTCCGTTGCATGGGAGAGAGCTCCATTGCATGGGAGAGTTCTGTTGCATGGGAGCATAAGGCCCTGTTGCATGAGAAAGCAGGGCTCTGTCGCATAGGAAAACAGGGCTCTATTGATGATGACATAGGAGCTCTTCTTGTAGAACTGAAACATAGTTTCTTACGTTGCAAAGATAGCAGAGGGAGGAGTTACCTTAAGAAAGAATATAACTCCTTTGCATGAGAGAATAAATCTTCGTATGGGGGAAGAGGACTCCGTTGCATGGAATTAGGGGTCCGTTGCATGAGAGTATGAGACTCCTGTTGCATGGAAGCTTGAAGCTCTGTTGCATGGGAGAGAGCTCCGTTGCACGGGAGAGCTCCATTGCATGGGAGAGAGCTCCGTTGCATGGGAGCATAAGGCCCTGTTGCATGAGAAAGCAGGGCTCTGTTGCATGGGAGAGAGCTCCATTGCACAGGAAAGAGCTCCGTTGCATGAGAGGAATGAGATCCTGTTGCATGGGAGAGAGCTTCATTGCATAGGAGAGAGCTCCATTTCATGGAAGGAGTGAGATCCTGTTGCATGGGAGAGAGCTCCGTTTCATGGGAGAAAGCTCCGTTGTATGGAAGAGAGCTCCGTTGCATGGGAGCATAAGGCCCCATTGCATAGGAGCTTAAAGCTCCGTTGCATGGGAGAGAGCTCTGTTGCATGGGAGAGAGCTTCGTTGTATGGGAGCTTAAGGCCCTGTTGCATGAGAGAGCAGGGCTCCGTCACATAGGAGAACAAAGCTCCGTTGATGATGACATAGGAGCTCTTCCTGCAGAAATGAAATATAGTTTCTTACATTGCAAAGATAGCGGAGGGAGGAGTTACCTTAAGAAAGAATAGAACTCCTCTGCATGGGAGAATAAATCTCCATATGGAGGATGAGGACTTTGTTGCACGGAAGTAGGGGTCCGTTGCATAGGAGTATGAGACCCTGTTGCATGGGAGCTTGAGGCTCCATTGCATGGGAGAGAGCTCTGTTGCACGGGAGAGAGCTCCGTTGTATGGGAGAGTGCTCCCGTTGCATGGGAGAGAGCTCCGTTGCATGGAAGGAATGAGATCCTGTTGCATGGGAGAGAGCTCCGTTGCATAGGAGAACAGGGCTCCGTTGATGATGATATAGGAGCTCTTCCTGCAGAACTAAAACATAGTTTCTTATGTTCAAAGATAGCGGAGGGAGGAGTTACCTTAAGAAAGAATAGAACTCTTCTACATGGGAGAATAAATCTTCGTATGGGGGAAGAGGACTCCGTTGCACGGAAGTAGGGGTCCGTTGCATAGGAGTATGAGACTCCTGTTGCATGGGAGCTTGAGGCTCTATTGCACGGGAGGGAGCTCCGTTGTATGGGAGCATAAGGCCCTGTTGCATAGGAGCTTGAGGTTCCGTTGCATGGGAGAGAGCTCCGTTGCATGGGAGCATAAGGCCCTTTTTCCTTCACCTTTTTCTTTTTCTTTTGTGGGAGCCTATGACCACTCCCTGGAGTCTCGAGAGAGGGGAGCTTCCATGCCCCCAGTATACCCCCGGGGGTAGAGGAAGAAGGTGGGTACTGTTGTCCACCTGTTAAGGAGCTCTGATATGCCCCCCTACCTGGTGCGCCAATCTGTTGCTGGCTAGATCATCGTGGCTCGTGGCTCCGGCACGTCGGATCCCTCCCGCTGGGTGCTCGGCTTCCGACCTCGTGAATCAGCTCCCTCCGTCAGGCAGACCTGCAAAACATGGGAGACTTGGGCTGGAAATTTTGGCGAAGACACTTCGATGATCAAGTCAATGGAACGATCGAGGGGAATAGAAGACCTCTGAGGTAGAGAGCTTGGGGAACTCTCTGCTTTCAGAGGGTGCTAAAAATGGAACATAAATGGAAGATAATGCAGGACTGAAGAGATTCTTTCAACTCTTACCTCCCCTTACCTTTTCATGCCCATCTTATGTAAAGAGTGGCTTCTATCATTTTTGGAGGCATGCTGGTCTTGGTATTGACCTGTGAGGCTTCTGCTGGCCTGAGAAGTTTAGATGGGTTGGTGAACCTCCTCCTTTTGGGTGGTTCAGGAAGTTGGTGAAGGAGCATAGTGCCTTGGATGGGGCACTCCTTCCCGATTGGTGTAAATTGTGTCCTAGGGGCTTTAATATAGCCTTCCTTGTAGAAGGCACACTAGGGACGGTGATTTTATGTGTCGGACTGCCATCATACCTACATTTTGAGAAACATACCTGAGACGGTGTTAGATGGATCGTGGCATGCAGATCGAGATGATGCAGGTGAAGGCCCTCCCTGTACACAGTCCAAGATGCACGGCACAAGGGTTCACACACGTGGACCGAGGTGATGGCAGCAGTCTCCTTAGGTGCATAGACCGAGGGGCATTTTCCACTCTACGTGGGAGGATCTCGGCACGTGGAACCCCATCGGAGAAGGGCACTGGGCGTTCACGGAGCCGGAGCTGGGGTTGGATCCGGCCTCCACGCGAGTGGAGCCGACCGGAGCTGGCAGACCTGGGTGGCGGAGCGGGCGGATCCGAGGTGCAACCCTGCGGGCTGACCTGGGTGCCGGAGTGTGCGGGGTCGTGCCCTGGTTCAGGCCAGAGGGCGAGGCACCGGTCTTGGAGCTGACTGGAGCAGAGTCGTGCCACGTCGGAGGAGCAAACCGGAAGGAGGTGCGCCGGACCTGACGAAGAAGTGGGCAGAGTTGAGGTGGACTGGCGTGGGGTTGTGCCCTGGTGCGGGCATGCCGCTGGGATGACCCTGGCATAGGCTTGCCATGGGTGATGTGCCGGACTGGAGCCGGAGAGCTCTGCTTCGGAGCTACTAGCGGGACTCCGTGCGGGCAGAGCCGGAGGTGCCTGTGCCGAACTGGGAGCTGCCAGAGCGGGAGAAGGCCTCCCGTAGGCAGACTCGGGACCGGACGGAAGTGCATAGTGCCGGGCTGGCGCAGGGCTGGAGTCGCTCGGGAGGTCATGCTGAACCGGCATAGAGGTGGAGAAACGTTTCGTGCACCGGGCTCACCGGACTTCGGGTGCTGGCATAGGCGGAGCCAACTGGGTGGAGGAGTACCGGTGGAGCAGGAGTCCATTGGACTTGGCACTGTCTTGCCGTACTGGGCACGAGGGCCGGAGCTGGTAGGACTCCAGAGCGTGCAGGACTGGGCCGATGCATGCTGAACTGGCATGGGTCGGAGTCGCGCGGGAGCTGGCATAGGCCATGCCGGACTAAGCATGCATGCAAGCCAGACGGAGCCAGACCGAAGCTGGGTGCGCCGCGGGTGGAGGCGGAGCCGGAGTCAACCGAGCATCCAGATTGGGCACGGAGGTGCGGTGCCTTGGTGCGGGCGAGGTGCCTCGGCACGGGGGTGAGGCTGAGGTGCTGACCCCTGCGGGCAACCGGGCATTGGAGCGGGCTGAGCCGGGGTGGCCGCACGTGCCGGACTGGGCGCGCGGGCGCATCGGATCGGCATGGGCCGAAGTTTAGGCGAGTGAAAGTCACGAACGTGCCGCAGGCATGAGCCTGGCGTTCCGCGAGTGGAAGCCAAGCGTGCCACAGGTAGGAGCCCAGCATGTCATGGGCGGGAACCTGGCTTTGGAGCTGGACCCCACGCGAGCGAAGGGCACGACACGGGATGGGAGCATGCGGGCGGAAGGACTCCGCGCGGGCGTGCCGAGCTGGACCGGCATGGGTCGAGGTGCCGAGATGAACTGGACTGCCACGAGGCTGGACTTCACGCTTGGCGAAGTGAGGCTGAGGTACTGAGGTGCATGGCCGAGCTCGGGCCGAGGTGGAGAAGTACATGGCCGAGCTAGAGAAGGATGTTGCCGAGGTGGGGGTCGAGGTGGAGAAGTACATGGCCAAGATGGGGGCCGAGCTGCCGACCTGGCCGATCTCCTCATAGAACAAGCGGGCCCATCGTCTTCTTTGGATGGGAGACCATGAAGCATGTGGCCATGTCAGCCACCAAGGAGGATACCATGTCAGGGCCGAATGGATTTTTTTACTACTGTAACAGAAACCCAAAGGAATTTGATACTAGCTTTGTTGCTTTCATAGATGAGATTCTTGAATCTCAGATTGGAAGAATTTGAGAAGAAAATCTCCTTCAGGACCCTCTAAAAAATCCTCTTTAGGGTCCTCCAAAAGTCCTCTAGGGCCCACTAGGGATCGTCCTTTGGGATCCACTAGTTCTTGCAGCAAGGCTACAACCAATGCCACCTCACCACCCAAGACAATTTCTGCACCCTCGGCGGAAACCTCTAATTTGGTAGGTTCATGGTCCAAAGACCATTTTCAGACCATGAACCCTCTAACTCAGGGGACCACTTAGAGTCCTACATCTAAAGATCAAACAAAAATACCTAAAATCATGAGAAATTAGTCTAAAAAACAAACATGAAGAACTCTTAAGAGCCCAAAATCAAGAATAAATAACAAGGACCGTTGGAACTGAGACAAAAACTATCCTAAAAGAAGTGGGGAAGCCCCCTAATGAACCTAAGTGGGATCCTGAAGAGCCTAGGTTGGGAAGAAATGGAGGAAATAATGGTGAACACCAATGGAACTCACTGGAAATGGCTGACGAGTGGAGAGAGGGAGACTAGAAGAAAAAGAAAATGAGAGGAAGAAGAAAGAGTTTTGAAAGTAGGAGGTAAATCGAGCGCCAAGGTTTTCCCTACTTATAAAAACCCTTTCAACATTTTAAATTTGGTTAAAATAAAACCAATCTCTTGGATGGACAACAAATAGAACTTGGGGATAAGATAGACTGTATCCCCATGGATCATTGGCACTGAAGTGCCTTGAATGCATTTTTCTACCTCATTGCCTTTCGTGCAAGAAATCTATAATCCTTCTCAAGCACCGCATCATCTCAAGCCATCATGATATCATAAATGCTCTTTGTTTTCTATATAATTCATGACAGGATGTCTTTTCGAATGCCATACCCTATAAAAAAAAAAATAGAAAATTAATGCAACCTGACCAGTGGAATGTCCCTAGTCATTCCATTGTCCCTCCAAAAACAAAACTCTTGAAAGAAAACCGATAGAATCTGAATTGCTCGAAAAGCAACAAAGTACTTCCAAAAAATATTGAGTCATAATACTTAAAAAAGTTTGCATTTTATTCACTTCAAAGGTACTTACAGGCTAGAAATAAAATATTAAAACGTTATAGTAGATGAGAATCTCAATTCCCTTATGCTTGCTCCTAGTTTACCTGGCTTGCATGCAGAGACCGTATAGCCTGCATTGTGACAAGGACCTAAAGTAGGCATGATCTCGCCTTTGGAAGAATATTGGTCACTAGGAGCCTGCAATCCTCAAATCCGACCACATATGATCTACTTTCGGCATGGTAAAGCTAGGTCGTAGTGGCTCCCATGGATGCTCGGTCAAAGTTGTTATGTCATTCAGTCTCTGTATTTCATCACCATAGTTATTGATTTTATCTTTAAGCTATCAATAATGATTCTAGCTATTGTTAATTGATTCCATAAAGACAGTTTTCTTTCATCTCCATGGTTCAGTGACTCTAAACCTAATGGAAGATGGTTGCACTCTTCTCTCTCTTCCTCCATTGCTTATTGAAGGAACCAAGCTTCGACCATTGCTTCATCTCTAGCTCGTTCAGCTTGCTAAACCCGTGTATGATATATCGAAGGTCCTTCACTTAACACTCGATTGCGAGCTAAGCTAAGCTCTTTCTATAACCACTCATTCTGATTCCTAGCCATGTTGATCTCCTCCCAAAATCATTGAATTCGACTATTTGCTTCGACCTTTAGGTCCTTGATTTTGACTTGAAAATTCTTCTTCAACTCAGTGATCTCTGCTTTAGCATTCAAAACCGCTTAAATCTCTCCTTAGCAATACAGCATCCACTTTTCAGTGCATAGAGGCTAGATAACTACTCGCCTTGCCTAGTTTTGTTGCCGAATAATTGATATTCTTTGATAGTGCATCATTCGCATGCTCTTTTGCTCCTAAAACTCTTCCTCTACTTTAGAAGCCCGAATCTCAACTTTGCTAAGTTCTTTTTCAGCATTGACCACTTTTTCTTCCATTATACCAACCTTTGCCTCAGCAGATTTGGTCGATTCCATAAAAAAGTGAAGGTAACGAGCCAATTATGCCAAATTTGAACAATACCATATTAAAAAGAGGGAAAGTGATATAAGGTAAAACAGTAATGGCATAAAAACCAAATAACAAACCTCCTCCATACTTGAATAATAGGGTCAAAGGCCATGCGTCGGTGCTTTTTGAACTCTATCTTGCAGGCCTAATGGTCACCTACCACTCGAAGAAAAGTTCAAACCCATTCTTTGGTAGATACTAGACTCTTAAAAACATCCAGAATATTGCATTTCCCTCTTGATCCTTCGCCCTTAGGAGCATTGATAAGGGAACGGGGTCCTTATTACCAGATGCATTAGTTTTTTGGTACTTCAAGATTGCCCTCTTTAAATCATGAACATCATGTAGATCCATGGAATACACAAGGGAAAACCTACTGAAAATTGCCATTCTTGCCAAAAATCATCCTTCTTGCCAGAAATCACCGCCTAGTAAACAAAGAATCTCCATGGTAGAAAAGGCTAGCGACGGCAAACTACTTCTAAAATCCCTGTATAAGGGGAATCTATTAATTCTTCACATTATTCAAAAAAAATATCATAAATATAAAATACAGAAACTCTCTATGTTGCCCAGCTAAAGCAACCCAAGAGAGTGGGTGAATTGGGTTTCTAAAACTTTTTGCAAGAATTAAAAATAGATGTTAGTGTGTTTTTAAAGTATTTGTGTGCTCAATAATAATATGCAGTAGAAGTAGTAAAGTAAATGCAGAAAGAGTAATAAGCATTCACAAACACATAAATTTATAGTATTTCAGTGCATCCCAAAATACCTACGTCCACTCTCCAAGCTTTCCTTGGGTATTTCACTATAATCCAACCCTGATTACAGTAGATTAGTTTTCCAGGCTCACTAATAAAAAACCCTTGATTTTTACAAGGCTAACCAAAAATCTAGTTAGTTTTCACACAAGACTTACCAACAACCTAAGTTGGTTTTCACACAAGGCTTACCAACAAACCAAGTTAGTTTTCACTCAAGGCTTATCAACAAACCTCAAAAACTAGTTTCAATTCCTTTGAAACTAGTAGCAACAAAAAATAACTCAAGTATAATGTAAGAATACAATAAGCTTTTTCAAAAAGCAAATAAACTCAATAAAGCTCTTGAATGTTGTTGAGAAGCTTATCTCCAAGTTGTTGAAGCCTCAATCAATGCTTGAATGATGTGGACTTGAATGCTCTCTTTGAAACTTGAATGCTTGAAGGCTCAACTTCACTCACAAGTATTGAATGCTCAATGAGTTCTTAATCAATTTTTCAATGAATGATCAATGAATGCTTCCCTCTTATATTTGGTGGGCTTTAAATACCTTTCTAACCCTTAAAAGACAATTTATAGCCATTGGAGAGGAGAAAATAGCTGTTAGACAAAAATTGGAAAAGTTCTGTGCTTCAAAAAACTAGTCGTTATTGTTGAGTTAGACCTACAAGTATCGATACTTCAATCCATGAGTCGATACTTTAGATCATAAGTTGACACTTGAGTCGACACTAGGTTAAAAAAGTTTTTTGAAGCTCTCTAGAATGCACTAATACATCGACACTTCTTCTGGTGAGTCGATACTTGAGTCGACACTTCATCTTCATGAGTCGACACTTGAGCAAATTTCTGAAATCAGCATGTTCTATCTTTTTTTGGTCTCAAGCCTTGAGTCGATACTTGGCTGACCATGAGTTGACACATGAGTCAACACTTGGCAATTAATGAGTTGATACTTGAGCATGCCAGTTAAAACTCTTTCTACGTATCAGTTCAAGCTTCTGTGAGTCGACACTTCAATTCTATGAGTCGACACTTGGCTAAAACATTACTGAAACTTGTCTAAATTCAAAATTTGAGTCCTTCAAAGTCATTCTTATGTGCTAAAGTCCATACAACTTGAAAATCCATTAGTTTAAGAGACTTCTTCAACAAGATACAAGCATTCTAAATTCTTCAACATATTACAACTTTGATGAGTACCTTATTCTGATAAACACACTTTTAACATACAATTAGTACTCAAATATACTAAAGTATTTTATTATTCATCAAAATCAAGACAGGAGTCAACAATCTCTCCCTTTTTGATGATGACAAAATCTTTAAATATATAAATATAGTAATCTCAAAAGATTTGCAATAAGTATCACAGCAATTGATTATAAGTATCAAAGCTAAGTTGTAATAATTATCAAGAGCAAAAACTCATCATTTAATATGTAACTTGAATAAATATACAATATATTAGAGCTATATATATAAGAATGAATTCAATTCATATAATTACAATGTGTCAGAGCATATGCTTGTATAAGATGTTTAAAAGATGTATCGGAGCTATATATATAAGAATAAATTCAATTCATATAATTACAATGTGTCAGAGCATATACTTATATAAGATGTTTAAAAGATGTATTAGAGCTAAAATAAATTTGAAAATTTGAGTATCAGAGCAAAAACAAAAAAATTTGAAATGTAATGTGAATGTTAAAGCAAAAGTTTTAGAGTATTAGAGCAAATAATATAATATGAAGATAAAGAGTATCAGAGCATATAAAATAATATGAAGATAGAGAGTATCACAGCATATAAAAGAAAGTATCAGAGCTAAAAAAATAGAGAGTATCAAAACATGAAAATAGAGCTCCCCCTCAACATATGATCTAAAAACATTTTTTTTTCAAAAAATGGCTTAAATGTATTAGCATTTTTCAAAAAAGTTTAGAAATCTCTCTTTTTCATACTTTCTCCTCTTACTTATTCTTCCTTCTTGTTTATTACTTATTGCTTTCTTCTCTCCCCCTTTCTTTTTACTTATACCATTTGTTCTCCCCCTATGTTATGCCATTTATTTTCCCCTTATATTTACCATTTATACCATTCTCCTTATTTATACCATTCTCCCCCTTTTTGTCATCATAAAAAAAAGCTGAAGAGTGTGAAAAGTGGAGAAAGAAGTAACAAAGCTCTCCCTCAATGTAGGAATAAAATGGAAAAAATAGTAAGCATCAAAAGCAATAAAGAATGAAACATAAATATACAAGAAAATGCTAAAAGCATAATGTATATCTATTTCCAAACATTTGTGATACAAATAATACACTGATATAATCAACATACAAAATTTGATACACTAATACAAAATTTGATATAAACATACATCTAACTGATACACTAATACAAATACATTTAACTGATACCCTAACCAATCCTAGTGGGCACTATCCTCATCAAAGGAAGACCCAATCTCTAAAATAATAGGTTCGGTAATCCTAGAAGAATGAGGTTACGGACACATGGGCCGAAGATCAGCTAGTATGGTACGGATGTCTTTAGGAATGTCTCCACTAGCTTTATCTTTGCCTCTGGCTCGTGTTCTCCCTCTGGCTCGTGCTGGAGGGGGAACAATGCCAGGAATGAAGATGAAACTATTTACGCATGCAGGGCATAAAAGATGCATTTTAAAACTATTTTAAAACATGCACAGTGAAAGGCTCGGTAGATAGATCAAAATGATCTACCGATCTGCCCACAGCAGGATCTAGTACAATGATCTAGCATGCAAGCAAAACATCAATAGCAAGAAATAAACAAAGGTATAAAAGTACCTTACCTTAATACCTCTAAAAATACTAAGAAGAAGGATGAAGGTGCCCGAGCCACACACGTGTCTGGCCTCTACAGGTAATCCACACCAGGGCCCGACTCTGATCAACTCCCTCAGAGTGCTAGCTCTTCGGGATCCTTTGGGCTGATCTTCTTCTTCCTGGAAGACAAGGAGGAGAGGTGGAATCCTTCCCAAGAAACTCTCTTTCCAAGACCTAGCTTGAATGCTAGGTTTCTCACACCCAATCCCAAGTCCTCACAAAACCCTTCTTCTTCTTCTCTAACTTTTTCTCTTCTCAAAAGAACCATTAGCAGCCTCTAGAATGGCCTTCATTTATAGGGACAGCCATAAGAGGGAGAAAGAGGAAGGAGGAGTGATTGGGGGAGAGAGTCAAGGGCCATTCCAAATGGGTCCAAGCCAAAGAAGGCAAGTATGACAATCATACCATGAATGCTTGGAGCCAAAATGCCCAAAAGTTCGAATTTCGAATTCAAAATTCGAAGTCAAACATTCCATAAATTCTTCCCAGAAATTTGCTTATCATAGCAAGTGTCGACACTTGCAAAATGCTATGTGTCAACACTTTCCTAAGTATCAACACTTACAAAAATCCAAGTGTCGACACTTAGAACATGGCCAATCATATTGACCTCCGGTGATGGTAAATGATTCTCAATCGTCGATCAGCCTTAAGATCAGATAGAAACCCCTATGGTGTGTGACCCCATAGATTCGAATACTAAGCCGGTAGCACTGGAACATTTTCAGTACCAGTCAAAGTCCTCATCTAGCAATGATACCCGACGTCCGGATAGGTTGAAGATGCAGAGCACCTCACAAGAACCTCTAGCATATGGTTACTACATAATTCATTCTTTTGAACTCATAATGCTCAGGATGACCTAGGATTCGATTGCCAACTCTAATTTGGTTTATCCAGATCATGTCTCAACTTTACAAGTTCTGTGACTCCTCACAAGAACTACCATGGCCAAGGATTTGCTAAATTAAAACATAGTGAGTCATTCACTCCAAACTATTTGGAGGGGTCAATTCTATCTTGATCCACCATCGCTCCATAAGTACTTGACTGCATCCAGAAACCTTCCATCATTGGATTAGAAATCCAGGTAGTCCGGCACCAAAGTAGAGTGAGTTGATTGTAAACTACCACGGTGATCTCAGGTCTGAGGGACACATATATCCATATCCCTTCGTGAGCAACTCTTTGGAAGAAGGAAGCTCCGTAGATGGTCACGTTCAGTGAGATGTCATATATTTCACTTGGATGTCATACCAGTGTCTCCACACTCCTTGGTTAAGTGGACAACCAACAAATGTGACATACAACAACCTACACTTGATACATCGTTGTCCTATAACAATGTATCCTTTGGTTGTAAACCTGTTTAAGAACTAATTGATATATCATCTCTATATCAAAACAATGTAGTTCTAAGGATTCCATCATACAAGAGTTCATTTCAATAAAATGTAAATATGATGAACAACCAAAAAGAATAACTTTTATTTATTAAAAAATCATATACGGTTACAAGATAGCACAACCATCTACAGCCTAGACGATTGGCTTTGGGACACAATTTTTAACAACTCCCACTTGGACTAAAGCTAATTAGTACAAAATCTCATTCCCATTTTTCATTTACAATAGTCGAAGTTTTAAATTCTGACGGTCTTAGTGAAGGGGTCAGCCAAGTTCTCCTTTCCATCGATCTTCTGAAGGTCAATGTCATCTCGTTTCATGATCTCTCGTACAAGGTGATAACGCTGCAGAATATGCTTTGTGCGGTGATGAGACTTTGGCTCTTTGGCTTGAGCAATGGCTCTAGTGCTATCACAGTACACCGGAACAGGACCATCCAGGAAAGGTGCCACTCCCAGCTCGCCAAGGAACTTCCACAACCATACTGCTTCTTTTGCTGCATCTGATGCTGCAATGTACTCTGCTTCGCAAACTAAGTCCGCCACAGTAGGTTGCTTGAAACTTTTTTAGCAGATAGCTCCTCTGTTCAGGATAAAGATAAATCCCGACACACTCTTGCTATCATCCTTATCTAATTAGAAACTGGAGTCAGTATACCCCACAAGTTTCAAGTCAGATTCTCCATAAATTAGCCATTAGTCCTTAGTATTTCATAAATCTTAAGGATGGTCTTTACCACTTTTTAATGAGCTTCACCTGGGTCAGACTGGTATCTGCTCACTATGCCTAGTGAGTATGCCATGTCTGGTCTAGTACATGTTATGGCATACATGATAGAACCCACTACCGAAGCATATGGGATTCTACTCATACGCTCTCTCTCTTTAGGAGTTATTGCACAATTCCTTTTGGAGAGATCAATTCCAGTGCCTATCGGGAGATAGCCCTTCTTGAAATTTTTCATGTTGAACCATTTCAGCATGGAGTCGATGTACGTAAACTGGGACAGTCCCAGAAGCCTCTTAGATCTATCTCTATAGATCTTCATACCCAGTATATAAGAGGCTTCACCCAAGTCTTTCATAGAGAACTGAGATGATAACCAGACCTTTATTCCTTGTAGTGCTGGGATGTCATTCCCGATTAAGAGAATGTCATCCACATAAAACACAAGGAACATAATCACAGAACCATTAGCCCATTTATAAATGCAAGGTTCTTCTCCGTTCCTAACAAAGCCATATGACTTGATACACCTATCAAATCGCATGTTCCAACTTCTTGATGCTTGCTTCAATCCATAGATGGACTTTTGAAGCCTGCACATCTTTGACTTGTCTATGGATGTGAACCCTTCAGGTTGTATCATATACACCTTCTCAACCTGCTCACCATTCAGGAAAGCTATTCAAGCATCTATTTATCAAATTTCATAGACAAAGTGTACTGTTAAAGCAAGCATGATCCAAATGAACTTGAGCATTGCCATAGGAGAGAACGTCTCATCATAGTCAATACCATAACATTAATGATATCCCTTGGCAACTAGATGGGCTTCATAGATCTCTACCTGCCCGTCTGCACCCCTTTTCCTTTTGAAAATCCATTTGCACCCAATGGATTTTATCCCTTCAGGTGGATCAACCAATGTCCATACATTATTGATCTCCATGGACTCCATTTCGGATTTCATGGCTCCTAGCCATTTCTTAGAGTCGAACCTCTGCATCACATCCATATAGATGATCGGATCCTCATTGTTCTTATCGAGTTCAATGGGATCACCATCCCAGACCAAGAAACCATAGTATCTATTTGGTTGACTCGGTACCCTACCGATCTCCTTAATGGTTCCTGTATGGGCTCTGGGTGTGATCTAATCACAGCAGGTTCTAAGTTGTCCCTTAAGTGTGTTGGTTCTTCTACTTGTTGAACTTCATTAAGTTCAATCTTAGCGGCTACAGTCCCTTCACCAAGGAACTCCTTTTTCAAAAAGATAGCCCTAACACTGACAAACAACTTTTGTTCCTCAGCTAAGTAGAAGTAATACCCCTTAGATTCTTTTGGATACCCAATAAATAGGCACCGGTCAAACCAAGGTCCAAGTTTGTCCATTTTCAAATATTTTACATAAGCCGGGCACTCCCAGACTCGAAGGTGTGACAGTGTTGGCTTACGTCTAGTCCATATCTCATATGGTATTTTGCTAACAGACTTACTTGGAGCCCTATTCAGAAGGTAATAGGCTGATTCTAGAGCATATCCCCAAAAGGATACTGGCAGAGAAGCAAAGCCCATTATGGACTGAACCATGTCTAACAGGGTTCGATTCCTCCTCTCAGACATTCCATTTAATTAACGTATCCCTGGAGGTGTCCATTGAGAAAGAATCCTATTCTCCTCGAGATATGTCAGAAATTTATCCGAAAGGTATTCACTGCCTCGATCAGATCGAAGAATTTTGATATACTTTCCAATTTATTTTTCTACTCCACTACGATACCATTTGAATATTTCAAATGATTCAGATTTGTCTCATTAAGAAGACATAACCATACCTCGAAAGGTCGCTTGTAAATATAATGAAATAACTATACCCACCCCTGGAACTAACATTCATAGGTCTACATATATTAGTATGTACCAGACTCAGAATCTTATTGGCTCGTTCACCTTTTCCAATAAAAGGTGACTTTGTTATTTTTCCAAGAAGATAGGATTCACAGGTTGGAAGTGAACTATCTTCACTTAAATCGAGGAGACCCTTGCTTTTCAACTTATTTATCCTGTTCCTATTAATATGACCTAGCCTATAATGCCACAGGTACGCTTCGTTGACATTATCAATCCTAGGGCATGTGCTAGACGTGTACATTATATTAATAGGTCGCGATAGTACATAAATGCCATCACGCATTTGTCCAATCAAAACTACAGAACCATTCCAAATGATTTTGCAAATATTATGCTTTATTGATAGTTCATAACCATGTATGGCTAATTACCCTACAGAAATGACATTCAAAATAAAAGATGGACAAAAATGACACTCGTTCAAAATGATAGTATAGGACTCGAAAACAAGTTTGAGGACTCCCAATGCTAGGATTGGAACTCGGCTTCCATTTCCCACGTTCAAGAATCTCTTGCCATCCTCGAATCTTCTACTAACTTGAAGTCCCTGCAAAGATTTGCAAATATGAATTGGACTTCTAGTATCCAATACCCAGTTAGTAGTATCGCAGATAAAGAAACTACAAGGTGTTATTATATAAATACCTTGTCCAGGACCGTCCTGCTGGTTTCTCTTCTTGGACCTGTTCGAGTCAAGGGATGCAATGTAAAGAGGACAGTTCCTCTTCCAGTGACCCTGCTTCTTGCAGAAGAAGTACTCTTCATGTCTTTGATCAGCCTTCACCCTCTTGTCCTGACTGGGCCCAGAAGCATTTAGCACCTTTTTCCCTTTCTTAATGGGACGACGCCCTTCCGAAGATCCTCCCACTAGATTCACCCCTCTTTGTTCAGTTGGTGGTCTTTCTTATAAGTCTGCAGCAATCCCAACAAACTATGGTAGTTAACTATAGGCTTATTCATTCTATAATGATCATGAAAATCTAAATAGGAAGAGGGGAGGGAATTCAGAATCACATCCTTCCCAAGCTGTTCATGCAAGGAACATCCAAGCTTGCCCAGGAGCTCATTCATCTCGATCATGTACAATACATGATCAGTGATTGAGGCCCTATCATGCATTCGCGTGTTGTAGATAGCATAAGAGACCCTGTACCTCTCAATATCATTTGGTGTCCCAAAGGACTCCTTCAACCTTTAAAGGATTTCCTATGGCTGGGCTTCCTCGAACTTGCGACTGAAGTCTTCATTCATCACCGCCAACATTATGCATCGGACAGTGGTCCTGTCAGAGAGCCACTTCTGATAAGTATCTTTGACCGAACCCTGAGCATTGGGAGTAGGGGTTTCAGGTGTCGGATCCAGTATCACATACAAGATCCTTTCATGCTCCAGGATAATCCTGAGCCTCCGATACCAGCTATCGAAGTTGGGTCCATTGAGCTTCTTGTTGTCGAGAAGAGACCAGAGCGACAGATTGGAAGACATCTGAAAAGAAAACAAAAGCTAATTAGTATATATGAATTATTAACCTAAAGACATGGACTTTAGTCTAATGGTCCCTCCCACTATTTTGCTTAGACTGGTAGCCTCTACCTCCAATCCGAGGAATTACTTTAATTCCCTAGTGGGTACCAGAGTCCAATAGACAACACATGAGCTCGACTTTGGTCGGCCCACCCATGCGTGTCTAAAGATAGGTTCTTTAACCGATTACTTCTTCAAGTAACCTCTAGTATTTGGATTTTTCCCCAAGGTGCACTTCAATCGGCCTTTAGGCCTCCTATTGAAGGACCCGATTAGGTCCAACCATTAACATGACAAAATTCAATGCTTTTAACTAACAAATTATCAAGCCTGACTTTGGCCTGCCCACCTGACCATCGTTAAGAGAGTCGCATTGAATCATCATATTAGGAACATCAATTCCAATAGCCCGATGAACACCCGATCTTTGGATATGTCGATGAACACCCAACTACTGGACCCATTACCATCCCACTTAATGGAAGGCTAGGACTAGGTTATCCCTATAACTTTATCCTTTTAAGGACCTAATAATTTAGAGGGTTTAATTTTAATATGATAGATAAAGAGATGAATAGACATGGATCAACCTCCCACTGACCATATTAGCAAACAAGGAGGGTTACACATAACTAATGATCCATGGGCACCTAAAATCAGTCAAGACTGATTAGCCTTGGGTGACAAGGGTTAACACGAGTCAATGAGCTATCCAATCAATTCTGATTGACCACATTGGCTAGATAAGTGAGATCATGGGTTAGGTTCCGCCATTAACCGTCTTGCCTTAGACACCAATAGAGTTGGCCAGGTAAGAGGTAGCCCCAAAGAACCATGATCAAAATGCCAAACTTATATAGACACCAATCGGTTCATCAAAGTCGATTAGACTAGCCTAAAGACTCAGGCTATCCACTGAGCCACAAATTAGGTCCATTTAGATTTATGGACTAATCAATCTAACTTTTAGATTTATGGACACTTCCAAGGCCAAGTGTCAACTCACGAGCCTAAGTATCGACACTTCCTGGTCAAGTGTTGACACTTCAACCTAAGACAAAAAAAAACAATGATTTCAAATCCAAAGTTTCTCCAAACTTTCAACAAATCCGATCAAAACAAAACTCTTAGATCTTATCTAAAATTTTTTTATGATCATGTCATTAGATTAAAACATTTTTTAATCTACATTTTCTTTCTTATTTTTCTTTTCAAGAGTTAATCACATCGGCACCCCGACATGCCATAGGAGGCCCCATTGAATGGGAAGAGAGGGTCTTGCAGCCCTACTTCTCTCTTATGACCGGACGGCCATGGAAAGAACAGAAGCATCAAAAGCAATAAAGAATGAAACATAAATATACAAGAAAATATTGAAAGCAACATGTATATCTATTTCCAAACATTTTGTGATACAAATAATACACTGATATATTCAACATACAAAATTTGATGCACTGATACAAAATTTGATATAAACATACATTTAACTGATACACTAATACAAATACATTTAACTGATACCTTAACCAATCCTAGTGGGCACTATCTTTGATGTGGCGGGATCGCTGATGTGGAACTTATGTCAGACCCTGTCGGATGTCACGTTGAATGAAGCTGCCATGTCGAACGTCTCTGCCCGAACTCCTTTGCCCGGTTGGCTCCCCTTGAGGTCGAAACACCATGATCGAAGTCGAGCTCCGCCTCTGCCCAGACTCCTTCACCCGGATGGCTCCCCTTGAGGTTGAGACACCGTGGCCAAAGTTAAGCTCTGTCTCTGCCTGGACTCCTTCGCCCGGTTGGCTTCGCTCGAGGTTAAGATGCTGCGGTCGAAGTCGAGCTCTGCTTCTGCTCGGACTCCTTCGCCTAGCTGGCTCCCCTTGGGGTCAAGATGCCGCAACCAAAGTTGAGCTCCATCTCTGCCCAGACTCCTTCACCCAGCTGGCTCCCCTCGAGGTCGAGCCACCACGGCCGAAGTTGAGCTCCATCTCTGCCCGGACTCCTTCGCCCGTTTGGCTCCCCTCGTGGTCGAGACACCATGGATGAAGTCGAGCTCTGCCTCTGCCCGAACTCCTTTGCCCGGCTGGCTCCCCTCGAGGTCGAGACACCACGATCAAAGTCGAGCTCCACCTTCTTGAGCTCGCCCCACCTCGGACGAAGCACCTTGTAGCCAAAGGACATCACCACCTTCCTTGGCCGGTGGCGAGTCACCCAAAGACTATGGAGGGGCACCTTCCAGGCTGCAATAACTGCCTCAACTACCACTTTCATTGAAAGGGAAGGTGTACCCTGATCGAGGCACTGCGCTCCCAACCGACTGTCTATGCCACCCGATAGAGGAAGTCGACCTAGAGGATTCGAATCTAGGGGATGGCTGCCCATCGATCGAGGCTACGTCAGGCTTCCCAAAATGGAGCGACTAGAAGGCGGTTAACAGCGCACTGTGTTGTTCCCTATCACGGATGGAAAAAGGCACCTCGCACATGGCACCGGACATTGCCGCACGCACTTGCAAGTGAGGGAAGGATCCTGAGGTAAGCAGCACGCATCCATCCTAGCTAAAAGGAGTTCCCCGTGATCCAAAGGTAAGCAAGCAAATAATTGAGCAAGAGGGGTAGCCCACAGGGGAGACCAATCACTTCAGGCTACCAGAGACCCGTAGGAAGGGCCTTGACGGACATAGCCACCTAGCCCGAGCTCTCCTCGGCTGTGGTGTGGACACCAGAAGCAGAAAGAAACTTCACTCCAACAAGAATTTGACCACATGAGGAAGAGAAGACACACCAACCAAGCAAGAGAGAAGGACCATCAACTAGGACCCACTTATGGCACCATATCAACAAAGATGCCACATCAGCAAGATTTAATCAAGTGACCCCACTTGGCACCACATGTCATCCTAAAATTCATATCCAAGTAGAAGGCCACCTCAACATGCCACGTCATCAGCCAAGGACGCCACCTCACCAGCCACCTCATCACCTTTGGGCGCCAACAAAGGAAATTCAAAAGAATCCAAAGGTTGCCGACCAAGGGAAAATTCAAATTCAAGGAGGTCAGCCACATCCCTCCCAAATCCTTTCTAACCAAACCCTCCACCAAATCCTCCAACCCCCCTTGTAATCCTCCTTAATCTATGGGTTTCAAATTTAAAATGAGTTGTAAGGCTTTTTTTAAGCCCTTGGACGTCCCATTGTAAATCTATTGATGAGATGAATGAAAAATGAAGTTGAAGTTGAAGTTATAGTCTTATGTTATTTCTTTGAGTGATTGTTCCTAAGCCCCCCCCCCCCCCCCCCACTCAAATCTACTTTCTTCTCCAAGCCATCCAACGCCAAGTTCAAGAAGTATACGTTGGAGCCGGCCAAACCATCTCAAACTTCCTTCCTTGCTCATAAATTATTCCATCCCTCCCATATGCCTGCTTTCTTCTTCCTTAACTTTTGATCTTCATTGCAGGATCCTTCGAAGTCTTTGAGTTGTGAACAGAATTCCCCTAGACAATGAACCAACAAGCTGAAGCCCAAGCCCAGCGTTCTGATCTCTGTTATCCAAGTTCTCCAATCCAGAGCATCGGTAGTTTCAAGGTTTGAAATCATTAGAAGGTTGGAAAGCTCAACAAGGCAAGTCCTCAATCATTAGCCCCTATTGTCTAGATCTTCTTCCTTCATAGTTTTAGGATTGTGTCTAATCATGTAATAGTCCCTTTTTATGTAATCCTTAAGACTTATTATGATGAGTACAATGCTAGTGTAATTAGGTTTCATTGCTCTACAAATACTAAACAAATCATTAATCATATGCTTGTCGCATCATCTTGGTATCAGAGCATGGTTGCATTAGGGTAGAATAGTTCTCTTTAAATCCAAGCAAGATCTAAAATTCACGCCTCTTGAGCGGGTGTACTCCAGTACACTATCACGACCCATGGGAATAATGACCCCTGGCCGGACATGAATTTTTTAGATTGAAGTTTGGGTAAGCCATTGCACTTGTTTGATTAGGTTCTGTTTTCTGAAAATTTACATCTGTTTATTGTAATCCGTCTGCATCTCCAAAGGCATGTCACTAATTTTTTGTTGAAATATTCTTTTTCTTATTCCTTTTTAAGTCAGTTATCACCATATTAAATTTCATCATCAGAAAAAAATTATAAAAAAAATTAAAATTTCTGCAGTTCGACACTATCATTAGGGTTTTGTTTTGTCCTTTTTATTTATCTTCATTTGTAGGATCTGCTTAGAGTAGTACAAATTTTAGTTTTAAAATTTCTTTCATCTGCATTGAAACATATAAGTTAGAAATCCTCTATGAATTTTCCATAATTTTTGGATATTCTTTTCATCATGTTTTCCACACCACTTTCAAACTGCAACACACTTCTGCAGCACCTTTGCATTTCATTCATCTCATGAGAAATCAAATTAAGGGCATCAATTTGACATAGGGTCAGGGTTTCATCACCTGTCCCTAGCCCAAAAATCACCAACCAGCATATCGATCCCAGCCCGTTAATTAAAATTGAGTAGAACGTTAATTGTCCTAGTGGGTTAGGGACACCAAGTTGGATTCAGGTTAGGGTCAAGTTAACTGTGTCAGCTAATTGGTGTGTGCTTACTGGCTTGGTGTCTATGATTGGTGCATCAGGGCTTGTGATTTGGTTCGCCTACCTGGCCAATCTCAGATTGGTGTCTAAGGATTAGCAATCAGGGACCTCCACTCCCCACCACCTACCTGGCTAAGTCCCATAAGTACTACTAGCTAGTTGGTTCACTTAATTAGACCCTAATTTATGCTCTAGGTCTAGGAAACCTTAGCTCGAGCTTGAGTCTACTTGCATGCATGAAAACTAGATCAAGAGTCTCATACTCACTAGTCCAGACCCAGTCCAGTGTAGCCATGGACCCGAATCTTAAAACCATGCTGAGAGGCCTAAATGATCTAATGGCCCAATTGAACCAAATGCTAGCTAAACAATTTTCCTTAGACCAACCAACTCCTACTATCCCATTAGCTCATATGAATGATAGGAGTAAGAACCCTGAAGTACAAGTTGAGTTCATGAATACTCAAGACTTAGGGTATCCTCAAACTGAAGGGCTAGGGAAGGAAGAAGGCAAATTTGAACCTAGTAAATATGTGTATGAGACTGACATAAGTTTAATAGATGAATATGAAGGGGAAGACTGTGAAGAGAACAACTTTAGTACCTTTCCTGAGGAAACCTTTGGTAAAGAAAAGATTATTGAGCCTAGTCCTGAAACATTAGAACAACCAAAATTTAGTGAGGACTTGGTTCCCGTAAGACAATGCCCTCAGGAAGAACCCAATACTTTAGCTTTGACACAAGAACTCCTTCAGGTACCTGAGAAGAACCCAATCATTATTTTAGAAGACTTTTCTGATGACCTTCAACTACCAAGAAGCATCCCGCCTGTAGATCAAAATTCTAATCTTAAGGTCATCATGAGTAACCAAGGTCTGTTTCAAGATTTTCCTAAATTACCCCAAGTCTCATATTCCTATTTCCCGCCTTTCCCTGAGTCTTATCATAATTTTAGAGCCATTAAGTTTCATTTTGATGAGATTACTAGGATGCATGAGCTTTTAAAGCATATTCCTTTTGCTACCTACTTTTGGAAAACCTTATGGCATTTGCTAGGAACCCATGGTAAATTTTCATGTGCATACCAGACCAGGGTCAAACCTAGAGAGTCATTAATCTGTTAGGTTTAAGTCCTAGAAAGTCCAATAAAATTCCTCACAATAAGGATGCCTAGTTCAGTCTGCATTTTGTAAGTGCTTGTGTAAATTTCTAAGTATGTTGAATCTTTCGCATAGCATGTCACAAATTTGCATAAAGAAATTAGTAATAAGATCAAACTGAGCAATGAGACTTACAAACATTTAGCTGATTCATATAAGAGGGCTAAAGAATTCTGTGAAGGGGATTATGCATAGATTAGGTTCAAGCCTGAACGGTTCCCACCTGGAACCATAAAGAAGCTGCATGCCCGCGGAGCGGGACCTTTCAAGATCTTAAAGAAAATAGGGCCTAATGCATATGTTTTGGAACTTCCACCTGATATGGGTATTAGTACAACCTTTAATGTTTCAGACCTAGTAGAATACAAAGAACCACTACTAATACCTAGTGAGCCTTTTGGGCTAGAAACTTTCATTGAAAGTGAACATATTTTCGAGTGTCCACCACCAACCCTACCCGAGCAGAGAGAGAGGATTAAGAGAATCCTAGATGACAAGACCATTACTACCAGGAATAAGGACTATCAGCGATACCTGGTTCAATGGCAAGGTCGACCTGAGTCAGACAACTCTTGGATTACTCGAGAGGACCTGTAAAGACTTAACCCAGACTTGTTCGAGCATTACCAAGGCAAAACTGAACCATACTCGACTGGGTCTTGTTCTGTCCACCCCGGGAGAATTGGTGTGGACACCAGAAGCAGAAAGAAACTTCACTCCAACAAGAATTTGACCACATGAGGAAGAGAAGACACACCAACCAAGCAAGAGAGAAGGACCATCAACTAGGACCCACTTATGGCACCATATCAACAAAGATGCCACATTAGCAAGATTTAATCAAGTGACCCCACTTGGCACCACATGTCATCCTGAAATTCATATCCAAGTAGAAGGCTACCTCAACATGCCATGTCATCAGCCAAGGATGCCACCTCACCAGCCACCTCATCACCTTTGGGCGCCAACAAAGGAAATTCAAAAGAATCCAAAGGTGGCCGACCAAGGGAAAATTCAAATTCAAGGAGGTCGGCCACATCTCTCCCAAATCCTTTCTAACCAAACCCTCCACCAAATCCTCCAACCCCCCTTGTAATCCTCCTTAATCTATGGGTTTCAAATTTCAAATGAGTTGTAAGGCTTTTTTTAAGCCCTTGGACGTCCCATTGTAAATCTATTGATGAGATGAATGAAAAATGAAGTTGAAGTTGAAGTTGTAGTCTTATGTTATTTCTTTGAGTGATTGTTCCTAAGCCCCCCCCCCCAACTCTAATCTACTTTCTTCTCCAAGCCATCCAATGCCAAGTTCAAGAAGGATACATTGGAGCCGGCCAAACCATCTCAAACTTCCTTCCTTGCTCATAAATTATTCCATCCCTCCCATATGCCTGCTTTCTTCTTCCTTAACTTTTGATCTTCATTGCAGGGTCCTTTGAAGTCTTTGAGTTGTGAACAGGGTTCCCCTTGACAATGAACTAACAAGCTAAAGCCCAAGCCCAGCATTCTGATCTCTGTTATCCAAGTTCTCCAATCCAGAGCATCGGTAGTTTCAAGGTTTGAAATCATTAGAAGGTTGGAAAGCTCAACAAGGCAAGTCCTCAATCATTAGCCCCTATTGTCTAGATCTTCTTCCTTCATAGTTTTAGGATTGTGTCTAATCATGTAATAGCTCCTTTTCATGTAATCCTTAAGACTTATTATGATGAGTACAATGCTAGTGTAATTAGGTTTCACTACTCTACAAACACTAATCAAATCATTAATCATATGCTTGCCGCATCAGGCTGCCACTTCCCATGCTTTGCTCTCAACCCATTTACATTATGTCAATCCATAAATCTTCCCTCCTAGCATGGAGTCCACCTGCGGGGCTCGACCGGGAGGATATGTTCTTCGGATCGCCACTGACTTGAGCATCGGAGTGCCCCTGCAGGGATCACAGGCCCGAGTCTTCTCTTTTTTCCAGGTTCTGGGTGACTGTGCAAATCTCGAGTGATGAGGTACGGTCTGAAGCCATCTCCAGCTATAGGCCATGGTGTTCTAGCAGCAATAGATTGGCGTGCTGGGTAAGGGGGATAGGATGCATTCTGATCCAAGCCAATCCCTTTAACAAGTAGCTCATCAGGAGCATGGTGGTGATGCGAGCGAGAGAAGTCTCCACCAACCGTGCGGGGGATCCCCCTTCCTGAGGGGACCTGCACAATCCAGATAGGGAGATCCCCGCTCCACCGTAGCCACCTTCGACGGACGCTCAGCTGGCTGCACTTGCCCAGTAGATGTAACTTCTCACTATAGCAGTGCACCAGCTGCATCACCAGCACTGGTCCCTAGCTACCCACCAATAGCCAAGGACTCTCGTGGCCCAAGCTGCCACACCCCGTGATAACCTATGGTCCTTTTAAGGAAGGCCTTCACTACCGTAAGCCACAACAGACCACCGGGGAAGCCATAGGATCCCGGCGAAGAGACAATGTACCGGGTCGACCAACAGGGAGAGCCAACAGGGAGAGCCGATCCCTAACCTTCGAGTAGGATGCTGTCAGGCACCCCCGATGTCATAAAGGCAAGGCCCCTCATCGTGACACCACTCAGCTACCACCTTCACCTCCTCCATTAGCCTTAGTGTAGGGGTCAACCAATAAGGCCATGAGGTGCATGACAGAAAAGTGCCTGGAGGAACAGGAGTGTAGCTGGTGGAGCTATCCCATCGGTTTGTCGATCTACAGGACTCCTCCTGTGAGCCTGCGGGCTACAACGCGTACCCCCCTTTCTCTAGAGAGATCCAAGAGGAACCGATCCCAACTTGATTCTGCATGCTGCAGGTGGATCTGTTGGGAATTGTATCCCAAAGCCAATCACATGGGTTGTAGGCGGTTGTGCTAAGTATTGTACTTTTTCAATGAATTAATAAAATATTATTTTTGGCAGCTCATCATATATTGTATTTTTCTAAAAGAACTCTTTCCATGTGATGAAGTCCTTAGGACTACACTGATTTTGATACAGAGAGGATGTATTGAGTGGTCCTTAAACCCTGTTCACAACCAAAGGATATATTGTACTGGACGGCAATATATCAAGTATAGGTTATTGTAGTTTACATCGTTTGGTTGTCCTCTTGACCAAATGAGTGTGGTGACACTGATGTGATCTACAAGTGGGATATATGTGATATCTCATTGAACGTGACTCCGTGCAGTCCCTTTCTGTCAAAGGGATGCTCACGATTGGATATGGGTATAAGTGTCCCTCTGACCTGAGGTCATCACGGTAGCTTGCAAGCAACTCCCTATGCTTTGGTGCCGGACTACTCGGATTTTTAATCCGGTGATGGAAGGTTTCTGGGTACAGGCAAGTACTTGTGGAGCAGTGATGGACCAAGATGGAATTGACCTATCCAAACAGTTTGGATTGAATGTCTCGCAGTATCTCAATTTAGCAAATCCTCGGCTGGGGTAGCCCTAGTGAAGAGTCACTGGGCTTGCAAGGTTGAGACACGTAGTCGACTGACTCAGTCTGGGTTGGCAACCCAATCTCAGTCGTCCTGAGCATTAGAGGTCAAAGGGATGAATTATACGGTAACCATATGCCAGAGGTTCGATTGTTTGCTCCCGCATCTTCAACCTATCCGGACGCCGGGACCCATTTCTAGATGGTTTCCTATGCTGGTACTAGAATGGTTCTAGTGCTACCGTTTAGGTTCGAACCTATGAGGTCACATGCCACAGAGGATAACTCTCTGATCCGGATATCGAATTCGATTGGGAATCATCTCGGTTTCATGGTCACAGTAGTATTTTTGAGCACTCATTTTCCTCGTCATGCCCTTGTCTTAGTCAACCAGAAATTGTTCCGGGTTGATCAGCACTGTGCCAGGATTTTTCTGAATCAGTTTTGATTGAACTGATTCGGAGTTCATTTCGGCCTCCAATTGGTTGTGAACCAATTGACCCAATTTTTAATTGGGCTTGGACCAGGTTCAATAGGATTGAACCAATGGCTTGGTTTAATAGAGATTGAACCAAGGTTTATTGGTTGGACCGGTTTCTTTTGAACTGGTGTTTTAATTCTCTGTGTAAATGGTTACACGCAACTCCCATGCATTTGGAGGAAAGCCAAATGTTGGGAGAAAAACCGAAGGCCAAAACGTCCTCTTAAAACCCTTGTTAATGGCTTTTATCCCGTTTAAATTTTTGTTAATGGGAATTTGGAAACCGGCTCTCTCTTCCACTCCCGTCTCTCCATCTCCCTCATCCCCTCTACAGCCTTTATAATCCAACACTGCGTCCCCTGTTGTCGGGGTTGAGAGTTTTAAAAACAACAGCTGCCGTCCTCTATTTTGAGTTGTTGGAGTGACACTGTGAGAAGAGAGTATCACCGTGTAAAGGGCTGTTCCTCCATTTGAAGGGGCTGAAGACCTGATCCATTGTAATACTCCTTGAGTGCTAGGTTTTGGGAGTGTTGTAAGGGAGAGAAATCAAGATTCTTCCCATCATTTGAGTGCTCAAAAATCCCTGCTGCAGCAATTCTGTTTTGCTGCAGCAACCTGTGACCGTGAACCATCTTCCGGCGGCTAGCACCGCACATGGAGAGGGATCGGAGAGCCCCGGGCATGTCTCCCTTCTAGAGGGAGTATTCTTCTACTCCTCGGAGCAAACCATGCGAGCCGGGATCGCTCCAGTTGCCCGAAATCCAACGTCGAAGACAGCTACTCTGTTCTACTACCATTTTCGTGCAGCAGACTTCGGCGAATTTTTACGGTTTATTGGTTTAGTTTTTCTTGCAGAAACTAGTGCCAAATCGAAGAGGACTTCCTTAAGAATCTACAGCTCAAATTTGGTAGCGATCGGAGGTCCGGAAGGCGGCGTTCCGGGGACTTTTCGGAAGCCCAGTTTTCAGTCCAAGGTGGAAGATGACTGGAATAACTTTATTCTAGTTATTCCAGTCTATTCCTGGTTTATCCCAGACTTATTCCAGCTGGGAATAAGGTATGTTTTTGGGTTTTAATTTTCGCTGCATGTGTAGATCTGGATTTATAAAATTGTTTATAAATATTATATGATCTGTATCATGCCAATATATGCATCTTGCATATGCTAGATCCTGTGCGGAGTAGGTGTTTTTCGTATTTATTTTAAAAATATTTTAAAATATTTACCTGCTCCCTGTGCTGTTGCATGCTTAGCGTAGGCACCTGCAACCACATTTTTTACTTTCAGTGGTATCAGAGCAAGGTTCTAGTGTAACATATCTTGATGCATGTATAGTAGATTAAATTGTTTAATCTTGGGATTAGAGAGTACTTTTAGGAACCTAGTTGAGACCTTCACCATGGCCGTGTGTCTTTGACACGATGCGGTTCGTCTGTGTTGGCCTCTTCAAAAGGATCCTTTAAGGAAATCAAAAAGAAATTAAAATTATTTTATAAATTTGGCATGATTTATAATTTTGTTATTTGGGTCATATAATATTTATAAAAGTATAAATCTAGATATGATGCATAATTTAAGATGTAAAATTGTTTCACATAGAGACTTAATTAAAAAATATTTTAATTAAGTATTTGGCTTAATAAAAAAAATTTTAGGTTTATGAAATCTAATAAAATTTGCATAAGCCAAATTGGGTTAATTGGGTTAGCTAATTAGTTGGGTCCATCACTGGGTTAGACCTAAGTTTAGTTGAACCGGATTAAAAGAAGATTAAATAAAAGTTGTTTAAGGTCTTTCTTTAGAACTATCTAATAGTTAGATTAGTTGATCCGTTCATCTAAAATGGATCCAATTAGTGGCTCAGTGGACGCCCGAGTCTTTAGGCTAGTCTGATCGAGTCTGGTAAACCGACTGGTGTCGAGGTAGGTTTGGCAATTGTGATCATGGTTGTATGAGGCTACCTCTTTCCTGGCCAACTTGGTTGGTGTCTAGGAAAGATGGTTAATGGCGGATACTCACCCATGATCTCACCTACCTGGCTAGTCGAGTCGACCAGAACTGATTGGAAAAGCTCAATGACTCGAGTTAACCCATGTCACCCAGGTTGATCGGTCTGACTGATCAATAGGTGCCCATGGGTCAATTGTTGATTTAATTCAACCCTCCTGGAATCTGATTGATTCAGTGGGAGGATGATCCATGTCCTTACCTTTTTCTTCTGTCACAAAAAAAAAAAAAAAAAAAAAAAAAATCCTCTAAAATTATTAGGTCCTTAAAAAGACTAAGTCAAGGAGTTGACAGTGTCTTAGCCTCCCATTAAGTTGGATAGAAATGTGTCCACTAGCTTGGTGTGCATCGGAGTTCCATAGAACGGGTGTACATCCGGCGACTGAAATTTCTATCTGATCGATGATGGTTCAGTGCAACCTCCTTAACGGGACCAGGTGGGCCGGCCATAGTCGGGCTTGGTCTTTAGTTAGCTGGAAGCATTGGATTAGTCATTTTAATGGTTGGACCTAACCAGAGACCCACAATAGGAGGCCCCTAGGCCGATTGGGGTGTTCTCTGGGGCAAAATAAAATATTGAAAATTGTTTAGGAAAACAATTGGTTTACGAACCTACCTTTAGGCTCGTATGTGTGAGCCGGCCATAGTCGGGCTCATGCGTAGCCTATTGGATTTCAGTACCCACTTGAAAAAAATGTTTTCACGGATTGGAGTTAGAGGCTACCAATCTGAAAAATTAGTGGGAGAAACCTTTAGACTAAAGTCCAAGTCTTTTGGTTAATTTATTAATTCATATACTAATAGGTCTTATTTTCTTTTCAGATGTCTTCTAATTTATCGCTCCGGTCACTTCTCGATAATGAGAAGTTAAAGGGTCACAACTTCGATAGTTGGTATCGAAAGTTGAGAATAGTTCTGGAGCACGAACGGATCCTGTATGTATTAACGGATCCGGCACCTGAAATCCCTCCCGCTAATGCACGGAGTGCGGTCAGAGATGCTTATCTGAAGTGGGTCTCTGATCGAACTACTATCCGTTGCATTATGCTAGCGGCGATGAACGACGAGTTCACTCGCAAATTCGAGGAGGCCCAACCTGATGAAATCTTTTAAAAGTTGAAGGAATCCTTCGGCACCCTGGATGATGTAGAACGGTACAAAGTGTCTTGTGCCATCTACAACTCCAAGATGCCGAATGGCGATTCAGTCACTGATCATGTATTGTACATGATCGAGCTGATTGAAAAACTGGGCAAACTCGGATGCCCCTTGCACGAGCAGCTCGGCAAGGATGTGATCCTGAATTCTCTTTCCTCCTCCTATCTTGATTTTCTCGATCATTATAGAATGAACAAGCCTGCAGTCAACTACCATGGTCTTTTGGGGTTGCTGCAGACTTTCGAGAAAGACCACCAACTGAATAAGGGGGTGGTGAATTTAGTGGGAGGTAGTAGAGGTCGTCGTCCCTTTAAGAAAGGGAAGAACAAAATAAATAAGAAGGGAAAGAAAGTGCAGAATGCTCCTGGCCCTAGTCAGACCAGGAAGTATAAGGCTGATCAGTCTTCCGCAGAGTGCTTCTACTGCAAGAAGAAGGGACACTGGAAGAGGAACTGTCCTCTTTATATCGCATCCCTTGATCCGAACAGGCCGAGAAAGCAGAAGTCTGCTGAACAAGGTATTTATATGATAAAACCTTGTAATTACTCAATTGTTGATACTGCTAACTGGGTATTGGATACTGGTAGTCCAATTCATGTTTGTAATTCGTTACAGGGACTTCAAGTTAGCTGAAGATTTGAAGATGGAGAACAATTTCTGAGCGTCAGGAATGGAAATCGTGTTCCAGTACTGGCGGTCAGAGTCCTGCGTCTTGTCTTTGAGTCTTGTACTGTCGAACTAGTCAACTATCACTATTATCCTAGTTTCATTATGAGCATAATCTCTGTAGGCCTTTTGTCCAGTTATGGTTTTGAACTATCAATAAAAGGAGATTTTTGCAATGTTATTTTGAATAACTCTGTTATAATGAAAGCTAGATTAAATAATGGCATATACGTACTATCAAGGCCTGTTAGTGTAATGTACACTTCTAGCAAATGCCCAAGGTTAGATAACGTCAACGATTTGTATCTTTGGCACTGTAGGCTATGTCATATTAACCAAAATAGAATAAACAAGATGCGAGGAGATGGACTCCTCGAGGTCAGTGATTCTGAATCACTGCCCACTTGTGAATCCTGTTTACTTGGTAAAATGACCAAGTCACCTTTTACTGGAAAAGGTGAACGAGCTACAGAACTTCTAAGTCTAATACATACTGATGTATGTGGACCGATGACAGTTAGTGCTAGAGGAGGATACAAATATTTCATTACTTTTACAGACGACTTTTCAAGGTTCGGTTATGTCTTTTTAATGAGACATAAGTCTGAGTCATTTGAAATGTTCAAACGATACCGTAATGAAGTAGAAAAGCAAACTGGAAAAAGTATTAAAACCCTTCGATTTGATTGAGGTGGAGAATATTTATCTGGTGCTTTTTTGACATATCTTGAGGAGAATGGAATTCTCTCTCAGTGGACTCCTCCAGGAACACCACAGTTGAATGGTGTGTCCGAAAGGAGGAATCGAACCTTGTTGGACATGGTTCAATCCATGATGGGCTTTGCAACTCTGCCGCTATCCTTTTGGGGATATGCGCTTCAGACAGCCTGTTACTTATTAAATAATGTTCCAAGTAAATCTGTTGTCTCCACTCCGTATGAGATGTGGAATGGACGTAAACCATCAATCTCACACCTTCGGGTCTGGGGTTGTCCGGCTTACGTAAAGTGTTTAGACTCAGACAAACTTGGTCCTAGGTCTAATCGGTGTTTATTTGTTGGTTATCCTAAGGAAACCAAAGGGTATTTCTTCTACTTGGAGAATGAACAAAAGGTGTTCGTTGCTCTTAGAGCTATCTTTTTGGAAAAGGAGTTCCTTGGAGAAGGAACTATAGCCTCTAAGATTGAACTTGATGAAGTTCAGCCAATAGAAGAACCTACACACTCTGAGGACATCGTAGAACCGGCTATGATTGAACACACCCAGAATCCATTAGGAGTCCGGCAGAATACCGCTCAGCCGGACAGATACTACGGTTTCTTGGTCCGGGACGGCGATCCCATTGAGCTCGATGAGAATAATGAGGATTCGATCACCTATATGGATGCACTTCAAAGATCTGACTCTGAGGCATGGCTTGGAGCCATGCGATCCGAAATGGAGTCCATGAAAATCAACAATGTTTGGACATTGGTTGATCCACCTGAAGGAATAAAACCCATCGGGTGTAAATGGATCTTCAAGAGGAAAAGGGGCGCATATGGGAAGGTAGAGACCTATAAAGCCTGTCTGGTTGCCAAGGGGTATCGTCAACGATATGGTATCGATTATGACGAGACTTTCTCCCCTGTGGCAATGCTCAAGTCCATTCGGATCATGGTTGCTTTGGCAGCATATTTTGATTACGAGATCTGGCAGATGGATGTCCGAACCGCTTTCCTAAATGGGGAGCTGGAAGAGGAGGTGTATATGATACAGCCTGAAGGGTTCACATCCATAGATGAATCAAAAGTGTGCAAGTTGCAGAGGTCCATTTATGGACTCAAGCAAGCATCTCGAAGTTGGAACTTAAGGTTTGATAGGTGTATCAAATCGTACGGCTTCGTTAGGAACGGAGAAGAACCGTGCATCTATAAATGGGTTAATGGTTCTGTGATTGTATTCCTAGTACTGTATGTTGACGACATTCTCTTAATCGGGAATGATGTCGCAGCATTGCAAGGAATAAAGGTCTGGTTATCATCTCAGTTCTCCATGAAGGACTTGGGTGAAGCTTCTTACATACTAGGTATGAAAATCTATAGAGATAGATTTAAGAAGCTTTTAAGATTATCCCAGTCTACGTACATTGACACCGTGCTAAAACGGTTCAGTATGGAAAATTCCAAGAAAGGCTATCTCCTGATAGGTTCTGGAATTACTCTTTCCAAGAAGGATTGTGCGACAACTCCTGAGGAAAGAGAGCGCATGAGTAGAGTACCTTATGCTTCAACAGTAGGCTCTATCATGTATGCTATGACTTGTACTAGACCAGACGTGGCATACTCACTAGGAGTAGTGAGCAGATACCAGTCTAACCCAGGTGAGGCGTATTGGAAGGTGGTTAAGTCCATCCTTAAGTATTTGAGAAATACTAAAGACCAATGGCTGATTTATGGAGAACCTGACTTGAAACTTGTGGGGTACTCTGACTCCAGTTTCCAGTCGGATAGAGATGATAGCAAGAGTGTGTCAGGATTTGTATTTACCCTGAACGGAGGAGCGATCTGCTGGAAAAGTTTCAAGTAGGCAACTGTTGCAGACTCGGTATGCGAAGCAGAATATATTGCAGCATCAGATGCAGCTAAGGAAGCTATGTGGTTGCTGAAGTTCATTGGAGAGCTAGGGGTGGCACCTTCCCTAGATGGTCCTGTTGCGGTGTACTGTGACAGCACTGGAGCCATTGCTCAAGCTAAGGAGCCTAAAGCTCATCACCGCACCAAGCACATACTGCGGTGCTACCACCTCATACGAGAGATTGTTGAACGAGGCGACATCAATCTACTGAAGATCGATGGAAAAGAAAATCTGGTCGACCCCTTCACTAAAGCCCTCGGAATAAAAGAGTTCGACTATTGTAAAAGAGAAATGGATATTAGATACTCTTCTGATTGGCTTTAGTACAAGTGGGAGTTGTTGGAAATTGTGTCCCAAAGCCAATCGCCTGGGTTGTTGGCGGTTGTGCTAAGTATTGTACTTTTTCAATGAATTAATAAAATATTATTTTTGGCAGCTCATCACATATTGTATTTCTCTAAGAGAACTCTTTCCATGTGATGAAGTCCTTAGGACTACACTGATTTCGATACAGAGAGGATGTATTGAGTGGTCCTTAAATCCTGTTCACAATCAAAGGATATATTGTATTGACGGGAATATATCAAGTATAGGTTGTTGTAGTTTACATCGTTTGGTTGTCCTCTTGACCAAATGAGTGTGGTGACACTGATGTGATCTACAAGTGGGATATATGTGATATCTCATTGAACGTGACTCCGTGCAGTCCCTTTCTGCCAAAGGGATACTCACGATTGGATATGGGTATAAGTGTCCCTCTGACCTGAGGTCATCACGGCAGCTTGCAAGCAACTCCCTGTGCTTTGGTGCCGGACTACCCGGATTTTTAATCCGGTGACTGAAGGTTTCTGGATACAGGCAAGTACTTGTGGAGCAGTGATGGACCAAGATGGAATTGACCTGTCCAAACAGTTTGGATTGAATGTCTCGCAGTATCTCAATTTAGCAAATCCTCGACCGGGGTAGCCCTAGTGAAGAGTCACTGGGCTTGCGAGGTTGAGACACGTAGTCGACTGACTCAGTCTGGGTTGGTAACCCAATCTCAGTCGTCCTGAGCATTAGAGGTCAAAGGGATGAATTATACGGTAACCATAGGCCAGAGGTTCGATTATTTGCTCCCTCATCTTCGACCTATCCGGACGCCGGGAACCATTGCTAGATGGTTTCCTATGCTGGTACTAGAATGGTTCTAGTGCTACCATTTAGGTTCGAACCTATAAGGTCACACGCCACAGAGGATAACTCTCTGATCCGGATACCGAATTCGATTGGGAATCATCTCGGTTTCATGGTCACAGTAGTATTTTTGAGCACTCATTTTCCTCGTCATGCCCTTGTCTGAGTCAACCGAAAATTGTTCCGGGTTGATCAGCACTGTGCCAGGATTTTTCTGAATCAGTTTTGAACTGATTCGGAGTTCGTTTCGGCCTCCAATTGGTTGTGAACCAATTGACCCAATTTTTAATTGGGCTTGGACCAGGTTCAATAGGATTGAACCAATGGCTTGGTTTAATAGAGATTGAACCATGGTTTATTGGTTGGACCGGTTTCTTTTGAACCGGTGTTTTAATTCTCTGTGTAAATGGTTACACGCAACTCCCATGCATTTGGAGGAAAGCCAAATGTTGGGAGAAAAACCGAAGGCCAAAACGTCCTCTTAAAACCCTTGTTAATGGCTTTTATCCCGTTTAAATTTTTGTTAATGGGAATTTGGAAACCGGCTCTCTCTTCTACTCCCGTCTCTCCATCTCCCTCATCCCCTCTACAGCCTTTATAATCCAACACTGCGTCCCCTGTTGTCGGGGTTGAGAGTTTTAAAAACAACAGCTACCATCCTCTGTTTTGAGTTGTTGGAGTGACACCGTGAGAAGAGAGTATCACCGTGTAAAGGGCTGTTCCTCCATTTGAAGGGGCTGAAGACCTGATCCATTGTAATACTCCTTGAGTGCTGGGTTTTGGGTGTGTTGTAAGGGAGAGAAACCAAGATTCTTCCCACCATTTGAGTGCTCAAAAATCCCTGCTGCAGCAATTCTGTTTTGCTGCAGCAACCTGTGACCGTGAACCATCTTTCGGCGGCTAGCACCGTGCATGAAGAGGGATCGAAGAGCCCCGGGCATGTCTCCCCTCTAGAGGGAGTATTCTTCTACTCCTCGGAGCAAACCACGCGAGTCGGGATCGCTCCAGTTGCCCGAAATCCAACGTCGAAGACAGCTACTCTGTTCTGCTACCATTTTCGTGCAGAAGATTTTGGTGAATTTTTATGATTTATTGGCTTAGTTTTTCTTACAGAAACTAGTGCCAAATCGAAGAGGACTTCCTTAAGAATCTACAGCTCAAATTTGGGAGCGATTGGAGGTCCGGAAGGCGGCGTTCCGGGGACTTTTCGGAAGCCCAGTTTTCAGCCCAAGGTGGAAGACGACTGGAATAACTTTATTCCAGTTATTCCAGTCTATTCCTGGTTTATCCCAGACTTATTCCAGCTGGGAATAAGGTATGTTTTTGGGGTTTAATTTTCGCTGCATGTGTAGATCTGGATTTATAAAATTGTTTATAAATATTATATGATCTATATCATGCCAATACATGCATCTTGCATATGCTAGATCCTGTGCAGAGTAGGTATTTTTTGCATTTATTTTAAAAATATTTTAAAATATTTACCTGCTCCCTGTGCTGTTGCATGCTTAGCATAGGCACCTGCAACCACATTTTTTACTTTCAGGATCCCTATGATGGGACCACCGACCCCCTAGACCACCTTGAAAGCTACAAGGCCCTCATGAGGGTTCAGGGTGCAACCGATGCTCTCCTTTGCATCGCCTTCCAAGCCATCCTTTGAAAAGCAGCCCGGGTATGGTTTACCCTCCTAGAGCCGGAAAGCATCGGCTCATTCACTTAGCTAGAGCAGAAGTTCGTGACCCACTTCGATGCCTATCGAAAGGTGCCATGCAAGGCAGACAACCTCTTCTCCATCATGCAACAGGACCACGAGCTCCTGCAAGACTACGTGGCTTATTTCAAAGTTTCCACATTGGAGATCTACAACTTGGACGAGCTAGTCGCCATGTTGGCATTGAAGAGAGGTCTCAAGACTTCTCGCCTGACCTACTCGATTGACAAGAAGCCCTCGAAGACCTACTCCGAACTCCTTCTCCATGTTCAAAAGTACATCCATGATAAGGAGGTGGATCACATGAGGAGGGAGCTGGACAGGAAGCCACTGAAGAAGCCATCTCCTAGGGAGACATCCGGGATGCGGAAGACCGGACTAGCAACATCGAAATTCTGCCATGGTCCGAGGTCGAGGAGCAGCCCCATCCCATAAGAAATATATACACCTCTCCTAGCCCTGAGGATGAAGATCCTTATGGAAATTGAGGGTGAGCACTATTTACAGTGCCCACCACCCCTAAGGCCGTCTAATGGTCGTGATAAGATGAAGTACTGTCAATTCCATTGCGACAACGAACATGACATCGAGGAATGCCGGCACCTCAAGAGGGAGATTGAAGACCTCATAAGAAGAGACTACCTCAGAAGGTTCGTAGGGGACAAGGCCCCGGTGGAACCTCAGACGCTCGCTGCTCTCCCTTCGGTTCCTGCAATGGACAACCGCCCCACTGAGAAACCCATGGGGATGATATTCTGGGGAATCGAGCATGCTCCCAAGAGGGCCTAGGGAGGAGAGAGTTCTGAAAATGTACTCCCATTTATAAGGAAGAGGGAATCTGGGATTGAAAATGTAAACAATGATGCTGTGGTAGTCGAGATGATAATCGCAAAGCATCCTATAAAATGGGTTATGGTCGATAGTGGAAGTTCGATTGATGTCCTTTTTTATGATGCTTTCTCCAGGATGCATTTGTCCTCTGCTTAACTTAGACCTATGCACACTCCTCTCGTTGGTTTCATAGGAGACTTCATGAGAGTTGAAGGAGAGATCACTCTTTCTATTACTGCCGGGGTCCCACCTCGATAGAGCACCGTTGTTTGGCTTCCCTTTACCTATAACATGATTCTTGGCTAACCCGGGCTTAATTTGCTCAATGCAGTCATTTCAACCAAGCGGCTTCTGGTGCAATTCCCTATCCCTTATGGTGTCAGAGAAATGAGGGGGGCACCTTAGCCAATCCAGCATTGTCTCCAAGCTATTCCTGGGGCAAAGGTGTTCGAGAACGACCCCGGCATGGATGACCTCAACCAAAGGGGGCAGGAGTCCAGATGTGGCCTGATCGAGCACCTACTATCATACCCACTCGGGTCGACCTGGCGAAAAAGGTGCAAGTTGGGGCCTAGCTACTGGAGGATGAGCGGGCCCACCTGTTGGAATTCCTTCGAGCGAATGCTGACATGTTCGCCTGGATGGCAGCCGATATGCCAAGGATCCCCCTTGACATCGTCACCCACAAGCTGAGCATCGATCCGATGTGCCGGCCTGTTCGGTAGAAGAAGAAGAGCTTCGCCCCGAACAGGCAACAAGCGATCAACAAGGAGGTGGATAAACTCCTCGTAGCCAGCTTTATTCATGAAGTGCACTATACGAGCTGGCTGGCGAATGTAGTTATGGTAAAGAAGAGCAATGGCAAATAGAGGATCTGCATGGACTACACCGACCTCAATCGAGCCTGTCGAAGGATAGCTTTATCCTACCAAAGATCAATCAGTTAGTGGACGCCACCTCAGGGCACTGCTTGCTCTCCTTTATGGATGCATTCTCTAGGTACAATCAGATCCTGCTATATCTGGAGGACGAGGAGCACAATGCCTTCATCACTGATTGAGGGATGTACTGCTATCGGATGATGCCATTTGGCTTGAAGAATGTTGGTGCCATGTACCAGTGACTGGTCAATCGGGTCTTCAAGGACAAGATTGGCAGAAACATGCAAGTGTATGTCGACGACATGCTCGTCATGAGCAAGTCGAGCTCGGACCATGTTGCTTACCTGGCGGAAGCCTTCCACAACCTCAGGAGCATAAAATGAAGTTGAACCCAGCGAAGTCTGCCTTCGATGTAGCAGCAGGGAAGTTCTTTGGCTTTATGGTTACCTAGAGGTGATCGAGGCAAACCTGGAGAAGGTCCAGGCAATTATAGACATGGAGCATCCTATCTCGAAGAAGCAGGCCAGCGCCTGATGGGTTGGATCACAGCACTGAGCCGATTCATCTCGAGGTCAATAGATCGTTGTCTCCCTTTCTTCAAGGCACTAAGCAAAATGCATGACTTTATCTGGATCGAAGAATGTAGAGCAGCCTTCGAGGAGTTGAAGGATTTCCTGGCATCATCGCCACTGCTCTCTAGGCCGAAGGAGGGAAAAGAACTCTTACTGTACCTGGCGATCACCCCGAGGGCCGTCAGCTCGGTTCTCATCCACATGGATCAGGACGGATCCCAAAAGCCGGTGTACTATACAAACAAAATCCTTTGAGATGCGAAGATTAGGTACACCCAATCTGAAAAGCTCATTTTTGCTCTTATTATGTTTGTCTAGTGTCTTAGGGTGTACTTCCAAGCACATTCGATCATGGTCCTGATAGACCAACCCCTGAGGGCCGTGCTTAGCTGCCCTGACACATCTGGATGCTTGGCCAAGTGGGCATTGAAGCTCAGCAAGTTCGACATTGCGTACCAATTTAGGTCATCTCAAAAGGCCCAGGTGATGCAGAACGAAAGCTCTGATACAAAAAATGATGCAGAACGGATATGTGGAATGCGGAAGCAAATTAAAATTAATGTATTTTTTTTATATATATTTTCAGAAGTTGGCTTTGACTCAAAGGAAAGATAAACTAATGTTGAAAGAAACTAAGAAATGACAGAAAGCACAATTAAAAGGAGTGGATTATCAGAGTAACTCAGAAATAGGATCGCTAGGGATTGAGAAACCCCCAGACCTAGGGTTTACTCCTTTTTCAAGAAACAGATGAAGAGAGAAGAGAAGGTTTTAAACCTGACTGTGATATCTCTTGTTGCTTCAATTGAAGGACACTCTCGAGCAGATTGTAGGATCCTTGGAGATGGGGTATCTTCGCAATGGATCCTCGGATTGTAGTCCTATGGCAAGGTTGGCCTTCTTCTCGAACTCAGGATCTGGAAGAAGAAGAACAAAAGAAGAACCAGAAACTCAAAGAAAGACACTGACCTGAGGACTTAGTGAAGATTGTTGGATGTAGAAGTTCCGGAGATCTTGATACAGATCTGACTCTTCTTTTGAACTGGCTCTGTAGTTGAAACAGTTGATCTGAACCTGCATGCTGGTGGCCGGCCTCGATGTGGAAGAGAGGGGCCGTGGGATGTAGATGGAAAATTAGGTTTTGGATGGTGATTGGAGAAAAGATGATGGACGGCTAGGGTTTGGAAATTGAAGCGGCTAACTTAGGGTTTTGATAAGGTTTGGAGATCTCACACCTCCTCAAGGTTCCTATGGAACCCGGAATCCCTCCCTCACGGAGCTCAGCACTTGAATACAAGTGCGGAAGAGAGAAACACAAAGTTGCTCACAAAGAAATTGATTTCATTCATCATTATTATTCAAGAGTTTCATAGAGTTGAATATATAGACATAACAAAGAAATAAAATTTCATACATTTCCCATGTGGGACTAAACTCCCTAGCCTATACTTTTGGTAGAAAATATTCTCCCTCTTGGCCAACCAAAGAGTCCTACAAGGAGTAGGCGGCCCTAAAAGTCATGAAAATCCTCTCAAAAGGTAGAAAGATGGCGCCTCCTAAGTCTTCTCCTTGAATTTAGGGTTCTTCCTTCAATGGTTCAACTCTTTTGGACACCTCCTTTTCTTTTTCCCCAAGTCATGGCTCTTTCCAACTTTGCTTTGGTCTTTTTAGGCATGGATTGGGTGCCCCCTTGAAGTGCTCCCCAAGAAATGCCTTTTTCTTCCTTTAGCTTGGCCTTTTAAGGTATATATGGGGCGCCTCCTTGATTTTGGCTTCAAGAAAAATTCTTGCTCCCTTGGGTGTGGGGACAAAGACACTGGGATGTAGTTGTGGTGCCTCCTGGACTCTAGCGTGTGGCTGGGAGTGTGGCGCCCACTTGCTTGGACCTTGACTTGACTGGAAAAATGGCACCAACCTGGAGAAGACCTAGACCACTACTAGGACTTGTACTGAGTCAACATGACTCAACAAAATGAAATGCAGACTCAAAGAAATAAAATAATCTGGTTGACCAGGTCAACCCTTTTTACAAACCCTAATCTTCGGGCAAGGTCATTCAGATATCCAGATGGAACCATGAAGTCTTCTTCTGATTCTGGTGCTCGCACCAATTCTCCCGAGGTGGGAGGAACTCGACCCTGTCGAGTAAGGCTCAAGTTGGCTCTGGTATCTCTCCAAGAGATCTGGATCCAGCTCTTGTAATTCATCTCGGGAGATCCAAGAGTCATCAGAATCTAGCCTTCCTTGCCAGCGGACCAGGTATCTTTGGTATCCTCGATTACGAGTAGAGATAACCTGATCGTCCAGGATCTTTTCAATCTGTTCTTTCCTCATTGGCCAGTTTGTTGGTGGACACACAGGGTTGGGTTCACTCTCAAGAACAGGATTAGGCTCAAAAGGCTCACTGGGAATCACAGCTGGCTCTCTATACTCTATTAGGTCTGTAATGTTGAAAGTGGGGCTAATGCCTAGTTCTGGAGGCAACTCGAGCACATAGGCATTGGATCCTACTCTCTTCACCACTCTAAATGGTCCAGCTCCTCTAGCATGTAACTTTCTAACGGTTCCAGGAGGAAACCGTTCAGGCCTTAACCTAATCATTACATGTCTCCCTCAACAAAAGTTTTGACTCGCCTTTGAGAATCAGCCAACTTCTTATAAGTTTCATTACTTAAATTTATTTTGGCATGAATTTCTTTATGCAAGTCTTTTATATGCTGTGCAAAAACTTCAGCAGACTCGGAGACTCGTGTGTGGATTGGTAAAGGAGCTAGGTCAAGAGGTGTGTGAGGTTTGTACCCATGCACAATTTCAAATGGACTCTTACCTGTAGACCTATTGACCGAGTCATTGTATGCAAATTCAGCCCTAGGTAAGTACAAATCCCAATTCCTAGTGTTTTTACCAACAAGACATCTTAGCAGATTGCCTAAGCTACGGTTCACTACCTCGGTTTGGCCATCAGTTTGGGGATGATAGGCAGTTGAAAACTTAAGTTTTGTCCCTAACTTATGCCAAAGGGTTTTCAAAAAATAGTTGGTGAACCGGACATCCCTATCTGAAACAATTGACTTAGGTAGGCCATGGAGTCTAACTATCTCATTAAAGAACAGGGTGGCTACCTTAGATGCATCAAAAGTCTGGGAACAAGGAAAGAAGTGGGCCATCTTAGAAAATCGGTCGACTACGACACAGATAGAGTCATGCCTCCTCTGGGTCTTAGGCAAACCTAACACAAAGTCCATACTCACATCTTGCCAAGGACGATCTGGGACAAGGAGTGGGGTATAAAGGTCGGTGTTCTGTTTTCGCTGTTTGGCAACAGCGCAGGTCCGACACCTAGCCACAATGTGTGCTACATCTCTTTTTAAGCTAGGTCAGAAAAAATGGTCTTCAACAGCCAGGGTGGTCTTGTCTTTTCCAAAATAGCCTGCTAGACCCCTAGCATGAATTTCCCAAATCAAAAAATTCCCTAAGAGAAGTTCTAGGGATGCAAAGCCTATTCTTAAAGAACAGAAAGCCATCTAAAAGGGTATAATCCTTATGATCACTAGATGGTCCTTGAGCTAGATCCTGATACACAGTCTTAAAATTCGGACACGACTCATATTCCTCTTTGATCTGTTCAAACCCTACGACTTCGGTCCTAACAGAATTCAATAACAAAGATCGACGACTAAGGGCATCAGCTACCTTATTTTCAGTCCCAGCCTTATGTTTCAAAATAAAAGTATAGGACTGGATATACTCTACCCACTTAGCATGCCTAGGGTTAAGCTTCTTCTGGGAATTCAGGAATCTAAGAGCCTCATGGTCCAAAAATAGCACAAATTCCTACGATAGCAAATAATGTCTCCAGTAACGCAAAGCTTGCACTACCGCATAAAATTCTTTATCATAGGTAGAATACCTAAGCTTAGCATCATTAAGTTTTTCACTAAAGAAAGCTACGGGGTGATTCTCTTGGCTTAGGACTCCACCTATACCTACACCTGAAGCATCACAGGCAACCTCAAATACTTTAGAAAAGTTGGGTAACCTCAAAATGGGTGCCTGGGTCATCCTATCCTTATGATCTAGGAAGGCTTTATGGGCTACTTTAGTCCACTGAAATTCTCCCTTCCTAATACAGTCTGTGATAGGAGCAAATAAAGTACTAAACCCCTTGATGAGTCATCTATAGAAGGTAGCCAAGCCATGGAAACTCCTAACTTCATGCACACTGGTCGGCTCTGGCCATTCTATTATGGACCTAATCTTCTCTGGATCGGCAGCCACGCCGTCAGGGATTACTACAAAATCAAGGAAGATAACTCTACTGGTTATGAATTCACACTTCTTGAGATTACCGTAGAGACTATCATTCCTCAAAACTTGGCAGACTTGTCTAAGGTGGCCTAGGTGGTCTGCAGGGGTCTTATTGTAGATCAGTATGTCATCAAAATAGACCACTACAAACTTTCCTATGAAAGCTCTAAGCACCTGGGTCATAATCCTCATGAAAGTACTAGGGGCATTGGACAACCAAAAAGGCATAACAACCCATTTGTAGAGACCATCCTTAGTTTTGAAAGCAGTTTTCCACTCATCCCCTGGTCTAATTCTAACCTGATGATAGCCGCTCTTGAGATCAATTTTGGAAAAAACCATTGCACCGGCCATCATATATAGCATGTCATCTAGTCTAGGGATGGGGAACCTATACTTGATTATGATTTTGTTGATGGCACGACTATCAACACACATTCTCCACGTGCCATCTTTCTTTGGGGTCAGTAGTGCTGGGACTGCACAAGGGCTAAGACTCTCTCTAATGAACCCCTTCCTCAATAATTCTCCAACCTGCTTTTGCAGTTCCTCATGCTCAAATGGATTCATCCTATAATGGGGCAAGTTGGGTAAAGTAGCTCCTGGGATTAAATCTATGGAATGCTGGATATCCCTAAGAGGTGGAAGGTGGTCTGGCAGATCCTCGGGAAAAACATCCTCAAATCCTTCTAACAAAGGCCTAACTTCCTGAGGAGGCTCTGAGGGTGTAGGAGTCCTAAGTTCCTTAGCAGTCAACATCCAAATGGGTGAACCACTATGAATTTCTTGTTCTAGATCCTTAGCACTAATTAGGTTCACTCCAGTCTTCATCTCTTTGATCTTATTGGGTCCTTTAGCTACCTTGTCCTTAGGAGGGACTGAATGGATTGTGATCTTTTTCCCATTAAAACTAAAGACATAGGTATTGGATTTTTCTAAGAGGGTGGCATCATGATCATATAACCAAGGTCTCCCAAGAATTATACTGCTCACCCCCATGGGTAAGACATCACACCAAATCTTCTCTTGATAGGATTGCATTTGGAATTGGACCTGACATCTAGACTGGATGGGTATAGAGGTAGAGTCTACCCAAGAAACCTTATAGGGGTTGGGATGGGGAACTGGGGTTAAGCCTAACATTTTGACAGTGCTAGCAGAAATGGCATTTACACAGCTCCCACTATCTATGATGATCTTACATACCTTCTCCCCTAATTTAAGGAAAGTCTATAAGATGTTAGTCCTACGCCAATTGATGCAGAACAAATGAAGGGACGCGATGCGGAAGTAAATTAAGATTAACTAATTTTTTTGTTGTTTTTATATGTTTGTAGAAGTTGGCTTCAAATCAAAGAAAAGTTAACCTAACATTGAAAGATACTAATATGATAATTGAAAGCACAATTTTAAGGAAACTAAAGTATCAGAGTAGTTCAGAAGCAACGGATCGCTGGGGGTTGAGAAACTCCCAGACCTAGGGTTTCGCTCCGAACTTTCAGCAGAACAGAAATAAAGAGAAGAGATGGTTTACCTAGCCAGACAATGATCTTCACAGATTTTGGTGGAAGAACTCTCCCGAGCAGATTGTTGGATCCTCGGATTCAGATTTCTTCGCAATGGATCCTCCAGCACTGGTCCTTTGGCGGGTTGGCTTCTCCTGAACTCAAGATCTGGAAGAGAAGAAAAACAATTGATGGAATCAGAGAGTCAAGGAAAGATTTTACCAGGTTGATGAACTTGAAGATTGAAATTGCTGAAAACTGGATTCTCCTGGAAGCTGATGTGATTTTCCTTGGAACTTGCTCTGGATCTGAAGTAGCCGGACTGGATCTGGATGAAGGTGGATGGCCTGGACTTGTAGAGAGAGAGAGGCCGGGGGAGATGGATGGATCTAGGGTTTGATGGATTGAAAATAATGAAGGGTGGCTAGGGTTTTGGAATTTCAAGTGGCTAACCTAGGATTTTGGATAAAGATGGAGATCTCTCACCTCCTCAAGGCTCCAATGGAACCCGGATTACCCCCTCACGAAGCTCAACACTTAGAATAGTGCGGAAGAAGAGAAACCTAGGTCACTCAATACAAGAGAGTAGCATAAAAATAATTTTCTTCATTGATTTTCAAAGTTACAAAGAGAGGTCTATTATATAGACCTAAAATTTTCTCCTAGCTTGTACAAATTTCCATGTGGGACTAAACTCTTCCAACCTCTAGATTAGGTAGAAAACCCCCTCTCTTGGTCGACCAAGACTTCAAAAAAAATTGGGACGGCCATAAAGGAATTTTTTTTGGAATTTTTATGGTGCCTCCTTTGGAGTTGGATTTGGATTTGGAGTCCTCTTCTTATGGCATTTCTTCTTTTCTTCCACTCCAAGTTAAGCTCTTTGATTTTGATTTGAACTTCAATTGGATGTCCTTCTTTGATTTCTTCTCCAAGAGAAGTTTTCTTCCTTCTTTGCTTAGGTAAAATAGGCAGGTATGGGCGCCTCCTTTAAATTAGCTTCCAATTTGATTTTTTCTTCTTTGGGTGTGGGGACCATGACACTGGGATGCCTCTGTGGCGCCTCCTGGACTCTGGCATGTGCTCGGAGTGTGGCTGGGCATGTGGCTTGGAGTGTGGCCTCCACTTGCTTGAACCTTGATTTGATTGGAAGACAAATGTGGCACCATTTTGGACCAAATTGAAACCACATCGGGACTTGCACCGAGTCAACATGACTCAACAAAATTTAAATGGTGACTCAAGAAATAAATAAAAATAAATAAACTGGTTGACCAGGTCAACCTTTATTACAAACCCTAATTTCTCGGGCAATGTCAATCAGAGATCCAGATGGAGCTCTGAAGTCTTCTTCTGAGTCTGGTGCCCGCACCAATTCTCCCGGGGTGGGAGGAACTCGACCCTGTCGAGTAAGGCTCAAGTTGGCTCTGGTATCTCTCCAAGAGGTCTGGGTCCAATTCTTGTAATTCTTCTCGAGAGATCTAAGAGTCATCAGAATCTGGCCTTCCTTGCCAGCGGACCAGGTACCTTTGGTATCCTCGATTACGAGTAGAGATAACCTGATCATCCAGGATCTTTTCAATCTGCTCTTTCCTCACAGGCCAGTTTGTTGGTGGACACACAGGGTCGGGATCACTCTCAATGATTGGGTTAGGCTCAAAAGGCTCACTAGGAATCACAGCTGGCTCCCTGTACTCTACTAAGTCTGTAATGTTGAAAGTAGAGCTAATGCCTAGTTCTGGAGGCAACTCGAGCACATAGGCATTGGATCCTACTCTCTTTACCACTCTAAATGGTCCAGCTCCCCTAGCTTGTAACTTTCTAACGGTTCCAGGAGGAAACCGTTCAAGCCTTAACCTAATCATCACATAGTCTCCCTCAACAAAAGATTTGACTCGCCTTTGAGTATCAGCCAACTTCTTATATGTTTCATTACTTAAATTTATTTTGGCATGAATTTCTTTATGCAAGTCTTTTACATGCTGTGCAAAATTCTCAGCAGATTCGGAGACTCGAGTGTGGACAGGTAAAGGGACTAGGTCAAGAGGTGTGTGAGGTTTGTACCCATGTACAATTTCAAATGGACTCTTACCCGTAGACCTATTGACCGAGTCATTGTACGCAAATTCTGCCCTTGGTAGGTATAAATCCCAATTTCTGGTGTTTTCACCAACAAGACATCTCAGCAGATTTCCTAGGCTACGGTTCACTACTTCAGTTTGGCCATCAGTTTGGGGATGATAGGCAGTTGAAAACTTAAGTTTTGTCCCTAACTTATGCCAAAGGGTCTTCCAAAAGTAACTGGTGAACCGGACATCCCTATCTGAAACGATTGTCTTAGGTAGGCCATGGAGTCTAACTATCTCATTGAAGAAAAGTGTGGCTACCTTAGACGCATCAAAGGTTTGGGAACAAGGCAAGAAGTGGGCCATTTTAGAGAATCGGTCGACTACGACACAGATAGAATCATGTCTCCTCTGGGTCTTAGGTAAACCTAACACAAAATCCATACTCACATCTTGCCAAGGACGATCTGGGACAGGGAGTGGGGTATAAAGGCCAGTGTTTTGTTTTCGCTATTTGACAACAGCGCAGGTTCGACATCTAGCTACAATATTAGCTACATCCCTTTTCAAGCTAGGCCAGAAAAAGTGGTCTTCAATAGCTAGAATGGTCTTGTCTTTTCCAAAATGGCCGGCTAAACCTCCAGCATGGATTTCCCAAATCAAAAATTCCCTAAGAGAAGTTCTAGGGATGCAAAGCCTATTTTTGAAGAACAAAAAACCATCTACAAGGGTATAATCCTGGTGATTACTAGATGGTCCTTGAACTAGATCCTGATACACAGTTGTGAAATCCGGACAAGACTCATATTCCTCTTTGATTTGCTCAAACCCTATGACCTCAGTTCTAACAGAAGTTAATAACAGGGATCGGCGACTAAGGGCATCAGCTACCTTATTCTCAACTCCAGCCTTATGTTTCAGGACAAAAGTATAGGACTGGATATATTCTACCCACTTAGCATGCCTAGGGTTAAGCTTCTTTTGGGAGTTCAGAAATCTAAGAGCCTCATGGTCCGAAAATAGTACAAATTCCTGCGGTAGCAAATAATGTCTCCAGTAACGCAAAGCTTGCACCACCGCATAAAATTCCTTATCATAGGTAGAATACCTAAGCTTAGCATCATTAAGTTTTTCACTAAAGAATGCTATGGGATGATTCTCTTGGCTTAGGACTCCACCTATTCCTACACCTGAAGCATCACAGGCAACCTCAAATACTTTAGAAAAATCGGGTAATCTCAGAATGGGTGCCTGGGTCATTTTCTCCTTAAGATCTAGGAAGGCTTTATGGGCTGACTTAGTCCAATGAAATTCTCCCTTCCTAATACAATCAGTGATAGGAGCAGCTAAAGTACTAAACCCCTTGATGAATCGCCTATAGAAGGTAGCCAAGCCGTGGAAACTTCTAACTTCATGCACATTGGTTGGCTCTGGCCAGTCTACTATGGATCTAATCTTCTCAGGATCGGCTGCCACGCCGTCAGGGGTTACTACAAAACCAAGAAAGATAACTCTACTAGTCATGAATTCACACTTCTTAAGATTACCGTAGAGTCTCTCATTCCTCAAAACTTGGCAGACTGCTCTAAGGTGGCCTAGGTGATCTGCTGGGGTCTTACTATAGATCAGGATGTCATCAAAATAGACCATCACAAATTTTTCTATGAAAGCTCTAAGTACCTAGGTCATAATTCTCATGAAGGTACTAGGGGCATTGGACAACCCAAAAGGCATAACAACCCATTCATAAAGACCATCCTTAGTTTTGAAAGCAGTTTTCCATTCATCCCCGGGTCTAATCCTAACCTGATGATAGCCGCTTTTGAGATCAATCTTAGAAAAAACCATTGCACCAGCCATCATATCAAGCATGTCATCTAATCTAGGGATGGGAAACCTATATTTGATTGTAATTTTATTGATGGCACGACTGTCAACACACATCCTCCACGTGCCATCTTTCTTTGGGGTCAGTAAGGCTGGGACTGCACAAGGGCTAAGACTTTCTCTAATAAACCCCTTCCTCAATAATTCTCCAACCTGCTTTTGCAGTTCTTCATGCTCAGATGGATTCATCCTGTAATGGGGCAAGTTGGGCTAAGTCGCTCCTGGGATTAGATCTATGGCATGCTGGATATCCCTAAGAGGTGGAAGGTGGTCTGGCAAATCCTCGGGAAAGACATCCTCAAATTCTTTTAACACAGGTTTAACTTCTTGAGGAGGCTCTAGGGGTTCCGAAGTTCTAAGTTCCTTAGCAGTCAACATCCAGATGGGTGAACCACTATGAATTTCTTGTTCTAGATCCTTAGCACTGATTAGGTTCACTCCAGTTTTCATCTCCTTAACCTTACCGGCTCCTTTAGTTACCTTGTCCTTAGGGGGAACTGAATGGATCGTAATCTTCTTCCCATTGAAACTAAAGACACAGGTATTGGATTTTCCTAAGAGGGTGGCATCATGATCATACAACCAAGGTCTTCCGAGAATTATACTGCTCACCCCCATGGGTAAGACATCGCACCAAATCTTTTTATGATAAGATTGCATTTGGATTTGGACTTAACATCTAGACTGGATGGGTATGGAGGTGGAATCTACCCAAGAAACCTTATAGGGGTTGGGATGGAGAACTGGGATTAAGCCTAACATCTTGACAGTGCTAGTAGAGATGGCATTTACACAGCTCCCACTATCTATGATGATCTTACATACCTTATCCCCTAGTTTAAGAAAAGTCTGTAGGATGTTAGTCCTAAGCCAATCCTCTTGAACTAGATTCTGGGATAGGATGCATCTTACAACTCCTAATTGGTCAGATTCATTGGGTTCCTCCTCTCCTTCATACTCCTCAACCAAATTCATTCCGGCCTCATAAACTTCTTCTTCAAATTCCTCACTGGGCTCGGAATTATCATTCTCTCCCTCTTCTATGTAAAGGGATCTCCGAGGGCACTGGCTAGCAACATGACTTACCTTATGACACTTGAAACAGGCTATGGCAGTACACTGACTGGAAATGTGACCTGGTTTCTGACACTTAAAACAGGTGATATTTGAACTAGGGGTTCTCTGGGTGTCAGGTGCCTTACCTTTGTCCATGGGTCTAGGGGTAGAAGTATCCTGAAAAGGTTTACTAGGGATAACTTGGCTAGGTCCATTCCTTGGGATTGGGGCACTAACCCTAGAAGGTATAGGTCCTCTCTGAAATTTCTCAGTGTTTAGTGCAATTTGGTAGGCTTGGTCTAGATCAGTAACCTCTCTCAGAAATAGTTCTCTTGATTTCTTCCCTCAGTCCAGCCCTAAATCTAGACAAAGTGACTTCGTGGGCTTCACTCACATCACATCTCATTAGGTATTCATCAAAAGTAGCTATGTAGTCTGAGACAGATCGGTTTCCTTGTTTCAGGTTTTGCCATTGGTCTAACAGGTTTTGCTGGTATGAAATGGGTAGGTATTTATCTCTCAGTTTTTCTTTCATACCCTGCCAAGTGGTTATGGGCTCAACATTCCGTCTCCTAGTGGTTAGCTCAATGTTCCCCCAGTATAACCTAGCTTGACGCACTAATTTCATCTTGGCAAACTTGTATTTCCTCTCCTCAGACATAGCATACCACTCAAAGTATTGGTCCATCTCACCCTCCCAATCAGAATACACCTTAGGGTTCAGACTACCATCAAAAGTGGGTGCATCTAATTTGATGTTCCTGATGAACCTATCATCTCTATCTTCAGGCTCTGGGTCAGGCCTCCTATGATTAGGTTCAGGATCTCTATATAAAGGCCTTCTAGGCTCCTGATGTGGGTAAGGTTGAGGCACATTAAAATCGGGGTCAGGAGTCCAATTCCGATGTCTAGGTTCTTCAAGTACTTGGACTCGGTCCCTAAGTTGGGTAAGATCCTCATGAATTTGTGCGCTAAACTGGGCCACAGTGTTTGTCATATCCTGATTCATTTTAGCCATACTTTCAGTAAGAGTTTTGATCATGGCCTCTAAATCAGGTTGGGTTTGACCAGGTTGATATGGCACTCCGTTTCTGGTAGACATGATGATTCAAGCAAGCACACAAAATGAGACTAGACTAAATCGACTACTGGATCACTAGACCTAGAGTCCAAACTAGATGCCCAATCAGAGTGGCAAGCTAGCCTGTAGTAACTCAGGACTCAGCCAGGCAGGTGTAAGGGGAGTGTTAGGTCCCTGAATGCCAATCCTAGACACCAATCAGTGATTGGCCAGGTAGGCGGACCAGCACACAAGCCCTTCGGGACGTAGTCCCTAAACCACCGTTCTAGACACTGAGTGCTAAGCACACACAGAATAACTCGGCAAACTGACTCAACACTAGCCTAGACCCGACCAATTGGTGTCCCTAGCCCACTAGGGCAAATTAGGTCTAACTGATTTTAAATTAGGTCTAGGTTCGAATGATTGGATGGTGGTTTTGGGCTAAGGAGAGGTAATCAACTCCTCCCCTTATCTTAGATGCTCAATTGCCCTTAAGTAAATTATGAGATGATCACTCCAAAAAGAATTGAATTGCAGAACACAAAAAATAGAGTTGCTGTATTTTAATTCTAAGAATTTTTACTGAAACCAATAAATCACAGAAAAATTATGGAAAATAGGCTCAATTATACTGGTTTCAACGAAGCAAAAATCATACAATTCGGAGTTTTATGCAGAGAGAAATAATTCAGACAACAAGCAAATTACGGGCTGCAACTAGATTGTCTTCCCCGTTTATAATCCCTGCTACGAAGTTATAACCCAATGGATCCCCTACATGCCCTAGGAACACCCCGTGGAATGGGAGGAGGAGGCTTGCGCATCGCTTAGTTCCTAGGACCGGACGTCCTGGGGAGTCTACTTCGAGCAGACAAAATAAAAAGAGAACAATCAAAACAAGCAAGCAAGCAAATCAGAAACCCTAGACTGGGCTCTGATACCAAAAATGATGCAGAACAAATGAAGGGACGCGATGCGGAAGTAAATTAAGATTAACTAATTTTTTTGTTGTTTTTATATGTTTGTAGAAGTTGGCTTCAAATCAAAGAAAAGTTACCTAACATTGAAAGATACTAATATGATAATTAAAAGCACAATTTTAAGGAAACTAAAGTATCAGAGTAGTTCAGAAGCAACGGATCGCTGGGGGTTGAGAAACTCCCAGACCTAAGGTTTCGCTCTGAACTTTCAGCAGAACAGAAATAAAGAGAAGAGATGGTTTACCTAGCCAGACAATGATCTTCACAGATTTTGGTGGAAGAACTCTCCCGAGCAGATTGTTGGATCCTCGGATTCAGATTTCTTCGCAATGGATCCTCCAGCACTGGTCCTTTGGCGGGTTGGCTTCTCCTGAACTCAAGATCTGGAAGAGAAGAAAAACAATTGATGGAATCAGAGAGTCAAGGAAAGATTTTACCAGGTTGATGAACTTGAAGATTGAAATTGCTGAAAACTGGATTCTCCTGGAAGCTGATGTGATTTTCCTTGGAACTTGCTCTGGATCTGAAGTAGCCGGACTGGATCTGGATGAAGGTGGACGGCCTGGACTTGTAGAGAGAGAGAGGCCGGGGGAGATGGATGGATCTAGGGTTTGATGGATTGAAAATAATGAAGGGTGGCTAGGGTTTTGGAATTTCAAGTGGCTAACCTAGGGTTTTGGATAAAGATGGAGATCTCTCACCTCCTCAAGGCTCCAATGGAACCCGGATTACCCCCTCACGGAGCTCAACACTTAGAATAGTGCGGAAGAAGAGAAACCTAGGTCACTCAACATAAGAGAGTAGCATAAAAATAATTTTCTTCATTGATTTTCAAAGTTACAAAGAGAGGTCTATTATATAGACCTAAAATTTTCTCCTAGCTTGTACAAATTCCCATGTGGGACTAAACTCTTCCAACCTCTAGATTAGGTAAAAAACCCCCTCTCTTGGTCGACCAAGACTTCAAAAAAATTGGGACGGCCATAAAGGAATTTTTTTTGGAATTTTTATGGCGCCTCCTTTGGAGTTGGATTTGGATTTGGAGTCCTCCTCTTCTTATGGCATTTCTTCTTTTCTTCCACTCCAAGTTAAGCTCTTTGATTTTGATTTGAACTTCAATTGGATGTCCTTCTTTGATTTCTTCTCCAAGAGAAGTTTTCTTCCATCTTTGCTTAGGTAAAATAGGCAGGTATGGGCGCCTCCTTTAAATTAGCTTCCAATTTGATTTTTTCTTCTTTGGGTGTGGGGACCATGACACTGGGATGCCTCTGTGGCACCTCCTGGACTCTGGCGTGTGCTCGGAGTGTGGCTGGGCGTGTGGCTTGGAGTGTGGCCTCCACTTGCTTGAACCTTGATTTGATTGGAAGACAAATGTGGCACCATTTTGGACCAAATTGAAACCACATCGGGACTTGCACCGAGTCAACATGACTCAACAAAATTTAAATGGTGACTCAAGAAATAAATAAAAATAAATAAACTGGTTGACCAGGTCAACCTTTATTACAAACCCTAATTTCTCGGGCAATGTCAATCAGAGATCCAGAAGGAGCTCTGAAGTCTTCTTCTGTGTCTGGTGCCCGCACCACCAATCCTCCTGAACTCTACTCTAGGACAGGATGCATCTCACAACTCCTAACTGGTCAGACTCTGTGGGTTCCTCCTCTCCTTCATACTCATCAACAAGTTCATTCCGGCCTCATAAACTTCTTCAAATTCTTCATTGGGCCTGGAATTCTCTTCCTCTCCCTCTTCTATGTAAAGGGATCTATGTGGGCACTGGCTAGAAACATGACCTACCCTATGGCACTTAAAACAGGCTATGGCTGTACACTAGCTGGAGATATGACCTGGTTTCTGACACTTAAAACAGGTGATACTAGAACTAGGGGTTCTCTGGGTGTCAGGTGCCTTACCTTTGTCCATGGGCCTAGGGGTGGGAATACCCTGAATAGGTTTGCTAGGGGTAACTTGGCTAGGTCCATTTCTTGGAATTGGGGCACTAACCCTAGAAGGTATAGGTTCTCTCTGAAATTTCTCAGTGTTCAGTGCAATCTGATTGGCTTGGTCTAGGTCAGTAACCTCTCTTAGAAACAACTCCCTCTTAATGTCTTCCCTAAGTCCAGCCCTAAATCTAGACAAAGTGACCTCATGGGCTTCACTCACATCACATCTCATTAGGTACTCATCAAAGGTGGCTATGTAGTCTAAGACAGATCGGTTCCCTTGTTTCAAGGTTTGCCATTGGTCTAACAGATTCTGCTGGTATGAAATGGGTAGGTACTTATCTCAAAGCTTTTCTTTCATATCCTGCCAAGTGGTTATGGGCTCAACATTTCGTCTCCTAGTGGTTAGCTCAATGTTCCCCCAATATAACCTAGCTTGACGCACTAACTTCATCTTGGCAAACTTGAACTTCCTTTCCTCAAACATGGTATACCACTCAAAGTACTGGTCCATCTCACCCTCCCAATCAGAATACACCTTAGGGTTTAAGCTACCATCAAAAGTGGGTGCATCTAATTTGATGTTCCGGATGAACCTATCATCTCTATCTTCTGGCTCTGGGTCAGGCCTCCTATGATTAGGTTCAGGATCTTTGTATAAAGGTCTTCTGGGCTCCTAGTGTGGGTGAGGTTGAGGCACATTAAAATCTGGGTCAGGAGTCCAATTCTGATGTCTAGGTTCCTCAAGTACTTGGACTCGATCCCTAAGCCAGGTAAGATCCTCACGGACTTGATCCCTAAACTGGGCAACGGTAGCAGTCATATCCTGACTCAATTTGGTCATACTTTCGGTAAGAGTTCTAATCATGGCCTCTAAATCAGGTTGGATTTGACCAGGTTGGTAGGGTACTCCGTTCTGGATGGACATGATGATGCAAGCAAGCACACCAAATGAGACTCGACTGAAACGACTACGGGCTAACTAGACCTAGAGCCCAAACTAGATGCCCAATCAGAGTGGCAAGCTAGCCCGTAGTAACTCGGAACTCAGCCAGGCAGGTGTAAGGGGAGTGTTAGGTCCCTAAATGCCAATCCTAGACACCAATCAGTGATTGGCCAGGTAGGCAGACCAGCACACAAGCCCTTCGGGATAAAATCCCTGAACCACCATTCTAGACACTAAGTACAAAGTACACACAGAGTAACTAGACAAACTGACTCAACACTAGCCTAGACCCGATCAGTTGGTGTCCCTAGCCCACTAGGGCAAATTAGGTCTAATTAATTTTAAGATTAGAGGCTTAGGTTCGAATGCACGGGAGGTGGTTTTGTGATAAGGAGAGGGTCTCAATCCTCCCCTTATGTTGCAACTTCGGTGCCCTTAAGATAGATTCAATTTATGCACACTCAAATAAAAACACAGCTTGCAGAAAATAAAAAGCAGAACAGCAGTAAAATTGATCTCAGAAAATCTACAGAAATTAATAAATCATGAAGATTTTATGTAAATTACTTTCATTTATACTGGTTCCAGAAAAATAAGAATTACTTAATTTGGAATCTTCTGCAGGAAGAAACAATTCGAATGACAGGATAGTTAATGGCAGAAAACAGAACGTGTGTCCCCTTTACAATCCCTGCCTAGAAGTTATAACCCAGTGGCACCCCTACACGCCCTAGGAACCCCCATGGAATGGGAGAAGGAGGCTTGCGTCTCGCTTGTTCCTAGGACCGGACGGCCAGGGGAGTCTACTGCAGGCAGCAAAATTAAAAATGAACGAAAAAAATAATCAAACAAGCAAGAATCCTAGACAGGGCTCTGATACCAAAAGTGATGCAGAACGAAAGCTCTGATACCAAAAGTGATGCAGAATGAAAGCTTTGATACCAAAAATGATGCAGAATGGATATGTGGAATGCAGAAGCAAATTAAAATTAATGTATTTTTTTTATATATATATTTTCAGAAGTCGGCTTTGACTCAAAGGAAAGATAAACTAATGTTGAAAGAAACTAAGAAATGACAGAAAGCACAATTAAAAAGAGTGGATTATCAGAGTAACTCAGAAGTAGGATCGCTGGGTATTGAGAAACCCCCAGACCTAGGGTTTACTCCTCTTTTAAGAAATAGATGAAGAGAGAAGAGAAGGTTTTCAACCTGACTGTGATATCTCTCGTTGCTTCAATTGAAGGACACTCTCGAGCAGATTGTAGGATCCTTGGAGACGGGGTATCTTCGCAATGGATCCTTGGATTGTAGCCCTATGGCAAGGTTGGCCTTCTTCTCGAACTCAGGATCTGGAAGAAGAAGAACAAAAGAAGAACCAGAAACTCAAAGAAAGACACTGACCTGAGGACTTAATGAAGATTGTTGGATGTAGAAGTTCTGGAGATCTTGATACTGATCTGTCTCTTCTTTTGAACTGGCTCTGTAGTTGAAATAGTTGATCTGAACCTGGATGCTGGTGGCCGGCCTCGATGTGGAAGAGAGGGGCCGTGGGATGTAGATGGAAAATTTGGGTTTTGGATGGTGATTGGAGGAAAGATGATGGACGGCTAGGGTTTGGAAATTGAAGCGGCTAACTTAGGGTTTCGGTAAGGTTTGGAGATCTCACACCTCCTCAAGATTCCTGTGGAACCCGGAATCACTTCCTCACGGAGCTCAACACTTGAATACAAGTGCGGAAGAGAGAAACACAAAGTTGCTCATAAAGAAATTGATTTCATTCATCATTATTATTCAAGAGTTACATAGAGTTGAATATATAGACATAACAAAGAAATAAAATTTCATACATTTCCCATATGGGACTAAACTCCCTAGCCTATACTTTTGGTAGAAAATATTCTCCCTCTTGGCCAACCAAAGAGTCCTACAAGGAGTAGGCGGCCCTAAAAGTCATGAAAATCCTCTCAAAAGGTAGAAAGATGGCGCCTCCTAAGTCTTCTCCTTGAATTTAGGGTTCTTCCTTCGATGGTTCAACTCTTTTGGACACCTCCTTTTCTTTCTCCCCAAGTCATGGTTCTTCCCAACTTTGCTTTGGTCTTTTTAGGCATGGATTGGGTGCCCCCTTGAAGTGCTCCCCAAGAAATGCCTCTTTCTTCCTTTAGCTTGGCCTTTTAAGGTATATATGGGGCGCCTCCTTGATTTTGGCTTCAAGAAAAATTCTTGCTCCCTTGGGTGTGGGGACCAAGACATTGGGATGTAGTTGTGGTGCCTCCTGGACTCTGGCGTGTGGCTGGGAGTGTGGCACCCACTTGCTTGGGCCTTGACTTGACTGGAAAAATGGCACCAACCTGGAGAAGACCTAGACCACTACTAGGACTTGTACTGAGTCAACATGACTCAACAAAATGAAATGCAGACTCAAAGAAATAAAATAATCTGGTTGACCAGGTCAACCCTTATTACAAACCCTAATCTTCGGGCAAGGTCATTCAGAGATCCAGATGGAACCCTGAAGTCTTCTTCTGATTCTGGTGCCCGCACCACCAGGTGCTAGCCAACTTCTTGGTCGAGTGTGCGGGACTTGTCGAAGAGCAGGAGCATATCACATCGGAGCACCAAATGGAGTAGGAAAGTGCAGAGGAGTCTTGGATCCTCCACGTGGACAGTGCATCCAACACAGGCGGAAGCGGAGCAGAACTCATCCTCGCCAATGGTGACGGGATTGTAGCTGAATGTGCACTCCACTTCAAGTTTGCTATGACAAACAACTAGGTGAAGAATGAGGCAATCCTCGCAGGCTTGAGGGTATCCCACAAGCTAGGTGTACCCAGCTTGAAGATCTTCACCGACTCCCAGCTGGTGGCCGGATAGATCTTCGGAGAGTATGAAGCCAGAGATCCCTAGATGATGAAGTCCTGAGCATGTCCGCTCAAGCACGATGGGATTCTGGCACTTCAACATCTCTCACATTTCTCGTGGAGAGAACACTCATGCCGATACGCTGTCAAGACTCGCAACCCTGTCGAACTCATCACTGGGACATGCCCACATCTAATATCTCGAAAACTCGAGTTATGAAGCTCCCGATGAGGTGCAGCAAGTCACCTCGGAGCCGAGCTGGATGGACAAGTATATCATTTACATCATTGAAGGTACCCTACCAGAAGATTGCACAAAGGCTGGCCTTTTCAAGAAGAAGGCCTTGCGATTCGTCTTGATAGAAGGGTAGCTCTACCGCAGATCCTACTCCTATCTGCTCCTGAAGTGCTTGAGACCCGTAGAGGTAGCCTTTGTGCTCCAAGAGATACATGAAGGCCTCTGCAGGAATCATGTTGGAGGTAGGACACCGGCATACAAGGCCCTCTATCAAGGATATTATTGGGAAACCATGAGGGAAGATGCCACCGACTTCATGAGGAAGTGTGACCGATGTCAGTGCCATGCTCACATACAGCATCAACCAGCGGCATTGCTCTCCCAGCTCTCCTCACCTTGGTCGTTCGCCCAGTGGGGGATGGACATCCTATGTCCATTCCCTCCTGCATCTAGACAGTGTAAATTCCTGATAGTGGCTATCGATTACTTCACTAAATGGATGGAGGCGGAGCCGCTAGCAAGGATCACCGAAGCCAAGGTCCAGCAATTCTTCTAGAAGTCGATCATCTGCTACTTCAGACTCTCCCGCAGCATCATCACTGATAATGGATGGCAGTTCGATAATCGAGAGTTAGAAGAGTTCTGTGCCAACCTCGACATTCAACTTCACTTCACCTAGGTGGCCCACCCATAGACCAACGAGGAGGCCGAGGTGACCAACCAGACCATCCTCCAAGGGCTCATAACAAGGCTAGACCAGGCCAAGGACAGGTGGGCAGAAGAACTTCCTAGAATTCTTTAGGCCTACCACACAACACCCAGGATGGCCATGGATGAAATGTCTTTCAGCCTCGTCTTCGGCATGGAGGCCGTTGCCCTGGTTGAACTCGGTGTGTCCATGCTACGGGTATAGCAATATAATGAAGTAGAGAATCCGGCATGCCTTCTTCTTAACCAGGACCTCCTCGAGGAGACTAGGGACAAGGCTTGACTCTGGATGGTGGCCTGCCATCAGCAAGTAGCACGGTACTACAACATGCATGTAAAGCCGAAGCTCTTCCATCCGGGCAACCTGGTGCTGTGTCGAGCTGAAGCCTTCCAACCTTGAAAGTGCAGGAAGCTCTCACCGAACTGGGAAGGCACATACGAGGTTGTCGAGGCCCTTCCACACGAAGCCTATAATCTGATGAAGCTGGACGGTGCCAGATTTCCACGAAGTGGTATGCCGGCAACCTGAGAATGTACTATCAATAATGTAAGGCCTTCCTCCATTAATAATAAAGATCCTCTTTATGCAAATCACTTTTACCTTGCAGGAACATCGATACCCAACCCTAGTTTCGGCACTCAAGCCTGGAAACTCTTGAAATCCAGCACTCAAGCACGGAAACTCCTGAAGCCCAGCACTCAAGCCTGAAAACTCCTGAAGCCCAGCACTCAAGACCGAAAACTCTTTAAGCCTGGCACCTAAAGACCAGAAACTTCGGCACCGAAAACTCCTGAAGCCCAGGAACTCAAGATCGGAAACTCTTTAAGCCTGGCACCTAAAGACCGGAAACCCTGGCATCGAAAACTCCAGAAGCCCTGGACTCAAGACCAGAAACCCCAGCACCGAAAACTCCTGAAGCCCAAGAACTCAAGACTGGAAACTCTTTAAGCCCGGCACTCTTAAAGCCCAGAAGCTTCCGAAGCCTGGCACCTCTCAGTCACCTGACGGATCTGACGAGGGTGGCTCCCGAGCTTGGTCTTGGTAGGGACACCTGGAGCTGATCCCAGTCGAGGTCGAATACACCTCTACCAGCGAAGTGCTCAGAACCCTCCTACCACTTCGCCCGTGAGGTGGGGATGACTCAGCAAATCAAGAACTCCTCCCTGATCTTCTAGTGAAGTCGAACCTCGGTGGAGAATGGCCCAAAGACTTAGAGCCTCCAAGTGAGATGCCTTCGCAAGTTCATGCACACAGGCAACCAAGAAATGAAGGGAGGAAGTTTGGCAAAGTGTAAAGAACACAAGAGTATACAAGTTGGAATGCCAAAAAACAAGGTGCACAAGTCAAGGAGAAGACATAAAAGATTTCATTGATCAAATTTGGAGATTTACATTGTTTTTGGGCCCTGACATGCTAGGCAGCCTAGAGTAGAAACAAAAAAAAGAAAAATTACAAACGGCCCCTAGGCTATTCGACTGGCTCCTTCCCAGGGTGCTGCTCAGATGGTGTATCAACTTCTGGGGCCTCCGATAGCAGGGCTTCATCTTCGGGGGCCTCTGCCGACGAAGTTGGGTCAGCAGCAGTAGTTGGTTCCTCCGCCTCGCCCAGGTAAGGGGTCGAGCTCGAACCCGGGCCATTGAGCCTGTACATGTTCTTATTCGAGATGAGGTCCTCCATCCTAGACCAGCAGTACATGAATCCCTTAAGAAAGGAGTCCATCACTGCTTCACGGAACTCGGTGTCGAACTCATTGGAGGCCTTGTACCTCGCCACTACCTCGACGACCTCCTACCTTACAGCCTCCACCGAGCTGGCAGCTACCGCAGCCTTCTCTTCAGCGGCCACGACTTTCTCTTTGGTGGCCGAGGCTTTCTTCTCAGTGGCCATGGTCCTCTTTTCGATGGTGTTGGCTCACTCCTTCACCGCCTCCTGCTCTACCCAATAAGCTTGGGCCTGTTCTTTCTCCCGGGCTGCTTCGGTGCTGATTTCTTTAAGCCTGGCCTCCTTGGCCTTGAGCTCTTTCACCCTACCTTTGGACCAGCTCCTCTCCTGGTCCAAAGACTCCTCGAGCTCCTTTATGTACCTCTCGGCACTCGCAACCTTGCCCCAGAGCTCTTTCTTCTTTATATTGGCCTCCCAGGTCGCGTCGGCCTTCTGCTTGGTGTCAACCTTTAAGGACTCAAGCTCTACTGCCCTTTGCTTGTCCTTCCTAGCCCAGTTCTTGCAGCAGTCCCTTATCAGTAGGAGTTCAGTGCTGAGCTGCACCAAAGAAGACGTCAGCCTCAATGAAAAAGAAAGAAGGAAAGGGGCGAGCAAAAGTACTTATCGAGAAAAGTTGCAAGAAGGTGCTGCTAATGGCATTGCCCAGAAGCTTCCCTGATTGGGTTCCAGGGCAGGTCCAAGTTCTATTTTATATTTTTTCTTATTTTCTCAGATTTTTTTTATTTTTTCTATTCTCTTTATTCAACCTATTCATGCTATTCCACCTTTATCCCAATTTTATTCCTGATTTATTCCTATACTATTCCATCTTCTCCCGTGATTTTTTTTAAACGCCCAAACCCTGGCCTCCAGCCCCTCCAGCCCCAGATCTGGGGCCGCTCGACCCCCGGTCGCCCCTGCCGGACCACCACCGATGCTCGCCGGCCCCCACCCTCGCCAGAGAAGCCGCCGCCATCGCTCATGCCCGGGGGAGACGAACGACCGTGGGAAGACCAACCGTCGCCCACGTCCCACGGTCGCCGCCGCTGCCTGCCGCCACCGGCCACCTGCCCACCGCCCGCCGGCTCATGCCCGGCCGCTGAAGGGCCCCCACCGGCGCCTTTGGGCCCACGACCATGGGAAGCCCAAATGGCACAGCCGTGCATGCTGTGCCGTCCCTGCACCGCCGCCCGCCGTTGCCGCCTGCCGCCGCTGTCCGCCTGTCCGCCGGCCACCATCCCATCGTCCCCGGCCTCCCTCGTCGTTCACCAGCCACACTGGCACCCAGGAGGTCTTCCACGGCCATGGGAGACCAAACGGCATGCTGGGCGTGCCGTGCCATTCCCTGTGCCGACTCACCTGCGGCTCGCCACTAGCCATCCACCGCTCACCGTCTGTCGGCCCTGTCCGCCGCCTACTTCCCGGTCGCCGGCCGTGTGCTCCATCAGGAGATCGATCCTCCGCATGGCCGTGAGTTGGTGTTTGCATAGATTTCAAAGCAGTCCCATTTTCAAAGAAACATGCTTTCTGGAGTAAATCATCAAGCCAACATGCTTCTCGGAGCAGATCAGCACCACTTTTGATGCAACATGAATTTTGCTGTAATTAATATTTCCTTTTTAGTTTTCTTAGAGGCTAAGAAATTGAGGGTTTTGGTTTTTCTATATAAAGGCGCCCTCTCCCCCTGTAATAGATCAGAGATTTTTGATATAAATTTTTGAGGTTCTCCATTGGTTCTGGTTCTGGGCTGAGGCCCGTTTGCCTTTGTTCCCTACTGTGTGGATAATGGGTTCGTTGGGGGGTGTGAGAGTCCTACTTTATGGATGATGGGTTCGAGCACCCTAGTTATCCCCTATCTCGTCTTCTCTATCCCCTCGTGTCCACCCAATGTCCCCCTACAATGGCCTTGGAGGCCATGCGATCCACTCCTGGGACTGGTGGTGGTTGAGCTGGAAGATCATGCTACACTGGAGCCTCTGTCCACTAAGGAGAGTCATGTCTAGCCTTGGTGCGGTGCTCCACACCCTTACAAACTGATCATGGTCTCCTCACAAGCTACTTCCAGGGCCCCATTGTCCAAAGAATAGAGAAATACCAAAAATGGAGAGGGAAATGAGCACAAATCATGGTCAAACCATGAGGATCAAGGAAATTCGAGGGAGAAATGGGCTAAATCTCAAAATAGAAATGTTAGAACCCTAAATGGGAACTAATGGAGGCAAGGTGGTGTGGACACCAGGGCCAGAAAATATCAACAGGTTGAACCCATATCCTTATGGATCACCTGTGAATAAAGCCCTGGACCCAACCCCTTTTACCATATAAATATTTTATTTTAATTTCTATTTTTTTGGGTTAGTTAGGATTAGCCCCTTTTTACCAACTATAATTAGGGTTTTGTTATTTAGCCTTTTGGGCTAAACCCTTTTTACCACATTGATCAAAACCCGATTTATCGGTTGTGTCAAACCCTATTAGGCCAAACCCTGTTTACTAATTTATTGTTTTGTTACATGAGGTTAAGCCGTATGATCAATTGATCAATTGGGATCTAGTTATTTGGTTTTGAGTCTTGTAAAAATTAGTTATTGAGTCCTGTATTACAAGAGGGATCCAATTAAAGATCCATGTGACTTCATGTGCATCCAATTGAAGACCCATGTGCTAGCCCAAGACAAGCCATGTGCTACGCCAAGTCAATTTATTTTTGGCACCATCTTTGCAAGATTTTTGGACATCACTGCCACATCACCAGGAGACATCAACACATGTCTTGTTTGAACATGTCATTTTGAGACAAAATACATGCCATGTCACTTTATTTTGGACATCCCACATGCCATGTTTTTTTTGGACACATGAGAAATATTTGGCACCCTCCTTTTTAAGATAAGTAAGTGTGAAGGACTTCTCTTAATTGGCGCCCTCCACCTAAGTCATTCCATGCCAAAATGAAAGAGTTCGGCCAATCAATTCTTCCTCTTCCTTGATGCCATTTGCCAAAGAATTTCAAGCCAAATTAATTCATCTAAAGTGTTCGAGGTCCAAGGGTTTCTACTACCAGAATTTCAATCAAACAGGTTGCCAACTGCTTAAATTCCTAAAACTCAAGAGTTTCATCCAAATTCTTGAGTCTTCTTCCATCCAAATTGAAGAGTTCAGTTACCACATAAGCCTATAACATCAAGGCTCCAGAGTCCAACAACAATGACCAAGTGATGGAGCATCTTGTCCTTTCATCAAGCCACCTCACTAATCCTCATAAATGGCACCCAAGATGGATGATCACTTCATGATTACCGCACACTTTGGATAAGTGTCCAGATCAGCCCAACAAGCATGAGTCCAGGCCACATTGACCACAACTCCACGAGTTGTAGTCTAAAGGAGAAGGAGTTTACTGTTTGAATCCCTTACACTACTGATTATGGGTCTATAAATACCCATCAATCCTGATGCGGGACTAACTAGATGCTAGGATGAGATGGATGATGCAAGAGGTTTTTCATTTATGATTTTTAGGTTTTTTTAATGGAGTGAAAGATTCCCAAAGACAAGCAAAAGTCGATCTAGGAAAACTATAATAATAAGAACTTCAAACTAGCAAGTAAGCCCTTAAACAAGGATAAGAAGAGGACCCCGGGACTGAGAAACCCCGTAGGACTTAGCTCTTGGTTCAATACCAACTCAAGAGTTAGGGTAGCAAACCTTATAAAGCTCTGATGCACCCGATGTTGAGTTCACTCGCTCTCGTGGATGCGGCCTAGATGATCGAGCCTTCAACCCTGCGGATGTGCTGGCTTTCCATCCGAAGGTTGCGGAGGCAAGGGAGACCGTCTTCGTATTCGTGGCACCTGGTGGACCTGCGAGCAATCAAGAGAAATGTTAGGAGTCAACAAGAAGTAAGAAGTAATAAGGGAAGAAAAGTTGAAGATGGTGGTGATGGGGGATCTTCTTGCTAGGCACCAAGATGGATCATCCAGATGGCCTCCGAACTCAAAGATGGAAGATGGCTTGCATGGAAGAGATGGTAACTTGGGGCCTCACACCCCTTGATGCTCAAAGGCGAAGGCACTCCCTCATGAAGATCGACGTTCTTAAGGAACGAAGGCAAACTAGAAGATTAACACTAAAACTTTTCTTTTTCATTCATTCAAAATTAGCCATACAAGTGAGGGGTAAGGTCCTTTATATAGGCACCTTAAGACCCTTTCAAATTCAAAAGAAAATTACAAGTCATCACTTAATAAGGCACCAAAAAATCTGAAATTCTTTCTCCTTGGCTGACCAAAGCTTTGCTTGTGATTGCGTGTGGCTTGGTTTGGGGCTTGGAAGATGGATCTTGGCACCCTTGGACTTTGAAGGCTGATCACACATTTTGGGAAGAAGGCATGATATAGGGCTTGTAGCAAGGCTTATGTCTTCACTCTTTCCTTGGTCGCCCATCCATCTTTGGAGAGAAACATGATATGGGGCTTGTAGCAAGGCTTATGTCTTCAATCTTTCCTTGGTCACCCACCTATCTTTGGAGAGAAACATGATATGAGGCTTGTAGCATGGCTTATGTCCTCACAAATCTTCAACTCCACTTGACTTTCCTTGGCCGCCCACCTATTTTTGAAGATAAGCATGATAGGGGGAGGGAAGGGAGGAATGTATCAAGTAATGTTGTCCCCTTTGGCATCCAAGAAATCAGATTTATGCCTCCCACTTGGCAAGGTGAAGTGGCACCTCATGGGATGATGAGGTGGCACCCTAGGGCTGAATTGGCATCCTTCATGGCTTGGCCCAATAGTACTTAGACTAGACTCAATGTCCACTTCTTCTTCAAATAGGCTTGGGTCCACTCTTCAAATAGACTCGGGCTTGGATCAATTCAACTAAATACAAGGTTTATTAACCTAACTTGACCACATTGGCCAAGGTACAGGACTAAAACAAAAGTGCATGACTTAGAGTAAAGAATTGCATAGGCTTGAAGCCTTATTACAAAACCCATCGGACTAAACCCTAGTCAGAGATCCATAGAGGGTTGAGGAGCCTCTGTCTGATTTTGGTGCCTACACCAAATCCTTTGTAATTTTAATTATTCATTCATTAATAAAGAAGCTCTGCTGAATTTTCTTCCTTTGCTATGTGCATCACGGGGTGTGAGGCCCTTTTCCTTTGTTCTTCGGAACATCGCGGGGTGCGAGGCCCTTTTCCTTTATTCTTCGAAACATCGCAGGCTGCGAGGCTCTAGTTATCCTACCTATCCAACTGATAAGAAACCCTAACCATCGCTCCTAACCCTTCCCTTTCCTTCTTTCCCTTTTCTTTGTTGATTCCTAATTTAAATTTTCTTTATTGAGTGTTTGTAAGTGATCAAGAATAGAAGTCAGGCATTCTTGCTTTGAAACCAGCATCGCACAGAAGATTGGAGCCCAGGATCGAGTTCTTGAAACCCTGCTGCGACAATCTTGAAAGTCCTGCTAGATCTAAAGAAGCAATCTTCATTGGTAAACTTTAAACCTCTTTGGTGCGGGCACCAGAATCAGAAGAAGACTTCAGGGTTCCATCTGGATCTCTGAATGACCTTGCCCGAAGATTAGGGTTTGTAACAAGGGTTGACCTGGTCAACCAGATTATTTTATTTCTTTGAGTCTGCATTTCATTTTGTTGAGTCATGTTGACTCAGTCTAAGTCCAAGTCAAGTCCTGGTTGGTGCCATTCCCTAGGGCATCATTTTTTCTTCCAAGGCCAAATGCAAGTGGACGCCACACTCCCAGGACTAGTTGGCGCCATATTTCATCCCAGTGTCCCTGGTCCCCATGCCCAAGAGAGCAAGAAAATTTTCTTAGGAGAAGTCAAGGAAGGTGCCCACAAGCTGCCAAAAGTAACCAAGCTAAAGGAGCAGGGGATTTATCTTGGAGAGGACTTCAAGGTAGGCGCCCACACCTGTCTAAAGTACCTGGCTATTAATGGAAGGAGCCTAGTCTTGGGGAGAAAGACTAGGAGATGAGTATTTTCTTCCAAGAAAGAGCAAGTCATGGAAGGAAAACCCATGACTTAAGGAGAAGAACTAGGAGGTGCCCCACATACCTGCCATATGAAGCCATCACCTTGCATTTGAGGCCGCCCACTCCAAGGAAAGAAGCCTAGTTGGTCAAGGGAAAGTTTTTCATGCTTAGGATGAATGTTTAGTCCCACATGGGAAGTAGTGTAATTTTGTTTCTCTTGCAAGGTCTATATATTGGACCCTTATGTAATCTTTTGATTAGAATGAGTAAATGAAATCTTTTCTTGTGTTGAGCAACCTTATGTTCTCTTCTTCCGCACTTCTTTGAGTGTTGAGCTCCGTGAGGGAGTAAATCCGGGTTCCATTAGAGCTTTAAGGAGGTGAGAGATCTCCAAAGTTACCAAAACCCTGCCCCGCTTTCATCCCTGGCCGCCAACCCTAATTTCCTTTTATCATCCTAGCCGCCAACACCCAAATTCCTAAACCCTATTCCCACTTCATTCAAGGCCGCCATCTCCTTCTCCAAGCCACCGCCCACTATATCAAGCCCTAGGTCCTTTTCATCTGCAAGCCGCCGCCCTACCAGCCAAACCCTAAATCCACTCCATCTTCCACCACCACCTCCATACTCTTCCCTCATCTTCAAAGTTTGAGCAGTCCGGAGCTATCTCAGGTAAAGGTCTCTTCCTTGAGTTTCTTACATCCTTATCTTGTTCTTCATCCTTTCCAGATCCAGAGTATGAGAAGAAGGCCAACCTTGCCATAGGACTACAATCCAAGGATCCATTGCGAAGATACCCCGTCTCCAAGGATCCTACAATCTGCTCGAGAGTGTCCTTCAATTGAAGCAAAGAGAGATATCACAGTCAGGTATAAAACCTTCTCTTCTCTCTTCGTCTGTTTCTTGAAAGAGAAGTAAACCCTAAGTCTGGGGGTTTCTCAATCTCCAGCGATCCTACTTCTTTATTACTCTGATAATCTACTCTTTTGAATTGTGCTTTCTTTCAGTGTATATTTTCTTTCAATATTAGTTAGCCTTGTTTTTGAGTCAAGCCAACTTCTAACAAAACACAAAAAAAAAAAAAGTCTTAATTTACTTCCGCATCGCATTATCTTATTTGTTCTACATCATTTTTGGTATCAGAGCCCTGTCTAGGGTTCTTGCTTGTTTGATTATTTTTTTCATTCCTTTTTACTTTTGTTGCCTGGAGTAGACTCCCCTGGCCGTCCGGTTCTAGAAACAAGCAAGACGCAAGCCTCCTCCTCCCATTCCACGGGGGTTCCTAGGGCGTGTAGGGGTGCCGCTGGGTTATAACTTCTAGGCAGGGATTGTAAACGGGACACACGTTCTATTTTCTGCTAGTAACTATCCTGTTATTCAAATTATTTCTTCCTGCAGAAAATTCCAAATTAAGTAATTCTTATTTTTCTGGAGCCAGTATAATTGAAAGAAATTAATATAAAATTTTTATGATTTATTAATTTCTGTAAGTTTTCTGAGATCAACTTTATTGCTGTTCTGCTTTTTTTATTCTCTGCAAGCTGTTTTTTTTATTTGAGTGTGCATAAATTGAATCTATCTTAAGGGAACCGAAGTTGCAACATAAGGGGAGGATTGAGACCCTCTCCTTAGCCCAAAATCACCACCCGTGCATTCGAACCTAAGCCTTTAATCTTAAAATTAATTAGACCTAATTTGCCCTAGTGGGCTAGGGACACCAACTGGTCGGGTCTAAGCTAGTGTTGAGTCAGTTTATCTAATTACTCTGTGTGTGCTTTGTACTCAGTGTCTAGAATGGTGGTTCAGGGATTCTATCCCGAAGGGCTTATGTGCTGGTCCACCTACCTGGCCAATCACTGATTGGTGTCTAGGTTTGGCAATTAGGGACCTAACACTCCCCTTACACCTGCCTGGCTGAGTCATTTGTTAAAGTCTTTACAAAGAATCATTTTCTTTTAAAAGATTATTCTTATCATTTGTTAAAGTCTTTACATGTTCAGTTAATTTCTTGTTTTCTTGAATTAAATTTTCAATTTCAGTTGAAAACTTTTCTGAATTTTTAGTAAGCTCAAAATTTTGCTTTCTTAATTTCTTATTTTTCAATTTTAATTTTTCATATTCAATAACTAAGTCATCAAAAGCATCATGCAATTCATTGAAAGTAAATTCAGTTTCAGGTTCAGAATTTACCTCATTATCTTCATTGGCCATGAAACATAAGTTGGCGACTACCTGCTGCTCTTCTTCACTGCTGGAGTCCTCACTCTCACTCCAGGTAGCCATCATGGCTTTCTTTCTCAACATCCTTCGACTCTTCTTAAGCAAAGGGCAATCCATTTTGTAATGTCCAGGCTTCTTGCACTCGAAGCAGATGGGTGGATCCCTTTCTTTCTCTTTCTCTTTCTCCTTGTTGTGATCACCTTTTTGTGGCCTTTTCTTGTAGAAGCCCTTCTTCTTTCTCATGAATCTTTTGAATTTTCTTGTAATGAGGGCTGTCTCATCATCATCAGCTTCTTCTTCTGATTCATCACTTGACTCTTCTTTTGTAGTGGACTTGAAGGCTATGGCTTTCTTTTTCTTGTCATTGTCCACTGTCTTCTGCTTTAGTGAAAGCTCGTAAGTCATCAGTGATCCAAGAAGCTGTTCGAGAGGTAGAGTATTGACATCCTTGGCTTCTTCTATAGCTGTTACTTTCGCATCCCATGAAGCCGGAAGAGACCTGAGAAGTTTGTTAACCAGTTCACCATTAGATATAATTTTTCCCAAACTCCTCATACCATTTACTATATTGGTAAATCTAGTATACATTTCACTTATACTTTCAGTTGGTTCCATCCTGAACATCTCATACGTGTGAATGAGCATGTTCACCTTTGTGGTCTTCACTTGGTGTGTACCCTCATGGGTAACCTCAAGCGTATCCCAAATTTCTTTGGCGGAAATACAATTTGATATTCTGTTGAATTCACTAGGGTCAAGTGCACAGAATAGCAAATTCATCGCCTTAGCATTTAACTCAGCTTGTTTGATGTCATTGTCATCCCATTCTTCTTCATATTTTGGGGTGATAATGCCATTAACCAAGTGAGTGGGCTGATGAGGCCCTTTAGTGATTACTCTCCATATATGATAATCTACAGCTTGTAAATAAATACGCATACGAGTTTTCCAGTATGTGTAGTTTGTGTCATTAAAGAAAGGAGGGTGATTTGATGCTTGTCCTTCAACTATACCCATTCCAATTGGGGCGGCCATGATCTTTCACTCAAGATCGTTGGACCTACAAGAGAGTACCGGTGCTCTGATACCACTTGTTGCCCAGATATGGTGCCCAAGAGGGGGGGTGAATTGGGTATTTAAAAAATTTAAAGTAATATATGTGCTATCAAGTTTTAAGGTGAAGAGTGATAGTGCTCAAATAATTGTGCAACGGAAGCAATGAAATAAATTAACAATTAAAGAGCAAAAGAAGAGCAATTCAAACACACAAGATGTATAGTGGTTCGGTGCACCTAGCACCTACATCCACACCCCAAGCTCCACTTGGGAATTTCCACTATAATCTTTAGATTACAGCCAACTTGTTTTACCAGGCTCACAAGTCAAAACCTTACACACTTGTTTTGGCTTCGGGCTTACAAGCAACCCTAGTTGGTTTTATCAATTGGCTCACCAACAAACCTCACTCACTTGTTTTGGCTTCGGGCTTACAAGCAACCCTAGTTGGTTTTATCAATTGGCTCACCAACAAACCTCACTCACTTGTTTTGGCTTCGGGCTTACAAGCAACCCTAGTTGGTTTTATCAATTGGCTCACCAACAAACCTCACTCACTTGTTTTGGCTTCGGGCTTACAAGCAACCCTAGTTGGTTTTATTAATTGGCTCACCAACAAACCTCACACTAGTTTCAAATTCCCTTGAAACTAGCCTACCACAAATAGAATTTGAATACAATGAATAAAAATAAAACAAACTTTTTTTTGAGCAATAAGAAATTCGTTGAAGCTCTTGATGGAGACTCTTCAAGCCTTTTCCCTTGGAATCTTTGGACCTCACTAAATGCCAAACACTTGAAAGTTGGATTCCTCAAAGATGGAAAGCTTTTGGCTAAGGAATCTCTTGGTTTTCTCACTCTTTTGGCTTGGAAGTGATTGAAGGCTTTGTACTTTGAATCTACACTTTTTCACTTTTTCTCCTTGTCTTTTTTGAAGTTTGGTGGAGGTTAAATACCTCATTCATGCTGAAACAACTCCACAAGACCATTAGATTCAAAAATATGGCCGTTTATGGCCGTTAGAAATCAAATCAGTAGTTCAGAAAAACTAGCCGTTATGCCATGAGTCGACCTTATGAGTCGACCTCTGGATCAAGTGTCGACCTCATGAGTCGACCTCCAGTAAATTTTAGACAAAAATTCAGAATACCATAGTTCTGCCAGGTTTGAATTCTCAGGCTATGAGTCGACCTCTGGTGTCGACCTCTGGACAGGTGTTGACCTCTGGTGGTCGACCTCTGGTGCGTGCCACTGAGATTTTGCCGTGCCGGCCATGCTGAACTTTTCTTCTCTTCATGAGTTGACCTCTGGTGGTCGACCTTTGACAAGGTGTCGACCTCTGGGGGTCGACCTCTGATCTGAATTTTTCTGAAACTCTTTGAGATGTGCGTGCCATGCTTGAGTTTCTTTAAGCCTTTGTTTCTTTTGTCAAATATTTCTTAACAAGAAGGTCCATTATGAGAATTTTGATCTTTTCCAAGGTAGAAGAGCTATTTTCCAAATCATGCAAACTTAGTTTCATCATTGTACTTTTGATACTCTTTTTGAATAACCTAAGTCCTGAAACTTTATCTAGAGATGAAACATTAGTCCAAACATATACTCAACCTTTTGTTAATCATCAAAACTAAGGAGCGAAAGTCAACAATCTCCCCCTTTTTGATGATGACAAAACCTTGAGTATATATGCAATTAAGTCCAAAAGCAAAATATAGCAATGATAAAAATTTTCAAAGAATCCTTACATGCATGAGTATATTATTAAAATTTTACTTTTCATTTACTTTTTGTGAAACCATTCTCAAGAGTCAAAAAGATTTTACTTTTCATTTACTTCTTTCTTTTTGTGAAAACATTCTCATGAGTCAAAAAGATAAGAAACATACTAGCTTTACTCATAAGAATCATATTTTACTTTACTACTCATAAGAAGGAGTCTTATATATACTTTACTACTCCCCCTTTTTGTCAAGAATCAAAAAGTCCATTTTTGTAGTGAAAGATATATTAATGAAACTTATGTTCAATTATAATGAAGTATTTAGGTGCATAAAATACATGCTCCCCCTCAATTTGTGCATTCAATATAACAAAATATTCTAACTTGAGGGTTTAAAAGGATAAATGCTAAGAGCTGATATCAGACAGTAAAATGTCACAAAATGTCACAATATAGACAAAAGTCATAATATAGATAAAAACAAATGTATACAGTTACAAAATTGCTTACATAGTAAGCACAAAAACACTGATATAACAGACCATACAAAGCAAACTAAGTACAACAAGTAAATCTATGAGGCTACTCCTCATCAGAAGGTATATCAAAAGATACAGGAGCCATGATCCTAGATGAGAATTTTGGAGTCCTATGTGAGGAACTCCGAGTCCTCAGAGAGGGACCAGACCTAGGGGTAGTCCTACGAGATCTATATGTCCTAGGAAAGGGCTCCCCAGGTGTCTCGACTGAAGCAGTAGCAGAAGGAGTAGACGGATCAGTATGCTGAGTAGACTTAGCCGGGGTCTGCCTGCTGACTATCTCATAAGCTGTGGGATCATCAATGTCTGTCTCTGTATGCTCATCTATGTCATCCGGAATCCCAGTGATAGTCTCAAAAAGTGACTCTGTAAGCTCAGTATCAACTGGCACATCTGGAGGAGCTGTACTCGGAAGATCTGTAGCTGGAGGATCAGTAGCAGGGGGTATCTCTGGAATTGGATCTGCAGGTGGAACCTCAGAACTCCCTGCTCCAGGCTGATCTCCATCACTGTCACTGTATCCACTGGAGTCATCACCATCATCATCATCATCATCATCATGTGGAGGAGATACTGTCGGATCTGCAGTCCTTGATGGCAGTGCTAATCTCAGTAGGCTGAGGATCTGTCTGAATCCTGTATCCATACTAGCTGAGAGAGCACCAATGCGCATGTCTGTGTGTGTCCGCAGATCATGTAGCTCCTGTCGTACTCCAGTGATCTCTGTCCGGACCTCTGAAATATGATCAGTCACTCTTTGCTCGAAGTCCGATATCCTCACTGAAGTCCTCCGTGGTGTAGCAGTAATAGTAGGTGGCGTGAATGGCTCAGGCTCCGCAGTCTCTGTCTCCGGTGCTGGGCGAGGAGGTGTACCATGATCAGTAGGCTCAGAAGGCCCTGCCTCAGCAGCTCGGATCTCATCCTCCTCATCTGGCTCCTGGCCAGACTCTCGTCGTACCCAACGGTCACTGATCAGTCGAAATCCCATCCTATGCAGGGATTTCTCTCCATAAGTATCAGTGTGCTATAACTGACTGAAGGGTATACCGTCGAATGAGACACCATGCTCTCTGAATATCTGAGTCAGCCCCATGCCATAAGGCTGAACAAGTCTCCTGTGAGAAGCTACCTCACCTATCTGCTGAAGCATGATCCTGGGAAGGTTGATGGGAGTCTGCTGTCTCAGGGACACCATCAACACCAGCTCACGCTCAGTGATAAAATCGAATCTCCCGCTCTTTGGAATCAAGATACGGGCGATGATATGATGCAGCACTCTCATCTCCAGTGAAAGCTGGTTAGCGGCTACTGTGGAAATGCCGCTAACATCCTCACGCTCTAGGATACATCTGAAGGCGTGCTCTCTGTCGCTGATCGTAGTGGCAGCAGGACCATGAAGTGGAATCCTCTAGATGCGACTGATGACCTCCGGTGTCACTAGTATCTCAATCCCTCATACTGTAGCAGACCATCCAATGCCATCAGTGGCCATGGATCCATAAAACTCCCTAATGAGGTCTGGGTAGAATCTCTCAGACATCGTACAGAAATGAACCAGACCTGCATTTCTCAGTACATCTCCAATGAAGAAGTGATGCTGATCCCAGAATGGTATATCCACGCGCCTCCCACTAGCAATGCTCTTCCGGACTAAGATGGCTGGCACTGGTGCAGGTGGCTCTGGGGTTGGCTCACGCTCATGTCTGACCTTTCGTCGTCGCTCAGTACTACCCTGGCCTTGTTCCAATCTCCTTTTCCTTACTGCCAAGTGCTTTCTCGGACCCATGTGAAAGGAAGAGGGGTAACTTAGGGAGAAGAGCAAAGAGGCAAGGCTAAGAGGAAAAGAGAGGGAAAGGGAGGTTCACGGATTGGGAAAAAGAGGAGAAGGTGAAATGGTGAGATAGGGTTTGTGAGAATGGAGAAAATAGAGAGTAAATGAAGAAAAAGTAAGAAACGGAGGAAAGAAATACGTGTTTTCAATTGAAAAACAACCGAGATTTGAGGGTAGAAAGATGCGAAGGCTTTCGGTTGTCCAAAATCAAGAATACGGTCAAAAAGAGGGTTGATTCCAAGAAAAGCAAGAGGAGAGGAGAGGATTTTCCAAAATGATGAAGGAGAAGGGTGGAAATCCACTATTTAGGGGTTTAGGGAAGTTGGAGGGGGACCACACGAAGGAGGAAATGAAAAAAGTGGAGAAAAATAGGCTTGCGGACAGGTTTTAAAAAAGCAGATTTCCGTTCAAGTGTCGACCTCTGAAAATTTTCAGGGGTCGACCTCAAGTGTCGACCTCCAAAACTTAGGTGTCGACCTCCAAAAATTAAAGTGTCGACCTCCAACAATTAATAAAATTCTGTAAAATAAAAAAAATTGATAAAATTTAGAAAAATAACCTTTAAACATATTTGAGAATTTATAAATCATTTTTGAGGAATTTTGATGAAAATTGAAGAGTTTCAAGCAAAAGGATCAATGACTCCCAGTTCTCTTCTGATCATACAAAATCTATCTTCATTCAATGGTTTTGTGAATATATCAGCCAATTGATAATCAGTACAAATAAATTCTAACAACACATTAGAGTTTTGAACATGATCTCTTATGAAGTGATGTCTTATTTCAATATGTTTGCTTCTTGAATGTTGTACAGGATTTTTCGTTAAATTGATTGCACTAGTATTATCACATCTTATGGGTGTCTTAATTAGTTTGATGCCAAAGTCCTCGAGTTGTTGTTTGATCCATAGAATCTGAGCACAACAGCTTCAAGCTGCTATATATTCGACTTCCACCGTAGATAGAGCAACCGAATTCTGTTTCTTACTGCTCCATGAAATCAAATTGACTCCTAGGAATTGACAAGTTCCACTAGTACTTTTTCGATCAAGTTTACACCCAGCAAAATCAGCATCAGAATATGCAATTAATTCATATGATGACTCTCTAGAGTACCAAAGACCAATTTCGATAGACCCAGATAAGTATCTAAATATACGTTTTACAGCTAAGAGATGTGATTCTTTAGGAGCAGACTGAAAACGTGCACACATACAAACACTAAACATTACATCTGGTCTACTGGCAGTTAGATATAGCAATAAACCAATCATGCCTCTATATAATTTTTGGTCTACTGATTTACCACATTCATCTTTGTCTAATTTACATGAAGAGCTCATAGGGGTACCTATTGGTTTGGTAGTCTCCATCCCAAACTTTTTCAATATCTCCCTTGTGTACTTGGCTTGGTTGATGGAGATCCCCTCTTTGGTTTGCTTAATTTGGAGTCCGAGGAGGAAGTTGAGTTCTCCCATCATGCTCATCTCGAACTCACTCTGCATTAACTTAACAAATTCTTGACAAAAACATTCGTTAGTAGCACCAAAAATAATATCATCTACATATATTTGTACTACTAAGAGATCATCATTTTTCTTTTTCAAAAACAATGTATTATCTACATTACCTCTAGAGAAATCATTTTTTATCAAAAATGAACTTAATCTATCATACCAAGCTCTAGGAGCTTGCTTTAAATCATACAATGCTTTATGCAATTTAAAGACATGATTAGGAAATTCATGATTTTCAAAACCAGGAGGTTGTTCAACATAAACCTCCTCTTCAATAAATCCATTTAAAAAGGCACTCTTAACATCCATTTGAAATAACTTGAAATCCATAAAACAAGCAAAAGCAAGTAAAAGTCTAATTGCTTCTAGCCTAGCAACAGGAGCAAAGGTTTCATCAAAGTCGATCCCTTCTTCCTGGTTGTAGCCTTTAGCAACAAGTCTAGCTTTGTTCCTAATTACAATACCATGTTCATCAAGTTTATTTCTAAAAACCCATTTTGTGCCAATTACAAAAACATTAAGGGGTCTTTCAGTTAAAGTCCAAACATTATTTCTTTTAAATTGATTTAGTTCATCTTGCATAGCATTAATCCAGTTACAATCTTTTTCAGCTTCTTCTATTGACTTAGGCTCTATTTGAGATACAAAACCTAAATAATCACAAACATTTCTAATAGAAGAGCGTGTACTTACCCCCTTTGATGGATCACCAATTATTAGCTCTTTAGGGTGTCCGAGTGCATACCTCCATTCTTTAGGTAATGGTTTTGGTGAAGTTGCATTGATCTCTTGAATTTGATCTTGATTCTCTTGATCATCATCTCCTTTGGGCTCATTTTCATTGATTGTCAATTGTTCAAGCTTCTTTGTACCTGTTTCAACATCAATAGAATCTTCTTTTCTAGAAGGTTTTTTGTTAGATTCATCAAACACTACATGAATTGATTCTTCAACCAGAAGAGTTCTTCTGTTGAAGACCCTGTATGCCTTTCTAGAAGTAGAGTATCCTAAAAAGATACCCTCATCTGACTTGGCATCAAATTTACTGATATTTTCTTTGCCATTGTTTAATATGAAACAGCGGCAACCAAATACACGAAAATACTTGAGATTAGGTTTTCGATTTTTTCAAAGTTCATATGGAGTTTTCTTCAAAATAGGTCGAATTAAAACACGATTTAAAATGTAACAGGAAGTATTAATGGCTTCTGCCCAAAAATATCTAGGTAAATCATTTTCGCAAAGCATTGTGTGTGCCATTTCTTCAAGTGTCCTGTTCTTTCTTTCTACCACCCCATTTTGTTGAGGTGTCCTAAGTGCAGAGAAATTATGACTAATACCATTTTCATTACAAAAAGCTTCAAAATCATAATTGTCAAATTCAGTTCCATGATCACTACGCAAAGAAACAATAGTGAGATCCTTTTCGTTTGAAACCCTTTTATGAAATTTAACAAAAGCTGAAAATGTTTCATCTTTATGAGCTAAAAACATTACCCAAGTAAATCGTGAGTAATCATCTACAATTACTAGCCCATATTTTTTACCTCCCAAACTAGTTGTTCTGGTTGGTCCAAAGAGGTCCATATGCAATAATTCGAGGGGTCTAGTAGTAGATACTACTCCTTTAGGCTTGAAAGTAGATTTAGTTTGTTTTCCAAATTGACATGCAGCACAAATCTTATCTTTTTCAAATGTGAGTTTTGGCAATTCTTTTACAAGATTCTTTTTGCTTAATTTTGAAATCAACTGCATACTAGCATGCCCTAGCCTACGATGCCAAAGCCAACTAGTTTCACTTGCCTTGGCTTCCTTAGCCACTAGGCATTGACCACTTTCCATGGCTAGATCATCAAGATCAACCATGTAAATGTTTCCATGCCTAAGACCAGTGAACTTGATGCCATCGACATCTAGACTAGATACCATGCACAAAGATGATTCAAAAATTATTTTAAAACCCTTATCACAAAACTGACTAATGCTAAAAAGATTATGCTTCAAACCATCAACAAATAATACATTATCTACATAAGCATTAGGGGTGATATGGATTTTACCAATTCCGACGATTTTGCCTTTTCCATTATCACCAAAAGTAACATTTCCACCATCAATAACAGCTAGTGATGAGAATTGCTTCACATCCCCAGTCATGTGCCTTGAGCAACCACTATCCAGATACCACATTCTTCTTTTATTTTTGGTTGCAAGGCACACCTTCAAAAAATTGATCAAGTTGAAACTTTAGGTACCCAAGTCATCTTGGGTCCTTTAGGGTTAGTCAAATTGGTTCCTTTTGGAACCCAAATCTTTTTAAAGGTATTTAATTTTCTTTTATTATAAACATATGATTTATGACCTAATTTACCACATGTATAGCAGGTAATATTAGAAGATGCAGGTATGAAAAAGTTTTTATAAAGTTTTTGCTGATTGTGTGGCTTAAATCCAAGTCCAGCTTTGTTAAACACTGCATGTTGACTATTTAAAAGCATATTTAGTTTTTCTGAACTAAAAGTAAACTTTTCTACAAAAGGTTTTACTTTTTCTAACTCTTCCTTATAATTCTTGTTTTGAAGCAATAGTTCTTTATTTTGTTTTTCAATGTTCTCATTAGTTTTAAGACTTCTATTATTTTTCAAAGAATCATTTTCTTTTAAAAGATTATTCTTATCATTTGTTAAAGTCTTTACATGTTCAGTTAATTTCTTGTTTTCTTGAATTAAATTTTCAATTTCAGTTGAAAACTTTTCTGAATTTTTAGTAAGCTCAAAATTTTGCTTTCTTAATTTCTTATTTTTCAATTTTAATTTTTCATATTCAATAACTAAGTCATCAAAAGCATCATGCAATTCATTGAAAGTAAATTCAGTTTCAGGTTCAGAATTTACCTCATTATCTTCATTGGCCATGAAACATAAGTTGGCGACTACCTGCTGCTCTTCTTCACTGCTGGAGTCCTCACTCTCACTCCAGGTAGCCATCATGGCTTTCTTTCTCAACATCCTTCGACTCTTCTTAAGCAAAGGGCAATCCATTTTGTAATGTCCAGGCTTCTTGCACTCGAAGCAGATGGGTGGATCCCTTTCTTTCTCTTTCTCTTTCTCCTTGTTGTGATCACCTTTTTGTGGCCTTTTCTTGTAGAAGCCCTTCTTCTTTCTCATGAATCTTTTGAATTTTCTTGTAATGAGGGCTGTCTCATCATCATCAGCTTCTTCTTCTGATTCATCACTTGACTCTTCTTTTGTAGTGGACTTGAAGGCTATGGCTTTCTTTTTCTTGTCATTGTCCACTGTCTTCTGCTTTAGTGAAAGCTCGTAAGTCATCAGTGATCCAAGAAGCTGCTCGAGAGGTAGAGTATTGACATCCTTGGCTTCTTCTATAGCTGTTACTTTCGCATCCCATGAAGCCGGAAGAGACCTGAGAAGTTTGTTAACCAGTTCACCATTAGATATAATTTTTCCCAAACTCCTCATACCATTTACTATATTGGTAAATCTAGTATACATTTCACTTATACTTTCAGTTGGTTCCATCCTGAACATCTCATACGTGTGAATGAGCATGTTCACCTTTGTGGTCTTCACTTGGTGTGTACCCTCAAGGATAACCTCAAGCGTATCCCAAATTTCTTTGGCGGAAATATAATTTGATATTCTGTTGAATTCACTAGGGTCAAGTGCACAGAATAGCAAATTCATCGCCTTAGCATTTAACTCAGCTTGTTTGATGTCATTGTCATCCCATTCTTCTTCAGATTTTGGGGTGATAATGCCATTAACCAAGTGAGTGGGCTGATGAGGCCCTTTAGTGATTACTCTCCATATATGATAATCTACAGCTTGTAAATAAATACGCATACGAGTTTTCCAGTATGTATAGTTTGTGCCATTAAAGAAAGGAGGGCGATTTGATGCTTGTCCTTCAACTATACCCATTCCAATTGGGGCGGCCATGATCTTTCACTCAAGATCGTTGGACCTACAAGAGAGTACCGGTGCTCTGATACCACTTGTTGCCCAGATATGGTGCCCAAGAGGGGAGGTGAATTGGGTATTTAAAAAATTTAAAGCAATATATGTGCTATCAAGTTTTAAGGTGAAGAGTGATAGTGCTCAAATAATTATGCAACGGAAGCAATGAAATAAATTAACAATTAAAGAGCAAAAGAAGAGCAATGCAAACACACAAGAAGTATAGTGGTTCGGTGCACCTAGCACCTACATCCACTCCCCAAGCTCCACTTGGGAATTTCCACTATAATCTTTAGATTACAGCCGACTTGTTTTACCAGGCTCACAAGTCAAAACCTTACACACTTGTTTTGGCTTCGGGCTTACAAGCAACCCTAGTTGGTTTTATCAATTGGCTCTCCAACAAACCTCACTCACTTGTTTTGGCTTCGGGCTTACAAGCAACCCTAGTTGGTTTTATCAATTGGCTCACCAACAAACCTCACTCACTTGTTTTGGCTTCGGGCTTACAAGCAACCCTAGTTGGTTTTATCAATTGGCTCACCAACAAACCTCACACTAGTTTCAAATTCCCTTGAAACTAGCCTACCACAAATAGAATTTGAATACAATGAATAAAAATAAAACAAACTCCTTTTGAGCAATAAGAAATTCGTTGAAGCTCTTGATGGAGACTCTTCAAGCCTTTTCCCTTGGAATCTTTGGACCTCACTAAATGCCAAACACTTGAAAGTTGGATTCCTCAAAGATGGAAAGCTTTTGGCTAAGGAATCTCTTGGTTTTCTCACTCTTTTGGCTTGGAAGTGATTGAAGGCTTTGTACTTTGAATCTACACTTTTTCACTTTTTCTCCTTGTCTTTTTTGAAGTTTGGTGGAGGTTAAATACCTCATTCATGCTGAAACAACTCCACAAGACCGTTAGATTCAAAAATATGGCCGTTTATGGCCGTTAGAAATCAAATCAGAAGTTCAGAAAAACTAGCCGTTATGCCATGAGTCGACCTTATGAGTCGACCTCTGGATCAAGTGTCGACCTCATGAGTCGACCTCCAGTAAATTTTAGGCAAAAGTTCAGAATACCATAGTTCTGCCAGGTTTGAATTCTCAGGCTATGAGTCGACCTCTTGTGTCGACCTCTGGATAGGTGTTGACCTCTGGTAGTCGACCTCTGGTGCGTGCCACTGAGATTTTGCCATGCCGGCCATGCTGAACTTTTCTTCTCTTCATGAGTCGACCTCTGGTGGTCGACCTTTGACAAGGTGTCGACCTCTGGGGGTCGACCTCTGATCTAAATTTTTCTGAAACTCTTTGAGATGTGCGTGCCATGCTTGAGTTTCTTTAAGCCTTTGTTTCTTTTGTCAAATATTTCTTAACAAGAAGGTCCATTATGAGAATTTTGATCTTTTCCAAGGTAGAAGAGCTCTTTTCCAAATCATGCAAACTTAGTTTCATCATTGTACTTTTGATACTCTTTTTGAATAACCTAAGTCCTGAAACTTTATCTAGAGATGAAATATTAGTCCAAACATATACTCAACCTTTTGTTAATCATCAAAACTAAGGAGCCAAAGTCAACACATACCTCTCAAAGTACTGGTCCATCTCACCCTCCCAATCAGAATACACCTTAGGATTTAAGCTACCATCAAAAGTGGGTGCATCTAACTTGATGTTCCGAATGAACCTATCATCTCTATCCTCAGGTTCTGGGTCAGGCCTCCTATAATTAGGTTCAGGATCTCGGTATAAAGGTCTTCTAGGCTCTTGGTGTGGGTGAGGTTGAGGCACATTAAAATCTGGGTCAGGAGTCCAGTTCTGATGCCTAGGTTCCTATAGCACTTGGACTCGATCCCTAAGCTGGGCAAAATCCTCATGGACTTGTTCTTTAAACTGGGCAACAGTGGTAGTCACATCCTGACTTAGTTTGTTCATACTCTCAGTAAGAGCTCTAACCATGGCCTCTAAATCAGGTTGGGTTTGACCAGGTTGGTAGGGCACTCCATTCCGGGTAGACATGATGCAAGCAAACACACAAAATGAGACTCAACTGAACGACTACGGGCTAACTAGACCTAGAGCCCAAACTAGATGCCCAATCAGAGTGGCAAGCTAACCTGTAGTAACTCAGGACTCAGCCAGGCAGGTGTAAGGGGAGTGTTAGGTCCCTGGATGCCAATCCTAGACACCAATCAGTAATTGGCCAGGTAGGCGGACCAGCACACAAGCCCTTCGGGACGTAGTCCCTAAACCATCATTCTAGACACTGAATACAAAGCACACACAGAGTAACTAGACAAACTTACTCAACACTAGCCTTGACCCGACTTGTTGATGTCCCTAGCCCACTAGGGCAAATTAGGTCTAATCAATTTTTAGATTAAAGGCTTAGGTTCGAATGAGTGGGTGGTGGTTTTGGGCTAAGAAGAGGTTATCAACTCCTCCCCTTAAGTTAGATGCTCAAATTCCCTTAAGATGAATTAAGAGATGAACACTCAAAGATAATTGGATTGCAGAATACAAAAATAGAGTTGCAGTAATTTAATTCTCAGAAATTGCACGAAAACCAATAAATCATAAGAAAATTATGCAAATTAGTTTCAATTATACTGGTTTCAGCAAAATAAAAATCACTGAATTTGGAGTTACCTGTAATGAGAAATAATTCCTGCAACAGGAAAATTATGGGCTAAAAATAGAGCACTTCCCCGTTTACAATTCCTGCTACGAAGTTATAACCCAACGGATCCCCTACACGCCCTAGGAACACCCCGTGGAATGAGAAGAGGAGGTTTGCACCTCGCTTCGTTCCTAGGACCGGACGTCCTGGGGAGTCTACTTCGAGCAGATAAAGTAAAAAGAGAGAGACTCAAACAAGCAATCAAAACAGAAACCCTAGACAGGGCTCTGATACCAAAAATGATGCAGAACAAAGAACAAAGAAGCGTATGCGGAAGTAAATTTAGGATTAATTTCTTTTTTTTTTTTATATATATTTCAGAAATTGGCTTTGACTCAAAGTAAAGCTAAACTAAGTTGAAGGAAACTAGGTAAGGATTGAAAGCACAATTTAGAAGAAACTAAATTATCAGAGTAGTTCAGAAGTAACGGATCGCTGGGGATTGAGAAACTCCCAGACCTAGGGTTTCGCTCTGAACTTTCAACAGGACAGAAATAGAGAGGAGAGATGGTTGACCAACTAGACAGTGATCTTCTCAGAATTTGGGTGGAAGAACTCTCTCGAGCAGATTGTTGGATCCTCGAATTCGGCTATCTTCGCAATGGATCCTCCAATACTGGTCTTGTGGTTTGGTCGGCTTCTCCTGGACTCAAGATCTGGGAAGAAGAAAAATAAGTGAGGGATTCAGAGACTCAGGGAAGGATTTACCAGTTCGAAGAACTTGAAGGCTGATGTCGCTGAGATCCGGATTCTCTTGAAGGCTGATTCGACTCCCACTGGAAAGAGCTTTGGATCTGAAGTACCCGGACTATAGCTGGATGCTGGTGGTCAGCCTTGACTTGAAGAGGGTGGCCGTGAGAAGTGGGATGGCTAGGGCTTGGAGGAAAGAAAAGAATGATGGGCGGCTAGGGTTTGGGAGTGGAGTGGCTAACCTAGGGTTTGGGTTTTGGAGATCTCACACCTCCTCAAGGTCCCTGGGGAACCCGGATTTACTCCCTCATGGAGCTCAACACCTGGATGCAAGTGCGGAAGAGAGAAAACACAAAGTTTGCTCATAAAAAAAAATTTGGTTTCATTCATCTGATTTCTTTAAACTTACAAGAGGGGTTTAATTTATAGGGCTTTACAAGAGAGTAAGGTTTTACATCTTCCCATGTGGGACTAAAGGAGGGGATCTACAAATCAGGATAATCCATACACATATGGTTGGCCAAGGTACCAAAAAAAATTGATTTGGATTATAAAAGGCAGGTAGATGGCGCCTCCATGCTTGGGTCTTCAAGAGAGGATTTCTTTCCTTCCATGGCTCAACTCTTTTGGACTCCTCCTTTTCTTCCTCCCTAAGTCAAGGTCCTTCCCATCTTTGTTTTGGATATTTTTGGCAGGTAGTGGGCGCCTCCTTGAAGTTCTCTCCAAGAGAATTTCTTCCCTTTCATAGTTTGGTTCTTTTGGGAAAGTCTTGGGCCACCCCCTTGATTTGTGGACTCCTGGTGGATTTCTCCTCAACTGGCGCATGAGAGAAGGAAGCTGCTATCTGTGGTGTGGGGACCAAAGGCTGCTGGGTGTAGATATGGCGCCCCCTGGACTCAGGCGTATGGCTGGGAGTGTGGCTGGGAGTGTGGCGCCCACTTGCTTGGCCTTGGGAGAAAATGTAACACCCCAGGTTGAAGCCCTAGTCCACTACTGAGTCAACATGACTCAACAAAATAAAATGCAGGTAATATAGACTCAAGCTAAATTGAGTTGATCTAGTCAACTCTTATTACAAACCAAAAACCCTAATTCTTCGGGCAAGGTTAATCAGAGATCCAGATGGAGCTCTGAAGTCTTCTTCTGAGTCTGGTGCCCGCACCAGTTAGGGAGAAAACGTAAGTTTTCAACTGCCTATCATCCCCAAACTGATGGCCAAACCGAGGTAGTGAACCGTAGCTTAGGCAATCTGCTAAGATGTCTTATGGGTGAAAACACTAGGAATTGGGATTTGTACTTACCTAGGGCTGAATTTGCATACAATGACTCGGTCAATAGGTCTACAGGTAAGAGTCCATTTGAAATTGTGCATGGGTACAAACCTCACACATCTCTTGACCTAGCCCCTTTACCAGTCCACACACGAGTCTCCGAGTCTGCTGAAGTTTTTGCATCGCATATAAAAGACTTGCATAAAGAAATTCATGCCAAAATAAATTTAAGTAATGAAACTTAGAAGAAGTTGGCTGATTTTCAAAGACGAGTCAAAACTTTTGTTGAGGGAGACTATGTAATGATTAGGTTAAGGCCTGAAAGGTTTCCTCCTGGAACCATTAGAAAGTTACATGCTAGAGGAGCTGGACCATTTAGAGTGGTGAAAAGAGTAGGATCCAATGCCTATGTGCTCGAGTTGCCTCCAAAACTAGGCATTAGCCCCACTTTCAACATTACAGACCTAGTAGAGATAGAGAGCCAGCTGTGATTCCCAGTGAGCCTTTTGAGCCTAATCCTGTTCTTGAGAGTGAACCCAACCCTGTGTGTCCACCAACAAACTGGCTAGTGAGGAAAGAACAGATTGAAAAGATCCTGGACGATTAGGTTATCTCTACTCGTAATCGAGGATACCAAAGATACCTGGTCCGCTGGCAAGGAAGGCCAGATTCTGATGACTCTTGGATCTCCCGAGATGAATTACAAGAGCTGGATCCAGATCTCTTGGAGAGATACCAGAGCCAACTTGAGCCTTACTCGACAGGGTCGAGTTCCTCCCATCCCGGGAGAATTGGTGCGGGCACCAGAATCAGAAGAAGACTTCAGGGTTCCATCTGAATCTCTGAATGACCTTGCTCGAAGATTAGGGTTTGTAATAAGGGTTGACCTGGTCAACCAGATTATTTTATTTCTTTGAGTCTGCATTTCATTTTGTTGAGTCATGTTGACTCAGTCTAAGTCCAAGTCAAGTCCTGGTTGGCGCCATTCCCTAGGGCATCATTTTTTCTTCCAAGGCCAAATGCAAGTGGACGCCACACTCCCAGCCACACTCCCAGGACCAGTTGGCGCCACATTTCATCCCAGTGTCCCTAGTCCCCACGCCCAAGAGAGCAAGAAAATCTTCTTAGGAGAAGTCAAGGAAGGCACCCACAAGCTGCCAAAAGTAACCAAGCTAAAGGAGCAGGGGATTTTTCTTGGAGAGGACTTCAAGGTAGGCGCCCACACCTGTCTAAAGTACCTGGCTATGAATGGAAGGAGCCTAGTCTTGGGGAGAAAGACTAGGAGATGAGTATTTTCTTCCAAGAAAGAGCAAGTCATGGAAGGAAAACCCATGACTTAAGTCGAAGAACTAGGAGGTGCCCCACATACCTGCCATATGAAGCCATCACCTTGCATTTGAGGCCGCCCACTCCAAGGAAAGAAGCCTAGTTGGTCAAGGGAAAGTTTTTCATGCTTAGGATGAATGTTTAGTCCCACATGGGAAGTAGTGTATTTTGTTTCTCTTGCAATGTCTATATATTGGACCCTTATGTAATCTTTTGATTAGAATGAGTAAATGAAATCTTTTCTTGTGTTGAGTAACCTTGTGTTCTCTTCTTCCGCACTTCTTTGAGTGTTGAGCTCCGTGAGGGAGTAAATCCGGGTTCCATTGGAGCCTTGAGAAGGTGAGAGATCTCCAAAGTTACCAAAATCCTGCCCCGCTTTCATCCCTGGCCGCCAACCCTAATTTCCTTTCATCATCCTAGCCGCCAACACCCAAATTCCTAAACCCTATTCCCACTTCATTCAAGGCCGCCATCTCCTTCTCCAAGCCACCGCCCACTATATCAAGCCCTAGGTCCTTTTCATCTGCAAGCCACCGCCCTACAAGCCAAACCCTAAATCCACTCCATCTTCCACCGCCACCTCCATACTCTTCCCTCATCTTCAAAGTTCGAGCAGTTCGGAGCTATCTCAGGTAAAGGTCTCTTCCTTGAGTTTCTTACATCCTTATCTTGTTCTTCATCCTTTCCAGATCTAGAGTACGAGAAGAAGGCCAACCTTGCCATAGGACTACAATCCGAGGATCCATTACGAAGATACCCCATCTCCAAGGATCCTACAATCTGCTCGAGGGTGTCCTTCAATTGAAGCAAAGAGAGATATCACAGTCATGTATAAAACCTTCACTTCTCTCTTCATCTGTTTCTTGAAAGAGGAGTAAACCCTAGGTCTGGGGGTTTCTCAATCCCCAGCGATCCTACTTCTTTATTACTCTAATAATCTACTCTTTTGAATTGTGCTTTCTTTCAGTGCATATTTTATTTCAATATTAGTTAGCCATGTTTTTGAGTCAAGCCAACTTCTAACAAAACACAAAAAAAAAAAAAAAAAAGTCTTAATTTACTTCCGCATCGCATCATCTTATTTGTTCTGCATCACTCTTCCCTCCTCATTAATTTTTGAAGAGTTGATAAGTAGACCTTAGTTTCAGTGGTTTCTTAGCCACCAAATCCTGCTTTCCTAGTTATTTTGTTAGGTTTACTTGTGTAGGTAGTTAATTAAACTAGTTTCTTTTACTGTCTCCTTTGAGTCTCCTTAAAATCTAAAAAAATAAAAAAATAAAATAATTATTCTCTATTAATCTTTGTTAATTAGGCTTTAATTATTTGTCCTGCATCAGTTTTGGTATCAGAGCAGGTTAAACTAGGGTTTAATTGCTTTTGTGCTGATTTAGTTTCTCTTTATGTACTCGAATTGGGTGCTTTACCATGGCTGTCCGGTCATAGAAAAAAGTAGGGCTGCAAGACCCTCACCTCCTATTCAAATGGGATTTTCTTTGGCATGTAGGGGTACTACTGTGAATTGACCCTTGAAGAAGAAAACAAAGAGATAGGCATCTTTAGGGTTTATTTTTTGCATCACATCCATCATAGTATATAATGAGGACATTGGCAAGAGGAAGAAATTACAAACTAATGATCTTTGGCTGTAGTCCAATTTTTTTCCTTTTTCAGGTTTCCACAAATTTATGAAACATCTCTTGAAGACTCCTCATTCTATGAAGTAAGATTGAATTGTTTAAGGATAAAATCAAGTGAAGACTCCTTTTCCGAGCCCATGGGCCGAAGAAGCTATGAAGAAATCTTCTATCTTGAAGCCTAATTGAAGATCAAACCTTAAAGGACATGCGGAAGGATGAGATGAAGACAAGTGTTGCAAGGAAATGGTGGCACATGGAGTTTCTAGAATTCTCTTGTTAGGATTAGTTGCTGGGACCACAACAACCTTCTTTGCATCCAAGCCTAACCCTAATTAAAACTTAATTAGACTTAATTGCTTTAGTGAGCTAGAGACACCAACAGGTCGGGTTCCAAGTATTGTGTGTAAGCTAGTGCAACCAATCCAGTGATTATCACTTGAATCTGGTGTCTAAGGCTAGAGGTCCAGAGGCAAACGCCCTAAGCAGTTTCATGATTTTTAATTGGGACCCTGCGAGAGCAGGGGGAGCCTCCCACGACCCTACCTCTTACTTGGCCAATGGATAGGGTAATTACTGAATTGGTTGTAATTTGAGCTGACCCATTCTACTTGAGCTCTAGGTCTAAAAAACCCTAGTTCGAGTCCTGTCTGTGTGTGTGCATTGCATGATAACTAGGTTAGGCACACCCTATTAGTTTCACCCAACCCAACCCAATTTAATCATGGATCCCAATTTTGAGACCTTCCTTATGACCCTGACTGAATAATTTGCCCTAATGAATAATAAGTTTGACCGAATAGATGACCGATTAGGGAACCTAGAGAAAACCCGTAAGACCCATCCTGAACCTAAACTTGAGACACCTTTCTCCACACCTCCCAATCCTAGGAGACCCCCACACTATGACCCAACCTGGGAGAGTAACCATAGGCGACCCAATTATGATTTTATAGACCAAGATGAGAAAGCCACTAGGAACTTTAGACTAGAAGCACCTACATTTGGTGGTGATCTTGATCTTGAGAATTATATTGATTGGAGAGAAAGTATGGATCTATATTTTGAGAGGGAACAAGTATCTGATGAAAGAAAGTTTAAGTTTGCTAAGCTTAAGTTAGTATGCCAAGCTAAAATTTACTGGGATGATGTTTAAAGAATGATTAGACAAGAAGAGACATACCCATAACTACCTGGAGCGACATGAAACTTAAACTTAGAAAAAAGTACCTACCCAGATCATATGAACCTAGTTCTATTACACCCATATCTTTTGAACCTAGCTCCTACGAACCTAGATCCATGACCCATAGTTCTAAAGCCCATATCCTATGAACCTAAGGAACCCAAAATCCCTAGGTATCAATCTAGTGATAGTCAGGTTTTCCTTAGTTGGCTAGAATCCATTAAGATCAATATACTTAGTCAGAACCCCAGAATCAATCAATTTCTCCTTAGTCGACCCACCTCTACTACCCTATTGGTTCACCAATATGCTATTGAAGAAGTTTATGAAGCTGATATGAGCTTAGTATATGAGTATGTAGATGAGGAGATAAAGGAGGTACACCCAGAGTTAGATAATCCTAAAGCCGACCCAGAGTTAGCTTACCCTGACCATACCCAGACTGAAGCCATATTGGAAGTACAAGTGGAAAAAGAGATCCATGAAGAGTCTAACCCTACTGTTAGGACCTTACCTGAGAAAACATTAGAAGAGACTCAAGTCATAGAACCTAGTCCTGAAATTCCAAAACCCGAAGTAATTAGTGAGGACTTTATCTTTTCACTCCAGCACCCTCAGGTTGAATACACCCCATTAGTCCCAATTGGATATCTTTTTCCTGAAATCACTTAATGTTGCCCAGTGAAGATGCGACCCAAGAGGGGGAGTGAATTAGGTTTTAAAAAATTATTTGAACTATTTCAATGGATATAAAACAAGTATGTGCCAATTCAAATCAAGTACTTTTATTTTGCCAAGTGTTTGTGTGCTTAATAAGAATATGCAACAGAACTAACAAAGTAAATGCAAGAGTAAATAAACAATAGAGAAGCAAGCACAAACACAAGAATTTATAGTGGTTCGGTATACTCCAAGGCACCTACATCCACTCTCCAAGTTCTTCTTGGGAATTTTACTATAATCAGCAAGATTACAGTCAATTAGTTTTTCGGGCTCACTAATCAAAACCTAACTTATTTTTCCGAGCTCACAAGTCAAAACACCTTGTTGGTTTTCTAACTTAGGCTAACCAACAACCTCTTGGTTTTCATGGCTAACCAAAAATCTTGTTGGTTTTGTAACTTATGCTTACCAACAATTTTGTTAGTTTTCATACAAGGCTCACCAAAAATCTCTTTGATTTTCTAAGACTCACCAAAAACCTCTTTGATTTTCCAAGGCTCACCAAAAATTTCAATAAATAAAGTAAGCACAATATGAAAATAATACAAGAAAGGCTTTCTTAAACAAAGCAAGTATCCTTTAATGTGATTGAAAGTTGATGAAGAACTTATCTTCAAGATGTTGAAGCCTTTGAATGTTGATGAAGATGTGGACTTAGAAGCTTTCTCTCAATCTTGGAAGCTTGAAGGCTTGAACCACTCAAAATAATGAATCCTTAAGTGTATTTAATAAAACTCTCCAAAGGATTACTTCCCCATTTGATTTTTGGTATTTATATAGCTCTCCAAACCATAGATGATCGTTGGGGATGAAAACTAGCCGTTTGAAGCAAGTTACAATCAATTATGCACTTCTAAAAAAACTAGCCATTACATCAAGTGTCGACACTTGAATTTTCTAAATTTTTTTTATGAGTCGACCTCTTGAGTCGACACTTTCCATGAGTCGACCTCTTGAGTTGATACTTAGGTCAGCTCAAGGCAAAAGTTCTAGTTTGACACAGTTCTGTATTTTTCTTGTTCTCGGGCCTTGAGTCGATACTTAAACTTCTTCATGAGTCGACACTTGCTTATACTAGTGCTGAAACTTCTCCAAAATTGATTTTTAGCCTCTTCAAGTTCTTCCATATCAATTCTAAAGCCCTTATAACTTGAAAATTAATGGCTTCTTCAACTAAATGACAATCTTTTCAATCTTTTAACATTGATGAGTACCTGTATCTAATAAACACTTTTAACATATATTAGTACTCATATATACTTAAGTGTTTTGTCAATGATCAAAATCAAGACCAGAGTCAACACTGACCCATTTTTCTATAAAGAAAACCCTTTATTCCCTGCAGGTATGAATCAATGTCCAAACCTTAAGTCAACCCCATTAGTCTAGGATAAATCCCCGAACCCTTTTCTTATTTACTACCCTACCAAGTCACCCCCACATCCACTTCCTATTTTCTACCTTTTCCTGAAGCTTCCCGTGTTTCTAGGATCATTATATTACATTTTGTAGAGGTTAGTATGTTGCATAAGCCCATTGAGCATGTTAGGTTTATAACCTATTTCTAGCAGACCCTATGGCATTTATTAGGAGTCCATGCACCATTCTCATTTGCATGTCACCCACCAGCCAAGGGTGAAACTCAATTATAGTTTAGAGTTTACATGCATGTCAATAATAATAATAATAATAATAATAATAATAATAATAATAATAATAATAATAATTAATGAAAGCAATGAATATTTTCAAGGAAAAAAAGACTCAAGGAATATAATGGAGACTTTGTTACGGTTAAACTATGACCTGAATAGTTTCCACCGGGAACCATGAAGAAGTTACATGCTCGTAGTAATGGACCATACAAAGTGATTAGAAAAATTGGACCTAGTGCCTATGTGCTCGAGTTACTACCTGAACTAGGTATTAATCCAACTTTCAACGTTTCAGACCATATTGAGTATAGGGAGCCAACATTGATTCCAAGTGAACCATTTGGGCCTGATCTAGTCCTTGAGAGTGAACCAATCCAAGTATGTGCACCTATCATATGACTAGCTCAGAGAGACAAGATTGAGCAGATCTTGGATGACAAGATCATTGCTACCCGGAGCAAAGATTACCAACGATAGCTGGTTCGATGGCAAGGATGACCTGAAACTGATGATTCTTGGATCACCAGAGAGCACTTGCTGAGAGTTGACCCAGACTTGCTAGAGTGCTATCAAAGTGGCATTGACCCATACTCGACAGGGTTGAGTTCCTCCCACCCGAGGAGAATTGGTGTGGGCACCATGGGTAAAAGAAATTGACAGGTTGAACCCATATCTCTGTGGATCACCTGTGAGTAAAACCCTAAACCCAAATCTTTTTTTTATTTTTTTTAAATTATGTTATTTTGGTTTAGTTAGGATAAACCCTTTTTACCAACTGTAATTAGGGATTTTTATTTTTTAGCCTTTGGGGCCAAACCCCTTTTACCAAATTAGGGTTTGTATAAAAATTCCATTTATTGGTTGTGTCAAAACCTATTTTGGGCCAAACCCTATTTACCAGCTTAAGCCATTTTATTTTATTGGTTATGCCTTTTGATCGGTTTGATCAAGCTGGGCTTAAAGTTGGTTATTTAGTTGAGTCATGTGATTTGTTATTCATTGAGTCCATGTAATTAGTTGAGTCATTGAGTCCTCTATTACAAGAGGGGACCCAAGACAACATCCCATGTGCACCCAATTGAAGATCCATGTGACCCCATGTGCTAGCTCAAGACAAGCCATGTGACCTCATGTGCTAGACCAAGTCACTTAGAATCTCTTCTTGGCACCACCTTTTCATGGATTTGGGCATCAACACATGTCATGTTTGGACATGTCATTGGGACAACACTACTTGACACTTCATCCAAGACAAGAACACATGCTATGTTACTACATGCTACACCATGGTCGGCCACTTAAACTCATAAACTAGCACCACTTGAATTTTAAGAGGAGTAATGAAGGAGTCTTCACATTAGCGCCCTCTCACTCAAGGAAATTCATGCCAACACCAAGGATTCAGCCAAGCATTCCTCTTGTCGCCAACTTTAAAGGAGTTCTAGGAATTTTAATCACTCAAGAGAAGAAGGTTCAAAGGTTCTCTTCCATAAAAGTTTCAATCAAACAGGTTAGAAGCTGCTTAAGTATCCAAAACTTAAGAGTCTCACCAAAACTCTTGAGTCTTGTTCAATCCAGACTGAGGAATCCACTTAACTGCAGACGTCTACATCATCTAGACTTTAGAGTCCAGCAAGCAAGGCCAAGTGATGGAGCATCTTGATCCTATATTAAGCCATCTCACCAATCCACCACTTGGGCACCCACTTTGGATGAGAAGCCTCAAGTTGTCACCTACTTTGAAAAGAGTCCAAATCATCTCAGGAAACAAGAGTCTAGGCTACCTAAAGCAGGATTCTATGGGTTGTAGTCCAAGGGAGAAAAAAACTAGTAGTTGTATCCCTTACACCACTGGTTGGGGATCTATAAATATCCCTCCAACCCCATTCTTGTAATTAATTATTATTATTCATCAATAAAGACATGATGTCGAATTTCCTTTGCTATGTGATTTGTAGGGTATGAGGCCCTTTTTCTTTGTTCTTTGGAACGTCATGGGGTGTGAGGCCCTTTACTTTTGTTTTTTGGAATATTGCGGGGTGCAAGGCCATAGTTATCCTACCTATCCAGTCGATAAGAAAACCTAGCCACTTCTTCTAACCCTTCCCTTTCATTTTCCCTTCCTTTGTTGTTTCCTAATTTGTGTTTTTCATTGTAGAGTGTTTGCAGGTGATCTGGAATCAAAGACAGGTATTCTTCCCTCGAAACCAGCATCACGCGAAAGATCGGAGCCCGGGAACGAGTTCTTGAAACCCTGCCATGACAATCTTAAGAGTCTTGCCAGATCTATTTCAAAGAAGTAATTTTCGTTGGTAAAACTGAAAACTTATTCCCTTCTTTTTAATTTCTGATTAGTTGAAAGTAAACCCTAGTTTCGGTGGTTTCTTGACCACCAGGTCCTACTTTTTAGTTACTTTGTAGGTTTACTTGTGCGGGTAGTTAACTAGGACTAGTTTCCTTTACTATCTCCTTTGAGTCTTCCTTAAAAATCTGAAAAAATCTAAAAAAACTATTCTTTGCTATTCTCTGATAATTAGGCTTTAATTATTTATCCCGTATCAATTTTTGGTATTAGAGCAGGTTAAACTAGGGTTTAATCTCTCTTGTGCTGATTTAGTTTCTCTTTAAGTACTCGGATCAGGTGCTTCACCATGGCCGTCCGGTTATAGAAAAAAGTAGGACTGTAAGACCCTCATATCCCATTCAAAAGGAATTTCCTATGGTATGTAGGGGTGCCATTGTGAATTGAACCTTAAAGAAGAATACAAAGAGATAGGCATCATTAGGATTTATTTTCTGCATCACGTCTATCATAGTATATGATCTGTTGTTTTAATTGTTTCTGCATGTAGGTAACTCAGAATTGCTTGATTCTTCTTTTGCTAGATTAGTCATAATTAATAGTATTTTTTTTAGTTTTCTAATGAATTATTTCAATCTATAAATTTTTTGCTCGTCGGAATACTGCCTGAGAACAGATCTGCCCTGAATTTCAACAATTCTAGTTTAGGATTTTTTTTGCATAAATCTTGCATATTTTAATTTTTTGCATCTTAGGACTTTTACTGTAAAGTATATCTTTGCTAAAAACATAAGAACAAAATATAAAAAAATAATTAATTTTATTTTTTTTGTTATTTTAATTATTTTAGTTTGATTGCATCTAGGGTTTCATCTTATGTGTGCATCATCAAGTAACCTAATCTTAAGGGTACTTGAGCATCTCAGATCAGGGCAGGAGCTCATCACCTGTCCTGGGCCCATAACAACCTTCTTTGTATCCGAGCCTAACCCTAATTAAAACTTAATTAGACTTAATTGCTCTAGTGAGCTAAAGACACCAATAGGTCGGGTTCCAAGTATTGTGTGTAAGCTAGTGCAACCAATCCAGTGATTATCACTTGAATCTGGTGTCTAAGGCTAGAGATCTAGAGGCAAATGCCCTAATGGTTTCATGATTTTTAATTAGGATCCTGTGAGAGCAGGGGGAGCCTCCCACGACCCTACCTTTTACCTGGCTAGTGGACAAGGTAATTACTGAATTGGTTGTAATTTGAGCTGACCCATTCTACTTGAGCTCTAGGTCTAGGAAATCCTAGTCCGAGTCTTGGCTGTGTGTGTGCATTGCATGATAACTACTTCAGGCACACCTTATTAATTTCACCCAAACCCAATCCAATTTAATCATGGATCCCAATTTTGAGACCTTCCTTAGGACCATGACTAAACAATTTGCCCTGATGAATAGTAAGTTTGACCGAATAGATGACTGATTAGGGAACCTAGAGAAAACCCATATGACCCATCCTGAACCTAAACTTGAGACACCTTTCTCCACACCTCCGAATCCTAAGAGACCCCCACACCATGACCTAACCTGGGAGAGTAACCATAAGAGACCCAATTATGATTTTATAGACCAGGATGAGAGAGCCACTAGGAACTTTAGGCTATAAGCACCTACATTTGGTAGTGATCTTGATCTTAAGAATTATATTGATTGGGAAGAAGGTATGGATCTGTATTTTGAGAGGGAACTAGTATCTGATGAAAGAAAGTTTAAGTTTGCTAAGCTTAAGTTAGTACGCTAGGCTAGAATTTACTAGGATGATGTTGAAAGAATGATTAGATGAAGAAGAGATATACCCATAACTACCTGGAGTGACATGAAACTTAAACTTAGAAAAAAGTACCTACCCAGATCATATGAACCTAGTTCCTATGCACCCAGATCTTTTGAACCCAGCTCCTACGAACTCGGATCCATGACCCATAGATCTGAGCCCATATCCTATGAACCTAAAGAACCTAAAACTCTAGGTATCAATCTAGTGCTAGTCAGGTTTTCTTTAGTTGGCTAGAATCCATTAAGATCAGTACACTTAGTCAGAACCCCGGAATCAGTCAGTTTTTTCTTAGTCGACCCACCCTACTATCTTATTGGTTCACCAAGATGCCATTGAAGAAGTTTATGAAGCTGATGTGAGCTTAGTAGATGAGTATGTAGATGAGGAGATAAAGGAGGTAGACCCAGAGTTAGATAATCCTAAAGCCAACCTAGAGTCAGCTAACCCTGACCATACCCAGACTGAAGCCATATTGGAAGTACAAGTGGAAAAAGAGATCCATAAGGAGTCTAACCCTACTGTCAGGACCTTACCTGAGAAAACATTAGAAGAGACTCAAGTCACAGAACCTAGTCCTGAAATTCCAAAACTCGAAGTAATTAGTGAGGACTTGATCTTTTCACTCCAGCACCCTCAGCTTGAATACACCCCATTAGTCCTAATTGGAGATCCTTTTTGTAAAATCGCTGACCCATTTTTCTATAAAGCAGACCCTTTATTCCCTGTAGGTATGAATCAATGTCCAAACCTTAAGGTCAACCCCATTAATCTAGGACAAATCCCCAAACCCTTTTCTTATTTACTACCCTACCAAGTCACCCCCGAATCCACTCCTATTTTCTACCTTTTCTTGAAGCTTCCCATATTTCTAGGACCATTAGATTACATTTTGTAGAGGTTAGTATGTTTCATAAGCCCATTGAGCATGTTAGGTTTGCAACCTATTTCTGGCAGACCCTATGGCATTTAGTAGGAATCCATGCACCATTCTCATCTGCATGTTGCCCACCAGCCAAGGATGAGACTTAGTTATAGTTTAGAGTTTACATTCATGTCAATAATAATAATAACAATAATAATTAATTAATGAAAGCAATGAATATTTTCAAGAAAAAAGACTAAAGAAATACAATGAAGGAGACTTTGTTATGGTTAAACTGCGACCTGAACGGTTCTCACCTGGAACCATGAAGAAGTTACATGCCCGTAGTAGTGGACCGTACAAAGTGATTACAAAAATTGGACCTAATGCCTATGTGCTCAAGTTACTACCTGGACTAGGTATTAGTCCAACTTTCAACGTTTCAGATCTTATTGAGTATAAGGAGCCAACGTTGATTCCTAATGAGCCATTTGGGCCTGATCCAATCCTTGAGAGTGAACGAATCCAAGTGTGTCCACCTGCCATACCACCAGCCCGGAGAGACAAGATTGAGCAGATCTTGGATGACAAGATCATTGCTACCCGGAGCAAAGAATACCAGCGGTATCTAGTTCGATGGAAAGGATGACATGAAACTGATGATTCTTGGTTCACCAGAGAGGACTTGCTGAGAGTTGACCCAGACTTGCTAGAGCACTATCATAGTGGCATTGATCCATACTCGACAGGGTCGAGTTCCTTCCACCCGGGGAGAATTAGTGCGGGCACCAAGGGTAAAAGAAATTGACAGGTTGAATCCACATCTCTGTGGATCACCTGTAAGTAAAACCCTAAACCCAAACCCTTTTTTTACCATGTAAACATTTATTTTAAATTCTGTTATTTTGGTTTAGTTAGGGTAAACCCTTTTTACCAACTGTAATTAGGATTTTTTATTTTTTAGCCTTTGGGGCCAAACCCCCTTTACCAAATTAGGGTTTGTATAAAAACTTCATTTATTGGTTGTGTCAAAACCTATTTTGGGCCAAACCCTATTTACTAGCTTAAGCCATTTTATTTTATTGGTTATGCCTTTTGATCAATTTGATCAAGTTAAGCTTAGAGCTGGTTATTTAGTTGAGTCATGTGATTTGTTATTCATTGAGTCCATATAATTAGTTGAGTCATTGAGTCCTGTATTACAAGAGGGGATCCAAGACAACATCCCATGTGTACCCAATTGATGATCCATATGACCCCATGTGCTAGCTCAAGACAAGCCATGTGACCTCATGTGCTAGCCCAAGTCACTTTGCATATGCAACCTCTTCTTAGCGCCACCTTTTCAAGGATTTGGACATCAACACATGTCATGTTTGGACAATACTACTTGACACTTCATCTAGGACAAGAACACGTGCTATGTTACTACATGCTACACCTTGGTCGGCCACTTAAACTCATAAACTAGCACCACTTGAATTTTAAGAGGAGTAATGAAGGAGTCTTCACATTAGTGCCCTCTCACTCAAGGAAATTCATGCCAACACCAAGGATTCGGCCAAGCATTCCTCTTGTCGCCAACTTCAAAGGAGTTCTAAGAATTTTAATCACTCAAGAGAAGAAGGTTCAAAGGTTCTTTTCCACATAAGTTTCAATCAAACAGGTTGGAAGCTGCATAAGTATCAGAACTCAAGAGTCTCACCAAAACTCTTGAGTCTTCTTCAATTCAGACTGAGGAGTCCACTCACCTGCAAACGTCTACATCATCTAGACTCTAGAGTCCAGCAAGCAAGGCCAAGTGATGGAGCATTTTGACCCTACATCAAGCCATCTCACCAATCCACCACTTAAGCACCAACTTTGGATGAGAAGCCTCAAGTTATCGCCCACTTTGAAAAGAGTCCAGATCATCTCAGCAAACAAGAGTCCAGGTTGCCTTAAGCAGGATTTTAGGGTTGTAGTCCAAGGAAGAAAAAAACTGGTAGTTGTATCCCATACACCACTGGTTGGGGGTCTATAAATACCCATCCAACCTGAAAGGATTATGCCCTAAAGGCCAATCAAAATGTTATATTTCAATGGGATTTTATTTTATATCTCAAACCAGTGTATTGACATTATCAATTAATAAAGGCATTTTATTTTCATCATATGCTGTGTCTTATTAATTTTATTAAGATATGATGAACCCCATAGATTAGGGCTATGGTTCTAGGGTTATGATGAGATCATACCAGTGAGACCTAAAGCCTTAAAACCCTAATCTAGAATATTCCTGGTTGATGGGATATTAAGTAGGGGATCAATATTTCCGGTAAGACCAGCACATCCTATGTATGCTTGGTGAAGAGGGTGACTGATCTCACAGTCACTTATGTTTGACACAAATACTAGGATGTGGGTGCTCATTAGAGAATGAGTTCACTGAATGGATCTAGCTTGAGAACATCTAATGGAACCTTATTTGTTTGTCAATAGATAGTTCTCATAGTGGGAGTAGTGCATGTGGTCCTTTGACCTGAGACTGCCATGGTACCTTGTATGCATGAATCTATACTTTGGTTCACACTCAATCATGACACTGAGTCATGCATGGGGTGATACTGGGTATGGTGGATTGCATATGGAGGTTGTAAGTAGGTCAAAAAGGAATCGATTAACCCTAGTAAGAGGGAAGCGCATCTAGATGATTTCAATCAAATGAAGATTCGAAAAATCTTTGATCAAAGTATAAACATTAGAAATAGTTTCTAATGGTTCATTAATGAATCATCATTATCAGATTGAGCAAGGAATGAATATGAAATTGGATTTGATAAGTATACATATCCATAGTCATATTTAGGGTGCAAGTAGATCGAAGGACTGAATTGCCCGGTAACTCACCATTGAAGGGTATTTTGGTAAATCCACCAAGATTTCTCATCTTTCGGGTAGGCATGACACATTGCTAAACATCAATCTTGTCTTATAGGTCTTCATAAACTAACTAATTTGGTTTCATGAGTCAATTCGATGTGTGATTCAAATTGGACAATTAGGTGAGCCAATTTGACCTAATTAGGTCAATCGGGTTCGATCGGATCGAATCGGCTCAAACCTAAACCTACTGCTAGCTAGATGTGGAACCCAATGGGTCACACACAATAGAGACTTGGCCAAGGAAGTCATTCATGATTTAATTAGGATCATAGGATCCTAATTGGTTAGCTGGATTACATACTAGCATATGTAGGCTAACCAAATTCCTAACCTAATTGGATTGGGTCCGGTTGCTTGCTAATTGAGCTAACCTAATTATGAAAAATCTAAATTAGGTTGAGTCCTAAGTGGGGCTATCCTAATCAGAGCTAAATCTGATTTTAATTTGGATTTAAGGGCATTTTAGGTGCCATACATGAAGAGTCCCAATGGCATGGGACTCTTGGTACCTAAATGATACCTTAACTTCAAAAAGGCATAGAATGAGCTATAGATCTCTGATTTGAATATAATTTACATGGTCAGAAAGATAATTTTATGCTCTTTCCAATGACACCCATATTGCCTATGTTTTGACTGATCAACATTCTTTAAAATTTGCATGGAAGAAGGATGGCACGCGCGGTGCATGAAGAGTCGCAACTCTTCATGTGGCGCATGATTCTAATGGAGAGTCCTTCTGCTATCAGGACTCTTCATAATCTCTGATATTTGGAGATTGAAGAGGTGCCTCTTGGCTTCCTAGGAACCGGTAATTGACATGTGGCAAGTGAGAATTTATTCAGATAAAAGAAGGGATGTGAATAAGGCATTCGGTGCATGAATGAGCTTATTAGATATGATTTTTGAAGCCAGATAACTTCTCTTCGGTCTTGAAAAATCATATCTGATAAGTTGATGGGAGGACATATCACACGCCCCTCTTGTATCTATAAATAGGGGACGGTGAAATGTGTCTGATATAAGAATTTGACCGAAGTATTATTCTGAGTGTCTCTCTCTCCCTCCTTCTTTCTTTAAGACAAGACTTGTCTTGTTAAGACAAGGTCTTTTCTAATAGGACAAGGCTTTATTTTAGGACATAAGCCTAAGGGGTCCTAGAGGAGGGTTATCCTAAAACCAAGAGTAGTTTAGGAGAGTGTCTTTAGTGCCCTACAGTAGGACAGGGTGTCCTACAGTGGTCTATAGATCAAAGGCTGCCGAAAGAGTTCCACTTATCCAAACAACTTGAAGAAGGAGTTCTTCCTTGGTCCGAGTTTCGTGTGGATCATTGTTGGAGGTCGAACGTTTGGGCGCCTGGTGGAGAAGAAGGCTGAATCAGGGTTTTCTTCATCAGATTGGATACTAGTGGTTCAGGTTGGTGCCTATACACTAGTTTATATTATATATGCATATTTGTATGTTTTAATTCCTAGTAAGGATGTCTTGGGTTAAAGGTTTGGTAGTGGTTTCATAATAAATTTTTGAAATCCATGTTTCCGCCCTGGTCACCAAAACCCTCACAGTGGTATCAGAGCCAGGTTATTAGGGCTAAATCATACAAAATTTGAAGTTGCCCAATTTTGTAGGACTCTTGAGGTTGCCCTTTTTGGTAGGACTCTATAAAATTTGAAGTTGCCCAATTTTGTAGGACTCTTGAGGTTTCCCATTTTGGTAGGACTCTACAAAATTTGAAATTGCCGAATTTTATAGGACTCTACAAAAGTTTAAAGTTATATATGATTGATATGTTTATGCATATATGTATGTCACTGGTTAGGGTTTTCACTTAAACCTTAATCGATATTGAGATATGTTTAGCTTTCTAGTCATCATACTGAAATAAGGTTGCCCTAGCATAATGGTGGATCCATTATGTGGTAGATGGTTGTCCTAGTATGATGACACACTTGGCATATTATAAAATGATATATGATGCATGGTTGATGAATGGTAATATTAGAATGTGCTTCTGTTTGAATTGCCCTCTATTAAAATTATATTAAGTTGTAGTGTCATATACCAAAAGCAAAATAATCAAGATGATTAGTTAATCATTCGGTGTCTAGGAAAAGTGGTTCATAATCGGTAAAGAGGACATGGTTTTTAATTGGTTCCGTTAACTGACCTGGCCAATTTTTATTGGTATCTAGGAAAGCAACGGGGGGACTCCCACTACTCTCCCACTTACCTGGCCGATAAGATTAACTTAATTCTTGATTGATATGCTTAGTGTAATATTCACTACATTAGGCCTTCCTTCATGCTAGGTCATTATTATGTTATGATCCGTATTAGGTTTGTTGTGTACACACAAGGCCTATTATGGTAACTAACATAATTTTGGCCTGGTGCATTTGATGCTTATGGCATGATTTAATATAATACTTTGTTGTGAACACACAAGGATATTATTATTACAATCATGACTATAAAGGAATGAAGGGTCTTACTTAACTAAAAATATTATGGTTTGTTGTGCACACACAAGGCTATTAATATTTTAGAGGCCAAGTTTTGTTGAGAATTGTATGAGATACAATTGGAAAGAGTTTTCCTACCTTTGAACTTATAAAAGATTTGTTGTGTACACACAAGATCTTTTATAAGGAATTAGGATCTCAACCCCACTAAGAAAATCAATTAGGGTTTCTCGATCATCATATAAAGGGTTATGATGCTTGATAAAATAGTGGGAGACATAATTAAGTTAAAGTCCTAATTTAATTATGTTTTGTCAACATTGGTTGTTTGCTTAAGTTATGTTCTTTGTTAATGTAGATTAAATGGCCTCTTCATACTCTCACTCCATAGTATACTTGATGCCAATAAATTGACTGGACCGAACTATGTTGACTGGTTGAGAAACCTAAAGATAGTACTCAGCCAGGAAAAACTTTCTTACATTCTTGATACCCCTACCTTGGAACCTTTAGGGAAAGATGCCTCGCAAGAGGAAAAGATCACATTCAAGATATGGCAAAATGACTCACTCATTGTCAAATGTATCATGCTTGCCTCTATGACCAATGAGTTGCAGAGGCAACATGATAGCATGGACACTAACTCCATACTACTCAATCTAAAAGAACTATATGGAGAACATAGTCGAATTGCTAGATATGAGATATCTAAGCAGTTGTTCCATGCGAGAATGATAGAAGGTACATCCGTACATGACCATGTACTGATGGTTATTGACCTGATCACTCGATTAGGTCAATTGGGTTTTGTTATGGATGAAGAGTTGAATCAGGATTTGATCCTGCTGTCACTCCCTGAGTCATTTTCACAGTTTGTTCTTAACTATCATATGAACAAATTTAACACTTCCTTGCCTGAGTTGTTAAACATGTTAAAAATAGCAGAGAGCCATTTAAAGAAAAATAAGGCTCCACTTCTTCTTGTGGATGGGATCAACAAGAAGAAGTCTGGCAAAAAGGGTTCCAAGAGGAGATTGAACCCAAAAAGGGGCATCAAGAAGAAAAAAGGAAAGAAGGCCTCCGGACAGATGACCTGCTTTCACTGTGGCAAGCTGGGTCATTGGAAGAGGAACTGCAAGGCTTACCTTGCAGGTGTGAAGCCTGGTGCATCGGATGCACCAAAAGGTATGAAAGAAGTTCATACTATTTTGTCATTGGATTCTTTCATTTCAAATACTTGGATATTGGATACCGCCTGTGGTTATAATATCTGCAAATCATTGCAGGGGCTGTAGAGGCTTAGAGCATTGAAGGAAGGAGACTTCGAGCTCTACGGTGCTGGAGGAGAGTCCATCCAAGCAGAGGTCGTAGGGACTTATATCTTGAAGTTACCTTCGGGGAAGATTTTAGAGCTGAGAGATTGTTACTATATGCCTAAGGTCATTAGAAATATCATATATGTACCCTTGTTACTTAGCAAGGTTATACTATGAATGTGATGAGCAATGGTTGCTCAATCAGCTTTTCTAATAAAATTATATGTTGTGGCGTATTTTGCAATGGTCTTTTAACTCTATCCACTAATGACAATATACTTCATGTAAGTAACAAACGAAAGAGAGATGATGTAAACAATACTTTACTCTAGCACTATCGGCTTGGACATATTAGTGAGACTAGGATTAGCAAGTTATACGAGAAAAATTTTCTTAATCCTTATGATTATGAATCATTAGGAACTTGTGAATCATGTCTCATGGGTAAAATGGCCAAGACTCCATTTAGTGGACATAGAGAAAGGACAAATGAGTTATTAGGACTCATACATATAGATATATGTGGGCCTATGACAACTCAGGCCAAGGGTGGATACTCTTATTTCATCACGTTTACTGATGATTTTTAATGTACGGATTTGTGTATCTTATGAAACATAAGTCCGAAGCCTTTGATAAATTTTTATAGTATCAAAGTATGGTAGAGAAACAAACGGGAAAAAGTATTAAAATCCTTCGATCAGATCGAGGAGGTGAATACTTATCCACCGAGTTTCTCGATCACCTTAAAGAAAAGGGGATTATCTCTGAATGGACTCCTCCTTACACACCACAATTAAATGGTGTTGCTGAAAGGAGGAGCCATACCTTATTAGATATGGTAATGTCCATGATGTGCTTCACAGAGTTACCTATTTTCTTCTGGGGATATGCTTTGGAAACTGTGGCTAATATCTTAAATAGAGTACCACCTAAATCTGTCTCTAGCACTCCATATGAGATATGGAGGGGTAAGAAACCCAATCTTAAGTATCTTAAGATATGGGGATGTCCAGCCTATGTCTAAAGAAATTTTGGACATAAGCTGGATGCTAGAGCAGATAAGTATCTATTTGTAGGATATCCTAAAGATAGTATAGGATATATGTTCTACCACCCTACTGAACAAAAAGTTTTTGTCAGTAGACATGCCACTTTTCTGGAGAAAGAGTTCATCCTACAAAATTGTAGTGGGAGAAATATTGAACTTGAAGAAGTTCAACAAATAGATACATCTCAACCAAATGATAACATAGTTAGTATAGAACCAGAACACACCACTCCTATCCATAGGTCTGATAGGGTGCATCATGCACCTGAGAGGTATGGGTTCATTATTGAAAATAATGAAGCCCGGATCATTGAAAATGATAAGCCTCTAACCTATACGAATGCTGTCATGAGTAGGGACTCAAACAGATGGCTGGAAGCCATGAGATCCGAAATGGACTTCATGTATGTCAACCAAGTATGGACTTTGGTTGATGCACCAGAGGGTGTTAACCCTATTGGATGCAAATGGGTCTATAAGAAAAGATTGGGGCAGATGGCCAAGTCGAAACTTATAAAGCCAGATTAGTGGCTAAGGGTTTCAGACAAAAATAGGGAATATATTATGATGAAACATTTTCTCCTGTTGCCATGCTCAAATCTATTCGGATCATGCTTGCTATAGCAGCATATCATGATTATGAAATCTAGTAGATGGATGTGAAAACCGCATTCCTTAATAGTTTCCTTTAGAAAGAGGTCTATATGTCACAGCCAGAAGGTTTTATCTTGGAGACTAAACCTAATCAGGTATGTAGGCTGAAAAAATTCATTTATGGATTAAAGCAAGCATCCAGGAGTTGGAACATCCAATTTGATAAGACAGTCAAAGAGTTTGACTTTATCAAAAATGAGGATGAACATTATGTGTACAAGAAGACTAGTGGGAGTGCCATAGTTTTCTTGGTTCTGTATGTGGATGACATACTCCTCATTGGGAATGATATCCCAATGTTACAATCAGTCAAGGTATGGTTATCTAAACAATTTTCCATGAAAGACTTGGGAGAAGCATCCTATATACTGGGTATCAAAATCTATAGAGATAGATCTAGGAGGATGCTGGGCTTACCCCAGTCTAGGTACATTGACCAAGTGCTAAAGAGATTTAGCATGGAGCGAAGTAAAAGAGGTTACTTGCCTATTGGTCATGGCATACATCTTTCTAAGAAGATGTCTCCTAAGACACTTGAAGAAAGAAATAGAATGAGTTCTATACCTTATGCTTCGGCTGTAGGATCTATAATGTATGCTATGTTATGTACCAGGCCTGATGTGGCATATGCCTTAGGTATAGCCAGCAGATTTCAGGCTGATCTAGGAGAGGATCACTGGAAGGCTGTGAAAAATATTCTTAAGTACTTGAGAAGGACTAAGGATATTTTTCTGATATACGAAGGATCTGATCTTAAACTGGAAGCTTATTCAGATTCTAGTTTTCAATCGGATCCAGATGATAGCAAATCTATTTCAGGATATGTTTTTACCCTAAATAGAGGAGCTGTAAGCTGGAAGAGTTCTAAACAGCAGACTGTAGCTGACTCAACAACTGAGGTAGAATACATTGCTGTTAGTGAAGCTGCCAAGGAAGCTGTCTGGATGAAGAAGTTCATCTTGGAGTTGGGTGTTGTTATGGAGATTGAAGGTCCAGTACCACTTTACTGTGATAATACTGGAGTCGTCGCTCAAGCTAAGAAACCTAAAGCTCATCACAAATCAAAGCACATTCTAAGATGCTTCCATCTCGTTCGAGAGATTATTGAAAGATAAGAAGTCTGCATTAAAAGAGTAGAAACGAAGAACAACATAGCAGACCCGTTCACTAAGGCTCTACCACAGCGGGAGTTTGATCGCCACCTCGATTGTATGGGGTTAAAATTTAAAGGCGATTGGCTTTAGTGCAAGTGGGAGATTGAAAGGATTATGCCCTAAAGACCAATCAAAATGTTGTATTTCGATGGGATTTTCTTTTGTATCCCAAACCAGTGTATTGACATTATCAATTAATAAAGGCATTTTTTTTTCATCATATGCTATGTCATATTAATTTTATTAAGATATGATGAACCCCATAGATTAGGGCTATGGTTCTAGGGTTATGATGAGATCATACCAGTGAGACCTAAAGCTTTAAAACCCTAATCTAGAATATTCCTGGTCGATGGGATATTGAGTAGGGGATCAAAGTTTTCGGTAAGACCAGCACATCCTATGTATGCTTGGTGAAGAGGGTGACTGATCTCACAGTCACTTGTGTTTGACACTAATACTAGGATGTGGGTGCTCATTAGAGAATGAGTTTACTGAATGGATCTAGCTTGAGAACATCTAATGGAACCTTATCTGTTTGTCAATAGATAGTTCTCATAGTGGGAGTAGTGCATGTGGTCCTTTGACCTGAGACTGCCATGGTACCTTGTATGCATGAATCCATACTTTGGTTCACACTCAATCATGACACTGAGTCATGCATGGGGTGATACTGGGTATGGTGGATTGCATATGGAGGTTGTGAGTAGGTCAAAAAGGAATCGATCAACCCTAGTAAGAGGGAAGCGCATCCTGATGATTTCAATCAAATGAAGATTCGAGAAATCTTTGATCAAAGTATGAACATTAGAAATAGTTTCTAATGGTTCATTAATGAATTATCATTATCAGATTGAGCAAGGAATGAATATGAAATTGGATTTGATAAGTATTTATATCCATAGTCATATTCAGGGTGCAAGTAGATCGAAGGACTGAATTGCCCGGTAACTCACCACTGAAGGGTATTTTGGTAAATCCACCAAAACTCCTCATCTTCCGGGTAGGCATGACATGTTGCTAGATGTCAATCTTGTCTTGTAGGTCTTCATGAACTAATTGATTTGGTTTCATGAGTCAATTCGACATGTGATTCGAATTGAACAATTAGGTGAGCCAATTTGAACTAATTAGGTCAATCGGGTTCGATCAAATCGAATCGGCTCAAACCTAAACCTACTGCTGGCTAGATGTGGAACCCAATGGGTCACACACAATAGAGACTTGGCCAAGGAAGTCATTCATGATTTAATTAGGGTCATAGGATCCTAATTGGTTAGCCGGATTATATACTAGCATATGTAGGCTAACCAAATTCCCAACCCAATTGGATTGGGTCCGGTTGCTTGCTAATTGGGCTAACCTAATTATGAAAAACCTAAATTAGGTTGAGTCCTAAGTGGGGCTAGCTTAATCAGAGCTAAATCTGATTTTAATTTATATTTAAGGACATTTTAGGCGCCATACATGAATAGTCCCAATGGCATGGGACTCTTGGTACCTAAATGATACCATAACTTCAAATGGGCACAGAATGAGCTATAGATCTCTTATTTGAATATAATTTATATGGTTAGAAAGAAAACTTTATGCTCTTTTCAATGACACCCATATTGCCTATATTTTGACTGGTCAACATTCTTTGAAATTTGCATGGAAGAAGGATGGCGCGCGCGGTGCATGAAGAGTCGCAACTCTTCATGTGGTGCACGATTCTGATGGAGAGTCCTTCTGCTATTATGACTCTTCATAATCTCTGATATTTGGAGATTGAAGAGGTGCCTCTTGGATTCCTAGGGACCAGTAATTGACATGTGGCAAGTGAGAATTTATTCAGATAAAAGAAGGGATGTGAATAAGGCATTCGGTGCATGAATGAGCTTATTAGATATGATTTTTGAAGCCAGATAACTTCTCTTCGGTCTTGAAAAATCATATCTGATAAGTTGATGGGAGGACATATCACACGCCCCTCTTGTATCTATAACTAGGGGGCAATGAAATGAGGCTGATATAAGAATTTCACCGAAGTATTATTCTGAGTGTCTCTCTCTCCCTCCTTTCTTTAAGACAAGACTTGTCTTGTTAAGACAAGGTCTTTTCTAATAGCACAAGGCTTTGTTTTAGGATATAGGCCTAAGGGGTCCTAGAGGAGGGTTGTCCTAAAACCAAAAGTGATTTAGGAGAGTGTTTTTAGTGCCCTACAGTAGGACAGGGTGTCCTACAGTGGTCAATAGACCAAAGGTTGCCGAAAGAGTTCCACTTATCCAAGCAACTTGAAGAAGGAGTTCTTCCTTGGTCTGAGTTTCATGTGGATCACTGTTGGAGGGCGAACGTTTGGATGCCTGGTGGAGAAGAAGGCTGAATCAGGGTTTTCTTCATCGGATTGGATACTAGTGGTTCAGGTTGGTGCCTAAACTCTAGTTTATATTATATATGCATGTTTGTATATTTTAATTCCTAGTAAGGAGGTCTTGGGTTAAGGGTTTGGTAGTGGTTTCATAATAAATTTTTGAAATCCACGCTTCCACCCTGGTCACCAAAACCCTTACACAACCCCCCTTATAATTAATTATTATTATTCATCAATAAGGACATGCTGTCGAATTTCCTTTGCTATGTGCATTACGGGGTGTGAGGCCCTTTTCTTTTGTTCTTCAGAATATCGTGGGGTATAAGGCCCTTTTCCTTTGTTCTTCGAAACATCGTAGGGTGCAAGGCCCTAGTTATCTTTCCTATCCAGTCGACAAGAAAACCTAGCCACTTCCTAATTTGTATTTTTTGTTATTGAGTGTTTGCAGGTGATCTGGAATCAAAGACAGGTATTCTTGCCTCGAAACCAGCATTGCATGGAAGATCGAAGCCCGGGAATGAGTTTTTAAAACCCTGCCACGATAATCTTGAGAGTCCTGCCAAATCTATTTCAAAGGAGCAATTTTCATTGGTAAAACTGAAAAATTATTTCCTTCTCTTTAATTTTTGATTAGCTGAAAATAAATCTTAGTTTTGGTAGTTTCTCAACCACCAGGTCCTACTTTCTAGTTACTTTGTAGGTTTACTTGTGTAGGTAGTTAACTAGAACTAGTTTCCTTTACTATCTCCTTCGAGTCTTCCTTAAAAATCTGAAAAAACCTAAAAAAATTATTCTCTACTATTCTCTGATAATTAGGCTTTAATTATTTGTCCCACATCAGCTGCCACACCATCATGGGACATCAACACATGTCTTGTTTGAACATGTCATTTTGAGACAAAATACATGCCATGTCACTTTATTTTGGACATCCTACATGCCATGTTTTTTTTGGACACATGAGAAATATTTGGCACCCTCCTTTTTAAGATAAGTAAGTGTGAAGGACTTCTCTTAATTGGCGCCCTCCACTCAAGTCATTCCATGCCAAAATGAAAGAGTTCGGCCAAGCAATTCTTCCTCTTCCTTGATGCCATTTGCCAAAGAATTTTAAGCCAAATTAATTCATCTAAAGTGTTGGAGGTCCAAGGATTTCTACTACTAGTATTTCAATCAAACATGTTGCCAACTACTTAAATTCCCAGAACTCAAGAGTTTCATCCAAGTTCTTGAATCTTCTTCCATCCAAACTGAAGAGTCCACTTATCACCGAAGCCTACAACATCAAGACTCCAGAGTCCAACAACAATGACCAAGTGATGGAGCATCTTGACCTTACATCAAGCCACCTCACTAATCCTCATAAATGGCACCTAAGATGGATGATCACTTCATGATTGCCACCCACTTCTGATAAGAGTCCAGATCAGCCCAACAAGCATGAGTCCAGGCCACATTGACCATAATTCTAGGAGTTGTAGTCCAAGGGAGAAGGAGTTTACTATTTGAATCCCTTACACTACTGATTATGGGTCTATAAATACCCATCAATCCCTTGTAATTTTAATTATTCATTCATCAATAAAGAAGCTCTGCCAAATTTTCTTCCTTTGCTATGCGCATCGCGGGGTATGAAGCCCTTTTCTTTTGTTCTTCGGAATATCGCATGGTATGAGGCCCTTTTCATTTGTTCTTCGGAATATCACGGAGTGCGAGGCCCTAGTTATCCTACCTATCCGCAGACAAGAATCCCAAACCATCACTCCTAACCCTTCCCTTTCCTTCTTTCCCTTTTTTTTGCTGATTCCTAATTTAAATTTTCTTTGTTGAGTGTTTACAGGTGATCAAGGATCGAAGTAAGATATTCTTGCCTTGAAACCAGCATCACACGGATGATTGGAGCCTATGATCAAGTTCTTGAAACCCTGCCGCGATAATCTTGAGAGTTCTACTAGATCTAAAGAAGCGATCTTCATTGGTAAACTTTAAACCTCTTCCCTCTTTAATTTCTGAAGAGTTGATAAGTAGACCCTAGTTTTGATGGTTTCTTAGTCACCAGATCCTACTTTCCTAGTTATTTTGTTAGGTTTACTTATGCAGGTAGTTAATTAAACTAATTTCCTTTATTGTCTCCTTTGAGTCTCCTTAAAATCTAAAAAAAAAAAATAAAAAAATAAAAAATTTATTCTTTGCTAATCTTTGTTAATTAGGCTTTAATTATTTGTCCTGCATCACAAGGGCTCAAGGAGAAGAGGTGTCGACTCAAAGGAAATGGGAGAAAAATGAAATCATATGCCCTATTTAATCGCCATTTTTGTCGATCAAGTGTCGACTCATGGGTTAGTGCCAAGTGTTGATACTTTGACGTGTCGACACTTCCAAGTGTCGACACTTCGAAGAAAATAGAGAAAATAGAAAAAAAATCATAGATAAGATCAAGGGAGTTGATTTAAAAAGCCAATAATGATTGATCTTGAGTTTCAAGGATATTAGGTCAAGAAATTTTCAAAGATAATTCCAAAGGTCATAAGGAATGATTAAGATCTAATCTAAAGGATTAATAATCCCTAATTCTCTTCTAATCATACTAAACCTATCTTCATTGAGTGGCTTGGTCAGAATATCAGCTAGTTATTTGTTAGTACAAACAAATTCAAGCAAAACATCATTGTTTTGAACATGGTCTCTAATAAAGTGATGTCTAATTTCTATGTATTTTCTTCTTGAGTGTTAAACAGGATTTTTAGTTAAGTTAATTATGCTAGTATTGTCACATCTAATAGGTATCTTAGTTAATTTAATGTCAAAATCTTCGAATTATTTAATCCACAAAATTTGAGCATAACAACTTCCAACTGCATATACTCAGCTTCAAATGTGGATAGTGCAACTGAATTTTATTTCTTGCTAAACCAAGAGATTAAATTTACTCCAAGAAATTGATAGGTTTCGGTTATACTTTTTCTATCTAATTTACAACCAGCAAAATTAGCATCAGAGTCAGCAATTAAATCTATTGCTGAGTCCTTAGAGTACCATAATCCAATATCAATAGTACTAGATAGATATCTAAGTATATGTTTAATAGCCAATAAATGAGATTCTTTAGGTTCAGACTGATATCTTGCACACATGCATATACTAAACATGATATCTGGCCTACTTGTAGTTAAGTACAGTAAAGAGCCAATGATGCCTCTATAAGATTTTTGATCTACTTTCTTACCAGATTCATTTTTATCAAGCTTACATGAAGGGCTCATAGGTGTGCCAAGAGATTTAGTCTTCTCCATCCCAAACTTTTTTAGAATCTCCTTTGTGTATTTAGCTTGGTTGATGAAGATCTCTTCATTAGTTTGTTTGATCTGGAGTTCGATAATATAGCTTAATTTTTCTATCATGCTGATCTCGAACTCACCTTGCATAAGCTTAGTAAATTCTCCATTCCTTAGGTAGGTCCTTGTGCTTTGGTGAAGGTCTTGTGACTTCTTCATTCTCCTTATTTTGATATTTCTCGTTCTCTTTGGATGGATGATCATTCAAAGTCAACTTCTCAAGTCCTTGAATACCTACAACATCATCAGAGGTATCCTCTTTTCTAGAGGACTTGTTAGTAGACTCTTCAAATATAATTTTCATAGATTATTCTACTACAATTATTCTTTTGTTGAAAATCCTGTATGCCTTGCTAGATGTGGAGTATCCTAAGAAGATACCTTCATCTGACTTGGCATTAAATTTGTTTAAATTATCTTTGCCATTATTTAAAATGAAACACCAGTAACCAAACACATGAAAATACTTAAGGGTTGGTTTTCTTTCTTTCCAAAGTTCATAAGGAATTTTCTTTAAAATCAGTCGGATTAAAACTCGATTTAAAATATAATATAACATGTAGTGTTAACAGCTCCAGCCCAAAAATATATAGGAAGGTCATTTTCATAAAGTATGGTACATGCCATTTCTTCTAAAGTTCTATTTTTTTTTTCTACTACCCTATTTTGTTGAGGTATTCTAGGTGCAGAAAAATTATGTTCAATACCTTTTTTAATGCAAAATTATTCAAAATTGTAATTTTCAAATTCAGTTTCGTGATCACTTTGAATATAAACAACAAAAGTACCTTTTTCATTTGAAACTTTTCTATAAAATTTTGTAAAAGAAGAAAAAGATTCATCTTTATGAGCTAAAAATAAAATCTAAGTAAAACATGAGAAATCATCAATTATAACTAAACCATATCTCTTGCCTCCTATGCTTGTGGTCCTAGTTGATCCAAACATATCCATATGGAGTAGTTCTAGTGGCCTAGTAGTTGAAACAATTCCCTTAGTTTTAAAAAAAGTTCTTATTTATTTACCAAATTGACAAGCATCACAAATTTTGTCATTTTCAAATCTAAGTTTTGGTAAATCTTTGACTAAATACTTTTTACATAATTTAAAAAGTAAATGCATGCTTGCATGTCCTAATCTACGATGCCATAACCAGCTAGTCTCATTGAGTTTGGCATCTATTGCAACTAGGTATTCACCATCCTGTATAGGAAGATTGTCAAGATCAAGTAGATAGATATTTCCATGCCTATTTCCAATGAATTTCAGTATATTATCATCAAGACTAGACACCATGCAAAGAGTTGATTCAAAAACAACTTTAAAAACTTTATCACAAAATTGACTAATGCTAAATAAATTATGCTTTAATCCTTTTACTAATAACACATTATCAATAAAAATAGATGAAGAAATGTGAACTTTATCAATACCAATGATTTTGACGTTCCATTGTCTCCAAAAATCACATTCCCCCCATTTAAAGCTTCAAGAGAGGTGAATTGCTTCACATCTCCTATCATGTATCTTGAACAACCACTATCAAGGTACCATAATCTTCTTTTCTCCTTGGTTGCAAGATACACCTGCAAAAAAGATCAAGTTGATATTTTAGATACCCAAGCCATCTTGGATCCTTTAGGATTAGTAGTGATGGTTCCTTTTGGAATCCAAACTTTTCTAGATTTGTTTATCTTTTTTAGATTACATTGATATGTTTAATATCAAGATTTTTCATAAAAATAACATGTAATACTGGAAGATGCAAGATTAAAGAATTTTTTGAAATACTTTTATTATTTTTGATATCTATACCCCAAACCAGCTTTGTTGAAAATTGCACGTTGGCTATTCAATAGTAAATTTAGTTTTTCAGAGCTAAACATGAATTTTTCAACAAATGGCTTGACTTTATCAAGCTCTTCTTTGAACTTTTTGTTTTCCAACTCAAGGTCTTTGTTTTTTTTTATAAGCTCATTATTTGAGACAAAAACCTTGGATCTTTTTAAAACTTCTATCTCTTTTGAGAGAGCATTCTTTTCCTTTTCTAAAATAGCAACCTTGGCTTTTAGTTCTTTGTTTTCATTTCCAAGATTATTGTTTTCAAAAGAAAAAGAATCAGCTTGCTTCTTTAATTTCTTGTACTCGGTTTTCAATAATTTATATTCATGCATAAGTTCATCAAATACATCTCTAAGCTCTTTAAAAGTAAATTCAGATTCGGATTGTACCTCATTTTCATATGCCATGAGACAAAGATTGGTAACTTCTTGCTCTTATTCCTCCGAGCTAGAATCTTCACTTTCGCTCCAAGTAGCCATCATTGCCTTCTTCTTGTATTTCTTTTTAAGCTTCTTGAGGAGAGGACAATCAAACTTGTAATGACTGGGCTTCTTGCATTCAAAACAAATGGGTTGGTCCTTCTCGTTCTCCTTTTCTTTTTCTTTGTCCTTGTCATTATCTTTACTAGGCTCTCCTTTGTGTGGCTTCTTTTTGTATGAGTACTTCTTCTTCCTCATAAATCTTCAAGATTTTCTAGCCACTAGAGCCTCCTCATCTTTATTTTCACATTCTTCCGACTTCTCACTTGAAGGTTCCATTGGTGTAGTGGATTTGAGGATAATTGTCTTCTTTTTTTGTATCTGCTCCACTGCTTTTTGCTTTGGATTCAATTCATAAGTCATGAGTGAACCAACAAGCTACTCCAAGGATAGGGTCTCAACATTCTTTGCTTCTTGGATAGCCGTCACCTTTGGATCCCATGAAGATGGCAAAGACCTGAGAGTCTGTTAACCAAATCAGCATTAGACATTGCTTTGCCAAGACTTCTCATTCCATTAATAATATTAGTAAATCTTGTATACATATCAGTGATGGATTCATTAGGTTCCATTCTAAACATTTCATATGTATGCACAAGCATATTTATTTTTATGTTTTTTACTTGATGGGTACCCTCATATGTAACCTCAAGTGTGTCCCAAATTTCCTTCACTGATGCATATATAGAAATCTTATTGAATTCATTAGGGTCCAACGCGCAATAAAGCAAGTTCATTGCTTTGGCATTAAGCTCAGATTGCTTAATATCATTTTCATCCCAATCTTCTTCAAGCTTTAGAATGGAAATACCATTAACCATAATTGAAGGAATATGTGGACCTCTAACTACTACTTTTCAAAGATTATAATCAATAAAATGCATGTAAATGCACATGTGAGTTTTTCAATATATGTAATTTGTACCATTAAAAAATGGTACCTATTGGGGCTACCATAGATCTTTTACTCAAGACGGTTAGACCTACTTAGCTGAGTACAAGGCTCTGATACCACTTGTTGCCCAGCTAAAGCAACCTAAAAGGGGGGTGAATTGGATTTCTAAAACTTTTTGCAAGAATTAAAAATAGATGCTAGTGTGTTTTCAAAGTGTTTATGTGCTCAATAATAATATGCAGCATATATAGTAGAGTAAATGCAGAAAGAGTAATAAGCAATCACAAATACATATATTTATAGTGGTTCGTGTATCCCAAAATACCTACGTCCACTTTCCAAGCTTTCCTTGGGTAGATTAATTTTTTAGGCTCTCTAATCAAAATCCCTTGGTTTTCACATGGCTAACCAAAAACCTAGTTGGTTTTCACACAAGGCTTACCAACAAACCAAGTTTGTTTTCATTCAAGGCTTACCAACAAACCTCAAAAACTAGTTTCAATCCCTTTGAAACTAGTAGCAACAAAAAATAACTCAAGTATAATATAAGAATATGATAGGCTTTCTCAAAAAGCAAACAAACTCAATAAAGCTCTTGAATGTTATTGAGAAGTTTGTCTCCAAGTTGTTGAAGTCTCAATCAATGCTTGAATAATGTGGACTTGAATGCTCTCTTTGAAACTTGAATGCTTGAAGGCTCAACTTCACTCATAAGTATTGAATGCTCAATGAGTTCTTAATCAATTTTTCAATAAATGATCAATGGATGCTTCCCTCTTGTGTTTGTGGGCTTTAAATACCTTTCTAAGCCTTAAAAGACAATTTATAGCCATTGAAGAGGAGTGATAAATCATGGATTTACACGTTTATTTTAAGTATTTTAGTTAATTAATGGTGCTAACACTCTTTTAATAACCTAATTTCATAATTAATTTGGACTTTCTTGCAAAACTAATTATTTTAAAAATATCTTTGAAAAATGTAAAATTAGAGTACGTTCATGAAAAATAGATTTCAAGTTAAAACACCATACACCCATTTAAATGATTAATAAAATATTTAATAATGATCATGGAATTGGTAAAATTAATAAGTTTGAAACCTGCTAATAGGTAGAGCTTGATTTATGGAATCCAACGACGTAAACAGTACTTAAATCAGGTTCGAAATGAAGAAGTTATGAATTTCTTTATCATTTTGCACACATTTTGATGCTGCACGCTTTTTGGAGCAGCCGGTCCATGATGGACCGGCTGCTGGGTTTATGTTTTGCAGGATGGTTCACCGGCAGCCATTGCTGTCGGTCCACGGAACAGGGCGTGGACCACAGCCCTCCAGAGGCACCGAAACTTGCTGGGAAGCACACCGGCGGTGTCCCTGGCCGGAGGAGAAGCTCCGACGGTGGTTTGACGGGCGGTGGTGGCATTTTTTGGCGGCAAACGAGAGGAAGCAGCCCACGTTCTTCATGAGGTGTCCACGGCTGGAGGAGAAGCTCCGGCGGTGGCGTTGCCGAGCTTCTCCATGGGCGTTGCCGAGCTTCTCCACGGGCGCGGGCGAGCAGTCCATAGGCGTTGCCGAGCTTCTCCACGAGCGCAGGCGAGCAGTCCATGGGCGTTGCCGAGCTTCTCCACGGGCACGGCCGAGCTTCTCCACGGGCACGGCCGAGCTTCTCCACAGGCGTGGGCGAGCAGTCCACGGGCGCTGCGTGCAATCCACGAGCAAGTCCACGTTGCCGGAGCGCAGTCCATGAGCTTTTCCACGGGCGTTGCATTGCAGTCGTCGCGGCGTGATGCACGGGCACTGCAGGGTGGTGAGCATGGCGGGTTCTGCTCCGATGATGGTGGCTAACATCCAGTTCGTTCCACGGAGCAGCAACGGCGGTCACGGTACTCCTTTTGTCCCATATCGCTAGTATGCAATGAGCTCTCCTCTCCGATCAATTATAAAATGAACCCCATAGCACAAGGCAGAGGTATCCTGGAGAAAGGGCAACGTACAGGGTAGAGGGCATTGCTTGGGTTGTGGGTTGGCTTTTGGGAGTGAGGTTTCTCAAAGGAGAGCGTGTCCCTACACCATCTTCCAGCCTTCTCTCTCTCTGAGATTAAGATCCGAAGAAGAAGATGCAGAGGAAGCCCAGTTCGCTCCACAGAGTACGAAGGAAGGAGCTATCTTCGCGACGAGGCTGCGTCGATCTGTTCTTGTCTTTGTTATTTGTTTTGTTAATTTAGTTTTTACTGCATTGTACTTAGACCTTAAATTTCAATCAATGCAATATCTCTTTTTAATTCCTGTGTTTCGTCTTGTCTGCAAATAGATGCTAGGATCTAAATAATAGATCCTAGTGCCAAGTTTTCCTGTAATTTTAATTTTTATATTTTTTCGACTTCAAATATTTTTTTTACAAGATCAAAAATTTCAAATCCTAAACATCGCCTTCTCTGTGGATTCGACCCGACTCCTCTTGCTACATATTTTTAAATATTTTAAGAAGTCAGATTTTAAACTGATAGCCACGGTGTTTTAACGACAACCTCGCGGACCTACCAAGTTTTTTGGCACCATTGCCGGGGAGGGCATTAAAATAATAGTTTTTGATCTTTTTGATGTATATATCATGCTAACTTTTCTTTTTCTTGCAGATAAAAAAAATTTAAAAAAAAAGGAGAAAAGCAGAAGAGGAAGAAAGTCTCCCAATCAGTAAACTTTCTTTCCTCTTTTACATATTAATTATTTTCCTTTTTAGTTTCTTTTCTTATTTCCAAAAAAAAAATTTCAAATTTCAAATTTTAAAAAAAAAATTCAAATTTCAAATTTCAAAAAAAAAATTTTGTTTATCATTTTTTGATTCATTTAGTTAAATTTATCTTTTCTGCAAAATCCAAAAAAATTGCCCAAACATTTCATAATTTATTAGGATTAGAAACTTAATCACAAAATTAAAAATATATATATATAGCTTTAATTTAATTCTATGTGTTTATAACTTTTATTCTGGACATCTTATTGCATTTCATAATCTCATAATCATCTTAAGGGCACTAATCCATAAACAAGATAAGGTGGGGAGTTCAATACCCTTCCTTAGCCCACAAACCATCACCCCTCATTTTGCATACCTAAGCCTTCTAAATAAAATTAACTAGACGTCAGCCCTAAGGAACTCGAGCTCAATAGGACAGGGCACTCGGAAGAGTTGGACCGGGTCAAGATTAGTTGGTTAACTGGTGTCTAGGAAAGGGGTTCAGGGATTATGTCCTGAAGGAAGGTGGTTGGATCCGCTTACCTGGCCAATTTTTAATTGGTGTCTAAGGCAAGCAAAGAGGGAAACTCCACCGACCTTACCCTTACCTGGCCAGTTAGCTAATTGGTCTTTGACTTGGAGGGCTCCAAGGCGGTCTTGAAAGTTAGGAGCTGTCTAGAATTAGGGAGCCTAGGATAGAAATCTGTTTGATAAGTATTTGAAAATAACAAAAAAAATAAATATTTATAAAATAAAAAATTTTTGATTCATATATTTGGGTTGCACTGTTACATGCACGATAGGAGATCTTTATTTCCAGACCTAGTTGACTTCAACCCTGAAATTGAATTGCTGATCCATAGTACACCAAAAAATCAAATGGCTGGAAACCCAGAAGAACCACCTAGACAGATGAAGGAATACTTTATTCCTTCCACCTACAACCCATCGACTTGTATCTATTTACCTGAAATACCTGCTAGACAATATGAAATCAAGTCTGCCACAATCCAGATGCTCCCTTCCTTTTATGGGAATACCAACGAAGATCCTTATAAGCATCTAGATGAGTTTCTAGAAATCTGTTCTACGGTGAAGATCCAAGATTTACTGATGATGCCCTTAGGCTAACCTTGTTCTCCTTCTCACTTAAGGATAAGGCCAAGTACTGGCTTGGCATAATAGGGAAACCAATTCGAACTTGGGCTGAAATGCAGCATGAGTTCCTTAAGAAATTCTATCATATAGGTCGAACCAACACCATGAGGCGAGCCATCACTGGATTTGCTCAGCTTCCTGGTGAACAAATTCATGAATCATGGGAGAGACTTAAGGAACTCCTTAGAAAATGCCCACATCATGGTTTGTCTAAGTGGCAAATTGTCCAAGATTTTTATGAGGGATTAGGAGACCAGTATAGACAGATGGTGGATGCATCTTGTGGAGGTGCATTCATGAGTAGAAGTGAGGATGAAGCCTATACCTTGTTTGAAACTCTAAGTGAAAATTTGATCAACCATGCTTCTTTGACTTCATATGAAAGATCGATTCTTCACCAAAAGCGGGCAGGGATTTATGAAATTAGCCATTCAAATTCCAATGTCGACTTGAACCTAATATCCCAAAGATTAGATACAGTCGACCTCCTTTCCCAAAAGTTGGACCAAGTCCTAGCCCTCAGTCAACAATCTCAATCTCCTGCACAATACCCATCACCCTCTAATCATCAGGAGATTTGTTCTATCTGTGCTAGCCCAGCCCATCACATGAATGAATGTCCTACGGTTGCACAGTTACCACCTTTCATCCAAGAACAAGTCCAAGCTGCTCAAGGTTACTCCAAGCCGGGTAATGACCCATTTTCAAATACTTATAACCCGGGTTGGAGAAACCATCCTAATTTTTCTTGGAAACCATAACAGACTCAGGTTCAGACCCAAACTCCTCCTGCACGGAACTTTCAAAATAGGCCCCCATACCAAAACTATGCCTATAATAGAGGTCAGCCTAGTCAGCCTGCTCAGCCACCATATCAGCCACCATATCATCATCAGTCATCATATCAACCTCCTCAACAGACCAATCTGGCCGATGATAGGTTTGATCAACTTCAACAATTAATCATGACCCAATAACAATCTATCGCCAGGTTAAAAGTTCAAATAGGACAGTTAGCTGAATCTACTATGAGGGGAGAACCAGGTCAACTACCAAGTCAACCAATACCGAATCCTAGAAACAACCCACTCATTCTTCAGCCTAATGTTCCACCTAAGAACCCTCAATTTGAGAATGCCAAAGCAATTTCTGAGCTTAGAAGTGGTAGGATTCTTAGGGACCCATATCAAGACCAGGAGAGAGAAGCTAGTACTAATGCTAGCCAGAATGAGAATTTAGAAGAAGATGTTAGTACTAAGACTAACCATGTAGAAGAGCCTGAGCCCGGGACTAGTACTGATACTGGTTCCAATTTAAATGAGAAAGGGAAGAAGAGAGCAGATGAATTACCAGAGACTTATAAACCTAGAGTCCCGTTCCCTTCAGCCCTAGAAGCTGGTTCTTCCCGTAAAAAGCAAGGAGCATGCAACGAGGAGCTGATGGAATTATTCAAGCAAGTCCATATTAATTTACCCCTCCTCGATGCAATTCAGCACGTTCCAGCTTACACTAAATTTCTCAAAGAACTTTGCACCCAAAAGCGTGAGCCACGAACCATAAAGAGAATCATATTGTCTGAGGATGTAAGTGCAGTCTTGTTGAATCAATTACCTCAGAAAATGAAAGACCCTGGTGCTCCTTTGATTTCTTGTGTTATAGGAGGCATTACCTTTGATCGAGCTCTGTTAGACCTAGGAGCTAGTGTGAACCTTCTTCCAACCTCAATCTATGAAAAATTTGGGATAGGTGAACTAAAACCCACGTCAGTCATTCTACAACTAGCCGATAGATCTATCAAGACACCACGTGGTTTGATTGAGGATGTCTTAGTTAGAGTGAACCAATGTTATTTCCCAGTAGACTTCCTCATACTAGACATGGAACCATCCCAAGAGCTAAATCAGAATCCCATAATCTTAGGTCGTCCATTCCTAGCCACTGCCAATGCCAATATCAATTGTAAAACGGGAGCTATGGACATTTCTTTTGGGGATCAAAAGGTGAGAATTAATATTTTTAATGCCTCAAAGTTTGCTCGAGAGGAGGAAACTTGTTCTATGATTGGTTTAATAGATGAGATTGTTGAGTCTGAATTTTCCTCCAATTTGATGGAAGATGACGAGCCTATTGCTGAAACCCAAGTCCAAGAGGTAAATGCCCTACTTGATTCACCTCAACCTTCACCACCTTGGTCAATGCAAATTGAATCCTTACCTAACCTAGGAACTGAGCCTTTGCACCCTTCGATTCAGGCCCCACCACAACTTGAACTAAAAACTTTGCCTGAATCACTTAAGTATGTATTTTTAGGACCCGACAAAACCCTGCCTGTAATCATTGCTTCTGACCTAACCATTGAGCAGGAAAACCAATTGATAGATGTTCTGAAAACACATAGGGAGGCCATAGGTTGGGCCATTGCTGATTTAAAAGGCATTAGTCCATCAATTTGTATGCACCATATCTATACTGAGGATAGTGCCAAGCCAATTAGAGAGATGCAAAGATGGCTCAACCCAAACATGCAAGAAGTGGTCAAGAAGGAAGTGATTAAATGGTTAGATGCTGGTATTATTTATTCTATTTCTGATAGCCTCTGGGTGAGTCCTACTCAAGTCATTCCAAAGAAATCTGGACTCACGGTTGTCCGTACTGACCATGGGGATTTAGTACCAACACGACTTTCTTCTGGGTGGCATGTTTGTATAGATTATAGAAAACTTAATGCAGCTACCCGCAAAGACCACTTTCCCTTACCATTTATTGATCAGATCCTAGAAAGATTAGCTGGCCAGCAATACTTTTGCTTCTTAGATGGATACTCAGGATACAACCAGGTAGCAATCTATCCAGGAGACCAGGAAAAGACCACCTTCACATGTCCCTTTGGAACCTTTGCTTTCCGTAGAATGCCTTTTGGATTGTGTAATGCACCTGCAACCTTTCAAAGATGCAAGATATCAATTTTCTCGGACATGGTAGGAGATTTTTTAGAAATTTTTATGGATGATTTTTCAGTCTTTGGAGAATCTTTTGAGAGTTGCCTCAATAATTTGAAGAAAATATTAAAATGATGTATTGAGACGAATTTGGTTCTGAGCTGGGAGAAGAGCCATTTCATGGTTCGAGAAGGGATTGTTTTAGGACATATTGTATCTAAGAGAGGGATCGAGGTAGATAAAGCAAAGGTTGAATTGATCTCTAAACTTCCTCCACCCATCTCTATCAAACAAATTCGATCTTTTCTCGGCCATGTAGGATTATATCGTCGCTTCATCAAAGACTTTTCTAAAATTTCCCATCCTTTGTGTAATATGCTCGCTAAGGACGTTCCTTTCAATTTTGATGAAGATTGTCTTAAGGCTTTTGAGTTTCTAAAGGAAGCCGTGACCCAAGCCCCAATCATCCAACCCCCTGATTGGTCACTACCTTTTGAAATCATGTGTGATGCTTCTGACTTTGCCATAGGAGCTGTCTTGGGCCAAAGGGTAAACAAATGTCCCATAGTGATCTATTATGCTAGCAGAACTTTGAATGAAGCCCAAAAAAATTATACCACTACTGAAAAGGAGTTGCTAGCTATGGTGTTTGTCCTGGAAAAGTTTAGATCATATCTTTTAGGTTCCAAGATTGTGGTTTATTCGGATCACTCGACTTTGAGATACCTGCTCTCAAAGAAAGATGCTAAACCATGATTGATTAGATGGATCTTACTGCTACAAGATTTTGATATTGAAATTCGAGATAAGAAAGGATCTGAGAATGTTGTAGCAGACCATCTATTTAGGATTTTAGTTGAAGAGTGTGAACCTGCATCAATTGAAGAATCTTTTCTAGATGAACAGCTCTTAGCAGTTTTGCATGCAAAGGCCCCTTGGTTTGCAGATATTGTTAACTACTTAGTGGTTGGACAAATCCCTGATGGCTGGTCCAAAAATGAAAAGGATCGATTCTTTGCTCAAATTAAATATAACTTTTGGGAAGATCCTGAACTCTTTCGAATTTGTGCTGATCAAATCATCCGTAGGTGTGTTCCTGAATCTGAACATCTGAGTATTTTAAGCTTTTGCCACACCCTTGCTTGCGGAGGACATTTTTCTGGTCGAAAAACTGTAGCTAAGGTTTTGCAAAGTGGATTTTACTGGCCGACATTGTTTAAGGATGCCTATACTTTTGGCAAAGAATGTCTTAAGTGTCAAGCCTTAGAAAATATTTCAAGAAAAGACATGATGCCTCTAAATCCCATCTTGGTAGTTGAAATCTTTGACATTTGGGGAATTGATTTTATGGGACCCTTTCCACCCTCTAATGGTTTTGAATATATTTTGGTGGCTGTCGATTATGTTTCTAAATGGATTGAGGCAATGGAAACACGAACCAATGATCACAAGGTAGTCATAAAGTTTGTTCAAAAGAATATCTTCTCTAGGTTCGGATTTTCGCGTGCCATCATTAGCGACGGAGGTGCCCATTTCACAAACTCCCAATTTCGAATGCTTTTGCAAAAATTTGGGGTCACACATAAAGTAGCTACACCTTATCACCTGCTAACAAGTGGCCAAGTGGAAGTATCCAATAGGGAGATCAAGAACATTTTGCAAAAGACTATTAGGCCCGATCGTAGAAACTGGTCAGACCGATTAGATGATGCATTATGGGCCAATCGGACAGCTTACAAGAATCCTATTGGAATGTCTCCCTATAGGCTGATCTTTGGAAAAGCATGTCATCTTCCGGTAGAACTTGAACATAAAGCATATTAGGCGATTAAGCAATTAAATTTTGATTTAAAGCAAGCTGGTTCTAACCGGATGTTGCAACTGAGTGAATTAGATGAACTGAGGCGAGAGGCTTATGAAAATTCACGTATTTATAAAGAGAAAATGAAAGCCTTTCATGATCAATTTATTTCTAGGAAAATCTTTAAGCCAAATCAACAAGTCTGGTTATTTAATTCAAGGCTTCGATTATTTCCTGGAAAATTGAGATCTAGATGGGATGGACCTTACATTGTTAATCAAGTATTCCCCCATGGTGCAATCAAAATTTATGATCCTAGGTCAGAAAACTTCTTTAAGGTAAATGGTCAACGTTTAAAACCATACATTGAAGGAAAATCAACAAATCGAACCATTGACCAAGTAACATTAACTGACCCACACTGAACTGAGCTGCATTATGTCTGGTTGAAGACATTAAACTTAGCGCTTGTTGGGAGGCGACCCAATATGTACTCAATTTTTTTTTTAATTCCAAAAAAAAAAAAAAAAAATTACAGCCTCTACATTGTTCATGAGCTCTTCTTCTCAGGTAACCCCTATCCCTTTACATTTTTTAGTTCTTATGGTTTATTTGCCTTTTTATACCATTAGGGACAATGGTATTTAAGTTGGGGGGTCGGGACAATTTTTTTAAAAATTAAAAAAAAAAAGTTTTCATGTGTCAAAAATAAATCTGGAGCAAGATAGACTAGGAAAAGTAATAAGAGTTAGAGAGTGTTGCTAATGACTGTAGCGAGTCAAGAAGTAGACTAGCGTGTCAGACTTTTAGGGCCTACTTAGATCACCTAAAGGCTATTAGCACTTCCATTGCACATGCACGCTGACGAGACAAAGTAAGTATTAGTTGTAAGAATAATTGAGGACTTAATTATCACTGAAAACTGGTAATTGATATATATCTCAATTTAAAATTTTTTTGAATTGAGGAAAGAGCTACCTACCTGAAATAAAAGTGCAAAACATAGAGTATATGTGGATCGCCCTGAACTTAGTAACCGGGTCTCTGCACCTAAGTCAAGTGTAGAGGTTCGTGTCAAACGGTGAAGGGAAGGCCAGGATGCTCAGCACAAAAAAAAAAAAAAAAAAAAAAAAATCAGGTAGTGTGAAAGCTAACTCAGTTCATAAGCTTAATTTAGGGATGTATAGAAAATTAACCAAAGTAAGTGTTAATCAAAGATACATTTGTTCTTGCAAACTAGTACCAAAATGTTAAGTTAGTCATCACAAACACAAGTGCTGTAGATCTTTAGATGAACTCTAAGAAAGTTTCTAATTATGCTGACTGCAAAATTTATTTCTGAAACTCAATACTTAGTTAGTGATACTTGCTAGATCTTTTTACTTTCAAACCTAGGTCTATTTTTGTAAAGGATGGTCTTTGTGACACATAGTTATACTTTGTGCATTGCTAAGGGACTAGCAATAAGTAAGTTGGGGGGTGTGATAAATCATGGATTTACACGTTTATTTTAAGTATTTTAGTTAATTAATGGTGCTAACACTCTTTTAATAACATAATTTCATAATTAATTTGGACTTTCTTGCAAAACTAATTATTTTAAAAATATCTTTGAAAAATGTGAAATTAGAGTACGTTCATGAAAAATAGAGTTCAAGTTAAAACACCACACACCCATTTAAATGATTAATAAAATATTTAATAATGATCATGGAATCGGTAAAATTAATAAGTTTGAAACCTGCCAATAGGTAGAGCTTGATTTATGGAATCCAACGACACAAACGGTACTTAAATCAGGTTTGAAATGAAGAAGTTATGAATTTCTTTAGTATTTTGCACACATTTTGATGCTGCACGCTTTTTGGAGCAGCCATCATGGACCGGCTGCTGGGTTTATGTTTCGCAGGATGGTTCACCGGCAGCCATTGCTGCCAGTCCATGGAACAGGGTATGGACCACAGCCCTCCAGAGGCGCCGAAACTCGCTGGGAAGCACGCCGGCGGTGTCCCTGGCTGGAGGAGAAGCTCCGGCGGTGGTTTGACGGGCGGTGGTGGCATTTTTTGGTGGCAAACGAGAGGAAGCAGCCCACGTTCTTCACGAGGTGTCCACGACCGGAGGAGAAGCTCCGGCGGTGGTGTTGCCGAGCTTCTCCATGGGCGTTGCCGAGCTTCTCCACGGGCGCGGGTGAGCAGTCCACGGGCGTTGCCGAGCTTCTCCACGAGCGCGGGCGAGCAGTCCACGGGCGTTGCCGAGCTTCTCCACGGGTGTTGTCGAGCTTCTCCACGGGCACGGTCGAGCTTCTCCACGGGCGCGGGCGAGCAGTCCACGGGCGCTGCGCGCAATCCACGAGCAAGTCCACGTTGCCGGAGCACAGTCCACGAGCTTTTCCATGGGCGTTGCGTTGCAGTCGTCGCGGCGTGATGCACGGACACTGCAGGGCGATGAGCATGGCGGGTTCTGCTCCGATGATGGTGGCTAACATCCAGTTCATTCCACGGAACAGCAACGGCGGTCACGGTACTCCTTTTGTCCCACATCGCTAGTGTGCAATGAGCTCTCCTCTCTGATCAATTATAAAATGAACCCCATAACACAAAGCAGAAGTATCCTGGAGAAAGGGCAAGGTACAGGGTAGAGGGCTTTGCTTGGGTTGCGGGTTGGCTTTTGGGAGTGAGGTTTCTCAAAGGAGGGCGTGTCCCTACACCATCTTCCAGCCTTCTCTCTCTCTGAGATCAAGATCCGAAGAAGAAGACGCAGAGGAAGCCCAGTTCGCTCCACGGAGTACGAAGGAAGGAGCTATCTTCTCGACGAGGCTGCGCCGATCTGTTCTTGTCTTTGTTATTTGTTTTGTTAATTTAGTTTTTACTGTATTGTACTTAGACCTTAAATTTCAATCAATGCAATATCTCTTTTTAATTCTTGTGTTTCGTCTTATCTGCAAATAGATGCTAGGATCTAAATAATAGATCCTAGTGCCAAGTTTTCCTGCAATTTTAATTTTTATATTTTTTCGACTTCAAATATTTTTTTTACAAGATCAAAAATTTTAAATCCTAAACATCGCCTTCTCTGTGGATTCGACCCGACTCCTCTTGCTACATATTTTTAAATATTTTAAGAAATCAGATTTTAAACTGATAGCCACTGTGTTTTAACGACAACCCCGCGGACCTACCAAGGAGAAAATAGCCGTTAAACACAAATTGAAAAAGTTCTGTACTTCAAAAAATTAGCCATTATTGTTGAGTCAGACCTACAAGTGTCGACACTTCAGTCCATGAGTCGATAGTTCAGATCATAAGTCGACACTAGGTCAAAAAAATTTTTTGAAGCTCTCTGGAATGCACTAGTATGTTGACATTTCTTTAGGTGAGTCAACACTTGAGCAAATTTTGGAAATCAGCAAGTTCTGTCTTCTTTTTGGTCTCAGGCCTTGAGTCGACACTTGGTTGACCATGAGTCGATACTTGGCAATTCATGAGTCGACACTTGAGCATGCTGGCTGAAACTCTTTCTACGTATCAGCTCAAGCTACTGTGAGTCGACACCTTGAGTCGACACTTCAATTGTATGAGTCGACACTTGGCTGAAACATTGCTAAAACTTATCCAAATTCAAAATTTGAGTCCTTCAAAGTCATTCTTATATACCATAGTCCATGCAACTTAAAAATCCATTAGTTTAAGAGACTTCTTCAATAACATGACAAGCATTCTGAACTCAACACATTACAACTTTGATGAGTACCTTATTCTGATAAATATACTTTTAACATATAATTAGTACTCAAATATACATAAATATTTTGTTATTCATCAAAATCAAGACAGGAGTCAACACTCTGACATGCCCACTTTTCGAGAACATCAAATTTAATAGGTCTTCTCAGGATCCCATGGATGAGGCGCTAGAACTACTCCTCATCTCAAATATTTCATAATCAGACTAAAGAATGGGAGGCTATTGATATAGGAAAAACCCTATTCCTAGGATCCTAGAGGTTTCAAGGCCAATGACAGACCGATCAAACTTGGTTTAGGATGAGATAAAGCTGCATCCTGTTATTTCTACCCTCCTTGTCAAGACCACAAAACCCTGACTCTGTGTATGTAGAATAAACGATTGCCTGACCCTATGTATGTAAAATAAATGTTTCCCAACTCAAGAATAACCAAATCTATGTAGCCGGATTAATACACTACTGATCTTGCTCCAAAGCATTCCCTCAAAAGTGCCTTACCAGTCCTCCGGTCCTACTCTCTAAAAGAGGAAGCTAGGAGTGATATTTTAACCCCTAGTTCTACTAGTCATAGTATTAAAATATGTTTGGCCTCCCAAGACTCCAGCAGGCCCAATATTCAGCCTTATGGCTTCCTTTCGGATCAAAGATCTTCATGGTTCCATCCCGACACAAACCTTCGGTCCTCTAGACTTCTGCTAGACTTGGCCCTTGGTCTTTCAAACCTCACCTGGATAAACATTTGGCCATTTGAATTATTATCTCATAGACCCCCGGTCAAGATAAGCACGTCCATCTACCTTCAGTATGTTTGATACCCAGATCCTTCGATCCACAAATCCTGCAGAGCTTCAGTCATGAAAAGTCTCTAGGCCTACCAAACTATAGCACATAGGGTCCAAGCCTAGCTAGTCGCTCGTAATAAGGACATCTGGCTGAAGGAAGAATCCACTGATGCTCATCCTGATATGCCCCTCACAATAGACAAACTATCAAATCCTATTATCAAGAGCAAATCTCAGTCATTAAAAAAGCGTGGCCCCTCTTTAGGCTAGAACTTCCAAAATCATAAGATAAATTGCAGGAGACATGAAAGACAAAACCTTCCATTACAAGAAAGGGAGTATTCTAGATAATAATAGACGATTTCCTATCAACAATCTTGACAGAGGTCAAAATTCAATCATTCTTTGCCCGCTCTCTAACATATCAAGGCATTTCTAAACTATCCCTGTAACTTGAATATAAAAAGGGTTCTCAGTGAACCTTCCAGAGGTACGCATTCTCTACAGGCATGCATGTGCTTTCACTTTACTTTCACTCTATTTTCTTACTTGTGGTCTGAAATACTGACTTGAGCGTCCGAGAGCTTTTACGGAGCCACCTTCCGCCAGAGCTTCTTTTGCATGTACAATCATGACGCCCCCTCTCTAGCTTATTCCAGTGTCGAGCATATTTCAACATCATCAATATTTAATAGATAGATAAAGTATAAAAAATTATATTTTTATAACTATAATATAAATTTAATTTAGGGGTAGTCAGAAGTATAACAGGTTGTTAATATTATTTTTCTGTGTTTTACCTGTAGCTATGGATTTTTTCTTTTTTTTCGCCACCATATCTTTGCTATATTAAAGTATTCATCTTTCTTTCATTTTGCAGGGGATGAACGAGGAACGAGAGTACTAGGTTGAAAAAGTCCTTGGAGAAGCGATCTTGATCGGTTCTGGGTGGAGGAAAAATTCTCCGATTACCGTTTATTTTAGTTTTTTTTAAGCCAATATCCTGCCTTTTGGCATGCGTGTTTGCTAAATCTTTCCAACATCTCATAAAAACCCATTTTTCTTTTTGAAAAACCTGATCAAAATTCGTGGAAGGAAGAAAAATTCTCCGATTACTGCTTATTTTAGTTTTTTTAAGCCAATATCCTGCCTTTCGGCCTGGATGTTTGCTAAATCTTTCCAACATCTTATAAAGGCCCATTTTTCTTTTTGAAAAACCTAATAAAAAGCTGTCTTTTTCAATACCAAGGCTTTTGCATTGGCAGAGCTTCCATCCGTCAACATATAAATAATTTTTATTATTTTTTTAAACTAAGAATCTTTATTTCAAATAATTAATAAAAAAATTATAGTATTTAAGGTATCATTTTTGTATTAATCATCATATTTAAGATACCGAATAAAAGAATTAAAGGGTGAGAAGTCACCTAAAAAAAAAATTGAATATAAAAGGATTTCTATAAAATAAGTAATTTAATACAAGCTAGTAAAATTATAAAATTAAAAGTAAAGACTCTATAGTATAGGAATTGACAAGAAATATAAAAAAATAAAAACAAAATAATATTCTGATACTGATAATATTAATAGTATTTTAATAAAATAATATATTTTAACAAAAAATAACTTTATTATTTATAATATTTTAAAGATTAATAATATTTAATAATATATTAATAATATTAAAGATGCATTCCATGCATCGCATGGGTTATATGCTAGTTAATTATGTATATTATCATCCAATTTGTTATACTATTAATTGCTTCCTCTATTTTATAATAAAAAATTAATTTTAAAATGTATTGATTTAGATAACTATCTAATAATTGTCGAAATATTTTTTCAAGGGTAATATATGTTTTTTTTTTTTTTTTTTTTTTTTTTTTTTTTTTTTTTTTTTTTTTTTTTTTTTTTATGAAACAAAAGGTGAGGGGGGTTATAAGTTGACTTTAAAATTTTTGTAGTATACGGCGCACTTTCCATACAACATGAAATTTTTTAATAAGAATTGCAGTATTAATCAACCTCCAACATGATCAAAGCTCCAACTATGCTTATTATAATAAAGCTAGTTCTATCTTAATTATCTCTATCTAAAATACTACCATTAAAATTAATTTTAAAAAAAAATAAGAAGGTGGTGACTTCAAAATAAAATAAATCCTCTGAGAAGATGTAGAACCTGCAATTAATAAGTTACAATTTTTTTCGAGGTGTTACTTGGGGCAGTAGCACTTGTATATCCTTGCGCTAGGCTTGAAATTCCAATCAAATGGTAAAATAATTTTTTTGTTTTATTTCTAAAATTTTGGTAAACCTAATATTATATTATATTATTATTAAAATAAATATATAATAATATTTTAATAATAATATATATTATTTTATATATTATATTATATCATAAATTATTATATTATATTATATTAAAAATTGCGAACTCTTTGCTTCTATTTGTGTTGGGACATGATAGACCCGTTTTTTGGAGGGGGACATGATAGAAAGCAGGACATTGTCGAGTAGGTTATTTCTTTTTTTATGTAATAATTTTTTTTTTATAATCAAGTCATTCATGGAATTATGTTTCGAATCCATGATAAGTTGGTAACGAAGCAAGACCTCTATCAACCAAGATGTCTACTTACCATACTACCACCTTAGTAGTTGTAATAGCCTAACTACCAACCAGTCAATAGTGAGACAAGATCTTTACCAACCAGATTACTACCTTAATTGTTATAATAAATTTTTTATTATTATTTTTTTATTTTTACGACTTATAGAAGGGAAAATATCATGAGAATAATAATGAAATATAGATTTCTTCCCTTCCAACATTTCTTTCTCCACTCTTATTATTCTCACTTTTTTTCTCCCTTCCAGGAGTGAGGTCCCAACTCTCCGGTTTCATCAGTCACTTTGCTTTTTTTTTTTTTTTTTTTTTTCTTTTTTCGTATCAAAGATACATAAAATTTGACTAAACGGTCAATTTGCTTCCTCTTTCTGCACTAGTTCCCTTCCGAACCGCTATTTTTTAATTACCTTAATGAACTATAAATTTCTTATACATGGATACCTAAAAGAACCTATATCTCCCTCGACCTTTCCATTGGCCATGGTCAACATATGTTTATAAAATGTGCAAGCATGATGATGGTCCTAAATTTGAATATCAAATAAAGTTTGTCGACAACCCTCTAGAGTATGCCATTTGGATTAACAAAGCTTAACAAGCAACTCAAAGAGAACAGTAGAATAAGGTTACTAAGCTTTCACTCAAGTTTTCTTGAGTGATATGGATTGCTAAGAAAATGTTACCATTTTTATGTTCCTTTTAAAGTCTAACATATATTGTTAATCATTCCTAGTTTTTAGGATGCAGTGGTTAGTAATCACGGTATCAGAATTTTAAGTTTGCTAGATCAAGAGATCAAATTCTTGAAAATCAGAGTATCTTCCACTCCAAGGGTGTCTTCCAACATGAGCGTCACTCAGTCTGCTAAAATCCTAGAGCCCTAATCCTAAATTTTCAAGAAAAAAATATAATCCAGTGCTCTACCAAATTGACGAGTCAGTCTGCCCCACCCATTGACCACCAAATACTGCAGGCGCCGTCACATTCCAACCCAAATCCTGTAAAACTATAAAAACGACCAAGCATGCCGATGTAAGAACCACGCAGATTGGTGATTTCAATTGACCTGTGTCATTTTAGTCATTGATATTCACAATAAATATGAAAATAAAATGTAAATTCTGAAGGCCTCTTTGGCATTGGTTTTTTTTTTGTTTTCATTTTCAAAAATCCAAGAACATGAACCGACCAACATGCATGACAACATTTTAGTTTTCATTTTTTTATTGTTTGTAGAATCTTCAGAGCCTTCGGTTGCAGATATTTGTTACTTCCAGAAAGGAGTGAAACAAATCGTGCAAACAAATTCTAAATTCAACTTCAATCTGCATGTGGTATTTTGCCCAATTTGTAAGGAAACAAGAATACAAATATAAATGATGCAAAACAAGCCTAAAGAAACTAAATCTGCTGAAGGCCTAAAACCTGATGACATCCCAAACATAAAGAGTGCAAGGCTGCCATATCACTCCAGCTCATCCCTTGGTGCAGAAGCAGAATTATCATTCACCTAAAGAGAACACGAATCATCATAATGACCTCAACCATGGCAACAGAGATAACATCAACCAACCAGCAGTCTCCCTCCTCTGGTACATACGCAGCAGGGTGGAGAAAAGTTTTTAGAGGGGAGAAGGCATCATGTGGATTGTAGATTCAACCAAGGACTTTTCTAGACCCAAAACTTCTCTTTCCTTTTAAAAAAAAACTACCATAAGCGGCATAACGCGGGTTGCAGGTTTGCAGATCCAAGCATGCTCCTTAATCTCTCGACCTTTTAATGCTATATACTTCTCAGATATGATGAATTCCCGGCAAGCCTCAACCAAAAATTTTCATGTTCCAAAACTTCAACAAATAACTTTCTCTAACAATACCGTACCAATGCTTTAAATGCTGATGCAGATAGCAAATAACCATTTTCCTCCCATTGAAGCAAGAATCCAACACGCTGATATACAAGGCTAAACAGAGATAGCCTAGTTCGAACTTTAAATACCTCATCAAACTACATTCAGCATCCTTCTTCCACGTTATTTGCTTCCACTAATTCATCACCAATAACCATTCATTTATACCACTTTTTAACTCAACTTCTGTTGCATTGGCAGTCACATATAGGACAATCATGCCTTCATAGCCTTAAACGAATGCAAGAACTGATGAACTACTTTGTAAAACCTACTTGCTTTTCCTTTTTCTTCCTTAAGCATCGTTTCATGAGAGACATGAGAGACAGCAACACTGGACAGCAACTGATAGAAACGTGACCATGGGAGGCAATCTACAAACCCTCATAAATTATCAAGGTAGAAGATTCATCATATAGTAGAAGCTAGAAAGATTCATCATATTGCTTTTAATGTTAACCATTCATACTCTAGGATCAAAGCATTACATGCATTTCCACATGCCCGATGCTGGTTCTGATACTGAAGCTAGTTCTAATATTGACACAAATTGAGGCTTTTCTAGTTTTTTTTTCATGAGATCAATCAAGATTCTGAAAAGCATGGGCACTATCCCTAACTATTTCTATCTATCAACATATTAAAAGTGCCATGCTTGCAAGAAACTCCACATATACTGACCATGCATAAGTGTACCATGAAAACGGGCCTTTCCTAACATCATCCAAAATCATTCTTCTCTAGGTCTCTAATAAGCGAACAGTAAGAAAAGCCCCCAAGACACTCCACTTCAGCCCAGATCTTATTATACTGTATATGCCTTTTTCACATTCCACCTCCTTTGCATTATCTTTTTTTGTACAAAGATTAAAGACAATGGTCAGACTAGTGAAATTTCCAAATGAGACCAGCAAAAGGAATTCTAAATAATGCTTAGTTTGAACATGAATTGTGCTCTAATTGCAGGTTTGTGCCACTTAACAAGGAATCATTCTGGTGGGCCCAGCCCCTTTTTTCAATATTTAATTAGATATAGGACAGCTCAAAGAATACAAAAACAAAAAACAAAAGAGAGTTCAGAAATTTAAATCAATTGCACATAGACTGAAATTTAACACTGAATATGCAAGATGCCGATATAGTAATAACTATCGGTTCTATGTACAGGGAAAAGAAATTAATAAGAACATACAGAAAAATATGCCATTAATAGGTGACACCATAACACAACCAAAGGAGAAACATGAATTCAAACATGAATTGTGCCACTTAACAAGGAAATTTCCAAATGAGACCAGCAAAAGGAATTCTAAATAATGCTTAGTTTGAACATGAATTGTGCTCTAATTGCAGGTTTGTGCCACTTAACAAGGAATCATTCTGGTGGGCCCAGCCCCTTTTTTCAATATTTAATTAGATATAGGACAGCTCAAAGAATACAAAAACAAAAAACAAAAGAGAGTTCAGAAATTTAAATCAATTGCACATAGACTGAAATTTAACACTGAATATGCAAGATGCCGATATAGTAATAACTATCGGTTCTATGTACAGGGAAAAGAAATTAATAAGAACATACAGAAAAATATGCCATTGATAGGTGACACCATAACACAACCAAAGGAGAAACATGAATTCAAACAAAGGCAACAAATACCAAATGTCAACTATCTAGAAATCTCTTTACCTTAAATCCATAATCATAACCATCAAGCCTAGTCATTTGCTGAAACAACCTAAGCCTCATTCATACAAGAACATCCTCAAACATTCCCCACATAAGCATATTATAAAATTGACCTTCCACAGCCTCATCCTATATAATTACAATTCCCAGATTTCTTCCATTGGACTTGTTAGAAACCCTTCTTCCAAAATTCAATGGGCCATATCTGCTGCCCTTTATTTTGATTCATAACACATTATCTTCCTTATTGTGCTGCTATTGGACTTTATTGTCCTGCTATTGGACTTCTACGTCTCTAATATCTGTAGACTGTAGCTACCCCACTTAAACCTTAGAAGCACCCTCCATCCACCCTGCAATAATTCCACTCCCCACCCCCTGCCCCTGCACCACGCACCCCCCAACCCCAAACAAACACACACACACACAATACCTCTGCCTCAAAATTTAAGACAATGATCGCACCAGAACATTTCTTAGTTGCAAGAAATCAAAATAATGATGTGCTGGTATATTTCAGGCTTACTTTGTGCACACATTTTATTCATGACTTTATAGCCATGTTATGAGTGTTTATTGGTAATCAAGATTCACGATTCTAATACAAACATCACTGGACAAAAATGAACAATGACCCTGGTTCTTAAGCATTCTCCTCATGTTCAAGTTCATAGATATCGTAGCTCAAAACATCACACAGACCACAAAGTTCAAATATCAACATAAGTTGCATGTAAAACAAAGATTGACAATGAATATGGATGAAAGCAAAAATGTGACAACTACTAACCCAATGCATGTCAAGTACACATTGACCATTCAATTTCCAAAAATTAAGCAACAAGGCATATTGAAGGTTCATTGTACCAAGGGTTCTGCCTCATATCAGGCATATTGTTCCAAACTTGTATTGAACAACGACTCAATATAGAGAGTGTATCGAGTACACTGAATTGACTCCATACCCAGCATACTGACATTGTACCAGCATGGCGCCGGTACAGCATTGGAAATCGAGATGACAAACCTTAATGAAATTAACTTTTTATAAAAGGTAATAAACATATTAGGATTCTAAGCACTTATTTCATGTGCACAATACTGAGTATACTAATGCATATATTTCTAAGGAATGCAACATCCAATGCAGAGTAGGATGATTTCTTTGCTATTGCCATCAATAATGGATAGTCACTATGATACACAAGCACTATTAAATGCATTTTAAGCCATAAACAAGAAGAAGAGACATTATCTAGCATACAAATTAGAAAACCAGTAGACAGATAAATAATATATATTCATATACTAGCATGAAGAATTAGATACTTTGCATACCTAGAGGCTCCAACAACAGATTATATGGAGAAAAAAAAGGAAGAAATAAAGAATAACAGCAATGAGCCTGCAACAATATAATCCAGTATTGCCAATCCAATCCAAATAAAAGGCACCATTTTAAGTGAAGACTACTGCATCAATTAAAAAACATAAGATTTACCAACATGTTTTATAGAAAATCTATTATATATAACAAAAGAAATAGCAACTGGATTCAATGGCTGCTAACTGTCAAATTTTTCTAGTCCTTTTTCACGCTCAAAATTATGCCCTTTTATATAATCTATTATAAAGAAGTCTGGCTTAGTTTCGAAAGAAATTTTCTCTAAAAACTTGCACCAGACTTCTCTGGCTTAATTTTGGAAAGAATTTTTCAAACACCAAAATTTTAAAATAAACTTTGAATAGATTTAAAATAATATATTTAATAGATTTAATAGAAAATAAATTTTATTAAATAAATTTTAAATCATACTAAATATCAAAATTGTTATATTACATGAATTCCATGCGAGCCCAGCATCTAGTCTACACATAAAAGAACTGAATAAAAGATTATTTGAAAACCAAACATGGATTATTGATCATTCTCGTCCATGGAAATACAAACTTAACCAAAACATAAAATGCTTGCAGCTAAAAATCGTAATATTCCACTTGACAAACGTAAAATGATCTCGTCAAATGCATCCAACTCAAGTATACATTCCAACATCGAAGAACTAAAAGATGACAGCTCTTACGAATAAAATGAAAAATTTTCCATCTTAAAATTGAAAGGAAAGAAGTAGACAAAGCTCTCTAATCGAATAAGCTGAATCCCATGTCATCATCACTCTCCTCCTTCGGCTCCTCCTGCATCAAGAACAGGCTATACAAATTAACATCCTCGGTACCCTCAAAAATACAAAATATTAATCCCATCATGCATAATAACCGCAGATTTAAATTTGAAAAAAAAAATCAACCTTCTCCTCTGCTGCCGGCGCGGCAGCAGGGGCAGCTGCACCGCCGACACCACCAGCTGGCGCCGAGACCGCAACAGGAGCACCGCCTCCCCCTACATTAAACGACCCAATAAGCATCATTCAAACCACACAATAAGCACCATAGGAGAAGAGAAGAAACGAGGTTCGAACCGGATCCAACGCTCAAGATGAGGTCGTCGACGCCCCTCTTCTCGAGGAGCTTGGCGAAGAGCGGAGCCCAGTAGGAGTCTATCTTCAGATTGGCGGCCTTCACTAAGGTGGAAATCTTCTCCGCCTGCAATCAATCAAATAAAAAACCCTAACTTTAGATTAGGGGCAGCAATCAAAACACTAGAAATGAAGGAAGAAGAGAAGAAGAACAAGATGATAACCGTGATGGGGATGCCATCATCGTGGAGGATAAGCGCGGCGTAGGAGCAGGCGAGCTCTCCGGTGGACATCGCGAGATCAATCGAGCGATCTGCAAAGATTCAAAGGGGGAAAAAGAAAAAGTGAGAAATTTGGAGGAGATTTGTTTCGGAAACATTGGGGCGAAAGGAGAGCAGGTCGGATCTTACCCGAGAGGAGATCGACGGGGTGCCTCCTTGTTCTCTCTTCTTCGATCCTCCAAGGGTTTTCGTGTCAATGGTACGAAGGCCTTTTATAGGAGAGGTGCCGTTAGGGTTTGGGGATCCCAAAGGAGCGGAGTCATCAAGGCCGGGCTGGGTCGTTTGTTTGGGCTTGGCATGCGCAGTCAATGGGATGCCTCCGGCCCACGCCAAGCTTTTTTTTTTTTTTTTTTTTCTTTTCTTCATAAAATCCATATTATGTTCTTCTAAATAATGGTGTATCTCAAATAATATTTTTTAAAAAAAAAAAATAGAGATATGCACTTACGTCCCACATGTCATGTCAAGTAAAGTAGGCTATGCACTTACTTCCCAGCTCTATTTTAAAAAAATTAAAGCTGGGTCATTTGTTTGGGGGCTTGGCATGCGCAGTCAATGGATGCCTTCGGCCCACGTTAAGCTGCATTTTTTTTTTTTTTTTTTCATAAAACCCATATTATGTTCTTCTAAACAATGGTGTATCACAAATAATTTTTTTTAAAAAAAAATCGAGCTATGCACTTACTTCCCACATGACAAGTAAAGTATTGCAAAATTCAAAATTCAAAATAACTTTCCTATATTATATATTGAGCATGAATCAATTACAATGCATACGTGACATCATAGAATATTCTACAATCATGAATGATCGCCATCAAAACATAGACAACCATCAAACAAGTTAATCCACAAGTGCATGCTGTGTCATGCTCAGAACACATTATTTTATAGTTATCGATCTTCTAATAATGGTCATCTAGGAATGCACAACACTCTAAGATGCATAGGTCACATCATATAGGATCTTGGTTATGTGGATTGAAAAACTTATTTTCTGTTTGGTATGAAGGATATATTGAAGGAAGGATAAATAAGAAAGAAGATGAATATGTAATCTATCATCTTTTTATGTATTTGGTGAAACATGGAAGGATGAATTTGAATAATTTTACTTTTATTTTGGTATAGGAGGAATGGAAAAAAAGGATGCATGATATTTATACGATATTTTTATTGAATTATCCCTCAATAAAAAATACTATTATTATCATTTTTTATATTTATTTATACTAAAGAAATGGAACAATACATAAACTTATAATCTTTATAATCTATAATTATATAAAAAATTACATAAATATTTAATTTTCATTTAGTTTAACCAAATAAATGATTTTATAAATTAATTTATTTAAATATTAATTATATAAATAACTAATTAATTTATACTTTAATTTAAATTGTTACTTAATTTTATATAAATAATTAACTAAAAATAGTAAATATAATAAAAAAATAATAGATAATTCTAATTTTTTTACTTATAATTATGAAAATCATGTACTAAAATTAAAATAATTAATAATAAAATTTAATAGTATAGGATTAATAGTGTAGGTAAGATAAAAATATATAAATAAAATCAATGAAAAATTAAAGATGTTTTAGGGTTTTGTTAAAAAATTAATGAAGGATAATTTTATCAATAAAGAAACTTATCCATCACATACTTCATCCATCCTTCGTTACATCCTTCTAATTTGAAATAATGCAAATTAATGGATTAGGATGGATGGGCAATTTTTCTTTTTCATCCTTCTTTTCTATTTTTTAAAAACTAAATAGTGAATGGGGGTTATCCATTCTTTCAACCCCATCTATCCTTTGTCTCATGAGCATAACCAAATACAGGGTTAATATGGATATGAGATTAGATCCAATCACCTCCCAATTATAAGATTAGCATGGATTGCCATAATGCTCCATTAAGTCTACTTTACCTCAAATCGAAGGAAACTAAAAGCTAATGCGAGAAATACTACCAGTGCTTGTCTTCCTCGATACACACACACTCTTTCTCTATCTACCTATCTATACCTTTTGCCCTCTTTATCTCACTTGGTTCTTTATTGCTCTCCCTTCTTTCCCTTGCTCCACATTCCTCTCTCCTCTTTTCACCCTCACTCTTATCAAGTGCTGCTCCCAAGTGAACCAATGCTAGCATCAAGAAATTCACCACCTCCAATCCCATTTACAATCCCTCTTTTCTTGCTTAATTTTCCTCTTCCTTCTTTTTTCCCCTCTCTATGCTCCCCTAGTGGACTATTGTTAACGTTGAGGAGTTCATCTCCTCCGATATTGTCTATGGCTCCCAGGTGTCATCATCTATCAAATCTTGATCTTACTTTGCTCTACCTCCCTCTCTCTCATTAAGAGCCACTCCATATATGGATGGATGCTAATGTCTAAGAGTTTGTTGGCTATTTGTTTTACCCTTTCTTAACTAAAGAAAATGATCGGCTATTTACACCATATCGTTACTCAAGGCAATATGTAAGGAATATGTGTATTCGATTTATACTTGTATTTGAATGAAAGCAATGGATTTGCTTAATATTTGATTTGCATTAATATCTGTTGACACTAAATCCTCGCGGATCAGACGAAGCAACATGTTTGCTGGTTCACCTTCAATGAGAGCCTGCAAAATAAATTCCCTGACCGGAATTTCTCTGGTGGAGGACACTCTGATGCCAAAGTCAGCAAGAATTTAGGCAACATAATGGAGAACTTGAGAGTAAAATGGAAAGGAAAAATGAATGGAGTGGCATTGGAAGAGCTAGTTGTGGACTGGCTCTAACTTGCTTGGAGTTGGCTTACCTCTAGTGTCCCTTCTTATCGATATTTATAGACGTGAGTGTAACTACTTACAGTTATGGAAATTAGTTAATGTAACTTTCTCATAACAGTAAGTAGTGGCGATCAAAAATTAGTTATTCCATGATTATCGAAGTCGGAGCTATCGACCATGTGGGTGGTTATAATAGTCAGAATAACTTTCAACTGTTTCAGATTGAAAGATCGTTCACATGCTTCGGAGACACTCTCTTTAGAGGAGATCTGAAAAGAATCTAACTATCTCTTCGGACTATCATCCTTGGAATGGTCCGAAGACATGCTAGCTATATGCTTTAAATTTATCTCCTTCAGAGTGAACCAGAAAATAATAAATTGCTTACCATGGAGCCAAAGGGATAAATAATACATCCTAGAAGTGTCCTCTTCGGACCAAGTTGAAGACATGAAGTCGAATGAAATAGTAACAGATTCCAGAAGTATCCTCTTCAGACTAAGCTGAAGCCTGAAGTCGAATGAAATAGTAATATATTCCAGAAGTATCCTCTTCAAACCAGGCTGAAGACATAAAACCGAATGAAATAGTAATATATTTCAGAAACGTCTTCTTCGGATCAGGCTGATGATATGAAGTCGAATGAAATAGTAATATTTTCCAGAAATGTCTTCTTCGAACCAGGCTGAAGACATGAAGCTGAATAAAATAATAATATATTAATAATGTAACAATATATTATTTTTATTGAGATAGATTGTAGCCCTCATTAAATTAAGAAAATATCATCTTTAAGTGCACTGATTTGGTTGACGGGTCTAAATAAAACCAACCCAACTGATGAACCAGCAATTATTTTGTATCGAACTAGATTATCACAATAGCTGCCCCCTACTCCCAATTTTGAAATAATTTTATTTCGAAAAATGGGAATAGTTAGAGTTTCTCGTTTATAAATAAAAATAAGATAATCAATGATGACGAATCGCTAGTCCTTCCTTTCATAATAACTAATTTATGATTTGAAGATCGTGCTGAGGACAGGTATCAACCCCTCATGATGCTTCAAAAAAAATGGTGCAGATTTAAAAGCCTGGCTGATCCTTTCATTAAAAAGACTTTTATGTGACTTTTATTTGATCAAAAAAGTATACTTGACGACATCTTAAGCCTTAGTTATCATGCTGAAAACTTATCTTGGCCATCTATGTAATTTCTCGCAAATTGTAACTGACAATCTATTAATTGACATCCCTTAGTAATTCGCACCCACGATCGGTGCCACCGATACGTTGCACAATCGAGAAGATCATCAATTTCTTTAGAAAAAACCCCATCATCCCGTACATATAAAAAGTGGGATGATCCCACGAAACGAACTTCCGTGTTTTCTCTGAAACCTCCTTCTTCTTCCTCTCATCCTACACCATTGTTCTTCTTCTATAGGTTATCTTGTCTTTACCTGGAGGTAGGGGTCCTTTTTCTTTTTTCTTTCCAGATAGATTGTGCCATAACGAAATATTTACTAAGTATAAACTCATTGAAGGTAAGATGTTGAATAATGATCTTATCAATCGTAAAAAAATTGTGAATAAGAAACTTTTATGACAAGTATATTAACTTTCAACACCGAAATCTTGAACAAAAACTTGTCTAAGGATAAAGTCTTCGGACTTAAAAATATTACTAAGATTTCAAACTCAAAATAATATTAAGACTTCGAACTCAAAATAATATCAAGTCTTCGGACTTAAAATAATACCAAGTCTTCAGACTCAAAATAATACTGAGACTTAGAACCCAAAATAATACTGAGACTTCAAACTCAGAATAATATCAAGTCTTCAGACTTAGTCATAATGTAATTATGAGCTTCAAAAGATCCAAACAAGTTAGCTCATCATATAGGTAATCTTCTCAATTTCAGAATTCAGATTCTTCAAATCACATTAAATAGAATCGGCTGGATAGAAAACCAATCTTGGAATAATTCTGCAATTAATATTTCGAATAAGAAAACTTGATATGTGAAATCATTCCCTTTTTTCAAGAAGATATAGTAAAATAATCATGTAAGTGAGATACCATAACCTTGTTTCTTCTTCTTTAAGAAATGAGAAGATCTGAAATAATTAAATCTATCATTTCACTATCTCCTCTGCTATGATTAGCTGCTTAGATTATTGCTAATGAAAAATAATATACATACTAAGTGGATATACCTTGGCATGTCGCCGAATTTACTTTGTACTTCAACGGATTTGTTATAGAATAGACCGCGTAGGTCATCCGTGTTTTTGACAAAGAATGAAATAGGCTGGTTAAGCCTTCCTTGGCACTTCATAGGGCAGATCATGTAGATCATCCTCATGCCTTTTAATAGAGAATAAGATAGGTTGATCAAGCCCACCTCGGTACTTCATAGGGTAGATTACGTAGATCATCCTTATGCCTTTTAATAGAGAATAAGACAAGCTTATTGACGTGGGACACGGATGCGATACAGTACTAAAGGTTGATTTAAATTTTATGTTAATTGAGAGCAAATGTTCATTAACCTAACAGCCTATTAAATAATACGTTAAAAGAATCTATAGCAAGTAACTAAATACTGGATTACATCACCCGCATGCATACCTAACAAAATAATTAATTAGATGGATCACGGCGATTGAGAAACCACCCTAGATTAGGTTCCTACTTTCTAACATCAGATCTAGAGGAAGGGAAAGGGATCTTGAGTTACCAATACACTTAGAAACCTCCTTTGATGAAGATTTGGATCACTGCACTCTAGGGTTGAAGAATCGGACTCCAAACTGATCGCTCTTGGCATTCGGATTTTGATCGAACTGATTCCAAAGCATGAATGCCGATCTTCAGAGTCGGATCTCAAGAGAATCTACCAAAAATACCAAAAATAGCAATTAAATGTTGGAAATCAAAAGCTAGAAGGAAGGCTGGCACCAGGATTGTTGGTTCTCCCAAGGATCTTCTTCTTTGGTTGGCTTCTAGGATCTCTTCAAAGTATTGGATGAAGGCCTTGAAGAGACTTAGGGATCAGATCTAATGGAGGGATTGGATGGATAAATAGGGCATCGCACCCCGGTAGAACTTGGATGTCGCACCCAAGTGTTCTAGGCGTCATACCTAGCACTTATCAGCCGTCGCAGCTAGAAAGGAATTGGGAGAAGAACTCGGCAGAGTTTCATTTCATTTCATCAAATATTCATTAATTACAAGGGGGAAGGTGTAGGGGTATTTATAGAACCCTAACTAGAGAAGTGAGGGACTCAAATACAAGAGTTTCATTACAACTCTAGACTTCAAGTTTACATTACCTGGACTCCTGCTGGATGAAAAAAAAATGGACTCCTATCCATAGTTGGCGCCAAGATGAGACTTTGATGGAGGGTCATGATCGCTTCTGGGTTGGTCATGATGATTGGACTCCAATGTCTTGATAATGTATTCTTCTAGAGCTGCCTGGACTCTTCAGTCTGGATTGGAGGTAACTTTAGAGTCCTACTGAAATTCTAGAATCCTTGAAGCTTGAACAGTTAGCAGCTTATTTGAATGGAATGCTAGGAACCCTTGAACCTCCAACACTACACTAGGTGAGAAAAAATTTCCAAACTCCTTTGAATGCTTGGCCGACTTCTCACTTTGGCATGAAATATTATGAGTAGAAGGGCGCCATCTGGGAGAAGTCCTTCACAATTACTCCTCTTAAAAATTTTGTGTGCCTTTCTTCACGGGCTGACCAAAAGAAATTGTCTTGATGAGTGTAGCTTGTCCAAATTTAAGTGGTAGGCCATGTGTCATTGTCCCCCTGGTGACGTGACAATAGTAGTCCTGAAATCATGCAAAGTTGACATGCAAAATAGGCTAGCATATGACAAGAGCTTGTGCTAGCACATGGATCACATGGGCTTGTCTTGAACTAGCACATGGGTCTTGATTTGAGTCACATGGGTATTATAATTGGTCTCCCCTATAATACAAGACTCAACAACTAATTTTTACAGGACTCAATAAATAACTAAAGTTTTATTTGATCAATTGGAATCCAATTTGATCAAAAGGGCAAGACATGTTAATACGTAGTTCAACTTGGTAAAAGGGGTTTAGCCTAAAAGGCTAAATAAATAAAACCATAATTCCAGTTGGTAAAAGGGGCTAACCCTAACTAATCCAAAATAATAAAAATTAAAATAAATTATTTACATGGATAAAAGGGTTGGGCCCAGGGTTTCATTCATAGGTGATCCACAAGGATGTGGGTTCAACCTGTCGATATTTTCGGGCCTTGGTATCTTCACCAATTCTCCCCAGGTGGGAGGAACTTGACTTCGTTGAGTAAGGGTTAGACTGGCTCAAGTACTTCTCTAGCAAGTCCGGGGCGATCTTATGGAGATCCTCCCGAGTTATCCAAGTGTCATCAGACTCGGGATGTCCTTGCCAACAAACCAAGTATCGCTGGTAGTCCTTATTTCGGGTAACAATTATCTTGTCATCCAGAATTCCCCTGTCTCTCCAATTTATGGATTTGGCTATTAGACACTCATGGGTTGGTTCGCTCTCAAGAACAGGATCAGGCACAAAAGGCTCACTAAGTAGCAACATCGGCTCCCTATACTATACAAGATATGATATGTTGAAAGTTGGACTTATACCCAAATCTAAAGGTAGGTCTATCTCATAGGCATTATGTCCAAACTTATCAATTATTTTATAAGGTCCCGTACTCCGGGCATATAACTTTTTGACAGTTCTAGATGGAAATCGTTCAGGCCTGAGCCTGATCATAACTTGGTCCCCTACTTTAAACTCTTTGAACTATTTGCTTAAATTAGCCGTTTGTGCATATGAATCATTGCTCTCTTTAATTTTCTTATTTATTTATTGATGCAAGTTCTTTATATGCTATGCAAAAGACTCAGCTGACTCAGATATACATGCATGAATAGGTAAGGGAATCAGATCTAATGGCTTTCTAGGCTTGTATCCATGAATGATTTCAAATGGGCTCTTCTCTATAGATCTGTTGACTAAGTTATTATAAGCAAACTCCGCTCTCGGTAACAATAGATCCCAATTAGCAGTATTTTCTCCCACTAGACTCCTCAACAGGTTTCCTAAACTCTGATTTACTACCTCAGTTTGGCCATCTGTTTGGGGGTGGTAGGTAGTAGAATACTTTAATTTGGTTCCTAGCATATGCCACAAGGTTTTCTAAAAGTAGCTAGTAAACCTAACGTCTCGGTCCGACACAATGGTCTAAGGCAATCCATGTAACCTAACTACTTCATTCAAGAATAATTTGGCCACTCTAGATGCATCATAAGTTTGGGAACATGGGATGAAATGGACCATCTTAGAAAACCTATCTACTACCACAAAGATAAAATCATGTTTCCTAGCAGTTTTAGGTAATCCAAAGATAAAGTCCATACTCAAGTCTTGCCATGGGCAATTTGGGACGGGGAGTGGGGTATATAGTCCAGTGTTCTGTCTAGGTTGCTTAGCAACAGCACAAGTCCTACACTGGGCTACCACTTGGGCAACATTTTTCTTTAGACTCGGCCAATAAAACTGATCCTCTATAGCCAAGATAGTTTTATTACGCCCAAAGTGTCCTGCTAAACCTCCTGCGTGTATCTCCCAAATAAGAAAGTCTCTAAGTGATGTCTTGGGAACACACAACCTATTTCCCTTGAACAAATAACCATCCCTTAAGACATACTCACTAAATTCAGTGGATGGCCCTAGCTTCACTGATTCATAAATCTTCCAAAAATCCAGACAAAATTCATATTCTTCCTTTAATCGTTCAAATCCGACTACTTCGGTACTCGCACAATTCAGCAACATTGTTCTCCTACTAAGTGCATCAGCTACCCTATTCTCATTTCCAGCATGGTGCTTTAGGACAAAAGTATAAGCTTGTATAAATTCGACCCACTTGTCATGTCTAGGGTTTAACTTTTTTTGAGAATTTAGGAAGCGAGTGCTTCGTGATCAGAGTAGAGAACGAATTCTTGCGGTAGCAAGTAATGCCTCCAATACCTAAGAGCTTGTACTACCGCATATAACTCTTTATCATATGTGGAATATTTCAACTTGTCATCACTCAGTTTCTCACTAAAATAGGTAATAGGATGATTTTCCTGACTTAATTACCCCTCCTATTCCTACGCCTGATGCATCATAGGCGACCTCAAAGACTTTGGTGAAGTCGGGTAACCTTAGAACTGGTGCCTCAGTCATTCTATCTTTGATCTCTAGGAAGGCTTTATGGGCAGCTCTAGTCCAATCGAATTCACCCTTCCTAATGTAGTCGGTGATCGGAGCAACAATCGTGCTAAACCCTCTGATAAATCTCTTATAGAAGGTAGCTAACCCGTGGAAACTTCGAACGTCATGAACATTCCTAGGTATAGACCACTCAACTATAGATTTCACTTTCTCAGGGTCGGCGGTTACTCCTTCTGGTGTTACTACGAAACCTAAGAAGATGATTCTGGTTGACATGAAGCTACATTTCTTAAGGTTTGCAAACAAAGCTTCCTTCCTAAGGACCTGGCAAATCTGATGGAGGTGGTCTAAGTGATCTTCCCTAGTCTTACTGTATACGAGGATATCAACAAAATATACGACCATGAATTTTCCAATAAATGATCGTAACACCTGAGTCATAACCCTCATAAACGTACTTGGGATGTTTGATAATCCAAAGGGCATCACCAAACACTCATATAGGCCATCTTTGGTCTTGAAAGCCATTTTTCACTCATCCCTGATTCTAACTCTCACCTGATGGTAGCCACTTTTTAAATCAATTTTTGAAAAGATGGTCGATCCGGCCATCATGTCTAGCATGTCATCGAGTCGGGGTATAGGAAACTGATACTTTATCGTAATCTTGTTAATAGCACAGCTATCTATGCACATCCTCCAACTGCCTGATGCGGCAAGCATATGATTAATGTTTTGAATATGGTTTGTAGAGCAATGAAACCTAATTACACTAGCATTGTACTCATCATAATAAGACTTAAGGATTATAAGAAATGGGATTTTTACTTGATTAGACACAATCCTAAACTAAGAAGGAAGAAGATCTAGACAATAGGGGCTAATGATTGTGGACTTACCTTGATGAGCTTTCCAACCTTCTTTTGATTCATACCTTGAAACTACCAATGCTCAGAACTGAAGAACCTGGATAATAAAGATCAGAACCCTGGACTTGGGGCTTCAGCTTGTTGGTTCTTTGTCAAGGTGAACCTAGTTCACAACTCAAAGACTTCGAAGGACCCTACAATGAAGATCAAAGTTAAGGAAGAAGGATAAGAACATATAGAAGGGATGGGAGAATTTATGAACTAAGAATAGAAATTTGAGAAGATCTGGCTGACTCCAATGCCTTCACGTGAGCTTGGAAGATGCTTTGCTTGGGAAAAAGAATGGCTTTGGCGTGGAGGAAGAGGATGGAAAACTTTTACATAAGGAAAAAAAAAAAAAAAAACACAAGACAACTTCTACTTCAAAAATTCAACTTCAATTTTCATTCATTCCCAAAATCAATCCCCTTTACAATGGGCGTCTAAGGCCTTTAATAGCCTCATAAAGCTAGCTTTTGAAATTTAAAAACTCCCCAAATTGAGGAGGATTACAAGGGGGTTGGAGGATTTGGTGGAGAGTTTGGAGGGATGGGGGGGGTTGGAGGATTTGGTGGAGGACTTGGAGGGGTGTGGCCAACCTCCTTGAATTTGAATCTTCCTTGTTGGTGCCAAAGAGTGATGAGGTAACTAGTGAGGTGGCGCCTGATGACGTGGCATGATGAGATGGTCTTCTACTTGGATAAGGAATGACATGTGGCACCAAGTGGTCCTAGTTGATGGTCCTTTTCTCTTGCTTGGTTGATGTGTCTTCTCTTCTTCATGTGGTCAAATTATGGGGTCCAGAATTTGAGTCTTGTTGCTGGCTTTCATTGCTTTAAGACTTGATTAACTGAAATAGACTTAACTCAACTGAACTGACTTGACTGACCTAAACTTGAAATGGACTTACAGGAAATGAAAGTAATTACAGGACTCAATAAACACTCTTGATTAATTACAGGACTCTTGAAAAGGAAATGGCTCTTGAAAATAAAACATTTACAGGACTCTTGAAAAGGAAATGGCTCTTGAAAATAAAACATTTTTGAACTAAAGGATACAAGGTAACCTAATTATCTTCGATCCAAATTGGGATAAGGCTAACCTTGTTGGAGTGAAGTTTCTTTCGATTTCTGGTGTCCACACCACTGCCATCCTTTTTAGGAGTCAAAAGTGCTGGGACAGCACAAGGACTCAAACTCTCCCTAATAAATCCCTTTTTCATAAGATCCCCTACTTGTCGTTGTAGCTCCTGATGTTCCATAGGGTTCATCCTATAGTGTGGGAGGTTTGGCAATGTGGCTCTTGGTACTAAATCAATTGCATGATGAATATCTCTTAATGGTGGCAATTGATTCGGTAAATCTTCAGGGTAGACATCTTTGAATTCCTCTAATAAATCTAGGATCTCCTTAGGGTATTCTAGTTTTGGTTGATCCTGAGCTTCCTTGGTAACTAAAATCCAAACTAGTGATCCTCTATCAATTTCTCATTTTAACTCCTTTGCAGAGATCAAATTCAAATTAGACTCTTTTTTCTTTAAATGACTTGACCCTCTCTTAACATTGTCCTTTGGTGGGGTCGTATTAATCACTATCCTCTTTCCTAGATGGTGAAATGCACATGAGTTCGATCGTCCAAACAAGGTGGCATCATGGTCATACAACCAAGGTCTTCCTAAAATGATGCTGCTAACCCCCATCGGAAGAACATCAAACCAGACTCTTTCTTGGTAGGATTGTACCTGAATTGTAACCTGGCATCACAACCGGATGGAAATGTTGGTTGCATCGATCCAGGATACCTTATATGGGGTCAGGTGTGGAACAGTTGGTAAGTCTAGGCTCTTAACTGCATTAGTAGAAATTGCATTGACACAACTCCCACTATCAATTATGACCTTACATACCTTATCTCCTATTTTAATAAAGGTCTGTAGGATGTTAGTTCTATGCCAATCCTCATTCCTCTTAGTTTGAGTCAAGATGCATCTGACCACTCCTAATCGATCTAAGTCTAAGATCTCTTCCTCCTCCTCATATTCCTCCACTAACTCGGCTTCAACCTCATAAACCTCTTCCTCACAAGGGTCACTAATCTCAGGGTCTTCTACTTCAGGTTCCTCTATATGTAAGGCTCGCGATGGACATTGGGCAGCATAATGACCAGTCTAATTACACTTAAAGCATACTGGGATTTGGTTTCGATCCTTCTGAACCATAGGTGCCTTATCCTTGTCATCTCTACGAATGGGTTGGGGATTGGGTCTAGGTCGATTTGCAGGGATTCGGTTCTGGTTTAGCCTATTTCTAGGGGCATTAAATCTAGATGAATCAGATTGATAGGTAGGTTTCCTTGGAAATCTCTCAGCATCCCTAGCAACCTGATAGGCATGTTCTAAATCATTCACTTCTCTTAGAATCAGTTCCCTCTTAATGTCCTCATTCAGGCCTGCTCTAAACCTAGACAAAGTAATTGACTCAGACTCGGACATACCACACCGCATAACATACTCATTGAAAATGGCTATGTATTCGGACATAGTCTGATTTCCTTGGGTCATCTTCTGCCACTGATCTAAAAGCCTTTGTTCATAGGAGTATGGTATGTATTTGGCCCTTAATTTGAGTTTCATGTCCTCCTATGTAGCTATATGTGGGTCTCTTCTCTGTCGGCTTAACCTTTACACATTACCCCAATACAATCATGCTTGTCGGATCAACCTAAACTTAGCGAATTTGACCTTACGCTCTTTCGACATGCTGTACCATTTGAAGTACTGATCCATATCACTTTCCCAATCAGAGTACATCTTGGGATCTAAAGTACCATCAAATGTGGGGGCTTCTAGTCTGATACTCCTAAGGGCTCGTGCTTCTTGATCATTTATGTCATACTGCTGCCTCCTAGGAATAGGATCAGGTGTAACCTCTCTACATTGGGCTCGATGCCTTGGAATTGGATCAGGTGTGGCCTCTCTACGTTGGGCTTGATGTCTGGGGATTGGATCATGTGAAGCTCTGGAAGCTGGGGTCCTGGACCATACTGTGGGGTAAATTTCAGTGGTGTAGGGTCAGGTCGAGACACATGGGATCCTTCTAATGAACATATTCTTTCATTCATTTGATCAAACCTCTGGTCAACTTTAGCACTAAACTGCCTCTGTTCAGCACTAAGCTACCTCATTTGCTCAGTCAAAGATCTCATGAAAATTTCCATCGTGGGGTCCATGGATGTACTAGGTTGGTCTTGGGGGACCTGGTATGGGGTTCCTGACCTAGTAGTCATGCAAGGACACAATGCACTCAAACAAACCTAATCGACTATGGATAGCTAGACCTAGAGTCCAAACTAGATTCCTAATCAAGGTGGCAAGCTAGTATGTAGTAACTCAAGACTTGGCCAGGTAGGTGTAAGGGGAGTGTAGGTCCCTGATTGCCAATCCTAGACACCAATCAGATATTGGCTAGGTAGGTGGACCAGCTCACTTGCCCTTCGGGATGTAATCCCTGAACCACCGTTCTAGACACCAAGAAATGGGCACACACAGATTTAGTTGACACGATTGAATTGACACTAACTCGGACCCGACCAATTGGTGTCCCTAAGCTCACTAGAGCAATTAGGTTCTAATCAATTTTAATTAGGGCTTGGGCTCGAATGCAAAGTGGGTGGTTTTGGGCTAAGGAAAGGTTATGAACTCCTCCCCCTATGTTATATTTTATGCTCTTAAAAATCAATTAGAAAATGAATGCAACAAGCAACTAATAAAACTAAACCCTAATGATTTTTTTTGGGTAGAACCTATTCTCAGGCCGAAAATAGAGAACTGCAATTTTCATAGAAAACCATAAATTGTAAAAAAATTATTGAAAATACTTTGAATTTAAAGTAAGCTAACAAAATAAATTTCATATTTTTTTGATTTTTATATGTGTAGAAATAATTAAAACAACAGAGTATATACTGGAAGGCCGAGATGCAAAATTTAACTAAATGCAAGATTAACCTAATCTAAACCTAGGGCTCTGATACCAAATTTGATGCGAGACACGGATGCGATGCAGTACTAAAGGTTGATTTAAATTTTATGTTATTCGAAAGTAAATGTTCATTAACCTAATAGCCTATTAAACAATACGTTAAAAGAATCTATAGCAAGCAACTAAATACTGGATTACATCACTCGGATGCATACCTAACAAAATAATTAATTAGATGGATCACGGCGATTGAGAAATCATCCTAGATTAGGTTCCTACTTTTTAACATCAGATCTAGAGGAAGGAAAAGGAATCTTGAGTTACCGATATGCTTAGAAACCTCCTCTGATGAAGATTTGGATCACTGCACTATAGGGTTGAAGAATCGGACTCCAAATTGATCGCTCCTAGCATCCGGATTCCGATCGAACTAATTCCAAAGCATGAACATCGATCTTTAGAGTCGGATCTCAAGAGAATCTACCAAAAACACCAAAAATAGTAATTAAATGTTGGAAATCAAAAGCTAGAAGGAAGGCTGGCACCAGGGTTGTTGGTTCTCCCGGGGATCTTCTTCTTTGGTTGGCTTCTAGGATCTCTTCAAAGCATTGGATGAAGGCCTTGAAGAGACTTAGGGATCAGATCTGATGAAGGGATTGGATGGATAAACAAGACGTCGCACCCCGGTAGAACTTGGACATCGCACCCAAGTGTTCTAGGCATCACACCTAGCACCTATCAGCCGTCGCAGCTAGAAAGGAATTGGGAGAAGAACTCGGCAGAGTTTCATTTCATTTCATCAAATATTCATTAATTACAAGGGAGGAGGTGTAGGGGTATTTATAGAACCCTAACCATAGAAGTGAGGGACTCAAATACAAGAGTTTCATTACAACTCTAGACTTCAAGTTTACATTGCTTGGACTCCTGCTGGATGAAAGAAAATGGACTCCTATCCATAGTTGGCGCTAAGATGAGACTTTGATGGAGGGTCATGATCGTTTCTGGGTTGGTCATGATGATTGGACTCCAGTGTCTTGATAATGTATTCTTTTAGAGCTGCCTAGACTCTTCAGTCTGGATTGGAGAGAACTCTAGAGTCCTGCTGAAATTCTAGAATACTTGAAGCTTGAAAGTTTGCAGCTTATTTGAATGGAATGCTAGGAACCCTTGGACCTCCAATACTAGGTGAGAAAAAATTTCCAAACTCTTTTGAATGCTTAGCCAACTTCTCACTTTGGCATGAAATATTATGAGTAGAAGGGCGCCATCTGGGAGAAGTCCTTCACAATTACTCCTCTTAAAAATTTTGTGCGCCTTTCTTCACGGGCCGACCAAAAGAAATTATCTTGATGAGTGTAGCTTGTCCAAATTTAAGTGGTAGGCCATGTGTCATTGTCCCCCTAGTGACGTGATAATAGTAGTCCTGAAATAATACAAAGTTGACATGCAAAATAGGCTAGCATATGACAAGAGCTTGTGCTAGCACATGGGTCACATGGGCTTATCTTGAACTAGTACATGGGTCTTGATTTGTATTATATGGGTATTATAATTGGTCTCTTCTGTAATACAAGACTCAACAACTAATTTTTACAGAACTCAATAAATAACTAAAGTCCTATTTGATCAATTGGAACCCAATTTGATCAAAAGGGCAAGACATGTAAATACGTAGTTCAACTTGGTTAAAGGGATTTAGCCTAAAAAGCTAAATAAATAAAACCCTAATTCCAGTTAGTAAAAGGGGCTAACCCTAACTAATCCAAAATAATAAAAATTAAAATAAATTATTTACATGGATAAAAGGGTTGGATCCAGGGTTTCATTCATAGGTGATCCACAAGGATGTGGGTTCAACCTGTCGATATTTTCGGGTCTTGATGTCCTTACCACTTATCAAGCCCACCTCAGTACTTCGTAGGGTAGACATCCTTGTTACTCGAAGATGGAGCCCAAGAGGGGGTTGAATTGGGTATTAAAAAAAATTAAGCAAGTATATGCACTTCTTAGTGAGTTTGTGTAACTAAGTGATAGTGATCAATGAATTATGCAGCAGAAGTAATAAATAAAATCTAAGATAATAAAGAATAAGTAGAGAAGGAATCAAGCAACTACAAACACCAAGATATATAGTAGTTCGGTGCATCCTAGCACCTACATTCACTCCCCAAGCTTTTCCTTGGAAATCTTTACTATAATCTATCCAATATTACAACCGATTTGTTTTCCAAGGCTCATATGTCAAAACCTATGTTGGTTTTTTCACCTAGGCTCACCAACAACCTTTACAACTTATTTTATCCGGGCTCACAAGTAAAATCCAAGTTGGTTTTATCTCTTAGGCTCACCAACAATCTTCAACACTAGTTTCAATACCTTTGAAACTAATAACAACAAAAGAAATCAATTATACAATAAATGAGCATAAGAAATAGCTCCTAAAATAAGCGAAAATTAAAGTCGATGTAGCTTTTCTTGGATGCTTAAGTTGTCTTCTTCTTGGAATCTTTGAATGCACACTTATAGCCAAATACTTAATACTCAACAACTCAAAAGTGGAAGCCTTTTATCAAAGGAATCTCTCAAAAGCTCTCTTCTTATCTTTTCAAATGATTGAAGTTTGTCTCATATGATTTTTATCTTTCTTGTTGACTTGAAGAGGTTTGGTGAGTGTTAAATACCTCAAAACCACTCAAAAGACCGTTAAAGACCATTGGAATTGAAAAAGTAGTCGTTTGGAGCCATTTAGAGATAATTCAGAAATTTTGAAAAACTAGCCATTACAACATTAGTCGATCTCTTGAGTTGACACTTGGAGCGTTGACCTCGTGAGTCGACACTTCAGGTTGAATCTAAAAAATGTGAAGTTCTATCCCAAAACTTGTCTCAGACGATGAGTCGATCTCTTGAGTCGACACTTGAAGTATGAGTCGACCTCTTGAGTCGACACTTGGCATGCTAGTTGAAAATTTGCATGCCGGTCTTCTAGAATTTTTGAATTTTCTTCATGAGTTAACCTTGTGAGTCGATACTTTGTCTGTGAGTCGATCTCTTGAGTCGATATTTGATTTGTGCCATCTAAAAATGCATGCCAAACCTGAATTTCTTAAAGATTTGTCCATTAATCTTTTAGATACTTCTTCACAAGAGCCAAAGTGGTTGTTTTGATAATATTCCAAGATTAGAAGATCAATTAATCATGAGAAACTTCTTGCTTTCAAATTAGTATACTTGATACTCTTTTGATATACCTAAGGCCTGAAATTCATACTTCAATCGAAACATTAGTCCAAACATATACTCAACATTTTGTTATTCATCAAAATCAAGGAGCCAAAGCCAACAATCTTCCCCTTTCTGATGATGACAAAACTTTGAGTATATAAGCAATTAAGTTTAAAAGAAAATTGATCATGGTTTCAAGTTTTCAAGTAAGACCATATAATTTAATAAATCAAACATTTTACATGCTGAAGTTCAAAAAAGGTATCAGATCAATGGTTTATAAAGCAATGTTTCAAGTAATGATTCTTTGAAAAAAATTGTTAAATTGTTGCTTTGCTTATATGTATACTTTCTACTTCCCCTTTTTGTCAACATAAAAAAGGTTGTTCCCCCTGAATTAGTGCATTTTATCATAGTAAAGCATATAAAGTTAGTTGAGGGGGTCAAACTTACAGCTTGTATCAGAGCAAATTGACAGAAAGAAGAGTAAGCATCAAATAAAAGTGAACTTTCATATATATATATATATATAAGAGAGTTTCACTACAACAACAGCACAATCAAAGTTTGATATATATGACTAAAAGACTAATACATAGCAGAAAAGAAACTAATGCATAAACATAAACAACATGATAAACATCTAAGAGGCTAGTCCTCATCAGACGGAAGCTTAAAATAGATAGGAGATCTAAACCTAGTCCTAGAAGCAAGGGGTCTAGGGGTCTTATGGGTGCCATGGCTCCTAGTCCTAAGAGCTAGTCCAGAGCGGGGAATGACCCTAAAGGACCTAGTAGAAGGTGGAGGTAAGGTCTCTACTAGTGTCAGGAAAGCTGGGGCAGTGGCAAGCAGAGCATCTCTGGGAGCATTTGTAGTAGCATCTGGAGTCTGAGTCTCCCTGCTGACAATCTCATAATCTCCAGCTCCATCATCACTGCCATCACTATATCACCATAGTCATCACCATCACCAACATCACCACCACCACCTCCAACATCACCATCTCCTTTGCCATCACCACCAGGAATGTCATCATGTCCATCATGATGGTCATCGTCATCTGCTGGTGGAGGAGGAGGTGGACTTAAAGGTGTAGCAGGAGTCAAAAGAGATCTCAGAAGATCCCTTAACTCAGTAAAACCCACCCCCATCGATTGCCTGATGCCTAAGAGCTGAACATCAGTGTGTGCTCTCAATCCCTTGACCTCTATCCGCAGCTGTGTAGTCTTGACTACCAGACCCATAATCTCACCTCTGACCTCTGCAAACTGATGCCTGACATGCTCCTCAAAAGATGACTCTATAGTGGTACAAGGAGCAGTAGGAGGAGAAGGAACAGGTGCTGGAGTGGCTGGCTTTGACTCAGAAGCTGGCACTGGTGCAGGTCTCGGAGGTGTAATGTGCTCAGTAGGCCCAGATAGCCCTATCTCAGCAACTGGAATCTCATCCTCCTCGTCTGGCTCCTGACCAAACTCCCTACGAATCTATCGGCCTTCAATACATCAAAATCCCATCCGGTGTAGATATTTCTTCCCATAAATATCCATGTGGAGAATCTCTTTGGAGGGCTCTCCCTCCAATGGGACTTCGAACTCTTGAAATATCCTCATGAGGCCCATGCCATAAGGCAAATACAGACGCTGCTGAGTGGCCGCCTCTCCCATCTGATGAACCATGATTATGGGGAGGTTGATGGGAGTCTGCTGCCTCAATGCAAGCATTAGTACTAGCTCCATCTTTGTGATGAAGTCAAATCTACCTGTATCACACCCCGACCATAAAACCTAGGCCGGATATGCGACAGACGGCCGTATATCCTTAGGTTCAATCTTCCCTTGGACATACAAGGCCTGTACCAACCATTCTCAAATAAAATGAATAACTAGGCAAATACATAAAATTTTTATTAGGCAAGCAATTAAACCATAAGATTTACACCTAGGCAAGTAAATTCAAATGTTCATAAAAGCCAACATTTAATATCAAGCATAGAAGTAACAATGTCCACTAGATCCTAAAGCCTCACTGACTGAATCCCTAGCCCACATGTTCCTCTGGTCCTGAAAAAAAATGCAAGAAAAAGGAATGAGTTCCCTAAACTCAGTAAGTCATCATATGTCACGAATATAAATCTACCATGAATCAAGAGTAAATCAATGCATGCAAGTAACCATAAAATAGAAGCCATTTCAATTATGTTTCCATTATTAACCTTCTTTATTATTTTTCTGATATCACACAAACTTTAGGATGGCCATCCATACTCACTCACCTAGTTCCTCAGACTATGGCCATGATCGGCCCGTGGCTCATCCCAAAAGAGTCTAGATCCTATGTCACATATCGCACATCAGTCATGTACCAGTGATAGCCCCGCTGGAGGCCCAAAAGGAAAACTAGCTCCGAGTATCACATAAAAAACATGCATCCCAGCTTGTGCTAAAATAAGGCAACTGCTCCTGTGTCACATACCGCTCATCGGTCATGTACTAGTGATAGCCCCACTGGAGGCCCAAAAAGAGTCTAGATCCTCGTGTGATCATAGTCGGACTAGAGAGCAGCTAAAACCAACTCAACCCATGACTCATTACATTTTAGTTTGTGTTTAAATTTCATATCACATCGAGATATATGTATGCAGTATGAACATAAATAGTAAAATTCAATAACAAGTTAAATAATAAGTTCACATAATGCATGACAAATTATATCGGTGAGTGATAACTTCCTGTTCCACCAACTAAGCACTAAATCTAGTTTTCCAAAAGCAATGACGATCCTGTATCACAAATTATTTATTTATTAATTATATAATTAATTCCTATAAAAAGAAATTAAATAAAAATTAAATTCCTTGGGACATCTCCAGACAGTTCCTTTCCTCCCTTCCTCCACCTTCCTTTTATTTATTTATTATTTTCCTAATTGTGCCTTTACTGGGTCGGCCCATCCAGGAAACAGGCTCGGCCCAACAGAGCTTGGCCCAACCGAGCCCAGTCCAACCGCATCCAAGCCATAGTGCCCAGACGAGTGCTCCACATGAAGAACCAAGGAGGATCGACGGCGATCCTCCCGATCGACCGCCAGGAAGGGTCGCCAGAAGGGAGGGAAGGGACCGACGGTCCCAACCAATGGCTGTCTGACCACAGTCGAAAAGCTTGAACTAAATTCTCCCCCTATTAACAGAGCCAGCTCCTCTGTCAACAGGGCCAACAAAAGAAACTTCCATGATGAACGCCAGTGGCAAAGATCGGCGGTGATCATCGCCAATGTCTATCGAGAAGATGACTAGAAGGAAAAAGGGAAAACCGGTGGCGATCAACAATCGCCCGGCCATTTCTTACAATCCTAAAGAAGAAAAAAATGAAGGAACGGGATGGATTCTCCCCTCCTCCCTATCAATCATCCCAACACAAAACGTGCCCTAAAGGAAAACAAGGAAGAAGGACTTACCGGCGATGCAGGTTTCGGGTCGCAGCGGCCACCGGAGGAGAAAACGCTCCAGAGAGGGCTGAGACAAACGAGAGAAATGTCGACGTCCACCGAGGGAGAGGAAATCTGGATCGGACTGAGCACACGAGGCCCCCTAAAAACTCGAGGAAGACCCTTATCCTCCCCCCCTCCGGCAGTGTCGACCGGCTTCTCCGAAACCTCCGCTGGAAGATCCGAGCATTCGGTGCCAATTTGAATTTGAACTAAAGTTGGCAAGGGCTGCCGACTTCAGCCCAAAAATGGTTCAATAAAAACTAGGCCTCACATTCTCCCCACTTAAAAAAAAAATTTCGTCCTCGAAATTGGCATACCTGGTTCAAGGAACAGTTGAGGATATTTATCTTTCATGACTTCTTCTAGCTCCCAAGTGGCTACTCGTTCTGCATGATTGCTCTACTGGACTTTTACATAAGGAATGATGCATCACCTCAGGACTTGTTCCTTTCTATCCACCACCATTATTGGTTGCTCCTCATAAGATAAATCTTTCCTGAATTGAAGTGGTCCTAATTCAACTACATGATTTGGATCAGGTATATATTTCCTCAGCATAGAAACATGAAAAACATTATGCACTCTAGCAAGGGAAGGTGGCAAGGCAAGCCGATAAGCCACAGCTCCAATTTTCTTTAGGATCTCAAAAGGACCCACATACCGAGGGCTTAGCTTCCCTCATACCCCGAATCTCATGACTCTTTTAGTAGGAGACACTTTAAGAAGTACATTATCTCCCACCTGAAATTCCAGTTCTCTTCTCCAATTATCTACATAACTCTTTTATTGACTCTGAGCTGCAAGCAGTCGTCTCCTAATAAGTTGAATTTTATCTATGGTCTACAGTACAATGTCTGGTCCCAAAAGTTTTCTCTCACCAACATCATCCCAACATACCGGGGACCTACATCTCCTCCCATACAGAGCTTCAAAAGGTGCCATCCTAATGGTTGCTTGATAATTGTTGTTATATGCAAACTCCACAAGTGACAAATGTTCATCCTATGACCCTTTCAAATCAAAAACACATGCTCTCAGCATATCTTCCAGTGTCTGGATTGTTCTCTCTGACTGTCCATCTATTTGAGGGTGAAAGGCTATACTAAACTCCAGCTTTGTTTTCATAGCTTGATGTAGTCCTCTCCAAAATTAAGAAACAAATCTAGTATCCCTATTAGATACAATTGATACAGGATTATCATGTAATCTAACAATCTTATCAATATATAATTTAGCTAGCCTTTCCATGAAGAAATTGACCTTGATAGGTAAGAAATGAGCTGACTTTGTCAATCGGTCTACAACAGCCCAAATAGCATCAAATCCTTTGAGAGTCCTTGGCAATCCTGTAACAAAGTCCATTATGACATTTTTCCATTTCCATACTGGATAGTCAGGGGTTGTAGTGGTCCCGCTGGTCTCTGATGGTCAGCTTTTATTTGTTGACAAGTTAAGCATTGGGCCACAAACATGGTTATCTCCCTTTTATACCACTCCACCAAAAGTTCTCTTTAAGATCTCTATACATTTTTGTACTCCTAGAGTGAATAGTGTAAATGGAGTTGTGAGCTTCAATCAATATTTCCTTCTTCAAAATTGCATCCCTTGGAACACATAATCTGTCCCCAAACCTTAAGGATCCATCCTCATAAATTCTGAATTCTGAAATTGCCCCAGATTGTACCTTTTTCCTAATCTTTCATAATTCTGAATCACTCTTCTGGGATGCCTTAATTCTATCAATCAGGATAGATTGTATCTTAAGAGTAGCAAGTGAGAATTTAGAATTATGCAATTATATCTCCAAGTTTAGCTTTCCAAGGTCTTGAAGAATTTCTCCCTGAGAAAGGATTAAGGTTGCTACACTACCTCCGATCTTCCTGCTCAATGCATCAGCCACCACATTCGCTTTTCCTGGATGATAACTTATTTTTAGATCACAGTCCTTGATCAATTCCAACCATCTTCTTTGTCTCAAGTTTAACTCCTTCTGAGTAAATAAATATTCGAGACTTTTATGATCAGTAAAAATCTCACAAGATATCTCATACAAATAATGTCTCCAAATCTTCAAGGCAAAAACTACGGCAGCTAATTCCAAATCATGAGTAGGGTAGTTCAATTCATGAATTTTAAGTTGCCTAGATGCATAGGCCACCACCTTCCCATTTTGCATAAGTACACATCCTAACCCTTTTCTGGAGGCATCACTGTAAATAGTAAAATCCTCACTTTCAGATGGTAGGGTAAGGATAAGAGCTGACACCAAGCACTTCTTTAACTCTTGGAAGCTCTTCTCACAGTCATCTGACCAAACAAATTTAATTCCTTTATGAGTTAGCTAGGTCAGTGGCAATGCTATATAGGAAAATCCCTCCACGAACCCTCGATAATAACCAGCTAGTCCAAGAAAACTACGGACTTCAGTCACATTAGTTGGTCTACTCCATTCAATAATTGCTTCAATTTTTGCTGGGTCAATAGATATACCTTCTTTAAAGACTGTGTGGCCAAGAAAAGAAATACTATCAAGCCAGAATTGACATTTCTTCAGCTTTGCATACATCCTCTGCTCCTTTAGTATCTATAAGATTCTCCTCAAATGTTCTTCATGCTCTTCCTAGTTTTTAGAATATATAAGAATATCATCAATAAACACTACCACACACTGATCCAAATATGATCTGAATATCCTATTCATTATATCCATGAAAGCTGCTGGAGCATTCGTCAATCTGAAAGGCATCACCAGAAATTCATAATGCCCATATCTAGTCCAAAAGGCTATCTTGGATATGTCCTCATTTTTAATTTTTAACTGATAATATCCAGACCGTAGATCAATTTTTGAAAACACCTGAGCACCTTGCAATTGGTCAAAAAGATCATCAATTCTGGAAAGAGGATACTTATTCTGGATTGTCAACTTGTTCAGTTCCCGATAATCAATACACAACCTCAAGCTTCCATCCTTCTTCCTGACAAAAGCACCGGAGTACCCCACGGTGAAACACTTGACCTGATGAAATCCTTATCAAGTAGATCCTGGAGTTGTTCTTTAAGCACTTTCAATTCAGCTGGTTCCATCATATGGGGAGCCTTAGACACAGGTTCTGCACTAGGTATGAAATCAATAGAAAATTTCACCTTCCTATCAGGAGGCAATCCCGATAATTCATCTGGAAATACATCTGGAAATTCTTTCACAATCTGAATGTTTTCCAACTTCATCTCTTCCTGCTGGAAATCCATAACATTGGCCAAATATCCTGCACAGCCTTGCCTCAGCATCCTGCTAGCTTGCATAGCTATAACCATTCTAATAGGGACCTTCCCTTCACTACCAGTGAAATCGAAAGGTTTCTGTCTTGGAGGGTAAAAAATTACTCTCTTCCCGAAACAGTCCATAGTGGCATGATATAAGGCCAACCAATCCATTCCCAAGATAATATCAAACTCCTCTATTTCCAAAACCATTAGATCGGATGAAAAATCATGATTTTCGATGCTTAGGGTGCAGGATGGACAAATCATGTTGACCATGATAATGCTCCCATTTGGAGTGGAGACACCAATCTCAAAATTCAGAGGTACTGGTTTCATACCAGCCTTCTTAGTAAATCCGGTTGAAATAAAAGAGTGTGTTGCCCCGGAATCAAATAAAACACGGGCATAAGAGTAAACTACTTTAATGGTACCTACCAGATAGTCAAATTCTAACTTGTAATTATATGAACTCAATTTAACTAACTTTTAAAAGAAAAGATCTTTGAAATTACCTATCACTACAACATTCAATGCCTGAGCATCTTGTTGAGTCAAAGCATACACACAAGCCTGGGTCTTCTGTTTCTGGTGCTTTCCAGATCCATAAACTGAAGGTTGTCCTTGGATAAAAGCTGGTACATTTGAAGGAAGAGGTATAGGCGGTCGCGGTGCATTTTGGAAATTACATTGATACCGGGGATTCTAAGAAAGAGGGCAATCCATAGCTCTATGGCCCTGCTGACCATAATTAAAACAAGCTCCAGAAAACCAACAACAATCCTACTCCAAATGAAAACCCTGACATCTTCTGCAATGAGGACCATTTCCCTGCTGAGGACCTGGATCCTGCCTTTGATTTCCCCTCCATTTAGGCTATTTGCCAGAGTATTGGTTCCCCCGCTGCCCATCAGATTTGGGTCTCTTCCTCAACTGCCGTTCCCTCTCTTGTTGCATATTATTAACCTCTTGCTCCATAATTTTTGCTTTACTAACCACGTCCCGATATGAAGCCAGCTGCATAGGTCTCACTCCAGCACGAATCCTGGATTTAAGCCCTTTCTCAAATCTCCGAGCCTTGATACTATCCATGGCCACCAAGTCGGTAGCAAAGTGGGACAATTCTATAAACTTGGCTTCATATTGTGCCACTGTCATGCTTCCTTGTATCAGTCTCGTGAATTCACTTTCTTTCTCGAATCTGAGACTTTCTGGAAAATACATATCCAAGAACTCTTGACGAAAAATGTTCCAAGTAATTGGCTCTTCATTACCATATTGTCTCCTGACAGCATCCCACCATTCAGAAGCTTCGCCTTGCAATTGATAAGCATCAAAGCATACCTTTTCTTGATCTGTGCAATCCATGCTGGGAAAGACCTTCTCCATTTCCTTCAGCTATTACAAAGATTCAGTAGGTTTGGTAGAGCCCTCAAAAGTAGAAGGTGCTAACTTCTTAAATTTAGTGATCCCTCGATCCATCTTAAAAGATTGACCACCTCTACTTCCCTGCGACCTCATTTCCTGAACAAGTCTAGTTAGAGCCTGAATAAGGCCTACCACCTGACCATCAGAATTGGTTGTCCTTATATCACATTGCAGAGGAGGAGGACTAACTGCTCGGCTCTCACCCTAATCAGGTGATGGGCTACGAGTCCTGAAGGCGCCGGCAGCTCGAGATGGACCCGCTGCTTGCGAAGTATCATGAGCTCGAGAAGCATGATCATTATGATTTGATGTCCTTATGGATCAGGTCCGAGCCATTTATTCATATGTCACAAAAGATAGTCAGTTTAATAATATAACATTGCTTATACTTTAATTATTTTAAACTTGTCCTATTTATCTTTACCCCACTCTCACTCTCTATATCATCTTGATTTTAAGACAAGCCTGGCTCTGATACCACTAAATTTGTCACGCCCCGACCCCAAAACTTGGGCCGGATGTGCGATAGACAGCCGTATGTCCTTGGGTTCAATCTTTCCTTAGACATACAAGGCCTGTACCAACCATTCTCAAATAAAATGAATAACCAGGCAAACACATAAATTTTTTATTAGGCAAGCAATTAAACCATAAGATTTACACCTAGGAAAGAGATTCAAATGTTCATAAAAGCAAACATTTAATATCAAGCATAGAAGTAACAATGTCCACTAGATCCTAAAGACTCACTGACTGAATCCCTGGCCCACATGTTTCTCTGGTCCTGAAAAAAAAATGCAAAGGAAAGGAATGAGTTTCCTAAACTCAGTAAGTCATCATGTGTCACGAATATAAATCTACCATGAATCAAGAGTAAATCAATGCATGCAAGTAACCATAAAATAGAAGCCATTTCAGTTATGTTTCCATTATTAATCTTCTTTATTATTTTTTTGACATCACACAAATTTTAGGATGGCCATCCATACTCACTCACCTAGTCCCTCAGACCATGACCATGATCGGCCCGTGGCTCGCCCCAAAAAAGTCTAGATACTGTGTCACATACCGCACATCGGTCATGTACCAGTGATAGCCCCGCTGGAGGCTCAAAAGAAAAACTAGCTCTGAGTATCATATGAGAAACATGCATCCCAGCATGTGCTAAAATAAGGCAACTGTCTCCTGTGTCACATACCGCTCATCGGTCATGTGCCAGTGATAGCCCCGCTGGAGGCCCAAAAGGAGTCTAGATACTCGTGTGATCATAGTCGGACTAGAGAGAAGCAAAAACCAACTCAACCCATGACTCATTACATTTTAGTCTGTATTTAAATTTCATATCACATCGAGATATATGTATGCAGTATGAACATAAACAGTAAAATTCAATAACAAGTCAAATAATAAGTTCACATCATGCATGGCAAATTATATCAGTGAGTGATAACTTATTGTTCCACAACTAAGCACTAAATCCGATTTTCCAAGGGCAATGACGATCCTGTATCACAAATTATTTTATTTACTAATTATATAATTAATTCCTATAAAAAAAAATTAAATAGAAATTAAATTCCTTGGGACATCCCTAGACAGTTCCTTTCCTCCCTTCCTCCACCTTCCTTTTATTTATTTATTATTTTTCTAATAATGCCTTTATTGGGCCGGCCCATCTAGGAAATAGGCTCGGCCCAACAGAGCCTGGCCCAATCGAGCCCGGCCCAACTGCGTCTAGGCCATAGTGCCCAGACGAGTGCTCCACAAGAAGAACCAAGGAGGATCGACGATGATCCTCCTGATCGACCGCCAGGAAGGGTTGCCAGAAGGGAGGGAAGGGACCGACAGTCCCAACTGATGGCTGTCCGACCCCAGCCAAAAAGCTTGAACTAAATTCTCCCCCCTGTTAACAGAGCCAGCTCCTCTGTCAACAGGGCCAACAAAAGAAACTTCCACGACGAACGCCGGTGGAAAAGATCGGTGGTGATCATTGCCAATGTCTATCAAGAAGATGACTGGAAGGAAAAAGGAAAACCGGCAGCGATCAACAACCGCCCGACCATTTCTTACAATCCCAAAGAAGAAAAAAATGAACGGGACAGATTCTCCCCTCCTCCCCATCAATCACCCCAACACAAAAATGTTCTCCAAAGGAAAATGAGGAAGAAGGACTTACCGACGATTCGGGTTTCGGGTCACAGCGGCCACTGGAGGAGAAAATGCTTCGGAGAGGGCTGAGATGAACGAGAGAAACATCAGCGTCCACTGAGGAAGAGGAAATCTGGGTCGGACTGAGCACACGAGGTCCCCTAAAAACTTGAGGAAGACCCTTATCCCCCCCCTCTGGCGGCGTCGACCGGCTTCTCCGAAACATCCGCCAGAAGATCCAAGCGTTCGGTACCAATTCGAATTTGAATTGAAGTCGGCAAGGGCCACCGACTTTGGCCCAAAAATGGCCCAATAAAAATAGGGCCTCACAACCTGTCTTCGGAATCAGGATTCGAGCAATGATGTGATTTAGGACTCTCATCTTACAGGATAGCTAGTTCATAGAAACTACTAAAATACCACTGACATCCTCGTGCTCTAGAATGCACTGAAATGTTGCCTCACGGTTCCCAACACAGTTTGCTACCCTGCCATGGAGATGAATCTGCCAGACTCTACTAATCACCTCAGGTGTCACATGAATCTCAACACCCCTGACTATAGCTGTCCATCTAAGGCCATCAGTGGCCATGCTCCTATAGAACTCTCTCATCAACTATGGATAATACCTCCTAGTCATGTGCATAAAGGTACTAGCCCAGCTGCTCTCAGCAAATTACCAATAATAAAACTCTGAGAGTCCCAAAATTGAATGTTTACTCTCCTACCACTAGCTATGGTCTTCCCCATAACTCTAGCTGCACCAGGAGATGCGGGTGGAGGCTGCCCTAGGTATCTTGCTCAGGCTGCTCAACTGGATCCTGACGAGCTTTAGTCCTTTTATGGCTAGACTCTCAATGTTCGGTCCTCCTCTTACGATGTGCCAATTGCTTTCAGGGAGCCATACCACACAAAGAAGGGTAGGAAGAAGGAGTGAACTGGAGAAGCTAAGAGGGAAGAAAGGAAGTGTCGGCCAACAAGAAGGGAAGAGAATAAGCAATGGACCAAGAGAGAAGACCAAAGAAGGGGAAAAGAATCGAGGAAACAAAATCATGGAAAAGAGCAAGAAATGGACCAAATCTAACAAGAAAGATGGGAATGGTTTGGAAGAGAGGAAAAAAAACATGAGAGAAACAAGGAAAACAGGCTGAATCACAATGAAATCATGAAATGCTTGGATCGATCGGAAGTAAAACTGAGAAGAGAAAGGAGAAAAACATGGTCCAACCAGAAAAGATCAAGAGAAAAAGAGGGGAAATTACCTAAAATTGGATGGTTAGAGATGGGTTTCCACTATTCTTGAGCTTAGGAGGACTTTTGGGGACCACACGGTGCTAAGGAATGGAGAAAAGATGGGTTAAAAAAGGGTTTATGGGATGCCCTAAAATCTCAGTCCCGACTATTATGAGTCGACAGTTGACCTCAGGCAAGCAAAATAAATTTCAATAAATTCCAAAAAAATTCTAGGAAAAATCTATGAGATATCCTAAATGATATTTGAAGGATTTTGAATCAAAGTAGAGGATTTCAATAAGAATATGAAGAGTTTAGACAAAAGGATCAATGATTCATAATTCTCTTCTAATCATGCAAAATCTATCTTCACTAAGAGATTTTGTGAAAATATCAGCAAGTTGATTATCAGTACATACAAAATCATGCATTACATCATCATTTTGAACATGATCTCTTATGAAGTGATATCTTATTTCAGTGTGTTTGCTTCTTGAATGTTATACAGGATTTTTAGTTAGATTTATTGTACTTGTATTATCACATCTTATGGGTGTCTTAATTTTATGCCAAAATCTTTGAGTTGTTGTTTGATTCATAGGATTTGAGCACAACAACTTCCAGCTGCTATATTTCGGCTTCAACCATAGATAGAGTAACAGAATTTTGTTTCTTGCTAAACTATGAAATCAAATTCACTTCAAGAAATTGACGGGTTCCATTAGTACTTTTTCTATCTAATTTACATCCAGTAAAATCAGCATCAGAATATGCAATCAATTCAATAGATGATTCTCTAGAGTACCAAAGTCCAATATCAATAGTGCCAGAAAGATATCTTAGTATGCATTTAACAGCCAATAAATGAGACTCTTTAGGAGCAGACTGATATCTTGCATGCATACATACACTAAACATTATATCTGGCCTACTTGCAGTTAAATATAATAATGAACCAATAATACCTCTATATAACTTTTGATCAACATTCTTATCTGATTCATCTTTGTCAAGTTTACAAGAAGGGCTCATAGGAGTACCTAATGACTTGGTGTTCTCCATCCCAAACTTCTTCAAAATTTCTTTTGTGTACTTAGTTTGGTTGATGAAGATCCCTTCTTTAGTTTGCTTGATCTAGAATTCAAGGAAAAAGTTTAGCTCTCCTATCATGCTTATCTTGAACTCTCCCTGCATAAGCTTGGCAAACTCTTAGCAAAGAACTTCATCAGTAGCACCAAAAATAATATCATCAACATACACTTGTACTACCAATAAGTCATTATTTTTTTTTCAAAAATAGTGTAGTATCAACATTGCCTCTTGAAAAATCATTCTCAAGCAAAAATCTACTTAATCTATCATACCAAGCCCTTGGAGCTTGTTCAAACCATACAAAGTTTTATGAATTTAAAAATGATCAGGGTATTCATGATTTTCAAAACCAGGGGGCTGTTCAACATAAACTTCTTCTTCAATAAATCCATTCAAAAAAGTACTTATGACAACCATTTAAAATAACTTAAAATCCATAAAATAAGAAAAAGCAAGTAATAACCTATTTGCTTCTAATCTAGCAACATGTGCAAATATTTCATCAAAATCGATACCTTCTTCTTGATTATAACTTTTTGTAACTAGTCTAGCTTTATTTCTTGTTACTAAACCATGTTCATCAAGTTTATTTTTGAAAACCCATTTTGTTCCTATTATTGAAGCATTTGAAGGTCTTTTAACCAAAGTCCAAACATTATTCCTTTTAAATTGATTTAATTCATCTTGCATAGCATTTAACCAATTAGAATCTTTTTCTGCCTTTTCAATTGATTTAGGTTCTACTTGAGATACAAATTGATACGGGATGACTCTAAGATTGCTAAACATGTAGAAAAAATAATGAAATAATTTTTTTGTGATTTTATAATTTAGGTTTGAAGGCTAAATTTCTAAACTAAAGTAAGAACTAGCAAATGTAATAGCAATGCATAGAATCATCATGATCACAAAGAACTCATGCAAGATAATAAGTAGCCAGGACCCGAGAGTTGAGAAACTCCCGATTTAGGATAGTTTATCTTCATCAAATCAGATAATAAGAGAATGAAAGGTTTCTTACCAGTCAGAGATTGAAACTTTGTAGTGGAAGGGATCACTCACACTCTGATTGGAGCCTGGAAGAAGAATCTTCAGTTCCTTGAATCAGATGGCTGATCTGTGTGGTCTTGGAAGCAAAGAAGGCCTTCTCTAGGGAGGTGAAGCATCTCGGAGATCCTGCAAGCATCAGGGTCAATCAAAATAGCAATTAAACAAAGGAATGAGAAACTAGGGTTTAGAATTGAAAGAACTAGGTTTAGGTATGGATGTCCCGGGAAAGAAGTAGTTGCTTGATTGGGACAGTAGCTAGGGAATCTTCCTCTGGGCATGGCTGATCTCCAAAGATGCAGATGGAAGCTAGGGCAGCAGGGATTTAGCTAGGGCACACTAGGAGAGTGATGTGGCAGGATCGCTGACATGGAAGGCTAATAGGCACCGTGATAAAGGAGACCGCCGTGTCAAACGCCAAGGCAGCACTTCAGCTCGGACCGCTTTGCCGAGCTGAGCTGAACTCCCTCGAGACAGTAAGTCAAGCTCTGTCCTCCACCAGGTCGGGCGGCGAGCTCGGGACACCTAGGCTAGAGCCGCCTTTCGCCTTCTAGAGCGAGACCTTTGGAGGTTTGAGCCCTGTGGTCGGAGTCAAGCTTAGCACTCACCCACCACATGGAGCCTCTTCGAGTGCGCTCCCTTTGGACCGGGTCTGCCCTCGGCCCTCCAGAGTGAGACCCTCGGAGGTTTGAGCCCTGTGGTCAGAGTCGAGCTCAGCACTCACCCGCCATGTAGAGCCTCTCCGAGTGCGCAGCCTCTGGATCGGGTTCGCCCTCAGCCATCTATAACGAGACCCTCGAAGGTTTGAGCCCTGTGGTCGGAGTCGAGCTCAGCGCTCACCAACCATGTGGAGCCTCTCCGAGCGCGCGCCCTCTAGACCGGGTCCACCCTCAGCCCTCTAGAGCGAGACCCTCAAAGGTTTGACCCCTGTGGTCGGAGTCGAGCTTAGCACTCCTCCACCACGGGGAGCCTCTCCGAGCGCGCGCCCTCTGGACCGGGTCCGCACTCCACCCTCTAGAGCGAGACCCTCAAAGGTTTGAGCCCTGTGGTCGGAGTCGAGCTCAGCACTCCTCCACCACATGGAGCCTCTCCGAGTGCGCGCCCTCTGGACAAGGTCCGCACTCCGCCCTCTAGAGCGAGACCCTCGGAGGTTTGAGCCCTGTGGTCGGAGTCGAGCTCAGCACTCCTCTGCCATGTGGAGCCTCTCCGAGCGCGCGCCCTCTGGATTGGGCCCGTACTCTTCCCTCCTCCATCAAGGTGACCATACGAGCTCGGAGCATCCAGGCCGGAGCAAGCCCTGCCATCTTGGGACGCCGGTGAGCCACTCGAGGACTGCGAAATGGCACCTCCCCATACCGCCATAACTACCTGTCCGCCTGTATCTCCAGGGGGATGGGCCAGCCAGAAAGCACGAACCCCTAGGGCAGCGACCCCCAGATCGAGGCTCTGCCAAGCTTCCCAGAATGGGGTGATCGGAGAGGTTGTTAGAATGAATGGAAGCTTCCCCTACCACCTGTCAGGAAAGACGTCTCGTCCATGACACGAAATCCTACCGCACGCACCTGCCAGCCCAGCGATGATCCCGAGGCATGCATCTAATGGCCAATTTTTAACTACAAAGAACAATCGACACCCCCGAAAGCAGGGAGGTAACAACAACAACAATTCACTACCAATACAAGCGCAAGCTCGACTAAGAGGGTGAAGCGCCACCACCACCACCACAGTTGAAGGAAAATGAGGAAAACAAGGAGAGGCGGAGGAACAGGGAACCCCTTTGTCCCCGCTATCATTCTCCCCCTACTATGTTTTCATTTTCACACACAACTTTTACTCCTCCTAGTGTAGAGTCCATCAAGAGAGGCCCAACCAGGATGATCTGTTTTCTTGGATCGTCACTGACTTGACCATCGGAGTGCCCCCGCTGGAAACCCTGGCCTGGGTCACTAACCCCTGTTTCGCAGGTCCAGGAGCAGAGGACCACCCGCGAAGGGAGCACACTCCATTGCCGGCAGCAGCTATAGGCCACGGCTATCTTGGCGGCAACAGATTGGCGCACTAGGTAGGGGGGGATAGTGACATTGTGAACGATCTTTGATCCAAGTCGAACCCTCTATCTCTTCACAGACAAGCCAAGCGGGAGGATGGTGACGACAAGTGCAAGGGAGGCTTCCACCAGCCATGTGGGGGACTCCCCCTCCTGGGGGAACCCACATCGCCAAGAAGCGGAGCCACCCGTTCTGGTCCAGCCACCTCCACTGGAAGCCCAGCTAGCTGCACTCGCCCAGCAAATGCAAGTCCTTGCCACGGCAGTGCACCAGCTTCAACATCAGCACCGGTCTGTGGCTACTCACCAGCAGCCAGGGACTCTGGTGGCTCATGCAGCAGCTCCCTGCGATAGCTTGCGCTCCTTCCAAGGGAGGCCATCGCAGCCACGGGCCACCACGGATAACCGGGGTAGCCTTCAAGCCCTGGCAAAAAGACAACGAGCCGGCTCTACCGACAGGGAGAGCCACTCGCCAAACCTCGGGCGGGAGGTGCCTAGACCCCACCGAGGTAGAAGAGGCAAGACCCCTTGTCACGGGTGCCATGCATCCATGTCACCTTCTTCATCTCCTTCAGCGGAGGGGTCCACTGATGAAGCCATCAAGTGCACGACGGAAAGGCACCTAGAGGAACATGAATGCAAGCTGGCAGAGTTTGCCCGCTGGTTTGCCAGCATGCAGGGCTTCGCTAGTGAGCCAATGGGCTACGAAGCCCGTCCCCCATTCTCCCAAGAAATCCAAGCAGAGCCGATTCTGTACTGGTTCCGGATGCCACAGGTGGATCCTTACGATGGGACCACCGACCCCCTGGACCACCTGGAAAGCTACTGGAACCTCATGAGGGTCCAGGGGGCCATCGATGCTCTCCTCTGCATCACTTTTTCTGCTACTCTCCGGAAGGCAGCTCGGGTGTGGTTCACCCATTTGGAGCTGGAGAGCATCAGCTCCTTCGCCCAGCTAGGACAGAAGTTCGTGGCTCACTTCGATGCTTGCAGGAAGTTACCACGAGAGGCAGATAGCCTCTTCTCCATCCGACAGCAGGACCGTGAGCCCCTGCAAGACTACGTGGCCCACTTCAAGACTGTCACGTTGGAGATCTACAATCTTGAAGAGCCAGTCACCATGCTGGCACTAAAGCGAGGACTCAGGACCTCCCGCTTGACCTACTCGCTGGATAAGAAGCCCCCCAAGATCTACTCCGAGCTCCTTCTTCGGGCTCAAAAGTACATCCACGCTGAGGAGGTGGACCATATGAGGCAGGAGCTCGACGGAGGATCCTTGAAGAAATCGGCCCCCGTTGAAGCATCTGGAACCCGAAAGCCAGCACCCCAGGCTCCGAGCTCCCAGAGGGACCGACCAAGACTGAGAGGAACTCCCGTTCCTGAGGAGGGTTACACCCCTCTCCTCACCCAGAGGATAAAAATCCTTATGGAAATTGAAGGCGAGGACTACCTGAGACGCCCATCTCCATTGAGGACCTCCACCAGCCGTGATAAAACAAAGTACTGTCACTTTCACCGTGACCACGGCCACGATACCAAGGAATGCCACAACCTCAAGTGGGAGATTGAGAAACTCATCAAGAGAGAATACCTCAAAAGGTTCGTGGGGGGCAAACCTCAAGTGGAGTCCCAGGCGCTTGTCGCTCTCCCGCCAGCTCCAACCATCGACAACCGTCCTACCAAAAAACCAGTGGGCATGATCTCCTGCGGAGCTGCGCGTGCACCCAAGATGGCTCGGGGGGCAAGGGACTCTAAGAATGTACTCCCCTTTATGAGGGAAGGGGAAGATGGGAGAAAAAATATAAATAATGATGCCGTGGTCATCAAGATGACGATCGTGAAGCACCTTGTAAAGTGCATCATGGTTGATAGTGGAAGCTCCACAGACGTGCTTTTTTATGATGCCTTCTCTAGGATGAATCTCTTCCCCGATCAGCTTAAGCCGTGCACACATCCCTTGTTGGCTTCACGGGCGATTCCATAAGGGTAGAAGGAGAAATCACTCTCCCAGTCACTGCCGAAACCCTACCTCGGCAGAGCACCGTCATGATGACTTTCATGGTTGTAAGGCTCCCTTCCACGTACAACGTGATATTGGGTTGGCCCGAGCTCAACCTGCTCGACACCGTTGTCTTTACCAAGAGGCTACTTGTATAGTTTCCAACTTTCTATGGTGTCAGGGAGATGAGGAGAGCACCCCAGCCGGTGCAGCATTGTTTCCAGACCCTCCCTAGGGCCAAGGTCTCCTAGGACGACCCCAATGCGGATGACCTCAACCAAAGGGCCCAAGATCCCAGGGGAGGCCCGGTTGAGTGCCTACTTTCCTACCCGCTCGGAGATGACCCCACGAAAACAGTGCAGATCAGAGCCCAGCTACCCGAGGAGGAGAGGGCCCAACTGCTGGAATTCTACGAGCGAATGCAGATGTGTTCGCCTGGATGGTGGCAGACATGCCAGGTATCCCTCCTGACACCATTACCCACAAATTGAGCGTTGACCCAAAGCACAAACCAGTTTGGCAGAAGAAGAGAAGTTTCACCCTGGAGAGATAGGCAGCTATCAAGGAGGAGGTTGATAAACTCATGGCTACTGGTTTCGTTCGAGAGGTCCAATACCCGAGCTGGCTGGCGAATGTAGTGATAGTCAGGAAGAATAATGGCAAATGGAGGATCTGTGTAGACTATATCGACCTCAATAAAGCCTGCCCAAAGGACAGCTTCCCTCCCCCGAAGATCGATCAGCTGGTAGATGCCACCTCAGGCCAACGGCTGCTCTCCTTCATGGATGCGTTCTTCGGGTATAATCAGAACCGCAAGCATCCAGAAGACGAGGAGCACACCGCCTTCGTCACCGACCAAGGGACATACTGCTACAGGATGATGCCTTTTGCTCTGAAGAATGCAGGAGCCACCTATCAGTGCCTGGTCAGTAAGGTCTTCAAGGACCAAATCGGCTGCAACATACAAGTGTATGTGGATGACATGCTTGTCATGAGCAGACCAGGCTCGAGCCATGTAGTTGACCTCGTCGAGTCTTTCCACAACCTATGGCAACATCAAATGAAGCTGAACCTGGCAAAGTGTGCCTTCAGGGTGACGGCAGGAAAATTTCTCAGCTTCATGGTTACCCAGAGGGGCATTGAAGCAAACCCGGAGAAGGTGCAAGCCATCGTCGACATGGAACACCCGATCACCAAGAAGCAGGTTTGCACCTGATGGGACGTGTCGCCGCCCTCAGCAGATTGACTCAAGGTTGGCTGATCATTGCCTATCATTTTTCAAGGCACTGTGCAAGATGTACGACTTCATCTGGACCGAGGAGTGCAGGACAGCCTTCGAGAAGCTAAAGAACTTCCTCACCTCCCCCTTGTTGCTCTCTAGGTCGGAGGAGGGAGAGGAGCTTTTACTGTACCTGGCAATTTCACTGGGAGCTATCAGCTCGGTTCTCGTCTGCACAGACAAGGACAAATCTCAAAAGTCGGTGTACTACACCAGCAAAATCCTTCACGATGCGGAGATCAGGTAAACTCGCTCTGAGAAACTCATTTTTGCACTAATAATGTCTGCTAAGTGCCTCAGGCCCTACTTCCAAGCACACCCAATAGTGGTCATGATGGACCAGTCACTGAGGACCATACTCAGTCGACCTGAGACCTCTAGGAGGTTGGCTAAGTGGTCCCTGCTGCTCAGCAAATTCGACATAGCGTACCGACCGAGATCTTCACAAAAGGCCCAAGTCTTAGGCGACTTCGTGGTTGAGTGCACTGGTTCACCGAGGAGCCAGAGTAGACAGCAATGGAGCCCGAGCCAGGAGAAGAGCCCTGGATCCTCCACGTAGATGGAGCATCCAATTCTGACGGGAGCGGAGCAGGCCTCATCCTAACTAACAGCAATGGGGTTGTGGCGGAATGCACCCTCTGCTTTGAGTTTGCCGCAACCAATAACTAGGTGGAGTACGAGGTGCTCCTCGCGGGCCTAAGAGTCTCCCGCGAGCTGGGTGTGTAGGACTTGAAAGTCTTCATCGACTCCCAGCTGGTTGCCGGATAAGTTTTCAGAGAATATGAAGCGAGGGATGCCCAGATGATGAAGTACCTGGAGCATGTCCGCGTAAGCATGGCAAGCCTTCGACGCTTCAGCATTTTCCACATCCCCCGAGGGGAGAATTCACGCGCGGATGCATTGTCCAGGCTCGCGACCTTGCTGGACACATCACTGGGATGCGCCTACATCGAATACCTAGAAAGTCCCAGCTATGAGAGCTCGACAGAGGTGCATCAAGTCACCCCTGAGCCGAGTTGGATGGACAAGTATGTCTGGTACATCACTGACGGCACCTTGCCCGAAGACTGCACGAAAGCTACCCTCATCAAGAAGAAGGCCTCCCGGTTCGTTTTGATAGAGGGCTAGCTTTATCACTGATCTTACTCTTACCCACTCTTGAGATGCCTCAGGCCTGCCGAGGTAACCTTCATGCTCCGAGAGATACATGAAGGCCTCTGCGGGAACCATGTGGGGGGGAGAACACTGGCCTACAAAGCTCTCCGCCAAGGATACTTTTGGGAGACCATGAGGGAGGACATCACTGACTTCATCAAAGGTGTGACAAGTGCCAGCACCATGCAAATATACAGCGCCAGCCGGCGGCGCCGATCTCCCAACTCTCAGCCCCTTGGCCTTTTGCCCAGTGGGGAATGGACATCTTGGGACCATTTCTCCCAGCACCAGGTCAGCGAAAGTTCCTGCTGATGGCGATTGACTACTTCACCAAGTGGGTCGAAGCAGAGCTGCTAGCTCGGATCGTGGAAGCCAATGTCCGCCAGTTCTTCTAGAAGTTGATCATTTGCTGCTTCGGGCTCTCTCGCTGTATCATCACTGATAATGGATGACAATTCAACAATCATGAGTTCGAGGGGTTCTGCGTCGAGCATGGCATCCAACATCAATTCACCTCGGTGGCTCACCCTTAAACAAATGGAGAGACCGAGGTGACCAACCGGACCATCCTCTAAGTACTCAGGACCAGGCTGGACCAAGCTAAGGGCAGGTGGGCGGAAGAACTCCCAAGTATCCTATGGGCCTACCACACGACACGCAGGATGGCAACTAACGAGATGCCCTTCATCTTTATCTTCGATGCTGAAGTGATCATCCCGGTCGAATTCGGTGTGCCCACATTGCGGGTGCAACAGTATGACAAAGCACGAAACTCGGCACACCTCCTGCTTAATCTGGACCTTCTTGAAGAAGCGAGGGACAAGGCCCGGCTTCGAATGGTGCCCTACCGACAACGAGTGGCCCGGTATTACAACGCCCGTGTCAGGCCAAAAGCTTTCAAGCCTGGAGATTTGGTGCTATGGCGGGCGGAGGCATCTCAGCCTAGGGAGTGCGGTAAGCTTTCACCGAATTGGGAAGGCCTCTACAAAGTAGCTGAGGCCCTCTCACAAGGGGCCTACTACCTTGAAGATCTCGGTGGTGTCAGGTTTCCCAGAATGTGGAATGCCTATATCTTGCGGAAATACTATCAATGATGTAAGGTTTCCTAGCAATAATAATGACAATGGTTTTTTTCTTGCGCAAGTGTTTATCTGTCTTACAAGAGAATTCCAATCAACGACATCCCGAGCCCAGCTTCAGGATGCCGACCCAAGACCGGAGCTCAGACCTCCGGCCAAGGGATCTTCGAGCCATGCCGCTCTTAATCAACAACGTCCTCGAGCCCAGCTCCAGGACGTTGACCCAAGACCGGAGCTCAGACCTCCGGCCAAGGGATCTTCGAGCCACGCTACTCTCAATCATCAACGTCCTCGAGCCCAGCTCCAGGATGCCAACCCAAGATCGGAGCTCAGATCTCCAGCCAAGGGAACCTCGAGCCATACAGCTCTCAATCAACAACGTCCCCGAGCCTAGCTTTAGGATGCTGACCCAAGATCGGAGCTCAGACCTCCGACCAAGGGAACCTCGAGCCATGCAGCTCTAAATCTCAAGCATCCCCGAGCCTAGCTTCAGGATGTCAAGGGACCTTTGAGCCAAGCTGCTCTCAATCTCAAACATCTCCGAGTCCAGCTCCAAGATGCCAAGGGATCATGGGATCAAGTAGCTCCCATCAACGCCTTGAGCCTAGCTCCAAGGTGCCAAAGACCTGAGCCAAGCCCTCAGGAAACCCTTGGACCCAAGCCCAGCTCTCCGTCCAAGAAGGCCTCGAGCCTAGCTCCAAGGCAATCAAGTCTTGTAACACTCTTCTCTGATCTCCCCACTCAAAAAGAAAAAGAGAGGGGAAGGAAAGAAAGAGAACGAGAGGGGAACACGACAAGGCCCCTCTTCTCTAATCTCCCCACTCATCAAAAAAAAAAAAAAAGAAAGAAAAAAGAGAGGGGAAGGAAAGAAAGAGAACAAGAGGGGAACACGGTAAGGCCCCTCTTCTTTGATCTCCCTGCTCATCAAAAAAAAAAAAAGAAAAGGAAAAAAGAGAGGGGAAGGAAAGAAAGAGAACGAGAGGGAAACACGGCAAGGACCCTCTTCTCTGATCTCCCGCTCATCAAAAAAGAGAGGAGAAGGAAAGAAAGAGAATGAGAGGGATGCACGGTGACAGAACTACTACTCCTTAGTCATCAACATCCCCGAGCCCAGCTCCAGGATGCCAGCCCAAGACCAGTGCTCAGATCTCTGGCCAAGGGACCTTCGAGCCACGCAGCTCTTGGTCATCCACGTCCCCGAGCCCAGCTCCAAGATGCCAGCCCAAGACTGGAGCTTAGATCTCCGGCCAAGGGACCTTTGAGCCACACTGCTCTCGGTCAACAACACCTCCGAGCCCAGCAGCTCTCAAGTGCCATCAACTTGCACCCAACTTGCTGACGTTGAAGTCTAATAACTCAACCCCGCACATGGTGAGGCCCTCTCTGATCTCCCCACTCATCAAAAAGAAAGAAAAAGAAGAAGGGGAGTGAAAGAAAGAGAGAGAAAGGAAGAGCCAGACAAAGAAACTGGTTGCAAGAAAATTTATGCTTTATTGATTAAGTATCAATTACAAGCATCCTGTAGGCCCCCGACATGCCGGGTGGCCCTGCCAAGTACAGAAAAGAAACAAGATACAAAGGAAGCAAAAAAGTAACTACTCTCTAGCTGGACCGCCAGGCTGGGAGTCTCCATCAGCAGGGGCTTCCAGCTGCAAGGCTCTGAGTTCAGGTATCACGGCCCCAACCTCGGCTGGCGTAGAAGACTCGGGAGCAATGACCTCCTCAGCGCCCACCTCCTGATCCGAAGTGCCGGGATAGTCAAGGTTGTTGCGGCCCTCGACCGAGATGAATCCCTCAACTAGGTGACGCAGGTACATGAAGCCCTTGAAGGAGTCCGATGCTGTCATTGGATCTCGGCTAGGAACTCCTCCGAGGCCCTGTACCTCACGACCGCCTCCTCGGCTTCCTTCTTCACCACGACGACCTCACGCCTGGCATCCTTGGCTGACCCGGCGGCCCTCTGGGCCACCTCCTCGGCCGCCCTCTGGGCCGCGGCTGACTTCTCCTTTTCGGCCACCAGTCGGGCCTGGATGGACTGGGCGATCCCCTTCTGCCGGGCCGCCTCGGTGTTAAACATGCCCAACCTCTGCTCGGTGTCGGCAAGCTCCTCGGCCTTCTTCCTCGACTACCCCTGCTCGCGGTCAAGGCTCTCCTGGAGCTCCTTCACTCGCCCTTCAGAATCGACGAGCTGCCTTTAAAGGTCCTTGACTCGTCGGTCAAGTGCCCCTTCGGAGTCGGCCCTCCCCTTTAGGCCAGCCTTCAGCGACACGATCTCGACCACTTGTTGCTGCTCAGCTCGCTCCCAGTTTCGGCAGCTGCTCCTAATAAAAAGGGCTTCAATGCCGATCTGCACCATATGAAGAGGTCAAAAAAAAAAAAAAAAGAAAAAGAGAGGAAGGAAAGAATGAAGTTGCTTACCATGTAGAGCATGGGGAAGATATTATCGATCACATCCCCCAGCCGCAGCCCGGCCATCTCCTCCCGGTCGCATGGCTGGATGGAGAAATCCATCATGCGAGTGGCTAGGGCACGGTTGTCAACCAAAGAGCTCTCCGACCCAAACTTGAACGGGAGACGGCATCTCGTCTCATCTCTCCTGCTCTATCGAGGAGCAAGTGCGCCCATCCCTCCGGTGGTAGGACCCCCAAGAACCGGTTGAGGACCTGGCACTATCACGATCGAAGCCCCCATCACAAAAGGAGCTCTAGCATGGGCCTCTCCTCCCTCAGCCTCAATCATCCCCGGACCCGGAGAGCGGGGCGGCGCGGCAGCGATAACAGCATCAGCCCGGACGGTTGCCTTAGGCTCCAGAATAGGGACTTCAGCCTGTGGCCTCACCCATCCTTCGGCTTCCTGAACCACCTGCTGACTCGGACTTGGCACCGTGGATGACACGAGAGCCCCCTCGAGCTCCCTCCTTGGGGCGACTGGCACAACGGGGGCAGACGTCGGTGCACCCTCAATCTAGGCTCCCCTCGGAGGAGGCTCAGTGGCCATCCCGATGGCTGGCCTCTTCTTGGAGATTGGAAACAGTTCACCCTCCCAGAAGATCATCCCTATACCCAGGAGCCAAAAAGGTTAGCCTGAAATGAAGAAAAGAGAGAAAACATATACGGAGGAAAGAACTGGACTCACCCGGCACCATCGACGGGTCGACCCTGGTGATGGGGGACTAATATGCATGCAATTCTTTTTGTATGTGTTATATGTGGGGTTGAGTGATTAATTCCCAAATCTCAGATTAAAGTAAGTTGTAGGGAATTTTATATGAATTTTAGAAGATCAGCATGCAGATTAGGACCTAGAAAAGTAGAAAAGAAGGATCGCCGGGGCTGAGAAGCCTCGGTTAGGGCAAGTTCTCCTACAATAAAACTACTGGAGGTAGAGGGGGTGTACTTAACAACATCTGAAGCACCCAGTGAAGATCGCAGCAAAGGGATCTCTCATTCCTCGATGGATGCGGCCTGGAAAACCGAGCGAAAGACCCGCAGATACCCGGCTTTCTGCTCGGTGGTCCGATTGAGGCGTGGCTGGAGTCGTTGGATTCGTAGGAACTCGGGGACCTGCAAACGACCTATCAGGGGTTAGAAAACTCAAAGAAAATCAAGAAAACAAAGGAAAACAGCAAAGGGAAGAATATTTTGGAGGAGGCTGGAAGGATGGTTGGCGGTAGGAAGATGATTGGAAACACCGGGAAGAAGAACTCTTAAACCCCTTTATGCACACAGCAGGGTAATCACACAAAGCAAAGAGGAACTCAAGGTTTATTTCATATATCAAAATCTCTCCACATACAAGAGGCTAGGGTCCTTTAAATAGACCCTTAACCTTGGGCTCCAAGTAAGGGCACATAAGTCTTTACATAAGAATCCTTTTCCCTCTTAAACCCTAGCTAGAAAATAAGGAAACATTAGGTAGAAAAAATCCCTAAAAATTCTCTTGACTTGGCCAACACTCCAAGGATGCCTAGGGGGGCATGTTGGGCTTCTAGGAGCAGCAAGAGCCCAGCCCAAAGGGGCTCGGGTGCATGGGTTTCGGCCTCTGGAAGCTGGGGTGGCCTGGTAGCCATGTAGCTGGAATATTCCCTGGTATCTAGCTTCTTAGGGGCTTGGATGGTGCGGACACCAAAGACACCAGAATAAGGCAAAGGCTTCTCAACCCTCTGTGGATCACTTAAATGACATTCGAGTCCACTGTAATAAAGCTTAGTCCAGCTGAGTTGTTTCCATTTAAGTCCTGTAATTATTTAGCTCATGTTGAGCTAGTCCAGTCCAATGTTAGTCAGCTCATGTCGAGCTAATTTTATTTTTTTTGAGTCCTATCCAAGCATACTAAAGACTCAAGATCATATCATACAAGTAAAGACCAAGTCCAACCAGATTGAAGACATGGAAGTTTAGCCCAAGTCCAACCCAGCTTGAAGATTTATAGACCCCAGGAGGAAAATCAGAAACCCTGATTCCTTGCAGATGCCCTCCAGATGCCCAGATTTCTTTCCAGATACCAAAATATATTCATAGACCAAGGCATCCATGATTTTAGAGGTCCATCTGCATCCTAGCCCAAAGAAATCAAGCCCAGGCACCAAGCCCAAGCCCCTAAGAAGCAAGATACCAGGGAATATTCCTGCTACCTGGCTACCAGGCCACCCCAGCTTCCAGAGGCCCAAACCCATGCACTCGGGCCCCTTTGGGCCAGCCCCTTGCTGCTCTTAGAAGCCCAACACGCCCCCCTAGGTGTCCTTGGAGTGTTGGCCAAGTCAAGAGAAGTTTTAGGGATTTTTTCTACCTAATGTTTCCTTATTTTCTAGCTAGGGTTTGAGAGGGAAAAGGATTCTCATGTAAAGACTAATGTGCCCTTACTTGGAGCCCAAGGTTAATGGTCTATTTAAGGAACCCTAGCCTCTTGTATGAAGGGAGAATTTTTGATGAATGAAAACCTTGAGTTCTTCTATTGAGATGTGTGATACCCTGCTGTGTGCATAAATGGGTTTGCGAGTGTTTTTCTTCCCAGTGCTGCAATCATCTTCCTGCTAACAACAAGCATCTCAGATCCCTGGACGCCCACTCCAAAAGAAGCTTTTCCTTGCTGTTTTCCCTTTATTTTCTTATTCATTTGTGAGTTTTCTAACCCCTGACAGGTCGTTTACAGGTCCCCGAGTTCCTACGAATCCAACGACTCCAGCCAAGCCTCAATCGGATCACCGAGCAGAAAGACGGGTATCCGCGGGTCTTTGGCTCGATTTTTCAGGCCGCATCCATCAAGGAACGAGAGACCCTTTTGCTGCGATCTTCATAGACATTGTCAGGTACACCCCCTCTACCTCCAGTAGTTTTATTGTAGGAGAACTTGCCCTAACCAAGGCTTCTCAGCCCCGGCGATCCTTCTTTTCTACTTTTCTAGGTCCTAATCTGTATGCTGATCTTCAAAAATTCATACAAAATTACCTATAAATACTTTTGATCTAAAATTTGTGAATTAATCACCTAACTCAACATGTAAAACATACAAAAAAAATCTCATGCATATTAGTTCCCCATCATTTGGTATCAGAGCTTAGATTAGGGCTTATTTTCTGCAATTTTTTAGTCTGTATATGCTCTGTTATTTTAATTATTTATCTCTTTTTGAAACTCCAAAAATCTTGAAATTTATTTGATGGATTTATCATAATTCACAGTAATTCTCAGAATTTCTTTAGATTTTATTTCGGAATGTGAATTTTTTACAAGCCGAAATACAGCCTGCAAACTTTTGGCTCTGTTTTTTTTCAGCAAGACAAGTTTGGAAGTTTTAGGGTTTTGTTTAGTATTTTTTGCATATCTTTTAATTTTAGTATATTTCTTGCATATTAGGCCATAATTTGAAAGTTTTCTTCTATTTAAAAAAATACCAAAAAAAAAAATTACATATTCTCCAAAAATATAAAAAAAAATTATTTAACCCTAATTTGCATCCTCATCTGCCTGCCATCATTGCATAATTTACTTTTAAGGGCACTCTTGCTATATTAGATAAGGGGAGGAGTTGATAACCTCTCCTTAGCCCAAAACCACATCCCATGCATTCGGTCCCAAGCCTTAACCTAAAATTAACTAGACTTAATTTGCCCTAGTGGGCTAGGGACACCAACTGGTCGGGTCCGGGCTAGTGTTAGATCACTGTGTCAAGTTAACTTGTGTGTGCCTTGTGCTCAGTGTCTAGAACGGTGGTTTAGGGATTCAATCCTGAAGGGCTTGTGTGCTGGTCCGCCTACCTGGCCAATCTCTGATTGGTGTCTAGGATTGGCAATTAGGGACCTAACACTCCCCTTACACCTGCCTAGCTGAGTACATGGTTACTATAGGCTAGTTTGCCACCTTGATTGAGCATCTAGTTTGGATTCTAGGTCTAGTCAGCTATAGTCGGTCTGATCGAGTCTTGCATGAGCACTAGATCAGGAGTTTCATATCACCTACCTCCTTCACAAATGTCTGAACCCATGAAAAATTTACAAGCCCAAATAAAAGCCCTAGCTGATCAAATGGCCCAGATGGCGACCTAGTTAACTCAGTCTGGTATTCAAACCAATGATAGAATTGACCATCTCGCCAATAGGTTTGAGCAGTTAGAAGTCCGGGTAGGGACCCCAGGAAAAACCCATGGGTCACAGTCTGAGCCAGATCCTAATTCCCCTCAACCTAGGAGGACCCCAAACCCTAATCCATACCTTGAGGTCGAACCTAGGAGAGCCCCTCATCCTGACCAATACTATAACCCTCAGCCTAGGAGGACCCCAGACCCTGACCCATACCAAGAGGTCGAACCTAGGAGAGCCCCTCAACCTGACTCATACTACAATCCTGAGCCCAGGAGGACCCCAAACCCTGATCCATATCTAGAGGTTGAAACTAGAAGAGGCCATCGTCCTGACCCAATCCCTGAAGTTCGTCATAGAAGGCCTAATCAAGATTTTGTAGACCAGGAGGACCGATCCTATAGACATGTCAAGCTTGATGCTCCAACTTTTGATGGTTGTCTGGATCCTAAGGTCTATATAGATTGGGAGGGAGAGATGGATCAATATTTTGAATGGTATGATATGACAGAGGAGCGTAAATTTAGGTTTACTAAGCTTAAGTTGATTCGGGAAGCCAGGTTACATTGGGCTAGTGTTGAGAGAACCCTTAATCTAGGAGGGCGTGATCCTATAACCACCTGGTGGGCCATGAAGGGTAAGCTTAGGACAAGATACGTTCCAGCTTCATATCGTAGTGGGTTACTAGATCAATGGCAACGATTTAATCAGGGTAACAAGAGCATAGATGAGTACATTGCAAAATTTGATGAGTATTCCATGCGATGTGATTTGAGGGAGTCTGAGGATGTTGTCTTATCTAGGTTTAGGGCTGGATTAAGAGATGACATTAAGAAAGAGCTCTACATGAGAGAGGTTAGAGACCTGGACCATGCTTACCAGATTGCTAGGGATCATGAACGTTTCCATAGAGGGCCCGTTTATTATCGACCTGAGCCCACTAAATACCCTAGTCAGTATCCGGGAGCTAGCCAGCCCCTTTAGAGTCAACCCATACCCAGTCGACCCAGTCCTAGTCTACCAGGCACAAACCGACCCAGTCCTAGTCAGCCAGGCCCGAGTCGACCCTAGCCTAGTAATTCTTTGGCCCGCAAGGATGATCGAGGAAAATCTGTAGAAGCTAATAAGGGTTACACTCCCCAGAAGACCTATTTTAGATGTCATAAGCCAGGCCACTTTATGAATCAATGTCCAGTTAGTGCTTTACATCTAGGTGAATTACAAGAAGAAGAGCCTGAGTCTATAGTCGAACCTGAGGGAGAAGTTTATGAGGCTGATGATCGATTAATAGAGGAGTACGAAGGTGAGGAGGAAGAGCCTGAGTTTGAGAATCAATTAGGAGTGGTTAGGTGCATCCTAGCCCAAACCCCAGTTAAGGAAGATTGGCGTAGGACTAGCATCCTACAGACTTTTGTTAAGATAGGGGATAAGGTTCTTAAGATCATCATAGATAGTGGGAGTTGTGTCAATGCCATCTTTGCCAAGATAATTAAATCTTTAGGATTGACCACAGTTCCTCATCCTAGCCCGTACAAAGTTTCTTGGGTAGATTACACCTCCATCCAAATTCAAGTTAGGTGCTAAATCTTACTTAGATTGCAGACCTATGAGGAAAAGATTTGGTGTGATGTTATCCCCATGGAAGTAAGTAGTATTATTTTAGGTCAACCTTGGCTATTTGATCATGATGCAACCTTGTATGGTCGAACCAATATTTGTACCTTCAACTACCATGGGAATAAGTTTGTTTTCAACCCAGCTCCCCCTAAGGACCCAGTTAAGAGGAGTTCTAGTAGCCTTAAGGACAAGAAACCTAGAGTTAGCCTGATTAAGGCTAGGGAGTTAGAACAGGAGATTGTTGAGGGTAACCCTGTTTGGATCTTGACCTCCAAAGAAATATTAGAGCCAATCCAAAAGGAACACCCTAAAAAAATTGTTGAAGCTCTGAAAGAATTCGAGGATGTCTTCTCTGAGGATTTACCTGATCAATTGCCACCCCTTAGGAACATCCAGCATGCAATAGACTTAGTTCCAGGAGCCACTTTACCAAACCTTCCTCACTATAGACTGAATCCCAGTGAGCATCAAGAATTACAGAGACAAGTGGGAGAATTACTTAGGAAGGGTTTCATTAGGGAGAGCCTGAGTCCATGTGCAGTCCCTGCTCTACTGATCCCTAAGAAGGATGGTACCTGGAGGATGTGTGTAGATAGTAGAGCTATCAACAAAATAACTATGAAATATAGGTTTCCCATCCCCTAATTAAATGATATGTTAGACATGATGGCCGGAGCCAGAGTTTTCTCCAAGATAGACCTTAAGAGCGGCTATCATCAGGTGAGAATTAGACCTGGGGATGAGTGGAAAACTGCTTTCAAGACTAAGGATGGCCTTTTTGAGTGGGTTGTAATGCCCTTTGGACTTTCCAATGCACCAAGTACCTTTATGAGGATTATGACCCAGGTCCTGAGAGAGTTTACCGAAAAATTTGTTGTAGTCTACTTTGACGATATTCTGATTTATAGCAGGACCAAGAAGGACCACCTTAGTCATCTAAGACTGGTATGCCAAACCCTTAGGGAGAATAACCTCTATGCCAACTTTAAGAAGTGTGATTTCATGACACATAGGGTCATCTTCCTAGGTTTTGTTGTCACCCCTGAGAGAGTTTCTACAGATCCTGAAAAGGTTAGGGCGATTGTTGAGTGGCCTACACCCTCTAATGTCCATGATGTACGTAGTTTCCATGGCCTAGCAACCTTTTACAGGAGATTCATTAGGGGTTTTAGCACAATCGTCGCACCTATCACCGATTGCATTAGGAAGGGTACATTTGAGTGGACCAAAGCAGCTGATAAGGCCTTCCTAGAGCTTAAGGATAAGATGACCCATGCACCCATCCTTAGATTACCTGACTTTACTAAGGTGTTTGAGGTCGCTTGCGATGCCTCGGGAGTAGGAATAGGTGGGGTACTAAGTCAAGAGAACCACCCTGTAGCCTTCTTCAGTGAAAAGCTGAATGAGGCTAAACTTAAGTACTCTACCTATGACAAGGAATTTTATGCAGTAGTCCAGGCCCTTAGATATTGGAGACATTATTTACTACCATAGGAGTTTGTTTTATTTTCTGACCATGAGGCACTCCGATTCCTGAACTCCCAAAAGAAACTGAACCCACGGCATTGTAAATGGATTGAGTACATTCAGGCCTACACTTTCATCCTGAAGCATCGTGCCGTCACTAAAAATAAGGTAGCAGATGCCCTGAGCCGTAGGTCTTTACTATTGGGATCAGTTAGCACCCAAGTCATAGGGTTTGATAGGTTAAAGGATGAATATGAAACCTGCCCAGACTTTGGAGACATTTACCAGACCCTCAGGCTAGGACCATCCAGTACCCATAGTGAGTATACCCTTCAGGATGGTTACCTTTTCCAGAATAATTGACTCTGTATACCCAAAACTTTCCTTAGAGAATTCCTAATCTGGGAAACCCATGCTGGAGGTTTAGCTGGTCATTTCGGTAGAAATAAGACGATCTTAGCAATAGAGGACCAGTTCTTTTAGCCAGGATTGAAAAGGCATGTTGCACAGATTGTAACCAGATATCGAACTTGTCCTGTTGCCAAATAGCAAAAGCAAAATACTGGTCTTTACACACCTTTACCAGTGCATGATCGCCCTTGGCAGGACCTAAGTATGGATTTCGTGCTAGGATTACCTAGGACCCAAAAGAAACATGACTCAATCTTTGTAGTGGTCGATAGGTTCTCTAAGATGGCTCACTTCATTCCCTGTTCCCAGACCTTTGACGCGTCTAGGGTAGCCAAACTCTTCTTAGATCACATGGTCAAACTCCATGTCCTACCCAAGACCATTATATCTGATAGGGATGTTAGGTTCACTAGTTATTTCTGGAAGACCTTATGGCACCTATTAGGGACCAAGCTTAAGTTTTCTACAGCCTACCACCCTCAAACAGATGGCCAAACTGAAGTAGTGAACCGAAGTTTAGGAAACCTCCTTAGATGCCTGGTAGGTGAACATGTTGGAACATGGGATTTGTTATTACCTAGAGCAGAGTTTGCCTACAGCAGTTCAGTAAATAGGACAACGGGTAAGAGCCCTTTTGAGATAGTCCATGGGAACAAACCTAATCGCCCCATTGATTTGATTCCTTTACCTATTCATGCACGAGTCTCAGAGTCCGCAGAGTCATTTGCACAGCATATTAGAGACTTGTATAAAGATATTAACCAAAAGATAAACTTAAGCAATGAAACTTATAAAAATTTGGTTAATTCCCGAAGAAGGATCAAAGAATTTGATGTAGGGGATTATGTCATGATTAGGCTTAGGCCTGAACGGTTCCCACCTGGGACCATTAAGAAGCTTCATGCTCGGGGAGCCGGACCTTTTAAAGTATTAAAGAAGGTTGGATCAAATGCCTATGTGCTAGACTTGCCTTCGGATATGGGCATTAGTTCTACCTTCAATATTACAGACCTGGTTGAGTACAGGGAACTGGCAACAATACCCAGTGAGGCTTTTGGACCTATCCCTTCTGTTGAGAGTGATCCTTACCCAGAGTGTCCACCAATTAATTGGCCTGAGAGAGGAGAACGGATCGAGCGTATCCTGGACGATCAAGCCATTACGACCCGGGGCCGCGGTTATCAATGCTTCTTTGTCCGATGGCAAGGTCGGCCAGATTCGGACGATTTGTGGATTTCTCAAGAGGACTTGCAATGCCTCAACCCATACCTTCTTGAGAGATATGTGAGCCAGTCTGATCTTCACTCGACAGGGTCGAGTTCCTCCCACCCCGGGAGAATTGGTGCGGACACCAAAGGCACTAGAATAAGGCAGAGGCTTCTCAACCCTCTATGGATCACTTAAATGACATTCGAGTCCACTGTAATAAAGCTTAGTCCAGCTGAGTTGTTTTCATTTAAGTCCTGTAATTATTTAGCTCATGTTGAGCTAGTCCAGTCCAATGTTAGTCAGCTCATGTCGAGCTAATTTTATTTTTTTTGAGTCCTATCCAAGCATACTGAAGACTCAAGACCACATCATACAAGTAAAGACCAAGTCCAACCAGATTGAAGACATGGAAGTTTAGCCCAAGTCCAACCCAGCTTGAAGATTTGAGACCCCAGGAGGAAAATCAGAAACCCTGATTCCTTGCAGATGCCCTCCAGATGCTCAGATTTCCTTCCATATGCCAAAATATATTCATAGACCAAGGCATCTATGATTTTAGAGGTCCATCTGCATCCTAGCCCAAAGAAATCAAGCCTAGGCACCAAACCCAAGCCCCTAAGAAGCAAGATACCAGGGAATATTCCTGCTACCTGGCTACAAGGCCACCCCAGCTTCCAGAGGTCCAAACCCATGCACCCGGGCCCCTTTGGGCCAGCCCCTTGCTGCTCTTAGAAGCCCAACACGCCCCCCTAGGTATCCTTGGAGTGTTGGCCAAGTCAAGAGAAATTTTAGGAATTTTTTCTACCTAATGTTTCTTTATTTTCTAGCTAGGGTTTGAGAGGCAAAAGGATTCTCATGTAAAGACTAATGTGCCCTTACTTGGAGCCCAAGGTTAAGGGTCTATTTAAGGGACCCTAGCCTCTTGTATGAAGGGAGAATTTTTGATGAATGAAAACCTTGAGTTCTTCTATTGAGTTGTGTGATACCCTGCTGTGTGCATAAAGGGGTTTGCGAGAGTTTTTCTTCCCAGTGCTGCAATCATCTTCCTGCTGCCAACAAGCATCTCAGATCCCTGGACACCCACTCCAAAAGAAGCCTTCCCTTGCTGTTTTCCCTTTGTTTTCTTTTTCCTTTGTGAGTTTTCTAACCCCTGACAGGTCGTTTACAGGTCCCCGAGTTCCTACGAATCCAACGACTCCAGCCAAGCCTCAATCGGATCACCGAGCAGAAAGCCGGGTATCCGCGGGTCTTTGGCTCGATTTTCCAGGCCACATCCATCGAGGAACGAGAGACCCTTTTGCTGCGATCTTCACGGACGTTGTCAGGTACACCCCCTCTACCTCCAGTAGTTTTACTGTAGGAGAACTTGCCCTAGCCGAGGCTTCTCAGCCCCGGCGATTCTTCTTTTCTACTTTTCTAGGTCCTAATCTGCATGCTGATCTTCAAAAACTCATATAAAATTCCTTACAAATAATTTTGATATGAAATTCGGGAATTAATCACCTAACTCAACATGTAAAATATACAAAAAAAATTGCATGCATATTAGTTCCCCATCATTGGGCTTGGCGCCCGGGCTTGATTTCTTTGGGCTAGGATGCAGATGGACCTCTAAAATCATGGATGCCTTGGTATATGAATATATTTTGGTATCTGGAAGGGAATCTGGGCATCTAGAGGGCATCTACAAGGAATCAGGGTTTTCTAAATTTTCCTCCTGGGGTCTTCAAATCTTCAAGCTGGGTTGGACTTGGGCTATACTTCCTTGTCTTCAATCTGGTTGGACTTGGTCTTCACTTGTATGATATAGTCTTGAGTCTTCAATATGGTTGAATTGGACTCAAAAAAATAAAATTAGCTCAACATGAGCTGACTAACACCGGACTGAACTAGCTGAACATGAGCTGATTAGTACAGAATTGAAACTCAAAAGACTCAAATAACAACTAAAATGGACTTAGATAGGCTAAGCCCTTATTACAGATGGACTCATAAATTATTAATCAATTCATAGAGGGTTGAAAAGCCTCCATCTTATTCTGGTACCTCCGGTGTCCCCATCAATTCTCCTGGGGTGGGAGAAACTTGATCCTGTCGAGTAAAGATCAAGCTGGCTCACATATCTCTCGAGGAGGTATGGGTTGAGGTACTGCAAGTCCTCTCGAGAAATCCACGAATCGTCCAACTCTGGCTGACCTTGCCATCGGACCAGGAAGCGTTGTAGTCACGGCCCCGGGTCGTGATGGCTTGATCATCCAGGATACGCTCGATCCGTTCTCCTCTCTCAGGCCAATTTGTTAGTGGACACTCTGGGTTAGGATCACTCACAATGAAAAGGAATAGGTCCAAAGGCCTCACTAGGTATCGCTGCCGGTTCCCTATACTCAACCAGGTCTATAATATTGAAGGTAGAACTAATGCCCAAATTCGAAGGCATATCTAACACCTAGGCATTTGATCCAACCTTCTCTATCACTTTAAAAGGTCCGGCTCTGCGAGCATGAAGCTCATTTTTAGGCCTAAGCCCAACCAAGATAGAATCTACTACATCAAATTCTTTGATCCATCTTCGGGAATTAGCCAGTTTGTTTAAAATTAGTGTAGGTGGTGAACATGCTGGGCACATGCAGACTCCTAACAAAATGATGCAAAGGACTCAAACTAACACCTAATAGACTCGACTTTGCATTCCTATCGAAGGAAATTTATTAGACTTTTATGGGCCTAAACCTAAGAGACTATAGACTCTTTAGGTCTGACCCTAGTGTGGTGTGCACAAAAGTATTTACAATGGACTCCAAGCAAATGCTAAAGGGTATGCCAGAAGTATAATGCAAACCTAACATGCGTAATGAATGCATGCAGTACGCTAATCTCAACTAAATGCAATCTAATGATCCTAAAAATGTTGGAGATGTCTGGAAAGGGCAGAAAATAGGAAGTGGGTTCAGAATTGTTTGGTAGGGTAGAAAAAAAGGTTCCAGGTTAGTTGGATATAGTAGGATAAAAGACGGGGTGTCAGGAACTAATCCTATACTAATGAGGTTAACCTTACGAGGTTGAGCTATATCTATAGGGTTTGCATAATGGAAGGATGGGTCGCCAATTTCCGGGAAGAGGTCCTTAATGGGAACTATAGGAGGGGACTCATCTTGAAGGTATTGATTCAAAGAGATCAGGTCCTTAATAAATTCTTCTGGTTCTTGTATTTTTGGACTAGACTCTATAATTTGGCTCTCCTCTATGGTTTCCTCAAGTAAGGCTCTAGCAGTAGTACCTAGGTTCTCTTCCTCTATTTGTTCTTCCATTATAGCTTTAGGTTGGATGTGGTCAAGGTCAACTAGCTCTGGGTTGGTTTCTACCTGGGTATCTACTGGGTCAGCTAATTCTAGGTCTACTAAAGGTGTCTCTTCTTCTCCCTCATACTCATCCACTAAGTTTGCATCAGCTTCATACACTTCCGCGTTAATGTAAGCCTTGTCAATCTCAGGAATGGTTGGAGAAGGTCGGCTAGGAAAAAATTGGCTAGGTCCTAGTTTTTGATTATGGACACTAATCCAAGTAGATTCAGGTTGTATAAGAAGTAGTGGCTTACTACTGGGTTCATATTTAGGGATACTAATCCTATGGGGTTCAAGTTGACTAGGGGAAGCATGACTAGTACTAGACTGATACTTAAGGGTTATGGGTTCTCTAGGCTCATAGGACAAGGGTGCAGATCTATGGGTCATGAGATTATAGGATCTGGGGTCATAGGATTTTAGGTCAGCTCTATGATCAGGTTCTAAGGATGGATCATGGTATGGGGTCCTCCTAAGGTTGGGCTCCCTATATGGGTCAGGATATTGGGTTCTCCTAGGGTTGGACTCCCTATATGGGTCAGAATATTGGGTTCTCCTAGGGTTGGGCTCTCTATATGGGTCAGAGTATTGGGTTCTCCTAGGATTGGACTCCCTATATGGGTCAGAGTATTGGGTTCTCCTAGGATTGAACTCCCTATATGGGTCAGAGTATTGGGTTTTCCTGGGTTCAGTATCATAATAAGGGTCATGGTAAGGGGTTCTCCTAGGTTCGACCTCTTGGTATGGGTCAGGGTCTGGGGTCCTCCTAGGCTGAGGGTTATAGTATGGGTCAGGATGAGGGGCTCTCCTAGGTTCGACCTCAGGGTATGGATTAGGGTTTGGGGTCCTCCTAGGTTGAGGGGAATTAGGATCTGGCTCAGACTGTGACCCATGGGTTTTTCCTGGGGTCCCTACCCGGACTTCTAACTGATCAAACCTATTGGCAAGATGGTCAATTCTATCATTGGTTTGAATATCATACTGAGTTAACTTAGTCATCTGGGTAGTCATCTGGGTAGCCATCTTGGCCATTTGATCAGCTAAGGCTTTCATTTGGGCTTGCAAATTTTCCATGGGTTCAGACATTTGTGAAGGAGGTGGGTGATATGAAGCTCCTGATCTTAGTGCTCATGCAAGACTCGATCAGACCGACTACAACTGACTAGACCTAGAGTCCAAACTAAGGGCTCAATCAGGATGGCAAACTAGCCTATAGTAACCATGTACTTAGCCAGGCAGGTGTAAGGGGAGTGTTAGGTCCCTAATTGCCAATCCTAGACACCAATCAGAGATTGGCCAGGTAGGCGGACCAGCACACAAGCCCTTCGGGATTGAATTCCTAAACCACCATTCTAGACACCAAGCACAAGGCACACACAGGTTAGCTTGACACAGTGATCTAACACGTAGCCCGGACCCGACCAGTTGGTGTCCCTAGCCCACTAGGGCAAATTAAGTCTAGTTAATTTTAGGTTAAGGCTTGGGACCGAATGCAAGGGATGTGGTTTTGGGCTAAGGAGAGGTGATCAAATCCTCCCCCCATTTGATATAGTAAGAGTGCCCTTAAAAGTAAATTATGCAATGATGGCAGGCAGATGAGGATGCAAATTAGGATTTAGATATTTTTTTGGTATTTTTTGGAGAATATGTATTTTTTTTTGGTATTTTCTTAAATAGAAGAAAACTTTCAAATTATGGCCTAATATGCTAGAAATATACTAAAATTAAAAGATATGCAAAAGATGCTAAACAAAACCCTAAAACTTCCAAACTTGTCTTGCTGAAAAAACAGAGCCAAAAATTTGCAGGCTGTATTTCGGCTTGCAGAACATTCACAAGACATAATAAAATCTGAAAAAATTATTAAAATTACTGTGAATTATGATGAATCCAGAAAAATAAATCTCAGAATTTTTGGAGTTTGTATAAAGGAGAAATAATTAAAATAACAGAGTATATATGGACTAAAAAATTTCAGAAAATAAGCCCTAATCTAAGCTCTGATACCAAATGATGGGGGATGAATATGCATGCAATTCTTTTTGTATATTTTATATGTGGGGTTGAGTGATTAATTCCTGAATTTCAGATTAAAGTAAGTTATAGGGAATTTTATATGAATTTTAGAAGATCAGCATGCAGATTAGGACCTAGAAAAGTAGAAAAGAAGGATCGCCGGGGCAGAGAAGCCTCGGTTAGGGCAAGTTCTCCTACAATAAAACTACTGGAGGTAGAGGGGGTGTACCTGACAATGTCTGTGAAGATCACAGCAAAAGGGTCTCTCGTTCCTCGACGGATGCGGCCTGGTGATGCAGGACGAAAGCTCTGATACCAAAAATGATGCAGAACGAAAGCTCTGATACCAAAATTGATGCAGAACGAAAATGTGGAATGCGGAAGCAAATTAAAATTAATGTATTTTTTTTCTTTATTTATTTTTAGAAGTCAGCTATGACTCAAAGGAAAGATAAACTAATGTTGAAAGAAACTAAGAAATGACAGAAAGCACAATTAAAAGGAGTGGATTATCAGAGTAACTCAAAAGTAGGATCGCTGGGGATTGAGAAACCCCCAGACCTAGGGTTTACTCCTCTTTCAAAAAACAGACGAAGAGAGAAGAGAAGGTTTTATACCTGACTGTGATATCTCTCGTTGCTTCAATTGAAGGACACTCTCGAGCAGATTGTAGGATCCTTGGAGACGAGGTATCTTCGCAATGGATCCTCGGATTGTAGTCCTATGGCAAGGTTGGCCTTCTTCTCGAACTCAGGATCTGGAAGAAGAAGAATAAAAAAAAAAGAACCAGAAACTCAAAGAAAGACACTGACCTGAGGACTTAATGAAGATTGTTGGATGTAGAAATTCCGGAGATCTTGATACTGATCTGACTCTTCGTTGAACTTGCTCTGTAGTTGAAACAGTTGATCTGACCCTGGATGCTGGTGGCCGGCCTCTATGTGGAAGAGAGGGGCCGTGGGATGTAGATGGAAAATTAGGGTTTGGTGGTGGTGGAGTAGAGATGGGTGGACTAAGCTAGGGTTTTGGGGTTGGAGATCTCACACCTCCTCAAGGTTCCTAGGGAACCCGGATTTACTCCCTTACGGAGCTCAACACTTGAATACAAGTGCGGAAGAGAGAAACACAAAGTTGCTCACAAAGAAATTGATTTCATTCATCATTATTTTAAATTCAAGAGTTACATAGAGTTGCATATATAGACATAACAAAGAAATAAAATTTTATACATTTCCCATGTGGGACTAATAGGACTAACCCACACTTTAGGCATCAAATTCTCTTCCCAAGATTCCTTCCATGAGTGGGCAGCCCAAAAACTCCAAGAAAACTTGAAAATCAGCTCCAAATGGCAGGTTATGGGGTGTCTCCTAGTATCTCTCCATGAATCAAGGATTTTCCCTTCATGGTTTGGCTCATTTGGACACCTCCTAGTCTTGCTCCACAAGTTTAGGCTTCTTCCTTTCATGGCTTTGGCACTTTTGGAAACTTTTGGGTGCCTCCTTGATTTTCTCCCCAAGACATGCTCTCTTCTCTTTTATAACTTGGATTTTTATGAAACATTGTGGGGCACCTCCTTGATCCTCTCTTCAAGAAAAATTCTTGCCATCCTGGCTTGGGTTTATCTGGAAAGAAGTTGTCTCCTCCTTGGATTGAGGTATCTTGATGGATTTCTTCCCCAAGTGGTGCAAGAAAAAAGAACCTGCTTACTTGAGGCGTGGGGACCAAGGTACACTGGATGGAGATGTGGCAGGGAGTGTGGCACCCACTTGTAGCTGGAAAATGTGGTGCCCTATGGCAAAGGGAATGACACCTACCTGGGCCTTGGACTTGGACTGAGTCAACATGACCCAACAAAATTGAAATGACAAAATTACAGACTCAAAATTGAGTTGATCAGGTCAACCCTTATTACAAAACCAGAAAACTCTAATTCTTCGGGCAAGGTTAATCAGAGATCCAGATGGAGCCCTGAAGTCTTCTTCTGAGTCTGGTGCCCGCACCACCTGGAAAACCAAGCCAAAGACCCGCGGATACCCGGCTTTCTGCTCGATGGTCCGATTGAGGCTTAGCTGGAGTCGTTGGATTCGTAGGAACTTGGGGACCTGCAAACGACCTGTCAGGGGTTAGAAAACTCAAAAAAAATCAAGAAAACAAAGGAAAATAGCAAAGGGAAGAAAGTTTTGGAGGGGGCTGGAAGGATGGTTGGCGGCAGGAAGTTGATTGCAAACACCGGGAAGAAGAACTATTAAACCCCTTTATGCACACAGCAGGGTAATCACATAAAGCAAAGAGGAACTCAAGGTTTATTTCATATATCAAAATCTCTTCTCATACAAGAGGCTAGGATCCTTTAAATAGACCCTTAACCTTGGGCTCCAAGTAAGGGCACATAAGTCTTTACATAAGAATCCTTTTCCCTCTCAAACCCTAGCTAGAAAATAAGGAAACATTAGGTAGAAAAAATCCCTAAAAATTCTCTTGACTTGGCCAACACTCCAAGGATGCCTAGGGGGGCGTGTTGGGCTTCTAGGAGCAGTAAGAGGTCGGCCCAAAGGGGCTCGGGTGCATCGGTTTGGGCCTCTGGAAGCTGGGATGGCCTGGTAGCCGTGTAGCAGGAATATTCCCTGGTATCTTGCTTCTTAGGGGCTTGGGCATGGTGCCTGGGCTTGATTTCTTTGGGCTAGGATGCAGATGGACCTCTAAAATCATGGATGCCTTGGTATATGAATATATTTTGGTATCTGGAAGGGAATCTGGGCATCTGGAGGGCATCTGCAAGGAATCAGGGTTTTTTGAATTTTCCTCTTGGGGTCTTCAAATCTTCAAGCGGGGTTGGACTTGGGCTATACTTCCTTGTCTTCAATCTGGTTGGACTTGTCTTCACTTGTATGATGCGGTCTTGAGTCTTCAATATGGTTGAATAGGACTTAAAAAAATAAAATTAGCTCGACATGAGCTGACTAACACTGGACTGAACTAGCTCAACATGAGCTGACTAGTACAGAACTGAAACTCAAAAGACTCAAATAACAACTAAAATGGACTTAGATAGGCTAAGCCCTTATTACAGATGGACTCATAAATTATTGATCAATTCACAGAGGGTTGAAAAGCCTCCGTCTTATTCTGGTGCCTCCGGTGTCCACACCACCTGGCATCAGAAAGGTTCTGCTCTTATAGCAGGACCTCCAGAGAGGGGATTTGGGTGGTGCGAAGCTACTCATAGTCATCCCGATCAGCTACGTCAATTATGGAGGTCCGATTGGGGGACCGATCCGGCTCGTTCCAGTCCCAGTCAACCCCCTCGATGGCCACGAAGAAAAATCTGCTCTTCCACCCTTTGATGGAAGAGGGGAGCTCGAATTTTATGCCCTTCGGGCGAGAGGACAAGGACCACCACCCGTCCTCAGTCGGGTGGCATTTCAGGATAAAAAATGCCATGAACAAGGAAAACCGGGCAACGAACCCATGGACATGGCAAAGTACAATGAAGGAGAAGATGACCCTGATGGCGTTCAGCACCAACTGTGCAGAGACTAGATGGTAGTTACTCATAACAGATAGGAAGAAGGGGTGAAAGGGAAATCGGAGACCCCCGGAGAAGGTCTCCTCATAAAAGGCGAGACGGCCTGGGCCACTAGAAGTGACCCGCTCCCCGGCACGGGGGATCATGAGCCGGACAGAAGATGGGATGCCATAGGCATCCCAGATGGTCCCCAGCTCTGCAGCGAAAATCATTGAGGTGACCCCGCCCGGATTAGTCGACCGGACAGATTCAGAAGCTGGTTTGAGTAGGAGAGGAAAACAGGTAGGATGAGAAGAAACTGCCCCCGGCTCCCTAATAGACATGGGGTGGATGGGAAGGGCCAGTCTCCTACTAATCCTGAACTGTGCCCCATCCGACTCTTCGTCGGAGGAGGAAAGCACTATCCCCTATATAGAAGGATCAGGACGAGACATCCTACAAAAATAACCTAAGGAGAAGGAAGACTAGACCCAGAAGAAGGAGCCTACCCCAAGGGGAAAGGAAGAAGAAGGACAGGACCAATCCAGTTCCCTAGAAGAGAGAAGGGCGAAAGCGGATCATGAAGAAGGAAGGGTTCGGGTACTGCAACAAGCATGGAGGATTTGAAAGAATGAAAGTTTTGAGTAAAAAAATTTTTCTTTTTACTTAAAGGAGACCCATCGAATCCGTGCTGTTATGACCCCCTCGCTAACGGATCCACATCACGTGCTGCCTATCGATGAAAATGGGCATCCCGGCCACTCTGGATTCAGCGCCAACATCAACTACTCCTCGGATGTGGCCACGTGGCACCCCTGCACTGGCCCGCGGGACCGCCTCATGAAGCGGCAATAGTCAAGGCCATCATTGTGCTGGATCTTCGCCTTTCCATGCCAGCATCACAATTACTCCCTTCAGCCCGAGCGCCGTGCACTAACGATCCTCGGGAGTGGGGGGAAAATAATGTGGCAGGATCGCTGATGTGGAAGGCTGACTGGCACCGTGACAAAGGAGACCACCGTGTTGGATGCTAAGGCAGCACTTCAGCCCGGACCGCTCTGTCGAGTTGAGCTAAGCTCCCTCGAGATAGCCAGTCGAGCTCCGTCCTCCGCCAGGTCGGGCCTGCAAGCTCGAGATGCCTAGGTCGGAGCCGCCTTTCGCCCTCTAGAGTGAGACCCTCAGAGGTTTGAGCCCTGTGGTCGGAGTCGAGCTCAGCACTCACCCACCACATGGAGCCTCTCCGAGCGCGCACCCTCTAGACCGGGTCTGCCCCCAGCCCTCCAGAGTGAGACCCTCGGATGTTTGAACCCTGTGGTCGGAGTCGAGCTCAGCACTCACTCGTCACGTGGAGCCTCTCTGAGCGCGCGCCCTCTGGACCGGGTCTGCCCTCAGCCCTCTAGAGTGAGACCCACGGAGGTTTGAGCCCTATGGTTGGAGTCGAGCTCAGCGCTCACCAACCATGTGGAGCCTCTCCGAGCGTGCACCCTCTGGACCGGGTCCGCCCTCAGCCCTCCAGAGAGAGACCCTCGGAGGTTTGAGCCCTATGGTCGGAGTCGAGCTCAGCACTCCTCCGCCACGTGGAGCCTCTCCGAGTGCGCGCCCTTTGGACCGGGTCCACACTCCATCCTCCAGAGCGAGACCCTCGGAGATTTGAGCCCTGTGGTCAGAGTCTAGCTTAGCACTCCTCCACCATGTGGAGCCTCTCCGAGCATGTCCCTCTGGACCGGGTCTGCACTCCGCCCTCCAGAGAGAGACCCTCGGAGTTTGAGCCTTATGGCTGGAGTCAAGCTTAGCACTCCTCCACCACGTGGAGCCTCTCCGAGCACGCGCCCTCTGGACCGGGCTCGCACTCTTCCCTCCTCCGTCAAGGTGACCACACAAGCTTGGAGCATCCAGGCCGGAGCAAGCGCTGCCATCTTGGGATGCCGGCGAGCCGCTTGAGGACTGCAAAACGGCATCCCCCTATACCGCCATAACTACCTGTCCACCCGTACCTCCAGGGGGATGGGCCAGCCAGAAAGCACGAACCCCTAGGGCGGCGACCCCGGATCGAGGCTCTACCAAGCTTCCCGGAATGGGGCGACCAGAGAGGATGTCAGAACAAATGGAAGCTTCTCCTACCACCTATCAAGAAAGACATCTCGTCCATGACACCGAATCCTGTCGCATGTGCCTGCCAGCCCAGTGAAGATCCCGAGGCAAGCGTCTGATTGCCAATTTTCAACTACAAAGAATAGTCGACACCCTCGAAAGGGGGGAGGTAACAACAACAACAATTCACTACCAACACAAGTGCAAGCTCAACTAAGAGGGCGAAGCGCCACCACCACCATCACAGTTGAAGGAAAACGAGGGAAACAAGGAGAGGTGGAGGAACAGGGAACCCCTCTATCCCCGCTATCATTCTTCCCCTGCTACATTTTTGTCTTCACACATAACTTTTACTCATCCTAGTATGGAGTCCATCAAGAGGGGCCTGACCAGGAGGATCTGTTCTCCTGGATCGTCACTAACTTGATCGTCGGAGTGCCCCTGCCGAAAACCCCGGCCCGGGTCACTAACCCCTGTTTTGCAGGTCCAGGAGCAGAGGACCGCCAGGCAGTGAAGGGAGCGCACTCCAGTGCTGGCAGCAGCTACGGGCCACGATGATCTTGGTGGCAACAGAGAGCACTTAAAGTAGGGAACCAAAGCAAAGACACCAATCACAAATTAATAGCACAAAACTTTAGTAAGTTGTATTCATAAGAAAGAGATGATTACAAGAGGGGGAGGGGTAGGGTATTTATAGAGTTCCCAGTCCTCTCCTAACGGGATTACAAGTCTTCTCCTAGTTATAATAGGTTTACATAATTTAAGTGGGAGAAAGACTATAAAATAAACCTAGAAATAGGAGTATACAAGTTGAATGAAATAAAAACTCAAACTCCTCCTTGTATTTGAACTCTTCCACCATGTTGGACTTGGTCAACTCATGGAGGACGCCTATCCTAGATGTGTTGGGATTCAAGGGGCAGCAAGGGATCGTCCTCCTTTGGATTGGTGCATGGGCTTTGGGCCCTGGAAGTTGGGATGCCCTGGTATCAGCATATTCCTTGGAATCTTGGTTCTTTATGCTTGGGCTTGCTTCTTGGGCTGAGAATTTTAAGGCCTGGAGTGCTGGAATAACCCGAGAAACATGAGATCCTAGCATATGGAATATTCTGAAAGCATCTGAGAGGAATCTGGCATCTGAAATGGCATTTAGAGGGAATTAGGGCACCTAGAGGGAATTCAGGACTCCTGGGTGTCAATTGAGCTCCCATAAGCTGATGTAATTACCTCTGGCTCCTGAATGAAGCCTAGTGGAACTCCAAAATAGGGTAACCTCCTCTCTTGTATAAAATTTGGACTCATATTGGACTTGTATTGATGTACAGGACACAATATACTAGATCAGGTTGAGACAAATCAACTAGTCTCACCTTATTATAACTCAATCTTACTTTCATACAAAATTATGATACATGACTAAGTAAACCAAATAGGGCCCAGTAATCTGTGTCTGATCCTGGTGCCCCCACCAATTCTCTCGTGGTGGGAGGAACTCGACCCCATCGAGTAAGGGTCAATTTGGCTCAAGGAGGGTCTGGATTAAGGTAAAGCATATCCGCACTAGTGTTCCACAAGTCCTCAGATTTTGGCCGACCTTGCCACCAGACCAAGTACCACTGACAGTCTCTATCCTGGGTACCGATAGCTTGATCATCCAGAGCTCTCTCAATCTTTATCTCACCAAAAGGCCAAATTATATATGGTCGATCTAGGATGGGTTCTCTCTTAAAAAAATGGGAGTGGCTCAAGGGGCTCATTGGGTATCACTGTTGGCTCCCTAGACTTTACAAAATTTGAGATGATGAAGGTGGAGCTAATACCTAAATCAGGTGATATCTCAGGCATATAGGCATTGGGTCTACTACTACTCATTATTTTGGATGGACCAGCTTCGCGAGCAGAAAATTTCCTTACAATTACAAAATCCTCTATAGGAAATTCTTTACCTTTACTTTGGAAATTAGCCAAGTTATTATTTAGTTCATTACTGAGGTTCAACTCTTGACTAATTTCATGATGTATATGCTGTGCAGAGGCTAGTGCATGTGTGGACATGTGATTTAGGACTGTGAATTTTTTTGGACTCAACTAATACCTATTAGACTCGACTAAACTTTCCTATCGAAGGAAATTTTATTGGACTCTAGGGGACAAAACCTAACAGACTATAAACTTTTTAGGTAGATCCTATCATGGCATGCACATGAAATTTTACTATGTACTCCTAGCAAATGCTACAAAGTATACCAAAAGTAATATGCAAACCTAACATGGGCAATAAATGAGTGCAACATGCAAACCTCTACATGATGCAGGTGAATGGTTAAAGAAATATAAGAAAACTCAAGATAAGGCAAAAAATATGAGGTGGATTCGGGGTTAGTCTGATAGGGTAGAAAATCAGAAAAGGGGTTGGAACTGATTGGATAGACTAAGAGACAAGAAGGTGTTTCAGGAATGAGGCCTACACTAATGAGATTTACCTTATGGGTTTGAGGCATATCTAAAGGGTCTACATAATGAAAAAAAGGGTTGTTGATTTCAGGAAAGAGATCAAGTGGAGTCAAAGAGGTGACTTCATCCTGAGGGTACAGATTCAAAGAGGTCAAGTCCTTAATAAACTCTTCTGGCTCATAAATCAAAGGACTGAGCTCTCTAATTGGTCTTTCTTCTTGTGGCTCCTCAGGTAAAGCTCTAATAGTGGGATTAGATTCCTCTTGGTCTTCTTCCTTTATGGGTTCTTCCACTACAGGTTGGGTGTGGTTAAAATCAGCTAACTCTAGGGTGCCTTTAGACCGGGTCCAGATCAGCCATCTGATTCAAGGAATTGAAGCTTCTTCATCTATACTCCAATCAGAGTGTGAGTGATCCCTTCTACTTCTGAGTTTTAATCTCTGACTAGTAAGAAACCTTCCCTTCTCTTATTATCTGATTTGATTGAAGTTAACTATCCTAAGCTGGGAATTTCTCAATTTTTGGGTCCTGTCTTTTAGTTATCTTGCATGATTCAGCCTGCGACAAGTTGATTCTTAGAATTGCTGAATACCCGCTAGTTCTTTACTTTGCTTTGAGAAATTAGCCAACAAACTTAAATCTAAAACTCAAAAAAAAAAATAGTTTACTACTTTTTTCTGCATATTTAGAATTCTTAGAGTCATCCTGCATTAGTTTGGTATCAGAGCAGGTTTAGGATAGTTTTTATCTGCTTTGTATTCACAAATCCTAATTTTAACATTCTATCTACTGCATTAGATATCTGTTTTGCATTTGAATTTGACCATCTAGGGATTTTATTTTTCTCTAAAATTTGCATGCATTGTTCTCCGTCTAGTCCTTTATTTTAACAAAATTTTTAATTAACTTTATAGAAAACCTAAATCATAAAAAACTGGCATATTAGAAACCTTAATAGAATCCTGGTATTTCTGTAGCAGTCCAAAAACCCTAGGATTTGCATCATCATACGAATTTTGTTCTGCATGAAATTTGGTAAACATCATCATCACCATCCATCCTCTATTTCAAAATTATTTTGATTTTTTTCTACATCGAGATTTGTGTCAAACTCTTCATCAATTGAAATCCTAATCCCTTGATTTCTGCTAAATTCTGCATCTTGACTCAACCTAACCTAATCAACATCCACACACCCCAATCCCAAGCCAAACTCTGTTTGCTAATCCCGGTTAACTTGAACCTAACATGACACATCATAAAATAATTTAAAAAAATATATTTTTTTTATTATTTTTAGATTGCATCAAGATCATCGATTGCCATTATCTTTAACCTAATCTTAAGGGCAACTCTATATCTCAGATCAGGGCAGGATTTCATCACATGTCCTGGGCCCAAAACAACCATCATCATACTAACCCAAGTCTAATTAAAAATCAATTAGATCTAATTTGCCCTAGTGGGCTAGGAGACATCAACAGGTCGGGTCCGAGCTGTGTGGGCTAACTAGTGCATTTAATCCTTTAGCTATTACTGAAAACTGGAATCTAAGGCTGGGGGTCCAGAGTCAAACAACCTAAGTGGTGCTGTGGTTTTTAATTGGGTCCCTGTGAAAGAAGGGGGGCCTCCCACACTCCCACCCCCTACTTGGTTAGTGGAAGGATTAGCTACTGGGTTAAGTGTAAGTTGAGCTGACCCACCCAGTTTCTGGCTCTAAGTCTAGGAAACCCTAGATTATACTAGCTTTTTCTCTCTCTTTTGCATGCTTGGCTGCACCATCTCATTTTGACTGATTGTTTGATTGCATGACCAATAGACTAGGAACCCAATACCAGAAGTTTAAACCCCAACTCAGTTCAACCATGGAGTCCAGTCTTGAAGCACTCATAAGAACCATGAATGAACAATTAAACTATAAACTTGACCAAACCAATACCCAGATGACCCAATTGACCCAATCCCAAAACCAATTGACCCAATCCCAAAACCAAATGAACAATATATTTGACCAAATAGACCAAAGATTTAACCAAATGAACCAAACCAATAACCAGGCAAACCATAGGATTGACCAATTTTCCACTAGATTCAACCAAGTAGACCAATGATTTGACCAGGTAACCACCAGGATTGATCCATTAGATGACCAAGTAGGAACCCTAGGCAAGAACCATAGAGTTGAACCCCAGGAACCCATTGTCCATAGGAATCAGTCCGGTGCCAATCAGCTTTCCCCTAGTCTACCTGAGCCCTATAGGACTAGTACCATTAGCTGTTAGCCTAGTATTGGTCCATTTGTCCCTAGCCAATCCCCTCTTACCTCCTCATTAGTTCACCAGAATGACATTGAAGAAGAGATATATGAGGCTGACCCAAGCTTAGTAGAAAAGTATGGGAAGAAGAAGAGTTTTCTGTAGAAGACTTAGAATTAGTTGACCCAGTAGGTGCCCGGTAGAAGCCAACCCAAGATCAGTTGACCTAGTAAACCCTGACTACATCCAGAATATAGAGGAAGAGTAGTTAAGGGATGAGGAACCCAACTCTACTATTAGACTCTTCCATGAGGAGTTACTAGATGAAAGCCCAAATATAGAGCCTAGTCCTAAATTTTTTGAACCAGATGACTTTATTAAGAAATTGGCTTATCAGTACCCTCAGGAAGAATCCCATCCTATAGTTTCCGTTGACAATCTCTTCCCTAAGATTAGTGACCCAGTCTTCTATACTATAAACCCTGTAGGTACCCATCAACCCCATAAGGTCAACCTTATTAGTTTAGGATTAATCCCTGATACCCCTTCCTGCATCCTATTTTACCCGATTAACCCCGAACCCTTTTCTTATTCCTTACTCAATCAGACTAATCCTGAATTCACTTCTTATTTTCTATCCTTTTCTAAAACTTTTCATGATTTTTTAATCCTTAGATTGCATTTCATAGAGGTTTGCATACTGTATTCATTCATCGAGTTTGTCATGTTTGCTTCCTATTTCTGGAAAACCCTCTGGCATTTACTAAGAGTTCATGTCACATTTCCATGTGCATGTTATGATAGGATCAAACCTAAAGAGTCTATAGTCTATTAGGTTTTGTCCTGAAGAGTCCAATAAAATTTTCTTCAATAAGAAAGCATAGTCGAGTCTTTTAGGTGTTAGTTTTGTGTCCAATAAATTTACTACCCTGATTCATCTGTCCACACATGCACTAACTCTGCACAGCATATGCAGCATAAAATTAGTCAAGAGCTGAACATAAGGAATGAACTATATAAGAACTTGGCTAATTCTCAAAAGAGAGCTAAAGAATTTTCTACAAGGGATTTTGTGATGATTAGGCTTAGGCCTGAACAGTTCCCTCCAAGGACCTAAAGAAACTTCATGCTCACGGAGCTGGCCTATTTAAGATAATAAAGAGAGTTGGACCCAATCCCTATGTGCTTGAGTTACCACCCGACTTAGGCATTAGTTCCACCTTCAACATCCCAGATCTTATAGAGTATAGAAACCTAGCAGAGATACTCAGTGAGCCCTTTGAGCCACTTCCTTTCTTTATGAGTGAACCCACCCCAAAGTGTCCACCAACCAATTGGCCAAATAATGAGAAGATTGAGATAATCCTGGATGATCAAGCCATATGTACTCAAAATAGAGGCTATCAGAGGTATTTGGTCTGGTGGCAAGGTCGGCCAGAATCTGAGAACTCATGGATCACCCGTGAGGATCTGCAGCACCTCAACCCAGACCTACTCGAGCATTATGAGAGCCAAGTTATCCCACACTCGACGGGGTCGAGTTCCTCCCATCCTGGAAGAATTGGTAGGGGTACCAGGATCAGACACAGATTACTGGGCCCTATGAGGTTTACTTAGTCATGTATCAAAGTTTTGAAAATTTTGTAATCAATTAAGATTGAGTCTTGTAATAAGTTGAGGTTAGTTGATTTGTCTCAACCCTCAACCTAGTCTAGTACATTGAGTCCTGTACATCAGTATGAGTCTAGCAAGAGTCCACTTTTTGTACCAGAGAGAGGTTATACTATTTTGGAGTTCTACCAGGTCTCATCAAGGAGTCAGAGGCCACTACATCAAATTATTGGATTTTGTTTGACACCACAGGATCCAAGATGCCTTTCGGAGACCCTAATTCCTTCCATATACCCTCCAAATGCCTAGATTCCCTTCCGGATGCCAGAGCATATTCCTAAACCAAGGAATCCATGATTCCAAAGGTCCACCTACATCTTAGCCTAAAGAAATCAAGACCAGGTGCCAAGCCCAAGTCCTTAAGAAGCAAGATACCAGGGAATATTCCTGCTACCAGGCTATCAGCCACCTCAGCTTCCAGAGGCCCAAACCCATGCGCCCAAGGACTTTTAGGCTGGCCCCTTACTGCTCTTAGAAGCCCAACATGCCCTCCTAGGCATCCTTGAAGGGTTGACCAAGTCAAAGCTCCAAGAGAGGTGTCCTTAAGTGAGAAGGAGAAGACTAGTCTAACCTAGTTAGGATTTTTAGTTCTTTTAAGCTTTGTAATCCTAACCTAGCTAGGAAAGGACATGTAAACTAACTAGAAAAAGGCTTGTTAACCTATGTGTAACCCTAGTTAGGAGAGGGCATGGGAACTCTATAAATACCCCACCCCTCTCCCTCTTGTAATCATCTATTTCTTATGAATACAACTTGCTAAAATTTTATGATATTGCCTCGTGTTTGGTGTTTTAGTATTGGTTCTCTTGTTCTTGTGTGCTCTCCTTGTGTTCCCGAATTGAAACCCTGCTACCGTAGCTTCCATCTACATCTTTAGAGATTAGCCACACCCAGAGGAAGATGCCTTAGCTACTGTCCCAATTAAGCAACTGCTTCTTCCTAGGGACATCCACACCTAAACCTAGTTCTTTCAATTCTAAGCCCTAGTTTATTATTCCTTTGTTTAAGTGCTATTTTGATTGACCCTGATGCTTGCAGGATCCTCAAGATGTTTTACCTCCCCAAAGAAGGCCTTTTTTTCCTTCAAACCAGGTCTAGATCAGCCATCTGATTCAAGGAATTGAAGCTTCTTCATCCAGACTCCAATCAGAGTGTGAGTGATCCCTTCTATTACTGAATTTTAATCTCTGACTGGTAAGAAACCTTCCCTTCTCTTATTATCTGATATGATTGAAGTTAACTATCCTAAGCTGAGAATTTCTCAATTTTCGTGTCCTGTCTTTTAGTTATCTTGCATGATTCAGCCTGCGACAAGTTAATTCTTAGAATTACGGAATACTCGCTAGTTCTTTACTTTGCTTTGAAAAATTAGCCAACAAACTTAAATCTAAAATTAAAAAAAAAAAATAGTTTACTACTTTTTCCTGCATATTTAGCATTCTTAGAGTCATCTGGCATCATTATGGATTTGAGGCATATCTAAAGGGTCTACATAATGGAAAAAAGGGTTGTTGATTTAAGGAAAGAGATCAAGTGGAGTCAAAGAGATGACTTCATCCTGAGGGTACTGATTCAAAGAGGTCAAGTCCTTAATAAACTCTTCTGGCTCATAAATCGAAGGACTGGGCTCTCTAATTGGGCTTTCTTCTAGTGGCTCCTCAGGTAAAGCTCTAATAGTGGGATTGGATTACTCATGGTCTTCTTCCTTTATGGGTTATTCCACTACAGGTTGGGTGTGGTTAAAGTCAGCTAACTCTAGGGTGGCTTCTACTGGATCAACTAACACTGGATTGGTTTCTATCTGGGCTTGGTCATAATCAACTAATCCTGGATCTTCTATAGGGTACTCTTCTAGATCTTCAATACACTCATTATTGTTGACCCCATAAGTGATTTTGATGATAACCAAACATTGAAGTATGTACATTTATTTCTAACAATTCTTCAAGTGTGTTACAAGTTTTTGTATGATGAGTTAATTGTTCAAACTTCAACTCCTACACCTTTGTTTCTTGTTTGAGTTGTGTTGTAATATGTTTCCATAAAGAAGAACCCAATAAAAAAGCTAAGAAAAAATTATATAAAAAGGGTTACTTCTGTGTATGTGTGCCTTAGAATTATTTTGAATTGGTTTGCATGAAAAATGTAAGAGAGTTAGTGAGAGTTTTTTCTTTGAGTCCAATTATAAAAATCCTGAAGAAAAATACTCGAGCCAACCCAACATGTTGAAGAGCCGACTCCTCCTAGTGGCATGTAACAAGAATTTTGGTATGCAGCAATCCGAGCCAACTCGAAGGTTACCGAGCCAACTCCAGTGAATCTGAGTCGACCGGAATATGTCCAAGCCAACTCCTCTAGAGTCCAGTTTTTGAAGATTTCTAAGAATAGCCAGGCGAGCCGACCAGAACCAGAAAGAGCCGACTCTGCTATACCTAATTTTGAAGACCTAAGAAAGCGAGCCGACTCGAACTGTATTGAGCCGACTCTCCTAGAGTGATGATTTCATAACCTGAGAAGAAGAGCCGACCAAAGATCAAAAGAGCCGACTCCTCGAGTTCAAGTTTTTCAAAGATATAAGTTCAAGCCGACCCGAGCTATAAAGAGTTGACTCGTCCAGAGTGAAGTTTTGTGCCTGAGACAAATAGCCGACTGTATTGAAGATTTGGTGACTCGACCTATCAACTCGAAAGAATCTGAGCCGACTTAAAAGAATCCGAGTTGACTCGAACATCGCTTTCAGGTATCCAACAGCTAGTTCCAACATTTATTTTTGAATGCCAAAAAATGCTCCAATGGTCATAAACCACTTTCCAATGGTCAATGGCTAGAATTGCCTTGAAGTGATGGAAGACCTTATATTTGAAGGATTTGAACTTCCTTGAAGCAACAATTAGAGAATTCTTCAAAGTTTTGAGAGTTGCATTAAATATCCTACCTACCAACAAGAATGAGAGCACAAGAGCATTCAAGCAAGCCTTCAAGTCTTCACCAACTCTTATATGAAGCTTAAAGCAATTTTGGAAGAAGCCACTAAAGCAATTAAAGCTCATTCAAGTGCATTCAAGTGGACTTCTATCAAGCTGCACCGGCAACTATCCGACAAATTGAGTTTGTTATTTTTGTTGCATTTATTTCAATTCATCTTACTAAATTGTTGGGTTATTGGTGAGTCCGATTGAAAAACCAAATAGGTTCTTGGTGAGCCTTGATAAAAATCAAGTGTTGGGTTCTTGGTGACCTGATAAAACCAAGTTAGGTTTCTTTGGTGAGCCTGTTCAAAACCAAAGGGTGTTGGGTTTTCTTTGGTGATCCCATTAAAACTAAAGTGTAGAGGTTTTAGATTGTGATCCTGCAAAACAATCCTACTGTATTCGGGTGTGAATATAGTGGAAATCCCAAGTGGTATCTTGGATAGTGGACGTAGGAGCTGGGTTTTTTCGAACCACTATAAATTTTGTGTATTTGTGTTATGGTTTTTTATTCTTACTTAGCTTCTGTAATTTACTACTTTGTCACAGCACCTACCACTTACAAGGGGTTTTTAATTGCACATTAGTTGCCTTAATTTTTAAATTCCCAATTCACCCCCCTCTTGGGTAGCCACCTGGGCAACAATTATCTTCATACTCTTCTACCAGACTTGGGTCAACCTCATATATTTCTTCTTCTAAGTCATCTAGGTGAACCAATGGGGTGGTAAGAGGGGTTTGGCTAATGGAAAATTGACTAAGGTTTGGGGTAATAGGGGTGGGTAAACTAAGGGTTATGGGCTCATAGGTTATGGGTTTAAAAGTTATGGGTTCAAATCTAGGGGTATCAATCCTATAGGGTTTAGGTTGATTGAGGGATAGTAGATTACTACTAGGTTCATATCTAGGGACTATGGGTTCCTGAGGATTATAGGGTGAGGGTGTAGCTTTATCGGCCTTGTCTAGGGTTCCTATTTGGTCATCTAATGGATCAGTCCTATGGGTCATTTGGTTATTTGATTGAATCAGTTGGTCAAACATTTTATTCCTTTGGTCAAACCTACGGTTTATTTGGGCAAGCTGATTTTGGGTCTGGGCTAACTGATTTTGGGTTTGGGTGTTGGACTGGTTTACTTGGGTAGTTAATTGGGTAAGCTGATTCATGATGGCTTCAAAATTGGTATCCATGGTTGGGCTGGGCTGAGGTTTGGACTTTTGGTATTGGGTTCCTAATCTAGTGTTCATGCAATCACTCAAATAATCAAGATGTAATGATGCAGCCAAGCATGCAAAAGAAAGGTTAGTAAAATCTAGGGTTTGCTAGACCTAGAGTCAAAACTGAATGGGTCAGCTCAACTTACACCTAACCTTGTAGCTAATCCTTTCACTAGCCAGGTAGGGGGTGGGAGTGTGGGAGGCCCCCCTGCTTTTGCAGGGACCCAATTAAATACCATAACACCACTTAGGTCGTTTGACTTTAGACCCCCAGCCTTAGATACCAGCTTTCAGTAATAGCTAAAGGATTAAATCACTAGATGGCCCACACAGTTCGGACCCGACCTATTGATGTCTCCTCACCCTCTAGGGCAAATTAGGTCTAATTGATTTTAATTAGGCTTGGGTTAGTATGATGATGGTTATTTTGGGCCCAGGACACGTGATGAAATCCTGCCCTGATCTGAGATATTGGGTTGCCCTTAAGATTAGGTTAAAATGATGGCAATTGATGGCCCTGATGCAATCTAAAACAATCAGAAAAATAAAAATATTTTATGTATATTTTATGCAATGAAAAATTAGGTTTAAGTTGATTAGGTTAGCAATCAAATTAAGCTTGGGATTGGGATGTGTAGAAGTTGATTAGGTTTGAATTAGTCAAGTGCAAAATCAGCAGAAATCAAAGAATTAGGGTTTTAGTTGATATAGAATTTGACATAGATCCTGATGCATAAAAAATTCAAAAAAATTCTAGAACAGAGGATGGATGGTGATTATTAAACCTACCAAATTTCATGTAGAACAAAAATCATATGATAATACAAATCCTAGGGTTTTTGGACTGCTGCAGAAATTATCAAGATTCTATTAGGGTTTCTAATATGCTAGATTTTAGAAAATTAGGGTTTTAGTAAAATTAATTAAAAATTTTGATAATTATATGATAGAACAAAGGACATGCAGTGAAGATTTCACAGAAAATAAAATGTTTAACATATCAAAATCATATGAAATTTAGACACCTAATGTAGTGGACAGGATGCTGAAATTAGGGTTTGTGAATGCAAAGCAGATAAAAACTATCCTAAACCCGCTCTGATACCAAGCTGATGCGGGACAACTCTAAGATTACTAAACATATAGGAGAAATAGTGAAATAATTTTTATATATTTTTTAAATATTACATTTGTAGGCTAAATTTCTAATGTTAAGTAAAAACTAGCAGGATTTTCAGCAATTCTAAGAATCATCATGATCGCAAAGAACTCATGCAAGATAATAAGTAGCCAGGACTCGAGAGTTGAGAAACTCTCGGTTTAGGATAGTTTATCTTCATCAAATCAGATAATAAGAGAAGGCAAGGTTTCTTACTAGTTAGAGATTGAAACTTTGTAGTAGAAGGGATCACTCACACTCTGATTGGAGCCTAAAAGAAGAAGCTTCAGTTCCTTGAATCAGATGGCTGATCTGGGTGGTCCTGGAAGCAAAGAAGGCCTCCTCTATGGAGGTGAAGCACCTCGGGGATCCTGCAAGCATCAGGGTCAATCAAAATAGCAATTAAACAATGGAATAAGAAACTAGGGATTATAAATGAAAGAACTAGGTTTTGGTATGAACGTCCCGGGGAAGAAGCAGTTGCTTGATTGGAGCAGCAGTTAGGGCAACTTCCTCTGGGCATGGCCGATCTTCAAAGATGTAAATGGAAGCTAGGGCAGCAGGATTCAGCTAGGGCACACAAGGAGAGCACTCAAAGTAGGGAACCAAAGCAAAGACACCAATCACAAATCACTAGCATAAAATTTCAGCAAGTTGTATTCATAAGAAAGAGATGATTACAAGAGGGGGAGGGGTGGGGTTTTTATAGAGTTCCCATGCCCTCTCCTAAAGAGATTACAAGTCTTCTCCTAGTTAGAATAGGTTTATATAATTTAAGTGGGAGAAAGACTATAAAATAAACCTAGAACTAAGAGTATATAAGTTGAATGAAATAAAAACTCAAACTCCTCCTTGTATTTTGTTGCCCGGATATGGTGTCCAAGAGGGGGGGTGAATTGGGTATTTTAAAAATTAAAGCAATATATGTACTATCAAGTTCAAAAGTGAAGAGTGATAGTGCTCAAGTAATTGTGCAACGGAAGCAATGAAAGATAACAATAATTAAAGAGCAAAAGAAGAGTAAAGCAATGCAAACACACAAGAAGTATAGTGGTTCGGTGCACCTAGCACCTACATCCACTCCCTAAGCTCCACTTGGAAATTTCCACTATAATCTTCTTTAGATTACAGCTGACTTGTTTTACAAGGCTCACAAGTCAAAACCTTACACACTTGTTTTGGTTTCGGGCTTACAAGCAACCCTAGTTGGTTTTAATAATTGGCTCACCAACAAACCTCACACACTTGTTTTGGCTTCGGGCTTACAAGCAACCCTAGTTGGTTTTAACAATTGGCTCACCAACAAACCTCACACTAGTTTCAAATTCCCTTGAAACTAGTGTAAGGTTCGGTGGCAAGGCGGAATCATAGATTTCAAAAATTTTTTATCTTAATGAAATCTTCACCAAACCTTCAACCCAAAATCTCCTTAAAAGAATTAAAAACATATAAGATGTTTATATAAGATTTAATCTCAAATCAAGATACTAACCTGTATCGCAAAATCCAAACTCTGAATCTCCACCAGGCGCCCAAATGTTCACCCTCCAATGGTGATCCACACAGAAAAACAATGAAGACAAAATTTCTATTTCTTGGTTCCTCTTCTTGAATTCTTTTTCAAGAATTCAATTCTTGGACCTTTAGGCTGAAATTTTCTTTCTTGAAAATTTCCTTTTCTTCCTTCTTTCCTCTTCTTGAGTTTTCTTCAAGAACTCCCTTTCTTGAATCCCTTTTCTTGAATTGAATTGGAAGAAAAAAAATTAAGACAGTCAAAGTCTTAATTCAAGAAAGAAAAGAAGAAAAGATCCTTTCCCTGTTCTTTCCTTTACCGTTCAAGACCTTCTTCTTATTCTTGTTTAGGGTCAGAGTTTCGACAGAGGATACCTCTGTAAGGGAAACAATACCCAACAAGAACAAGAGGAAGGAGTATTCTGGAGAGGAAGTGAGGGAATTGGATCTCTGAACTATGTTGCGTGAAAACCCCCGAGAACCCCAACCCTATTTATAGATCTCAGAGGGGTGTCATCTCGAAACAACGCAACCCTCTGAAACCCCAGGGATCACGATCCCTCATCCCTCACGCATCCCCTCAACCAAAAATCACGATTCTCTGATTTGATTTTCGTTTTTCCGACGAGGAGAACTCTCGGAAAAACTTCAGGAAGGATCGCGACTTTTGGAGACGGATTTGCGACCGAAAAGCGACGGATCCTTTTCTTAAATTTTTCTGGCCATCAGATCCAGATCCAAGGGCGCCAGACAAGGATCTGAAAATGCTCCTTTTCAGATTTTTTTCTCCGACGTTTTGTTTCTCACGCATTTTAAGAGAAGTCCACGCACGTGGACTTTTCTTTCTTGGCGCGCGCGGGTGAGAAGAGGGAGGGGGCGGCTTGGAGAGAGGGTCTCAGTGAATTAAATTCACTTGGGTTCAGCCATGGGTTAGCCCAATGTCCTAAAAATTAAATTGGACCTTAATCTGGTTCAATTAGAACCCAATTAAGCCCAATTCGGAACCAAATTCGAATCTGATTCGAATAGAAATTTGGTCTGCAACACATGCTAGTGTGTTTATCCTGCAAACATGATTTAATTCCAAATTAAATCCTTCATCAATTTTCTTTTGTGTGTGACCCATTGGGTTCCACACCTAGCCAGCAGTAGGTCCGAGTGCTATTTGACTTAATTCGGTTAGATCTCAACTAAGCCGATTTAGGTCAATTCAAACTAGCTCGACTCGGTCAATTAGAATCTAATTCAAATTGACTGATTTGAATTACCATGACTCAATCATATACCTACAAGACAAGATTGACGTCTAGCAACGTATCATGTCTACCCGGAAGATGTGGAATTTTGGTGGAATTACCAAAATACCCTTCAGTGGTGAGTTACCGGGCAATTCAGTCCTTTGATCAACTTGCATCCCGAATATGATTAGGAATATGGATATTTGTCAAATCCAATTTTCATATTCATCCCTAGCTCAATCTTTATAATGATGATTCATTAATGAACCATTAGAAAATAACTCTAATGTTCATACTTTGATCAAAGGTTTCCTGAATCCATCATTTGAAATTAGCTGGATGCTATTCCCTCTTACTAGGGCTGATCAATTTCTTGTTGATCTACTCACAACCTTCATATACAATCCACCATAACCAGTATCACCTCGTGCATGACTCAGTGTCATGATTGACTGCGAACCAAAGTATGGATTCATGTATATAAGGTACTATGGTAGTCTCAGGTCAAAGGACCACATGCACTACTCCCACTATGAGAATTATCTATTGACAAACAGATAAGGTTCCATTAGATATTCTCAATCTGGATCAATTCAGTGAACTCATTCTCCAATGAACACTCACATCCTAGTATTAGTGTCAAACACAAGTGACTGTGAGATCAGTCACCCTTATTACAAAACATATATAGGATGTGCTGGTCTTGCCGGAAACATTGATCCCCAACTCAATGTCCCATCGACCAGGAATATTTTAGATTAGGGTTTTAAGGCTTTAGGTCTCACTGGTATGATCTCATCATAACCCTAGAACCATAGCCCTAATCTATGGGGTTCATCATAAAATCAAAAAGACACAGCAAATGATGAAAATAATGCCTTTATAAAATGTCAATTCATTGATTTTGGGATCAAAATTACAATATTTCAATTGGCTTTCAGGGCACAATCTTTCAATCTCCCACTTGCACTAAAGCCAATCGCCTTTAAATCTTAACCCCATACAATCAAGGTGGCGATCAAACTCTCGCTGTGATAGAGCCTTAGTGAACGGGTCTGCTATGTTGTTCTTCGTTTCTACCCTTTTAATGCAGACTTCTTGTCTTTCGACAATCTCTCGAACGAGATGGAAGCGTCTCAGAATGTGCTTTGATTTGTGATGAGCTCTTGGTTCCTTTGCTTGAGCAACAGCCCCCGTATTATCACAGTAAAGTGATACTGGACCTTCAATCTCAGGAACTACGCCCAACTCTGATATGAACTTCTTCATCCAGACAGCTTCCTTGGCAGCTTCACTAACAGCAATGTACTCTGCCTCAGTTGTTGAGTCAGCTACAGTTTGCTGTTTAGAACTTTTCCAACTTACAGCTCCTCCATTAAGGGTAAAAACATACCCAGATATAGATTTGCTGTCATCTGGATCTGATTGAAAACTAGAATCTGAATAAGCTTCTAGTTTAAGATCAGATCCTCCGTATATTAGAAAAATATCCTTAGTTCTTCTTAAGTACTTAAGAATATTTTTCACAGCCTTCCAATGATCCTCTCCTGGATCAGCCTGAAACCTGCTGGCTATACGTAAGGCATATGCCACATCAGGCCTAGTACATAACATAGCATACATAATAGACCCTACTGCCGAAGCATAAGGTACCGAATTCATTCTATTTCTTTCTTCAGGTGTCTTAGGAGACATCTTCTTAGAAAGATGTATGCCATGACCAATAGGTAAGTAACCTCTTTTACTTTCCTCCATGCTAAATCTTTTTAGCACTTGGTCAATGTACCTAGACTGGGATAAACCTAGCATCCTCCTAGATCTATCTCTATAGATCTTGATGCCTAGTATATAAGATGCTTCTCCTAAGTCTTTCATGGAAAACTGTTTAGATAACCATACCTTGACTGATTGTAACATTGGGATATCATTCCCAATGAGGAGTATGTCATCTACATACAGAACCAAGAAAACTATGGCACTCCCACTAGTCTTCTTGTACACACAAGGTTCATCCTCATTTTTGATAAAGTCAAATTCTTTGACTGTCTTATCAAATCGGATGTTCCAACTCCTAGATGCTTGCTTTAATCCATAAATAGATTTCTTTAGCCTACATACCTGATTAGGTTTAGTCTCCAAGACAAATCCTTCTGGCTGTGACATATAAACCTCTTCCTCAAGGAAACCATTGAGGAATGCAGTCTTCACATCCATCTGCCAGATTTCATAATCATGATATGCTGCTATAGCAAGCATGATCCGAATAGATTTGAGCATGGCAACAGGAGAAAATGTTTCATCATAATCTATTCCCTGTTTTTGTCTGAAACCCTTAGCCACTAATCTGGCTTTATAAGTTTCAACTTGGCCATCTGTCCCAATCTTTTTCTTATAGACCCATTTGCATCCAATAGGGTTAACACCCTCTGGTGCATCAACCAAAGTCCAGACTTGGTTGACATACATGGAGTCCATTTCGAATCTCATGGCTTCCAGCCATTTGTCTGAGTCACTACTTATGACAGCATCCGTATATGTTAGAGGCTCATCATTATCAATGATTCGGGCTTCATTATTTTCAATAATGAACCCATACCTTTCAGGTGCATGTCGCACTCTATCAGACTTACGGATAGGAGTGGTGTGTTCAGGTTCTATACTAACTATGTTATGATTTTGTTGAGATGTATCTATTTGTTGAACTTCTTCAAGTTCAATATTTCTCCCACTGCCCTTTTGTAGGATGAATTCCTTTTCCATAAAAATGGCATGCCTACTGACTAAAATCTTTTGTTCAGTAGGGTGGTAGAATAGATATCCAATACTATTTTTGGGATATCCAACAAATAGACATTTTTCTGCTCTAGCATCAAGCTTTTGTCCAAAATTTCTTTTGACATAAGCTGGACATCCCCATATCTTAAGGTGCTTAAGATTGGGTTTCCTTCCCCTCCATAACTCATATGGAATGCCAGATACAGATTTGGATGGTACTCTATTCAAAATATTAGCCGCTGTTTCCAAGGCATATCCCCAGAAAGAAACAGGTAAGTCTGTGAAGCACATCATGGACCGTACCATATCTAATAAAGTACGATTTCTCCTTTCAGCAACACCATTTAATTATGGTGTGTAAGGAGGAGTCCATTCAGAGATGATTCCCTTTTGTTTAAGGTGATCAAGAAACTCGGTGGATAAGTATTCACCTCCTCTATCTGATCGAAGGATCTTAATACTTTTCCCCGTTTGTTTCTCTACCATACTTTGATACTCTAAAAATTTTTCAAAAGCTTCGGACTTATGTTTCATTAGATACACAAATCCGTACCTTGAAAAGTCATCAGTGAATGTGATGAAATATGAGTATCCACCCTTGGCCTGAGTTGTCATAGGTCCACATACATCAGTGTGTATGAGTCCTAATAACTCTGTTGTCCTTTCATTATGTCCACTAAATGGAGTCTTGGTCATTTTACCCATGAGACATGATTCACAAGTTCCTAATGATTCATAGTCATAAGGATTAAGGAATTTTTTCTTGTATAACTTGTTAATCCTCTGCTCACTAATATGTCCAAGACGACAGTGCCAAAGTAAAGTATTGTTTACTTCATCTCTTTTTCGTTTATTACTAACATGTAGTATATTGTCATCAGAAGATAAAGTTAAGAGACCATTGCAAAATATGCCATTAAATATTATTTCATTAGAAAAACTGATTGAGCAGCCACTGCTCATTACATTCATAATATATCCTTGTTTAAGTAACAAGGGTACAGATATGATGTTTCTAATGATTCTAGGCATAAAATAACAATTCTTTAACTCTAAAATCTTCCCAGAAGGCAGCTTCAACATATAAGTCCCTACAGCTTCTGCTTGGATGGAATCTCCTCCAGCACCGTAGAGCTCGAAGTCGCCTTCCTTCAAAACTCTAATGTTCTGTAGTCCCTGCAATGATTTGCAGATATGATGACCACAAGCAGTATCCAATACCCAAGAGTTTGAATTAGAAGTGTCTAATGACAAAATTGCATGTATCTCATACATACCTGTTGGTGCATTACTAGCACCGGGCTTCAGACTTGCAAGGTAAACCTTGCAGTTTCTTTTCCAGTGACCCGGCTTGCCACAATGAAAGCAGGTCATTTGTCCGGAGGCCTTCTTTCCTTTCTTTTTCTTGATACCCCCTTTTGGGTTTAACCTCCTCTTGGAACCCTTTTTGCCTATTTTCTTCTTGTTTACACCATCCACAAGAAGAAGTGGAGCCTTATTTTTCTTTAAATGGCTCTCTGCTGTTTTTAACATATTCAACAGCTCAGGCAAGGAAGTGTTAAGTTTGTTCATATGATAATTAAGAACAAACTGTGAAAATGACTCTGGGAGTGACTGCAGGATTAAATCCTGATTCAACTCCCCATCCATAACAAAACCCAATTGACCCAATCGGGTGATTAGGTCAATAACCTTTAATACATGGTCTTGTACGGATGTACCTTCTGTCATCCTTGCACGGAATAACTGCTTAGATATTTCATATCTTGCAGTTCGACTATGTTCTCCATAAAGTTCTTTTAAATTGAGCAATATGGAGTTTGTGTCCATGCTATCATGTTGCCTCTGTAACTCATTGGTCATAGAGGCAAGCATTATACACTTGACAGTAAGTGAGTCATTTTGCCACGTGTTATATGTGGTCTTATCCTCTTGCGAGGCATCTTCCCCTAATGGTTCCAAGGTTGGGGTATCAAGAATATAAGAAATTCTTTCTTGGCTGAGTACTATCTTCAGGTTTCTTAACCAATCAACATAGTTTGGTCCAGTCAATTTATTTGCATCAAGAATGCTACGGAGTGAGAGTGAAGAGGCCATTTAATCTACATTAACAAACAACATTACATAAGCAGACAATCAATGTTGACAAAACATAATTAAATTAGGACTTTAACTTAATTATGTCTCCCACTATTTTATCAAGCATCATAACCCTCAATGTGATGATCGAGAAAACCCTAATTGGTTCTCTTAGTGGGGTTGAGATCCTAATTCCTTATAAGAGACCTTGTGTGTACACAACAAATCTTATATAAGTTCAAAGGTAGGAAAAACTCTTTCCAATTGTAATTCATACAATTCTCAACTTATCTTGGCCTCTAAAATATTAATAGTCTTGTGTGTACACAACAAACTATAATATTTTAGTTAAGTCAGACCCTTCGTTGCTATATAGTCATGATATTAATCATAATACCCTTGTGTATACACAACAAAGTATTATATTAAATCATTCCATAAGCATCAAATGTACCAAGAAAAATTATGTTAGTCACCATAAAGAAAAGGCCTTGTGTGTACACAACAAACCTAATATGGATCATAACATAATAATGACTTGGCATGAAGGAAAGCCATATGTAGTGAATATTACACTGAGCATATTAATCAATAATTAAGTTAATCATACCGGCCAGGTAAGTGGGAGAGTGGTGGGAGTCCCCCCGTTGCTTTCCTTAGACACCAATAAGAATTGGCCAGGTCAGTCAACGGAACCAATTAAAAACCACGTCCTCTTTACCGATCATGAACCACTTTTCCTAGACACCAAATGATAAACTAATCATATTGATTATTTTTGCTTTTGGTATATGACACTACAACTTAATATGTTGTTAAAGAGGGGTTTATTAAAACAAAGCACATTCTAGCAAATATGTGCCATAGTGTGCCATCATACTAGGACAACCATTTACCACATAATGGATCCACCATTATGCCAGGGCAACCTTATTTCAGTATGATGACTAGAAGGCTAAACATATCTCTATGCAAATTAAGGTTTAAGTGAAAACCTTAATTAGTGGCATACTTCAAACATATATGCATAATTAACACAAAAATGTGATTAGTGTGTCATCATACTAGGACAACCATTTACCACATAATGGATCCACCATTATGCCAGGGCAACCTTATTTCAGTATGATGACTAGATCTCTATGCATATCTCTACAACAATTAGGGTTTGAGTGAAAACCCTAATTGGTGACATTATAACAAACATATATTACATCTCATCTTACTTTTATAAAAATGCATCTAAAATTCAGAATATATATTTTAATCTTTATAAGGAGGCTCTGATACCACTGTAAGGTTCGGTGGCAAGGCGGAATCATAGATTTCAAAAAATTTTTATCTTAATGAAATCTTCACCAAACCTTCAACCCAAAATCTCCTTAAAAGAATTAAAAACATATAAGATGTTTATATAAGATTTAATCTCAAATCAAGATACTAACCTGTATCGCAAAATCCAAACTCTGAATCTCCACCAGGCGCCCAAATGTTCACCCTCCAATGGTGATCCACACAGAAAAACAATGAAGACAAAATTTCTATTTCTTGGTTCCTCTTCTTGAATTCTTTTTCAAGAATTCAATTCTTGGACCTTTAGGCTGAAATTTTCTTTCTTGAAAATTTCCTTTTCTTCCTTCTTTCCTCTTCTTGAATTTTCTTCAAGAATTTCCTTTCTTGAATCCCTTTTCTTGAATTGAATTGGAAGAAAAAAATTAAGACAGTCAAAGTCTTAATTCAAGAAAGAAAAGAAGAAAAGATCCTTTCCCTGTTCTTTCCTTTACCGTTCAAGACCTTCTTCTTATTCTTGTTTAGGGTCAGAGTTTCGACAGAGGATACCTCTGTAAGGGAAACAATACCCAACAAGAACAAGAGGAAGGAGTATTCTGGAGAGGAAGTGAGGGAATTGGATCTCTGAACTATGTTGCGTGAAAACCCCCGAGAACCCCAACCCTATTTATAGATCTCAGAGGGGTGTCATCTCGAAACAACGCAACCCTCTGAAACCCCAGGGATCACGATCCCTCATCCCTCACGCATCCCCTCAACCAAAAATCACGATTCTTTGATTTGATTTTCGTTTTTCCGACGAGGAGAACTCTCGGAAAAACTTCAGGAAGGATCGCGACTTTTGGAGACGGATTTGCGACCGAAAAGCGACGGATCCTTTTCTTAAATTTTTCTGGCCATCAGATCCAGATCCAAGGGCGCCAGACAAGGATCTGAAAATGCCCCTTTTCAGATTTTTTTCTCCGACGTTTTGTTTCTCACGCATTTTAAGAGAAGTCCACGCACGTGGACTTTTCTTTCTTGGCGCGCGCGGGTGAGAAGAGGGAGGGGGCGGCTTGGAGAGAGGGTCTCAGTGAATTAAATTCACTTGGGTTCAGCCATGGGTTAGCCCAATGTCCTAAAAATTAAATTGGACCTTAATCTGGTTCAATTAGAACCCAATTAAGCCCAATTCGGAACCAAATTCGAATCTGATTCGAATAGAAATTTGGTCTGCAACACATGCTAGTGTGTTTATCCTGCAAACATGATTTAATTCCAAATTAAATCCTTCATCAATTTTCTTTTGTGTGTGACCCATTGGGTTCCACACCTAGCCAGCAGTAGGTCCGAGTGCTATTTGACTTAATTCGGTTAGATCTCAACTAAGCCGATTTAGGTCAATTCAAACTAGCTCGACTCGGTCAATTAGAATCTAATTCAAATTGACTGATTTGAATTACCATGACTCAATCATATACCTACAAGACAAGATTGACATCTAGCAACGTATCATGTCTACCCGGAAGATGTGGAATTTTGGTGGAATTACCAAAATACCCTTCAGTGGTGAGTTACCGGGCAATTCAGTCCTTTGATCAACTTGCATCCCGAATATGATTAGGAATATGGATATTTGTCAAATCTAATTTTCATATTCATCCCTAGCTCAATCTTTATAATGATGATTCATTAATGAACCATTAGAAAATAACTCTAATGTTCATACTTTGATCAAAGGTTTCCTGAATCCATCATTTGAAATTAGCTGGATGCTATTCCCTCTTACTAGGGCTGATCAATTCCTTGTTGACCTACTCACAACCTTCATATACAATCCACCATAACCAGTATCACCTCGTGCATGACTCAGTGTCATGATTGACTGCGAACCAAAGTATGGATTCATGTATATAAGGTACTATGGTAGTCTCAGGTCAAAGGACCACATGCACTACTCCCACTATGAGAATTATCTATTGACAAACAGATAAGGTTCCATTAGATATTCTCAATCTAGATCAATTCAGTGAACTCATTCTCCAATGAACACTCACATCCTAGTATTAGTGTCAAACACAAGTGACTGTGAGATCAGTCACCCTTATTACAAAACATATATAGGATGTGCTGGTCTTGCCGGAAACATTGATCCCCAACTCAATGTCCCATCGACCAGGAATATTTTAGATTAGGATTTTAAGGCTTTAGGTCTCACTGGTATGATCTCATCATAACCCTAGAACCATAGCCCTAATCTATGGGGTTCATCATAAAATCAAAAAGACACAGCAAATGATGAAAATAATGCCTTTATAAAATGTCAATTCATTGATTTTGGGATCAAAATTACAATATTTCAATTGGCTTTCAGGGCACAATCTTTCAACTAGGCTACCACAAATAGAATATGAATACAATGAATAAAAACAAGACAAACTCCTTTTTGAGCAAAAGTAATTCGATGTAGCTCTTGTTGGAGACTCTTCAAGCCTTTCTCTTGGAATCTTAGACCTCACTAAATGCCAAAGACTTGAAAGTTGGATTCCTCAAAGATGGAAAGCTTTTGGCTAAGGAATCTCTTGGTTTTCTCACTCTTTTTGGCTTAGAATTGATTGAAGGCTTTGTACTTTCACTCTCTTCTTTTTCACTTTGTCTCCTTGTCTTTTTTGAAGTTAGGTGGAGGTTAAATACCTCATTCAAGCTGAAACAACTCCACAAGACCGTTAGAATCAAAAATATGGCCATTTATGGCCATTAGAAATCAAATCAAAAGTTCAGAAAAACTAGCTATTATGCCATGAGTCGACCTCATGAGTTGACCTCTGGATCAAGTGTCGACCTCATAAGTCGACCTCCAGTTTATCTTAGGCAAAAATCCAGAAAACCATAGTTCTGCCCAGTTTGAATTCTCAGGCGATGAGTCGACCTCTGGTGTCGACCTCTGGACAGGTGTCGACCTCTGGTGGTCGACCTCTGGAACGTGCCACTGAAATTTTGCCATGCCGGCCTAGCTGAACTTTTCTTTTCTTCATGAGTCGACCTCTGGTGGTCGACCTTTGGCAAGGTGTCGACCTCTGGGGGTCGACCTCTGGTCTGAAATTTTCTGAAACTCTGGAGAGGTGCGTGCCATGCTTGAGTTTCTCTAAGCCTTTGTTTCTTTTGTCAATTGCTTCTTAATAACAAGGTCCAATATGAGAAATTTGATCTTGTTCAAAGTAGAAGAGCTCTTTTCCAAATCAAGCAAGCTTGGTTTCATCATTGTACTCTTGATACTCTTTTTGAATAACCTAAGTCCTGAAACTTTATCTTGAAATGAAACATTAGTCCAAACATATACTCAACCTTTTGTTAATCATCAAAACTAAGGAGCCAAAGCCAACAATCTCCCCCTTTTTGATGATGACAAAACCTTGAGTATATATGCAATTAAGTCCAAATGCAAAATATAGCAATAATAAAAATTTTCAAAGAAACCTCACATACATGAGTATATCATAAAAATTTTACTTTTCATCTAATTTTTTCTTTTTGTGAAAACATTCTCATGATTCAAAAAGTTAAGAACCATAATAGCTTTACTATACTCTATGAAAGAGTATACTTTACCATATATATTTTATAAACTTTACTATTCTCCCCCTTTTTGTCAAGAATCAAAAAGTGCATTCTTTGTAATAAAAGATATACTAAAGAAAATTATGTTCCATTACAATGAAGTACTTAGTTGCATAAAATAGATGCTCCCCCTCAATTTTTGTATTCGATATAGCAAAAACATTCTAACTTGAGGGTTTAAAAAGATAAATGCTAAGAGCTGGTATCAGACAGTAAAATATCACAAAGTAGATAAGTATATAAATGAGTGTATTCAGTTACAAAATTGCTTACATAGTAAGCACAAAACACTAATACATCAGATCATACAAAGTAAACTAGTACATCATACATCAAGTAAATCTATGAGGCTACTCCTCATCAGAAGGTATATCAAAAGAGATAGGAGCCGAGATCATAGATGAGGATTTTGGAGTCCTATGAGTGAGACTCCGAGTCCTCAGAGAGGGACCAGACCTTGGGGTAGTCCTACGAGATCTATAGGTCTGAGGAAAAGACTCCACAGGTGTCCTAACAGAAGTAGTAGCAGAAGGAGCAGATGGATCAGTATGCTGAGTAGACTGAGCTGGAGTGTGCCTGCTGACAAGCTCATATGCAGTGGGATCATCAATATCTGTCTCTGTATGCTCATCTCTATCATCCAGAATCCCTATAATAGTCTCAAAAAGTGACTCAGTAATCTCAGTATCTACTGGCACATCTGTAGCTGGAGGATCAGTACTGGGAAGATCAGTAGGAGGATCAGCAGAAGGGGGAATCTCTGGAATCGGATCTGCAGGTGGAACATCAGAGCTACCTGCTCCAGGCTGATCTCCATCACTGTCACTGTATCCACTGGAATCATCATCATCATCATCAGAATGTGGAGGAGGTACTGTCGGATCTACAGTCCCTGGTGGCAATGCTAATCTCAGTAGGCTGAGGATCTGTCGGAATCCTGCATCTACACTAGCTGAGAGAGCTCCAATGCGCATATCTGTGTGGATCCGCAGACCATGTAACTCCTGTCGTACACCAGTAATCTCTATCCGGACCTCTGAAATGTGATCAGTCACTCTCTGCTCAAAGTTCGATATGCTCGCTGTAGTCCTCTGTGGTGTAGCAGTAGCAGTAGGTGCTGGAGCTGATGAGGGTGGTGGCGTGAATGGCTCAGGCTCCGCAGTCTCTGACTCTGGTGCTGGGCGAGGAGGTGTACCATAATCAGTAGGCTCTGAAGGCCCTGTCTCAGCAGCTCGAATCTCATCCTCCTCATCTGGCTCCTGGCCAGACTCTCGTCGCACCCAACGGTTACCAATCAGTCGAAATCCCATCCTATGCAGGGATTTCTCTCCATATGTATCAGTATGCTGCAACTGACTGAAAGGTATACCATCAAATGAAACTTCATACTCTCTAAATAACTGTGTCAACCCCATGCCACATGGCTGAACTAGTCTCCTATGAGATGCCGCCTCACCCATCTGCTGAAGCATGATCCTGGGAAGGTTGATGGGAGTCCGCTGTCTCAGGGACACCATCAACACCAGCTCACGCTCAGTAATAAAGTCGAATCTCCCGCTCTTTGGAATCAAGATGCGGGCGATGATATGATGCAGCACTCTCATCTCCAGTGAAAGCCGGTTAGCGACCACTATGGAAATGCCGCTAACATCCTCGCGCTCTAAGATACATCTAAAGGCATGCTCTTTGTCGCTGATAGAAGTGGAAGCTGTGCCATGAAGTGGAATACTCCAAACATGACTGATGACCTCCGGTGTCACTGGAATCTCGATCCCACGAACAGTAGCTGACCATCCAATGCCATCAGTGGCCATGGATGCATAGAACTCCCTGATGAGGTCTGGGTAGAATCCTCAGTCATCGTGCAGAAGTGAACTAGACCTGCATCTCTCAGCACATCTCCTATAAAAAAGTGATGCTGATCCCAGAAAGGTATATCTACACGTCTCCAGCTCGCAATGCTCTTCGGTACTAAGCTGGCTGGCACTGGTGCAGGTGGCTCTAGGGATGGCTTACGCTCATGTCTGACCTTTTTCGTCGCTCAGTACTACCTTGGCCTTGTTCCATTCTCCTTTTCCTTACTGCCAAGTGCTTCCTTGGACCCATATGGATGGAAGAGGGTAATTTCGGGAGAAGTAGGATAATGCAGTGCTAGGAAAAAGAAGAACCAAGAGTTTGGAGAGAGAAAAGGAATGAAGGAATCATGAAAAGGTAAGTGAAGGTTTGTGAAACTGAAAACTAGGAGCAAATAGAGGAAATGCACGAAATGGAGGGAAGAAATGAGTGTTTTCAATCAAAAAACAACCGACAATTGAGGGTAAATAGAAACAAAAACCTACAATTGCCCAAAAACGAGGAACACGGTGAAAACCGGTTCGATCCAAGAAAAACCGTGAGGAGAGGAGAAGTTTACCCAAAAAGAGGAGGGAGAGGGTTGGAAATCCACTGTTTAAACCTTAGGAACGTTGGAGGGGGACCACACGAAGGAGAAATGGAAAGAAATGGAGAAAAAGAGGCTTGCGGACGGGTTTTAAAAAAGATTTTTTCCGTCCAAGTGTCGACCTCTCAAAAATTTCAGGGGTCGACCCCTAGTGTCGACCTCCGAAAACTTAAGTGTCGACCTCCAAAAAATAAATAGTCAAAAATTAAATTTGGTAAAATTAAAAAAAATGATAAAATTTAGAATGATAAGCTTTAAATATATTTGAGAATTTATAAATCATTTTTGAGGAATTTTGATGGAAATTGAAGAGTTTCAAGCAAAAGGATCAATGACTCCCAATTCTCTTCTGATCATACAAAATCTATCTTCATTCAATGGTTTTGTGAATATATCAGCCAATTGATAATCAGTACAAATAAATTCTAACAACACATTAGAGTTTTGAACATGATCTCTTATGAAGTGATGTCTTATTTCAATATGTTTGCTTCTTGAATGTTGTACAGGATTTTTCGTTAAATTGATTGCACTAGTATTATCACATCTTATGGGTGTCTTAGTTAGTTTGATGCCAAAGTCCTCGAATTGTTGTTTGATCCATAGAATCTGAGCACAACAGCTTCCAGTTGCTATATATTCAGCTTCCGCCGTAGATAGAGCAACCGAATTCTGTTTCTTGCTGCTCCATGAAATCAAATTAACTCCTAGGAATTGACAAGTTTCACTAGTACTTTTATGATCAAGTTTACACCCAGCAAAATCAGCATCAGAATATGCAATCAATTCATATGATGACTCTCTAGAGTACCAAAGACCAATTTCAATTGACCCAGATAAGTATCTAAAAATACTTTTTATAGCTAAGAGATGTGATTCTTTAGGAGCAGATTGAAAACGTGTACACATACAAACACTAAACATTATATCTGGTCTATTGGCAGTTAGATATAGTAATGAACCAATCATGCCTCTATATAATTTTTGGTCTACTGATTTACCACATTCATCTTTGTCTAATTTACATGAAGAGCTCATAGGGGTACCTTTAGTTTGGTACTCCATCCCAAACTTTTTCAATATTTTCCTTGTGTACTTGGCTTGGTTGATGGAAATCCCCTCTTTGGTTTGCTTAATTTGGAGTCCGAGGAAGAAGTTGAGTTCTCCCATCATGCTCATCTCGAACTCACTCTGCATTAACTTTGCAAATTCTTGACAAGGACATTCATTAGTAGCACCAAAAATAATATCATCTACATAGATTTGTACTACTAAGAGATCATCATTTTTCTTTTCAAAAACAATATATTATCTACATTACCTCTAGAAAAATCATTCTTCATCAAAAAAGAACTTAATGTATCATACCAAGCTCCAGGAGCTTGCTTTAAACCATACAATGCTTTATGCAATTTAAAAACATGGTTAGGAAATTCATGATTTTCAAAACTAGGAGGTTGTTCAACATAAACTTGCTCTTCAATAAATCCATTTAAAAAAGCACTTTTAACATCCATTTGAAATAACTTGAAATCCATAAAACAAGCAAAAGCAAGTAAAAGTCTAATTGCTTCTAGCCTAGCAACAGGAGCAAAGGTTTCATCAAAGTCAATCCCTTCTTCCTGGTTGTAGCCTTTAGCAACAAGCCTAGCTTTGTTTCTAGTTACAATACCATGTTCATCAAGTTTATTTCTAAAAACCCATTTTGTGCCAATTACAGAAACATTAGGGGGTCTTTCAGTTAAAGTCCAAACGTTATTTCTTTTAAATTGATTTAGTTCATCTTGCATAGCATTAATCCAGTTACAATCTTTTTCAGCTTCTTCAATTGACTTAGGCTCTATCTGAGATATAAAAGCTAAATAATCACAAACATTTCTAATAGAAGAGCGTGTACTTACTCCCTTTGACGGATCACCAATTATTAGCTCTTTGGGGTGTCCATGTGCATACCTCCACTTTTTAGGTAAATGTTTTGGTGAAGTTGCATTGATCTCTTGAGTTTGATCTTTATTTTCTTGATCATCATCTCCTTTGGGCTCATCTTCATTGATTGTCAATTGTTCAAGCTTCTTTGTACCTGTTTCATCATCAATAGAATCTTCTTTTCTAGAAGATTTTTCGTTAGATTCATCAAACACTACATGACTTGATTCTTCAACTAGAAGAGTTCTTTTGTTGAAGACCCTGTATGCCTTGCTAGAAGTAGAGTATCCTAAGAAGATACCCTCATCTGACTTGGCATCAAATTTACTAATATTGTCTTTGCCATTGTTTAATATGAAACAGCGGCAACCAAATACACGAAAATATTTAAGATTAGGTTTTCAATTTTTCCAAAGTTCATATGATGTTTTCTTTAATATAGGTCGAATTAAAACATGATTTAAAATGTAACAGGAAGTATTAATGGCTTCTGCCCAAAAATATCTAGGTAAATCATTTTCGCAAAGCATTGTGCGTGCCATTTCTTCAAGAGTCCTGTTCTTTCTTTCTACCACCCCATTTTGTTGAGGTGTCCTAGGTGTAGAAAAATTATGACTAATGCCATTTTCATTACAAAAAGCTTCAAAATTATGATTGTCAAATTCAATTCCATGATCACTACGCAAAGAAACAATAGTGAGATCTTTTTCATTTGAAACCCTTTTACGAAATTTAACAAAAGCTGAAAACGTTTCATCTTTATGAGATAAAAACATTACCCAAGTTGGTGCGGGCACCAGACTCAGAAGAAGACTTCAGGGCTCCATCTGGATCTCTGATTGACCTTGCCTGAAGAATTAGGGTTTTCTGGTTTTGTAATTAGGGTTGACTTGGTCAACTCAATTTTAGTCTTGAGTCTGTATTTCCCTATAATTTAAATTTTGTTGAGTCATGTTGACTCAGTACAAGTCCTAGTAGTGGTCTAGGTCTTCTCCAGGTTGGTGCCATTTTTTTTAAATCAAGTCAAGGTCCAGGGTGCCTAATTTTTTCTCCCAGGCCCAAGCATGTGGGCACCACACTCCCAGCCACACGCCAGAGTCCAGGAGGCGCCACATCTTCATCTAGTGTGCCTTGGTCCCCACACCATAAGAAAGCAGGTCTCTTCTTTCATGCGCCACTTGGGGGAGAAATCCATCAAGATACCTCAATCCAAGGAGGAGCCAACTTCTTTCCAGATAAACCCAAGCCAGGATGGCAAGAATTTTTCTTAAAGAGAAGATCAAGGAGGTGCCCCACAATGTTCCATAAAAATCCAAGTTATAAAAGGGAAGAGAGCATGTCTTGGGGAGAAAATCAAGGAGGCACCCAAAAGTTTCCTAAAGTGCCAAAGCCATGAAAGGAAGAAGCCTAAACTTGTGGAGCAAGACTAGGAGGTGTCCAAAAGAGCCAAACCATGAAGGGAAAATCCTTGATTCATGGAGAGATACTAGGAGACACCCCCATAACCTGCCATTTGGAGCTGATTTTCAAGTTTTCTTGGAGTTTTTGGGCTGCCCACTCATGGAAGGAGTCTTGGGAAGAGAATTTGATGCCTAAAGTGTGGGTTAGTCCTATTAGTCCCACATGGAAAGTGTATGAAATTTTATTTCTTTGTTATGACTATATATTCAACTCTATGTAACTCTTGAATTTAAAGATGAATGAAACCATTTTTTTTGTGAGCAAACTTTGTGTTTTCTCTCTTCCGCACTTGCAACCAGGTGTTGAGCTCCGTGAGGGAGTAAATCCGGGTTCCCCAGGAACTTTGAGGAGGTGTGAGATCTCCAAAACCCAAACCCTAGGTTAGCCACTCCACTCCCAAACCCTAGCCGCCCATCATTCTTTTCTTTCCACCAATCCATAGCCTATCCCACTTCTCACGGCCTCTCTCTCCAAGTCCAGGCCGACCACCAGCATCCAGCTACAGTCCGGATACTTCAGATCCAAAGCTCTTTCTAGAGGGAGTCGAATCAGCCTTCAAGAGAATCCGGATCTCAGCGACATCAGCCTTCAAGTTCTTCGAACTGGTAAATCCTTCCCCGAGTCTCTGAATCCATCACTTGTTTTTCTTCTTCCCATATCTTGAGTCCAGGAGAAGCCGACCCAAGCACGAGACCAGTATTGGAGGATCCATTGCGAAGATAGCCGAATCCGAGGATCCAACAATCTGCCCGAGAGAGTTCTTCCATCCAAATTCTGTGAAGATCACTGTCTGGTTGGTAACCCATCTCTCCTCTCTATTTCTGTCCTGTTGAAAGTTCAGAGTGAAACCCTAGGTCTGGGAGTTTCTCAACGCCCAGCGATCCGTTATTTCTGAACTACTCTGATAACCTAGTTTTTTTTAAATTGTGCTTTCAATCATTACCTAGTTTACTTCAACTTAGTTTAACTTTACTTTGAGTCAAAGCCAATTTCTGAAATATAAAAAAAAAAAGAATTAATCTTAATTTTTACTTCCGCATACGCTTCTTTGTTCTTTGTTCTGCATCACAAGTAAATCGTGAGTAATCATCTACAATCACTAGCCCATATTTCTTACCTCCCAAACTAGTTGTTCTGGTTGGTCCAAAGAGGTCCATATGCAATAATTCAAGGGGTCTAGTAGTAGATACTATTCCTTTAGGTTTGAAAGTAGATTTAGTTTGTTTTCCAAATTGACATGCAGCATAAATTTTATCTTTTTTAAATGTGAGTTTTGGTAATTCTTTTACAAGATTCTTTTTGCTTAATTTTGAAATCAACTGCATACTAGCATGCCCTAGCCTACGATGCCAAAGCAAATTAGTTTCACTTGCCTTGGCTTCCCTAGCCACTAGGCATTGACAACTTTCCATGGCTAGATCATCAAGATCAACCATGTAAATGTTTCCATGCCTATGACCAGTGAACTTGATGCCATCGACATCTAGACTAGATACTATGCACAAAGATGATTCAAAAATAACTTTAAAACCCTTATCACAAAACTGACTAATGCTAAAAAGATTATGCTTCAAGCCATCAACAAATAATACATTATCTACATAAGCATTAGGGGTGATATGGATTTTACTGATTCCGACGATTTTGCCTTTTCCATTATCACCAAAAGTAACGTTTCCACCATCTATAGCTACTAGTGATGAGAATTGCCTCACATCCCCAGTCATGTGCCTTGAGCAACCACTGTCCAGATACCACATTCTTCTTTTATTTTTGGTTGCAAGACACACCTGCAGAAATTGATAAAGTTGAAACTTTAGGTACCCAAGTCATCTTGGGTCCTTTAGGGTTAGTCAAATTGGTTCCTTTTGGAACCTAAATCTTTCCAAAGGTATTTAATTTTCTTCTATTACAAATATATGATTTATATCCTAACTTACCACATGCATAGCAGGTAATATTAGAAGATGCAGGTATGAAAAAGTTTTTGTAAAGTTTTTGCTGATTCTGTGGCTTAAATCCAAGTCCATCTTTGTTAAAAACTGCATGTTGACTGTTTAAAAGCATACTTAATTTTTCTAAACTATAAGTAAACTTTTCTACAAAAGGTTTTACTTTTTCTAACTCTTCTTTGTAATTCTTATTTTGAAGCAACAGTTCTTTGTTTTGTTTTTCAATTTTCTCATTAGTTTCAAAACTTCTATTATTTTTCAAAGAATCATTTTCTTTTAAAAGATTGTCCTTATCATTTTTCAAGGTCTTTACATGTTCAGTTAATTTCTTGTTTTCTTGAATTAAATCTTCAATTTCAGTTGAAAACCTATCTGAATTTTTGGTAAGCTCATGATTTAGCTTTCTTAATTTCTTATTTTTCAGTTTTAATTTTTCATATTCCATAACTAAATCATCAAAAGCATCATGTAATTCATTAAAAGTAAATTCAGTTTCAGGTTCAGAATTTACCTCATCATCTTCATTGGCCATGAAACACAGGTTGGCGACTACCTGCTGCTCTTCATCACTGCTGGAGTCCTCACTCTCACTCCAAGTAGCCATCATGGCTTTCTTTCTCAACATCCTTCGACTCATTTTAAGCAAGGGGCAATCCGTTTTATAATGTCTAGGCTTCTTGCACTCGAAGCAGATGGGTGGATCCCTTTCTTTTTCTTTCTCTTTATCTTTATTGTGATCACCTTTTTGTGGCCTTTTCTTGTAGAAGCCTTTCTTCTTTTTCATGAATCTTTTGAATTTTCTTGTAATGAGGGCTGTCTCATCATCATCAGCTTCTTCTTCTGATTCATCACTTGACTCTTCCTTTGTAGTGGACTTGAAGGCTATGGCTTTCTTTTTCTTGTCATTGTTCATTGTCTTCTGCTTTAGTGAAAGCTCGTAAGTCATCAGTGATCTAAGAAGCTGCTCAAGAGGTAGAGTATTGACATCCTTGGCTTCTTCTATGGCTGTTACTTTCGCATCCCATGAAGCCGGAAGAGACCTGAGAAGTTTGTTAACCAGTTCACCATTAGATATAATTTTTCCTAAACTCCTCATACCATTTACTATATTAGTAAATCTAGTATACATTTCACTAATACTTTCAGTTGGTTCCATCCTGAACATCTCATACGTATGAATGAGCATGTTCACCTTTGTGGTCTTCACTTGGTGTGTACCCTCATGGGTAACCTGAAGTGTATCCCAAATTTCTTTGGCGGAAATACAATTTGATATTCTGTTAAATTCACTAGGGTTAAGTGCACAGAATAGCAAATTCATCGCCTTAGCATTTAACTCAGCTTGTTTGATATCATTGTCATCCCATTCTTCTTCAAATTTTGGGGTGATAATGCCATTAACCAAGTGAGTGGGCTGATGAGGCCCTTTAGTAATTACTCTCCATATATGATAATCTGCAGCTTGTAAATAAATACACATACAAGTTTTCCAGTATGTGTAGTTGGTGCCATTAAAGAAAGGAGGGCAATTTGATGCTTGACCTTCAACTACACCCATTCCAATTGGGGCGGCCATGATCTTTCACTCAAGATCGTTGGACCTACAAGAGAGTACCGGTGCTCTGATACCACTTGTTGCCCAGATATGGTGCCCAAGAGGGGGGGTGAATTGGGTATTTTAAAAATTAAAGCAATATATGTGCTATCAAGTTCAAAAGTGAGAGTGATAGTGCTCAAGTAATTGTACAATGGAAGCAATGAAAGATAACAACAATTAAAGAGCAAAAGAAGAGTAAAGCAATGCAAACACACAAGAAGTATAGTGGTTCGGTGCACCTAGCACCTACATCCACTCCCCAAGCTCCACTTGGAAATTTCTACTATAATCTTCTCTAGATTACAGCCGACTTATTTTACAAGGCTTACAAGTCAAAACCTTACACACTTATTTTGGCTTCGGGCTTACAAGCAACCCTAGTTGGTTTTAATAATTGGCTCACCAACAAACCTCACACACTTGTTTTGGCTTCGGGCTTACAAGCAACCCTAGTTGGTTTTAACAATTGGCTCACCAACAAACCTCACACTAGTTTCAAATTCCCTTGAAACGAGGCTACCACAAATAGAATATGAATACAATGAATAAAAACAAGACAAACTCCTTTTTGAGCAAAAGTAATTCGATGTAGCTCTTGTTGGAGACTCTTCAAGCCTTTCTCTTGGAATCTTGGACCTCACTAAATGCCAAAGACTTGAAAGTTGGATTCCTCAAAGATGGAAAACTTTTGGATAAGGAATCTCTTGGTTTTCTCACTCTTTTTGGCTTAGAATTGATTGAAGGCTTTGTACTTTCATTCTCTTCTTTTTCACTTTGTCTCCTTGTCTTTTTTGAAGTTAGGTGGAGGTTAAATACCTCATTCAAGCTGAAACAACTCCACAAGACCGTTAGAATAAAAAATATGGCCGTTTATAGACGTTAGAAATCAAATCAAAAGTTCAGAAAAACTAGCCGTTATGCCATGAGTCGACCTCATGAGTCGATCTCTGGATCAAGTGTCGACCTCATGAGTCGACCTCCAGTTTATCTTAGGCAAAAATCCAGAAAATCATAGTTCTGCCCAGTTTGAATTCTCAGGCGATGAGTCGACCTCTGGTGTCGACCTCTGGACAGGTGTCGACCTCTGGTGGTCGACCTCTGGAGCGTGCCACTGAAATTTTGCCGTGCCGGCCTAGCTGAACTTTTCTTTTCTTCATGAGTCGACCTCTGGTGGTCGACCTTTGGCAAGGTGTCGACCTCTGGGGGTCGACCTCTGGTCTGAAATTTTCTGAAACTCTGGAGAGGTGCGTGCCATGCTTGAGTTTCTCTAAGCCTTTGTTTCTTTTGTCAATTGCTTCTTAATAACAAGGTCCAATATAAGAAATTTGATCTTGTTCAAAGTAGAAGAGCTCTTTTCCAAATCAAGCAAGCTTGGTTTCATCATTGTACTCTTGATACTCTTTTTGAATAACCTAAGTCCTGAAACTTTATCTTGAAATGAAACATTAGTCCAAACATATACTCAACCTTTTGTTAATTATCAAAACTAAGAAGCCAAAGCCAACATATTTGAACTCTTCCTCCATGTTGGACTTGGTCAACTCATGGAGGACGTCCATCCTAGGTGTGTTGGGCTTCAAGGGGTAGTAAGAGGTCGTCCTCCTTTGGATTGGTGCATGGGCTTTGGGCCTTGGAAGTTGGGGTGCCCTGGTATCAGCATATTCCTTGGAATCTTGGTTCTTCATGCTTGAGCTTGCTTCCTGGGCTTGGAATATTATGGCCTGGAATGCTATAATAATCTAAAAAACATGGGATTCTGGCATATTGAATATTCTGGAAGCATCTAGAGGAAATCTGGCATCTGAAATGGCATTTAGAGCGAATTAAGGCACCTAGAGGGCATCTGGAGGGCATTCAGGGCTCCTAGGTGTCAATTAAGCTCCCATAAGATGACGTAATTGCCTCTGGCTCCTAAGTGAGGCCTGGTGGAACTCCAAAATAGGATAACCTCCTCTCTTGTATAAAATTTGGGCTCATACTAGACTCATACTAATGTATAGGACTCAATATACTAGACTAGTTCGAGACAAATCAACTAGTCTCACCTTATTACAACTCAATCTTACTTTCTTACAAAATTATGACACATGACTAAGTAAACCAAATAGGGCATAGTAATCTGTGTCTGATCCTGGTACCCCTACCAATTCTCCCATGGTGGGAGGAACTCGACCCCATCGAGTAAGGTTCAATTTGGCTCAAGGAGGGTCTGGGTTGAGGCATTGCAGATCTGCACCAGTGTTCCACAAGTCCTCAAAATCTGGTCGACCTTGCCACTGGACTGGTGTGGACACCAGAAACCGGAAGAAACTTCACTCCAACAAGGTTAGCCTTATCCCAATTTGGATCGAAGATATTTAGGTTACCTTGTATTCTTTAGTTCAAAAATGTTTTATTTTCAAGAGCCATTTCCTTTTCAAGAGTCCTGTAAATGATCAAGAGTGTTTATTGAGTCCTGTAATTACTTTTAAAAAAAAATTTTATTTCCTGTAAGTCCGTTTCAAGTTTTAAAGTTTAGGTCAGTCAAGTCAGTTCAGTTGAGTTAAGTCTATTTCAAGTTAATCAAGTCTTAAAGCAATGAAAGCCAGCAACAAGACTCAAATTCTGGACCCCAGAATTTGACCACATGAAGAAGAGAAGACACATCAACCAAGCAAGAGAAAAGGACCATCAACTAGGATAACTTGGCACCACATGTCATTCCTTATCCAAGTAGAAGACCATCTCATCATGCCATGTCATCAGGCACCACCTCACTAGCCACCTCATCACTCTTTGGCGCCAACAAGGAGGATTCAAATTCAAGGAGGTTGGCCACACCCCTCCAAGTCCTCCACCAAATCCTCCAACCCCCCCCATCCCTTCAAACTCTCCACCAAATCCTCCAACCCCCCTTGTAATCCTCCTCAATTTGGGGAGTTTTTAAATTTCAAAAGCTAGCTTTGTGAGGCTATTAAAGGCCTTGGATGCCCATTGTAAAGGGGGATTGATTTTTTGGGAATGAATGAAAATTGAAGTTGAATTTTGGAAGTAGAAATTGTCTTGTTTTTTTTTTCATTATGTGAAAGTTTCCCATCCTCTTCCTCCACGCCAAAGCCATTCTTTCCCCCTAGCAAAGCATCTTCCAAGCTCAAGTGAAGGCATTAGAGTCAGCCAGATCTTCTCAAATTTCTGTTCTTAGTTCATAAATTCTCCCATCCCTTCTATATGTTATTATCCTTCTTCCTTAACTTTGATCTTCATTGCAGGGTCCTTCGAAGTCTTTGAGTTGTGGACCGGGTTCACCTTGATAAAGAACCAACAAGCTAAAGCCCCAAGTCCAGGGTTCTGATCTCTATTATCCAGGTTCTTCAGTTCTGAGCGTTGGTAGTTTCAAGGTATGAATCAAAAGAAGGTTGGAAAGCTCATCAAGGTAAGTCCACAATCATTAGCCCCTATTGTCTAGATCTTCTTCCTTCTTAGTTTAGGATTGTGTCTAATCAAGTAAAAGTCCCATTTCTTATAATCCTTAAGTCTTATTGTGATGAGTACAATGCTAGTGTAATTAGATTTCATTGCTCTACAAACCATATTAAAAACATTAATCATATGCTTGCCGCATCATCTTGGTATCAGAGCATGGTTGCATTAGGATAGAATAGTTTTCTTTAAATCCAAGCAAGATCTAAAATTCATGCCTCCTGAGCGGGTATACTCCAGTACACTGTCACAACCCATGGGAATAATGAGCCCCTGGCCGGACGTGAATTTTTTTTAGATTGAAGTTTGGGTAAGCCATTGCACTTGTTTGATTAGGTTCTATTTTCTGAAAATTTGCATCTATTTACAGTAATCCGTCTGCAGCTCCAAAGGCAAGTCACTAATTTTTTGTTGAAATATTTTTTCTCTTGTTTCTTTTTAAGTCAGTTATCACCATATTAAATTTCATCATCAGAAAGAAATTATAAAAAAAATGAAAATTTCTACAGTTTGACACTGTCATTAGGGTTTTGTTCTATCCTTTTTATTTATCTTCATTTGTAGGATCTTCTTAGAGTAGTATGGATTTTAGTTTTCAAATTTCTTTCATCTGCATTGAAACATATAAGATAGGAATCCTCTGTGAATTTTTTAGAATTTTTGGACATTTCTTTCATCACGTTTTCTACACCACTTTCAAACTGCAACACACTTCTGCAGCACCTTTGCATTTCATTCATCTCATGAGAAATCAAATTAAGGGCATCAATTTGACATAGGGTCAGGGTTTCATCACCTGTACCTTGCCCAAAAATCACCACCCAGCATATCGATCCCAGCCTGTTAATTAAAATTGAGTAGAACGTTAATTGCCCTAGTGGGTTAGGGACACCAACAAGTTGGGTTCAGGTTAGGGTCAAGTTAACTGTGTCAGCTAATTGATGTGTGCTTACTGGCTTGGTGTCTAGGATTGGTGCATCAGGGCTTGTGATTTGGTCCACCTACCTGGCCAATCTCAGATTGGTATCTAAGGTTTGGCAATCAGGGACCTTCACTCCCCTCCACCTACCTGGCTAAGTCCCATAAGTACTACTAGCTAGTTGGTTCACTTAATTAGACCTCTAATTTGTGCTCTAGGTCTAGGAAACCTTAGCTCGAGCTTGAGTCTACTTGCATGCATGAAAACTAGATCAGGGGCCTCATATTCACCAGTCCAGACCCAGTCCAGTGTAGCCATGGACCCGAATCTTGAAACCATGCTGAAAGGCCTAAATGATCTAATGGCCCAATTGAACCGAATTCTGGCTAAACAATTTCTCTTAGACCAACCAACTCCTACTATCCCATTAGCTCATATGAATGATAGGAGTAAGAACACTGAAGTACAAGTTGAGTTCATTAATACCCAAGACTTAGGGTATCCTCAAACTGAAGGGCTAGGGAAGGAAGAATGCAAATCTGAACCTAATAAATATGTGTATGAGACTAACATAAGTTTAATAGATGAATATGAAGGGGAAGACGGTGAAGAGAACAACTTTAGTACCTTACCTGAGGAAACCTTTGGTAAAGAAAAGATTATTGAGCCTAGTCTTGAAACATCAGAACAACCAAAATTTAGTGAGGACTTGGTTCCCGTAAGACAATGCCCTCAGGAAGAACCCAATACTTTAGCTTCGACACAAGAACTCCTTCAGGTACCTGAGAAGAACCCAATCATTATTTTAGAAGACTTTCCTGATGACCTTCAACTACCTAGAAGCATCCCACCTGTAGATCAAAATTCTAATCTTAAGGTCATCATGAGTAACCAAGGTCTCTTTTAAGATTCTCCTAAATTATCCCAAGTCTCAGATTCCTATCATAATTTTAGAGCCATTAAGTTTCATTTTGATGAGATTACTAGGATGCATGAGCTTTTAAGGCCTATTCCTTTTGCTACCTACTTTTGGAAAACCTTATGGCATTCGCTAGGAACCCATGGTAAATTCTCATGTGCATGCCAGACCAGGGTCAAACCTAGAGAGTCATTAATCTGTTAGGTTTAGGCCCTAGAGAGTCCAATAAAATTCCTCTCAATAAGGATGCCTAGTCCAGTCTGCATTTCGTAAGTGCTTGTGTAAGTTTCTGAGTCTGCTGAGTCTTTTGCACAGCATGTCACAAATCTGTATAAAGAAATCAGTAATAAGATCAACCTGAGCAATGAAACTTATAAACACTTAGCTGACTCACATAAGAGGGCTAACGAATTCAGTGAAGGGGATTATGCGATGATTAGGCTCAACCCTGAATGGTTCCCCTCTAGAACCATAAAGAAGCTGCATGCCCGCGAAGCGGGACCTTTCAAGATCTTAAAGAAAATAGGGCCTAATGCATATGTTTTGGAACTTCCACCTGATATGGGTATCAGTACAACCTTTAATGTTTCAGACCTAGTAGAATACAAAGAACCAGTACTAATACCTAGTGAGCCTTTTGGGCCAGAAACTTTCATTGAGAGTGAACATATTTTCGAGTGTCCACCACCAACCCTACCTGAGCAGAGAGAGAGGATTGAGAGAATCCTGGATGACAAGACCATTACTACCATGAATAAGGAGTATCAGCGATACCTGGTTCAATGGCAGGGTCGACCTGAGTCCGACAATTCTTGGATTACTCGAGAGGACCTGCAAAGACTTAACCCAGACTTGTTCGAGCATTACCAGGGCAAAACTGAACTATATTCGACTGGGTCGAGTTCTGCCCACCCCCGGAGAATTGGTGTGGACACCAGAAACCGGAAGAAACTTCACTCCAACAAGGTTAGCCTTATCCCAATTTGGATTGAAGATAATTAGGTTACCTTGTATTCTTTAGTTCAAAAATGTTTTATTTTCAAGAGCCATTTCCTTTTTAAGAGTCCTGTAAATGATCAAGAGTGTTTATTGAGTCCTGTAATTACTTTTAAAAAAAAAATTATTTCTTGTAAGTCCATTTCAAGTTTTAAAGTTTAGGTCAATCAAGTCAGTTCAATTGAGTTAAGTCTATTTCAAGTTAATCAAGTCTTAAAGCAATGAAAGCCAGCAACAAGACTCAAATTCTGGACCCCAGAATTTGATCACATGAAGAAGAGAAGACACATTAACCAAGCAAGAGAAAAGGACCATCAACTAGGACCACTTGGCGCCACATGTCATTCCTTATCCAAGCAAAAGACCATCTCATCATGCCACGTCATCAGGCGCCACCTCACTAGCCACCTCATCACTCTTTGGCGCCAACAAGGAGGATTCAAATTCAAGGAGGTTGGCCACACCTCTCCAAGTCCTCCACCAAATCCTCCAACCCACCCATCCCTCCAAACTCTCCACCAAATCCTCCAACCCCCCTTGTAATCCTCCTCAATTTGGGGAGTTTTTAAATTTCAAAAGCTAGCTTTGTGAGGCTATTAAAGGCCCTAGACGCCCATTGTAAAGGGGGATTGATTTTTTAGGAATGAATGAAAATTTAAGTTGAATTTTGGAAGTAGAAATTGTCTTGTTTTTTTTTTTCCTTATGTGAAAGTTTCCCATCCTCTTCCTCCACGCCAAAGCCATTCTTTCCCCCTAGCAAAGCATCTTCCAAGCTCAAGTGAAGGCATTGGAGTCAGCCATATCTTCTTAAATTTCTGTTCTTAGTTCATAAATTCTCCCATCCCTTCTATATGTTCTTATCCTTCTTCCTTAACTTTGATCTTCATTGCAGGGTCCTTCGAAGTCTTTGAGTTGTGGACCGGGTTCACCTTGACAAAGAACCAACAAGCTAAAGCCCCAAGTCCAGGGTTCTGATCTCTGTTATCTAGGTTCTTCAGTTCTAAGTGTTGGTAGTTTCAAGGTATGAATCAAAAGAAGGTTGGAAAGCTCATCAAGGTAAGTCCACAATCATTAGCCCCTATTATCTAGATCTTCTTCCTTCTTAGTTTAGGATTGTGTTTAATCAAGTAAAAGTCCCATTTCTTATAATCCTTAAGTCTTATTATGATGAGTACAATGCTAGTGTAATTAGGTTTCATTGCTCTACAAATCATATTCAAAACATTAATCATATGCTTGCCGCATCATAAAACAAGTACCGCTGACAGTCTCTATCCTCGGTACCGATAGCTTGATCGTCCAAAGCTTTCTCAATCTTTATCTCACCAAAAGGCCAAATTATATATGGTCGCTCTGGGGTGGGTTCTCTCTCAAATAAATGAGAGTTGCTCAAGGGGCTCACTGGGTATCATTGCTGGCTCCCAAGACTTTACAAAGTTTGAGATGATGAAGGTGGAGCTAATACCTAAATCAGCTAATATCTCATACACATTGGCATTGGCTCTACTACTACTCATTATTTTGGATGGGCTAGCTTCGCGAGCAGAAAATTTCCTTACAATTACAAAATCCTCTGTAGGAAATTCTTTACCTTTTCTTTGGGAATTAGCCAAGTTGTTATTTAGTTCATTACTGAGGTTCAACTCTTGACTAATTTCATGATGCATATGTTGTGCAGAGGCTAGTGCATGTGTGGACATGTGATTTAGGACTGTGAAATTTATTGGACTCAACTAATACCTATTAAACTCGACTAAACTTTCCTATCCAAGGAAATTTTATTGGACTGTAGGGGATAAAACCTAACAGACTATAAACTCTTTAGGTTTTATCCTATCATGGCATGTACAAGAAAATTTACTATGTACTCCTAGCAAATGCCATAAAGTATACCAAAAGTAATATGTAAACCTAACATGGGCAATAAATGAGTGCAACATGCAAACCTCTACATGATACAGGTGAATGGTTAAAGAAATATAAGAAAACTCAAGATAAGGCAAAAAATACGAGGTGGATTTGGGGTTAGTCTGATAGGGTACAAAATCAGAAAAGGGGTTGGAGCTAATCGGATAGACTAAGAGACAAGAAGGTGTTTCAAGAATGAGGCCTACACTAATGAGATTTACCTTATGGGTTTGAGGCATATCTAAAGGGTCTACATAATGGAAAATAGGGTTGTTGATTTCAGGAAAGAGATCAAGTAGAGTCAAAGAGGTGACTTCATCCTGAGGGTACTGATTCAAAGAGATCAAGTCCTTAATAAACTCTTCTGGCTCATAAATCAAAGGTCTGGGCTCTTTAATTGGGCTTTCTTCTAGTGGCTTCTCAGGTAATGCTCTAATAGTGGGATTGGATTCCTCATGGTCTTCTTCCTTTATGGGTTCTCCCACTACAGGTTGGGTATGGTCAAAGTCAGCTAACTCTAGGGTGGCTTCTACCTAGGTTTCTACTGGATCAACTAATACTGGATTGGTTTCTATTTGGGTTTGGTCATAATCAACTAATCTTGGGTCTTCTATAGGATACTCTTCTAGATCTTTAATAGACTCACTATCTTCATACTCCTCTACCAGACTTGGGTCAGCCTCATATATTTCTTCTTCTAAGTCATCTCGGTGAACCAATGGGGTGGTAAGTGGGGTTTGACTAATGGAAAATTGACTAAGGTCTGGGATAACAGGGGTGGGTAAACTAAGGGCTGTGGGTTCATAGGTTATAGGTTTAAAGGTTATGGGTTCAAAGGTTATGGGTTCAAAGGTTATGGGTTCAAAAGTTATGGGTTCAAATCTAAGCTTATTAATCTTATAGGGTTCAGGTTGACTAAGGGATAGTTGATTACTACTAGGTTCATATCTAGGGACTATGGGTTCTTGGGGATTATAAGATGAGGGTGTAGCTCTATGGGCCTTGTCTAGGGTTCCTATTTGGTTATTTAATGGATTAGTCCTATGGGTCATTTGGTTATTTGATTGAATCAGTTGGTCAAACATTTTATTTTTTTGGTCAAACCTACGGTTCATTTGGGCAAGCTGATTTTGGGTCTGGGCTAACTGATTTTGGGTTTGGGTGTTGGACTGGTTTACTTGGGCAGTTAATTGGGCAAGTTGGTTCATGATGGCTTCAAAATTGGTATCCATGGTTGGGCTGGGCTAAGGTTTGGACTTTTGGTATTGGGTTCCTAATCTATTGTTCATGCAATCACTCAAACAATCAAGATGAAATGATGCAGCCAAGCATGCAAAAGAAAGTTTAGTAAAATCTAGGATTTGCTAGACCTAGAGTCAAAACTGAATGGGTCAGCTCAACTTACACCTAACCCTGTAGCTAATCCTTCCACTGGCCAGATAGGGGTGGGAGTGTGGGAGGCCCCCCTGCTTTCACAGGGACCAAATTAAAAACCATAACACCAGTTAGGTCATTTGACTATAGACCCCCAGCCTTAGACACCAGCTTTCAGTAATAACTAAAGGATTAAATGCACTAGTTGTCCTGCATAGTTCGGACCCGACCTATTGATGTCTCCTAGCCCTCCTAGGCAAATTAGGTCTAATTGATTTTAGTTAGGTTTCAGTTAGTATGATGATGGTTGTTTTGGGCCCAGGACAGGTGATGAAATCCTGCCCTGATATGAGATATTGAGTTGTCCTTAAGATTAGGTTAAAATGATGGCAATCGATGGCCCTGATGCAATCTTAAACAATCAGAAAAATAAAAAAAAATTATGTATATTATATGAAATGATAAATTAGGTTTAAATTGATTAGGTTAGCAATCAAATTAGGCTTGGGATTGGGGTGTGTGGAAGTTGATTAGTTTTGAATTAGTCAAGTGCAAAATCAGCAGAAATAAGAGAATTAGGGTTTTTGTTGATGCAGAATTTGACATAGATCCTGATGCATAAAAAAATCAAAAAAGTTCTTGAATAGAGGATGGATGGTGATGATTAAACCTACCAAATTTCATGTTGAACAAAAATCATATGATGATGCAAATCCTAGGGTTTTTGGACTGCTGCAAAAATTATTAGGATTTTGTTAGGGTTTCTAATATGCTAGATTTTAGATAATTATATTTTCAGTAAAATTAATTAAAAATTTTGATAATTATTATGACAGAATAGAAGACATGAAGTGCAAATTTCATAAAAAAATAAAATATTTAAGATACCGAAATCAGATGAAACCTAGACACTTAATGCAGTGGATAGGATGCTGAAATTAGGGTTTATGAATGCAAAGTAGATAAAAACTATCCTAAACCCGCTCTAATACTAAACTAATGTAGGATGAATCTAAGATTGCTGAACATACAGAAAAAATAGTGAAATAATTATTTTATATTTTTTAAATATTAAATTTGTAGGATAAATTTCTAAAGTTAAGTAAAGACTAGCAAGATACTCAGCAATTCTAAGAATCATCATGATCGCAAAGAACTCATGCAAGGTAATAAGTAGATAGGACCCGAGAGTTGAGAAACTCCCAGTTTAGGATAGTTTATCTTCATCAAATTAGATAATAAGAGAAGGGAAGGTTTCTTACCAGCCAGAGATTGAAACTTTGCAGTAGAAGGGATCACTCACTCTTTGATTGGAGCCTGGAAGAAGAAGCTTCAGTTCCTTGAATCAGATGGCTGATCTAGGTGGTCCTGGAAGCAAAGAAGGCCTCCTCTAGGGAGGTGAAGCACCTCGAGGATCCTGCAAGAATCAGGGTCAATCAAAATAGTAATTAAACAAAGGAATAAAAAACTAGGTTTTATAATTGAAATAACTAGGTTTAGGTTTGGATGTCCCGAGGAAGAAGCAGTTGCTTGATTAGGGCAGCAGCTAGGGCATCTTCCTCTGGGCGTGGCTAATCTCCAAAGATGCAGATGGAAGCTAGGGTAGTAGGGATTCAGCTTGGGTACACAAGGAGAGCACTCAAAGTAGGGAACCAAAGCAAAGACACCAATCACAAATCAATAGCACAAAATTTTAGCAAGTTGTATTCATAAGAAAGAGATGATTATAAGAGGGGGAGGGTTGGGGTTTTCATAGAGTTTCCATGCCCTCTCCTAAAGAGATTACAAGTCTTCTCTTAGTTAGAATAGGTTTACATAATTTAAGTGTGAGAAAGACTATAAAGTAAACCTACAACTAGGAGTATACAAGTTGAATGAAATAAAAACTCAAACTCCTCCTTGTATTTGAACTCTTCCACCATTTTGGACTTGGTCAACTCATGGAGGATGCCTATCCTAGGTGTGTTGGGCTTCAAGGGGCAGCAAGGGGTTGTCCTCCTTTGGATTGGTGCATGGGCTTTGGGCCTTGGAAGCTGGGGTGTCCTAGTATCAGCGTATTCCTTGGAATCTTGGTTCTTCATGCTTGGGCTTGCTTCCTGGGCTTGGAATCTTAAGGCCTGGAATGCTAGAATAATCTGAAAAATATGGGATCCTGGCATATAGAATATTTTGGAAGCATCTGGAGGGAATCTAGCATCTGAAATGGCATTTAGAGAGAATTAGGGCACTTGGAGGGCGTGTGGAGGGCATTCAGGGCTCCTGGGTGTCAATTGAGCTCCCATAAGCTGATGTAATTGTCTCTGACTCTTGAATGAGGCCTGGTGGAACTCTAAAATTAGGTAACCTTTTCTCTTGTGCAAAATTTGGACTCATACTAGACTCATACTGATGTACAGGACTCAATATACTAGACTAGGTCGAGATAAATCAACTAGTCTCACCTTATTATAACTCAATCTTACTTTCTTACAAAATTGTGACACATGACTAAGTAAACCAAATAGGGCCCAGTAATCTGTATTTGTTCCTAGTGTCCCCACCACAAATGCTAAGTAATCATAAACATTTCTCAAAGAGGAACGTGTACTTACTCTTTTTAATGGATCATCAATTTTAAGCTCTTTAGGATGTCCATGAACATACCTCCATTCTTTAGGTAGTGGATTGGGTGTAGATAAGGCTGCTACTTCTTGTACTTGTTCTTGTTCATTGTTTTGATCTCCTCCTTGGTGCGGGCACCAGACTCAGAAGAAGACTTCAGGGCTCCATCTGGATCTCTGATTGACCTTGCCCGAAGAATTAGGGTTTTCTGGTTTTATAATAAGGGTTGACTTGGTCAACTCATTTTTTTTTGAGTCTGTATTTCCCTGTAATTTAAATTTTGTTGAGTCATGTTGACTCAGTACAAGTCCTAGTAAGTGGTCTAGGTCTTCTCCAGGGTGCCATATTTTTTCTCCCAGGCCCAAGCAAGTGGGCGCCACACTCCCAGCCACACGCTAGAGTCCAGGAGGTGCCACATCTCCATCCCAGTGTCTTGGTCCCCACACCCAAGGGAGCAAGAATTTTTCTTGAAGCCAAAATCAAGGAGGTGCCCCATATATACCTTAAAAGGCCAAGATAAAGGAGGAAAGAGGCATTTCTTGGGGAGCACTTCAAGGGGGCGCCCAATCCATGCCTAAAAAGACCAAAGCAAAGTTGGGAAGAGCCATGACTTAGGGAGAAAGAAAAGGAGGTGTCCAAAAGAGTTGAGCCATGGAAGGAAAAATTTTTTTTCTTGAAGAGCAAGGCTAGGAGGCGCCACCTACTTACCATTTGGAGCCACCAATCAACACTTATGGAAGCTCTTGGCCGGCCATATGAGAAGGATTTGATTCTACAAACCTTATTTGAAGATCCATCCTATTAGTCCCACATGGGAAGATGTAAAACCCTGACCTCTTGTAAAGACCTATAAAATAAACCCCTATTGTAAGTTTTAGAGAACATCTGATGAATGAATTAAAATTTTTGTGTGAGCAAACTTTGTGTTTTCTCTCTTCTGCACTTGCATCCAGGTGTTGAGCTCCATGAGGGAGTAAATCCGGGTTCCCCAGGAACCTTGAGGAGGTGTGAGATCTCCAAACCCCAAACCCTAGCCGCCCATCATCCTTCTCTTTCCACCAAGCCCTAGCCTATCCCACCTCTCACGGCCACTCTCTTCAAGTCAAGGCCGGCCCCAGCATCCGGGTCCAGTCTGGATACTTCAGATCCAGAGCAATTCCCAGAGGAAGTCAGATCAGCCTCCAGGAGAATCCGGATTTCAGCAACTTCAACTTTCAAGTTCTTCAATTCTGGTAAATTCTTCCTTGAGTATCTGATTCCATCACTTGTTCTTCTTCTTTCCCAGATCTTGAGTCCAGGAGAAGCCGACTCAGCCACATGACCAGTATTGGAGGATCCATTGCGAAGATATCCGAATCCGAGGATCCGACAATCTGCTCGAGAGAGTTCTTCCACCAAACTCTGTGAAGATCACTGTCTGGTTGGTAACCCATCTCTTCTCTTTATTTCTGTCCTGTTGAAAGTTCAGAGCGAAACCCTAGGTCTGGGAGTTTCTCAACCCCCAGCAATCCTTTACTTCTGAACTACTCTGATAACCTGGTTTCTTTAAATTGTGTTTTCAATTATTACATAGTTTCTTTCAATTTAGTTTAACATTCCTTTGAGTCAAAGCCGACTTCTGAAAATATAAGAAAAAAAAAAGAATTAGTCTTAATTTACTTCTGCATCGCATCATCTCTTTCATTCTGCATCATTTTTGGTATCAGAGCTTTCGTGCTGCATCAATTTTGGTATCAGAGCCCTGTCTAGGGTTTCTAACTTGCTTGCATGTTTTGAGTGTCTCTCTTTTTTACTTTGTCTGCTCGAAGTAGACTCCCCAGGACGTCCGGTCCTAGGAACAAAGCGAGGTGCAAGCCTCCTCTTCCCATTCCATGGGGTGTTCCTAGGGCGTGTAGGGGATCCGCTGGGTTACAACTTCGTAGCAGGAATTGTAAACGGGGAAGCATTCTATTTTCAGTCTGTAACTATCCTATTGAAGGAATTGTTTCTCATTGCAGGTAACTCCAAATTGCATGATTTTTATTTTGTTGGAACCATTATAATTGACACTATTTTAAATAATTTTAATGTAATTTATTGGTTTATGTGAAATTTCTGAGAGTTAAATTACAGCAATTCTGTTTCTATGTTTCTGCAATTCAATTTTTTTGAGTGATCATCTCTTAATTCATCTTAAGGACAATTGAGCATCTAAGATAAGGGGAGGAGTTGATAACCTCTCCTTAGCCCAAAACCACCACCCATTCATTCGATCCTAAGCCTAATTTTAAAATTTATTAGACTTAATTTGCCCTAGTGGGCTAGGGACACCAACAAGTCGGGTCTAGGCTAATGTTGAGTCAGTTTGTCTAAGTTACTCTGTGTGTGCTTTGTACTCAGTGTCTAGAATGGTGGTTCAGGGATTCTATCCCAAAGGGCTTGTGTGCTGGTCCGCCTACCTGGCCAATCACTGATTGGTGTCTAGGATTGGCATTTAGGGACCTAACACTCCCCTTACACCTGCCTGGCTGAGTCCCGAGTTACTACAGGCTAGCTTGCCACTCTGATTGGGCATCTAGTTTGGGCTCTAGGTCTAGTTAGCCGTAGTCATTTCAGTCGAGTCTCATTTGGTGTGCTTGCTTGCATCATCATGTCCACCCGGAATGGAGTACCCTACCAACCTGGTCAAACCCAACCTGATTTAGAGGCCATGATTAGAACTCTTACCGAAAGTATGACCAAATTGAGTCAGGATATGAATGAGGGTTTTGCCCAGTTTAGAGACCGAGCCCAGGGACTTGAGAAATGTAGACATCAAAATTGGATCCCTGATCCAAAATTTAATAGGCCCCAACCTCACCCATGCCAGGAGCCTCGGAGAGCCTATGACCATGATCTTGCCCCTGAGTCTAGCCCTAGGAGCCTATACCCATACTTGGTTGACTCAGAGAAGGGACCCGTTAGGAACACCAAACCTTATGCACCCACTTTTGATGGAAGACAAGAGACATATATTAAGTGGGAAGAACAAATGGATCGGTATTTTGAGTGCACTAACATATCGGAATTAGGACAAGTTAGGTTGGCCAAAACCAAGTTCACCAAACAAGCTAGGTCGCATTGGTATGCTATTGAGCATGAGTGTTATCAAAGAAAAGAGGAAATATATACTTGGAGAGATATGAGAAGTAAGTTGAGAGATAGGTGCCTAGGTAGATCCTATAAGAAAAGACTTTTAGACCAATGGTACCAATTGCGACAATGTAATAGGCCTGTGTCTAAATATATCGAGGACTTCCAGTGGTATGACATGAAATGCAATACCATTGAGACCGAAGCTCAGATCACATCGAGGTTTAGGGTTGGGTTACACCCAGACATTTATAGGAAGCTATGCCTTGAAAAGACCAATAAGTTAGACCGAGCCTACCAAGAAGCCCAAGACTATGAGTGGTCTTTAAGATATAACCAATCAAGTACTTTGGACTTAAAGCCAACCTCTACCCACTTGAGTCAAGTTCCGATTGATCCGACATCCGTAGTGAACCAGACTTTTGTTTGTCAATTCCCACTTGTGTCACCTCTTGACCAGAAGGATAACACTGAGAAGGAGTTAGGCATGGCCATCCCAAAATTAGTTGACTCGACTAGAGCCGTACTTAAAGAGGAATCAAAGGAGAATAGATTAGAACCTTTCAGTGAGATTGAGGAAAAAATATATGAGCCTGACATAAGTTTGATAGATAAATATGAAGAAGAAGAATTTGAGGATATCTCTCCCGTAATCTCAGTTGAACATCCTTGTCTTGAGCGGATTGATTCACCCAGTCCTGTAGAAGTCCTCCTTATGGCCCCAGACCCCTTCCTTCGCATGACTAACCTATCCTTCTATAGAGTATACCTTTCCGCACCCATAGGTCAAATTTCAAGTCTTGAGGTCATCATCCATAGGCCCTTCCATGAATCATTCTCTAATCCATTTCTTGAGAAAGTGGATCATTATTTGCTTAGAGAACAAACCTTAACTGTTGCAATCACATGTCCTAGGCTACTCCCCGAACCATCTTTTGATCCATTCCTGGGAGTAGCAAACTTTTCCTTTCGTAAGGATGACCAGTTGACACTCATAGATCACCATTCAATCCTTCAGGTCACCACCTTTAGTCAACAGGTAATTCAAGACTCCATCTCATATTTCCTCCCTTTCTCTAGGACTTCCAATGCTTCTTACACCATCCAAGTATACTTTGTTGAAGTCTTTAGAGTGAACCACGTGTCAGAATCTATTAGGTTTGCCACCTACTTCTGGAAGACCTTATGGCACCTACTAGGCACCCATGATAAGTTTACATGCTCTGCATGCCATCCTCCGACCCAAGGTCAAACCTAGAGAGCCTTAGTTTGTTAGGTTTAGACCTAGGGTTCCTTTGGAATAAAGTCCATTCTTTAGGAGTGCGTCGTCAGTCTAGTTTAGTTTTTCTTGACCCTTTACTAGGCTTTGGCTCAAATTTTGGTTTGATTGAGAGCACTAGGAATTGGGATTTGTATTTTGTCCAGGGCTGAAATTGCATTCAATGTTTCGATCAATAGGTCTATAGGCTAGAGTCCCTTTGAAATTGTTCATGGATACAAGCCTCACACACCACTTGATCTGATTACACTATTAGCCCACACACACAAGTCTCTTGATGCACTTGCATAGCATGTAAAGGACTTGCATAAAGAAATTCATGCCAAAATAAATTTAAGTAATGAAACTTATAAGAAGTTGACTGATTCTCAAAGGCGAGTCAAAACTTTTGTTGAGGGAGACTATGTAATGATTAGGTTAAGGCCTGAACGGTTTCCTCCTGGAACCGTTAGAAAGTTACATGCTAGAGGAGCTGGACCATTTAGAGTGGTGAAGAGAGTAGGGTCCAATGCCTATGTGCTCGAGTTGCCTTCAGAACTAGGCATTAGCTCCACTTTCAACATTACAGACCTAGTAGAGTATAGAGAGCCAGCTTTGATTCCCAGTGAGCCTTTTGAGCCTAATCCTGCTCTTGAGAGTGAACCCAACCCTGTGTGTCCACCAACAAACTGGCCTGTAAGGAAAGAGCAGATTGAAAAGATCCTGGATGATCAGGTTATCTCTACTCGTAATCGAGGATACCAAAGATACCTGGTCTGCTGGCAAGGAAGGCCAGATTCTGATGACTCTTGGATCTCCCGAGAAGAATTACAAGAATTGGACCCAGACCTCTTGGAGAGATACCAGAGCCAGCTTGATCCATACTCGATAGGGTCGAGTTCCTCCCACCCCGGGAGAATTGGTGCGGGCACCAGACTCAGAAGAAGACTTCAGGGCTCCATCTGGAAGTCTGATTGACCTTGCCCAAAGAATTAGGATTTTCTGGTTTTGTAATAAGGGTTGACTTGGTCAACTCATTTTTTTTTGAGTCTGTATTTCCCTGTAATTTAAATTTTGTTGAGTCATGTTGACTCAGTACAAGTCCTAGTAAGTGGTCTAGGTCTTCTCCAGGATGCCATATTTTTTCTCCCAGGCCCAAGCAAGTGGGCGCCACATTCCCAGCCACATGCCAGAGTCCAGGAGGTGCCACATCTCCATCCCAGTGTCTTGGTCCCCACACCCAAGGGAGCAAGAATTTTTCTTGAAGCCAAAATCAAGGAGGCGCCCCATATATACCTTAAAAGGCCAAGCTAAAGGAGGAAAGAGGCATTTCTTGGGGAGCACTTCAAGGGGGCGCCCAATCCATGCCTAAAAAGACCAAAGCAAAGTTGGGAAGAGCCATGACTTGGGGAGAAAGAAAAGGAGGTGTCCAAAAGAGTTGAGCCATGGAAGGAAAAATTTTTTTTCTTGAAGAGCAAGGCTAGGAGGCGCCACCTACTTACCATTTGGAGCCACCAATCAACACTTATGGAAGCTCTTGGCCGGCCATATGAGAAGGATTTGATTCTACAAGCCTAATTTGAAGATCCATCCTATTAGTCCCACATGGGAAGATGTAAAACCCTGACCTCTTGTAAAGACCTATAAAATAAACCCCTCTTGTAAGTTTTAGAGAACATCTGATGAATGAATTAAAATTTTTGTGTGAGCAAACTTTGTGTTTTCTCTCTTCCGCACTTGCATCCAGGTGTTGAGCTCCGTGAGGGAGTAAATCCGGGTTCCCCAGGAACCTTGAGGAGGTGTGAGATCTCCAAACCCCAAACCCTAGGTTAGCCACTTCACTCCCAAACCCTAGCCGCCCATCATCCTTCTCTTTCCACCAAGCCCTAGCCTATCCCACCTCTCACGGCCACTCTCTTCAAGTCAAGGCCGGCCCCAGTATCCGGGTCCAGTCCAGATACTTCAGATCCAGAGCAATTCCCAGAGGAAGTCAGATCAGCCTCCAGGAGAATCCGGATTTCAGCATCTTCAACTTTCAAGTTCTTCAATTCTGGTAAATTCTTCCTTGAGTATCTGATTCCATCACTTGTTCTTCTTCTTTCCCAGATTTTGAGTCCAGGAGAAGCCGACTCAGCCACAGGACCAATATTGGAGGATCCATTGCGAAGATATCCGAATCCGAGGATCCGACAATCTGCTCGAGAGAGTTCTTCCACCAAACTCTGTGAAGATCACTATCTGGTTGGTAACTCATCTCTTCTCTTTATTTCTGTCCTGTTGAAAGTTCAGAGCGAAACCTTAGGTCTGGGAGTTTCTCAACCCCCAGCGATCCTTTACTTCTGAACTACTCTGATAATCTGGTTTCTTTAAATTGTGTTTTCAATTATTACATAGTTTCTTTCAATTTAGTTTAACTTTCCTTTGAGTCAAAGCCGACTTCTGAAAATATAAGAAAAAAAAAAAGAATTAGTATTAATTTACTTCCGCATCGCATCATCTCTTTCGTTCTGCATCATTTTTGGTATCAGAGCTTTCGTGCTGCATCACTCCTTGATCCTTGAAAGTTTCTTCATTGATTATCATCCTTTCCAACTTTTGAATACCTGTCTCATCATCAACAGTATCCTCTTTTCTAGAAGATTTATCATTAGATTCATCAATGACTACATGGATGGATTCTTTAACTAGAAGAGTTCTTCTGTTGAAGACCCTGTATGCCTTGCTAGAAGTAGAATATCCTAAGAAGATATCCTTATTTTACTTGGCATCAAATTTATTGAGATTATCTATACCATTGTTTAGAATGAAACAACGGCATCCAAAAACATGAAAATATTTTATAGTGGGTTTTCTACTTTTCCAAAGTTCATATGGTGTTTTCTTCAAAATAAGTCAGATTAAAACATGATTTAAAACATAACATGCAGTGTTTATGGCTTCCACCCAAAAATATCTACGTAAATTATTTTCACAAAGCATTGTGCATGCCATTTCTTCAAGAGTCCTATTCTTTCTCTCTACCATCCCATTTTGTTGAGGTGCCCTAGGTGCAAAAAAAATATGATTAATACCATTTTCATTCAAAATATTTCAAAATCATGATTTTCAAACTCAGTACTTATGATCACTTCATAAAGAGATGATTGAAACATCTTTTCATTTAAAACCTTTTTATGAAATTTAATGAATGCTAAAAAATTTTTATCCTTGTGTGCCAAAAACATTACCCAAGCAAAACATGAATAGTCATCAACAATCACTAACCCATACTTCTTACATCCCAAACTAGTTATTCTAGTTAGTCCAAAGAGGTCCATATGAAGTAATTCTAAGGGTCTAGTGGTAGATACTACTCCTTTAGATTTGAAAAAAGATTTTGTTTATTTTCCAAGTTGACATGCACTACAAATCTTATCTTTTTTAAAAGTGAGTTTTGGCAAATCTCTTACAAGGTTCTTTTTGTTTAATTTTGAAATCAAATGTATGCTTGCATGTTCTAGTCTACGATACCAAAGCCAACTAGTTTCATTGATCTTGGCTACCATTGTCACTAGACATTGATCATTTTTTATGAGTAGATCATCAAGATCAACCATGTAAATATTTCCATGCCTATGACCAACAAACTTGATACCATTGTCATCTAGACTAGATAAAATGCACATAGAAGATTCGAAAACCACTTTAAATTCTCTATCACAAAATTGATTAATACTAAATAAATTATGCTTTAAACCATCAACTAACAAAATATTATCTACAAAAGTAGTAGGCATGATATGGATGTTACCGATATCAACAATTTTGCCCTTTCCATTATCACCAAAAGTCACGTTTCCACCCTTCAAAGTGTTTAAGGATGAGAATTGACTCACATCTCCAGTCATGTATCTTGAGTAACCGCTATCAAGATACCACATTCTTCTTTTATCCTTGGTTGCAAGACACACCTACAAAACAAGTCAAGTGAAAACTTTAGGTACCCAAGTCATCTTGGGTCCTTTAGGGTTATTAGAATTAGTTCCTTTTGGAACCCAAACCTTCCTAACAGCATTCTATTTTCTTTTGTTACACATATAAGATTTGTGTCCTACTATACCACATGCATAACAAGTAATACTAGAAGAAGCAGGTACAAAGAAGTTTTTGAAAAACTTTTGATGTTTTTGTGATTTAAATCTTAAGTCTGTTTTGTTAAAAATTGCTCTTTGATTGTTTAAAAACATATTTAATTTTTCACAATTATAGATAAACTTTTCAACAAAAGGCTTTACTTTTTATAGCTCTTCTTTATATTTTTTATTTTCTAGTAAAAACTCCTTCTTTTGCTTTACAAGTTTTTCATTTGTATCAAAAATCTTGTCCTTTTTCAAAGAATCTTTTTCTTTTAAAAAACCTTCCTTTTCATTTTTCAAAACATTTATTCGTTCATTCAAGTTCTTGTTTTTTTGAATCAAGCTTTCATTTTCTATTAAAAACTTATCAGATGTTTTTGAAAGCTCTAGGTTTTGTTTTCTCAATTCTTTATTTTTGAATTTAAGCTTTTGATATTCAATAACTAGTTCATCGAAAACATCACGTAATTCATCAAATGTAAAGTCATTTTCAGGTTCAAGTCTTACCTCTTCTTTATTGGCCATAAAGCAAAAGTTGGCCACTTCTTGTTGTTCGTCGTCAAAGCTTGAATCTTTACTTTCGCTCCATGTTGGTTGCTCCCTTTCATTTCTTTTTCTTTTTCCTTACTATGATCACCCTTTTGTGGCTTTTTCTTGTAGAAATTTTTCTTTCATCTCATAAATCTTCTGAACTTTCTTGTAATGAAGGCTGTTTCATCTTCTTCATCATCTTCATCTTATTCATCACTTGATTCTTCCTTGGTAGTGGACTTGAATGCAATGGCTTTCTATTTCTTGTCATTATCCATTGTTTTCTGCTTCAATGAGAGCTCATAAGTCATCAATGAACCCAGAAGCTGCTCAAGTGGAAGTGTATTGACATCTTTGGCTTCTTCAATGGCTGTGACCTTTGGATCCTAAGAAGTCGGAAGAGACCTGAGAATTTTGTTAACAAGTTCAGCATTAGAAATCATTTTACCCAAGCTCCTCATGCCATTTACAATATTAGTGAATCTAGTATACATTTCACTAATAGTTTCAGTTGGTTCCATCATAAATATCTCATAAGTGTGAATGAGCATGTTTACTTTGGTGGTGTTTAATTGTGTGTACCTTCATGTGTAACTTCAAGTGTGTCCCAAATCTCTTTGGCCAAAATATAATTTGATATTCTGTTGAATTCACTTGGGTCAAGTGCACAGAATAACAAATTCATGGCCTTAGCATTAAGCTCAACTTGCTTAATATCATTTTCATCCCAATCTTCTTCTAATATGGGAGTGAGAATGCCATTAACCAAAAGAGTGGGCTGATGAGGGCCTTTAACTATAGTTCTCCAAATATTATAATCAATAGCTTGAATGTAAATGCGCATGTGTGTCTTCCAATATATGTAGTTAGTGCCATTAAACAAAGATGGACGGTTAGAGGTTTGTCATTCTACAATACCAATACCTATTTGGGCTGCCATGATCTTTAACTCAAGATCGTTGGACCTACAAGCAGAGTACCAGGTTCTGATACCACTTGTTGCCCAAAGATGGAGCCCAAGAGGGGGGTGAATTGGGTATTAAAAAAAATTAAGAAAGTATGTGCACTTCTTAGTGAGTTTGTGTAACTAAGTGATAGTGCTTAATGAATTATGCAGTAGAAGCAATAAATAAAATGCAAAGTAATAAAGAGCAAGTAGAAAAGGAATCAAGCAACCACAAACACCAAGATATATAGTGGTTCGATGCACCCTAGCACCTACATCCACTCTCCAAGCTTCTCTTTGAAAATTCTTACTATAATCTATCCAAGATTATAGCCGACTTATTTTTCAAGGCTCACAAGTCAAAACTTATGTTAGTTTTATCACCTAGGCTCACCAACAACCTTTACAACTTGTTTTATCCGGGCTCATAAGTCAAACCCAAGTTGGTTTTATCTCTTAGGCTCACCAACAACCTTCAACACTAGTTTCAATACCTTTGAAACTAGCAACAAAAAAAGAAATTAAGTATACAATAAATGAGTACAAGAAATAGCTCCTAAAATAAGTAGAAATTAAAGTGATATAGCTCTTCTTGGATGCTTGAGTTGTCTTCTTCTTGAAATCTTTGAATGCACACTTATGGCCAAACACTTGAATGCTCAACAACTCAAAAATGGAAGCCTTTTATCAAAGGAATCTCTTAAAAGCTCTCTTCTTGTCTTTTCAAGTGATTGGAGTTTGTCTCATATGATTCTTGTCTTTCTTGTTGACTTGAAGAGTTTTGGTGAGTGTTAAATACCTTAAAACCACTCAAAAGATCATTGAAGACTGTTGGAATTAAGAAAGTAGCCGTTTAGAGCCATTTGGAGACAATTCTAAAATTCTGAAAAACTAGTTGTTACAGCATGAGTCGACCTCTTGAGTCGATACTTGGAGTGTGAGTCAACCTCGTGAGTCGACACTTCAGGCTGAATCTAGAAAATTTGAAGTTCTATCCTAAAACTTGTCTCAAGCGATGAGTCGATCTCTTGAATCGACACTTGAAGTGTGAGTCAATCTCTTGAGTCGACACTCGGCATGCTAGTTAAAAATTTGCATGCCGGTCTTCTAGAACTTCTGAATTTTCTTCATAAGTCAACCTTATGAGTTGACACTTGGCCTGTGAGTCAACCTCCTGAGTCGACACTTGATCTATGCCATCCAAAAATGTGTGCCAAACTCTGAATTTCTTAAAGATTTATCCATTAATCCTTTAGATACTTCTTCACAAGAGCCAAAGTGATTGTTTTGATAATATTCCAAGATTAGAAGATCAATTAATCATGAAAAACTTTTTGCTTTCAAATTAGTACACTTGATACTCTTTTGATGTACCTAAGGCCTGAAATTCATATTTCAATTGAAATATTAGTCCAAACATATACTCAACATTTTGTTATTCATCAAAATCAAGGAGCCAAAGCCAACAATTCTTATGCCTTTTAATGAGAATAAGATAGGCTGATCAAGCCCACCTCGGTACTTCGTAGGGTAGATCACGTAGATCATCCTTATGTCTTTTAATAGAGAATAAGATAGGCTGATCAAGCTCACCTCGGCACTTCATTGGATATATCACGTATATCATCCTTATACCTTTTAATGAAAAATAAGACAGGCTGATCAAGCCCACCATGGCACTTCGTAGGGTAGATTATGTAGATCATCCTTATGCCTTTAAATAAAGAATAAGATAAGCTGATCAAGCCCACCTTGGCACTTCGTAGGATAGATCACATAGATCATCCTTATACCTTTTAATAGAAAATAAGACAGGCTGATCAAGCTCACCTTGGCACTTCATAGGGTAGATCACGTAGATCATCCCTGTGCCTTTAATAAAGAAGAAGATAGAATGATTAGGTCCACCTCGTTACTTCAATATAATTTTGTGAATAGGGATTTTTATTGATAATACTTGCAAAAATCTTCTACATTCCAAGGCTGAGGTAACAAAGTACCTTCCAAAGTTTCAAGTCGATAAGTTTCAGAGTGGATGACTTCTTTGATTCGATAGGGACCTTCCCAAGTAGGAGAGAGTTTGCCTTGTTCAGTTGGCTTGGACTTGGGATTGCGTCTGGGAACTAACAAATTGTTGGAAGATGTGGGCACAATTGATCCTTTGATGCTCTTTTTCTTGGAAGGGTGTCTCCCTTTGATGAGTCAATGACTCGCATCTTGCTCTTCAGTAGCAGCATATTTCTAAGCTTTTGCTAGTAGTTCGGTATAGCTCATGAAAAATCTTTTATTCAGGAAAAAAGTAAACCTGGATGATCTGAGACCTTTTTTTAGGGCTAACATAGCTACGTACTCATTGAGATCTAAGATCTCTAGAGTAGCTGAATTGAATCGAATAACAAATTTTTTAAGACTTTCTCCTTCATTCTATTGAAGGAGGAACAAATTGTTTGTGTTACGTGGCATCTTTCGACATATTCTGAAATATGAAATAAATAGCTGTTCCAGCTCAGTAAAAGAATGAATTATGCCTGGCTGTATGCTCGAATACCACATTCGAGTGGCTTTCCTTATGATAGCAGGAAAAGCAAGGCAATATAATGCATCAGATGCCCCTTGTACCATCATATGAGCTTTGTAACTTTCCAAATGATCAAGGGGATCGGTAGTTCCATTTTAATCCTCCACTTAAGGAATCTTAAAATGCTGAGGAATAACTTTGGCCATAATCCAATGGAGAAAGGAGATTGTAAATTGAAAGTTGTAACTTCGTCACCTCTTCTGTGATCAGCAAGCCTGGCTATCTATGACTCCAATAACTTGAACTTCTCTTCAAAATTGAAGTTCATTTCTCTTTGCCTGACTCCTCCAGGTATAGAATCTCTAGAAGAAATGGAAAGGGAGTGTCTGGTTCTTTTCTTGCCAGAGTGATCCTCCATATGCCTGCTTGGGGAGCTATAGTGCTTACAAGAAACCGATTTTGTGAAGAACATGGGGTGGATTCCGAGTGTCGATCTTCCCTTCCCCTAGCTCGATGACTAGGTTGAGATGTGGCTGGAGGGCACTGCCTTTGAATGATAGTTTCTTTAAGAGTCTAGACTAAAGTTGTCAGGGCATCGACTCAATTCAGAAGGGCCTCGAACTGTTGTTACCCCACAGTCAACATAGGAGGTGGCATATTATTTTCCACCGGAGGATTATTCGCTTAATGAGCATGGTGCTCCCTGCTCGTAGAAGCATTCTAGATCTTTCCTTTCACCATTCTTCTTTTTTCAAGGTTCTCCTTAACTAGAGAATTTTTTTTTCTTCCTAGCATGCCAATCTGTTGACACTAAATCCCCGCGGACTGGATAGAGCAACCTGTCTGCTAGTTCACCTTCGATGAGAGCCTGCAAAATAAATCCCCTGACCAAGATTTTTTTGGTGGGGGCCACTCTGATGCTAAAGTCAGCAAGAATTTAGGCAGCAGAATGGAGAACTTGAGAGCATAATGAAGTGACAAATAGAAAGGGAAAATAAATGGAGTGGCGTTGGAAGATCTAGTTATGGACTAGCTCTAACTTGCCTGGAGTTGGCTTACCTTAAGTATCCCCTTTTATCAATATTTATAGGCATGAGTGTAACTACTTATGGTTATGGGAATAAGTTAATATATCTTTCTCATAATAGTAAGTAGTGGCGATTGAAAATTAGTTATTCCATGGTTATCGAAGCTGGAGCTATCAACTATGTGGGTGGTTATAACAACCAGAACAACCTTCAACTATTTTAGGTTGAAAGATTGTTCACATGCTTCGGATACACTCTCTTTAGAGGAGATCTGAAAAGAGTCTAACTACCTCTTCGAACTATCTTCTTTGGAATGGTTCGAAGACGTGCTAGCTATATGCTTCAGATTTATCTCCTTCGGAGTATACCATAAAATAAAGAACTGCTTACCATGGAGCCAAAGGGATAAATAAGACATCCCAGAAGTGTCCTCTTCAAACCAAGCTAAAGATATGAAGCTGAATGAAATAGTAAGAAATTCTAGAAGTGTCATCTTCGGAACAAGCTGAAGCCATGAAGCCGAATGAAATAGTAATATATTCCAGAAGTGTCCTTTTCAGACTAGGCTGAAGATATGAAGTTGAATGAAATAGTAATATATTCCAGAAACATCTTCTTTGGACTAGGCTGAAGACATGAAGTCGAATGAAATACTAATATATTCCAGAAACTTCTTTTTCAGACAAGCCTAAAGATATGAAGTTGAATGAAATAGTAATATATTAATGAAGTAATAATATATTCTTTTCATTGAGACAGATTATAGCCCTCATTAAATTAGGAAAATATCATCTTTAAGTGCACTGATTTGGTTGACGGGTCCAAATAAAACCAACCCAACTGATGAACCGATAATTATTTTGTATCGAACCGGATTACCACAACAATATCCATTTAGGTTATAGATATATTTAATTTTTAATTTTTGAATATGCCTTTATTTAGAATAAATGTGGATGCTATTTACACTAGATATTCACATCCAAAGATTCCTGTACATGTGATCGTCCTAAGGTAAAATTAGAAGAGACTTCTTGGCATGAAATCAAAACTCAATGTCAACATGATTGTCTAGATGGCCAATAAGAGAGAATTATATGAAGCTCACCTAATTGATCTTAATGATATCTTCAAGATCAACATCATTTTAAGAAGTGACAACCAACATTGTAAAGAGGTGGCCGAAAAAGATCATATGATAGGTCAAGATTGTAAGAGTATGAATATTAGTCTAACAATTGATATCAAATCGATTCTGATGGTTGTGCAGTAAGTAGAGGTCAGACATGAATGGCAACTATCAAAGTGAAAAATTATTTTATATTAAAATAAATAATAAAATTATACTATGTGAAGTGGTTCTTCAAATAATTAGCCCAATGCATATTTATCTTTTATCTTAGTTTACTCTGCTATTTGTTCTAGAAGTAGATATAACTTAGCTTTCTATCATAGTCTAATGTTACACCCTTAGCTTTCCCTATTCTCTCTTTGACCCCCTTTATCATCTTTCTGATCAATCAAAAACTAGTAGCATACCTACCTATTATCATTGATGACTTGATGCCTTCCTTCGTTGACCAATCAAGTTTCTTGGAACCCAAGAGCACTCTCTTAGGTGGGATAGAAAAGTGTTGATGATACTAAATTTGATATCCATTTAAGGTTGTATCCATGTTCATATCCATTGAAAAATATAGATAGAAATATGGATATATCAATATTTGATTCATTTTAATCTCTTCATCATGTATTAGTGTTTAACTAAATAAAGTTGATTATAAATTATGGTTAATGCTAACAAATGGTAGAAAAGACATACTATTTTTGCTTGAACCATGTATGTGGTGTCAAAAGTGACCACATCACTAAGGTACTGGTAATCTATTATGGACCTAAAAAATATTCTATATACCATTGTTGACTTTTAGTCAAACAATGTAAGAGAAGGTTGGATTCCTGGTTTGCAAATATTGAAAATAATCAATGGTTGTCTAAAGATCGATACTAAATAACTATTTATGGAGGTTGGATCCAAAATTGCTCAAATCATTTCCAATAAATCTTATAGTTAATATACATCCATGTAGTTATTAGATAGCACTTATAATCTAGTGAGTAGAAATACTTTAGTTACATAAAGTTCCTATAAATTCCTTGTTATCTACATTGGTCTTTCTATAGGATTAGAGAAAACTAGAAAAGTGAGCTTTTGACATGCCACAGATGCATTTGTGATTGTGATAATCACTGAAATTCATGCCCTTTCACTTACCAACTTAATTCTTTTTAATGCATATTCTTGCTTTGGATGTACTCTTTCTATAGGATTAGAGAAAACTAGAAAAGTGAGCTTTTGACATGCCATGGATGCATTTGTGATTGTGATAATCATTGAAGTTCATGCCCTTCCACTTACCAACTTAATTCTTTTTAATGCATATTCTTGCTTTGGATGTACTGTAAATTATCCGTGCCTCCTTGTGCAAAGTTTTATATTGTGCACTAGCTTCTCCTTCGACATGCATCCATTTATCTAAGCTTATACATCCATTCTTTATGATACGTATACTCATTCATAGTAGTTTCTTTATCCTTGCAAGATCAATATATAGCATGAACCATTTTGGATATCAAAATCTTTACAATATGCATATAAATCATATGTTCTTTCATTGGACTATTGAACATCATGCGTAATGCAATTTTATAAGATCTATGTCATAATCAAAAGATTGTCGGTTGCGCTCATTGGAAGGCATAACAATACTTTCTGTTGTCTAAGCTAGCCTACCTTTTCAATCACCAAACAAAGAAATGTTGTTGAGTGATAATAACCTTCAATTACTTCTATTATCTACAATACTGCTTGATGTATTGAAGATAGTTGTCATGTTATCATTGTACATACCTTTTGGTTTTCATGTACAATGTAATTCCATCTTATTGGAGCTAATAAAAACAAATAACAAAGCCTAGCATAATTGAACTCGCAAACAAGCAACTCATATTCAACTACATTAGATGAACCCTAGACCATTACCATTAAATTTAATCAAATTTCATAGTTTGTAAAGTTAAAATTTTCAATGATAAAGTTAGTATATGAGAGACCAACCAAATTCTCCTTAAGCATAACAAATCTTGCTTATGTTAGATAATTGGACTATGACCAGCTACATGCCAAGGTTGTGTTAACAAATACTAGTTCTAACATCAGCCATTTACAATCTTATCAAACAATATATGATAACTGTTGGCGCTAAACCCTCACAGATCGGACAGAGTGGCTGGATTGCTGGTTCGCCTCCCAGAGTTCCTGCAAAACAAATTCCTGACCGGATTTTCTTTGGTGGGAGACACTCTGATGCTTAAGTCAGTAAGGATCCAAGCCTCAAAATGGAAAGTTTTGAGGAAAAGAAGTCGAAAATGAAAGGAGTGGGAGCTCGCGAGAGCTAAGTTATGAACTGGCTTTGGTTTTCCTTGGATCCCTTACCTCAGGAGTTCCCTTTTATCGATATTTATAGGAGTAGATGTAACTGAATGTAATTAGGTCTGCATGACTTCAATTAGGGGTGTTAGTTCGTCTAACATCCCCATAACCAAAAGTAGTTACTATCGGATATTGGTTATCTCAATATTGTTGAAGCCAGTGCCATGGGCCATATGGTTAGTTATAACAACCAAATCCACTTCTAGTAATTTTAAGTTAAGATTAACCAGGAATTTACTTCAGAGCCATCCTTTCAGAAGGGATCAAAATCAGGCTGGCCATTTGCTTCATACCTATTCTCTTCGGAGTAAGCCGAAGACACCTTAGCCATTCATTTCGGAGCTACCTTCTTTGGAGTAGGCTAAAGTATTTGCTTCGGACTTGAAGCAAGTAGGGAGATGAATTAAGTATCTTCTTTGGACCAGTCTTCTTCGGACTAATGTGAAGAAGGGCTAGCTAATTGTTCAAGAACAGCATGGATCAAGGATATACTTCAAAATTGGCCTCTTCGGTACAGGCCAAAGACTGACCCAGTGTTGAAATTTGTGTAGTAATGTCAAATCATCACTTATCGGGCTTTAGAGTTGTCTTTAGGTCTTCTGGCTTGGTTGACCGGTTCAAAAAGGGTTAATTGGGCCTCTGAACCAGTAACTGTATTTTATTGAGACGGCTTATCACAACAATTACCCCCCACTCCCAGTTTCAAAATAATTAATTATTTTGAAAAGTGGGAGTATTCATGGGCTGTTGTTTACCGATAAAAAAGGTACAATCAATGATGGAAAATCTTTGATTTAGTTATGTGCCATAACTAAATTCTGATTTGATCGTCATGCCATGGACAGGTGTCGCTCTCCCATTGGTTCTTGAAAAGAAAGTGTGGGCTGGCGAGTCGTGTCTTTTTCTTCCATTATGGTGATTCGGTTGACTCTTCGGCTTCGATTTGGATGGAGGATGTGGCATTATCCTATCCATTCGGTGTCACATGCAAATTCCATATTGGCCGTCAGATGTGGTGACAAAGATAGTGGCTAACAATTTGGTTTTTCTTCCATCGAATCGATTGATGCCCCTTGGGGCTTTGCACCCATGATTGGCATCTCCATATGTGGCATAATCGGAGAGGTGCTCCTTCTCTTGAGGAAATCATCCGAATCATTCTCGTGCTTTATATAGAGTGTGGAGGCCTAGAAGAGGAGGCTTCTTCGCTTTCATCAAGCTTTTTTTCTCTTTCACTTGTTCTAAATTTGCTCCTCTTCCTTAGGCTATCTTCTTTCTATTTATAGGTAGAAATTCTTTCTTTCCTATTGCTATCATGTTTGAGTCATTAGGCAACCCCTCCACTAGCAAAGCTCCGATGGGTAGAGAAAGAAATGAACCTTCTAATACCATAGGTCCTTCTAGGAGAGGACTTACCGAGTCTTCTCCAAAATCCATCACAAGTTCTATTTGTTTTACTAGGTTAGCAATCCTTAGGGAGCATTATCGTATCCCTTCAGATTTTCATATGCTGGTTCCCAAATCTGAAGAGAGGGTGATATGTCCACCTTCTGGAGCCATAACTATCTACGAGGATCACTTGAAAGCTGGACTTAGGTTTCCCCTGTATTCCTTCTTCGCAAAAATATTTCAATTGAATCAAGTAGTCCTAGCCCAACTAACTCCGAATAGTATCCAGAATATTAGTGGGTTTCTAGTCTTCTGTAATCTCTATAGAGTGGAACCAACAACTTCTTTATTCACATCTCTCTTCGTACTGAAGAAAGATTTTTACGGTCAGGGATGGTGGGTCATTGACCCCCGCCCTGGTCAGAGATTGATCAGGGGTATGCCCAGTGCTATACATGGGTGGAAACCCTATTTTTCTTCATATATTCTTCTAAATTATGGGGCTTCAATACTGAATGGAGTACTCCCCGCCTAGATGCGAACACGGGCAAGAAAGTTTTGAAATCTGACCAAAAAGATTTTGAGACATTAACTAGGTCGGAGGTTTCCCTAGCTAAAGAGCTACTAGAGGAACAAGAACTCTATCTCGCTTGTATTAGCGAGTTTCTGACATTAGGGTATAGTAGATTAGATTCGGTTTTGACTGACGTTGTTTGCTTTTCTGATGACTAACTTTGAAAGTTGCTTTTGTCGATAGGTGGCAAGATGAAGCTAGATTTTAGTAAGCTCCATCAAGCCACCAAGAAGAGAGCGGTACCAGCTCCACAAGGAAGGTCGGAGACCAGAAAGAAAGCTTGGGCCGAGGAGGCCAGTAGGAACATCTCCCCAGCAAGAGCATTATTCGGGGGTGATGATGTCCCTTGCATGGGACCTCCTTTAAGGGGCTCCACTCCCTCTCATGCTTCGGAGCAAATAGCCCCAGCTCTAGTTGCTGATGTGCCACCGATTTGTCCTTCTTCGAAGGACAAAGGCAAGGCTCCCCAAGTCGAAGAGGGGCTAGGAAGGAATACCCCTCTGGAGCAAGACTATGATTTAGACTTTTCTAGGTTCTTAGATGCACATGGTTTAGTGAACCTTGAAGTAGCCAGGGAGGTACTATAGATTGCCTTTCTTCCCAGAGATTGGGAAGCTACAAGGAACCGTCGCCTCAGCGAAGTGTCAGCTTTGGCATATCCTGATATACTGAGGGTAAAGATTTTTCCTTCTTCTTATTTTTTCATAACCATATTCAGTATATCTAACTTGATGATCCGGCTATTTGATGTAGGTGATCCATGATGTCACCCTTATAGAGGAAAGCATAGAGAAATATGGCAACTTCAGCCACAATATCCAAGAAGAACTCCAGATGGCAAAAGCTGAGAAGGAGGTGGTTGAGGAGCTGAAGTCGACCATGGAAGGAAAGTTGGTGATGAGTGATACTGAATTTCAAAATGTGAGAGTCGAACTGAAGAAGGCTTAGCTGAAGATTTCTAAGCAAGAAGCTAAGCTCAGAAAGAAAAAGAAGAGAATCCATTCCTTGGAACAAATAGCCAAAAAAATTTAGAAAAAGGTCGAAGATGCAGTCAAAGAGGCCAAAGTTGTGGCCAGGGAGTATGAAACCCCAAAGAACCGGGTAACCAGGGTAATCGAAGACTTTAGAAAGTCTTCAAAATTTAAGGAAGAAGTAACTGAATCAGGGGTAGTCAGTTACCAATTTGGATTTAATGATGGGATCAAAGAAGTCCAAGGACTTTATCCAGAATTGTATCTCACAAGCATTCCTTTATATGAGATCACAGAAGAAGAAACTGAACCCCCCGTCGGAGCCAATGAAGTACCAGGATAGATCGAAGAAGTTTCGATCACAGTCGAAGACATTGGGGAACAAGTAGGGGACCCAGTTATAGTAGCATTGGCTCAGACTGAAGAGGCTCCCCCTATGACTGACCTAGAGGCTTTGGCTACAACTGATCTGGAGGTTCCAGCTGTGGCTGATCCAAAGATCATAGTTGAAGTAGATGAATAGGCTTTTACATTTTCGTACTTTGTCTTTTGTCTTTTTGCTTTGTAGGAAGAAATGAAGTGTAATTATGCTTCCTTTTGTGTTAATAAAAAGTGCATTTCTCTTTTAGACTGTGTCAAGCCATGATGATATTTGTTTTAGGTATAAAATCATCGAATGAAAGGTGCCTTCCATTCTGAGCAAAAACTTTTCAAAGTAGAAAGTCTTTGGATATGTAGCGGTCTTCAAAGATGAAGTGCTCCTTAGATAGGTTGCAGCCTTTGGATGCATAATAGCCTCCAACTTGAGTAAAAATTTTCAAAGTGTGTGGTCTTCGGATAGGTGATAATAGTCTTCGGATAAGTAGCGGTACTCAGATGTATCACAACCTTTGGCTTAAGTGAGAAAGATTCTAAGTAGGTAGTCTCCGGGTAAGTAATAGCTCTCGACTTGAATATGAATTTTTTCAAAGTATCAGCTCTTGGACTCATAATTAAAGAGCCTGGACTTTTGTGAGTGATTTTAGTTCATCAATAATGTGATGTATCAGCTCCGCTAGCTATCCAATTACCATTGACGAGGTAGTTGTTACCTAGATCATGGGATCGCAACAACTAGAATCATTAAAGCTGCGCACCTTTGGAGTCAGACCAGTCATAGCCTTCTGACTTCTCATAACCATCCGCATGTGGATCGAGACCATAATTCTCTTTTTTCATTAATTGAAACAAGCACATGTGGCACAATCAAGGGGCCGTTTGAGAAGTTGAGCAGGAAATCTGGGCTGTAGGTGGCTTTTATATAAGGGATTACATCCTTGAGGGTTAAACTTTCTCGGATATTAGCATCATTGCCCTTTTGAGCGATTCTTCCCCAAGGCTCCTTTTACTTGCCACCATCCTCCTCCTTCCTTCATTACCAAACTTCAAGAGTTTATCAATTATGAGGCCGGTGTGGCACGGCTCTGACAGACAACGAGGAAGAGGATGGTGGCAGGTACTGCACTGAGAAGATCAGATTGAAAGCAGGTTCGCGTTCAAGCTCCCCCATAAGTTTTGGCTGGGGAAGAAGTTCTCATTAATATAGAGTCTTCCTTAGAAGATGACCAGATCCCTTCACCTGGATGCTCGATTGAACGTCTGGCTACACCTCCCATCATAGAGCCACCTGGGGAGCTAGGCCTACCGGATAAGGGTAAGGCTCCTATTATTGATGAAGATGTCAAGCCCGAGCTTCAAACTGTTGAAGGGGAGGGCTTAGGGAGCTGTAGTGTATTTGCTGTTGATGCCAATCTCGACAATTCGAGACTGGTGAAGACTTTGTTGAAGTCGATCATCCTCCGGAAGGACTGGGAGGAGACCCAAAAGCAAAGAGTGGAGGACACTCTTTCCTCCATTTACCCCAGAATGTTGAAGGTAAGTATCAAAGCAGTTTACAAAATCTTCTTTTAGTGGATCCATATCACTAGGGGCTAACCTCATACGTGTTTACTTTGACAGATTATTCATGATGTTTTTCTACTAGAAGAGAACATTTGTGGGTTCACAGGCCTCGACGATGGCCTTAGAAGCCAGTTGGCTTTGGCCAAAGCCAAAAAAGAGGTAGCTGAAAGGCTCTGGGTCACTATCGAACGGAAGCTGAGCCAAGCTACCACCGCCAACCATTCCTCAGAGAAAGAATTAATGGCGGTTTAGACATACGCGATTGAGCTGGTGGTCGATTTAAAGAAGAGATGGAAGAAGTTGATCTCGGCTGAACTACTAATAAAGGACTGCCTTCAGAGTGCCGAAGAGGTGGTGGCTTATAGAGCCAAGCTAGAGAAAAGAATTATTACTCTAGAGAAGGGGGTAATATTGGCTAAATAGAGGGCAAAACGGGCCGAGAAGGATGCTCTCCAAGCTTTCAAGGTGTACAAAAGATCTATGGCCTTCGACAATGAAATACATGAGGCAGGAGTGGAGAGTTACCACATCGGCTATATAGACTGCCTGGAAAAGATTGTAGAGGTTTACCTAGACTTTGATATTTTCCTTATTGCCATATTTGGTGATAAGGAAAAAGAAGTGGGTAATCCAGCCGAAGGAGCATCGTCTCCCACTCTTGATGAAGAGGCAATGAAGGTGACCTCTATTCCTACTATGGCTTCTGGGTCGGCTGAGAAGAAATAATCTTTTGATGTAATATTTCTTTATTTTCTTTGATATAAATTGCTTCCTCTTGGAAGCATGTATGAAGAAGTTTCCTAATGAATGAAAATCTCCTTCGCTCGAAGTTGAAAGCTTTTCTTTTGATGGATGAATGCACTCCAAAATAATGCTAAGTATAAGCTATTCAGCATCATGAATGCTAAACCAGGGCATTTTTGTGAAGAATCCCAAGACTTCATGGTGACCTTGATCGGATTTGCCTTCGCGTTAGGAAGGAAAGTCTGAACTTGTTGAAGCTATAGGGAGACTTATCTGCTTGTCTTGATTGGATTTGCCATTAGGGTAAGCTGATGAAGCCATCCTTAGGCATTTTATTGATAATAATAAGGTAGGCTAGTTGGGCTCACCTTGGCACGTCGTTGGTTTTACCGTAAGGTAGGCCGCTTGGATCATCCTTGTGCCTTTAATTGATAGTAAGGCAGGCGAATTAGGTCCACCTCGGCACGCTGTCAGATTTTTCCATAGGGTAGATCACTTAGACCATCCCTGTGCCTTTGATTGATAGTAAGGTAGGCTGATTAGGTCCACCTCAGCACGCCATCAGATTTTCCCATAGGGTAGATTACTTAGACCATCCCTGTGCCTTTGATTGATAATAAGATGGGCTGATTAGGCCTACCTCGGCACGTCATTGAATTTTTCTTTAGGGTGGGTCACTTAAATCATCCCTGTGCCTTTGATTGAGAGTAAGGCCGGCTGATTAGGCCCTCCTCAGCATGCGACCAAATTTTTCTGTAGGGTGGGTCACTTAGACCATCCTTGTGCCTTTGAGTGATAGTAAGTTGGCTGATTAGTCCCATCTTGGCATGTCATTGGGTTTTTCGATATGGTAGATCCCTTAGACCATCCCTGTGCCTTTAGTAGAGAATAAGGTAGACTGATTAGGCCCACCTCTGCATGGATGCTTCATTGAAGTCTTTCAAAGAGAGATCCTTTATTGAGAGTATTTGTGAAGATTTTCTACATTCCAAGGTCGAGGTAGTGGAGATCCATCTAGGGTTTCAAGCTGGTAAGTTCCTAGATGTATGACTTCTCTGATTCGATAAAGGCATTCCCAGTTAGGGGAAAGCTTGCCCTGTTCCAATAGCTTAGATACTTCGGATCTATGCAATACTAAGTCTTCACATTGGAAGGCTCATTCTTTTTCCTGAGAGTTGTAGTATCGGGCGATCTTTTGGTGGTATGCAGCCATCTTCATCTGGGAGTGATGCCTGGTGCCTTGTAGCAGATCTAGATCCACTCTTCAGCATTCTGAATTTTTAGGTTTCTTGTAGTGGTCAATCCTTAAGGACTGTAAAGTAACTTCCACAGGGAGGACCGCTTCGGTGCCGTAAGCTAAGTGAAATGGAGATTCGCCAGTAGCCATTTTGGGAGTTCTCCAATATGCCCAAATAATTGAATTCAACTCTTTGGCCTAGAGCCCCATGGCATCATTTAGCCTAGTCTTAAGACCATGGAGAATAGTCCTATTTGTCACTTCGGCTTCTCCGTTGGATTGAGGATGATCGACAGAAGTCACTTTATGAAGTATGTGATACTAGGTGCAGAAACTCTCAAACTTCGGATTATCGAACTGTCTTTCATTGTCGATAATGATGGCATGAGGGATTTCGAACCGAAAGATAATGAAGTTTTTGATGAAACCTTCAACTTTTTCTTCAATAATTGTGCCAAAGATTTGGTCTTAACCCATTTGGTGAAGTAGTCAATGGCTACATGAGGAACTTCCATTATCCAAAGGTCGGAGGAAATGGGCCAAGAATATCCATCCCCCACTAGGTGAAAGGCCATGGTGCCATCAACTGAGTCAGCTGATTGGCAGGTCACCTTTGGATATTGGAGTATTTTTAACACTGATCACATCTTCGGACAAAGTCGGTGGAGTCTTTCTGAATAGTTGGCCAATAATAACCTTGGCATATTATTTTGTAAGCTAGAGACCTGCCTCCCAGGTGATCTCCATATATACCTTCATGCATCTCTCTTAGGGCATAGTCGGTATCTAACAACCCTAGACATTTCAATAAAGGCTGTGTAAAGGATCTCTTGTATAAAGTTTCATCCAGGATGACATATTGGGATGCCATCTAGCAAACTTGCATGGATTCAGTCTTGTCTTCAGGTAAAGTGCCTTCGTTCATGAGCTTGAAAATAGGATCCATCTAGTTGGGCTCTTGCTCAATCTGATGTACCTCCAATGTTTCTTCTACCATGCTCGGAGTCTCGAGATATTCTATGAAGGTATGATCGAGGGAGTCCAGAGTGGTGGTGGCAAGCCTAGATAGGGCATCGACTTGAGAGTTCTCCATTCGTGTTACATGAGCAATCTCAACAAGTTCTAATTAGGAAACTAGAACTCACACTTTTCCAAAATATTGGATCATAGTAGGATCTCGAGCTTCAAATTTGCCTTTCACCTGGTTCACCACCAACTGAGAATCCAAAAAAATTTTAATCTTTCGAATCCCTAATTCCTTGACGATTCGGAGTCCTTCCAATAAGACTTCGTATTCTGCCTGGTTGTTAGAAGCATGGAAGGAAAAATGGAGAGCATATTCTATGGTGTGCCCATTTAGATTGGCCAGTATTAGACCAGCTCCACATCCTGTAGAATTGGAGGCTCCATCTACATGAAGTATCCATATGGATTCATAATCCTTATCGGAGGCTTCCTCCTCTTCGAGATTCTATAGATTGTCCTCTTGCCCCCATATGCATTCGGCTAGAAAATTGGTTAATACTTGTGCCTTCATTATCGATCTAGGTTAGAAATTAATGTCGAGTTTGCCAAGCTTAATAGCCCATTTAGCTATCCTTTCAAAAGTATCAGGGCATCGGAGAATGGCTTTCAAAGGCTGGTTTGTTAGGACCACAATGGAGTGGGCTTGGAAGTAGGGTTGTAAGCATTTTACCGTGATCACCAGTGAGTAGATAAGCTTTTGCACTCTAGGATATCCCACTTCAGCATCATATAATACTTTTCTAGTGTAATAGATTAGCCTTTGGAGATTATCGGCTCCCTTTTGAACAAGCATTGAACTGACTGCCTCATCTGAAGCAGAGAGGTATAAATAGAGGGTTTGCTCTTCTTGAGGCTTGGAAAGTAGAGGAAGATTCTCCAAGTATTTCTTTAGTTCTTCGAAGGCAAGTTGATAGTCTTCGGACCATTCAAAACCTTGGGATTGACGAAGAGCTTTGAAGAAAGGAAGATATCTTTCGGCTGATTGAGAGATGATTCAGCTTAAAGAGGCGATTCTTCCCGTCAACTACTGTAGTTCTTTTTTGCAAGAAGGATGCCTTATGCTTCGGATAGCTTGAATTTTTTCTAGATTAGCCTCTGTTCCTCATTTAGTAACCAGGAATCCAAGGAATTTCTCTGAAGTCACCCCAAAAATGCATTTGGTAGGATTCAACTTCATCCGATGATGTCACAGGGCATCGAAAGATTCTTCCAAATTTTTGATGCGATTGTCTTTAAAGAGGCTCTTCACAATCATATCATCGACATACACCTCCATGTTCCTTCCCAACCGCCTTTCGAAAACTTTGTTTATCAGCCTTTGAAATGTCGCTCCAGCATTTTTCAGTCCAAACGACATACCTTATAGCAGTAAAGCCCTTTCTCTGTTATAAAGGCTATCTTTTCTTCATCTTGGGAGTTCATCTAGATTTGATTATATCCAGAAAAAATATCCATGAGCTCAGTAACTGATGACATACAGTGGCATCAACCAACTGATTTATCTTTGGAAGAAGAAAACTGTCCTTCGGGTAAGCTTTGTTAAGATTTGCATAATCAATACAGATCCTCCACTTACCTTTAGCTTTCTTTACCATCACGACATTGGCTAGCCAATTAGGATAGTATGTTTCTCTGATAAATTTGGCTTTAAGGAGTTTGTTGACTTCTTTGTTGATCACTTTCTGTCTTTTTAAGGCAAAGTTTCTCTTCTTCTATTGAACTGGCTTATAACCAGGAACAACTTCCAGTCGATGAGTGATTACTTCAGCCAAAATTCCTGGTATATCCGAAGTCAACCAGGCAAAGACATTGGTGTTACTCCAAAGAAAGTGGATCAGCTTTGCCTTTGTTTCTTCATCTAGCAGACTCCCAATCTATATAGTTTTTATTAGATCATCTTCGGTTAGAGGTATAAAGATGGTTCTCTCCATGGGCTCCCCATAATCTTCAATCCGATCTCTTGGATCTAGTTGATCTAGTGTTATGGGATCAGATGATTGCTTGTCTTATATCACTAGGCACTGCCAAGTGACTCGCTGATCTCCTTTTACTACTCCAATACCATTTCTAATGGGGAACTGCACCAGAAGCTGATATGTTGAGACTATGACTCAAAATTTATTTAAAGCAAGTCATCCCAAGATGGCATTATAAGCCGATGGTGTTTGCACTACTATGAGGTTGATAGGGAGCATTCTTTGATATGGTTCGGTACCATGGGTTATCGACAAGGTTATTTCTCCTTTAACTCTGACTTGATTGCCTCCAAACCCAGTCAGAGATACAGGAGACTTTTGTAGTTGACTTCATGGAAAACCCATTTGAAGAAAGGCATCATACATCAAAACTTTAGTTGAACTTCCATTATCTACAAGAATTCTCCTTACACCGTATTTGGCTATGACAACCGAAATTACAATAGGGTCTTCATGGGGGACATGGATTCCTTGTAAATCATCGTTAGAGAAGCATATGGAATTGTTGCTTTTGAGTCTCTTCAAAGCATCTTCTTCAGCTCCACTCCTCCAGATAGTGGTGCGGGCACCAGACTCAGAAAAAGACTTCAGGGCTCCATCTGGATCTCTGATTAACCTTGCCCGAAGAATTAGGGTTTTCTGGTTTTGTAATTAGGGTTGACTTGGTCAACTCAATTTTAGTCTTGAGTCTGTATTTCCCTACAATTTAAATTTTGTTGAGTCATGTTGACTCAGTACAAGTCCTAGTAGTGGTCTAGGTCTTCTCCAGGTTGGTACCATTTTTTTTAGATCAAGTCAAGGTCCAGGATGCCCAATTTTTTTCTCCCAGGCCCAAGCATGTGGGCGCCACACTCCCAGCCACACGCCAGAGTCCAGGAGGCGCCACATCTCCATCCAGTGTGCCTTGGTCCCCACACCACAAGAAAGCAGGTCCCTTATTTCATGCACCACTTGGGGGAGAAATCCATCAAGATACCTCAATCCAAGGAGGAGCCAACTTCTTTCCAGATAAACCCAAGCCAGGATAGAAAGAATTTTCTTGAAGAGAGGATCAAGGAGGTGCCCTATAATGTTCCATAAAAACCCAAGTTATAAAAGGGAAGAGAGCATTTCTTGGGGAGAAAATCAAGGAGGCACCCAAAAGTTTCCTAAAGTGCCAAAGCCATGAAAGGAAGAAGCCTAAACTTGTGGAGCAAGACTAGGAGGTGTCCAAAAGAGCCAAACCATGAAGGGAAAATCCTTGATTCATGGAGAGATACTAGGAGACACCCCCATAACCTGCCATTTGGAGCTGATTTTCAAGTTTTCTTGGAGTTTTTGGACTGCCCACTCATGGAAGGAGTCTTGGGAAGAGAATTTGATGCCTAAAGTGTGGGTTAGTCCTATTAGTCCCACATGGGAAGTGTATGAAATTTTATTTCTTTGTTATGTCTATATATTCAACTCTATGTAACTCTTGAAAAATGATGATGAATGAAATCAATTTCTTTGTGAGCAACTTTGTGTTTCTCTCTTCCGCACTTGTATTCAGGTGTTAAGCTCCGTGAGGGAGTAAATCCGGGTTCCCTAGGAACCTTGAGGAGGTGTGAGATCTCCAACCCCAAAATCCTAGCTTAGTCCACCCATCTCTACTCCACCACCACCAAACCCTAATTTTTCATCTTCATCCCACGGCCCCTCTCTTCCACATCGAAGCCGGTCACCAGCATCCAGGTTCAGATCAACTGTTTCAACTACAGAGCCAGTTCAAATGAGAGTCAGATCAGTATCAAGATCTCCGAAACTTCTACATCCAACAATCTTCATTAAGTCCTCAGGTCAGTGTCTTTCTTTGAGTTTCTGGTTCTTCTTTTGTTCTTCTTCTTCCAGATCCTGAGTTCGAGAAGGAGGCCAACCTTGCCATAGGACTACAATCCGAGGATCCATTATGAAGATACCCCGTCTCAATGGATCCTACAATCTGCTCGAGAGTGTCCTCCAATTGAAGCAACGAGAGATATCACTGCTAGGTAACAAGAACCTTCCCTTCTCACTTTGTCTATTTCATTGAAACTCATAGCAAACCCTAGATCTGGGGGTTTCTCAATCCCCAGTGATCCTACTTTTGAGTTACTCTGATAATCCACTCCTTTTAATTGTGCTCTCTGTCATTTCTTAGTTTCTTTCAACATTAGTTTATCTTTCCTTTGAGTCAAAGCCGACTTCTGAAAATATATTAAAAAAAATATATATTAATTTTAATTTGCTTCCGCATCGCATCATCTTTTTTTGTTCTGCATCATTTTGGTATCAGAGCCCAGTCTAGGGTTTCTGTTTTGCTTGCTTGTTTTAAGTCTCTCTCCTTTTTACTTTGTCTGCTCGAAGTAGACTCCCCAGGATGTCCGGTCCTAGGAACGAAGCGAGGTGCAAACCTCCTCTTCCCATTCCACGGGGTGTTCCTAGGACATGTATGGGATCCATTGGGTTACAACTTCGTAGCAGGAATTGTAAACGGGGGAAGCACCCTGTTTTCAGTCCGTAACTACTCTGTTGCAGGAATTGTTTCTCAGTGCAGCTAACTCCGAATTGCGTAATTTTTATTTTTCTGGAACCATTATAATTGAAACTATTTACATAATTTTAATGTGATTTATTGGTTTCCGTGAAATTTTTGAGAGTTAAATTACTGCAACTCTATTTTTGTGTTTCTGCATTTCAATTTTTTTTTTGAGTGATCATCTCCTAATTTATCTTAAGGGAAATTGAGCATCTAAGATAAGGGGAGGAGTTGATAACCTCTCCTTAGCCCAAAACCACCACCCATTCATTCGATCCTAAGCCTAATTTTAAAATTTATTAGACTTAATTTGTCCTAGTGGGCTAGGGACACCAACAAGTCGGGTCTAGGCAAATGTTGAGTCAGTTTGTCTAGTTACTCTGTGTGTGCTTTGTACTCAGTGTCTAGAATGGTGGTTTAGAGATTCTATCCCGAAGGGCTTGTGTGCTGGTCTGCCTACCTGGCCAATCTCTGATTGGTGTCTAGGATTGGCAATTAGGGACCTAACACTCTCCTTACACCTGCTTGGCTGAGTCCCGAGTTACTACAGGCTAGCTTGCCACTCTGATTGGGCATCTAGTTTGGGCTCTAGGTCTAGTTAGCCTGTAGTCATTTCAGTCGAGTCTCATTTGGTGTGCTTGCTTGCATCACCATGTCCACCCGGAACGAAGTACCCTACTAACCTGGTCAAACCCTACCTGATTTAGAGGCCATGATTAGAACTCTTACCGAAAGTATGACCAAATTGAGTCAGGATATGAATGAGGGTTTTGCCCAGTTTAGAGACCGAGCCCAGGGACTTGAGAAACGTAGACATCAAAATTGGATCCCTGATCCAAAATTTAATAGGCCCCAACCTCACCCATGCTAGGAGCCTAGGAGGACCTTATACCGTGATCCCGAGCATAACCCTAGGAGCCTATATCCATACTTGGTTGACTCAGAAAAGGGACCTGTTAGGAACACCGAACCTTATGCACCCACTTTTGATGGAAGACAAGAGACATATATTAAGTGGGAAGAACAAATGGATCGGTATTTTGAGTGCACTAACATATCGAAATTAGGACAAATTAGGTTGGCCAAAACCAAGTTCACCAAACATGCTAGGTCGCATTGGTATGCTATTGAGCATGAGTGTTATCAAAGAAAAGAGGAAATATATACTTGGAGAGATATGAGAAGTAAGTTGAGAGATAGGTACCTAGGTAGATCCTATGAGAAAAGACTTTTAGACCAATGGTACCAATTGCGACAAGGTAATAGGCCCGTGTCTAAATATATCGAGGACTTCCAATGGTATGACATGAAATGCAATACCATTGAGACCGAAGCTCAGATCACATCGAGGTTTAGGGTTGGGTTACACCCAGACATTTATAGGAAGCTATGCCTTGAAAAGACCAATAAGTTAGACCGAGCCTACCAAGAAGCCCAAGACTATGAGTGGTCTTTAAGATATAACCAATCAAGTACTTTGGACTTAAAGCCAACCTCTACCAACTTGAGTCAAGTTCTGATTGATCCGACACCCGTAGTGAACCAGACTTTTGTTTGTCAATTCCCACTTGTGTCACCTCTTGACCAGAAGGATAACACTGAGAAGGAGTTAGGCATGACCATCCCAAAATTAGTTGACCTGACCAGAGCCGTACTTAAAGAGGAATCAAAGGAGAATAGATTAGAACCTTTCAGTGAGATTGAGGAAGAAATATATGAGCCTGACATAAGTTTGATAGATGAATATGAAGAAGAAGAATTTGAGGATATCTCTCCCGATAATTCAATTAACCAACTCCTACTTGATGGGGTTATTGAGGGGACCCCTGCCACTCAAGGAATTCAGGAGCTAACCTTAAGAGAAGACCCTTTTGAGGAAGTTCGGGAAGAGAAAATTGCACCCAATGAGAGTTTAAGTGAGAATACCTCTGAACTCATTGAGGAATCCAAAGAAGACATCCCTGAGTCAAATCTGGTAGAGAAGTGTGAAGAAGGTAGGGGTTCACAAGAATTGCCCATTGAGAAGGTCCAAGAACAAGAAAAAGACAGTAGCTTAGAGAACTTTTTAGATAAACATTCCAAAGACCTTCCTGATAACCTTCCACCTTCTAGGAGCACCCAGCCTACCCTAGAACTTGCACTTGTAGACCCTCCTAGAGCAAATCATGAGGTTTGGATGAGTGCACCTATAGAACAATGTCCTCATTTTAAGGTCATCCTGAATAACCAAGGTTTGTTTCTTATTTCTGATAAGCCACCTCAAAACTCTGATTCTTATTTCCTACCCTTCCCTGAATCTTCTCATGTTTCTAGAGCTATGGGATTACACTTTACTGAGATCTCTAGGTTGCAAGACTCCTTAGAACCTATTAGGTTTGCCACCTACTTCTGGAAGGCCTTATGGCACCTACTAGGCATCCATAATAAGTTTTCATGCTCTGCATGCCCTCCTCCGACCCAAGGTCAAACCTAGAGAGCCTTAGTTTGTTAGGTTTAGACCTAGGGTTCCTTTGGAATAAAGTCCATTCTTTAGGAATGCGTCGTCAGTCTAGTTTAGTTTTTCTTGACCCTTTACTTGGCTTTGGTTCTGATTTTGGTTTGATTGAGAGCACCAGGAATTGGGATTTGTATTTTGTCCAGGACTAAATTTGCATATAATGTTTCGATCAATAGGTCTATAGGCTAGAGTCCCTTTGAAATTGTTCATGGATACAAGCCTCACACACCACTTGATCTGATTTCACTATTAGTCCACACACACAAGTCTCTTGATGCACTTGCATAGCATGTAAAGGACTTGCATAAAGAAATTCATGCCAAAATAAATTTAAGTAATGAAACTTATAAGAAGTTGGCTGATTCTCAAAGGCGAGTCAAAACTTTTGTTGAGGGAGACTATGTAATGATTAGGTTAAGGCTTGGACGGTTTCCTCCTGGAACTGTTAGAAAGTTACATGCTAGAGGAGCTGGACCATTTAGAGTGGTGAAGAGAGTAGGGTCCAATGCCTATGTGCTCGAGTTGCCTTCAGAACTAGGCATTAGCTCCACTTTCAACATTACAGACCTAGTAGAGTATAGAGAGCCAGCTGTGATTCCCATTGAGCCTTTTTGAGCCTAATCCTGCTCTTGAGAGTGAACCCAATCCTGTGTGTCCACCAACAAACTGGCCTGTGAGGAACGAGCAGATTGAAAAGATCCTGGAAGATCAAGTTATCTCTACTCGTAATCGAGGATATCAAAGATACCTGGTCCGCTGGTAAGGAAGGCCAGATTCTGATAACTCTTGGATCACCCGAGAAGAATAACAAGAATTGGACCCAGACCTCTTGGAGAGATACCAGAGCCATCTTGAGCCTTACTCGATAGGGTCGAGTTCCTCCCACCCCGGGAGAATTGGTGCGGGCACCAGACTCAGAAAAAGACTTCAGGGCTCCATCTGGATCTCTGATTGACCTTGCCCGAAGAATTAGGGTTTTCTGGTTCTGTAATTAGGGTTGACTTGGTCAACTCAATTTTAGTCTTGTGTCTGTATTTCCTTATAATTTAAATTTTGTTGAGTCATGTTGACTCAGTACAAGTCCTAGTAGTGGTCTAGGTCTTCTCCAGGTTGGTGCCATTTTTTTTAAATCAAGTCAAGGTCCAGGGTGCCCAATTTTTTTCTCCCAGGCCCAAGCATGTGGGCGCCACACTCCCAGCCACACGCCAGAGTCCAGGAGGCGCCACATCTCCATCCAGTGTGCCTTGGTCCCCATACCACAAGAAAGCAGGTCCCTTATTTCATGCACCACTTGGGGGAGAAATCCATCAAGATACCTCAATCCAAGGAGGAGCCAACTTCTTTCCAGATAAACCCAAGCCAGGATAGCAAGAATTTTTCTTGAAGAGAGGATCAAGGAGGTGCCCCACAATGTTCCATAAAAACCCAAGTTATAAAAGGGAAGAGAGCATGTCTTGGGAAGAAAATCAAGGAGGCACCCAAAAGTTTCCTAAAGTGCCAAAGCCATAAAAGGAAGAAGCCTAAACTTGTGGAGCAAGACTAGGAGGTGTCCAAAAGAGCCAAACCATGAAGGGAAAATCCTTGATTCATGGAGAGATACTAGGAGACACCCCCATAACCTGCCATTTGGAGCTGATTTTCAAGTTTTCTTGGAGTTTTTGGGCTGCCCACTCATGGAAGGAGTCTTGGGAAGAGAATTTGATGCCTAAAGTGTGGGTTAGTCCTATTAGTCCCACATGGGAAGTGTATGAAATTTTATTTCTTTGTTATGTCTATATATTCAACTCTATGTAACTCTTGAAAAATGATGATGAATGAAATCAATTTCTTTGTGAGCAACTTTGTGTTTCTCTCTTCCGCACTTGTATTCAGATGTTGAGCTCCGTGAGGGAGTAAATCCGGGTTCCCTAGGAACCTTGAGCAGGTGTGAGATCTCCAACCCCAAAATCCTAGCTTAGTCCACCCATCTCTACTCCACCACCACCAAACCCTAATTTTCCATCTTCATCCCACGGCCCCTCTCTTCCACATCGAAGCCGGTCACCAGCATCCAGGTTTAGATCAACTGTTTCAACTACAGAGCCAGTTCAAATGAGAGTCAGATCAGTATCAAGATCTCTGGAACTTCTACATCCAATAATCTTCATTAAGTCCTCAGGTCAGTGTCTTTCTTTGAGTTTCTGGTTCTTCTTTTGTTCTTCTTCTTCCAGATCCTGAGTTCGAGAAGGAGGCCAACCTTGCCATAGGACTACAATCCAAGGATCCATTACAAAGATACCCCGTCTCAATGGATCCTACAATCTGCTCGAGAGTGTCCTCCAATTGAAGCAACGAGAGATATCACTGCTAGGTAACAAGAACCTTTCCTTCTCACTTTGTCTGTTTCGTTGAAACTCAGAGCAAACCCTAGATCTGGGGGTTTCTCAATCCCCAGCGATCCTACTTTTGAGTTACTCTGATAATCCACTCCTTTTAATTGTGCTCTCTGTCATTTCTTAGTTTCTTTCAATATTAGTTTATCTTTCCTTTGAGTCAAAGCCGACTTCTGAAAATATATTAAAAAAAAAATACATTAATTTTAATTTGCTTCCTCATCGCATCATCTTTTTTTGTTCTGCATCAGATAGCTTATCGATAAAGCATGCCTACCCTTCCATCGTTGGCCTCTATTTGGGTAGTTCAGCTTCTTCCGCGATCCTTTGAAGGGCAGTAGATACGGTTCTAGGTTCTGCGTGGCTAACATACTTTTCTAGATACCCTCTCTTGATCAAGTCTTCCATGTCATCCTTTAGTTGGAAGCATTCTTTGGTATTATGGCCATGATCCCTGTGAAATTGGTAATATTTATTTTTGTTCCTTACAATGGAGGATGTCTTCATAGGGCACGGTCTTTGCGAGTAGCTTTTTTTCTCTATCTCCATCAAGACTTTTTTCCTCAGGAGGTTCAGAGGGGTATAGAAATCAAATCTTCCATCCAATGCCTTGGGCTTGGGACTACATATTGGGAATTGTGTCCCAAAGCCAATCACCTGGGTTGTAGGCAGTTGAGCTCAGTATTGTACTCTTTCTTTGAATTAATAAAATATATTTTTTTGGCAGCTCATCACATTTAATATTTCCCTAAAATGAACACTTTCTATGTGATGAAGTCCTTAGGACTACACTGACTTCGATACAGAGAGGATGTATCGAGTGGTCCTTAAACCCTGTTCACAACCAAAGGATATATTATACTGGACGGCAATATATCAAGTATAGGTTGTTGTAGTTCACATCGTTTGGTTGTCCTCTTGACCAAATGAGTGTGGTGACACTGATGTGATCTGCAAGTGGGATATGTGGTATCTTATTGAACGTGATTCCGTGCAGCCCCTTTCTGCCAAAGGGATACTCATGATTGGATTTGGGTATATGTGTCCCTCTGACCTGAGGTCATCACGGTAGCTTGCAAGCAACTCCCTGTGCTTTGGTGCCGGACTACCCACATTTTTAATTCGATGACGGAAGGTTTCTGGGTACAGGCAAGTACTTGTGGAGCAGTGATGGACCAAGATGAAATTGACCTGTCCAAACAGTTTGGATTGAATGTCTCGCAGTATCTCAATTTAGCAAATCCTCGGCCGGGGTAGTCCTAGTGAAGAGTCACTGGGCTTACGAGGTTAAGACACGTAGTGGACTGACTCTGTTTGGGTTGGCAGCCCAATCTCAGTCGTCCTGAGCATTAGAGGTCAAAGGGATGAATTATACGGTAACCATATGCCAGAGGTTCGATAGTTTGCTCCCGCATCTTCGACCTATCCGGACGCCGGGACCCATTGCTAGATGGTTTCCTGTGCTGGTACTAGAATTGTTCTAGTACTACCATTTAGGTTCGAACCTATGAGGTCACTCGCCATAGAGGATTACTCTCTGATCTGGATACCGATTACGATTAGGAATCATCTCGGTTTTATGGTCACGGTATTTATTTTTGAGCACTCTTTTCCCCATCTTGCCCTTGTCTGTGACAACCAAAAATTGTTTCGGGCTGACCAGCACTGCGCCAGGTTTTTTCTGAATCAGTTTTGAACTGATTCGGAGCTGGTTTCGGCCTCCAATTGGTTGTGAACCAATTGAACCAAATTAAATTGGGTTGGACCAATTGGTTTTAAATGGGTTTGAACCAAATGGCTTGGACCGATTTTTGAACCGGTGTTTTCTCCCTTGGACTGGTTTCCATGTTGGAATACTTTATGCTGGCAAGAAGTATTAGCGTTTGGAGAAAACCAAGCATCCGAAGGCCAAACAACACCGTGCGCTGGCGTCCCTTCCTCTCCTCCATCGACTGCCTTAAATCCCTATTTATTGTGGGTGTAATGCAGCCTTTTGCCCTTCCCTCTCCCAGCCTCCCTGTCTCCCTCTCCCAGCTGCCTTTAAATACCAATGCCCAAGCCCTGTTTCAGGCGGCTTCTTTCACCGTGCAACAGCAATCCAAAAATTTTCTGGGGCAAGGTTTCTCCCATTTTTGAGAGCTTAGTATTTGTACGAGTTAGGCTAGGATTTGGAGAGTGTGAGAGAGTGTTTTGAAGGGCCATTTCTTTGCTCTTTTGTTGTGCTCAACTCAAAGACTGTAGCAAACAGAGTTGTTGCAATCCACCATGATCAACTCACTTCCAGCGGCTAGCACCGCGTGTGGAGAGGGATCGGAGAGCCCCGGGCGTGTCTCCCCTCTAGAGTGAGTATACTTCTACTCTTGGGAGCAAGCCACGCAAGCTGGATCACCTGCAGCTACTCCTAATGCAAAGCTGAAGTCTGCTGTCCTGTTTTGCTGTAAAAAATCTGGCAGCAGACTTTGACAGATTTTTACATTTTTTGGCTAACTTTTTCTTATAGTTCTTTGTTGGAGATCGAAGTAGATTCGACCACCTTACCGCTGCTGAAATTTGGAAGGAAACGAAGGTCCAGAAGGTGGTGTTCCGATGCCGTTTTTCAAGCCAAAAATAGAGTTTGTTTTCAGCCAAAGGTAGAAGAAGGCTAGAATAGTTTTATTCCAGCTATTCCAGCCTATTCCAGCTTTATCCCAGAGTTATTCCAGCCGGAATAAGGTATGAAAAAATTATTTTTTAATCATGCATGAATAGAATTTTTAATTCAAATATTTTGCAAATATTTTATATCATCATACATGCCTATTTGCAACTAGAATTAGATTAGTTTCTAGGCAGAGCAGATTTTCGCTGCGAGGATTTTTAAAAAAGTTTTTAAAATCCATTTTGCTCCCGTAGCTGTTTGCATGCCTAGTGTAGGATCATGTCAAACCACCTGCATCTTTTTCTTTCAGTGGTATCAGAGCCAGGTTGCATGTGTAATCTAATCTATTATGCATGTTTAATAGATTAAAATTAGTTTAATCTAAAAATGTATCATAATTTCTTTTTGGAACCTAGTTGAGACCTTCACCATGACCGTGTGTCTTTGACACGATGCGGATCGTCTATGTTGGCCTCTTCAGAAGGATCCTTAAAGAATTTTTTAAAATTAAAAAATTTTAATTTGATGATACATGTTATTGGGCATGTTTTATATGGATATGAAATATTTGTAAAATTTGAATCTTGATGCATGATTTGTTATGTAAAAATGTTTTACATTGTGACTTAATTAAAAACTATTTTAATTAAGTATTTGGCTTATTAAAAATTTTAGATTTATGAAATCTAAAACATTGCATAAGCCATTTTGGGTTAATTGGGTTAGCTGACTAGTTGGGTCCATAACTGGGTTATACCTAAGTTTAGTTGAACTGGATTACAAGAAGATTAAACAAAAGTTGTTTAAGGCCCTTCTTTAGAACTATCTAATAGTTAGATTAGTTGATCCGTTCATCTAAAATGGATCCAATTAGTGGCTCAGTGGACGCCCGAGTCTTTAGGCTAGTCTGATCGAGTCTGGTAAACTGATTGGTGTCGAGGTAGGTTTGGCATTGTGATCATGGTTGTATGAGGCTACCTCTTTCCTGGCCAACTTGGTTGGTGTCTAGGAAAGATGGTTAATGGCGGATACTCACCCATGATCTCACCTACCTGGCTAGTCGAGTCGACCAAAACTGATTGGAAAAGCTCAATGACTCGAGTTAACCCATGTCACCCAGGTTGATCGGTCTGACTGATCTATAGGTGCCCATGGATTGTTTGTTGATTTATTTCAACCCTCCTGAAATCTGATTGATTCAGTGGGAGGATGATCCATGTCCTTATCTTTTCTTCTGTCATAATAAAAAAATCCTCTAAAATTATTAGGTCCTTAAAAAGACTAAGTTAAAGAGTTGACAGTGTCTTAGCCTCCCATTAAGTTGGATAGAAATGTGTCCACTAGCTTGGTGTGCATTGGCAGTTCCATAGAACGGGTGTACATCTGGCGACTGGAATTTCTATCTAATCGATGATGGTTCAGTGCAACCTCCTTAACGGGACCAGGTGGGCTGGCCAAAGTCGGGCTTGGTCTTTAGTTAGCTGGAAGCATTGGATTTGTCATTTTAATGGTTGGACATAACCAGAGACCCACAATAGGAGGCCCCAAGGCCGATTGGGGTGTTCTCTGGGGCAAAATGAAATACTGAAAATTATTTAGGGAAGCGATTGGTTTACGAACCTACCTTTAGGCTCGTATGGGTGAGCTGGCCAAAGTCGAGCTCATGCGTGGCCTATTGGATTTCAGTACCCACTTGAAAAAGTGTTTTCACGGATTGGAGTTAGAGGCTACCAATCTGAAAAATTAGTGGGAGAAACCTTTAGACTAAAGTCCAAGTCTTTTGGTTAAATTATTAATTCATACACTAATTTGGTCTTATTTTCTTTTTAGATGTCTTCCAATTTAATGCTCCGGTCACTTCTCGACAATGAGAAGTTAAAGGGTCACAACTTCGATAGTTGGTATCGAAGATTGAGAATCGTTCTGGAGCATGAACGGATTCTCTATGTGATAACGGATCCGGCACCTGAAATCCCTCCCGCTAATGCTCGGAGTGCGGTCAGAGATGCTTATCTGAAGTGGGTCTCTGATCGGACTACTGTCCGATGCATTATGTTAGCGGCGATGAACGACGAGTTCAGTCGCAAATTCGAGGAGGCCCAACCTGATGAAATCCTACAAAAGTTGAAGGAATCCTTCAGCACCCCGGATGATGTAAAACGGTACAAAGTTTCTTGTGCCATCTACAATTCCAAGATGCCGAATGGCGGTTCAGTCACTGATCATGTATTGTACATGATCGAGCTGATTGAAAAGCTGGGCAAACTCGGATGCCCCTTGCACGAGCAGCTCGGCAAGGATGCGATCCTGAATTCTCTTCCCTCTTCCTATCTTGATTTTCTCGATCATTATAGAATGAACAAGCCTGCAGTCAACTACCATGGTCTTTTGGGGTTGCTGCAGACTTTCGAGAAAGACCACCAACTGAATAAGGTGGTGTGGGCACCAGGATCCGATAGAGGCTCCTCAACCCTCTGTGGATCTCAGATTAGGGTTCTATTTTTATCGAGTCCTGTAATAAGGCTATAAGCCTCAAACCTATTCCTTTTTTGTTTTGAGTTATGTCTGACCCATTAGGTCAAACTGAGTCCTGTATCGAGTCGAGTCTCAGTCTGAGTCTCAGTATGAGTCCTTTGTAAGCCTGGGTCTCAATTTTGTGTCTTTTTGGAGCCAAACCTGGAAGGAAGCCCAGTCAGCTCAAGCCCCACCTTATCTATTTATATGGCGCACTGAGGTGATGACATGTGGTTTGTTTTGGACGCCCAAGAGGGGGGGACCACTCACTTGATCCATGCACCCTTCCCCTCCCCTCTTCAAGCTCTCCTCCAATCTAGGATGGGGGTCATGGAAAGAAGTTACAAATCCCTTGATGCATGCCTCCACTCAAGACTCCTTCCATAAAGAAGTCAAGCAAGAAAGGCATCCTCCATTCTCCAAGTGGAAAGAAGTTTCAAATCCCTTGATGCATGCCTCCACTCAAGCCTCCTTCCATAAAGAAGTTAAGCAAGAAAGGCATGGTGAAGACATCAAGCCTCCATTCATGCCTTCTACCGAAACCAAGCAACCCAAAGAGGGAAGTCAAGGTGCAACGCCCCACTCCAAGCCAAGATTCATGCCAATCCAAGCTGGTCGGCCAAAGAAGTCCTCCAAATTTTGGGTGCCAAGTGTAATGGGGTAGTTTAAATTTCAAAGTGCTCTTGGGTGCCTATTTAAAGGACCCAAACCCCTCTTGTAAAGAATTAATTGATGATTAATGAAAGAAAGCTTGTGTGTTCCATCCTCTTCTTCAATCCTTGTCTCTTTGGCTAGGTTGAGTGAGAGCTTCCTTCGTCCTCTGGGACGTCGCATGGTGAGAGGCCACATTCCTTCGCCTGAGGGCGTCGCGTGGTGAGAGGCCACATTCCTTCGCCTGAGGGCGTCGCGTGGTGAGAGGCCACATTCCTTTGCCTGAGGGCGTCGCGTGGTCAGAGGCCACATTCCTTCATCCTCCGGGACGTCGCGGGGTGCGAGGCCCCAAGCTATCCTTTCGACTTCGGATCCCTCCAGGCACCGGGCTTGAAACCTTCCCTAACCCTAACCCTACTTCTATTTCACTACTCCTCAACTCTCCATTGATTCTATCGCGGATTTGTTTTCAAGTCTTTCCAGGTACCACGGGCATCAGAGACGGTTCAATTCACCTTCACGATCACGTAACCTGGAGGCTAGTGCCATCGCGGGTACCAACTACTCGGGCATCCAGGCCGCATCCGCCAAGTGAGAGCGATCTCATCATCGGGTGCGACAAGTGTGGAGGTTCGTGCCTATTTCTCCCAGGTAAGGTATTGCTTGGAGAGCTAGTCCTACCGGGGTTTCTCAATCCCGGGGCCCTGTTCTCCATCCCTACTCTTTAGAGATTCTACCTGCTGGCATTGGTTTCGTTGTTATAATTTATCCTATGTTTGCCCCTTTGTTCGTCTTCGGGAATCAAGATAAAACCCTAAAAGAAAACAAGATATAATCATATTTGCATCATCCGTGCTAGCATCATCTTTCTCATCCTTCCATATTCCTTTCATCATTTTTTTTTCTCCCATCATTCTTGGTATCAGAGCCTAGGCTAGGACTAGTGCTCTTGCATTTAGATTTCTGCATTCTGTCCAACCCATATATAGTCTGCTATTTTAATTCTCTCTCTTTGTAGGAATCTCTGTTTTATTTGATTTTTCTTTTTCTGGATCTGTTGCATTTAGAGGAGTTTTCTACTCTTTTCTCAGATTTTATTTCATCCTGTAGAAATTCTACAAGCCAAAATACCACCTGAGAAAATCTCAGGCCTGCAGTTTTAGCAAGCATCTCTTTCTTGTCTCATTTAGTTAGTTCATGTTTAGATTTTTACATTTTGCTTAGCATCCATACATCTGAAAGAAACAAAAATATAAAACCAAAAAAAAAAGAATTAATCATTTTCTTAGACATTTGTGTGCATACATTGTTCATAAAACACTTAAGGGCGACAAGTTAACATAGGGTCAGAAGTTCATAACCTGTCCCTAGCCCAAAAACCATCGCCCGGCATTTCGAACCCTAGCCATTAACTAAAATCAATTAGACGTTAATCTGCTCTAGTGAGCTAGGGACACCCACGAAGTCGGGTCAACCCAAGTATCGGGCTAAGCTAGATTGCTTGGAAGTGTGTGCTTGTGTAGCTGGTGTCTAGGCAAGCGGTTCAGGGACTAGGTCCCGAAGGGAAGTTGGTTGGTTCGCTTACCTGGCCAATTGCAAGATTGGTGTCTAGGCAAGCAAAGAGGAACCTCCACTAACCTTACGCTTACCTGGCCAGGTGCCAAGTTACTACTACCAGGTTCGTCTTCTTGACTTTTCATTTGGTGAGATCTCCTAGGTCTAGCACACCGTAGTACCGTTTTGTGTGTTTGCATGTGCACTAGATCAGGAGCCCTTTTTCACCCACCATCTCCAACCCCTATCGAAGACATGGACCAACTTCGTGTTGAGCTTGCAGCATGAACGAATCCCTGACTCGAGCCATAACTCAGTTAAGCACCCGGTTAGATGATAGATGTGATCAAGTAGAGGCCAGACTAGGTCCCATAGAGGAAGCCGCTAGGCTCCGTGAGCATTTCCAGAGAGCTCCCGCCTATAGAAGACCTGAGCCTTTTAGGAACCAAAGCCACATCCCCGGATCCACCCAAGGTTATAACCAGGCTTACCCAAGTCGACCAAGCCCGAACCGATCTGATCCTAGTCGACCAAGCCTAGCCCAACCCAGTCCTAGTCGTCCCAGTCTAAATCGACACCAATACAGTAGAGAGGACAAGGGTAAGGCTATTGAAGTCCAGAGGAGACCCGATCCCCAAGGTAACAACTATAGGTGTCATAAACCTGAGCATCTTGCCAGTCAGTGCACCGCCCCTGCCCTACTTATAGATGAATCAATTGAAACTAAACCCAAACCCATTGAGGAATCAAAGAAGAAATGATTAGAACCCTTCTGTGAGTTTGAGGAAGTCATATATGAGCCTGACATAAGCTTGATTAATGAATATGAAGAAGAAGAAGAATGTGAGGATGTATCGCCTGATAATTTAATTGATCAGCTCCCACCTGATGGAATCATTAAGGATACCCCAGAACTTAGCAAGGACCCAAATGATAATGATCCTGAATCCACTATAGACCTTGAAGCAGAACTGACCAAGCCAAGGATCAAACGAAGTAGATGAAGGTATAGATTCTCAAGATGAATGTTCCGAAGACCTTCCCGAAAGCCCTCCACTATCTAGGAGCATCCCGCCTACCCGAGGACTTGCACCTATCGATCCTCGTAGTACTGACCATGAGGTTAAGATGAGCACACCTTTAGACCTTCATTCATACATTAAGGTCAGTAGCCTAAACCTTGAACCAGTCCTTGAGTCTCCTCCTTATTTTCTACCCCTCCCTGAGCCTTCTCACATTTCTAGAGCCATGGGGTTACTTTTTGTTGAAATCACCAAAATGCATGACTCCGTAGAGCCCATCCCTTTTGCCATCTACTTCTGGCACACCTTATGAAATTTGTTAGGGACCCACTGTAAATTTTCTTGTATCTTTCAAACTAGGGTCAAGCCTAGAGAACCAATGGTCTAGTAGGTTTAGGCCCTAGGACTCCAATAAATTCCTGCCACTAGGAATACCTAGTTTAGTTTGCTTTCGTATCTACTTGAGTCTCAGAATCTGCATGATCACTTGCATTGCATACTAGGGACATGCCTATGAAAAATAATTTAATCATATAAAATGCTGGCTGATTCCCGAAAGCTAAAGAATTTAACATAGGAGATTTTGTAATGATTAGGCTCAGGCCTGAACGGTTTCCTTCGGGAACCGTTAAGAAGCTACATGCTCATGGAGCTGGTCCCTTTAGAGTAATTAGGAGAGTGGGCCCCAATGCCTATGTGCTAGAGTTACCCCCGGACTATGGAATTAGCTCGACTTTCAATATCTCTGACTTGGTCGAGTATAGGGAGCCTGCACAAATACCTAGCGAGCCATTTGGGCTGAATTTTCTTTTGAGAGTGAACCTGAACCTGAGTGTCCACCTCTAAATATGCCTGAGAGAGGAAAGCGGATCGAGCGTGTCCTGGATGACCAAGCAATCACCACCCGGGGCAAAGGCTACCAACGTTACTTGGTCCGATGGCAAGGTTGACCTGAATCTGATGACTCTTGGATCACCCGGGAAGACTTGCAATGCATCGACCCCAACATCTTGGAGAGGTACCAAAGCCAGTCTGCACCTTACTCGACGGGGTCGAGTTCCTCCCACCCCGGGAGAACTGGTGTGGGCACCAGGATCCGACAGAGGCTCCTCAACCCTCTGTGGATCTCAGATTAGGGTTCTATTTTTATCGAGTCCTGTAATAAGGCTATAAGCCTCAAACCTATTCCTCTTTTGTTTTGCATTATGTCTGACCCATTACGTCAAACTGAGTCCTGTATCGAGTCGAGTCTCAGTATGAGTCCTTTGTAAGCCTGGGTCTTAATTTTGTGTCTTTTTGGAGCCAAACCTGGAAGGAAGCCCAGTCAGCTCAGGGCCCACCTTATCTGTTTATGTGGCGCACAGAGGTGATGACATGTGGTTTGTTTTGGATGCCCAAGAGGGGGGGACCACTCACTTGATCCATGCCCCCTTCCCCTCCCTTCTTCAAGCTCTCTTCTAATCTAGGATGGGTGGTCATGGAAAGAAGTTTCAAATCCCTTGATGCATGCCTCCACTCAAGACTCCTTCTATAAAGAAGTCAAGCAAGAAAGGCATCCTCCATTCTCCAAGTGGAAAGAAGTTTCAAATCCCTTGATGCATGCCTCCACTCAAGCCTCCTTCCATAAAGAAGTTAAGCAAGAAAGGCATGGTGAAGACATCAAGCCTCCATTCATGCCTTCTACCGAAACCAAGCAATCCAAAGAGGAAAGTCAAGGTGCAATGCCCCACTCCAAGCCAAGATTCATGCCAATCCAAGCTGGTCGGCCAAAGAAGTCCTCCTCCAAATTTTGGGCGCCAAGTGTAATATGGTAGTTTAAATTTCAAAGTGCTCTTTGGTGCCTATTTAAAGGACCCAAACCCCTCTTGTAAAGAATTAATTGATGATTAATGAAAGAAAGCTTGTGTGTTCCATCCTTTTCTTCAATCCTTGTCTCTTAGGCTAGGTTGAGTGAGAGCTTCCTTCGTCCTCTGGGACGTCGCGTGGTGAGAGGCCATATTCCTTCGCCTGAGAGCGTCGCGTGGTGAGAGGCCACATTCCTTCGCCTGAGGGTGTCGCGTGGTGAGAGGCCACATTCCTTCGTCCTCCGGGATGTCATGGGGTGCGAGGCCCTAAGCTATCCTTTCGACTTCGGATCCCTCCAGGCACCGGGCTTGAAACCTTCCTTAACCCTAACCCTACTTCTACTTCACTACTGCTCAACTCTCCATTGATTCTATCGCGGATTTGTTTTCAGGTCTTTCCAGGTACCACGGGCATCGGAGACGGTTCACTTCACCTTCACGATCACGTAACCTGGAGGCTGGCGCCATCGCAGGTACCTACTACTCGGGCATCCAGGCCGCATCCGCCAAGTGAGAGCGATCTCGTCATCGGGTGCGACAAGCATGGAGGTTCGTGCCTATTTCTCCCAGGTAAGGTATTGCTTGGTGAGCTAGTCCTACCGGGGTTTCTCAATCCCGGGGTCCTGTTCTCCATCCCTACTCTCTAGAGATTCTACCTGCTGGCATTGGTTTCGTTGTTACAATTTATCCTATGTTTGCCCCTTTGTTCGTCTTCGGGAATCAAGATAAAACCCTAAAAGAAAACAAGATATAATCATATTTGCATCATGCATGCTAGCATCATCTTTCTCTTCCTTCCATATTCCTTTCATCATTTTTTTTTCTCCCATCATAAGGGGGTGGTGAATTTAGTGGGAGGTAGTAGAGGTCGTCGTCCCTTTAAGAAAGGGAAGATGAAAACAAATAAAAAGGGAAAGAAGGTGCAGAATGCTCCTGGCCCTAGTCAGACCAGGAAGTATAAGGCTGATCAGTCTTCTGCAGAGTATTTCTACTGCAAGAAGAAGGGACACTGGAAGAAGAATTGTCCTCTTTATATTGCGTCCCTTGATCCGAACAGGCCCAGAAAGCAGAAGTCTGCTGAACAAGGTATTTATATGATAAAACCTTGTAATTACTCTATTGTTGATACTACTAACTGGGTATTGGATACTGGTAGTCCAATTCGTGTTTGTAATTCATTACAGGGACTTTAAGTTAGCAAAAGATTTGAAGATGGAGAACATTTTCTGAGCGTCGGGAATGAAAATCGTGGTCCAGTACTAGCTGTCGGAGTTCTGCATCTTGTCTTTGAGTCTTGTACTGTCGAACTAGTCGACTGTCACTATTGTCCTAGTTTCATTATGAGCATAATCTCTGTAGGCCTTTTGGCCAATTGTGGTTTTGAACTATCAATAAAAGGAGATGTTTGCAATGTTATTTTGAATAACTCTATTATAATGAAAGCTAGATTAAATAATGGCATATATGTACTATCAAGGCCTATTAGTGTAATATACACTTCTAGCAAATGCCCAAGATTAGATAATGTCAATGATTTGTATCTTTGGCACTGTAGGCTAGGTCATATTAACCAAAATAAGATAAATAAGATGCGAGGAGATGGACTCCTCGAGGTCAGTGATTCTGAATCACTGCCCACTTGTGAATCCTGTTTACTTGGTAAAATGACCAAGTTACCTTTTACTGGAAAAGGTGAACGAGCTACAGAACTTCTAAGTCTCATACATACTGATGTATGTGGACCGATGATAGTTAGTGCTAGAGGAGGATACAAATATTTCATTACTTTTACAGACGACTTTTCAAGGTTCGGTTATGTCTTCTTAATGAGATATAAGTCTGAGTCGTTTAAAATATTCAAACGATACCATAATAAAGTAGAAAAGCAAACTGGAAAAAGTATTAAAACCCTTCGATCTGATCGAGGTGGTGAATACTTATCTGGTGCATTTTTGACATATTTTGAGGAGAATGGAATTCTCTCTCAGTGTACTCCTCCAGGAACACCATAGTTGAATGGTGTGTCCGAAAGGAGGAATCGAACCTTGTTGGACATGGTCGATCCATGATGGGCTTTGCAACTCTGCCGCTATCCTTTTAGGGATATGCACTTCAGACAGCCTGTTACTTATTAAATGATGTTCCAAGTAAGTCTGTTGTCTCCACTCCGTATGAGATATGGACTGGATGTAAACCCTCAATCTCACACCTTCGGGTCTGGGGTTGTCCGGCTTACGTAAAACGTTTAGACTCAGACAAACTTGGTCCTAGGTCTGATCGGTGTTTATTCATTGGTTATCCTAAGGAAACCAAAGGGTATTTCTTCTACTTGGAGAATGAATAAAAGGTGTTCGTTGCTCTTAGAGCTATCTTTTTGGAAAAGAAGTTCCTTGGAGAAGGAACTATAGCCTCTAAGATTGAACTTGATGAAGTTCAGCCAATAGAAGAACCTGCACACTCTAAGGACATCGTAGAACCAGCTATGATTGAAGCTCATCCAGAACCCATTAGGAGATCCGGTAGAATACCGTGTCAGCCGGACAGATACTACGGTTTCTTGGTCCGGGACGGTGATCCCATTAAGCTCAATGAGAACAATGAGGATCCGATCACCTATATGGATGCACTTCTGAGATCAGACTCTGAGGCATGACTTGGAGCCATGCGATCCAAAATGGAGTCCATGGAAATCAACAATGTTTGGACATTGGTTGATCCGCCTGAAGGAATAAAACCCATCGGGTGTAAATGGATCTTCAAGAGGAAAAGGGGCACAGATGGGAAGGTAGAGACCTATAAAGCCCGTATGGTTGCCAAGGGGTATCATCAGCGATATGGTATCGATTATGACGAGACTTTCTCCTCTATGGCAATGCTCAAGTCCATTCGGATCATGCTTGCTTTGGCAGCATATTTTGATTACAAGATCTGGCAGATGGATGTTCGAACCGCTTTCCTTAATGGGGAGCTGGAAGATGAGGTGTATATGATACAGCCTGAATGGTTCATATCCATAAATGAATCAAAAGCATATAAGTTGCAGAGGTCCATCTATGGACTCAAGCAAGCATCTCGAAGTTGGAACTTACGGTTTGATAGGTGTATCAAATCATATAGCTTCATTAGGAACGGAGAAGAACCGTGCATCTATAAATGGGTTAATGGTTCTGTGATTGTATTCCTAGTACTGTATGTTGACGACATTCTCTTAATCGGAAATGATGTCACAGCATTACAAGGAATAAAGGTCTGGTTATCATCTCAGTTCTCCATGAAGGACTTGGGTGATGCTTCTTACATACTAGGTATGAAGATTTATAGAGATAGATCTAAGAAGCTTTTGGAACTGTCCCAGTCTACGTACATTGATATCGTGCTGAAACGGTTCAGCATGGAAAATTCCATGAAAGGCTATCTCCCGATAGGTTCTGGAATTACTCTTTCCAAGAAGAATTGTGCAACAACTCCTGAGAAAAGAGAGTGCATGAGTAGAGTACCTTATACTTCTACAGTAGGCTCTATCATGTATGCTATGACTTGTACTAGACCAGACGTGGCATACTCACTAGGAGTAGTGAGCAGATACCAGTCTGACCCAGGTGAGGCGCATTGGAAGGTGGTTAAGTCCATCCTTAAGTATTTGAGAAATACTAAAGATCAATGGTTGATTTATGGAGAACCTGACTTGAAACTTGTGGGGTACTCTGACTCCAGTTTCCAATCGGATAGAGATGATAGCAAGAGTGTGTCAGGGTTTGTATTTACCCTGAATAGAGGAGCGATCTGCTAAAAAAGTCCCAAGCAAGCAACTATTGCAGACTCGGTATGCGAAGCAGAACACATTGCAGCATCAGATACAGCAAAGGAAGCTGTGTGGTTGCGGAAGTTCCTTGGAGAGCTAGGGGTGGCACCTTTCCTAGATGGTCCTGTTCCGGTGTATTGTGACAGCACTGGAGCCATTGCTCAAGCTAAGGAGCCTAAAGCTCATCATCGCACCAAGCACATACTGCGGCGATACCACCTCGTATGAGAGATCGTGGAACGAGGCAACATCAATCTTCTGAAGATCGATGAAAAAGAAAATCTGGCTAACCCCTTCACTAAAGCCCTCGGACTAAAAGAGTTAGACTATTATAAATGGGAAATGGGTATTAGATACTCTTATGATTGGCTTTAGTACAAGTGGGAGTTGTTGGGAATTGTGTCCCAAAGCCAATCGCTTGGGTTGTAGGCATTTGATCTCAGTATTGTACTCTTTCTTTGAATTAATAAAATATATTTTTTTGGTAGCTCATCACATTTAATATTTCTCTGAAATGAAGTCTTTCCATGTGATGAAGTCCTTAGGACTACACTGACTTCGATACAGAGAGGATGTATCAAGTGGTCCTTAAACCCTGTTCACAACCAAAGGATATATTGTACTGGACGGCAATATATCAAGTATAGGTTGTTGTAGTTCACATCGTTTGGTTGTCCTCTTGACCAAATGAGTGTGGTGACACTGATGTGATCTGCAAGTGGGATATGTGATATCTTATTGAACGTGACTCCGTGCAGCCCCTTTCTACCAAAGGGATACTCATGATTGGATATGGGTATATGTGTCCCTCTGACCTGAGGTCATCACGGTAGCTTGCAAGCAACTCCCCGTGCTTTGGTGCCGGACTACCCGGATTTTTAATCCGGTGACGGAAGATTTCTAGGTACAGGAAAGTACTTGTGGAGCAGTGATGGACCAAGATGGAATTGACCTGTCCAAACAGTATGGATTGAATGTCTCACAGTATCTCAATTTAGCAAATCCTCAACCGGGGTAGTCCTAGTGAAGAGTCACTGGGCTTGCGAGGTTGAGACACGTAGTGGATTGCTCTGTCTAGGTTGGTAGCCCAATCTCAGTCGTCCTGAGCATTAGAGGTCAAAGGGATAAATTATACGGTAACCATATGCCAGAGGTTCGATAGTTTGCTCCCACATCTTCGACCTATCCGGACGTCGGGACCCATTGCTAGATTGTTTCCTGTGCTGGTACTAGAATTGTTCTAGTGCTACCGTTTAGGTTCGAACCTATGAGGTCACTCGCCATAGAGGATTACTCTCTGATCCGGATATCGATTACGATTAGGAATCGTCTCGATTTTATGGTCACGGTATTTATTTTTGAGAACTCTTTTCCCCATCTTGCCCTTGTTTGTGTTAACCGAAAATTGTTCCGGGCTGACCAGCACTGTGCCAGGTTTCTTCTGAATCAGTTTTGAACTGATTCGGAGCTCGTTTCGGCCTCCAATTGGTTGTGAACCAATTGAACCAAATTAAATTGGGTTGGACCATTTGGTTTTAAATGTGTTTGAACCAAATGGCTTGGACCGATTTTTGAACCGGTGTTTTCTCTCTTGGACCGGTTTCCACATTGGAATACTTCTTTATGCTGGAAAGAAGTATTAGTGTTTGGAGAAAACCAAGCGTCCGAAGGCCAAACAACACCGTGCGCTGGCATCCCTTCCTCTCCTCCATCGGCTGCCTTAAATCCCTGTTTATTGTGGGTGTAATGCAGCCTTTTGCCCTTCCCTCTCCCAACCTCCCTGTCTCCCTCTCCCAGCTGCCTTTATATACAAATGCCCAAGCCCTGTTTCAGGCGGCTTCTTTCACCGTGCAACAACAATCCAAAAATTTTCTGGGGCAAGGTTTCTCCAGTTTTTGAGAGCTTAGTGTTTGTACGAGTTAGGCTGGGATTTGGAGAGTGTGAGATAGTGTTTTGAAGGGCCATTTCTTTTCTCTTTTGTTGTGCTCAACTCAAAGACTACAGCAAACAGAGTTGCTGCAATCCACCATGATCAACTCACTTCCAGTGGCTAGCACCGCGTGTGGAGAGGGATCGGAGAGCCCCGGGCATGTCTCCCCTCTAGAGGGAGTATATTTCTACTCCTGGGAGCAAGCCACGTGAGCTGGATCACCTGCAGCTGCTCCTAACGCGAAGCTGAAGTCTACTGTCCTGTTCTGCTGCAGAAAACCTGGCAGCGGACTTTGGCAGATTTTTACATTTTTTGGCTAACTTTTTCTTGCAGTTCTTTGTTGCAGATCGAATTAGATTCGATCACCTTGCCGCTGCTGAAATTTGGGAGCAAACGGATGTCCGGAAGGTGGTGTTCCAACACCATTTTTCAAGCCAAAAACAGAGTTTGTTTTCAGCCCAAGGTAGAAGAAGGCTGGAATAGTTTTATTCCAGCCTATTCCAGCTTTATCCCAGAGTTATTCCATCTGGAATAAGGTATGAAAAAATTATTTTTTAATCATGCATGAATAGAATTTTTAATTCAAATATTTTGCAAATATTTTATATCATCATATATGCCTATTTGCAACTAGAATTAGATTAGTTTCTGGGGAGAGCAGATTTCCGCTGCACGGATTTTTAAAAAAGTTTTTAAAATCCATTCTGCACCTGTAGCTGTTTGCATGCCTAGTGTAGGATCATGTCAAACCACCTGCATCATTCTCTTTCACTACATCGTCGAGTAGAGTTGTCATTGTTAGGGGGTACAGGGGGATTTGACCCCTTATTGCTCTTCTTCTTGAAAATAGACTTCTCTTCGATCAGGCGCTGATTTGCTGCTTGCTCTTCAGCATCTGCATATTTTTGGTCTCTTGATAGGAGTTCAGCATAACTGGTCAAAAATTTCTTATTCAGGAAAAATGTGAACCTGGATGATCGGAGGCCTTTTTTCAGGATGGACATGGCCACGCACTCGTTGAGATTGGGGATCTCAAGGGTAGCAGAGTTGAACCTCACAATATACTCTTTAAGATTTTCTCCTTCATTCTGGTGAAGGAGGAAAAACTATCCATGTTGTGGGGTGCTTTGCGACATGTCGTAAATATGAGATAAACAATTTTTCTAATTCAGAAAAAAAATTTATGGTACCTGGGCATATGCTCGAATACCACATTCGAGCCGTCTTCTTCAAAGTGGCAAGAAAAGCCAAGTAATGTAATGCATCAGAGGCTCCTTGCACCATCATATGGTCTTTGAAGCTGCCTAGATGGTCAAGAGGATCAGTAGTCCCATCGTAAGATTCCATTTGAGGGACCTTAAAGTGCCGAGGGATGATTTCTTCAATTATTCTGGAAGTGAAAGGAGGTCGTGAGTCATAAGCCATGATCTTGTTATCCCTTTGTTGATCATGGAGCCTCGCGATCTATGATTCAAGCATCTTGAACTTCTCTCCATAATCATAATGAGTCTCTTTCCTCCCAGCATCTCTAGGTTTAGAGTTTTCAGAAGAGGTTGAAGGAGATCGCCTGGTCCTCTTCCTATCGAGTTGGTTATCAGCCTGCCCCTGATGCTGGGAGCTTCTCCCTTCATAAGAGAGTTGGTCTCAATGAGAGTGTTGAGCAGATTCGTGATGATGATCTCCTCTCACTTTAGATCGATAGCTATGTCTGGAGGAGGCTGGCGGGTGTCTCACTTGGAGTGCACCTTCTTGGAAGTTTTGAACCATGGTTGTCAAAGCATCAACCCAGTTCATGAGAACCTCAAATTGCTATTGTCCCACAGTAAGTACAGGCGATGGCATGTTATTTTCCATCGAGGGATCGTTCCTCTGAGAGGAAGGGCATCCCCTACTTGCTAAAGCATTTTGGGCCTTTCCTTTCACCATTCTTACTTCTTAGAATTCTCCTTTCTAAGAAGGGAATGTCGGTTCCCCTTCCTGGTGTGCTAATCTGTTGGCGATGAGTGATGTTGAAGTTCAAAATGTGAGAGCTGAACTGAAGAAGGCTCAGCTGAAGATTTTTGAGCAAGAAGCTAAGCTTAGAAAGAAAAAGAAAAGAATCCATTCCTTGGAACAAATAGCCAAAGCAATTCAGAAAAAGGCCGAAGACATGGTCAAAGAGGCCGAAGCTGTGGCCAGTAAGTCTGAAGCCCTGAAGAACCAGGTAACCAGGGTGGTCGAAGACTTCAAAAAGTCTTCAAAATTTAAGATGGAGGTGACTAAATCGGGGGTAGTCAGTTACCAACTTGGATTTAATGATGGGATCAAAGAAGTCCAAGGACTTTATCCTGAACTGGATCTCACAAGCATCCCTTACGTGAGATCATTGAGGAAGAAACCGAACCCCCTACCGGAGCCAATGAAGTACCAGGGTAGACTGAAGAAGTTTTGATCATGGCCAATCTGTATTATGCCTTCCTATGATTCCAATATGTATACCTGTGCCTTTGATTGATAGTAAGACAGGCTGATTGGCCCACCTCAGCACGTCATCGGATTTTTCTGTAGGGTGGGTCACTTAGACCATCCCTGTGCCTTTGATTGATAGTAAAGCAGGTTGATTAGGCTCTCCTCGGTATGCCATCAGATTTTTTCATAGGGTGGGTCACTTAGACCATCCCTGTGCCTTTGAGTGATAGTAAGACAGGCTGATTAGGCCCATCTCGGCATGTCGTTGGGTTTTTTCGTAGGGTAGATCCCTTAGACCATCCCTATGCCTTTGGTAAAGAATAAGTTAGGTTGATTAGGCCCACCTCTGCATGGATTCTTTATTGAAGTCTTTCAAAGAGAGATCCTTTATTAATAGTATTTGCAAAGATTTTCTATATTCCAAGGTCGAGGTAGTGGGGATCCATCCAGGGTTTCAAGCTGGTAAGTTCCTGGATGTATGACTTCTTTGATTTGGTAAGGGTCTTCCTAGTTGGGAGAAAGCTTGCCCTATTTCATCAACTTAGATACTTTGGATCTCCGCAATACTAAGTCTTCAAGTCAGAAGGCCCGTTCTTTCTCCCAAGAGTTGTAGTATACGAGTGATCTTTTGGTGGTATGCAGCCATCTTCATCTGGACATGAAGTGGTGGGGACACCAGGATCAGACACAGATCCCCGGATCCCATATGGTTTATTGATTAGGATTTTAATTTTAGAACCTTAGTCATGTATCACAATTTTGTAATCAATTAAGATTGAGTCATGTAATAAGTTGAGGTTATTTGATTTATCTCAACCCTCAACCCTAGTTAGTATTTTGAGTCTTGTACTTCAGCCATGAGTCCAGTATGAGTTCAAATTTTGTACAAGAGAAGAGGTTATCCTATTTTGGTGTTCCACCAAGCCATATCCAGGAGTTAGAAGCCACTACATCAGCTTGTTGGTTTTTGTGTGACACCCTAGGATCCAAAATGCTTTCCAGAAATCCTGATTCCTTCCAGATTTTTTCCGGATACCCATATTCCCTCCAGATGCCAGAGTATATTCCTAGACCAGGTCATATCATGCAACTAAAGGTCCATCTACACCTAGCCCAGGAGAAATCAAGCCCAGGCGCCAAGCCTAAGCCCTTAAGAAGTAAGATTCCAAGGAATATTCCTGCTACCAGGCGACTAGGCCATCCCAACTTCCAGGAGGCCCAAGCCCATGCGCCCTTCACCTTTTGGTCACCCCTTGCTGCCCCATAAAGCTTAACATGTCTAAGAGAGGCATCCTCACTTGGTTGACTTGGTCCAAGGGTTGGTTGAGGACTAGGTCAAAGCATGAAGGGAGAAGGAGAAGACTAGTCAAAGTCCTAACCTCTTAAGGCTTTCTTTCCTAACCTATTAAGGATTACTTTTCCTAATACCTTAAGGAGAGTTAGTCCTAACCTAAGTGTAACCCTAGTTAGGAGAGGACATGGGAGCTCTATAAATACCCCACCCCTCTTCCTCTTGTAATAACTTTTATCTCATGAATTAAATCTTTGTTGAAATTTTGGTTTAAGAACATGTGTTCTTGTGTTGGTGTTGAAGTTTTTGTGTTTCTTTGGTTACTTTATGTGCCCTAATCATCCTTGCTGCCCTAACATCATTCAACGCCCTAGCTTGCTGCCATCCAAGCCTTCACACGTCCAAAGGAAGAGTGCCCCAGGCCACCCAAAGCAAAGAGCAACATCCTTCATCAAGCAGCCCATATACAAACCCTGATTTCAGATTTCTACTAACCCTAATCTCTTTTTATTTTTTTGTTGTTGCTATTTTGATTGACCTATAATGCTTGCAGGATCTCTGAGGTATTTCACTTCCCTAGAGGAGGCTTCCCTTGTCTCCAGGACCACCCAAATCAATCATCAAATTCAAGGGAACCGAGCTTCATCATCCAGGCTCTAATCAAAGTGCTGTGTTCTCTTCATCGAAAGTTCTTCAAATCACTGATTGGTAACATCCTTCCCTTCTCTTGATATTTGATGTAATGAAGATTAGCTATCCTAAACTAAGAGCTTCTCAATTCCCAGGCCTTATCTTTCATTATCTTGCATGAGTTATTTTGTTATACGATTATTCTTTGCATTGCTATCCTATTTGCTAGTTGTTACTTTTATTTGGAAATATAGCCTGCAAACTTAAATTATAAAAATTATAAAAAAAAGTTAGTTTACTATTTTTCTGTATATTTAGAAATTCTTAGAGTCATCCCGCATCATGAAGCCTGGTGCCTTGTAGAAGATCTAGATCCACTCTTCGATGTTCTAAATTTTTAGGTTCCTTGTAGTGGTCAATCCTTAAGGACTGTGAAGTATCTTCCACAGGGAGGACCACTTCGATGTCGTAAGTAAAGTGAAATGGAGATTTGCCTTTAGCCATTCTGGGAGTTGTCCGATATGGCCAAAGAACTGAATTCAACTCTTCAGCCCAGAGTCCCTTGGCATCATTTAGCTTAGTCTTAAGACTATGGAGAATAGTCCTGTTTGTCACTTCGGCTTCTCTGTTGGATTGAGGATGACCGACAGAAGTCAATTTGTGAAGTATGTGATACTGGGTGCAGAAACTCTCAAACTTCAGATTATCGAACTATCTTCCATTGTCGGTAATGATGGCATGAGAGATTCCAAACATAAAGATAATGAAGTTTCTTACAAAACCTTCAACTTTTCCTTTGGTAATTTATGCCAAAGGTTCAGCCTCAATCCATTTGGTGAAGTAGTCAATGGCTACGATGAGAACTTTCATTATCCAGAGGCCGGAGGAAATGGGCCAAGAATGTCCATCCCCCAACTGGACGAAAGGCCATGGTGCCATCAACTGAGTCAGCTGATTGGCAGGTCACCTTTTGATATTGGAGTATTTTTGACATTTATCACATCTTCGAACAAAGTCAGTGGAGTCTTTCTGAATAGTTAGCAAATAATAACCTTAGCATATTATTTAGTAAGCTAGAGACCTGCCCCCAGGTGATCTCCACATATACCTTCATGCACCTCTCTTAGGGCATAGTCAGCATCTAACGGCCCTAGACATTTCAATAAAGGCTATGTAAAGGATCTGTTGTATAAAGTTCCATCCAAGATGATATATTGGGATGCAATCCAGCGAACTTGCTTGGCTTCAGTCTTGTCTTTGGGCAAAGGGCCTTCGTTCAAGACCTTGAAAATAGGATCCATCCAGTTGGGCTCATCCTCAATCTGATGTACCTCCAATATTTCCTCTGCTATACTCGGAGTCTCGAGATATTCTATGAAGGTACGGTCGAGGGAGTTCAGAGTGATGGTGGTGGTGAGCTTGGATAGGCCATCAGCTCGAGAGTTCTCCGTTCATGGCACATGAGCAATCTCAAAGAGTTCTAGCTGGGAAACTAGAAGTCCCACTTTCCTTAGATATTGGATCATAGTAGGATCTTGAGCTTCAAATTTGCCTTTCACCTGGTTCACCACCAGCTAAGAATCCAAAAAAATTTGAATCTTCTAAATCCCTAATTTTTTGGCAATTCAGAGTCCTGCCAATAAGGCTTGGTATTCTACCTGGTTGTTAGAAGCATGAAAGAAAAAATGGAGAGCATACTCTATGGTGTGCCCATTCAGATTGGCCAGTATTAGACCAGCTCCACATCTTGTAGAACTGGAGGCTCCATCTACATGAAGTATCCATATGGATTCAGAATCCTTATTGAAGGCTTCCTCCTCTTTGGGATTCTATAGATTGTCCTCTTGCCCCATGTGCATTTGGCTAGAAAATTGACTAATATTTGTGCCTTCATTGCCGAACTAGGTTGGAAATTGATGTCGAATTTGTCAAGCTTAATAGCCCATTTAGCTATTCTTCCAAAAATATCGGGGCATCGGAGAATGGCTTTCAAAGGCTGGTTTGTTAGTTAGGACCATAATGGAGTGGGCTTGGAAGTAGGGTCACAAGCATTTCACCGCGATCACTAGTGAGTAGATAAGCTTTTGCACTCTAGGATATCTCACTTTGGCATAATGTAATACTTTACTAGTATAATAGATCAAACTTTAGAGATTATCAGCTCCCTTTTGAACAAGCATTGAACTGACTACCTCATCCAAAGTGGAGAGATATAAATAGAGGGTTTGCCCTCTTTGAGGCTTGGAAAGTAGAGGAAGATTCTCCAAGTATTTCTTTAGTTCTTTGAAGGCAAGCCAACAGTCTTCGGACCATTCAAAATCTTGGGATTGATGAAGAGCTTTGAAGAAAGGAAAACATCTTTCAGTTGATCGGGAGGTGAATCAGCTTAGAGAGGTGATTATTCTCGTCAATTAATGTATTTCTTTTTTGCACGAAGGATGCCTCATGCTTCGGATAGCATGAATTTTCTCCGGATTAGCCTCTATTCTTCATTTAGTAACTAGGAATCCCAGAAATTTTTCTGAAGTCACCTCAAAAATATATTTGGTAGGATTTAGCTTCATCCGATGACGTTACAGGATGTCGAAAGATTCTTCTAAATCTTTGATGTGATCATCTTTAAAGAGGCTCTTCACAATCACATCGTCGAAGTATGGCTCCATGTTCCTTCCCAACTGCCTTATGAGAACTTTGTTTATCAGCCTCTAGAATGTCGCTCCAGCATTTTTTAGTCCGAACAGGATTACCTTATAGCAGTAAAGCCCTTTCTCTATTATAAAGGCTATCTTTTCTTCATCTTCAGAGTTCATCTATATCTAATTATATCCAGAGAAAGCATCCATGAAACTTAGCAACTGATAACCTGCAGTGGCATCAACCAACTGATCTATCTTTGGAAGTGGAAAACTATCCTTCGGGCAAGTTTTGTTAAGATCTATATAATCAATACAGATCCTTCACTTACCATTAGCTTTCTTTACCATCACGACGTTGGCTAGCTAATCAGGATAGTAATTTCTCGAATGAATATGGCTTTAAAGAGTTTGTTGACTTCTTCATCGATTATTTTCTATCTTTCTAGGGCAAAGTTTCTCATATTCTGTCAAACTGGCTTGTAACCAAGAACAACTTCCAGCCGATGAGTGTTACTTTAGCCAAAATTTCTGGCATATCCGAAGCCGATCAGGCAAAGATATCGGCATTACTCCGAAGAAAGTAGATTAGCTTTGTCTTTGTTTCTTCATCTAGGAGACATCCAATCTGCACAGTTTTCATTGCATCATCTACGATTAGAGGTATGAATATGGTTCTCCCCATGGACTCCCCATAATCTTCAGTTCAATCTCTTAGATCTAGTTGATCTAGTGTCTTGTGATCAAATGTGATGGGGGACTAATATGCATGCAATTCTTTTTGTATGTTTTATATGTGGGGTTAGGTGATTAATTCCTGAATCTTATATCAAAATTAGTTGTAGGGAATTTTTTATAAATTTTTGAAGCCAAGCATGCAGATTAGAACCTAGAAAAGTACTAAAGAAGGATCGCCGGGGCTGAGAAGTGGTGCAGGCACCAGACTCAGAAGAAGACTTCAGGGCTCCATCTGGATCTCTGATTGACCTTGCCCGAAGAACTAGGGTTTTCTGGTTTTGTAATAAGGGTTGACTTGGTCAACTCAATTTTAGTCTTGAGTCTGTATTTTCCTGCAATTTAAAATTTGTTGAGTCATATTGACTCAGTACAAGTCCTAGTAGTGGTCTATATCTTCTCCAGGTTGGTGCCACTTTTTTTCAGTCAAGTCAAGGTCCAGGGTGCCACATTTTTTTCTCCCAGGCCCAAGCAAGTGGGCGCCACACTCCCAGCCATACGCCAGAGTCCAAGAGGTGCCACATCTCCATCCAGTGTCTTTGGTCACTACACCACAAGAAGTAAGTTCCTTTTTTTTCTTGCACCACTTGGGAGAGAAATCCATCAAGATACCTCAATCCAAGGAGGAGCCAATTTCTTTCCAGATAAACCCAAGCCAGGATGGCAAGAATTTTTCTTGAAGAGAGGATCAAGGAGGTGCCCCACAATGTTCCATAAAAATCCAAATTATAAAAGAGAAGAGAGCATGTCTTGGGGAGGAATTCAAGGAGGTTCCCAAAAGTTTCCAAAAGTGCCAAAGCCATGAAAGGAAGAAGCCTAAACTTGTGGAGCAAGACTAGGAGGTGTCCAAATGAGCCAAACCATGAAGGAAAAATCCTTGATTCATGGAGAGATACTAGGAGACACCCCCATAACCTGCCATTTGGAGCTGATTTTCAAGTTTTCTTGGAGTTTTTGGGCTACCCACTCATGGAAGGAGTTTTGGGAAGAGAATTTGATGCCTAAAGTATGGGTTAGTCCTATTAGTCCCACATGGAAAATGTATAAAATTTTATTTCTTTGTTATGTCTATATATTCAACTCTATGTAACTCTTGAATTTAAATGATGAATGAAATCAATTTCTTTGTGAGCAATTTTGTGTTTCTCTCTTCCGTACTTGTGTTCAGGTGCTGAGCTCCATGAGGGAGTAAATCCGGGTTCCCTAGGAACCTTGAGGAGGTGTGAGATCTCCAACCCCAAAACCCTATCAAAATCCTAGGTTAGCCACTTCAATTCCAAACCCTAGCCACCCATCATCTTCTTCATTCCACCAATCATCCAAACCCTAATCTACCTCATCATCTCATGGCCCGTCTCTTCCAAGTAGAGGCCGACCACCAGCATCCGGGTCCAGATCAGCTACTTCGAATACAGAGCAAATCCCAGAGGAAGTCAGATCAGCATCCAGGAGAATCAGGATTTCAGCAACATCAATTTCAAGTTCTTCTTATCTGGTAAATCCTTTCTTTGAGTATCTGGTTCCTTAACTTGTTCTTCTTCTTTCCCAGATCCTGAGTTCAGGAGAAGCCAACTCTGCCAAAGGACCAGTATTGGAGGATCCATTGCGAAGATATCCGAATCCGAGGATCCAACAATCTGCTCGAGAGAGTCCTTCCACCAAACTCTGTGAAGATCTCTGTCTAGTACATAACCCTTCCCTTCTCTTTATTTCTATCCTGTTGAAAGTTCAGAGCGAAATCCTAGGTCTGGGAGTTTCTCAACCCCCAGCGATCCTTTACTTCTGAACTACTCTGATAATCTAGTTTCTTTGAATTGTGCTTTCAATTATTATATAGTTTCTTTCAATTTAGTTTAACTTTCCTTTGAGTCAAAGCCGACTTCTGAAAATATATATAAAAAAATAAAAAAATAAATACATTAATTTTAATTTGGTCCCGCATTCCACATTTTCGTTCTGCATCAATTTTGGTATTAGAGCTTTCGTTCTGCATCAATTTTGGTATCAGAGCCTTGTCTAGGGTTCTTGCTTGTTTGATTATTTTTTTCGTTCCTTTTTACTTTTGCTGCCTGGAGTAGACTCCCCTGGCCATCCGGTCCTAGGAACAAGCGAGATGCAAGCCTCCTCCTCCCATTCCACGGGGGTTCCTAGGGTGTGTTGGGGTGCCGCTGGGTTATAACTTCTTGGCAGGGATTGTAAACGGGATACACGTTTGGTTTTCTGCCAGTAACTGCCCTGTTATTTGAGTTGTTTCTCCCTGCATAAAATTCCAAATTAAGTAATTCTTGTTTTGATGGAACCAATATAATTGAAAGTAATTTACATAAAATCTTCAGGATTTATTAATTTCTATAGGTTTTCTGAGAGATCAATTTTACTGCTGTTCTATTTTTTTTATTTTTTGCAAGCTATTTTTATTCGAGTGTGCATAAATTGAATCTATCTTAAGGGCACCGAAGTTGCAACATAAGGGAAGGATTGAGACCCTCTCCTTAGCCCAAAACCACCTCTCGTGCATTCGAACCTAAGCCTTTAATCTTAAAATTAATTAGACCTAATTTGCCCTAGTGGGCTAGGGACACCAACTAGTCGGGTCTAGGCTAGTGTTGAGTCAGTTTGTCTAGTTACTCTGTGTGCGCTTTGTACTCAGTGTCTAGAATGGTGGTTCAGGGATTCTACCCCGAAGGGCTTGTGTGCTGGTCCGCCTACCTGGCCAATCACTGATTGGTGTCTAGGATTGGCAATTAGGGACCTAACACTTTCCTTACACCTGCCTGGCTGAGTCCCGAGTTACTACAGGCTAGCTTGCCACTCTGATTGGGCATCTAGTTTGGGCTCTAGGTCTAGTTAGCCCGTAGTCGTTTCAGTCGAGTCTCATTTGGTGTGCTTGCTTGCATCATCATTCCACCCGGAACGGAGTACCCTACCAACCTGGTCAAACCCAACCTGATTTAGAGGCCATGATTAGAACTCTTACCAAAAGTATGACCAAATTGAGTTAGGATATGAATGAGGGTTTTGCCCAGTTTAGAGACCGAGCCCAGGGACTTTAGAAACGTAGACATCAAAATTGGACCCCTGATCCAAAATTTAATAGGCCCCAACCTCACCCATGCCAGGAGCCTAGGAGGACCTTATACCATGATCCCGAGCATAACCCTAGGAGCCTATATCTATACTTGGTTGACTCAGAGAAGGGACCCGTTAGGAACACCGAACCTTATGCACCCACTTTTGATGGAAGACAAGAGACATATATTAAGTGGGAAGAACAAATGGATCGGTATTTTGAGTGCACTAACATATCAGAATTAGGACAAGTTAGGTTGGCCAAAACCAGGTTCACCAAACATGCTAGGTCGCATTGGTATGCTATTGAGCGTGAGTGTTATCAAAGAAAAGAGGAAATATATACTTGGAGAGATATGAAAAGTTTGAGAGATGGGTACCTAGGTAGATCCTATGAGAAAAGACTTTTAGACCAATGGTACCAATTGCGACAAGGTAATAGGCCTGTGTCTAAATATATCGAGGACTTCCAGTGGTATGATATGAAATGCAATACCATTGAGACCGAAGCTTAGATCACATCGAGGTTTAGGGTTGGGTTACACCCAGACATTTATAGGAAGCTATGCTTTGAAAAGACCAATAAGTTAGACCGTGCCTACCAAGAAGCCCAAGACTATGAGTGGTCTTTAAGATATAACCAATCAAGTACTATGGACTTAAAGCCAACCTCTACCAACTTGAGTCAAGTTTCGATTGATCCGACACCCGTAGTGAACCAGACTTTTGTTTATCAATTCTCACTTGTGTCACCTCTTGACCAGAAGGATAACACTGAGAAGGAGTTAGGCATGGCCATCCCAAAATTAGTTAACCTAACCAGAGCCGTACTTAAAGAGGAATCAAAGGAGAATAGATTAGAACCTTTTAGTGAGATTGAGGAAGAAATATATGAGCCTGACATAAGTTTGATAGATGAATATGAAGAAGAAGAATTTGAGGATATCTCTCCCGATAATTCAATTAACCAACTCCTACCTAATGGGGTTATTGAGGGGACCCCTGCCACTCAAGGAATTCAGGAGCTAACCCTAAGAGAAGACCATTTTGAGGAAGTTCAGGAAGAGGAAATTGCACCCAATGAGAGTTTAAGTGAGAATGCCCCTGATCTCATTGAGGAATCCAAAGAAGACATCCCTGAGTCAAATCTGGTAGAGAAGTATGAAGAAGGAAGGGGTTCACAAGAATTGCCCATTGAGAAGCTCCAAGAACAAGAAAAAGACAGTAGCTTAGAAGATTTTCTAGATAAACATTCCAAAGACCTTCCTGATAACCTTCCACCTTCTAGGAGCACCCAGCCTACCCTAGAACTTGCACTTGTAGACCCTCCTAGAGCAAATCATGAGGTTTGGATGAGTGCACCTATAGAACAATGTCCTCATTTTAAGGTCGTCCTGAATAACCAAAGTTTGTTTCTTGTTTCCGATAAGCCACCTTAAAACTCTGATTCTTATTTCCTACCCTTCCCAGAATCTTCTCATGTTTCTAGAGCTATGGGATTACACTTTACTGAGATCTCTAGGTTGCAAGACTCCTTAGAACCTATTAGGTTTGCCACCTACTTCTGGAAGACCTTATGGCACCTACTAGGCATCCATAATAAGTTTTCATGCTCTGCATGCCCTCCTCCAACCCAAGGTCAAACCTAGAGAGCCTTAGTTTGTTAGGTTTAGACCTAGGGTTCCTTTAGAATAAAGTCCATTCTTTAGGAATGCGTCGTCAGTCTAGTTTAGTTTTTCTTGACCCTTTACTAGGCTTTGGCTCAGATTTTGGTTTGATTGAGAGCACCAGGAATTGGGATTTGTATTTTGTCCAGGGCTGAAATTGCATTCAATGTTTCGATCAATAGGTCTATAGGCTAGAGTTCCTTTGAAATTGTTCATGGATACAAGCCTCACATACCACTTGATCTGATTTCACTATTAGCCCACACACACAAGTCTCTTGATGCACTTGCATAGCATGTAAAGGACTTGCATAAAGAAATTCATGCCAAAATAACTTTAAGTAATGAAACTTATAAGAAGTTGGCTGATTCTCAAAGACGAGTCAAAACTTTTGTTAAGAGAGACTATATAATGATTAGGTAAAGGCCTGAGCGATTTTTTCCTGGAACCGTTAGAAAGTTACATGCTAAAGGAGCTGGACCAGTTAGAGTAGTGAAGAGAGTAAGATTCAATGCCTATGTGCTCGAGTTGCCTCCAGAACTAGGCATTAGCTCCACTTTCAACATTACAGACCTAGTAGAGTATAGAGAGCCAGCAGTGATTCCCAGTGAGCCTTTTGAACCTAATCCTGCTCTTGAGAGTGAACCCAACCCTGTGTGTCCACCAATAAACTGGCCTGTGAGGAAAGAGCAGATTGAAAAGATCCTGGATGATCAGGTTATCTCTACTCTAATCGAGGATACCAAAGATACCTGGTCCGCTGGCAAGGAAGGCCAGATTCTGATGACTCTTGGATCTCCCGAGAAGAATTACAAGAATTGGACCCAGACCTCTTGGAGAGATACCAGAGCCAGCTTGATCCATACTCGACAGGGTCAAGTTCCTCCCACCCTGGGAGAATTGGTGCAGGCACTAGACTCAGAAGAAGACTTCAGGTCTCCATCTGGATCTCTGATTGACCTTGCCCGAAGAACTAGGGTTTTCTGGTTTTGTAATAAGGATTGACTTGGTCAACTCAATTTTAGTCTTGAGTCTGTATTTCCCTGCAATTTAAAATTTGTTGAGTCATGTTGACTCAGTACAAGTCCTAGTAGTGGTCTGGATCTTCTCCAGGTTGGTGCCACTTTTTTTCAGTCAAGTCAAGGTCCAGGGTGCCACATTTTTTTCTCCCAGGCCCAAGCAAGTGGGCGCCACACTCCCAGCCACACGCCAGAGTCCAAGAGGTTCCATATCTCCATCCAGTGTCTTTGGTCCCTACACCACAAGAAGTAAGTTCCTTTTTTTTCTTGCACCACTTGGGAGAGAAATCCATCAAGATACCTCAATCCAAGGAGGAGCCAATTTCTTTCCAGATAAACCCAAGCCAGGATGGCAAGAATTTTTCTTGAAGAGAGGATCAAGGAGGTGCCCCACAATGTTCCATAAAAATCCAAATTATAAAAGGGAAGAGAGCATGTCTTGGGGAGGAATTCAAGGAGGTTTTCAAAAGTTTCCAAAAGTGCCAAAGCCATGAAAGGAAGAAGCCTAAACTTGTGGAGCAAGACTAGGAGGTGTCCAAATGAGCCAAACCATGATGGAAAAATCCTTGATTCATGGAGAGATACTAGGAGACACCCCCATAACCTGCCATTTGGAGCTGATTTTCAAGTTTTCTTGGAGTTTTTGGGCTACCCACTCATGGAAGGAGTCTTGGGAAGAGAATTTGATGCCTAAAGTATGGGTTAGTCCTATTAGTCCCACATGGGAAATGCATAAAATATTATTTCTTTGTTATGTCTATATATTCAACTCTATGTAACTCTTGAATTTAAATGATGAATGAAATCAATTTCTTTGTGAGCAACTTTGTGTTTCTCTCTTCCACACTTATGTTCAGGTGTTGAGCTCCATGAGGGAGTAAATCCGGGTTCCCTAGGAACCTTGAGGAGGTGTGAGATCTCCAACCCCAAAACCCTACCAAAATTCTAGGTTAGCCACTTCAATTCCAAACCCTAGCCACCCATCATCTTCTTCATTCCACCAATCATCCAAACCCTAATCTACCTCATCATCTCACGGCCTATCTCTTCCAAGTAGAGGCCGACCACCAGCATCCGGGTCCAGATCAGCTACTTTGAATACAGAGCAAATCCCAGAGGAAGTCAGATTAGCATCCAGGAGAATCAGGATTTCAGCAACATCAATTTCAAGTTCTTCTTATCTGGTAAATCTTTTCTTTGAGTATCTGGTTCCTTAACTTGTTCTTCTTCTTTCCTAGATCCTAAGTTCAAGAGAAGCCAACTCTGCCAAAGGACCAGTATTGGAGGATCCATTGCAAAGATATCCGAATCCGAGGATCCAACAATCTGCTCGAGAGAGTCCTTCCACCAAACTCTGTGAAGATCTCTGTCTGGTACATAACCCTTCCCTTCTCTTTATTTCTGTCCTGTTGAAAGTTCAGAGCGAAACCCTAGGTCTAGGAGTTTTTCAACCCCCAGCGATGCTTTACTTCTGAACTACTCTGATAATCTAGTTTCTTTGAATTGTGCTTTCAATTATTATATAGTTTCTTTCAATTTAGTTTAACTTTCCTTTGAGTCAAAGCCGACTTCTAAAAATATATATAAAAAAATAAAAAAATAAATACATTAATTTTAATTTGCTCCCGCATTCCATATTTTCGTTCTGCATCAATTTTGGTATCAGAGCTTTCGTTCTGCATCAAGAAGCCTCGGTTAGGGCAAGTTCTCCTGCAATATAAAGACTAAAGGTAGAGGGGGTGTACATGACAACGTCTAAAGCTCCCGGTGAAGATTGCAGCGAAGGGATCTCTCGTTCCTCGATGGATGCGGCTTGGAAAATCGAGTCAATGACCCGCGAATACCCAACTTTTTACTCGGTGGTCCGATTGAGGCTTGGCTGGAGTCGTTGGATTTGTAGGAACTCGGGGACCTGCAAATGACCTATCAAGGGTTAGAAAACTCAAAGGAGATCTAGAAAATAAAGAAAAATAGCAAAGGAAAGAAAGTTTTGGAGGGGGCTGGAAGGATGGTTGGCGACAGGAAGATGGTTGCAAACACCGGGAAGAAGAACTCTCAAACCCCTTTATGCACATAGCAGGGTAACACACAAAGCAATAGAAGAACTCAAGGTTTATTTCATATCAAAAACCTCTTCATACAAGAGGCTAGGGTCTTTTAAATAGACCCTTAACCTTGGGCTCTAAGTAAGGGCACATAAGTCTTTACATAAGAATCCTTTTCCCTCTCAAACCCTAGCTAGAAAATAAGGAAATATTAGATAGAAAAATCCCTAAAAATTCTCTTGACTTGGCCAACACTCCAAGGATGCCTAGGGGGGCGTGTTGGGCTTCTAGGAGAAGTAAGAGGCCGGCCCAAAGGGGCTCGGGTGCATGGGTTTGGGCCTCTGGAAGGTGGGGTGGCCTGGTAGCCAGGTAGCAGGAATATTCCCTGGTATCTTGCTTCTTAGGGGCTTGGGCTTGGCACCTGGGCTTGATTTCTTTGGGCTAGGATGTAGATGGACCTCTATAATCATGGATGCCTTGGTATATGAATATATTTTGGCATCTGGAAGGGAATCTGGGTATCTGGAGGGCATTTGCAAGGAATCAAGGTTTTCTGAATTTTCCTCCTGGGATCTTCAAATCTTCAAGCTGGGTTGGACTTGGGCTATACTTCCATGTCTTCAATCTGGTTGGACTTGGTCTTCACTTGTATGATATGGTCTTGAGTCTTCAATATGGTTGAATAGGACTCAAAAAAATAAAATTAGCTCGACATGAGTTGACTAACACTAGATTGAACTAGCTCCACATGAGCTGACTAGTACAGAACTGAAAATCAAAAGACTCAAATAACAACTAAAATGGACTCAGATGGACTAAGCCCTTATTACAGATGGACTCATAAATTATTGATCAATTCACAGAGGGTTGAAAAGCCTCTGTCTTATTCTGGTGCCTCCGGTGTCCCCACCAATTCTCCCGGGATCGGAGGAACTCGTTCCTGTCGAGTGAAGATCAAGCTGGCTCACATATCTCTCGAGGAGGTATGGGTTAAGGTGCTGCAAGTCCTCTCGAGAAATCCATGAATCGTCTGACTCTGGCCGACCTTGCCATCGGACCAGGAAGCGTTGATAACCGCGGCCCAGGGTCATAATGGCTTGATCATCCAGGATACGCTCGATCTGTTCTCCTCTCTCAGGCCAAATTTATTAGTGGACACTCTGGGTTAGGGTCACTCACAATGAAAAGGAATAGGTTCAAAGGCCTTACTAGGTATCGCTGCCAGTTTCCTGTACTCAACCAGGTCTATAATATTGAAGGTAGAACTAATGCCCAAATCCGAAGGCATGTCTAACACCTAGGCATTTGATCCAACCTTCTCTATCACTTTAAAAGGTCCGGCTCCATGAGCATGAAGCTTCTTAACGGTCCCTGGTGGGAACCTCTCAGGCCTAAGCCTAATCATGACAGAATCCACTACATCAAATTCTTTGATCCATCTTTGGGAATTAGCCAGTTGTTTTAAGATTAGTGCCGGTGGTGAACATGCTAGGCACATGCAGTCTCCTAACAAGATGATGCAAAGGACTCAAACCTATACCTAACAGACTTGACTAAAGAGGTTTATTAGGTCTTAACTACCACTTGGGCATGGGGGCATGAGTCATGGTTGATGGATGACATGTAGAAGAAAATTTGCTAGTAACTCCTAATAGGTGCCAGAGGGTCTGCCAAAAGTAGGTAGCAAATGGGATGGGCTCTATGGATCCTTGCAACCTAGTAACCTCAACAAAATGTAACCTAATAGTTCTAGACACATGAGAAGACTCAGGAAAGGGTAAGAAATAGGAAGTGGGTTCAGAATTAGTCTGGTAGGGTAGAGAAAAAGGTTCTGGATTAGTTGGATAAAGTAGAATAAAAGAAGGCATGTCAGGGACTAATCCTGGACTAATGAGGCTAACCTTACGAGGTTGCGGTATATCTATGGGGTTTGCATAATGGAAGGATGGGTTACTAATCTCAGGGAAGAGGTCCTTAATGGGAACTATATGAGGAGGCTCATCCTGAGGGTACTGATTCAAAGAGATCAAGTCCTTAACAAATTCTTCTGGTTCTTGTATTTTAGGACTAGACTCTATAATTTGGCTCTTCTCTATGGTTTCCTTATGTAAGGCTCTAGTAGCAGTACCTAGGTTCTCTTCCTCTATTTGTTCTTCCAATATAGCTTTAGGTTGGATGTGGTTAAGGTCAACTAGCTCTAGGTTGGTTTCTACCTGGGTATCTACTGGGTCAGCTAATTCTAGATCATCTAAAGGTGTCTCCTCTTCTCCCTCATACTCATCCACTAGGCTCGCATCAGCTTCATACACTTCCGCATTAATGTAAGCCTTGTCAATCTCAGGAATGGTTGGAGAAGGTCGGCTAGGGAAAAATTGGCTAGGTCCTGATTTCTAATTATGGACACTAATCCTAGTAGGTTCAGGTTGCCTAAGGGGTAGTGGCTCACTACTGGGCTCATATTTAGGGGTGCTAATCCTATGGGGTTCAAGTTGACTAAGGGAAACCTGACTAGTACTAGATTGATACTTAGGGGTTATGGGTTCTCTGGGCTCATAGGACAAGGGTGCAGATCTATGGGTCATGGGATTATAGGATCTGGGGTCATAGGATTTTGGGTCAGCTCTATGGTCAGGTTCTAAGGATGGATCATGGTATGGGGTCCTCCTAATGTTGTGCTCCCTATATGGGTCAGGATATTGGGTTCTCCTAGGGTTGGACTCCCTATATGGGTCAGAATATTGGGTTCTCCTAGGGTTAGGCTCCCTATATGGGTCAGAGTATTGGGTTCTCCTAGGATTGGACTCCCTATATGGGTCAGAGTATTGGGTTCTCCTAGGATTGGACTCCCTATATAGGTCAGAGTATTGGGTTCTCCTGGGTTCAGTATCATAATAAGGGTCATGGTAAGGGGTTCTTCTAGGTTCAATATCATAATAAGGGTCATGGTAAGGGGTTCTTCTAGGTTCAGTATTATTGTATGGGTCAGGCTGAGGGGCTCTCCTAGGTTCAACCTCTCGGTATGGATCAGGGTTTGGGGTCCTCCTAGGCTGAGGGTTATAGTATGAGTCAGGATGAGGGGCTCTCCTAGGTTCGACCTCAGGGTATGGATTAGGGTTTGGGGTCCTCCTAGGTTGAGGGAAATCAAGATCTGGCTCAGATTGCGACCCATGGGTTTTTCCTGGGGTCCCTACCCGGACTTCTAACTGATCAAACTTATTGGCAAGATGGTCAATTCTATTATTGGTTTGAATACCAGACTGAGTTAACTGGGTCTTCTGGGTAGCCATCTGGGCCATTTGATCAGCTAGGGCTTTCATTTGGGCTTGCAAATTTTCCATGGGTTCAGACATTTGTGGAGGAGGTGGGTGATATGAAACTCCTGATCTAGTGCTCATGCAAGACTCGATCAGACCGACTACAGCTGACTAGACCTAAAGTCCAAACTAAGGGCTCAATCAGGGTGGCAAACTAGCCTATAGTAACCCTGTACTCAGCCAGGCAGGTGTAAGGGCAGTGTTAGGTGCCTGATTGCCAATCCTAGATACCAATCAGAGATTGGCCAGGTAGGCGGACCAGCACACAAGCCCTTCGGGATTGAATCCCTAAACCACCATTCTAGATACTGAGCATAAGGCACACATAGGTTAACTTGACACAGTGATTTAACACTAGCCCGGACCCGACCAGTTGGTGTCCCTAGCCCACTAGAGCAAATTAAGTCTAGTTAATTTTAGGTTAAGGCTTGGGACCGAATGCAAGGAATGTGGTTTTGGGCTAAGGAGAGGTGATCAAATCATCCCCCATCTGATACAGCAAGAGTGATGCAGAACAAAAAAGAAGATGATGCGATGCGGAAGTAAATTAAGACTAATTCTTTTTTTTATATATATATATTTTCAGAAATTGGCTTTGACTCAAAGGAAAGCTAAACTAAATTGAAAGAAACTAGGTAATAATTGAAAGCACAATTTAAAAGAAACTAGGTTATTAGAGTGGTTCAGAAGTAACAAATCGCTGGGGGTTGAGAAACTCCCAGACCTAGGGTTTCGCTCTGAACTTTCAACAGGACAGAAATAAAGAGAAGAGATGGGTTACCGACTAGATAGTGATCTTCACAGAGTTTTGTGGAAGAACTCTCTCGAGCAGATTGTTGGATCCTCGGATTCGGATATCTTCGCAATGGATCCTCCAATACTGGTCCTGTGGCTGAGTCGGCTTCTCCTGAACTCAAGATCTGGGAAAGAAGAAGAACAAGTGATGGAATCAGATACTCAAGGAAGGATTTACCAGATTGAAGAACTTGAAAGCTGATGTTGCTGAAATCCGGATTCTCCTGGAGGCTGATCTGACTTCCTCTAGAAATTGCTCTGGATCTGAAGTATCCGGACTGGACCCAGATGCTGATGGTCGGCCTTGACTTGAAGAGAGTGGCCATGAGAGGTGGGATAGGCTAGGGTTTGGTGGAAAGAAGAGGATGATGGGCGGCTAGGGTTTGGGAGTGAAGTGGCTAACCTAGGGTTTGGGGTTTGGAGATCTCACACCTCCTCAAGGTTCCTAGGGAACTTGGATTTACTCCCTCACGGAGCTCAACACTTGGATGCAAGTGCAGAAGAGAGAAAACACAGAGTTTGCTCACACAAAAACTTGAATTCATTCATCAGATTAATTTAAAGTTTACAAGAAGGGTTTAGTTTATAGGACTTTACAAGAGAGTAGGGTTTTACATCTTCCCATGTGGGACTAAAGGAGGGAATCTGCAAATTAGGATTGTAGGATCAATCCTTACACATATGGCCGGCCAAAGGTTCCAAAAAAATTTGATTTGGGTTTTAAAAGGAAGGTAGATGGCGCCTCCAAGCTTTGTTCTTCAAGAGAGGATTTCTTTCCTTCCATGGCTCAACTCTTTTGGACTCCTCCTTTTCTTTCTCCCTAAGTCATGGTCCTTCCCATCTTGTTTTGGGAATTTTTGGCAGGGAATGGGTGCCTCCTTGAAGTTCTCTCCAAGAAGAATTTCTTACCTTTCATAGTTTGGCTCTTATGGTAGGTCTTGGGCCGCCCCCTTGATTTGTGGATCCCTGGTTGCTTTCTCCTCAATTGGTGCATGAGAGAAGGGAGCTGCTATCTATGGTGTGGGGACCAGAGTATACTGGATGGAGATGTGGCGCCCCCTGGACTCAAGCGTGTGGCTGGGAGTGTGGCTGGGAGTGTGGCGCCCACTTGCTTGGCCTTGGGAGAAAATATGACACCCCAGGTTGAAGTCCTAGACCACTACTGAGTCAACATGACTCAACAAAAGTAAATTGCAGGGAGTACAGACTTAAGCTAAAATTGAGTTGATCAAGTCAACCCTTATTACAAGCCAGAAAACCCTAATTCTTCGGGCAAGGCCAATCAGAGATCTAGATGGAGCTCTGAAGTCTTCTTCTGAGTCTGGTGCCCGCACCAATTCTCCCGGGGTGGGAGGAACTCGATCCTGTCGAGTATGGATCAAGTTGGCTCTGGTATCTCTCAAAGAGGTCTGGGTCCAATTCTTGTAATTCTTCTCGGGAGATCCAAGAGTCATCAGAATCTAGCCTTCCTTGCCAGCAGACCAGGTATCTTTGGTATCCTCGATTACGAGTAGAGATAACCTGATCATCCAGGATCTTTTCAATCTGCTCTTTCCTCACAGGCCAGTTTGTTGGTGGACACACAGGGTTGGGTTCACTCTCAAGAGCAGGATTAGGTTCAAAAGGCTCACTGGGATTCACTGCTGGCTCTCTATACTCTACTAGGTCTGTAATGTTGAAAGTGGAGCTAATGCCTAGTTCTGGAGGCAACTCGAGCACATAGGCATTGGATCCTACTCTCTTCACCACTCTAAATGGTCCAGCTCCTCTAGCATGTAACTTTCTAACGGTTCCAGGAGGAAACCGTTCAGGCCTTAACCTAATCATTACATAGTCTCCCTCATTAAAAGTTTTGACTCATCTTTGAGAATCAGCCAACTTCTTATAAGTTTCATTACTTAAATTTATTTTGGCATGAATTTCTTTATGCAAGTCTTTTATATGCTGTGCAAAAACTTCGGCAGACTCGGAGACTCGTGTGTGGACTGGTAAAGGAGCCAGGTCAAGAGGTGTGTGAGGTTTGTAACCATGCACAATTTCAAATGGACTCTTACCTGTAGACCTATTGACCGAGTCATTGTATGCAAATTCAGCTCTAGGTAAATACAAATCCCAGTTCCTAATGTTTTCACCCACAAGACACCTTAACAGATTGCCTAAACTACGGTTCACTACTTCGGTTTGGCCATCAGTCTGGGGATGATAGGAAATTGAAAACTTAAGTTTTGTCCCTAACTTATGCCAAAGGGTTTTCCAGAAATAGCTGGTGAACCGGACATCCCTATCTGAAACAATGGTCTTGGGTAGGCCATGGAGTCGAACTATCTCATTAAAGAACAGGGTGGCTACCTTAGACGCATCAAATGTTTGGGAACAAGGCAAGAAATGGGCCATCTTGGAAAATCAGTCTACTACAACACAGATAGAGTCATGCCTCCTCTAGGTCTTAGGCAAACCTAACACAAAGTCCATGCTCACATCTTGCCAAGGACGATCTGGGACAGGGAGTGGGGTATAAAGGCCGGTGTTCTGTTTTCGCTATTTGGCAACAGCACAGGTCCGACACCTAGCCACAATGTGTGCTAGGTCGAGGGAGCCAGCAGCAATACCTATCGAGCACCTTGAGCCTATCCCTCTCTTTGAGAGAGAACCCATCTCAGAGTGTCCACATATAATTGGCCAAATAGTGAGAAAAAGATTGAGAGAATCCTGGATGATCAAGCCATATATACCCAGAATCATGGCTATCATAGGTACTTGGTATGATGTCAAGGTTGGCCAGAATCTGAGGATCGTGGATCACCCGTGAGGATCTGCAGCGCCTCAACCCAGACCTACTCGAGCACTATGAGATCCAAGTTATCCCACACTCGACGGGGTCGAGTTCCTCCCACCCCGGGAGAATTGGTGGGGGCACCAGGATCAAACACAGATTAATAGGCCCTATTTGGTTTACCTAGCCATGTGTCAAATTTTGTAATCAACTAGAATTAAGTCCTGTAATAAGTTGAGGATAGTTGATTTGTCTCAACCCTCAACCTAGTCAGTATTTTGAGTCATGTATATCAGTTATGAGTCTAGTATGAGCCCAATTTTTATACAAGAGAGGAGGTTACCCTATTTTTGAGTTCCACCAGGTCACATCCAGGAGTTAGAGGCTGCTAAATCAGCCTATTGGATTTTGTGTGACAACGTAGGATCCAAGATGCTTTCGGAAACCCTGATTCTTTCCAGATGCCCTCTAGATGCCCAGATTCCTCCCCAGATGCCAGAGCATATTCCCAGAATAGGGCACCCATGAATCCAGAGGTCCACCTACATCCCAGTCCAAAGAAATCAAGCCCAGGTGCCAAGCCCAAGCCCTTAAGAAGCAAGATTCCAAGGAATATTCCTGCTACCAGGCTACTAGGCCACCCCAGCTTCCAAAGGCCCAAACCCATGCACCCAAGCCCCTTTGGGCCGGCCCCTTGTTGCTCCTAGAGGCCCAACATGCCCCCTAGGCATCCTTGAAGTGTTGACCACATCCAAAGAGGTTTGACCAAGTCCAGTTGAAGAGAAGAAGGAGAAGACCAAGTTTATTCCTAACCTAGTTGGGATTTCTAATCCTTTTAAACTTTGTAATTCTAACCTAGCTAGGAAAGGACTTGTATTCCAATTGGGAAGAGGACTTGTAACCCAAGTATAACCATGGTTAGTAAGGGCATGGGAACTCTATAAATACCCCACCCCTTCCCCTCTTGTAAGCATCTCTTTCTTATGAATACAACTTGCTGAAATTTTGAGTTATTGCCTTGTGCTGGTGTTTTGTTTTGGTTCTTTGGTTTGTGTTCTTGTGCTTGGATGAATTCTTTGCTATCCTAGCATCCTTCCACGCCCTAAATCACTGCCATCCAAGCCTTCACACGTCCAAGGAGGAGTGCCCCAGGCCACCAAGCAAGGAGATCTTCAACAAGCTTCAAACATCCATCTTCTAACCCTAATCTTGATTCCTTTGAACCCATAGTTCTTTTTCTTATTTTTAATTGCTATTTTGATTAACCCTGATGCTTATAGGATCCCCGAGGTGCTTCCCCTCCCTTGAGGAGGCCTTCTTTGCTGCCCAAACTGCCCAGATTTGCCATTAGATTCATGGGAAACAAGGCTTCTTCTTCCAAGCTCCGATCAGAGTTGTGAGTGAACCCCGCTGCTTTTGAATTTCAATCTCTGACTGGTAAGAAACCTTCACAACTCTTATTTTTTGATTTAATGAAGAAAAGCTATCCTAAACTGGAAGTTTCTCAACTCTCGGGGCCTGGTTATTTCATTAGTTTGAATGAGTTCGCCTACTACCCGATGATTCTTTGTACTGCTAGACTTTCCACTAGTTCTAGCTTTATTTTGGGAATCTAGCCTGCAAATAAATTTATAAAAATCACAAAAAAAATATTTTATTATTTTCAATGCATGTTTAGTAGTCTTAGAGTCATCCTGCATCTTTTCTTCCATATAAAATAAAAGAAGGGACCTTCGCCGAGGAGAGAGGTAACTGGTAAGACACAAAGAGCAAACGGGCAAGGAACCAGTGAAGAGAATGTTCTCACTCTTTGATCTCCACTTCTCTTCATTTTTTCATCTCTGAGATCTTACTCAGACTCCTCTATATGGAGAAGCTCCAAGGCTCTCTACCATAGAGGTTCTATTCTCCTTGATCATCCTCACTGACTTGATCATCAGAGTTTTCCCACTGGAATCCTCAGCCCAGGTCTTCTCCTTTTTGCAGGTTGACTCAGCCAAGAAACTGACCGAAAAAGAGGACCAAGCATCCAGAGAAAATCTGACACATTCATGACATGTCATAACTACAGGCCCCGGTGATCTAGGCGATAATAGAATGGTACACCAGGAAGGGGGGAGACGAGTGCCATCAATTATCGAAAGTCTGACAGCAAGTCCCCCACTACTAGCAGAACACCCGTGGACACCAACGGCCCCATGTTGACCACGCATGCATGGGAAGTTTTTATCAACCATGTGGGGGACCCACCTTAGCATGATGACAAGTAGAGCTCGGAGAGGGAAATCCCCACTCCACCACCGCCACCTTTGGTGGATCCCCAGATCATTGAACTCGCCCAATAGGTCCATGCATTGATCGTGGCAGTGCATCAGCTTCATTAGTGACACCAGTCCCTAGTGACCCAGCAGTAGCCAGGGACACCACTGGCTCATGTCGTCGATCTCCATACCAGCCTAATGTCCTTCCGGGAGGGACCGTCACGTGTGGTCTCCCACCCTTTAGGAGACTGGTGGGCGGTCAGGAAAGAATAGCAAGATATCCAAAATGGTCGGGAGAGCCACTCCCCGACCTCAGATCATGGTGCACTCTCGCACTGGCGATGCCAACATGGCCAGGAACTTAGGAGAGAGTACCTTCACTTCATGCCCCCTTCACCCTTGATGACCTTCATTGAGGGGTCTATAGACGAGGCCATTCACCGGTGAGCAGAAAGGCATCTCAAGGAGCAAGAGCATAAGCTGACTGATCTGTCCCACCGATTTGCTGAGATTTAGGGCTTTCCCAATGAGCTTGTAGGTTATGATGCCCATCCCCCCTTCTCCTTCGAAATCCAAGAGGAGCTGATTCCTAACCGGTTCTGCATGTCTCAGGTTGATCCCAACGATGGGATAACTGACCCCTTGGACCACCATGAAAGCTACAAGACCCTTATGAGGGTCCAGGGGGCTACCAATGTACTCCTTTGCATCACCTTCCCAGCAACACTCCGGAAGGGTGCTCGAGCCTGGTTCTCCCGACTCGAGACAAGGAGCATTGACTCCTTCGGATAACTAGAGAAAAAGCTCGTGATGCACTTTGATGCATGCAGGAAGGGCCACGCGAGGCTGACAATCTCTTCTCGACCTGTCAACAGGATCGAGAGGCACTCCGAGACTACGTGTCTCGGTTTAAAGCTATTACCTTGGAAATCTACCACCTTGATGAGCTAGTTACTATGCTGGCCCTGAAGAGGGGACTCAAGGCCTCCCGCCTCACCTATTTTCTCGACAAGAAGCCTCCGAAGACTTACTTGGAGCTCCTTCTCCAAGCCCACAAGTATATCCATGTGGAGGAGGCTGACCACACTAGGAGGGAGTTGCACAGGAGGCCTCTAAAGAGGCTGGCCATTAGGGAAGCATTTGGCCCCCCGACATCGAAGAACGGTCTGACCCCATGGCAAAGGCCCAGGCCCAGAATCAATCCTACCAAGGAAGAAAAGTTCACTCCTCTCTTTGTCCCGAGAGCAAAGATCCTAATAGAGATCGAGGATGAGCGCTTCCTACATCGTCCTCCCCCATTGAGGTCATCTACTGGATGTGATAGATGATGGATTTCTTAAGGGTCATCATGCATGTATGATGCATAGGATTTAAAAAATTTGCACAAAGAAAAACCCTTATTGGTTAGAAACCCTAATCCCAAGATCCCCTCATTAATAAACAACTAATATATTTCTTATATGGTTCATGAGAAATACTTGTAACGCTGTTTTCCACTTCTTTCCACTAGGCTCACAAGTGCAAGCCTTCCAACGGTGATCCACACAAGAATTGACCCAAGGAAGAACTCCTACTTCAGTTGCTTGCTTGACTATGACTCCTCTTGACAGCCTTCTGGACTTTGACCTTTGTAGGACACCCTATCCTCTTGTAGGGTACTCTGAATGCTTTCCAAAACCACTCTTGGACTTGGGATTACCCTCCTATTAGACACTCTAGGCTTATGTCTTAAATCCTAAGACTTGTCCTAGTAAGAACAACCTTGTCTTAAAGAGACAAGGTTTGTCTTAAGGAGGAGGGAGGAAGGTAAAACACTCAGAATAAAAACTAGGTGGAACTCTTCTGAAAAACATAACACTACCCCTATTTATAATATTAAGAGGGGTGTGTGATATGTCCACCCATCAACTTATCAGATATGATTTTTCAAGATCGAAGAGATGTTATATGGCTTGAAAAGTCATATCTAATAAGTTGATTCATGTACCAAGGCTCATATTGGCATCCCTTCTCATTGCTGGATGATTTTTGACTTGCCACATGGCAAGTATTGGTCCCTAGAAAGCCAAGAGATGCCTCTTCAATCTCCAAGCATCAAAGAATTTGAAGAGTCCTGATAGCAGAAGGATACTGCTTTAGACTGCGCACCAAATGAAGAGACACGTCTCTTCATGCACGTGTTTTTTTCCAAGCCTTTTCACTCCAATTTAAAATGTGTTGACCGGTCAAGAATAATCCTAAGAGGCATGGAGATATGTTCCAAGAGAGTCCTAGATGAATCAGCCAAGGTGATTCATCTGTAGAAGGACCTTGGTCCTTTTCTGCGATCCATTCCTTGGTGCGCGCACATATGAGCCCAAGGAGTCCATTCCGACTTGGACTATAGTCCAAGTGGCATTGCATGTCCAATTAAATCAGGATAAAACCTGATAAACGTTGTCTTAGTCCAGACATAACCCAATTTAAGTCTTTCTTAAATTGGTTAATCAAATTAGCAAGCAATTGGACCCAAATCGACTTGGGTTAGGAATTAAGTTAGCCTACACATGCTAGTGTGCAATCTAGCTAACCAATTAGGATCCCATGATCCTAATTAAATCAGAATGACTTCCTTGGTCAACTCCCTAACTTGTGTGACCTTTTGGGTTCTATATGTAGCCAGCAGTAGGTTTAGGTTTAGCCGATTCGAATCAATCGAACCCGATTGACCTAATTAGGTCAAATTGAGCTGACCTAAATTGCCAATTCAATCTATCCATCGAATTGACTCATGAAACTAATCCAATTAGTTCATGAATACCTACAAGACATTATTGATGTCTAGCAATGTACATGCCTACCCAGGAGATGAGAAATTTGATGAAAAGTACAAAAATACCCTTCAGTAGAAAGTTACCGTACAATTCAATCTTTCGATCTCCCATTATTTTGATTAAGTGATGGGTACGGATAAATGACAAACCCTAACACTTGGTCATTTCAAATCTCTATTCGATAATGAAGACTCAGCTGATGACCAACTAGAAACCACTTCTAATCTCATCCTGCTTTGATCAAAGACTCCTTGAGTCATCAATCGAAGAGACCACTTGGGATAACAATTCCTCTTACCAGGAATGATCGATTCCTTATTGGTCCACTTATATCTTTCATACACCTTCCACCATATCCGAGAACACCCTGTACATGATTTAATGTCACAAATGAGTATGAACCAAAACATGGCTTAGTGTGCACAAGGAACCATGGTGACCTCAATTCTAAAGTGTAGGGTTCGGTGGCAAGGTGGAAACATAGATTTCAAAATTTTTTATCTTTATGAAATCTTCACCAAACCTTTAACCCAAGATCTCCTTAAAAGAATTAAAACATATAAGATGTATATATAAGATTTAATCTCAAATTAAAGTACTAACCTGTATCGCTAAAATCCAAACTCTGAATCTCCACCAGGTGCCCAAATGTTCACCCTCCAATGGTGATCCACACAGAAAAAAATGAAGACAACAATTTCTTGTTCTTGGCTCCTCTTCTTGAATTCTTTTTCAAGAATTCAATTCTTGGACTTTTAGGCCGAAATTTTCTTTCTTGAAAATTTCTTTTCTTCCTTCTTTCCTCTTCTTGAATTTTTTTTCAAGAATTCCCTTTCTTGAATTCCTTTTCTTGAATTGAATTGGAAGAAAAATTAAGACAAGCAAAGTCTTAATTCAAGAAGGAAAAGAAGAAGAACAGATCCTTTCCTTTTTCTTTCTTTTACCGTTCAAGACCTTTCTCTTTTTCTTGTTTAGGATCAGAGTTTCGATAGAGGATACCTCTGTAAGGGAAACAATACCCAACAAGAACAAGGGGAAGGAGTATTATGGCGAGGAAGAAAAGGAATCTGATCTCTGAATTATCTTACATGAAAACCCACGAGAACCCAACCCTATTTATAGATCTCAGAGGGGCGTCTTCTCAAAACAACGCAACCCTCTGAAACCCCACGAATCACGATCCCTCATTCCTCACGCATCCCCTCAACCAAAAATCATGATTCTCCGATTTAATTTTTGTTTTTCCGACGAGGAGGACTCTCGGAAAAACTTCAGGAAGAATCGCGACTTTTGGAGACGGATTTGCGACCGAAAAGCGACGGATCTTTTCCTTAATTTTTTCTGGCCAACAGACAAGGATCCCAATCACCCCTTTTTCAAGTTTTTCTCTGATGGTATTTTCTTTCTCACGCGCATGAAGAGGAGTCCACGCGCGTGGACTCTTCTTCTTGGCGCGCGCGGGTGAGAAAGGGAGAGGGCGGCTTGGAGAGAGGGTCTTAGTGATCTTAATTCACTTGGGTTCAGCCATGGGTTAGCCCAATGTCCTAAAATTTAAATTAGACCTTAATCTGGTTCAATTAGAACCCAATTAAGCCCAATTCGGAACCAAATTCGAATATGATTCGAATAGAAATTTGGTCTGCAACACATGCTAGTGTGTTTATCCTGCAAACATGATTTAATTCCAAATTAAATCCTTCATCAATTTTCTTTTGTGTGTGACCCATTGGGTTCCACACCTAGCCAGCAGTAGGTCCGAGTGCTATTTGACTTAATTCGGTTAGATCTCAACTAAGTCGATTTAGGTCAACTCAAACTAGCTTGACTCGGTCAATTAGAATCTAATTCTAATTAACTGATTTGAATTACCATAACTCAATCATATACCTACAAGACAAGATTGACGTCTAGCAACGTATCATGTCTACCCGGAAGATGTGGAATTTTGGTGGAATTACCAAAATACCCTTCAGTGGTGAGTTACCGGGCAATTCAGTCCTTTGATCAACTTGCATCCCGAATATGATTATGAATATGGATACTTGTCAAATCCAATTTCATATTCATCTCTAGCTCAATCTTTATAATGATGATTCATTAATGAACCATTAGAAAATAACTCTATTGTTCATACTTTGATCAAAGATTTCCTGAATCCATCATTTGAAATTAGCTGGATGTAATTCCCACTTACTAGGGCTGATCAATTTCTTGTTGACCTACTCACAACCTCCATATACAATCCACCATAACCAGTATCACCTCGTGCATGACTCAGTGTCATGATTGATTGCGAACCAAAGTATGGATTCATATATATAAGGTACTATGGTAGTCTCAAGTCAAAGGACCACATGCACTACTCCCACCATGAAAATTATCTATTGACAAACAGATAAGGTTCCATTAGATATTCTCAATCTGGATCAATTCAGTGAACTCATTCTCTAATGAACACTCACATCCTAGTATTAGTGTCAAACACAAGTGACTGTGAGATCAGTCACCCTTATCACAAAGCATATATAGGATGTGCTGGTCTTGCCGAAAACATTTATCCCCAACTCAATGTCCCATCGACCAGGAATATTTTAGATTAGGGTTTTAAGGCTTTAGGTCTCACTGGTATGATCTCATCATAACCCTAGAACCATAGCCCTAATCTATGGGGTTCATCATAAAATCATAAAGACACAGCGTATGATGAAAATAATGCCTTTATTATAAAAAAAATAATAATGTCAATTCATTGATTTTGGGATCAAAATACAATATTTCAATTGGCTTTCAGGGCACAATCTTTCAATCTCCCACTTGCACTAAAGCCAATCTCCTTTAAATCTTAACCCCATACAATCAAGGTGGCGATCAAACTCTCGCTGTGATAGAGCCTTAGTGAACGGGTCTGCTATGTTGTTCTTCGTTTCTACCCTTTTAATGCAGACTTCTTGTCTTTCGACAATCTCTCGAATGAGATGAAAGCATCTCAGAATGTGCTTTGATTTGTGATGAGCTCTTGGTTCCTTTGCTTGAGCAACAGCCCCCGTATTATGACAGAAAAGTGATACTGGACCTTCAATCTCAGGAACTACGCCCAACTTTGATATGAAGTTCTTCATCCAGACAGCTTCCTTGGCAGCTTCACTAACAGCAATGTACTCTGCCTCAGTTATTGAGTCAGCTACAGTTTGCTATTTAGAACTCTTCCAGCTTACAGCTCCTCCATTAAGGGTAAAAACATACCCAGATATAGATTTGCTGTCATCTGGATCTGATTAAAAACTAGAATCTGAATAAGCTTCTAGTTTAAGATCAGATCCTCCGTATATTAGAAAAATATCCTTAGTTCTTCTTAAGTACTTAAGAATATTTTTCATAGCCTTCCAATGATCCTCTCCTGGATCAGCCTGAAACCTGCTGGCTATACCTAAGGCATATGCCACATCAGGCCTAGTACATAGCATAGCATACATAATAGACCCTACTGCCAAAGCATAAGGTATAGAATTCATTCTATTTCTTTCTTCAGGTGTCTTAGGAGACATCTTCTTAGAAAGATGTATGCCATGACCAATAGGTAAGTAACCTCTTTTACTTTCCTCCATGCTAAATCTTTTTAGCACTTAGTCAATGTACCTAGACTGGGATAAACCTAGCATCCTCCTAGATCTATCTCTATAGATCTTGATGCCTAGTATATAAGATGCTTCTCCCAAGTCTTTCATGAAAAACTGTTTAGATAACCATACCTTGACCGATTGTAACATTGGGATATCATTCCCAATGAGGAGTATGTCATCTACATACAGAACCAAGAAAACTATGGCACTCCCACTAGTCTTCTTGTACACACAAGGTTCATCCTCATTTTTGATAAAGTCAAATTCTTTGACTATCTTATCAAATCAGATGTTCTAACTCCTAGATGCTTGCTTTAATCCATAAATAGATTTCTTCAGCCTACATACCTGATTAGGTTTAGTCTCCAAGACAAAACCTTCTGGCTGTGACATATAAACCTCTTCCTCAAGGAAACCATTGAGGAATGCATTTTTCACATCCATCTGCCAGATTTCATAATCATGATATGCTGCTATAGCAAGCATGATCCGAATAGATTTGAGCATGGCAACAGGAGAAAATGTTTCATCATAATCTATTCCCTGTTTTTGTCTGCAACCCTTAGCCACTAATCTGGCTTTATAAGTTTCAACTTGGCCATCTGCCCCAATCTTTTTCTTATAGACCCATTTGCTTCCAATAGGGTTAACACCCTCTGGTGCATCAACCAAAGTCCAGATTTGGTTGACATACATGGAGTCCATTTTGGATCTCATGGCTTCCAGCCATTTGTCTGAGTCACTACTTATGACAGCATCCGTATATGTTAGAGGCTCATCATTATCAATGATTTGGGCTTCATTATTTTCAATAATGAACCCATACCTCTCAAGTGCATGTCGCACCCTATCAGACCTACGGATAGGAGTGGTGTGTTCAGGTTCTATACTAACTATGTTATGATTTTGTTGAGATGTATCTACTTGTTGAACTTCTTCAAGTTCAATATTTCTCCCACTGCCCTTTTGTAGGATGAACTCTTTCTCCATAAAAATGGCATGCCTACTGACTAAAACCTTTTGTTCAGTAGGGTAGTAGAACAGATATCTTGTATTATCTTTAGGATATCCAACAAATAGCCACTTTTCTGCTCTAACATCAAGCTTATGTCCAAAATTTCTTTTGACATAGGCTGGACATCCCCATTTCTTAAGATGCTTAAGATTGGGTTTCTTTCCCCTCCATAACTCATATGGAATGCTAGATACAGATTTGGATGGTACTCTATTTAAAATATTAGCCACTGTTTCCAAGGCATATCCCCAGAAAGAAACAGGTAAGTTTGTGAAGCACATCATGGATCGTACCATATCTAATAAAGTATGATTTCTCCTTTCAGCAACACCATTTAATTGTGGTGTGTAAGGAGGAGTCCATTCAGAGATGATTCCCTTTTGTTTAAGGTGATCAAGAAACTCGATGGATAAGTATTCACCTCCTCTATCTGATCGAAGGATCATAATACTTTTTCCCGTTTGTTTCTTTACCATACTTTGATACTCTAAAAATTTTTCAAAAGCTTCGGACTTATGTTTCATTAGATACACAAATCCGTACCTTGAAAAATCATCAGTGAATGTGATGAAATATGAGTATCCACCCTTGGCCTGAGTTGTCATAGGTCCACATACATCAGTGTGTAAGAGTCCTAATAACTATGTTGTCCTTTCATTATGTCCACTAAATGGAGTCTTGGTCATTTTACCCATGAGACATGATTCACAAGTTCCTAATGATTCATAGTCATAAGGATTAAGGAATTTTTTCTTGTATAACTTGTTAATCCTCTGCTCACTAATATGTCCAAGACGACAGTGCCAAAGTAAAGTATTGTTTACTTCATCTCTTTTTCGTTTATTACTAACATGTAGTATATTATCATCAGAAGATAAAGTTAAGAGACCATTACAAAATTTGCCATTAAATATTATTTCATTAGAAAAACTGATTGAGCAGCCACTACTCATTACATTCATAATATATCCTTGTTTAAGTAACAAGGGTACAGATATGATGTTTCTAATGATTCTAGGCATAAAATAACAATTTTTTAACTCTAAAATCTTTCTAGAAGGTAGCTTCAACATATAAGTCCCTACAGCTTCTGCTTGGATGGAATCTCCTCCAGCACCGTAGAGCTCGAAGTTGCCTTCCTTCAAAACTCTAATATTCTGTAATCCCTGCAATGATTTGCAGATATGATGACCACAAGCAGTATCCAATACCCAAGAGTTTGAATTAGAAGAGTCTAATGACAAAATTGCATGTATCTCATACATACCTTTTGGTGCATCACTAGCACCAGGCTTCATACTTGCAAGGTAAACCTTGTAGTTTCTTTTCCAGTGACCTGGCTTGCCAAAATGAAAGCAGGTCATTTGTTCGGAGGCCTTCTTTCCTTGCTTTTTCTTGATGCCCCCTTTTGGGTTCAACCTCCTCTTGGAACCCTTTTTGCCTATTTTCTTCTTATTTACACCATCCACAAGAAGAAGTGGAGCCTTATTTTTCTTTAAATGGCTCTCTGCTATTTTTAACATATTCAACAGCTCAGGCAAGGAAGTGTTAAGTTTGTTCATATGATAATTAAGAACAAACTATGAAAATGACTCTGGGAGTGACTGCAGGATTAAATCCTGATTCAACTCCCCATCTATAACAAAACCCAATTGACCCAATCGGGTGATTAGGTCAATAACCTTTAATACATGGTCTTGTACGGATGTACCTTCTGTCATCCTTGCATGGAATAACTGCTTAGATATTTCATATCTTGCAGTTCGACTATGTTCTCCATAAAGTTCTTTTAGAATGAGTAATATGGAGTTTGTGTCCATGCTTTCATGTTGCCTCTATAACTCATTGGTCATAGAGGCAAGCATTATACACTTGACAGTAAGTGAGTCATTTTGCCACGTGTTATATGTGGTCTTATCCTCTAGCAAGGCATCTTCCCCTAATGGTTCCAAGGTTGGGGTATCAAGAATATAAGAAATTCTTTCTTGGCTGAGTACTATCTTCAGGTTTCTCAACCAATCAACATAGTTTGGTCCAGTCAATTTATTTGCATCAAGAATGCTACGGAGTGAGAGTGAAGAGGCCATTTAATCTACATTAACAAAGAACATTACATAAGCAAACAATCAATGTTGACAAAACATAATTAAATTAGGACTTTAACTTAATTATGTCTCCCACTATTTTATCAAGCATCATAACCCTCCATGTGATGATCGAGAAAATCCTAATTGGTTCTCTTAGTGGGGTTGAGATCCTAATTCCTTACAAAAGACCTTGTGTGTACACAACAAATCTTATATAAGTTCAAGTAGAAAAACTCTTTCCAATTGTAACTCATACAATTCTCAACTTATCTTGGCCTCTAAAATATTAATAGCCTTGTATGTACACAACAAACTATAATATTTTAGTTAAGTTAGACCCTTTATTGCTATATAGTCATGATATTAATTATAATACCCTTGTGTGTACACAACAAAGTATTATATTAAATCATGCCATAAACATCAAATGTACCAAGCCAAAATTATGTTAGTCACCATAAAAAAGGACTTGTGTGTACATAACAAACCTAATATGGATCATAACATAATAATGACTTGGCATGAAGGAAGGCCACATGGAGTGAATATTACACTAAGCATATCAATCAATAATTAAGTTAATCTTATCGGCTAGGTAAGTGGGAGAGTGGTGGGAGTCCCTCCATTGCTTTCCTTAGACACCAATAAGAATTGGCCAGGTCAGCCAATGGAATCAATTAAAAACCACATCCTCTTTACCGATCATGAACCACTTTTCCTAGACACCGAATGATAAACTAATCATATTGATTATTTTTGCTTTTGGTATATGACACTACAACTTAATATGTTTTTAAAGAGGGCTTTATTAAAATAAAGCACATTCTAGCAAATATGTGCCATAGTGTGCCATCATACTAGGACAACCATTTACCACATAATGGATCCACCATTATGCCAGGGCAACCTTATTTCAATATGATGACTAGAAGGCTAAACATATCTCTATACAAATTAAGGTTTAAGTGAAAACCTTAATTAGTGGCATACATCAAACATATATGCATAATTAACACAAATATGTGATTAGTGTGTCATCATACTAGGACAACCATTTACCACATAATGGATCCACCATTATTCCAGGGCAACCTTATTTCAGTATGATGACTAGATCTCTAAACATATCTCTACAACAATTAGGGTTTGAGTGAAAACCCTAATTGGTGAAATTACATCAAACATATACTACATTTTATGTTACTTATATTAATATGCATCTAAAAACCAGCATATATATTTTAATCTTAATAACCTGGCTATGATACCACTGTAGGGTTCGGTGGCAAGGCAGAAACATAGATTTCAAAATTTTTTATCTTTGTGAAATCTTCACCAAACCTTTAACCCAAGATCTCCTTAAAAGAATTATAACATATAAAATGTATATATAAGATTTAATCTCAAATTAAAGTACTAACTTGTATCGCTAAAATCCAAACTCTGAATCTCCACCAGGTGCCCAAATGTTCACCCTCCAATGGTGATCCACACAGAAAAAAATGAAGACAACAATTTCTTGTTCTTGGCTCCTCTTCTTGAATTCTTTTTCAAGAATTCAATTCTTGGACTTTTAGGCTGAAATTTTCTTTCTTGAAAATTTCTTTTCTTCCTTCTTTCCTCTTCTTGAATTTTTTTTCAAGAATTCCCTTTCTTGAATTCCTTTTCTTGAATTGAATTGGAAGAAAAATTAAGACAGGCAAAGTCTTAATTCAAGAAGGAAAAGAAGAAGAACAGATCCTTTCCTTTTTCTTTCCTTTACTGTTCAAGACCTTCCTCTTATTCTTGTTTAGGGTCAGAGTTTTGATAGAGGATACCTCTGTAAGGGAAACAATACCCAACAAGAACAAGGAGAAGGAGTATTCTGGAGAGGAAGAAAAGGAATCTGATCTCTGAATTATCTTACATGAAAACCCCCGAGAACCCAACCCTATTTTTAGATCTTAGAGGGGCGTCTTCTCAAAACAACGCAACCCTCTGAAACCCCAGGAATCATGATCCCTCATTCCTCACGCGTCCCCTCAACCAAAAATCATGATTCTCCGATTTAATTTTCGTTTTTCCGATGAGGAGGACTCTCGGAAAAACTTCAGGAAGAATCGCGACTTTTGGAGACTGATTTGCGACCGAAAAGTGATAGATCTTTTCCTTAATTTTTTCTGGCCATCAGGTCCAAATCCAAGGGCGTCAGAGAAGGATCCGAATCACCCCTTTTTCAGATTTTTCTCCGATGGTATTTTCTTTCTCACGCGCATGAAGAGGAGTCCACGCGTGTGGACTCTTCTTCTTGCACGCGCGGGTGAGAAAGGGAGAGGGCGGCTTGGAGAGAGGGTCTCAATGAACTTAATTCACTTGGGTTCAGCCATGGGTTAGTCCAATGTCCTCAAATTTAAATTAGACCTTAATCTGGTTCAATTAGAACCCAATTAAGCCCAATTCGGAACCAAATTCGAATATGATTCGAATAGAAATTTGGTCTGCAACACATGCTAGTGTGTTTATCCTGCAAACATGATTTAATTCCAAATTAAATCCTTCATCAATTTTCTTTTGTGTGTGACCCATTGGGTTCCACACCTAGCCAGCAGTAGGTCTGAGTGCTATTTGACTTAATTCGGTTAGATCTCAACTAAGCTGATTTAGGTCAACTCAAACTAGCTCGACTCGGTCAATTAGAATCTAATTCTAATTAACTGATTTGAATTACCATAACTCAATCATATACCTACAAGACAAGATTGACGTCTAGCAACGTATCATGTCTACCCGAAAGATGTGAAATTTTGATGGAATTACCAAAATACCCTTCAGTGGTGAGTTACCGGGCAATTCAATCCTTTGATCAACTTGCATCCCAAATATGATTATGAATATGGATACTTGTCAAATCCAATTTCATATTCATCCCTAGCTCAATCTTTATAATGATGATTCATTAATGAACCATTAGAAAATAACTCTAATGTTCATACTTTGATCAAAGATTTCCTGAATCCATCATTTGAAATTAGCTGGATGCAATTCCCTCTTACTAGGACTGATCAATTCCTTGTTGACCTACTCACAACCTCCATATACAATCCACCATAACCAGTATCACCTCGTGCATGACTCTAGTGTCATGATTGATTGCGAACCAAAGTATGGATTCATATATATAAGGTACTATGGTAGTCTCAGGTCAAAGGACCACATGCACTACTCCCACTATGAGAATCATCTATTGACAAACAGATAAGGTTCCATTAGATATTCTCAATCTGGATCAATTCAGTGAACTCATTCTCTAATGAACACTCACATCCTAGTATTAGTGTCAAACACAAGTGACTGTGAGATCAGTCACCCTTATCACAAAGCATATATAGGATGTGTTGGTCTTGCCAGAAACATTGATCCCCAACTCAATATCCCATCGATCAGGAATATTTTAGATTAGGGTTTTAAGGCTTTAGGTCTCACTGGTATGATCTCATCATAACCCTAGAACCATAGCCCTAATCTATGGGGTTCATCATAAAATCATAAAGACACAGTGTATGATGAAAATAATGCCTTTATTATAAAAAAAATAATAATGTCAATTCATTGATTTTGGGATCAAAATACAATATTTCAATTGGCTTTCAGGGCACAATCTTTCATAAAGATCATATGCATAACTCCTACTTTGAGATCTATCTTTTGACAAGTAGTAAGACTTCCATAAGATAGTCCCGGTGCGGATCAGTTCAGTGAACTCATACCCTAAGAGCACCCTTATCCTTGTATTAGTGTCTCTACACAAGTGGCTATGAGATCAACCACCCTCTTATCAGAGCATACATAGAATAAGCTAGTCTTTCCGGACGTATCGATCCCCGAACCGAATGTCCATCGACTAGGAACATTTTAGGTTAGGGTTTATAGGAACTTAGGTCTCACTGTCATGATATCCATTATAACCCTAATTCCATTTGTCATAACCTATGCGGTTCTTTATAATGTTTAGATAAGATATAGCAATATGATGAAATAATATACCTTTATTAATATATTAAATATCATATAGGAGTTGGAAGATTACAAAAATGCCCTTACATAAGATTGGCTTTAAGGGCACTTTCCTTTCAATCTTCCACTTGCACTAAAGTCAATCGCCCTTGTACTTTATATCCATACAATCTAAGTGGTGATCAAATTGCTACTGAGGTAATGCTTTAGTGAATGGGTCTGCTTATTGTTCTTAGTATCAACTCGTTCAATAATAACATCTTGTCTTTCTATGGTTTCTCGAACGAGGCAGAAACATCTTAGGATGTGCTTAGACTTATGATGAGACCTTGGTTCCTTTGCTTGCATAATAGCTCCAGTGTTATCACAGTATAGCGGCACTGGCTGTTATATTTCAGGAACCATGCCCAATTCCATGATGAATTTCTTCATCCAGATAGCTTCCTTCATGGCTTCACTTGCAGCTATGTATTTGCCTCAGTGACCGAGTCAGCTACGGTTGGTTGCTTTGTACTCTTCCAACTTATTGCACCACCACATAGGGTGAAGACATATCCTAATATGGATTTGCTAATATCTGGATCTGATTGAAAACTAGAATCCGTATATCCTTCTAGTTTCAACTCTGATCCTCTATAAATAAAAAAAATATCTTTAGTCCTTCTAAGGTACTTAAGAATATTTTTCACAGCTTTCTAATGATCCTCACCTGGATCTGCCTGAAATCTACTTACTATGCCTAAGGCATAAGCAACATCAGGCCTGGTACATAACATAGTATACATAATTGATCCTATAGCCGAAGCATAAGAAATCATAGCCATCCTTTTTCTTTCTTCTGATATCTTAGGAGACATTTTCTTAGAGAGATGTATGCCTTGACTCATAGATAAGTAACCCCTTTTACTTCCATCCATGTTGAATCTCTTCAACACTAAGTCAATGTACCTGGATTGGGATAAGCCTAGCATCCTCTTAGATCCATCTCTATAGATCCTTATAGCAGTATATATGATGCTTCTCCCAAATCATTCATGAAAAACTTTGATGATAGCCAAGTTTTAACCGATTGTAACATTGGGATATCATTTCCAATGATCAGTATGTCATCAACATACAAAACCAAGAAAATAAGTGCACTTTCACTTGTCTTCTTATACACACATGGTTCATCCACATTTTTGACAAAACAAAATTCCTTGATTATTTCATCAAAGCGGATGTTCCAACTCCTCGATGCTTATTTTAGTCCATAAAAGGACCTCTTTAGCTTGCATACTTGATTTGGTTTCCCACTTGAGACAAATCCCTCTGGCTGTGTCATATAGACTTCTTCCTCAAGATTTCTATTAAGGAAAGCAGTCTTGACATCCATCTACCAGATTTCATAATCATGGTATGCTGCTATTGCAAGCAATATCCAAATGGACTTGAGCGTGGCTACTGGTGAAAAAGTTTCATTATAGTCGATGCTATGTTTTTGTTTAAAACCTTTTGCTACTAGCCTAGAATTGTAAGTTTGTACTTGACCATCTGCTCCTATCTTCTTCTTGAAGACCCATTTACACCCTATTGGGTTAATTCCTTCAGGTGGATCTACAAAGGTCCAAACCTGATTGGAATACATGGAGTCCATCTTAGACTTCATGGCACTTAGCCATTTATCAGAGTCTTTTCTCTCGACAGCTTTCGATTAGGTCATAGGATTATCATCCTGAATGATACTGGTTTCATTGTCATCCCTGATGACAAAGCCATATTTAAGTGGTGCTCCACACACCCTCTCTGACCTTCGAAGAGGAGGTGTGTATTGTGGCTGTTCTTGATCTACAAGAACTTCTGGTTAAGGAATTTTACTTGAAGACTTATCAAGTTGTTGGTTCTGTTCTTCACTTAATTCAAGTGTAGAATTACTACTTTCTTTGATGAATTCTTGCTCCAAGAATGTAGCATGTCTACTGACAAATACCTTTTGTTCAGTAGTATTATAAAAGAGATATCCAACACACTCTTTAGGATAACCAACAAACCTACATTTGTCAGTTATAGCATTTAACTTATGTGCAACATTATTCTTGACATAAGCATAGCAACCCCAAATCTTTAAGTACTTAAGATTTGGTCTTTTACCATTCCATAACTCATATGGAGTACAAATTACTGACTTAGATGGTACCCTGTTCAAAATATAGGCAGCAGTCTCCAGGGCAAGTCCCTAGAAAGAAATCTGAAGATCTGTGAAGCTCATCATGGACTCATCATGTCTAATAAAGTACGATTTCTCCTTTCTGCCATATCATTTAATTAGGGTGTATAAGGAGGGGTCCATTCAGGTATTATGCCTTTGTCCTTGAGATGGTTTGAAAATCACCTAACAAGTATTCACCTCCTCGATCAGAACGAAGAGTTTTAATACTATGTCCAGTTTATTTTTTAACCATGTTTTGATATTCTTTAAACTTATCAAAGCTTCAGACTTGTGTTTCATTAGATACACAAGACCAAACCTAGACAAGTCATCAATGAAAGTGATGAAGTAAGAATATCCACCTCTAGCTTAAGTTGTCATAGGTCCACATACATCAGTATGCACAAGACCTAATAACTCAGTTGCCCTATCCCCATGTCCAGTGAATGGAGACTTGGTCATTTTTTTCTTTGAGGCAAGACTCACAAGTTCCTAATGATTGAAATCATAAGGGTCAAAGTAATTATCTTTGACTAACTTGTTTATTCTTGACTCACTAATATGACTTAACCGGCAATGCCAGAGACATGTGATGTTGAAATTATCTCTCTTTCTCTTCTTGTTATCAACAAGTAATATTTCATCATTAAATTCTAATGTTTGAAGACCATTCATAAAATAACCATGTTCGAATATTTTATTACAATGAAGAATAGCACAGCCACTGCTCTTTACATTTATCTCAAATCCTTGTTATAACAACAAGGGTATTGATACAATGCTTCTTACAATATCCAGTACATAGTAGCATTCTTCTAACTTTAAAACATTACCCGTAGGTAATAATAGAAGATAGGTGCCCACAGCTTTAGCATACATGGCTTCTCCACTAGTGCCATATAGTTTGAAATCACCTTTCTTCAATTCTCTAATTCTGTGGAGTCCCTGTAAAGATTTACAGATATGAGACCCACATGTGGTATCCAATACCCATGAATTAGAAATAGAAGCACTCAATGATAGGTTAGTTTGTATCATATACAAACCTTTAGATGCTCCACTTGCACCTGGCTTCACACTTGCAAGATATGTCTTGCAATTCTTTTTCCAATACCCCTGCTTGCCGCAATGGAAACAGGCTCCATCATTAACTTTTTCTTGACTTTCTTCTTCTTTTGGATGCTCTTTTTAGAGTTAAACTTTTTTTTTCAAACCCTTTCTATTTGCCTGTTTCTTCTTCCCATCAATGAGAAGAAGATGAGCCTTATCACCTTTTGAGTGGCTCTCTGCTATCTTTAACATATTCAGTAGTTCAGGCAAAGATATGTTCAGTTTGTTCATGTGATAATTAAGAACAAACTGAGAGTATGAATCTAGAAGTGATTGTAGGATTAAATCCTGGTTGAGTTCACCATCCATCACAAACCCTAATTGACCTAATCAGGTGATTAAGTCAATCATTTTTAATACATGGGTTTATACAGATGAACCCTCACTCATCCATGCATGGAACAGTTGCTTCGATATCTTGTATCGAGCAACCCTGCTTTGCTCTCCATATAGCTTTTTTAAGTTGAGCAATATGGACTGAGGTTGCATACCTTCATGTTGCCTCTAGAGCTCGTTGCTCATCGAGGCTAACATGATGCACCTGATAGTTGTACTATCATTTTGCCACATTTTGTATATGGCAATTTCTTCCTCTGATGCATCTTCTCCAATCGGCTCAGGGTCCTGAGAATCCAGAATATAAGAAAGTTTTTCTTGAGTAAGAACTATTCTCAGGTTACTCAACTAGTCCACATAATTGGGATCAGTTAACTTGTTGGCATCTAAAATGCCCCGCAGTGACAAATTTAAAGCCATTATAAAAATCCTACATTTAATTAAGAACAATATCAGCATACTATTCAAGATGACATTCATAACTAGATAAGGACTTTATATCTCTAATTATGTCTCCCACTATTTTATTCAAATACCATAATCCTCAATCTATGGTAAGCGAGAAACCTTACTGGTTTCTTTAGTGGGGTTGAGATCCCAATTCCTTATGAGTGCCTTGTGTTACACAACAAACACTTATGAGTTCAAAGGTAAGACTTCCTTTCCAATTGCAACTCATGCAATTCTCAACAAATAGATTACCTCTGAGATACTTATAGTCCTGTGTTACACAATAAACTATAATGTCTTAGTTTTGTTAGACCCTTCATTTCTATATAGCCATGATGAAATAATGTTGCCCTTGTGTTATATAATAAAGCAACAATTTCCAACCATGTTATAAAGCACTAAGTGCACCAAGATAAATTTTATATAAAATCCTAGAGTAGACCTTGTGTTACACAACGAACCTACCATAGTTTTGATATTAATTTGGCTTAACATGAAGGAAGGCCAATTTTAGTATGCTCAATCAATTAGCATTCCTAATTCAAGGTTTAGACATGACCAAATTGGCCAGGTATGTGGAAGGGGTGAGGGCGTCCCCCCATTGCTTTCCTTAGACACCAATTGATTTGGCCAGATTAGACAACAGAACTAATTAAAAATCTCATTCCCTTTACCTTCCCAGAACCACTTGCCTAGATACCAACTGGCTGATCAAAACCCTAATCAATTTTTGCATCATGATTGAGTTTATACTATGACTAAATATATTTTTATGAGGGCTTTGATGGTCTCATACACATCCTAAATAATCATGTTATTATTGTTCACAACAACAAGTATAAACAAAAGCATATCAATCCAGCATATGCAAAAATATGATTATCAATCCAGCATATGCAAAAATATGATTATCCATTAAGCATATTTATCTTAATATGCAAATCATACCATGATTTTACAATTCTCCATTCACTTCACTTATTCATGGGATATGGCCACAGCGGCACCCCTACACTCCATAGAAGATCCCATTGAATGGAAAGAGAGGGCCTTTAAACCCTACTTTACCCCTATGACCGGACGGCCATGATGACTAACCCAATCGAAAGCATTTACTAGGATAAGACATGTTATTAAAATGCATTTGATTAGCAATATGCATAATATCATATTGAAAACAATAACATGCTCTTTTCATGATAATATTTACTATCATACAAAGATTAGGGTTTAAGAATAACATCCCCTAATCCAAATGGCAAACATCATACTATGATTATTTTTCATAACCATATAACATTCCACTAAACCCTGGATAATGGCATGCATCAAAAAACTATGATCAAACTAGCTATCTAACAAGCATTTGATCATACAAATGACAATTAATTGAATGAATTAAGGGTTTCTCTGATACCACTGATGGGTTTCTTAAGGGTCATCATGCATGTATGATGAATAGGATTTCAAAAATTTGCACTAAGAAAAATCCTTATTGGCCAGAAACCCAAATCCCAAGATCCCCTCATTCATATACAACAATATATCTCTAATATGCTTCATGAGAAATACCTAGAATGCTGTTTTCCTCTTCTTTCCACTAGGCTCATAAGTGCAAGCCCTCCAACGGTGATCCACGAAGGAACTGACCCAAGGAAGAACTACTTCATTTGCTTGCTTGACTAGGACTCCTCTTGACAGCCTTCTGGACTTTGACCTTTGTAGGACACCCTATCCTCCTGTAGGATACTCTGAATGCTTTCCAAAACTACTCTTGGATTTGAGATTACGCTCCTATAGGACACTCTAGGCTTATGTCTTAAATCCTAAGACTTGTCCTAGTAATAACAACCTTGTCTTAAAGAGACAAGGTTTGTCTTAAGGAGGAGGGAGGAAGGTAAAACACTCAGAATAAAAACTATGGTGGAACTCTTCTGAAAAACATAACACCACCCCTATTTATAATATTAAGAGGGGTGTGTGATATGTCCACCCATCAACTTATCAGATATGATTTTTCAAGATCGAAGAGATGTTATATGGCTTGAAAAGTCATATCTAATAAGTTGATTCATGTACCAAGGCTCATATCGGCATCCCTTCTCATTCCTGGATGATTTCTGACTTACCACATAGCAAGTACCGGTCCTTGGGAAGCCAAGAGATGCCTCTTCAATCTCCAAGCATCGAAGAATTTGAAGAGTCATGATAACAGAAGGATACTGCTTCAAATCATGTGCCAAATGAAGAGACACATCTCTTCATGCATGCATTTTCATTCCAAGCCTTTTCACGCCAATTTAAAATGTGTTGATCGGTCAAGAAATATCCTAAAAGGCATGGGGATATGTGCCAAGAAAGTCCTAGATGAATCAGCCAAAGTGATTCATCTGCAAAAGGACTCTTGGTCCTTTTCTATGATCCATGGTGCGCGCACATATGCACCCAAGGAGTCCATGCCGACTTAGTCTCTAGTCCAGTGGCATTGCATGTCCAATTAAATCAGGATAAAACTTGATAAAGGTTTTCTTATTCTAGACATAACCCAATTTAAGTCTCTCTTAAATTGGTTAATCAAATTAGTAAGCAACTGGATCCAAATCGATTTGAGTTAGGAATTAAGTTAGCCTACACATGCTAGTATGCAATCTAGCTAACCAATTAGGATCCCATGATCCTAATTAAATCATGAATGACTTCCTTGGTCAACTCCCTAATATTTATGATCCTTTGAGTTCCATATCTAGCTAGCAGTAGGTTTAGGTTTTGCCGATTCAAATCAATCAAACCCAATTGACCTAATTAGATCAAATTGAGCTGACCTAAATTGCCAATTCAATCTGTCCATTGAATTAACTCATGAAACCAATCCAATTAGTTCATGAATATCTACAAGATTGACATCTAGCAATGTGTCATACCTACCCGGAAGATGAGAAATTTGATGGAAAGTACCAAAATACTCTTCAATAAAAAGTTACCATGCAATTCAATCTTTCGATATCCCATTATCCCGATTAAGTGATGGATATGGATAAATGTCAAATCCTAGCACTTAGTCATTTCAAATCTCTATTCGATAATGAAGACTTAGCTGATGACTGATTAGAAACCACTTCTAATCTCATCCTACTTTGATCAAAAACTCCTTGAGTCATTGTTGCCCATAAATGGAGCCCAAGAGGAGGGGTGAATTGGGTCTTTCAAAAATTAAAACAATTATATGCAGGTCGTGTAGTGTTTATGGGTAATGCACTTAAGTATGTGCAATAAAAAAATAATTAATAGAGTACAAGAAATAAAGTGCAAGTAATTAAAGAGAGACAATCACACATAAACATCAACTTTTATAGTGGTTCGGTGCTCTCCAAGCACCTACGTCCACTCTCCAAGCTCCTCTTGAGAATTTCTACTATAATCTCTTCAAAGATTATAGCCGACTTGTTTTACAAGGCTCACAAGTCAAAACCTAAGTTGGTTTTGTTACCTAGGCTCACAAACAAACCTTATAACTTGTTTTGGCTTCAGGCTCACAAGTAAATCCTAGTTGGTTTTGTCCCTTTGGCTCACTAACAACCACAACAACCTACTTTCAAGAAACCCTTGAAAGCTAGGTCAAAGACAATAATAAATTTAGAATACAAGAATTTAAACATAAGCAAACTCTCTTCTTAGAGTGGATGAGGAATCTTTGAAGCTCTTTGATGATTGCTTGATGTGACTTGACTTGGAATCTTCTCAAGAATAATTTTGGAAAGATGAAATGAAAGGAATGTAGGATTTTTCAGTGGAATCTCTCCATTTTAGCTTTTGAAAGTGGAGTTCTTGAAGAAAGTCTTTAACTCTTGGATATTTCCTTATTTTTTTCTTTTTCTCTTCCTTCATGAATGAGTTTGGTGAAGCTTAAATACATGAAAAACATCCAGAAAACTATTTTAGACCATTAGGGATCAAGAACTAGCCATTAGGAGCTAAAAAATATAAATTCAGGCTGTCAGAAAATAGATCCATTGAGGCTATCAGAACCCGAGTGTCGACACTTGGCTGTCAGGTGTCAAAACTTGGTTTCCAGGTGTTGACACTTGAACTTTCAAGTGTCGACACATGATTCTTTGGTGTCGACACTTGACACAAAAACTCTCCAGAGGCAAGTTCTGTATTTTCAAAAAGTCTCAGGCCTTGAGTCGATACTTAGAAACTTAAGTGTCGACACTTGGCATGCCATGAAAAATTTCTGCATGCCAAATGCTGAAGTATCAATATTTGGGCTCCCAGGTGTTGACACTTGGTTCTGTAATTTTCAAAAGCAAGTGCCAAACATGCCAAAAATATAAATATTTTCAATGAAAATTAAATGCAACATATATAAACAATAATTGAACTCATTTGTATCCTTTTTTGATGGAGAAGACTTCTCAAATCATGAAAAATGCTTTGTTTCCAAAGCATGCCATGATACTCTAGTTTTAAGAATTTGATGTGCTTGAAACCTGAAAACTCATAACTACAATTCAACCATTAGTATAAAATATATACTTAATGTTTTGTTATTCATCAAACTCATGGGGTAAAGCCAACAGTCATCAATCGAAAAGACCACTTGGGATAACAATTCCTCTTACCAGGAATGATCGATTCCTTGTTGGTCCACTCATATCCTTTGTACACCTTCCACCATATCCGAGAACATCCCGTACATGACTTAATGTCATGAATGAGTATGAACCAAAATATGGCTTAGTGTGCATAAGAAACCATGGTGACCTCAGGTCTAAATATCACATGCACAACTCCTACTTTGAAAATCTATCTTTTGACAAGTAGTAAGACTTCCATAAGATAGTCCCGGTGTGGATCAGTTCAGCAAACTCATACCCTAATGAGCACCCTTATCCTTGTATTAGTGTTTCTACACAAGTGGTTATAAGATCAATTAACCTCTTATCAGAGCATACATAGAATAAGCTAGTCTTTCCAGACTTATCGATCCCCGAACCCGAAGGTCCATCGACTAGGAATATTTTAGGTTAGGGTTTATAGGAACATAGATCTCACTATCATGATATCCATCATAATCCTAATTCCATTTGCCATAACCTATGGGGTTCATCATAATCTTTAGATAAGACACAACAATATGATGAAACAATATGCCTTTATTAATATATTAAATATCATACAAGAGTTGGAAGATTACAAAAATGCCCTTACATAAGATAGGCTTTTAGGGCACTCTCCTTTCAATAGATCCTATTACTGCCACTTCCATTGGGACCACGGTCATGATATTGAGGAATGCCACCACCTAAAAAGTGAGATAGAAGACTTGATTAAGCGTGGCTACCTTGGAAAGTACATGGAGGGAGGAGCGCCTCCTGTAGCCTAGAGCAAAGAGCCCTAGTAACTCGCCAATGACAATTGGCCCACTGAGAAGTTGGTGGAAATGATCTCCTAGGGGGCAGGGAAAATATCAAAGAAGGCTAGGGGGAGGAAAGAGAGTGATAATGTACTCCCCTGCAAGGGAGAGGAGTCGGGTAGGGTAGATAATCCAAATAATAATGCTGTCATCATAGAAATGATGATAGTGAAGCACCCTGTAAAAAGAATTATGGTTGATAGTGGAAGCTCCGCTGACATCCTTTTTTATGATGCTTTTGCAAAGATGAACTTATCTACTGATCAAATAAAACTGGTATTCATGCCCTTACTGGGCTCTATCAAGGATTTGGTTGGAGTCAAAGGAGAGATTACCCTCCCAATAATCATCAAAATGCCACCTCGGTAGAGCACTGTGCTGGCGATATTCACCATTGTGAGGCTTTTTTCACCTTACAACATGATTCTGGGATGCCCCGGACTCAATCTACTCGATGCCACGATCTCCGCTAGGCATCTTCTTGTCCAGTTCCTAACTCCCTGGGGAACTAGGGAGATGAGAGGGTCCCGGTAGCTAATCTAGCACTATTTATAAACCGTCCTGGGAGTGCAAGAGGCTAGGCAGAGTTCGGCGATTAACCAGCTAGGCCTGATAGAGTTGGAGCCAAAGGGCAGGCTGGTTGAGCCCCTGCTATCCTTCCCTCTGGGGCAGGCCCCCTGAAGACTGTACAGGTGGGAGCCCTGCTACCTGAGAAGGTGAGATCCCGCTTGCTCAGCTTCTTGTGGGCCAACAAGGACATCTTCTCTTGGACCATAGAAAACATGCCCGGGATCCCTCCAGAAGTAATTACTCATAAGCTAAATATTGACCCCAATAGCAGCCCAGTCTAGTAGAAGAAGAGGAGTTTTGCCCCAGAGTAATAGAAGGCGATCGATGAGGAGGTTGAAAAGCTGCTCATAGCAGGCTTCATCCATGAGGTACGATACCCTTCCTGGCTTGCTAATGTAGTGATGGTCAGTAAAGCTTCTAGAAAGTGGAGGATCTGCATGGTCTACATCAACCTCAACTGAGCATGCTTGAAGGATAGCTTCTCGCTTCCTAAGATCGACCAGTTGGTGATGCAACCTCGGGCCACAAGTTTCTCAATTTCATGGATGCATTCTTCAGGTACAACCAAATTTGCATGCACCCGGAGGATGAGAAGCACATGGCATTTGTGATCGACAGAGGTACATACTGCTACAAGATGATGCCATTTGGTCTCAAGAATGCAAGGGCCACATATCAGCATTTGGTCAGCAAGATCTTCAAAGATTGGATCGATCGCAACATGAAGTCTATGTGGATGATATGCTCATCATGAGTAGCCCAAAGTCAGACCACATCACTGACCTAGCAGAGGCCTTCTATAACCTTCGCCACTACTAGATGAAGTTGAAACCTGCCAAGTGTGCATTTGGCATCACGGCGGGAAAGTTTCTAGGATTCATGGTCACCCAAAGAGGGACAGAGGCCAATCTCGAGAAGATCTAGGTGATCACTGACATGAGACACCTTGTGATGCGGGACAGGAAGCGCGGGATCGCTGGCGAGTGTAGAAGTCACCAGGGGATTTGGGCTTTCACTCAAGAATAGGGAACATGGGCATCACACCTACTCCAATCCGAAGAAAAAACTTAGACAAAATAACTTTAATTTGTATTCATGAGAAAAAAGATGTTTCATATAAGAGGGGAGGGGTGGTATTTATAGATTCATCCAATGGTACATGACTTGAGGGCTAAGAAATCCTGACTTATAGGCCAAGAAATCCTGGTGAACCTAGTCAATAGTAGGCATTTGTCTTGGACTGGAGCTCTCTCTTGAGGGCTTGGCGACATGAAAGGGCCCAGGTGCATGAAGGCCAGCTCTGGTTAGGGAGGCCTGGTGAGTCTCCTGGCTGTGAACTCTCCTCTTGTACATGACCTGAACGAAAACTACATTGACTCGATTGGACTTGATTGGACTAAAAGACTGGAACTAACTAAGTGGACTCAACTGGACTCAGTTGTCTCACTTTATCACAAGACTCAATTGGCTCACTTTGACTCAAGTGACACAGGACTAATGGACTCAAATAAAATAAAATAAAATTGACTCTCAGTCCTCATCATTTCCATGTGGTGGGGAGAACTCGACTCCATCAAGTTTGGGTGAGCGGGGGTTTGATGGAGTGGAACCAATCATATCAAAAGAGGCTAGGTTCTCTTTTTTTTCCAAAACAAATTCCAGATTTTTTTTCTTTTTCTTTTCCTCATATTTTTTTTATTGGCTGCTCTAAGATCTGTGCTTCACTATCTTTGGGTTGCTTTAAGACCCGTGCACTTTGAAAACCATGCAGAATATGAAATCAACAATAGGGACGGAGTATCTGCTTTCACATTCATATGGCTTCTCTTCACGGACCAAAGCCAAAACAAGGGACAGGTCTTCTGGCTGGATCTTATCGGCGACGATAGTGGGAATGGAAGAGAGCCCGCTAGAGATGATGGAGATGCTAGACGATGGCACGTCTGGTTTGGCTAAGCGCTCTCCGGTGAGGTTCTCCGATCGAAAGGGAGGAGATGCTGTGGTAGGTGGCATGGATGGATCCAGGGCTGGGTCAGTTCCATTCAGCTACAAGAAGGATGGGGTTCTGGCAGTGGCTAAGAGTCAAGATAGTGGCCGAAGAGGTCAGCTGGGAGCAGGGGTTAAGGACGATGCAGTAGCGGATGGTGTCGACGAGGAGGGAGCTCGGGGATGGACTCGATGCGGTGACCACGAACCGTGACAAGGCAAGGGAGAGTGGAGGCAGCAGCGTGGGAAACACTTGATCAGAGATGTGCCATTGGCTGCTGGCGGTGGCATCACAGATGGATGATGCTGGTGGGGGCGTTGGAGGGTCATAGGATGGAGGCAGAGGAGGCTCAGTCTGGGCCTAGGCGGAGATGGTCTAGCTATGAGCACGCGGCGACCCTGGGCATGTGTGATGGAGGGTCCCAATTGATGCCGTGAACGACAAGGGGGAAGGCCAGATTGGAGATCTGTAAGATTTGGGGAAAATCAAGGCTCCGATCGATGGACCAGCGATGGGTGGGACGGTCGCCGTGCATCAATGGGAGGAGGGAGATGGGCAGGGTGTCCGGCATCTCGGTAGCAGGGGCAATTGGGTTCCGATCGACATTGGTGGAGGCATGATCGGTGGTGTTCCTGGTTGTAGGCATTGTGGAGACAGGATTCACGGGCGGAGGGGACACGATTTGGGCAATGGCAACCAGGGTGTCTGCATAGAGAAGATTCGGGAAGAAGAAACGTACCCTAATTCATCTAGGCTTTGATACCAAGTTGATGCGGGATGGGGAAGCGGGGGATTGCTGGCGGGCGTAGAAGTCACCAGGGGATTAGGGCTTGCACTCAAGAACAGGGAACACGGGCATCACACCCACTCCAATCTGGAGAAAAAACTTAGACAAAATAACTTTAATTTGTATTCATGAGAAAAAAGATATTTCATACAAGAGGGGAGGGGTGATATTTATAGATTCACCCCAAGGTACATGACTTGAGGGCTAAGAAACCTAGACTTGTGGGCCAAGAAACCCTAGTGGACCTGGTCAACAGTGGGCCTTTGTCTTGGACTGGAGCTCTCTCTTGCAGGCTTGGCGGCATGAAAGGGCCCAGGTGTATGAAGGCCAGCTCTAGTTGGGTGGGCCTGGTGAATCTCTTGGCTATGAACTCTCCTCTTGTACATGACCTGAATGAAAACTACATTGACTCGATTGGACTTGACTGGACTAAAAGACTGGAATTGACTAAGTGGACTCAACTGGACTCAGTTGTCTCACTTTATTACGGGACTCAATTGGCTCACTTTGACTCAAGTGATATAGGACTAGTGGACTCAAATAAAATAAAATAAAATAGATCTCGGTCCCCATCACCTTGTCTCTAAGAAGGAGTTTCAGCACTTGATCGAGCGCATCATGGCGTTAAGCCATTTCATCTCGCATTCCTTTCTTCTAGGTGCTATGTAAGATGTATGACTTCACCTAGGCCGAAGAGTGTCAAAAGGCCTTCGAGGGACTGAAAAATCTCCTCGCCTCTCACCGCTGCTATCCAGATCGGAGACTAGAAAGGAGTTCCTCTTATAACTGGTAGTTCCACCAGAGGTGGTGAGTTTAGTATTGGCCTGCACTGATAAGGATGGCTCCCAATGGCAAGTCTACTATCCCAGCAAGCACTCAGTAATGTAGAAACTAGGTATACTGGATCTGAAAAAATTATCTTTGCACTTTATGTTTGTGCAGCATCTCAGGCCCTACTTCCATGCACACCCAATCATGGTCCTCACCTACCAGCCTCTAAGGGCCATCCTAAGCCACCCTGATATGTCGGGATGCTTAGCTAAGTGGCAGTGAAGCTCAATGAGTTTGACATCACCTACCATCCATGATTGGTGCAAAAGGCCTAGGTCCTTACTAATTTCCTGGTAGAGTGCACCTGGGTGGTCAAGGATCTAGAGGAAATGGATGGGTGACTTGAGATCGAGTAGGACTCAACCCTAGCAAAGATGATGTGGATTCTCCATGTCGACGGTGCATCTGATGCCAGAGGGAGTTGAGCTGGGCTCATCCTCTCCAACTTTGAGAGAGTCATCATCATGTACGTGCTGCGCTTTCTTTTCAAGGCAACCAACAATCAAGCTGAGTATGAAGCACTCCTCATGGGGTTGTAGGTATTCCATGAGCTGGGCATAAAGTGCCTAAAGGTCTTCACAAATTCACAGCTCATGGTGGGCCAAGTCTCCAGTGAGTATGAAGATCGGGATCCCCTGATGGCAAGTACCTGGACAAGGTGTGCTCGTATATAGCAAACCTTCAGTAATTCAGCATTTCCCATATACCTTGCATAGAAAATACTCAGGCTGATGTCCTCTCCAGGCTGGCAACCCTGCCAGATTTGTTACTGGGGTGCACCTACATTGAATATCTAGAAACCCCCAGCTATGAGTCTACAGTAGAGGTCCAACAAGTCACCTCTGAGGCAAGCTGGATGGATCCCTACATCAAATACATTACCACTGGCACTCTGCCTAAGGATCACAAGGAAGCTATTCTTCTCAAGAGGAAGGTCGTGCGCTTCATGCTGATGGGTAGGCAGCTACACTAGAGGTCTTATTTTTATTGATGAAAACATCACCAGCACGGATATCGGAGCAAGCACGAATCCTTGAGCAGCATTAATTTTGATGCATATCTAGTACTAGAATAAATTAGATTAGGATTTATCTTTATCAATTATTTTGAGATTTGATTTAGGATTAGTTTGGTTAGGATTGAGTTATCTAGTATGGATAGACGCCATCTTATCTTGATTTGAATTTGAACCCCTATCTTTCTATCCTGTATTCAAATTCAAACGAGGGTTAGGAAAGGTCTATAAATACCACCCTCAGTCCTTTGTAAAAAAATTGGTTAATAAAGATGAGTTTTTAGGGAATTTTGGACGTGAGGCCCATCTTGCCTTCACCTTCGGGCATCAAGTTGTGTGAGACCCTATGCCTTCACTTTCGAGCGTCGAGGGGTGTGAGGCCCTAGTTATTCCCTTCCCTATCGAGTCCCCTCTTTGGTCTTAGAGATTTTCTTTCACGGCCCTAGGTAGCGATTTGGGTGGGATGTCCTAGGCTACATGTTGTGGGGTGAGTGAGATGCCATAGAGGTAAGAGGTCTCTCCCTGAATGTTAGTCCCAAGTCCGTAGAGTGTCCAATTTTCCTACCCTCCATCTCCATTTTTCCATCGCCACCACCCTAGAAAAACTAAAAAAAAAATAGTAGTACCCTAATCATTGATGACTTTCCAGCTCGTCGACGATCCTCCCCTGATCCCGTCCCCCATCAATTGGGTACTAGAGCTAGAGGTTTAGGGTATTGTCATCTTCCTTCCTTCCCCCCAACTCCACCGTTCTTTCTCTCCCCTATCCTTGATCCACTACCCTCCTCTTTGGTCACCACCAACCCAGATCCATTGCTCCACTGATGCCCCTACTGCCATCACCCAATCACAGATCCCTCCGTCTATCGAGCCACCCACTGACTTATGAAGCTTCCCACCGATCCTTCCTCAACTTGTCACTCTCACCACTCCACTCGCCCCTCCCGTGGCTCCTCCTTCCTGTTGTCCCACGTCCTCCGCGGTGATCCCAAGCCCATCGCCACCACCACATCCCCATCATCTCCCCCGCCTACGGCCACCACGATCCTTCATCCAGAGCCTTCCGAATAGCTCCCCTCTGGTGTCACTCGAGAATGTGGCCTCATCATCCGACACCTCATCGTCTGGCACCATCCCTCAGTCCCCGATGCCATCGGATGAATCGGAGCATGAAAGCAACGATAATGCTACAGCCTCCACCTCGGTCCACTTCCCTGCCAGCAAACCTCGTGCCATTTATGCTGCTACCATGCCATCACCCATAACCTGCTGTGCCAGAGATCGACAGTGCCACTACCTCCCATCGAATCCTCCAATCGATGCCCTCCGCTCCTCTAATTGAACGCCTCCACCAGATTTTTTTCTCCCCCCACTGTCTCCACAGCCGCTAGAGACCCAATTTTTCGCTCGAAGTCATCCACATTAGTCGATGATCACCATCGATGCCAGCTGAGCCTGTTGTCATCGTCAGCCCCCCCCAGATCGTGTCCGGAGCCCCACAGCCACTTCTCCCCATCCGGAAGACCCACGTCCAAGCCAACCATGCCGGCCGGCCACTCTAGCACGTTCGATCCATCATTTTCCCATCGGATCCTGATGGATCCCCTTGCTGTCGCAATGCCCGACACCTCCCTCTACTGCCGGATGCTGGAATGGGACTGTGCCACTCCCTCCCCATGCCGCTGTCATCCTCCGCAGTGCCGTCGCTGGAGAGCCCACAGGCAAAGCCCACCAAGAGTCCCTCCTCTATTCTGCAATGTCGATCCATGGGGAAGAAGACATCCCGCACAAACAAGAATGCATATTCCCCTCCCTGTTGCCGACTTCACACTGCACGAGTTTCAAAGTCACATGGAGTTCAAAGCTGCACCAATTTTAAAGTGCACGATCTTCAAAGTTGCATGCTCCTCAGGCTAGGCTATCCAACCCATGTCCTTATCAACTCAGGACATTATCTGAAGATCACATATAGTAATCTCTGATGGATACTCTAATAAAGGAGACATGACCTATTCACCTGGCTTTCTTCCAAATAATAGTTATTGGAAATGGCTGATAGCAAGATGAGACAGAGACCTTATCATCAAAAAAATAAATAGGTTGCATGGCTTTCTATATTGTCATTTGATGTGACTCTCACTCGGCAGGATTTGATAATCAGCCAGGTTCCACAAACCTACTTTTCGCCCTCTCATCACCTCGATGACCTATGATATAAAAGGAGAGAAGAAAATTGAAGAGAGAGGATACATCTACACCTAGAAGCCCACTCCCTTCTGGGGCTCCACTTTCTCTCCCTGTTGTTTGGTATCTCCTAATCCATTAGAGTGGCTCTGCTAGAACGGTCTCTGATAAGGTTTCTTTGCAGGAACAGCCATGAGTACCTCTTCTCTAGCATACTTTAACAACAGTCCAGATATCAGTCACAACACCTAACATCCTTCATATTAATTTCTTCTCTTTTTTTTATGTTTATCTTTTTTAATCATTTTCTTATTCACAAGTAATTTTCTGATTTGTTAACTAAATATATAGTAAACTATTTTTACATCTTTTGAATATTGATAGTAAAAAAAACTACTTTATCTTAAAATAGTTTTCGACATCAAAATATAGTTTTTGCCTTTTTTTTTTGCCATAAGCTACTGCATTTCTAAATAGACCCTTAGAATACTATAGAATACTCAATATCATACCATTCCAAAAGCTCTCTTTAACTAATTCTTTTTTATGCTTTTTGGTGGTACCACTTATATTCTTATGGAAAACCTATTAGGTCGTTCAAATGTTATGTGTAATTCATAATACTCATCAAAATTAAATGAGATAGTGAAGGTAAAATGTATGTTAATCTTGATTTCAATTTTTTTTCTTATTAAGGCAAGTGATTCTTTTGAATTGTATGGGTCAACTTAAAAAATTTAGTAGGATTGGGCTAGATTTTCTATAAAAGTCATGTTGCATAGCGAAGCAGCCCAAGAGGGGGGGTGAATTGGGTTTCAAAAGCTTTTTACAAGAATGTGCCAATTCAAAAGCAGTGAATGTGTTTTGTGCAATGCGACTATGTCAAGCAAATGTAAGAGCAAAAAAAAAAGAAGAGCAAGCATAAAAATACAAGATTTTATAGTGGTTCGGTGCAGTCCAAGCACCTACATCCACTCCCCAAGTATCCCTTAAAAATCTTACTATAATCCTCAAAGATTATAGCTAACTTATTTTAACCAGGCTCACAAGTCAAATCCTTGTTGGTTTTATCACTTAGGCTCACCAACAACTTTTACACAAGCTACTCTTGGCTAAATACTTCCAATTTCAGGCTTGGAACGGCCTCTCGCTAGTTTCAAGACCCTTGAAACTAGTTTCAACTCAAGTACAAAAGAATAAGAGTAAGTAAAATCAAAATACTCTCTCAAAGAGCTAAAAAGTGGTCATTGAAGCTCTTGGAAGATTCTTCTTGAGTTGTCTTCTTGGTGAAAAGCCTTGAAGGATTGATGGTTGTTGAGAATTGAAAGCTATCACTCAATGCTTGCTTTTCACTTTTGTATGCTAACCCCTTTTTGAAGATTCTCTTAAGTACAAAGTCAATATGCTTGTTCTTTTTCCCTCCCGTGTCAATTCAATATGTTCTTTGAAGAATAAATACTCCAAAACTTTTGAAAAAATCATTTATGGCCATTAGAGATGAGAAACTAGCCATTTGAACCTTAAAAATAAATTCTGTAGCTCTGAAAATATAGTCGTTACTATGCTGTCAGGGCTGCTTGAGTTGATACTTGAGGTGGTGAGTCGATACTTAGGTTGACACTTGCTTCTGGAGAGTCGATACTTGAAGTGGTATACCATTATTTTATATCTTTATTGTCTCAGGCCTTGAGCTGATCTGTGAGTCAACACCTAACTTTTTTAAGTCGACACTTAAATCAACACTTGAGATGTGTGAGTCGACACTTGACTTTCTTGAGTTGACACTTAGGTCAACACTTGACATGGTGTGTCAATACTTGAATTGAGCCTTGAAACCAATGTTCTGTACTTTTTGTTCTTAGGCCATGAGCTAATCTCTCAGTCGGCACTTGATCTCCTTGAGTCGATACTTGACAATCTTGAGTCGACACTTTGATCGACACCTGGCATGCCAGCTAAAAAATTTTGCATGCTAAGCTTCTGAAGCTTCTGATACTAGATAGGTGTCGACACTTGAGTTCCATGAGTCGATACTTGAGGTGTTCTACTCAAGAAATATGTTCCAAACTTAATCTTTATGACTTAGAATAAATTTCTTCTACTTTATCTCTTAATTTTTCACTTGTTCATCAATCTTCATGGTTCTTTTGCTTCTTGAAGACAACCAAGACTATTGAAACTTTACTTCTCTTTTTGATGGTCTTAACATACTCTTTGATCCATTCAACTTGTTTCTGAGTTGCTTAAAAACATACTTAAACAAATTATTAGTATCCCTTACATACTCAAATGTTTTGCTTATCATCAAATCAAGCCTGGGGCCAAAAATCTTTCTCTTTTTGATGATGACAAAATTTTGAATATCTAAGCAAAAAAGAATAAGTTTTATAATATATCAGGGCATAAACTTTGAGTGTATAAGATTTATAATGTATCAAATCATTTATTTATAACATTTATATCAAAATGCTTTGATAATGTAGAAAATTTCAAAAACACTATGCCATTGTTGTTATTTCGATAAGATTGCCTTAGGAAGTTTTACGAATGTGCCCGAATGCAATCAAGGGAAAATTGTATATGATGTTTGAAAGAATGTATCAAAGCAATGTTTGAAAAAAGAACGTATCAGAGTAATAAAACAATGTATCAAGGTACAATGTATCGAAGCAAATTGCATAAGATGTTTAAAAGGTGTATCAAAGCAAAAAATTATGGATTGTTGCATATGATGTTGAAAGGATGTATCAGAGCATAAAAAATTGCAAGATCCATTTTAAGGATGATGGATTTACTTTGCATTTTCATTGAAAAATTGTTGATTGTTCCCCTAGCTCTTAATTTCTTCTTGGATTACTCTTTACTCTCTACATATGCATTGCTTATATACTATCTTTCTAAATTTCTCTCCCTTTTTGTTATCATTAAAGAAATAAATCTTATCTTTGTAGATGCTCCCCCTGAATGTTACTCCCTCTGAGTACATGCATACAGTGAGGAACAAGATAGACAAGTGAGAGAAGCATGAAAGATATAGATATCATTTCATAGATCAAATGGATAGCATAGATCAAATGGATACAAGATAGCCAAAGTATAAACTGCATATCATAAGTCAAACTGTATCTAATACAACATCACAAAACATGTCATCACAAAGTACAATATCTCAAAATGCATAAGTCATCAAAAGATACATCAAAAGATACATCATTAAGAGTCAAACAACATAAAATAGTCAAGTACATCAGCAAAAAATTAGATGCCTAAAGATCTACAGCCTAACATCACTTTTCATTGGAGGGAAACTCTATAACTAACAGGGCTGTGATTTTAGATCTAGGTGCTCTAGGTCTGACTAAACAGGTCCTGGTCCTACCGGAATGGAGGAAACTAGGAACTGGAAATTCTCCCGATGCCAAGGGCCAGCTCTGTGATACAGGATGCTGTGGAATGTCTGCTAGTCTATCTGAGGTTGAATCAATGTCTGACTGTGAGTCTGAATCCTCAGCGGCTGATGTCTGATATGGTGTGTCATCCTGCCTGTCTCCAATCTATGAGTCCTACTACAGATATGGATCTTGGTGCTGAGATGGAGGGGGATCTTGTGGTGGTACGAGATCCTCAGCCTGAGGCTATGGAGGCTCCTAGCCTGTGGTGGAGGTGGAGAGTCTGATGTAGTTGAGGCCATCATCTGAACTATGCTGATTTGTGCTATGGCCGCCAGCACCTGGGAGAAGCCTGACTCCATCTCTGATCTCAAAAGGCCAAGTTGGAGATCTATCTGTGCTCTATAATCCCTGAACTCTGTCTCCAGCCTCTGTAGCCTGAATGAAATCTGAAGAAATTCTTCTCTTGCAAAAGTTCCCTCGATCCTTTAGAAGTCCGTGCAGTTGGTGGAGGAGTGGTAGTAAAATCTTCTGCTGCTATAGGCTCATTCTCACTCTTGGCCTTTGATGGTCCATCCTTCTATATGGCTCTAGAAGGTCCTGCCTTCTCAGCTCAGAGCTCCTCCTCTGTAGCCTCTGCATCCTCCTCGATCTTGTCATGTCTGATCCACCGATCTCGAATCTTGCGGTATCCCATCCGGTGGAGTGACCGCTCATTATAAGTATCGGTAGAAGGATCTCCTTCGGGGCCTCACCCTCCAGTGAGGTCCCAAAGGCTTGGAAGAGTCTAGTGAGGGCCATCCCGTATGGCAAACAAAGTCATTGACTAGACACCACCTCCTGTATATATTTGCACATAATTCTGGGCAAGTTCAGTCTCAACCCTCTGACCATACCATCACCACGAGCTCTCTCTTAGTAATAAAATCGAATCGTCCCGTCTTTGGAAGAATAATACAAGCGATGATGTGGTGAAGCAATCTCATCTGAATGGACAACTGGTTTGCCACTACTGTGGTGAAACCTCTGACATCATCCCTCTCTAGTATGCACCGGTATGCCTCTGCTCTATCAGACACTATATCTACTATCACTCCTCTGAGTGGTAGCACCCATACTCTACTTGGAACCTCTGCTGAGAGGGGTATCTGTATCCCTCTTACTTCAGCTATCCAACCATTTGCACCTCGAGCCAGAGATCCATAAAACTCACGAATCAAATGGGGATGAAAGCGTTCCCTCATCGAGTAGAAACTCTAGCAACTAGCTGAGCATAGCCACTCAGCAAGCTAGAAACCCTCTTGGTCCATCCACTGGAAATCTATCCTTCTCCCACAGGCTATCACCTTTCCATACATCCTTTTTGTAACCGAATATGGTGGAGGTCATGGGGCCTCCTCACTCTGCTCATGCCTTATTTAGATCTTCTTTTACTTGGACTAGGCACTATAGCAGGCTGCTTTTCCCTATGGGCAAGCTGTTTCCTTGGACCCATTATGGTGGATGAAGGGTTTTGGTGCAAGATGAGAATTGGAGGGTGGATGCGAGTCAAAATCTCTCAATTTAGAAATTTTGGAATGAGATTCTAAGTTTGGGGGGACCAGGTGAAGAATAGGGATAACTAGGGTTAGAAAATCAGAGTGAAAAAATACTTATAGAAAGCCCCAGAAATACCTGAGTTCCGAATGTGAGTCGATACTTACAATTTCTCTAAGTGTCGACACTTTGGTGAGTCGACACTTGGATAAAATCCAAGTGTCGACAATTTAGTGGCAGAAAAAATCAAAAATTTCAGAAAAAATCAGGAAAAATGAGAATCAATTGAAAATAATTAAATAAGCTCTAAATCCTTCGAAATGATGAATTTTGATATTTTTTTTGGCTAAGGGGAATCTAGAAAAAATTGAGAAAAAGCTACTCAAAAGGATCTATAACTCCTAATTCTCTCATAATCATGCAAAATCGATCTTCACTAAGGGGTTTTGTAAAGATATCAGCTAGTTGATTGTCTGTATAGACAAATTCAAGCACCACATTTTCATTTTGTACATGATCTCTTTTGAAATGATGCCTTATTTCAATGTGTTTACTTCTTGAATATTTCACAGGATTTTTAGTTAAGTTGATTGCACTAATGTTGTCACATCTAATAGGCATTTTAGTTAATTTAATGCCTAAATTTTTGAGTTGTTTAATCCACAAGATTTGAGCATAACAACTTCCAGCTATGATATACTCAGCTTCAGCTATAGATAGTACAACTAAATTTTGTTTCTTGCTAAACCAGGAGATTAAATTGACTCCAAGAAATTAACAAATTCCTGATATGCTTTCTCTATCTAGTTTATAACCAATAAAATTAGCATTAGAATAAGCAATAATTATATTACTGAGTCCTTAGAATACCATAAACCAATGTTAATAGTGCCAGATAGATATCTAAGTATGCATTTGATAGCCAATAAATGAGATTCTTTAGGTTCAGACTGATACCATGCACACATACATACACTAAACATGATATCTGGTCTACTTGTAATTAAATACAATATGAGCCAATGATACCTCTATAAAATTTTTGATTTATACTCTTACCAGATTCATCTTTGTCAAGCTTGCATGAAGGGCCCATTGGTGTGCCAAGAGATTTTGTCTTCTCTATCTCAAACTTTTTTAGAATTTTCTTGGTGTACTTAGCTTGGTTGATGAAGATCCCTTCTTTGGTTTGTTTGATTTGAAGTCCGAGAAAGTAGATTAATTCTTCTATCATGCTCATCTCTAACTCACCCTGCATAAGCTTAGCAAACTCTTGACAAAGAGCTTCATTAGTGGCACCAAATATAATATCATTAACATAGATTTGTACCACTAAGAGTTCATCAATTTTTCTCCTTAGAAATAAAGTAGTATCTACATGTTCGCTAGTAAAGGCATTATCAATTAGAAATTTTCTTAATCTTTCATACCAAGCACGTGGAACCTATTTTAAACCATAAAGAGCTTTATGCAATTTCAAACATGGTCAGGATATACATGATCTTCAAAACTAGGAGGATGTTCTATATATACCTCTTCTGCTATGTATCCATTTAAAAATGTATTTTTAACATCCATTTGAAATAATTTAAAATCCATTAAACATGTAAATGCTAGTAAAAGTCTAATTACTTCAAGTCTAGCAACAGGAGTAAAAGTTTCATCAAAATCAATGCCTTCCTCCTAATTATAGCCTTTAGCAACTAGTCTAGCCTTATTCTTAGTTATAATTCCATTTTCATCTAACTTATTCCTATATACCCACATAGTGCCTATTATAGTCTTTAGCAACTAGTCTAGTCTTTAGCAACAGAAGCAAAAGTTTCATCAAAATTAATGCCTTTCTCTTAATTATAGCCTTTAGCAACTAGTCTAGCCTCTAGCAACAGGAGCAAAAGTTTCATATTGGATGGTCTTTCTACTAATGTTCAAACCTTATTTCTTTCAAATTGGTCTAGTTATTCTTACATAGCATGCATCCAATTAGGATCTTTTTCAGCTTCTTCTATACATTTAGGTTCTATTTGAGATACAAAAGCAAGATAATCACATTCATTTCTAAGAGAAGATTGAGTTCTTATCTCTTTTGATGGATCACATATGATTAGTTCTTTAGGGTGTCCATGAGCATACCTCCACTCCTTAGGTAGGTCCTTGTGCTTTAGTGAAGGTCTTGAGATTTCTTCTTCATCCTCCTTGCTTTGATCTTTCTTGTTCTCTTTGGAAGGATGATCATTCAAAGTCAGCTTCTCAAGTCTTTGAATACCTATAACATCATCTGAAATATCCTCTTTCCTAGAGGACTTGTTAGTAGACTCATCAAATATAACATGTATAGATTCTTCCACAACATGTATTCTTTTATTGAATACCCTATATGCCTTGCTAGTGTTGAGTATCCTAAGAAGATACCTTCATCTGACTTGGCATCAAATTTGCTTATTTTTGCCATTGTTTAATATGAAACACCGGCATCCAAACATACAAAAATACTTAATAGTAGGTTTTCTTCTTTCCAAAGTTCATAGGAAGTTCTTTTTTAAAATTGGTAAGATTAAAACTCGATTTAAAATATAACATGCAATGTTGATTGCTTCAGCCCAAAAATATCTAGGAAGGTCATTTTTACAAAGCATAGTGCGTGCCATTTCTTTTAAAGTTCTATTTTTTTCTTGTTACTATCCCATTTTGTTGAGGTGTCCTTGGTGTAGAGAAATTATGTTCAATACCTTTTTCATTGCAAAATTTTGTAAAATCCTAATTTTCAAATTCATTTCCATGATCACTTTGAATGCAAACAATAGACATATCTTTTTCATTTGAAACTTTTCTATAGAACTTTGTAAAAGTAGAGAAAGATTTATCTTTATGAGCTAAGAATAAAATCCAAGTAAAACGTGAGTAATCATCAATTATAACTAAACTATATCTCTTGCCTCCTAGGCTTGTGGTCCTAGTTGGTCGAAAGAGATCCATATGGAGTAGTTCAAGTGGCCTAATAGTTGAAACAATTTCCTTATATTTGAAAGAAGTTCTTATTTATTTGCCATATTGGCAAGCATCACAAATCTTGTCATCTTCAAATCAAGTTTTGGCAAATCTTTGACTAAATCTTTTTTGTATAATTTGAAAAGTAAATGCATGTAGCATGTCCTAATCTATGATGCCATAACCAGCTAGTCTTATTGATTTTAGCATCCATTACAACTAGGCATTCACCATCTTATATAGAAAGATTGGCAAGATCAACTAGATAGACGTTACCATGCATATGTCCAATGAATTTTAGCCCATCATCATTAAGACTAGACACCATGCAAAGTGATGATTCAAAAATAATTTTAAAATATCTATCACAAAATTGGCTAATACTTAGTAAATTATGCTTTAAACCTTCTACTAGTAACACATTATCAATGAAAGTAGATGGAGAAATGTGAACTTTACCAACACCAATGATTTTACCTTTTTCATTGTCTCCAAAGGTTACATTTCTCCCATTTAAAGCTTCAAGAGAAGTGAATTGCTTCACATCTCCCATCATCTATCTTGAGCAACCACTATCAAGGTACCATATTCTTCTTGTCTCCTTGGTTGCATGACACACTTACAAAAAAGATCAAGTTGATGCTTTAGGTACCCAAGCCATCTTGGGTCCTTTAGGATTAGTAGTGAAGGTTCCTTTTAGAACCCAAACTTTTTTTGATTTATTTATCTTTCTTAAATCACATTGATATGCCTTATGATCAAGTTTACCATAACTAAAACAAGTAATACTAGATGAAGCTAGAACAAAGAAATTCTTTAATAATCTTTCCTTCCTTTGTTATTTATAACTAAGTCTAGCCTTATAAAAAATAGCTCTTTAATTATTTAAAAGTAAACTTAGTTTTTCATAACTAAAAATAAACTTTTCAATAAATGGTTTTACCTTATCAAGCTCATCTTTCAGCTTTTTGTTTTCTTGGGATAAGGTCTTGCATTATTTGGAAAGTTTTTCTTTTTCAAAACTTGATTTAAGCTTTTTCAAACTTTGTATTTGTTCAATCAATGCATTTTTCTCATTTGAAAGCTTATTGCATTTTTTTCAAATCAGCATTTTCTTTTACCAAACTTTCTTTTTCTTTAGAAACTTCTTCATTTTTGGAAGATAATTCAAAAAATTGTTTCCTTAAATCCTTATGCTTTGACTTTAGTTTCAAATAATCATTCATCAATTCATCAAAAGCATCTTGTAACTCATCAAAAGTAAACTTACTTTCAGTTTCGGAATATACCTCTTCTTCATTTGCCATGAGGCAAATGTTGGCAACTTCTTGCTGCTCTTCATCCAAACTAGAGTCTTCGCTTTCACTCCAAGTGGCCATCATGGCCTTCTTCATGAATTTTTTCTTACCCTTTTTGAGAAGAGGGTAGTCCATCTTGTAGTGGCCTGGCTTCTTGCATTCAAAGCAAATCGGGCCTTCTTTCACCTTCTCCTTCTTCTTTTCCTTGCTTGGCTCTCTTTTTACTCGTTTCTTTTTCTTAAATCCTTGCTTCTTCTTTCTGAAGAATCTTCAAAATTTATGAGCAACAAGTATGGTCTCATCTTCATCTTCATCTTCTTCAGACTCATCACTTATGCTCTCTTTGGGAATTGTAGATGTAAGGGCTATAGTCTTCTTCTTTTTATCATTTTCAGCCATCTTTTGCTTTAGGAATAGCTCATAAGTCATGAGAGATCCCAAAAGCTGATCCAAGGGTAGCACATCTAGATCCTTGGCTTCTTGGATCGCCGTCACTTTTGCATCCCATGATATTGGAAGGGACCTAAGGCTTTTATTCACAAGTTCAGCATTAGAATAAACTTTGCCTAGTCCTTTCAAGCTATTGATTATGTTAGTGAACCTAGTATACATTTTAGAGATAGATTTAGTAGGTTCCATCCTAAACATTTCATAAGTATGTACAAGCATATTAATCTTAGAATTCTTCACTTAATTTGTACCCTCATGGATAACTTCAAGTGTGTCCCATATCTTCTTAGCTAAATTATATGCTGAGATTCTATTGAATTTGCTAGGGTCTAAAGCATAACATAGCAAATTCATAGCCTTAGCATTTAATTTTGCTTGTTTAATATCGTTCTCATCCCAATCTTCTTCAAGTTTGGGTATGGGAATGCCATTAACCATAACGGTGGGTGTGTGAGGACCTTTAATGATTATTCTCCAAAGATTATAATCTATAGATTGAATGTAAATGTGCATACATGTTTTTCAATAAGTGTAGTTTGTTCCATTGAACAATGGTGGTCGGTTTGAAGCTTGCCCATCGGTAATACAAGCACCATATTGGGCTACCATGATCTTTTACTCAAGATTATTAGACCTCTTTGCTGAGTATCAAGCTTTGATACCACTTGTTGCCCAGCGAAGCAACCCAAGAGGGGGGGTGATTAGGTTTTAAAAGCTTTTTACAAGAATGTGCCAATTCAAAAGCAATGAAGGTGCTTTGTGCAATGTGACTATATCAAGCAAATGCAGTAAATGAAAAAGAGTAAACAACAAAGAAGAGTAAGTACAAAAATACAAGATTTTATAGTGGTTCGATAAACTCCAAGCACCTATGTCCACTCTCCAAGTATTCCTTGGGATTTTACTATAATCCTCAAAGATACAGTTAACTTATTTTAACTAGGCTCACAAGCCACACCCTTGTTGGTTTTGTCACTTAGGCTCACCAACAACCTTTATACAAGCCACTCTTGGCTAAACACTTCCAATTTCAGGCTTAGGATGGCCTCTCACTAGTTTCAACACCCTTGAAACTAGTTTTAACTCAAGTACAAAAGAATAAATGTAAAACCCAAATACTCTCTCAAAGAGCTGAAAAGTGGTCGTTGAAGCTCTTAAAAGATTCTTCTTGAGTTATCTTCTTGGTGAAAAGCCTTAAAGGATTGATGGTTGTTGAGAATTGAAAGTTATCATTCAATGCTTGCTTTTTACTTTTGTATGCTAACCCCTTTTTTGAAGATTCTCTTGAATACAAAGTTAATATGCTTATTCTTTTGTCCTCTCTTGTTAACTTAATATGTTCTCTGAGGAATAAATACTCCAAAACTTCTGAAAAAATCATTTATGACCGTTGAAGATGAAAAACTAGCCATTTGAAACTTGAAAACAAATCCTATAGCTTTTAAAATATAGCCATTACCATGCTGTCAGGATTGCTTGAGTCGACACTTGAGGTAATGAGTCGACATTTAGGTTGACACTTTCTTCTGGTGAGACGACACTTGAAGTGGCCTAATATACCATTGCTTTGTATCTTTACTATCTCAAGACTTGGGCTGATCTGTGAGTCGATACCTGACTTTCTTGAGTCGACACTTAGGTCAACACTTGAGATGTGTGAGTCGACACTTGACTTTCTTGAGTCGACACTTAGGTCAACACTTGAGATGTATGAGTCGACACTTGACTTTCTTGAATTGACACTTAGGTCAACACTTGAGATGTATGAGTCGACACTTGAATTGAGCCTTCGAACCAATATTCTGTACTTTTTGTTCTCAGGCCATAAGTTGATCTTTGAGTCGATACTTGATCTCCTTAAGTCGACACTTGACAGTCTTAAGTTGAAACTTATGTTGACACCTGGTATGCCAGTTGAAAAATTTTGTGTGCTAACTTTTGATACTCCACTGGGTGTCGACACTTGAGTTCCATGAGTCTACACTTGAGGTGTTCCATTCAAGAAATGTGTTCCAAACTGTATCTTTATGATTTAGAATGAATTTTTTCCACTTTATCTCTTAATTTTTCACTTGTTCATCAATCTTCATGGTTCTTTTGCTTCTTGAAGACAACCAAGACTATTGAAACTTTACTTCTCTTTTTGATAGTCTTAACATACTCTTTGATCCATTCAACTTGTTACCTGAGTTGCTTAACAACATACTTAAACAAATCATTAATATCCCTTACATACTCAAACATTTTGCTTATCATCAAAATCAAGCCTAGGGCAACAAATTGGATCTATTGGTATTTCCAGCCTATGTTTTTTTAAACATCCATCCTACTTTTAGCCTAAATATCATGTGTGGGTTTGTTGAACTACAGTAAGAGAAAAAGGCTCTAGTGAGATCCTTTTTTCCTCCTACATGATTTAAGGATGCATTTTATAAGCCTTATCCAAATAAGCTACCTACTATATGTATTCAATAGAAAATCCAATCCACTCTTGCTAGTATTTTGAAACAAGACCTATATCAATTGAATTATGAGACACTATTTTAGGTTTAGGTTATTTACACATGAATCCCAAAAGTTTAAAACGTATCAATTAGATCCCAAAACTTTAAAATTGTTATAAAATAATCTACCGATCTATCTTTGTTAGAGAACATGATCATGAAAGGATCACTTGATAACTTAATTTTTATAAGATCTCATAATCACCTTTCTTACTAACTTAGCAAGGAACTCTTATTTTCATAGAAATTAAAAGGGCGGAAAGTAATACTTTGAGATCTATACCAGTAGATTAATGACTTTGTTTTTGAGATCTATATAGGTAAGTGAATGATGAAAGATATAGTACTTTAAAAGTCAAATGAATGAATCATAAAGGATGGAGTGCTTTGAGATCTATGCACACAAATGAATGATAAAGGATGGAGTACTTTAATATTAGTGCATGTATATGAATGACAGTATATAGGGCACTTTGAGAGTTGTGTAGAAAGATGAATAATAAAAAAATGGAATGCTTTAAAAACTGTATAGTTTAATGGATGATAGAAAATCGAGTATTTTGAGATCTATGCAAATAGATGGATGAAGGATAAACTACTTTGAAATTTGTGCAAGCAGATAAATGATAAAGGATGATTCACTTCAAAATTTGTATAGATGGATGGAGTATTTTGAGATTTGTATAAGTAGATAGATGATAGAAGATTGAATGCATTAAGATTTGTGTAGGTAAATGAATGATTGAGAATAGAATGCTTTAAGATCTATCCAAGAAAATAAATGATAGACGATAGAGTTTTGTAATATTTATATGAGCAAATAGAAGATAAAAAACTATGATGTGGCATATTCGCTAAGTGGAGGCCCTACTGATGGTTGCGCTGGCAAGAGATCCGCCACCTGGACATAGTGGCCAAACAAAGATCCAATGCAAGCCCTCCAGCCGAGGTTAGCTCCCAGCCGGGGTCGTGCTCATCGACCAAGCCCTCCATCTGAGGCCAGCTCCCAGCTGGGGTCGTGCTCATGGTGCCAAGGCAAGCCCTCCTATCGAGGTCATCTACCAACTAGGGTCGTGCTCATAGGTCGAGCCCTCCATCTGAGGCTAGCCCCCGGTCGGGGTCATACTCATGCTGCCAAGGTCAACTCCCAGCCGGGGTCATGCTCATAGGATGAGCCCTCCATCTGAGGCCAGCTCCTGCCCGAGGTCATGCTCATGCTACCAAGGCGAGCCCTTCTACCGAGGTCAGCTCCCAGCCAGGGTCATGCTCATAGGGTGAGCCCTCCGTTTGAGGCCAGCTCCCGGTCGGGGTTATGCTCATGCTGCCAAGATGAGCCCTCCTGTCGAGATCAGCTCCTAGCTAGGGTCATGCTCATAAGGTGAGCCCTCCATCTAAGGCCAGCTCTTAGCTGAGGTCATGCTCATTCTACCAAGGCGAGCCCTTTAGCCGGGGTCAACTCCCAGCGGGGGTCATGCTCATAGGGCGAGCCCTCCGCTTGACGCCAGCTCCCGACTGGGGTCATGCTCATACTTCCTACAGTGGGGCCCCCAAAGCAAGGTTTCTCCCTACCTTGTGGAGGTCAGAATTCTTGCTAGCAATGAAGGAGTAGAGGATCAACAAAAATTCAAACTACAGCAAGGGGGTCCCCATCCACCTGCAATCCTTGGGAGGTGGCACATGCCCTGCCATTAATTCATGCTCTGCAATGTGCCACCTGCATGCTCTATGCAAGGTGTGCTCCTTCAGGCCCCAAGCCCTTTAGCATACCACTATGTCGATGATCATGCAACCGGGGGCTTCAAACCTCATGACACAAAACCTGAATCGCTTCCAAGAGGAGTATTCCACTAAGGCCACAGGCCCTGTAATGCTCCAACGGTCCCTCCAGGAATAGAAACGTCCCACCATGGCTCGGGGCTCAACGGCACAGTGCCTACCCCTCCCATGAGGACTGCACCACCAACGAGACAAGGTCTATGCCACACCGGTGAACACCCCCCAATAGGAGGATCTCCCTCAAAGGATCAATCCGAAAGTGGGAAGAAGGTAAGCAATGAAAAGACCCTCTCCAAGGGGGCACCGGGAAAAGGACATCTCAGGGAAGCCCTAGACCTGGTCTGGGACATCGAACTCATATAAAATGGAAGAAAGAATCTCCAAGAAAGAGAGAGGTAATTGATAAGAGATAGAGAGACAACGAAAAAGGAACTAGCAAGCAGAACCTCCTAAGCTCTCTGATCCCAACTCCACCTTGTCTTTACATCTTAATTCTATCTTTCATCCTCTACGTGGGGGGTCCCCAAGCTCTTTGCCATAGAGGTTCTATTCCTCTGGATCATCCCACTGACTTGACTATCATAGTGTCCACGCAGGAATCCCCGGCCCGGGTCTCCTCTGTTTTGCAGGGCAGCCAACCAAGGAGCATACCGGAGTAGATGACCGAGCACCCCATAGGATCCTGACGTGTTTGCAACATGTTAAAGCTGCAAGCCATGATGATATTCATGACAACAGATTGGCACAACAGGTAGGGGGTAGAGCAAAGCACTAGAACTCCAGCGACTGTGGGAAGTCCAATCGTGAGCCCCCTACTACCAGTAGAGCATCTATAGAAGCCCCAAAGCTCTATGGTGATAACCAGAGTGCATGAGGCTTCCACCAACAGGGCAGGGGCCCCCCATCCCGGTGATCAGAGCCCAAAAAAGAGGCTCCCTGCTCCACTACCGTCACCTCTAATGGATCCCCAAATCACCGCACTGGCCCAGCAAGTCCAAGCCCTATCTACGACAGTATGCCAGCTCCATCAGAGACATCAATCCTTTGAAACATAGCAGCAGCCAGGGATGCCGGTGGCTCATGCCATCGATCCCTATACCAGCCTTCGATCCTTCCAGGAGGGGCTGTTGCATGTAGTCTCCCACCTGAGAGGAGACCACTAAGCAGTCGGATGTTAAGATTCCTAGACACTGATATCACTTGTTAGGTGGTGCGGACACCAACAATAGCCTTCAATCAAATTCCTTATGGATTGAATTATAAGGAAATTGAAGCAAGATCGGAAGCCATTTACAAGCTACAACAAAATTGGAGCCAGTCTAACCACAACCTCAAGAGCCGACTCGAGCACTAGAGCTGACTCGACCAGAAAATTTTGCTACCTTAATTTTTTACTTCAATATTTCAGCTATTCAGCACTTTTCAGCTACTTGGAATAACTCAATACTTCAGCACTTATTCAGCTACTTGGAATAACATCAGCTACTTGGAATAACTCAACACTTGGAATAAATCAGCAAGTCAACTACTTTGGAGTAACTTCCCAACCACTAGGCCAAGTTGGACTGCCACATCACCAAGCCTAGGTGGCAGCCATGCCAACATGGAGGACACCTCACACCCCCTCCACTTGAGCTCCCATATTCAAATTCAAAAATGAGTGGCCGACCCTCATTTCTCTCCATGAATCAAGCTTTGGTGGCAACTCTCCACTCTCTTCTTCATGTATTTTGCTTAACCTCCCATATTTTCTTCCATGTATTTCAAAATTTCAAAAGCTTTAGGAGGTCTATAAATACCTCTACAAAGTTCCTTGTAATGGATCTTATGAATGAATGAATTTTGAGTTCCAATCTTTTCCCATTTGTGTGATTCAAATGTCCTCCGTGAAGGAGTGAGTGTAAGGCTCAACCTAGCTACCACATAGTTATTAGTCTACCTAAGCAAAGTCTTCCTTCCATCATCCCAAAGATGCCAATCAACTTCATCCTAGGAACACCATTCATCCACACTTCAAGAAGCCATCCTCTCTTCCATCAAAGGCGCCATCTTCTTCACTCCAAGGAGCCAACTCTGATGCGGGATACCAGGATCAGACACAAATCCCTAGATCCCATATGATTTAATTAGTCATGTGTTAAAGTTTTGAAAATTTTGTAATCAATTAAGATTGAGTCTTGTAATAAGTTGAGGTTAGTTGATTTATCTCAACCCTCAACCTAGTCAGTATATTGAGTACTGTACATCAGTTATGAGTTCAGTATGAGCCCAATTTTTATACAAGAGAGGAGGTAACCCTATTTTGGAGTTCCATCAGGCCACATTCAGGAGTCAGAGGCCACTACATTAGCTTATTGGATTTTATGTGACAACCTAGGATCCAAGATGCTTCCAGAAATCCTGATTCCTTCCATATGCCCTCCAGATGCCCAGATTCTTCTCCATATACCTGAGCATATTCCCAAACCAGGGCATCCATGATTCTAGAGGTCCACCTATATCCCAGCCCAAGGAAATCAAGTCCAGGCGCCAGGCCCAAGCCCACCAGAACCAAGATGCTCTTTTTATTCCAAGAATATTCCATCTAGTGATGGGGATCCAGCCATCGTCCGGTTATTTTTTTCCCATTTTTTTTAATTTTCTCATATTTTTTTATTTTCTTATTCCCGCTATTCTACCTATCTCAGCTATTCTAGTTTTGTTCTTAGAATATCCCTGAGTTATCCCAGCCTTATTCCATCTCCTCCATCCTTCTCCCTTGACTTTTTTTAAAACTCCCGAACCCTAGCCTCCACCCCGCCGGCCCCTAGATCAAGGCCGCCCGACCCCCGGCCGGCTCAGTCTACCCGTCGTCGATGCTCGCTGGCCCCGCCCTCGTCGGAAGAACTGCCCACCGCCGCCCACACCCGTGGAAAGATGAATGGATACGGGAGGCATCCTTCCGCCCACGAGCGGTCGTGCCACCCTGCATCGCTGCCACCACCACCGGCCTACTGCCCACCACTGTTCCCGTCGCCTGCCAGCTCTCGCCCGGTCGCCGGTGGGATCCGCCACCGCCCATGCCCGATGGAAGACGAACGGATGCAGAAGGCATTCGTCCGCCCACGTGGGTCCGTGTGACGCCGTCGCCCGCTGCCTGACGCCGCCGCCACCACCACCCACCTGCCGCCGTCCCACCGCCCCGCCGTCTGCCAGCCAAGGCCCGACCGTCGGAGGCCTCGCCAGCACCCAGGAGTTCCTATGCCATGGAATGCCAAACGGCATGCACAGGGCATGCTGAGACCCCCTATGCCACCTCGCCTGCACCCCACCGCCAGCCGTCCGCCGCTCACCATCTGCCAGCCCCGTCCATCGCCTACTTCCCGATCGCCAGTCATGTGCTCCGTTAGAAGATCGATCCTCCGCACGGCCATGAGATGAGTTTGCATGGATTTCAGAGCATTCCGGTTTTCAGAGCAGCATGCTTTTTAGCATAGAACATCAAGCCGACATGCTTCTCAGAGCAGATCAGCATCACTTTTGATGCAACATGAATTTTGATGTAATTTATTTTTCCTTTTAGTTTTCTTAGAGGCTAAGAAACTAAGGGTTTTGGTTTTTCTATATAAAGGCCCCCTATCCCCCTATAATAATTAATGATTTGATATAAATTTTTGGGTTTTCCATTTGTTCTGGCTCTGGGCTGAGGACCGTTTGCCTTCGTTCCTTACTGTGTGGATAATGGATTCGTTGGAGGGTGTGAGAGTCCTACTTTGTGGATGATGGGTTCGAGCACCCTAGTTATCCCCTATCTCATCTTTTTTATCCCCTCGTGTCCTTTGAGAGTCACCCTAGAGGCCTCTATGAGAGCCCTACTATATGGATGATGGGTTCGATGAGAGCTTAGGGTAGCTGGTGCTTTGATTCCTTGGAAGGGTAGCTGTGTGCTTTGATTCCTTGGGAGGGTAGCTTTATGCTTTGACCCCTGGCTTTCTGTGTGCGTCTCCCAGTTAGAGTGAGTCCCAGGGCCATGAGTTCCAGTTCCCAGTCCCCCATCTCCAACTTTCCTTCGTCACCCACACCAAGAAAATTGAAAACAAAAGAGATAAGCTATTTTAGGGTTTTAGTTTCAGTGTCACCCTAGTCCCGGGAGGCTTCTTAGCCTTCCCACGGTCCTAGTTTGTTAGGTGTCTTTCCCTTTTCCAAATAATCCAGGGTTACATCGATTTTTGAACTGCATCAATTTGTTATCAGAATGAGTTGTGGATTAGGGTGTGCTCCATTTTTCAAACTCGACGGAGTCGAGTTCTTCACGATCGAGGAGAATGATGGGGATCCAGCCATCGTCCGGGTATTTTTTTCCCATTTTTTTTAATTTTTATTTTATTTTATTTTCATATTCCTGCTATTCCACCTATCCCAGCTATTCTAGTTTTATTCTTGGTTTATCCCCGAGTTATCCCAGCCTTATTCCATCTCCTCCATCCTTCTCCTGTGACTTTTTTTAAAAACTAGATCCCTAGCCTCCGTCCCGCCGCCCCCCAGATCCGGGCAGCCCGACCCCCGTTCGGCCCTGTCGACCCACCGCCAGTGCTCGCCGGCCCCGCCCTCGTCGGAAGAGCCGCCCGTCGTCGCCCGTCGCTGCCCACGTCCATGGGAAGATGAACGGATACGGGAGGCATCCGTCCGCCCACGTGCGGCCGTGCCGCCATGCACCGCTGCCGCCGCCGCCGTTGGCCTGCTACCCGCCGCCCGTCGGCTCTCGCCCGGTCGCTAGTGGGCTCCACTGCCGTCCATGCCCGTGAGAAGATGAACGGACATGGGAGGCGTCTGTTCAGCCATGTGCATCCATATGACACTGTCGCCCGCTGCCTGACGCCGCCATCGCCGCCCACTTGCCACCGTCCCGCCGCCCCGCCATTCGCCGACCAAGGCCCGGCCGCCGGAGGCCTCGCCGGCGCCCAGGAGTTCCCACGCCATGGAAGGCCAAACGACATACACAGGGCATGCTGAGCCCCCCTGTGCCACCTCGCCTGCAGCCCACTGCCAGTCGTCCGCTGCTCGCCATCTTCCGGCCACATCTGCCGCCTGCTTCCCAGTCGCCAGCCATGTGCTCCATCTGGAGATCGATCCTCCGCACGACCGTGAGATGAGTTTGCACAGATTTCTGAGCATTCCAATTTTCAGAGCAGCATGGTTTTTAGCATAGATCATCAAGCTGACACATTTCTCAGAGCAGATCAGCACCACTTTGATGCAACATGAATTTTGATGTAATTTATTTTTCATTTTAGTTTTCTTAGAGGCTAAGAAACTGAAGGTTTTGGTTTTTCTATATAAACGCCCCCTCTCCCCCTGTAATAATTAATGATTTAATATAAATTTTTGAATTTTCCATTGGTTCTGGTTCTGGGCTGAGGTCCGTTTGCCTTCGTTCCTTACTGTGTGGATAATGGGTTCGTTGGAGGGTGTGAGAGTCCTACTTTGTGGATGATGGGTTCGAGCACCCTAGTTATCCCCTATCTCATCTTTTTTATCCCCTCGTGTCCTTTGAGAGTCTCCCTAGTGGCCTCTATGAGAGCCCTACTATGTTGATGATGCGTTCGATGAGAGCTCAGGGTAGCTGGTGCTTTGATCCCTCGGGAGGGTAGTTATGTGCTTTGATCCCTCGTAAGGGTAGCTTTATGATTTGACCCCTGACTTTCTGTGTGCGTCTCCCCATTAGAGTGAGTCCCAGGGCCATGAGTTCCAGTTCCCAGTCTTCCATCTCCATCTTTCCTTCATCACCTCCACCAAGAAAATTGAAAACAAAAGAGATCAGCTATTTTAGGGTTTTAGTTTCAGTGTCACCCTAGTCCCGGGAGGCTTCTTAGCCCTCCCATGGTCCTAGTTTGTTAGGTGTCTTTTCCTTTTCCAAATAATCCAGGGTTACATCGATTTTTGTCCCGCATAATCTAGGGCACCCCAGCTTCTAGGAGGCCCAAGCCCATGCACCCTTCACCCTTTGGCCGGCCCATTACTGCTCCTAGAAGCCCAACACATCATCCTAGGCATCCTTGGAGTTGACCAAGTCAAAGCATGAAGCAAAGAGGAGAAGACTAGTCAAAGTTCTAAACCTAGTTAGAATTCCTAGTTCTTTTAAGCTTTGTAATTCTAACCTAGCTAGGAAAGGACATGTAATCTAATTAGGAAAAGGCTTGTTAACCTAAGTGTAACCCTAGTTAGAGAGGGCATGGGAACTCTATAAATATCCCTCCCCTCCTCCTCTTGTAATCAATTTTCCCTTATAAATATAATTTGCGGAAATTTTGAGACATTATCTTGTTCTTGTGTTTGGTTCTTATTCTTGAATGCTCTCCTTGTGTCCCTTGGTCGAACCCCTACTGCCCTAGCTTCCCTCTGCATCCCGGGAGATCAGCCATGTCTAGAGGAAGATGCCCTAGCTGCTGCCTTAGTCAAGCAACTGCTTCTTCTCCAGGACACCCACACCTAAACCTAATTTTGTTTCCTTCTAAACCCTAGTTTTCATTCCTTTATTTAATTACTGTTTTGATTGACCCCTGATGCTTGAAGCATCCCCGAGGTGTTTCACCTCCTCAAAGGAGGCTTTCCTTGCCTTCACACCGGATCCAAATCAGCCATCTGATTCAAGGAACTGAAGCTTCTTCTTCTAGGCTCCAATCAGAGTGTGAGTGATCCTTTCTACTGCAAAGTTTTCAATCTCTGACTGGTAAGAAACCTTCCCTTCTCTTATTATCTGATTTGATGAAGAATATCTATCCTAAACTGGGAGTTTTTCAACTCTCGGGTCCTGGCTACTGATTATTCTGCATGAGTTTTTGCGGGTACTTTAGTTCCTTGCATTACTAGCCTCTGTGCTGATTCTGTACTTAATTTTGGATATTTAGCCACTGAAATAAAAATCTTAAAATCACAAAAAAAATTAGTTTTCTTTTTATCATCAGTCTTAGAGTCGTCCCGTATCAGTTTGGTATCAGAGTGGGTTTAGGATAGCATTCATCTGCATTAGGAACACAAACCCTAATTTCTGCATCTTGTCCACTACATTAAGTGTCTATTTTTCATCTGATTTAGACCACCTAGGAATTTTATTTTTTTGTGAAGTTTTCATGAATTGTTTTTTGTCTTGTCCTCTATTTTATCATAATTCTTAATTAATTTTATAGAAAACCTAATTCACTAAAATTTGGCATATTAGAAACCCTAATTGAAAACCTAAGATTTTTGTATCAGTCCGAAAACCTTAGGATTTATATCATCATTTGATTTTTGTTTTTGCATAAAATTTGGTAGGTAACATCATCACTATCTATCCTCTGTCTTAGAATTTTTTTGAATTTTTTCTACATATATATCTGTGTCAAAACCTGCATCATTTGAAACCCTAATTTTTTGAATTTCTGCACTCACTCAACTAAATCTAACCAACTTCCACACACCCCACTCCCAAGCCCAATTTGATTGCTAACCTAATCAACCTAAACCTAATTTTTCATTCCATAAAATATACATAAAATATTTTTAATTTTTTGGTTATTTTAGATTGCATCAGGACCATTGAATGCCATCATCTCTCTAATCTAATCTTAAGGGCAATCAATATAACATCAGGGCAGGAGGTCATAAGTTGTTCTGGGCCCAAAACAACCACCCAGCATTTCCACCCAAGCCTTAATTAAAATTGATTAGACCTAATTTGCTCTAGAGGGCTAGGTGACACCCAACAATTCAGGTCCGAATTGTGTGGGCCAACTAGTGCATTTAATCTTGTGGCTATTACTGAAATATGGTGTCTAAGGCTGAGGGTCCAGAGTCAAACGACCTAAGTGGTATTGTGGCTTTTAATTAGGTCCCTGCGAAAGTAGGGGGGCCTCCCACACTCTGACCCTTTACCTAGCTAGAGGAAGGATTAGCTACTGGGTTAAGTGTAAGTTGAGCTGACCCACCCAGTTCTGGCTTTAGGTATAGGAAACCCTAGATTAAGCTAACCCATCTTGCATGCTTGGCTGCACCATCTCATTTTGACTAATTGCTTGATTGTATGACCACTAGATTGGGAACCCAAAATCAGACGTCTAAACCTTAAACCAACTCAGCCATGGATTTCAATTTTGAGGCCATCATGAACCAGCTTGCCTAGTGAACTACCCAAATGAACCAAGCCAATACCAAAACTTAAATTCAGTTAGCCCAAATGGGCACCCAAACCCAAAACTAGTTTGACCAATCCCGGGACCAGTTTGCTTAATTAATCGCCCAGGTTAACTAGATGATCCAACCCATTAACCAAACGATCCATAGGATTGATCCATTAGATGACTAAATAGGAACCCTAGACAAGGCCCATAGAGCTGAACCCTTGTCCTATAATTCCCAGAAAACATAGTCCCTAGATATGAACTTAGTAGTAACCCACTATCCCTCAGTCGACCTGAACCCTATAGGATTAATACCCCTAGATTTGAACCTAGTATTAGACAGGATTCCATTAGTCAACCTAAATCCACTAAGATTAGTGCCCATAATCAGGAACCCCTTTATCAACCCATCCTTGTTACCCCAGTTAATAGCCAGTTTTCCTTTAGTCAACCCCCTCTTACCACCTCATTGGTTTACCAAAATGACCTTGAAGAGGAGATATATGAGGCTGACCCAAGCTTAGTGGATGAGTATGAGGAGGAAGAAGAGGAATTCCTCATAGAAGACTTAGAGTTAGTTGAATCAATAGATACCCAGGTAGAAGCCATACTGGAATCAGTTAACCCTGACCATACCCACATAGAAGACCACGCAACATTAGTTGAACCTGACCACACCCAAGCTGAACTTGTAGTGGAAGAATCATCAGAGGAAGAAACCCATGACCCTGTGACTGCAACTCTACCTGAGAAAACTTTAAAAGAGGACCCAATTATAGAGCCTAGTCCTAAATTTCTTGAACCAGATGACTGTATTAAGGATTTGTCTTATCAGTACCCTCAGGAAGAATCCCATCCTGTAGTTCCCATTACGATCTCTTCCTTGAGATTAGTGATCCATTCTTCCATACTATAAACCCTGTAGGTACCCATCAACCCCATAAGGTAAACCTCATTAGTCTAGGACTAATTCCTAACACACCTTTTTGCATTCCATTCTATCCAATCAATCCTGAACCCTTTTCTTGCTAGACTAACCCTAAACCTACATCTTATTTTCTACCATTTCCTGAAACTTCTTCTATTTTTTTCAATATTATGCTGCATTTTATAGGAGTTTGCATGTTGCATTCATTCATTATTCATGTCATGTTTGCATCATATTTCTGGCATACCCTATGGAACCTAGTTGGAGTACATAGTAAGTTCTCATGTGCATGCCATTGTAGGGTCAAACCTAAAGAGTTTATAGTCTGTTAGGTCCAATAAAATTTTCTTTGATAGAAAAGCCTAGTTGAGTCTAATAGGTGTTAGTTAAGTCTAATAAATTCATAGCCTAAATCACATATCTACACCAACACTTACCTATGCACAGCATATGCATCATGAAATTAGTCAAAAGCTGAACATAACTAATGAACTATATAACAACTTGGCTAATTCCCAAAAGAGAGATAAAGAATTTTTTGTAGAGGATTTTGTGATTGCAAAAGAATTTTCTGCTCGCGAAGCTGGCCCATCTAAAATAACGAAGAGTAATGGACCCAATGCCTATGTGCCTGAGATAACACCTGATTTAGGTATTAGCTCCATCTTCATCATCTTAGATCTTATAGAGTTTAGGGAGCCAACAGTGATACCCAGCAAGCCCCTTAAGCCACTCCCTTTCCTTGTGAGTGAACCCACCCTACAACGACCACATACAATTTGGCCTTTTGGTGAGAAAAAGATTGAGAGAACTTTGGACGATCAAGCTATCAGTACCTGAGATAGAGACTGTTAGCAGTACTTGGTCGGTGGCAAGGTCGGCTAGAATTTGAGGACTTGTGGAATGCTAGTACGGATCTGTGGTGCCTCAACCTACATCCTCCTTGAGCCAAATTAACCCTTACTCGATAGGGTCGAGTTCCTCCCGCCATGAAAGAATTGGTGGGGACACCAGGATCAGACACAGATCCCTGGATCCTATATGGTTCAACTAGCATGTGTCAAAGTTTTGAAAATTTTGAAATCAATTAAGATTGAGTCTTATAATAAGTTGAGGTTAGTTGATTTGTCTCAACCCTCAACCTAGTCAGTATATTGAGTCCTGTACATCAGTTATGAGTTCAGTATGAGCCCACTTTTTATACAAGAGAGGAGGTTACCCTATTTTGGAGTTTTATCAGGCCACATCTAGGAGTCAGAGGCCACTGCATCAGCCTATTGGATTTTGTGTGACAACCCGGGATCCAAGATGCTTCCAGAAATCCTGATTCCTTTCAGATGCCCTCCAGATGCCCAGATTTCTCTCTAGATACCAGAGCATATTCCTAAACCAGGGAATCCATGATTTTAGCGATCCACCAGTATCCCAGTCCAAGGAAATCAAGTCCAGGTGCCAGGCCCAAGCCCACCAGAACCAAGATGCTCTTTTTATTCCAAGAATATTCCATCTAGGGCACCCCAGCTTCCAGGAGGCCCAAGCCCATACACCCTTCACCATTTGGCCGGCCCATTGCTACTCCTAGAAGCCCAACACACCATCCTAGGCATCCTTGGAGTTGACCAAGTCAAAGCATGAAGCAAAGAGGAGAAGACTAGTCAAAGTTCTAAACCTAGTTAGAATTCTAAGTTCTTTTAAGCTTTGTAATTCTAACCTAGCTAGGAAAGGACATGTAATCTAACTAGGAAAAGGCTTGTTAACCTAAGTGTAACCCTAGTTAGAGAGGGAATGTGAACTTTATAAATACCCCACCTCTCCCCCTCTTGTAATCAATTTTCCCTTATGAATATAATTTGCTGAAATTTTGAGACATTGTCTTGTTTTTGTGTTTGGTTCTTATTCTTGAGTGCTCTTCTTGTGTCCCTTGGTCAAACCCCTGCTGCCCTAGCTTCCCTCTGCATCCTGGGAGATCAGCCACATCTAGAGGAAGATGCCCTAGCTGCTGCCCCAATCAAGCAACTACTTCTTCCCCAGGACACCCACACCTAAACCTAATTTTGCTTCCTTCTAAACCCTAGTTTTTATTCCTTTGTTTAATTGCTGTTTTGATTGACCCATGATGCTTGCAGGTTCCCCGAGGTGTTTCAGCTCCTCAAAGGAGGCTTTCCTTGCCTTCAGACCGGGTCCAGATCAGCCATCTGATTTAAGGAACTGAAGCTTCTTCTTCCAGGCTCCAATCAGAGTGTGAGTGATCCTTTCTACTACAAAGTTTTCAATCTCTGACTGGTAAGAAACCTTTCCTTCTCTTATTATCTAATTTGATGAAGAATAGCTACCTAAACCAAGAGTTTCTCAACTCTCAGGTCCTAGCTACTTATTATTTTGCATGAGTTTTTGCGGGTACGTTAGTACCTTGCATTACTAGCCTCTATGCTGATTCTTTACTTAATTTTGGATATTTAGCTACTGAAATAAAAATCTTAAAATCACAAAAAAAATTAGTTTTTTTTTTATCATCAGTCTTAGAGTCATCCCGCATCAAACTCTTCTTCCATCCTAGATGCCAGCACTTTCCCCACTCAAGCCATCACTTATCTTATCCAAAGGACACCCTCAATTCTACTTCTACCTTTTATCTCTTCTTTCAATTTTCCTTATCTGGTGGGGTTACCAGAATCGGACACAAATTACTGGGCCCTATTTGGTTTACCTATACATGTGTCAATGTTTTGAAATCAACTAGTATTGAGTCCTGTAATAAGTTGAGGTTAATTGATATGTCTTAACCCTCAACCTAGTCCAGTACATTGAATCCTGTATACCAGTATGAGTCTAGTGTGAGTTCACTTCTTATACAAGAGAGGAGGCTATACTATTTTGGAGTTCCACCAAACCTCATTTTGAAGCCAGAAGTAGTTACACCAGCTTAGGGGAGCTCAATCGACACCCAAGTGTCCTGATTCACTCCGGATGCCATTTCAGATGCCAGATTCCCTCCAGATGCTTCCAGAATATTTCATATGCCAGGAGCCCATGTTTACCAGGCTATCCCAGGATCTCAAGATACCAAATTCAAGCCCAGGAAGCAAGCCCAGGAAAGGAGAACCAAGATTCCCTTTTGATACCGAGAATATGCCAGCCCAGGGAACCAGGCACCACAGCTTTCAAGGGGCCCAAGCCCAAGCCCTCCAAGCCCATGGCCGATCTTCCCTTTGCTGCCCTAAGGTCCACACGCCCAAGGAGTAGGCATCCAAGAGGTTTGACTAAGTCCAAGTTGAAGAGAAAAAGGAGAAGACCAAATTATTCTAACCTCGTTAGGATTCCTAATCCCTTTACACCTTGTAATTCTAACCTAGCTAGGAAAGGACTTGTATGCCAATTTGGAAGAGGACTTATAACCCAAGTGTAACCATGGTTAGTGAGGACATGGAAACTCTATAAATACCCCACCACTCCCCCTCTTGTAAGCATCTTCTTCTTATGAATAAACCTTGCTAAAATTTTGCTTAAATGCCTTGTGTTTGAGTTTTGGTTCTCACTTTGAGTTCTCTTCTTGTGTTCCTGGATTGAAACCATGCTGCCCTAGCACCCTCCTACATCCCTGGAAATCAGCCACACTGGTGGGGACACCTGAGGCACCAGAATAAGACAGAGGCTTTTCAACCCTCTGTAAATTGATCAATAATTTATGAGTCTATCTGTAATAAGGGCTTAGCTCATCTGAGTCCATTTTAGTTGTTATTTGAGTTTTTTGAGTTGTTAATTCAGTTCTGTACTAGTCAGCTCATGTTGAGCTAGTTCAGTCCAACACTGATCAGCTCATGTTGAGCTAATTTTATTTTTTTTGAGTCCTATCCAAGCATACTGAAGACTCAAGACCACATCATACAAGTAAAGACCAAGTCCAATGAGATTGAAGACATGGAAGTTTAGCCCAAGTCCAACCCAGCTTGAAGATTTGAAGACCCTAGGAGGAAAATCAGAAATCCTGATTCCTTGCAGATGCCCTCCAGATGCCCAGATTTCCTTCCAGATGCCAAAATATATTCATAGACCAAGGAATCCATGATTTTAGAGGTCCATCTGCATCCTAGCCCAAAGAAATCAAGCCCAGGTGCCAAGCCCAAGCCCCTAAGAAGCAAGATACCAGGGAATATTCCTACTACCTGGCTACCAGGCCACCCCAGCTTCCAGAGGCCCAAACCCATGCACCCGGGCCCCTTTGGGCCGGCCCCTTGCTGCTCTTAGAAGCCCAACACGCTCCCCTAGGTGTCCTTGGAGTGTTGGCCAAGTCGAGAAATTTTAGGGATTTTTTCTACCTAATGTTTCCTTATTTTCTAGCTAGGGTTTGAGAGGAAAAAGGATTCTCATGTAAAGACTAATGTGCCCTTACTTGGAGCCCAAGGTTAAGGGTCTATTTAAGGGATCCTAGCCTCTTGTATGAAGGGAGAATTTTTGATGAATGAAAATCTTGAGTTCTTCTATCGAGTTGTGTGATACCCTGCTGTGTGCATAAAGGGGTTTGCGAGAGTTTTTCTTCCCAAGTGCTGCAATCATCTTCCTGCTGCCAACAAGCATCTCAGATCCCTGGACACCCATTCCAAAAGAAGCCTTCCCTTGATGTTTTTCTTTTGTTTTCTTGTTCCTTTGTGAGTTTTCTAACCCCTGACAGGTCATTTACAGGTCCCCGAGTTCCTACGAATCCAACGACTCCAGCCAAGCCTCAATCGGATCACCGAGCAGAAAGCCGGGTATCCGTCGATCTTTGGCTCGGTTTTCCAAGCCGCATCCAACGAGGAACGAGAGACCCTTTTGCTGCGATCTTCACAGACATTGTCAGGTACACCCCCTCTACCTCCAGTAGTTTTATTGTAGGAGAACTTGCCCTAACCGAGGCTTCTCAGCTCCGGCGATCCTTCTTTTCTACTTTTCTAGGTCCTAATCTGCATGCTGATCTTCTAAATTTCATATAATCACTCAACCCCACATATAAAACATACAAAAAAAATGCATGCATATTAGTCCCTCATCATTTGGTATCAGAGCTTAGATTAGGGCTTGTTTTCTGTAATTTTTTAGTCCGTATATACTCTGTTATTTTAATTATTTCTCCCTGTTAAAAACTCCAAAAATTATGAAATTTATTTTTATGGATTCATCATAATTCATAATAATTTTAAGAATCTTCGTAGATTTTATTATGGCATGTGAATTTTCTGCAAGCCGAAATACAGCATGCAAATTTTTGGCTATATTTTTTTTCAGCAAGACAAGTTTGGAAGTTTTAGGGTTTTGTTTAGCATTTTTGCATATCTTTTAATTTTAGTATATTTCCAGCATATTAGGCCATGATTTACAAGTTTTCTTCTATTTAAAAAAATACCAAAAAAAAAAAATTACATATTCTCCAAAAATACTAAAAACATCTAAACCCTAATTTGCATCCTCATCTGCCTGCCATCATTGCATAATTTACTTTTAGGGGCACTTTTGCTATATCAGATGGGGGGAGGATTTGATCACCTCTCCTTAGCCTAAAACCACATCCCTTGCATTCAGTCTCAAGCCTTAACCTAAAATTAATTAGACTTAATTTGCCCTAGTGGACTAGGGACACCAACTGGTCAGGTCCGGGCTAGTGTTAGATCACTGTGTCAAGTTAACCTGTGTGTGCCTTGTGCTCAGTGTCTAGAACGGTGGTTTAGGGATTCAATCCCGAAGGACTTGTGTGCTGGTCCGCCTACCTGGCCAATCTCTGATTGGTGTCTAGAATTGGCGATCAGGGACCTAACACTCCCCTTACACCTGCCTGGCTGAGTACAGGGTTACTATAAAAAGTTTGCCACCCTAATTGAGCATCTAGTTTGGACTCTAGGTCTAGTCAGCTATAGTCGGTTTGATCGAGTCTTGCATGAGCACTAGATCAAGAGTTTTATATCACCCACCTCCTTCACAAATATCTGAACCCATGGAAAATTTACAAGCCCAAACAAAAGCCCTAGCTGATCAAATGGCCTAGATGGCTACCCAGATGACTACCCAGATGACTACCCAGATGACCCAGTTAACTCAGTCTCATATTCAAACCAATTATAGAATTGACCATCTTGCCAATAGGTTTTATCAGTTAAAAGTCCGGGTAGGGACCCCAAGAAAAACCCATGGGTCACAGTCTGAGCCAGATCCTGATTCTCCTCAACCTAGGAGGACCCCAAACCCTGATCTATACCATGAGGTCGAACCTAGGAGAGCCCCTTATGCTGACCCGTACTACAATCCTCAACCTAGGAGGACCCCAAACCCTGATCCATATCTTGAGGTTGAACCTAGAAGAGCCCATCGTCATGACCCAATCCCTAAGGTTAGTCCTAGAAGACCCAATCAGGATTTTATAGACCAGGAAGATAGATCCTATTTACCCTCTCCATATAAGCCTAGTATACCCACAACCTATAGATCTTATGACTCCAAATCCTATGAACCTAGAACCTATGAATCCATAACCTATGAACCTAGATCCTATGACTCTAGATCCCATGATCATAGATCCTATGCACCCACACCCTATGAGCCTAGTAGACCCAACACCCAATATTCTGACCCATATAGGGAGTCCAACCCTAGAAGAACCCAATATTCTGACCCATATAGGGAATCCAACCCTAGGAGAACCCAATATTCTGACCCATATAGGGAGTCCAACCCTAGGAGGACCCAATATCCTGACCCATATAGGGAGCCCAACCTTAGAAGGACCCCATACCATGATCCATCCTTAAAACCTGACCATAGAGCTGACCCAAAATCCTATGACCCCAGATCCTATAATCCCATGACCCATAGATCTGCACCCTTGTCCTATGAGCCCAGAGAACCCATAACCCCTAAGTATCAGCCTAGTACTAGTCAGGTTTCCCTTAGTCAACTTGAACCCCATAGGATTAGCACCCCTAAATATAAGCCGAGTAGTGAGCCACAACCCCTTAGGCAACCTGAACCTACTAGGATTAGTGTCCATAATCAGAAACCAGGACCTAGCTAATTTTTTCCTGGCCGACCTTCTCCAACCATTCCTGAGATTGACAAGGCTTACATTAATGCGGAAGTGTATGAAGCTGATGCAAACTTAGTGGATGAGTATGAGGGAGAAGAGGAGACACCTTTAGATGACCTAGAATTAGCTGACCCAATAGATACCCAGGTAGAAGCCAACTTAGAGGTAGTTGACCTTGACCACATCCAACCTAAAGCTATAGTGGAAGAACAAATAGAGGAAGAGAACCTAGGTACTGCTGCTAGAGCCTTACCTGATGAAACCATAGAGGAGAGCCAAATTATAGAGTCTAGTCCTAAAATACAAGAACCTAAAGAATTTATTAAGGACTTGATCTCTTTGAATCAGTACCCTCAGGATGAGCCTCCTCCTATAGTTCCCATTAAGGACCTCTTCCCTGAGATTAGTAACCCATCCTTCTATTATGCAAACCCCATAGCTATACCGCAACCTCGTAAGGTTAGCCTCATTAGTCTAGGATTAGTCCCTAACATGCCTTCTTATATCGAACTTTATCCAACTAACTTTGAACCTTTTTCCCTACCCTACCGAACTAATTCTGAACCCACTTCCTATTTTTTGCCCTTGCCTAACACCTCCAGCATTTCTAGGATTATTAGATTGCATTTAACTGAGATTAGCATACTGCATGCATTCATCACACATGTTAGGTTTGCATCTTACTTCTGGCATACTCTTTGGAATTTGCTAGGAGTTCACTGTAAATTTTCATGTGCATGTCAAGCTAGGATCAAACCTAAAGAACCTATAATCTATTAGGTTTAGATCCAAAGAGTTCAATAAAATTTCCTTCGATAGGAATGCATAGTCGAGTCTTTAGGTGTCAGTATGAGTCCTTTGCATCATCTTGTTAGGAGTCTGCATGTGCCCAGCATGTTCACCACCTGCACTAATTTTGAAACAACTGGCTAATTCCCGAAGATGGATTAAAGAATTTGATGTAGTGGATTATATCTTGGTTAGGCTTAGGCCTAAAAGAAGCTTCATGCTCGTAGAGCTGGACCTTTTAAAGTGATAGAGAAGGTTGGATCAAATGCCTAGGTATTAGAATTGCCTTCGGATTTGGGCATTAGTTCTACCTTCAATATTACAGACCTGGTTGAGTATAGGGAACCGGCAGCGATACCTAGTGAGACCTTTGGACCTATTCCTTTTCATTATGAGTGACCCTAACCTAGAGTGTCCACAAACAAATTTGGCCTAAGAGAGGAGAACGGATCGAGCGTATCCTGGACGATCAAGCCATCACGACCTAGGGCCATGACTATCAACGCTTCCTGGTCCAATGGCAAGGCCGGCCAGAGTCGGACGATTCATGGATTTCTCGAGAGGACTTGCAACACCTCAACCCAGACCTTCTCGAGAGATATGTGAGCCAGTCTGACCTTCACTCGACAGGGTCGAGTTCCTCCCACCCCGGGAGAATTGGTGGGGACACCTGAGGCACCAAAATAAGACAGAGGCTTTTCAACCCTCTGTAAATTGATCAATAATTTATGAGTCCATCTGTAATAAGGGCTTAGCTCATCTGAGTCCATTTTAGTTGTTATTTGAGTTTTTTGAGTTGTTATTTCAGTTCTGTACTAGTCAGCTCATGTTGAGCTAGTTCAGTCCAATGCTGGTCAGCTCATGTTGAGCTAATTTTATTTTTTTAGAGTCCTATCCAAGCATACTGAAGACTCAAGACCACATCATACAAGTAAAGACCAAGTCCAACCAGATTGAAGACATGAAAGTTTAGCCCAAGTCCAACCCAGCTTGAAGATTTGAAGACCCCAGGAAGAAAATCAGAAACCCTGATTCCTTATAGATGCCCTCCAGATGCCCAGATTTCCTTCCAGATGCCAAAATATATTCATAGACCAAGGCATCCATGATTTTAGAGGTCCATCTGCATCCTAGCCCAAAGAAATCAAGCCCAGGCACCAAGCCCAAGCCCCTAAGAAGCAAGATACCACAAAATATTCCTGCTACCTGGCTACCAGGCCACCCCAGCTTCCAGAGGCCCAAACCCATGCACCCGGGCCCCTTTGGGCTGGCCCCTTGCTGCTCTTAGAAGCCCAACACGCCCCCCTAGGTGTCCTTGGAGTGTTGGCCAAGTCAAGAGAAATTTTAGGGATTTTTTCTATCTAATGTTTCCTTATTTTCTAGCTAGGGTTTGAGAGGGAAAAGGATTCTCATGTAAAGACTAATGTGCCCTTACTTGGAGCCCAAGGTTAAGGGTCTATTTAAGGAACCCTAGCCTCTTGTATGAAGGGAGAATTTTTGATGAATGAAAACCTTGAGTTCTTCTATCGAGTTGTGTGATACCCTGCTGTGTGCATAAAGGGGTTTGCGAGAGTTTTTCTTCCCAAGTGCTGCAATCATCTTCCTGCTGCCAACAAGCATCTCAGATCCCTGGACGCCCACTCCAAAAGAAGCCTTCCCTTACTATTTTTCCTTTGTTTTCTTGTTTCTTTGTGAGTTTTCTAACCCCTAACAGGTTGTTTACAGGTACCCGAGTTCCTACGAATCCAACGACTCCAGCCAAGCCTCAATCGGATCATCGAGCAGAAAGCCGGGTATCCCGGGTCTTTGGCTCGGTTTTCCAGGCCGCATCCATCGAGGAACGAGAGACCCTTTTGCTGCGATCTTCACAGATGTTGTCAGGTACACCCCCTCTACCTCCAGTAGTTTTATTGTAGGAGAACTTGCCCTAACCGAGGCTTCTCAGCCCCGGCGATCCTTCTTTTCTACTTTTCGAGGTCCTAATCTGCATGCTGATCTTCTAAATTTCATATAAAATTCCCTACAACTTATTTTGATCTGAAATTTGGGAATTAATCACTCAACCCCACATATAAAACATACAAAAAAAATTGCATGCATATTAGTCCCCCATCCATACCTAAGGAACTGAAGCCCTTGCTACCATCCAAGCCTAGGAGCTTCTTCTTCCCTGGCTGCTATCTTCTAACCCTAATCTCAAATCCTTCCATATTCTAGCTCCTTTTCGATTTTTTATTTGCTATTTTGATTGACCCTTGATGCTTGAAGGATCCTCGAGGTGCTTTACCTCCTCTGAGGAGGCCTTCTTTGCTTCCAGGACTGCCTAGGTCAGCCATCTGATTCGAGGAACTGAAGCTTCTTCTTACAGACTCCAATCAAAGTGTGAGTGATCCCTTCTGTTGCAAAGTATTCAATCTCTGACTGGTAAGAAACCTTTCCTTCTCTTGATATCTATTTTGATGAAGATAAACTATCCTAAACCGGGAGTTTCTCAATTCTCAGGTCCTGGCTACTTAATATCTTGAATGAGTTCTTTGCGATCATGATGATTCTTGGAATTGTTGAATATCTTGCTAATCTTTACTTAACTTTGAGAATTTAGCCTATAAATTTAATATTTAAAAAATATACAAAAAATAGATTACTATTTTTTCTATATATTTAACATTCTTAGAGTCATCCCACATTAGTTTGGTATCAGAGTAGGTTTAAGATAGTTTTTTATCTGCTTTGCATTCACAAACCCTAATTCTGCATTCTGTCCACTACATTAGTGTCTAAGTTTTAACTGATTTTGACATCTTAAACATTTTATTTTTCTATGAAATTTACACTACATGTCCTCTGTTTAGTCTTAGTAATTATCAGAAATTTTAATTAATTTTACTAAAAACTTAAATCTCTAAAATTTGATATATTAGAAACCCTAACAAAATCCTAATAATTTCTATAGCATCCCAAAAAACCCAAGGTTTGCATCATCATATGATTTTTGTTCTGCATGAGATTTGGTAGGTTTCATCATCACCATCCATCCTCTGTTCCAAATATTTTTTGATTTTTTTTTGCATTAGGATCTGTGTCAAACTCTGCATCAACTGAAACCCTAGTTCTCTGATTTTTGCTGATTTTGCACTTGACTAACTCAAACCTAATCAACTTCCACACACCCCAATCCTAAGCCTAATTTGATTGCTAACCTCTTCAACTTAAACCTAATTTGTCATTTCATAAAATATACAAAAAATACTTTTTTATTTTTTTGATTGTTTTAGATTGCACCAGGACCATCGATTGCATCATCTTTAACCTAATCTTAAGGGCAACTCAATATCTCAGATCAGGGCAGGATTTCATCACCTATCCTGAGCCCAAAACAACCATCATCATAATAACCCAAGCCTAATTAAAAATAATTATACCTAATTTTTCCTAGTGGGCTTGGTGACACCCAACAGGTCGGGTCCGAGCTGTGTGGGCCAACTAGTGCATTTAATCATTTAGCTATTATTAAAAGCAGGTATCTAAGGTTGGGGGTCCAGAGTCAAACGACCTTAGTGGTGTTGTGATTTTTAATTGGGTCCTTGCAAAAGCATGGGGGGCCTCCCACACTCCCACCCCCTACCTGGCCAGTAGAAGGATTAGCTATTGGGTTAGGTGTAAGTTGAGCTGACCCACCCAGTTTCTAGCTCTAGGTCTAGGAAACCCTAGATTGTACTAGCCTTTTCTTTCTCTTTTGCATGCTTGGTTGCATCATTTCATTTTGATTTTTTGATTTGTGCATGACTACTAGACTAGGAACCCTATATTAGGGGTCTAAACCCCAACCTAGCTCAACCATGGACCCTAATCTATAGGCTTTCATGAAAGCCATGACCGAACGATTTGATCGAATCAATTTAGCCAATAACCAATCCAATGCCCAAATTAATACTAAGCTTGACCAACTGATCCAATCAAGTAATCAAGCAATCCATAGTTTTGACCAAGTAGGAGATCAGTTAGGGGCTCTAGGCAAGACCCATAGAGATGAACCCTTACCCTATAGACCCTAGGAACCCATAATCCCTAGATATGAACCAAATAGTAACCTACTATCCCTCAGTCAACCTAAACTCTATATAATTAATAACCCTAGATTTGAGCTTAATATTAGCCAATTTTTTCCTAGTCAACCCCCTCTTACCACTCTATTGGTTCACCAGAATGACCTAGAAAGAGGAGATATATGAAGCTGATGTGAACCTAGTAGAGGAGTACGAGGAAGAAGATGAGGAGTTTCCCATAGAAGACTTATAGTTAGCTGAATCAATAGATACCAAAGTAGGAGCCGATCTAGATTTAGTTGAAGTTGTAATGGAAGAGCAGTTAGAGGAAGAGAACCTAGATCCTATTACTAGAATACCACCTGAGGAAACTTTAGAAGAGAGTCCAGTTGTAGAGCCCAGTCCTTTGATTCAAGAACCAGAAGAATTCATTATGGACCTAAACCGGTACCCTCAGGATGAAGTCACTCCATTGACTCCAATTGATCTCTTCTCCGAAATTAATGACCCATTCTTCAATAATGCAGACCCTATAGAAATACCCCAAACCCATAAGGTAAACCTCATCAGTCTAGGATTAATTCCTAACACACCTTCTTGCATTCCATTCTATCCAATCAATCCTGAACCCTTTTCCTGCCAGACTAACCCTGAACCTAGATCTTATTTTCTACCCTTTTCAAAAATTTCTTCTATTTTCTTTACTATTAGGTTGCATTTTAAGGAGTTTGCATGTTGCATTCGTTTATTATTCATATCATGTTTGCATCTTACTTTAGGAGAACCCTATGGAACCTAGTAGGAGTATATAGTAAGTTCTCATGTGCATGCCATGCTAGGGTCAAACCTAAAGAGTCTATAATCTGTTAGGTTTTGTCCCTTAAAGTCCAATAAAATATCCTTTAATAGGGATGTCTAGTCGAGTCTATTAGGTATTAGTTGAGTCCAATAAATATACAGCTTGAATTACATGTCTACACCTACACTACCCTCTACACAGCATATGCATATGGAAATTAGTCAAAAGCTGAACATAGCTAATGAACTAAATAACAATTTGGCTAATTCCCAAAAGAGAGATAAAGAATTTTGCAGGGGATTTTGTAATTGTAAACAATTTTTGCTCGCGAAGCTGGCCCATCCAAGATAATGAATATCGATGGATCCAATGCCTATGTGCATCAGATACTACCTGATTTAGGTATTAGCTCCACCTTCATCATCTCAAATCTTATAGAGTCTAGGGAGCCAGCAGTGATACCTAGCGAGCACCTTGAGCCTATCCCTCTCTTTGAGAGAGAACCCATCCCAGAGTGTCCACAGACAATTTGGCCTTTAAGTGAGGTAAAGATTGAGAGAACCCTGGATGATCAAGCTATTGGTACCCAAGATAAAGGATATCAGAGGTATTTGGCTTGGTGGCAAGGTTGGCCAAAATTTGAGGACTCGTGGATCACCCATGAGGATCTGCAGCACCTCAACCCAGACCTACTCGAGCACTATGAGAGCCAAGTTATCCCACACTCAACGGGATCGAGTTCCTCCCACCCCGGGAGAATTGGTGGGGGCACCAAGATCAGACATAGATTACTGGGCCCTATTTGGTTTACCTAGCCATGTGTCAAAGTTTTGTAATCAACTAGGATTGAGTCCTGTAACAAGTTGAGGTTAGTTGATTTTTCTCAACCCTCAACCTAGTCCAGTACATTGAATCCTATATACCAGTATGAATCTAGTATGAGTTCACTTCTTGTACAAGAGAGGAGGCTATGCTATTTTGGAGTTCCACCAAATCTCATTCTGAAGCTAGAAGTAGTTACACTAGCTTAGGGGAGCTCATTCGACACCCAGGTGCCCTGATCCCTTTAGATGCCATTTCAATGCCAAATTCCCTCCAGATGCTTCCAGAATATTCTATATACTAGGAGCCTATATTTACTAGGATAGCTCAGCACTCCAGGCCACCAAGTTCAAGCCCAGGAAGCAAGCCCAGGAAAGGAGAACCAAGATTCCCTTTTGATGCTGGGAATATGCCAACCCAGGGAACCAGGCGCCCCAGCTTCCAGGGGGCCCAAGCCTAAGCCCTCCAAGCCCATGGCCGACCTCCCCTATGCTGTCCTAAGGTCCACATGCCCAAGGAGTAGGCATCCAAGAGGTTTGACTAAGTCCAAGTTGAAGAAAAAAAGGAGAAGACCAAGTTATTTTAACCTAGTTAGGATTCCTAATCCCTTTACTCCTTGTAATTCTAACCTAGCTAGGAAAGGACTTGTATTCCAATTTGGAAGAGGAGTTGTAACCCAAGTATAACTATGGTTAGTGAGGGCATGGGAACTCTATAAATACCCCACCCCTCCCCCTCTTGTAAGCATCTTCTTCTTGTAAATAAACCTTGCTGAAATTTTGCTTAAGTGCCTTGTGTTTGAGTTTTGGTTCTAACTTTGAGTGCTCTCCTTGTATTCCTGGATTGAAAACCTGCTGACCTAGCACCCTCCTACATCCCTGGAGATCAGCCATGCCCAAGGAACTGAATCCCTTGCTACCGTCAAAGCCCAGGAGCTTCTTCTTTCTCGGCTGCCATCTTCTAACCCTACTCCCGAAACGTTCCAAACTCTAGTTCATTTTCTATTTTTTATTTGCTATTTTGATTGACCCCTGATGCTTGTAGGATCCTCGAGGTGCTTCACCTTCCCTAAGGAGGCCTTCTTTGCTTCCAAGACTACCCAAATCAGCCATCTGATTCAAAGAACCGAAGCTTCTTCTTACAAACTCCAATCAGAGTGTGAGTGATCCCTTCTGTTGCAAAGTTTTCAATCTCTGACTGGTAAGAAACATTTCCTTCTCTTGATATCTATTTTGATGAAGATAAAATATCCTAAACCGTGAGTTTCTCAACTCTCGAGTCCTGGCTACTTAATATCTTGCATGAGTTCTTTGCGATCATGATGATTCTTAGAATTGCAGAATATCCTGCTAGTCTTTACCTAACTTTGGGAATTTAACTACAAATTTAATATTTAAAATATATAAAAAAATAGATTACTATTTTTCCTACATATTTAGCATTTTTAGAGTCGTACCATAATTGATGGGGGTACCAGGATCAGACATAGATTATTGGGCCCTATTTGGTTTGCCTAGCCATGTGTCAAAGTTTTTTAATCAACTATGATTGAGTCCTCTAATAAGTTGAGATTTGTTGATTTGTCTCAACCCTCAACCTAGTCCAGTACATTGAGTCTTGTATACCAGTATGAGTCTAGTATGAGTTCACTTCTTATATAAGAGAAGAGGCTACGCTATTTTGGAGTTCCATCAACCTCACTCTAAAGCCAGAAGCAGTTACACCAGCTTAGGGGAGCTTAATCAACACCCAGGTACCCTGATTCACCTCGGATACCATTTTAGATGCCAGATTCCCTCCAGATGCTTCCTGATGGGGTATAGACGGGGGTAGGATCATTGGCGAGCCTAGAAGTCACCTTAATTAGGGTATTATTTTTTTTGATATTTTTTTCTCTAGGGGTGGCGAAGGAATAGTGGGGATGTAGGATAGGAATCTGGATCTCATGGACTTTGGGACTCACCCTAACAAAGAGACCTCTCACCTCTAGGGCATTATACCCTCCTCGATACTTGGAGGCGCTAGAATGTATCTCAAAGGTCACAAGGGGATAAAGAAGATGGAATGGGAAGGGGAATAACTAAGGCATCACGCCCATGCCCGAAGGCGAAGGCAAGAAGAATCACTCTTCCAAAAAACTCAAATTCTTTTCTCCAACTACTTTTTTTACAAAGGACTGAGGGTGGTATTTATAGACCTGTCCAACCCTCATTTTAATTGAATACAAGATAAAAAGATAGGAATGATTCAAATTCAAATACAAGATAGGATAAGATAAGCCTATCCATATCTAAATCCTAACTAACCAAATCATAATTCAAAATTCAAAAGATAAAGATATATCCTAAATAAATTTATTGAAATCTGTGCTGCTCCGAGATCAGTGCTGCTCCAAAATTGGTGCTGCTCCGAGATTAGTGCTGGCGATGTCCCCATCATTCCCCTGAGGTGGGAAGAACTCGACTCCATCGAGTCAGGATCAGCGGGGACTTTGATGGAACAGAATCCAATCAGAAAGAAGTTTTGCTCGGAGATCTGTGCAACTCTGAAATCTATGCAGCACTGCTTGTGTCAAAATATGTGCAGCTCTGAGATCGATGCTTCACCATCTTGATTCATTCAAAATCCAACCTTTTTTTTTTTTTACATCCCTGCTTTGAGATTTATGGAGCTTTGACATCCGTGTAGCTCTGAAACATTGCATGATGAACCGATCTAAAACAAGATCAGGGAGAGGACTAGATTGCAAAGCTTTGAGATTGGTGCAGGGATCCCTTAAGTGAAGTCGGCAGCAAGGGGGGGAATTGCATTCACGTTCATGCAATCCCTCCCCTTCTTCCTTCTCCATGGACCAAAAACAGCGAATAGGGGAGGTCTTCGAAGGGCAGTCCGGCAGGCTCTCCTCCAACGACGGTGACTAGAGAGGAAACGGTGACCGGCGATGGTGCAGGGGAAGAGAGCAGCGGCTTGGGGAGAGGGGAGGCACAGGTAGTTCGCTGGCCACAGACGTTGCAGGTGAAGAGCATCCGGCAGGAGGGGCTTAGAGTCTTAGACCAAATGGTAGATCCGATGTAGGGACCGTCGGAGGGGGCCAGAGGGGAGGCGGCCGGTGCAGAGGAGGGGGTCGGGGTGGATGATGGGGGATGACACATTAGCCGGGAACGGGGAGGCCGAGGGCGGGGAGACGGGTGCGGGGGTAGGGGCTTTTTCTTCCTCGACCGATGACTGGGATTGGGGATGGAGACGACGGTCGACGATGCGGTACTTGCTCTCGACACCGATGACAACCTGGCCATTGGAGGCGGCCAGCGGGTCATCGTCAATGACAGAGTCAAGCACGCCGGGGAGGCAGTCGGCCCATTTGCTGGCGTGTCATGCAAGTCTCTGCGAGGCAGAGGAGGAAGCAGAGGAGCAGAGGAGGCGGGCGGCGGCGTAGAGAGCAGGGAGCTGGGGAGGAACAGGGCGGCTCCACCGTCGAAGTCTGCAAGGGAGGAGAAGTAGGTGGTGTCCAGAGCGGAGAGAGGGGGAAGAGTTTGGAAACGAGGAAGGCCGGGTGGGTCGAATGGGCCTGCGGTGAATGCTACTGCTGCTGCGACGTCGGTGCCTGAGGTCCCGTGCTTCCTTCGATTCCAATTCCTCCGAGCACCTCCGATGACGACAATGATGCTCGATATCTAGGGTGGATGGATGGCATTCGAGGGATCTCTCTCAATATCTGGCTAGGGTTTTCGAGTGGCGGTGAAAGTAGGTGTAGGGTTTTGATGGATTTTTAATGGGATGGAATGGATGGAGTACAAAAAGGATGGGAGAAGGGGGAGGGTTGGCCGGTAGTGGCAGAGGCACCTCGGTTGGTGATGATGGAGGTGTGAGGGAATGTTCTCTCTCCGGTGGTGTCAGACGGGAGGAGGAAAAAAAAAACAAAATAAAAATAAAAGAGGATCAGTGACGGGGAAGTGGAGGGAATCATCGAGGCTGGTGAGGGAGAAAGAAAATTTGAAGTACCCTAATTTTTCTAGCTCTGATACCAAAATTGATGGGGAACAGATTAGGGTACCATTATTCTTTTTTGTATTTTTTTTAGGAATGGTGAAGGAACAATGGGGATGGAAGACTTAGGATTTGGAACTCATGGACTTTGGGACTCACCCTAACGAAGAGACCTCTCACCTCTAGGGCATTACACCCTCCTCGATACTTGGAGGCGCTAGGATGTATCTCAAAGGTCACGAGGGGATAAGGAAGATGGAATGGGAAGGGGAATAACTAGGGCATCATGCCCATGCCCGAAGGCGAAGGCAAGAAGAATCACTCTTCTAAAAAACTCAAATTCTTTTCTCCAAAAACTTTTTTTTACAAAGGACTGAGGGTGGTATTTATAGACCTGTCCAACCCTCATTTTAATTGAATACAAGATAAAAAGATAGGAATGATTCAAATTCAAATACAAGATAGGATAAGATAAGCCTATCCATATCTAAATCCTAACCAACCAAATCATAATTCAAAATTCAAAAGATAAAGATATATCCTAAATAAATTTTTTGAAATCTATGTTGCTCCGAGATTAGTGCTACTCCAGAATCGGTGCTACTCCGGGATTAGTGCTGGCGATGTCCCCATCACTTCCAGAATATTCCATATGTTAAGAGCCCATATTTACCATGTTATTCCAGCACTCCAGTCCTCCAAATTCAAGCCCAAGCAAGAAAAACCAAGATTCTTTTTTGATGCCAGGAACATGCCAGCCCAGGGAACCAGGCACCCCAGCTTCCAGGGGGCCCAAGCCCAAGCTCTACATGCCCATGGCTGACCTCCCCCTTGCTGCCCTAAAGTCCACACACCCAAGGAGTTGGCATCCAAGAAAGTTTGACCTAGTCCAAGGTGAAGAGAAGTGGGAGAAGACCAAGTCTTTTTAAACCTAGTTAGCATTCCTAATCCCATTAAACTTTGTAATTCTAACCTAGCTAGGAACGGACTTGTAGTCTAATTGGGAAGAGGACTTGTAACCCAAGTGTAACCATTGTTAGTGAGGGCATGGGAGCCCTATAAATACCCCACTCCTCCCCCTCTTATAATCATCTTTTTCTTATGAATAAACAATGCTGAAATTTTGATTAATTGCCTTGTGTTTGAGTTTTGGTTCTTACTTTGTGTGCTCTCCTTGTGTTCTTGGATTGAAACCTTTCTGCCCTAGCACCCTCTTGCATCCCTGGAGATCAGCTATGCCCAAGGAACAGAAGCCCTTGTTGCCATCCAAACCCAGGAGCTTCTTCTTCCCCAGCTACCATCTTCTAACCCTAATCCCGAATCCTTCCAAACCCTAGTTCCTTTTCTCTTTTTTATTTACTGTTTTGATTGACTTATGATGCTTGCAGGATCCCTGAGGTGCTTCCTATCCCCTGAAAAGGCCTTCTTTGCTGCTAGGACCGCCCAGATCGGCTATCAGATTCAAGGGAATCGAGGCTTCTTCATCCAGGCTCCGATCAGAGTGTGAGTGATCCCTTCTGCTACTGAATTTAAATCTCTGACTGGTAAGAAACCTTCCCTTCTCTTATTATCTGATCTATTTGAAGATTAACTACCCTAAGCCAGGAATTTCATAATTTTCAGGTCCTGTCTTTTAGTTATCTTGCATGATTCAGCCTGCGACAAGTTGATTCTTAGAATTGTAGAATACCTGCCAGTTCTTTACTTTGCTTTGAGAAATTAGCCAACAAACTTAAATCTAAAATTCACAAAAAAATTAGTTTACTCCTTTTTCCTGCATATTTAGCATTCTTAGAGTTGTCCTGCATCAGTTTGGTATCAGAGCGGGTTTAGGATAGTTTTTATTTGCTTTGCACTCACAAACCCTAATTTATGCATTCAGTTCACTGCATTAGGTGTCTAGGTTTCATCTGATTTTGATATCTTAAACATTTTATTTTTCTATGAAATTTGCACTGCATGTCCTCTATTTTATCCTACTAATTATAAAATTTTTAAATAATTTTACTGAAACACTAATTCTTTAAAATTTGGCATATTAGAAACCCTAATAGAATCCTGATAATTTCTATAGCAGTCCAAAAACTCTAGGATTTGCATTATCATATGAATTTTTTTCTACATGAAATTTGGTAGGAATCATCACTACTATCCATCCTATATTTCAGAATCTTTATGATTTTTTTATGCTTTGGGATCTATGTGAAACTTTGCATCAACTGAAACCCTAATCTTCAGATTTCTGCTAAATTATGCTTCTTGACTCAACCAAATTGTGCGGGCACCAGACTCAGAAGAAGACTTCAGGGCTCCATCTGGATCTCTGATTGATCTTGCCCGAAGAATTAGGGTTTTCTGATTTTGTAATAAGGGTTGACTTGGTCAACTCAATTTTAGTCTTGAGTATGTATTTCCCTGCAATTTAAATTTTGTTGAGTCATGTTGACTCAGTACAAGTTCTAGTAGTGGCCTAGGTCTTCTAGGCTCTTGGTGTGGGTGAGGTTGAGGCACATTAAAATCTTGGTCAGGAGTCCAATTCTGATGTCTAGGTTCCTCAAGTACTTGGACTCGATCCCTAAGCTAGGTAAAATTCTCATGGACTTGTTCTTTAAACTGGGCAACAGTAGCAGTCACATCCTGACTCAATTTGTTCATACTCTCAGTAAGAGCTCTAACCATGGCCTCTAAATCAGGTTAGGTTTGACCAGGTTGGTAGGGTACTCCATTCTGGGTAGACATGATGATGCAAGCAAACACACCAAATGAGACTCGACTGAAACGACTACGGGCTAACTAGACCTAGAGCCCAAACTACATGCCCAATCAGAGTGGCAAGCTAGCCTGTAGTAACTTGGGACTCAGCCAGGCAGGTGTAAGGGAAGTGTTAGGTCCCTAAATGCCAATCCTAGATACCAATCAGTGATTGGCCAGGTAGGCGGACCAGCACACAAGCCCTTCGGGACGTAGTCCCTGAATCACCGTTCTAGACACTGAGTACGAAGCACACACAGAGTAACCAGACAAACTGACTAAACCCTAGGCTGGACCCGACTTGTTGGTGTCCCTAGCCCACTAGGGCAAATTAAGTCTAATAAGTTTTAAAATTAGGCTTAGGATCGAATGAATGGGTGGTGGTTTTGGGCTAAGGAGAGGTTATCAACTCCTCTCCTTATCTTAGATGCTCAATTGCCCTTAAGATGAATTAGGAGATGATCACTCAAAAATTGAATTGCAGAAACACAGAAATAGAGTTGCTGTAATTTAACTCTCAGAAATTCCACAGAAACCAATTAATTACAGTGAAATTATGTAAAATAGTTTCAATTATAATGGTTCCAGCAAAACAAAAATCACATAATTTAGAGTTACCTGTAATGAGAAACAATTATTATAACAGGATAGTTACAGACTGAAAATAGAATGTTTCCTCCGTTTACAATTCTTGCTACGAAGTTGTAACCCAGCGGATCCCCTGCATGCCCTAGGAACACCCCATGGAATGGGAAGAGGAGGTTTGCACCTCGCTTCATTCCTAGGACCGGACGTCCTGGGGAGTCTACTTCGAGCAGACAAAGTAAAAAAGAGAGACACTCAAAACATGCAAGTATGTCAGAAAACCTAGATAGGGCTTTATACCAAAAATGATGCAGAACAAAAGAGATGATGCGATGCAGAAGTAAATTAAGACTAATTCTTTTTTTTTTATATATATTTTCAGAAGTTGGCTTTGACTCAAAGGAAAGTTAAACTAAATTGAAAGAAACTATGTAATAATTGAAAGCATAATTTAAAGAAACTAGGTTATCAGAGTAGTTCAAAAGTAAAGGATCGCTGGGGGTTGAGAAATTTCCAGACCTAGGGTTTCGCTCTGAACTTTCAACAGGACAGAAGTAAAGGAAGAGAAGGGTTACAGACCAGGCAGTGATCTTCACAGAGTTTAGTGGAAGGACTCTCTTGAACAGATTGTTGGATCCCCAGATTCAGATATCTTCGCAATGGATCCTCCAATACTGGCCCTTTGGCAGAGTTGGCTTCTTCTGAAATCAAGATCTGGGAAAGAAGAAGAACAAGTTATGGAACCAGATACTCAAGGAAGGATTTACCAGATAGAAGAACTTGAAAGCTGATGTCGCTGAAATCCTGATTCTCCTGGAATGCTGATCTGACTTCCTCTGGGATTTGCTCTGTCTTTGAAGTAGCCGAACTGGACCTGGATGCTGGTGATCGGCCTCTACTTGGAGAGAGGGGCCATGAGAGATGGGGTAGGCTAGGGTTTGGTGGAATGAAGAGGATGAAGGGCGGCTAGGGTTTGGATTGGAAGTGGCTAACCTAGGGTTTTGGGGTTAGAGATCTCACACCTCCTCAAGGTTCCTAGGGAACCCGGATTTACTCCCTCACGGAGCTCAACACCTGAATGCAAGTGCGGAAGAGAGAAACACAAAGTTTGCTCACACATAAATTGAATTCATTCATCGGTTGTCTTCAAAACTTACAAGAGGGGTTTATTTTATAGGACTTTACAAGAGGTCACGGTTTTACATCTTCCCATGTGGGACTAATAGGATGGATCTTCAAATTAGGTTTGTAGAATCAATCTCTTCTCATATGGCCGGCCAAGAGCTTCCATAAGTGTTGATTGATGGCTCCAAATGGTAAGTAGGTGGCGCCTCCTAACCTTGCTCTTCAAGAAAATTTTTTTTCCTTCCATGGCTCAACTCTTTTGGACACCTCCTTTTCTTTCTCCCCAACTTTTCCTTGGTCCTTTTAGGCATGGATTGGGTGCCCCCTTGAAGTGCTCCCCAAGAAATGCCTCTTTCCTCCTTTAGCTTGGCCTTTTAAGGTATATATGGGGCGCCTCCTTGATTTTGGCTTCAAGAAAAATTTTTGCTCCCTTGGGTGTGGGGACCAAGACACTGGGATGGAGATGTGGCGCCCCCTAGACTCTGGCATGTGGCTAGGAGTGTGGCGCCCACTTACTTGAGCCTGGGAGAAAAATGTGGCACCCTGGACCTTGACTTGAAAAAGGTGGCCCCAAACTGGAGAAGACCTAGGCCACTACTAGGACTTGTACTGAGTCAACATGACTCAACAAAATTTAAATTGTAGGGAAATACAGACTCAAGACTAAAATTGAGTTGACCAAGTCAACCCTTATTACAAAACCAGAAAACCCTAATTCTTCGGGCAAGGTCAATCAGAGATCCAGATGGAGCCCTGAAGTCTTCTTCTGAGTCTGGTACCCGCACCAATTCTCCCGGGATGGGAGGAACTCGACCCTGTCGAGTATGGATCAAGTTGGCTCTGGTATCTCTCCAAGAGGTCTGGGTCCAATTCTTGTAATTCTTCTCGGGAGATCCAAGAGTCATCAGAATCTGGCCTTCCTTGCCAGCGGACCAGGTATCTTTGGTATCTTCGATTATGAGTAGAGATAACCTGATCATCCAGGATCTTTTCAATCTGCTCTTTCCTTATAGGCCAGTTTGTTGGTGGACACACAGGGTTGGGTTCACTCTCAAGAGCAGGATTAGGCTCAAAAGGCTCACTGGGAATCACAGCTGGCTCTTTATACTCTACTAGGTCTGTAATGTTGAAAGTGGAGCTAATACCTAGTTCTGAAGGCAACTCGAGCACATAGGCATTGGATCCTACTCTCTTCACCACTCTAAATGGTCCAGCTCCTCTAGCATGTAACTTTCTAACGGTTCTAGGAGGAAACCGTTCAGGCCTTAACCTAATCATTACATAGTCTCCCTCAACAAAAGTTTTGACTCGCCTTTGAGAATAGCCAACTTCTTATAAGTTTCATTACTTAAATTTATTTTGGCATGAATTTCTTTATGCAAGTCTTTTATATGCTGTGCAAAAACTTCAGCAGACTCTGAGACTCGTGTGTGGACTGGTAAAGGATCTAGGTCAAGAGGTGTGGACTGGTAAAGGAGCTAGGACCAAGACTCTGAGACTCTGAGACTCTAGGGTTTCTTAGACCTAGAGCCAAAACTGGGTGGGTCAGCTCAACTTACACCTAACCCAATAGCTAATCCTTTGATGCGGGACAACGGGGGGGGCTAGAGAGGAGGATCGAACGATGAGCCTAGAAGTCACCTAGATTAGGGTATTCTAATTTTTTTTTGCATTTTCTAATTTGATGGCAAAGGAATAATGGGATGGAAGATAGGGATCTGGATCTCATGGACTTTGGGACTCACCCTAACGAAGTGACCTCTCACCTCTTGGGCATTACACCCTCCTCGATACTTGGAAGCGCTGGGATGGATCTCAAAGGCCACGAGAGGATAGAGATGATGGAATGGGAAGGGGATAACTGGGCATGACCTCACATCATGTCCTGGGTTGGGCCTCACATCCTCTCCTCACAGAGTGAAATAAAAAAACCACTTTTCTAAAACTCATTTTCATTCCCAAAACTTGACTAAACTCTTTTTCTTACTTGACTAAACTCTAAAAACTATTTTTTTACAAAGGATTGAGGGTGGTATTTATAGACTTGTCCAAACCTCATTTGAATTTGAATACATGATAAAAAGATAGAGATGATTCAAATTCAAACACAAGATAGGATAAGACAAGCCTATCCATATCTAAATCCTAACCAACCAAATCCGTATTTAAATTTCAAACAAAAGATAAAATCCCAAACTACTTTATTCTGGATATGCTCCGAGATTCATGCAACTTCAGGATTTGTGCTTGCTCCGAGATCCGTGCTAGCAAAGTCCCCATCATTAGGCCACCATAGTTGTATGATCACGATGCTACACTATATGGTCATTCTAATTCTTGTTCCTTCACATATAATGGAAAGAAAATTGTGATAAACACTTCACCACCTAAGGACAACATTAAGAGAGGGTCTAGTAACCTGAAGGACAAGAAGCAATGGATGAACTTGACCAGAACTAAGGAATTAGAATATGAATTTAACAAAGGTTCACCTGTATGGATTTTGACTACTAAGGAAACCCAAGACCCACCCCAAAAAGAACACCCTCAAGAAGTAGTAGAATTTTTTAGGGAATTTCAAGATGTGTTTCCTGAGGACCTTCCTGATCACCTTCCACCATTAAGGAACATCCAATACACCATAGACTTAGTTTCAAGAGCCACCTTACCCAACCTTCCCTACTATAGGTTGAATTCCACTGAGCATGCTGAGTTGCAAAGACAAGTGGGAGAACTTCTTAAAAAGGAATTGATTAAGGAAAGTCTGAGCCCATGTGCAGTACCTGCCCTTTTGATCCCTAAGAAAGATGGCACGAGGAGAATGTGTTTAGATAGTCGAGCCATTAATAAGATAATGGTCAAGTATCATTTTCCAATTCCCTGTTTGGATGACATGTTAGACATGATGGCCAGAGCCATAATTTTTTAAAGATTGACCTTAAGAGCGGCTATCACTAAGTTAGGATTAGACCTGAAGATGAATTGAAAATGGCTTTCAAAACTAAAGATAGCTTGTATGAATGGTTAGTGATGCCTTTTGGTCTTTCTAATGCCCCTAGCACCTTCATGAAAATTATGACCCAAGTCCTCCGATCATTCATGGGAAAGTTTGTTGTAGTGTACTTTGATGATATCCTGATATACAGCAAGACCAAGGAAGACCATTTAGACCATCTCCACCAAGTAGGTCAAGCACTTAGGAAAGAAAGCCTTTATGCCAATATGAAGAAATGTAGCTTCTTGACCAATTGAGTCATTTTTTTAGGTTTTGTTGTTACCCTAGAAGGAGTGTCTGCTGACCTAGAGAAGGTTAAATTCATGGTTAAGTGGCCCATCCCTAAAAGCATACACGATGTCTGTAGTTTCCATGGCCTTGCCACCTTCTATAGGAGATTCATTCAAGGATTTAGCATGATCGTCGTGCCCATTACCAATTGCATTAGGAAGGAAACTTTCGAATGGACCAAAGCTGTCGATAGAGCCTTCCTAGAAATCAAAGAGAAAATGACCCAAGCACCCATTTTAAGATTACCAGACTTTTCAAAGGTATTTGAGGTTGCTTGTGATGCCTCCGAAGTAGGAATTGGAGGAGTCTTGAGTCAAGAAAATCACCTAGTAGCATTTTTTAGTGAAAAGTTGAATGAGGCCAAGCTTAGGTATTCAACTTATGATAAGGAATTATACGCAGTAGTTCAGGCCATGAGGTATTGGAGACATTATCTTTTATCGTAGGAGTTCATACTTTATTCTGATCATGAAGCACTATGATTCCTTAATTCTCAAAAGAAGTTGAACCCTAGACACGAAAAATAGGTAGAATATCTTCAAGCATACACCTTTGTGTTGAAACACCATGCTGATGTCAAAAATCGAGTTGCAGATGCTCTTAGCTATAGATCCATGCTTCTGACCTCTGTGAGCACTAAAGTCATAGGTTTGAGAGACTGAAGGAAGAATATGAGAATTGTCCTGACTTTAGTAAAATATTCAATCTATTCATCAAGGACCATCTAGCTTGTACAAAGACTACACCCTTCATGATGGATTCCTTTTCAAAGAAGATAAATTGTGCATCCCACGAACCTCTCTTAGAGAATTCTTGATTTCGGAGTTCCATGCTGGAGGCTTAGCTGGCCATTTTAGTAGGAATAAAACCATCTTAGCTATCGAAGACCAATTCTTTTGGCCAAGCCTCAAGATAAACATTGTCCAAGTTGTAGCCCAATGCCAAACCTGTGCTGTTGCCAAATAGCAAAGACAAAACATTGGTCTGTACATACCTCTACCAATACCGGACTATCCATGGCAAGATCTTAGTATGGATTTTGTACTAGGATTGCCAAAGACCATGAGGAAATATGATTCTATCTTCGTTATGGTTGATCAATTCTCAAAGATGGCTCATTTCATTCCTTGTTCCTGGACTTACGATGCTTCGAAAGTACCCAAACATTTTCTAAATGAAGTGGTTAGGCTACATGGTTTACCCAAAACCATTATATCAGATAGAGATGTTAGGTTCACTAGCTATTTTTGGAAGATCCTTAGGCATCTGCTAGGAACCAAACTCAAATTCTCTACAGCCTACCATCCTCAAACTGATGGCCAAAATGAAGTTGTCAATCGAAGTCTAGGAAACTTGTTAAGATGCCTAGTCGATGATAGTTTGGAAAATTGGGATCTCATTACCTCGTGCCGAATTTGCTTATAACAGCTCAGTCAATAGGTCTATCGGGAAGAGTCCATTTGAAGTGGTCCATGGTACAAGCCTAGGAAGCCCATAGACCTTATCCCTTTACCTACACATCCATGAGTTTCTGAGTCTACTAAGTCATATGCACATCATATAAGGGACTTGCATAAAGAAATCATTAAGAAAATTAACTTGAGCAATGAAGCCTACAAGCATTTGGCTAATTCATGTAAGAGGATCAACAAATTCTATGAAGGAGACCACGAAATGATTAGACTCAAACCTAAATGGTTCCCATCTAGAAGATTGGACCTAATGCGTATGTCTTTGAGTTGTGTTGACTCTTGTATTGATTTTGATGATTAACAAAATACTTAAGTATATTTGAGTACTAATTATTTGTTTAAGTGTGTCTTATCAAAAAAGGTACTCATTAATTATGTCAAAGGTTTGCTTGTCATATAGTTGAAGAAGTTCTCTTCCCAAATAAAAATCTCAAGTTTGAATGGACTTAAGAATAAAAGAATAACTTGAAATGGATCAAATGTTAAGTTTGAAGAAGATTTAGCATTACTTCAAAAAGGTTTTAGTGAAGTGTCAACTCATGGAAATGAAGTGTCGATTCATGAAAGCCAAATCTGATATACAGAAAAAGAGTTTCAATGGCATGCTTCAAGTGTCGACTCATGAAGACCGGTGTCGACTCATGTATTGACTCAATGCCCGAGACATAAAGTTTATAGAATATGCTGAGTCTCAAGAATTCTCTCAAGTGCCGATATAAGAAGATCAAGTATCGACTCACGTGTCGACTCACTAGAAGAAGTGTCGACTCACTTGAAATTTTCAAAAAGCTTCAAGGAATAATTTTTGAACTAAGTATCGACTTATAGAAGTCAAGTGTCGACTCGGGTGTCGACTCATGACTCAAAATGTCGACACTTGAAGTTCAGACTGCATAATAATGGCTAGTTTTTTGAAGTGCAGAATTGACCCTTTCACCCTCCAATGGCTAGTTTCAATCCTCCAATGGTCATATTCAGCCTTTTGAAGTTCTAAGAGGTATTTAAAGGGATTTTAAATGAAGAGAAAATAAGAATAAGTTTTGATATTGAATATTCTTCAAGTCTTCAACTACTTTCAAGTGAAGAAAAGCCTTCAAGCTTTCAAAGCATTCAAGTGTATTTAAGTTTAATCATTCAAGCTACATTTAAGGCTTCAACAACTTGAGGACAAGCATCCACAACAAGTTTTCAAGAGCTTCAAAGAGATACTTGCTTTATATTGAAAGCTTTTTATATTCTTTACTATATTCTTGAATTCCTTCTAGTGTCTCTAGTTTCAAGGGATTTGGAACTAGAAGTGGACATTTGTTAGTAAGCCTTTGTGTTAAAACCAACGGAGATTTTTGGTTAGCCTATCTTGCAAAACCAAAGAGGTTGTTGGTGAGCCTAGGTTATAAAACCAATAAGATTTTTGGTTAGCCCGCAAAACCAAAGGGATTTTGACTTGTATTCCCGGTGAAAACAAGTTAGGTTTTGATTAGTGAGCCCAGAAAACTAATCAGCTATAATCAAGAAAGATTATAGTGAAAATCCCAAGTGGACCTTGGGGAGTGGATGAAAGTGCTTTGGTGTGCACCGAACCACTATAAAATTTTATGTGTTTGTGTTGTTTGCGCTCTCTCTACTTTGCCTTTATTCACTTTGCATTTGTCTCTAAAATTTTGCTACATATACTTAAGTAACTCACAAGCACTTGCACTACACTAGTAGCTGAATTTATTTTGGATTAGCACTTACTTGCATTTTCTTATAAAACATAATTCACCCCCCCTCTTGGGTTGCTTATTGGGCAACAAGTGGTATTAGAGCTACGTTCTAGTATATAGGTCTAACTACCTTGAGTAAAGATCTATGGCAGCCCCACTTGGTAATAGAAAAGTGCCCTAAGAGCCAATCATTATGAGAGCCTTTTTGTAAACTTCCAGCTCATGTATGACATATTTTTCATATTAATAAAGGCATTTGATTCATCATATACTGCTATATCATGTTTTGTTGATTATGATGAACCCCATAGAGTAGGACAATGGAATTAAGGTTATGATAAAACAATAGTGAGACCTAATTTCTATAAACCCTAATCTAGAATGTTCCTAGTCATTGGACCATCAATTTGGGAATCGATGAATCCGGAAAGAGTAGCTTATCTTATGTATGCTCAGTTGATGAGGGTGGTTGATCTCACAACCACTTGTGTAGAAACACTAATACAAGGATAAGGGTGCTCATTAGGGTATGAGCACACTGGACTGATCCACACCGGGACTATCTTATGAAAGTCTTACTACTTGTCAAAAGATAGATCCCAGAGTAGAAGTTGTGTATGTGATCTTTAGACCTAAGGTCACCATGGTTCCTTGTGCACACTAAGCTATACTTTGGTTCATACTCATTCATGCCATTGTGACATGTACGGGGTGTTCTGGGTATGGTGGAAGGTGTACGAAGGATGTGAGTGGACCAACAAGGAATCGATCTTTCCTGGTAAGAGGAATTGTTATCCTATGCAATCTCTTCGATGAGTGACTCAAGGAGCCTTTGATCAAAGTAGGATGAGATTAGAATTGGTTTCTAATCTGTGATCAACTGAGTCCTCATGATCAAGATGAGATTCGATATGATTAAGTGTTAGGGTTTGACATATATCCATACCTATCACTTAATCGAGATAATGAGAGATCGAAAGATTGAATTGCACGGTAACTTACTACTGAAGGGTACTTTGGTAATTTTTACCAAATTTCTCATCTTCCGGGTAGCATGACATATTTCTAGACATCAATCTTGTCTTGTAGGTTTTCATGAACTGATTGATTTGGTTTGATGAGTCAATTCGATGTGTGATTCGAATTGGACAATTAGGCAAGCCAATTTGACCTAATTAGGTCAATCGGTTCATTAGATCAAATTGGCTTAAACCTAAACCTACTGCTGGCTAGATGTAAAACCCAATGGGTCACACACAATAGAGAGTTGGCCAAGGAAGTTGATATACCAAGATCACTGACGTGAAGTGTATGACAAACTATTTGGCAGCCAGGCGATGCCATGTGGCGTTCTCCTCCAAGCTCTCCTGCCAAGTGGCTTGACCAGCGTCGCACCCACCTCGATCCAAGCTCGCCACCTTTGCCCCTTTGCCAGGTATCCACCCAGGAGGGGTCCACCTTGGCCAAAGTAGGCCTGCCCCTGCTCCTCCACTAGGTGGCACCCCCATATGGGTCTACCTTGGTCGGAGTCGAGCCGAGCACCCCTACTCCTTCGTCAGGTGGTGCCCCTTGATGGGTCCACCTCGACCGAAGTCGAGCTTGCCTCCACCCCTTCGCCAGGTGTCGATCCAATAGGGGTCCACCTCAGCCGCCTGCCCCTGCTCCTCCACTAGGTGGCACCCCCAGATGGGTCCACCTTGGCCGAAGTCGAGCCGGGCACCCCTGCTCCTTTGCCAGGTGGCGCCCCTTGATGGATCCATCTCAGCCAAAGTCGAGCTTGCCTCTGCCCCTTCGCTAGGTGTCGACCCAGGAGGGGTCCATCTCAATCGAAGTGGGCCTGTCCCTGCTCCTCCGCCAGGTGGCACCCCCAGAGGGGTCCACCTTGGCTGGAGTCGAGCCATGCACCCCTGCTCCTTTGCTAGGTGGCACCCCTTGAGGGTCCAACTCGGCCAAAGTCGAGCTTGCCTCTGCCCCTTCACCAAGTGTCGACCCAGGAGGGGTCCACCTCGGTCGAAGTGGGCCTGCCTCTGCTCCTCCACTAGGTGGCATCCATAGATGGGTCCATCTTGGCCAGAGTCGAGCCGGGCACCCCTGCTCCTTCGCCAAGTGGCACCCCTTGATGGGTCCACCTCGATCAAAGTCGAGCTTGCCTCTGCCCCTTCGCCAGGTGTCGACCCAATAGGGGTCCACCTCAATCGAAGTGGGCCTACCCCTGCTCCTCTGCCAAGTGGGACCCCCAGATGGGTCCACCTCGGTCGAAGTCGAGCCGGGCACCCCTATTCCTTTGCTAGGTGGCACCCCTTGATGGTCCACCTCGGCCGAAGTCGAGCTTGCCTCTACCCCTTCGCCACGTGTCAACCTAGAAGGGGTCCTCCTCGGTCGAAGTGGGTCTGTGCCTGCTCCTCCACCAGGTGGCACCCCCAGATGGGTCTACCTTGGTCGGAGTCAAACCAGGCACCCCTGCTCCTTTGCTAGGTGCCACCCCTAGATGGGCCCACCTTGGTCAGAGTCTAACCGGGAACCTCTACTCCTTCGCCAGGTGGCACCCATTAATGGGTCCACCTCGGTCGAATACAAGCCTTCTCCATGGGGCCGGGGTGCAATCCCCGAGGATGCTGTTGAGGATGGTTCATGCAGGGTGGCACATCCAGTACGGCATCCCCAGGCCTATAACGATGCGCGGAACATCGTTTATACCAGTTTGGGAAGGACACCCTATTCGAGGCACCAGATCCGGCGGTCGGTGACCTGGTGCTCCAAAAGGGGAGAGCCACGGTCAATGCCTCGAGCTCGAGGGAACCTTCGTGGGGATCGGGGTTTTGCCTAGTTCTCCCTTTTTCGTGACTGCATGACAGACGAAAAAAGATCACCACTTAACTCCCAACTGTAAGGGGAGACGGCCTCAGGAGAACAGTCGGTAAGCATCGCTGACCTCCAAGGCCTCCCCTGGAGGGAGAATCATGGCACCAAAGTATCCAACGATCTCAAAAGGGGCACCACTAGCAAGAAGAAAGGTAAGTAATCGAGAGGGCAAGCACAGGCACGGGGAGAAGAGACAATTCTGAGATAGAAGCTCCAAAGAAACTTGTAGGAGCGAGCTCGATGAGCCTGGTTGCAGGAACCGGAGTGCCAATCTCTCTCATTCTCACTCATCTTTTCATCAAAGATTCCTCTAAGCACGGAGACCCAGCGGGGATCCATCTTAGTGGATCTGTTTTACTTTACCGCTCTCTAACTTAACCATCGGACTGCCCCCACCAGGATCCCCGACCCGGGTCTCTAACCTTATTTTGCAGGTCCGGGAGCATTAGGATTCTGCAGTAAAGGGGATCGTAGTTCGGCGCCAACTCATAGCTATAGGCCACAGCAGTAAGGTCGGCAACATGTTGGCACACCAGGTAGGGGGGATGAAAGCCCCTGCATAAACAAGCCCCCCACGAGCTTGAGAACGGCTCAACCCCAAGCATGGTGGTGACTCATGGACATGCACCAGCCGGGCGGGAGAAGTTCCCTCCCCTCTGGGCCCCCGCAGCCTGGAAAGGGAACTTCCTGCTTCTCCTGCTCGTCCTTCTCAGTTGCCCTCGGCAAATGGTCAGTATGCTGCTATTGTCCAGCAGCTGCAGACACTGACCATGGCCATGAGGCAGCTGCAGCAATAGCAGCGCTCCCTGGTCACTCAACCGTAGCCAGGGGCCCCCACAGCCCAAGCCACGGGCCCTCGTGGAAGCCTGCGCTCCATCCAAGGTAGGCCGTCCCACCCGCGGGCAGTCACCAACCCACGTGGGAGTCATCAAACCCCCATGAAGAGGAACCATACTGGGTCGGCAGACCATGAGAGACGATCCTCAATGGACAACAATGATGTTGCTAGGTGCAGTAAGCACCGCTGGGGCAAGGCCCCTCACCGCGACCCATCGGCACCTTCTTCTCCAGTGACCTCGATGGAAGGCTCCACTAATGAGGCCATCAGGCGTCTAGCCAAAAGGCATCTGGAAGAGCAAGAGTGCAAACTAGTAGAACTCTCCTGCCGGTTTGCCAACATGCAAGGCTCTCCCAGTGAGCCAGTGGGCTATAATGCTTGACCACCCTTCTCCCGGGAAATCCAAGAGGGACCAATTTTGAGTTAGTTCTGCATGCCTCAGGTGGATCCCTAATGGAGACCAAGATTCTAATTTATTTTATTTTATTTGAGTCCATTAGTCCTATGTTACTTGAGTTAAAGTGAGCCAATTGAGTCCTATAATAAAGTGAGATAACTGAGTTAGTTGAGTCCACTTAGTTAGGTCCAGTTTTTTAGTTCAATCGAGTCTAATCGAGACCATTCAAGTCATGTACAAGAGGAGAGTTAGCAACCCGGAGATTCACCAGACCTCCCCAACCAGAGCTGGCCTTTATGCACCTGGATCCTTTCCTGCTGCCAAGCCCGTAAGAGAGAGCTCTAGTCCAAGACAGGCCCACTGTTGACCAGGCCCACCAGGGTTTCTTGGCCTACAAGTCAGGGTTTCTTAGCCCTCAAGTAAAGTACCCTGGGGTGAATCTATAAATACCGCCACTCTTCTCTTGTATTAAACATCTTTTTTCTTATTAATACAAACAAAAAATTATTTTGATATGAGTTTTGAGTTTTCTCTGGATTGGAGTAGGTGTGACACCCTGGTTCCTTGTTCTTGAGTGCAAGCCCTAATCCCCTGGTGACTTCTACACTCGCCAGCGATCCTCCCCTGCTCTATCCAGCATCAACTTGGTATCAGAGCCCAGCTGATCAGGGTTTTCTCCTCCTTCCCGGCTTCCCATCGTTTCTCCTGTCCAGATCTCCCTGTGCAAGACTTCTCAAACCTTGGTCAGCCGCCGAGGTCTGTCAACACCCTGCATCAGCCTTCCTCCTGTAACCCCAACACCTCATCGTCATCGACTGTCGTTGCCCGAGCCGTCTCAATCGGACCTCCGCCCGTGAAGGTAAGTCCTAGGTCCTAGAGTGTCCAATTTTTCTAGCCTCCATCTCTATTTTTCCTTCGCCATCATCATAGAAAAAAATATAATCAAAAAAAAATAAGATACTAATGGGGACCTCACCAGCATAGATCCCAGAGCATGCACAAATCTTGGAGCCGTGCGAATCTCAGAGCATATCCTGAATAAATTTAGGATTTATCTTTTATTTGAAATTTGAATTAGGATTTTGTTGGTTAGGATTGAGATATGGATAGGCTTATCTTATCCTATCTTGTATTTGAATTTGAATCATCTCTATCTTTTTATCCTGTATTCAAATTCAAATGAGGGTTGGACAGGTCTATAAATATCACCCTTAGTTCTTTGTAGAAAAGAAAGTTTAGTCAAGTTTTGGGAATGAAAATGAGTTTTAGAAAAGAGTGATTTTTTTATTTCACTCCGTGAGGAGAGGGTGCGAGGCCCAACCCTAGGACATGATGTGAGGTCATGCCCAGTTATCCCCTTCCCATTCCATCTTCTCTATCCCCTCGTGGCCTTTGAGATCCATCCTAGCACCTCCAAGTATCGAGGAGGGTAAAATGCCCTAGAGGTGAGAGGTCTCTTTGTTAGGATGAGTCCCAAAGTCCATGAGATCCAGATCCCTATCCTACAACCCCACTATTCATTCGCCACCCCTTACCTAAAAAAATCCCAAAAAAATATGATACCCTAATCTAGGTGACTTCTAGGCTCACCAACGATCCCACCCCTGTCCCCCCATCAGATATCCTAATCTTCGATGACTTCTCAGCTCACCGACAATCCTACCCTTTCTTGTTCCCTATCAAATTGGTATCTCGCTGAGGATCCTACCCTTTCTCGTTCCCCATCTATCGATGTCGACCATGAAGGTGCAGGTATTGGCAGAATTCTTAGATGAGTGTGTAGCTCCTGAACCAGAGGAGGACATCTGGGTCCTGCATGTGGACGGAGCCTCTAACTCTAGTGGAAGCGGAGCTGGGCTCATCCTCGCCAACAGCGAGGGAGTCATCACCGAATGCGTGCTTAACCTACAATTCGCCGCCACCAATAACCAGGCAAAGTATGAAGCGCTCCTCGCAAGACTGAGAGTCTCTCACAAACTGGCCGTGACCAGCCTAAGGGTCTTCACAGATTCGTAGCTAGTGGCTGGGCAAGTCTCAAGCAAATATAAGGCATGGGACCCTCAAATGTTGAAGTATCTAGAGTTGGTGCAGGCCAGCATGCCAGGTTTTAAGCATTTCAGCATCTCCCACATCCCGTGCGATGAAAATGCTCGCACTGACGCCCTCTCCCAGCTGGAAACCATGCCGGACTCATCATTGGGCCATGCCTACGTCGAGCATCTTTAGGTCCCAAGCTATGAAGCCCCTAGAGAAATCCAATAGGTCACCCCGGAGCCCAGCTGGATGGACAAGTATGTCAAGTATATTACTGATGGTACCTTGTCCGAGGATTGGATTGAAGCCGACCTCATCAAAAGGTAGGCCATGCACTTCGTGTTAATGGATGGACTGCTCTACCGGAGGTCCTACTCCTATCCACTCCTCAAGTGTTTGAGGTCCACGGAGGCCGCACTCGTGCTCCTAGAGATCCATGAAGGCCTTTGTGAGAATCATGTGGGGCGCAGAACTCTGGCGTACAAGGCCCTTCGTCAAGGATACCTCTAGGAAATGATGAGGGAGGACATAGTCAACTTTGTCAAGAGGTGTGATCGCTGTCAATGTCACACCATCGCGCAACGCTAGCTAGCGGCACCGCTCTCCCAGCTCTCCACCCCCTGGCTATTTGCCTAGTGGGGCATCGACCTCCTCGGTCCATTTCCTCCTACGTCCGGGCAGCATAAATTTTTGATAGTTGCTATTGACTACTTCATGAAGTGGGTCGAGACCGAGCCGTTAGCCTGGATCACGGAGGTGAATGTCAGCAAATTCCTTTGGAAGTCAATCGTATGCCACTTCGGCCTCCTCCATACCATCATCACCGACAACGGATGTCAGTTCGACTGTCGAGAGTTCGAGAAGTTCTGCAATGACATCAGCATTCATCACCGCTTCACCTCGATGGCGCATCCTCAAACCAATGGGAAAAATGAAGTAACCAACCAGACCATCCTGCAAGGGCTCCGAACTAGATTGGATCAGGCCAAAGGAAGATGGGCTAAGGAACTTCCCAGCATCATGTGGGCATACCACACAACCCCAAGGATGGCCATGGATGAAACCCCATTCAACCTCGTCTTCGGTGTAGAAGCAATAATTTCGATGGAACTCAGCCTACCAACGTTATGCATGGAGCAATACGACAAAGTTGAGAACCTAGCATGGCTAATGCTCAACCTAGATCTCCTCAAGGAAATGAGGGACAAGGCCCGAATTTGGATGGTGGCCTATTGGCAATGGGTGGCCAAATACTACAACTCCAGGGTGAGACCGAAGTCCTTCCGCCCAGGAGACTTGGTGCTGCACCGTGCCGAAGCATCCCAACCTCAAGAGTGCAGTAAGCTCTCTCCAAACTAGGAAGGCCCTTACAGGGTGGTCGAAGCACTCCCTCATGGTGCCTACTATCTTGCCAAGCTCAACGGGGCTCGATTTTTGCAGACGTGGAATGCCACGAACTTGAGGATGTATTACCAATGATGTAAGGCTTCCTAAATATTAATAATGAAATTCTTCCTTTATGCAATGCTTGTTTCTATTTTGTAGGACTAGCATCGCTTGGTCTTAAGTTTGGTGAACAAAATCGAGGCAGAAGCCTCGCTAGCGATCCGCGGGAAATGCAAAGTCCCGGAGTTCAGTCCGAGAGGCCGCATGGAACCTAGTTCTGCAAGGAGGCCCCAGAGTTCAGTCCGGAAGGTGGCGCGGAATCCAATTCCCCTATGAAGTCCTGGACTTCGGTTCGGAAGGTGGCAAGGAATCCAAATCCTCCACGAGATCCCAAAGGTTAGTCCAAGATGCCGCACAAAACCTAGTTCCAACATGAGGGCCTGGAGTTCAGTCTGGAAGGTGGCGCGGAATCCATTTCCCCAATGAAGTCCCGGACTTCAGTCTAGAAGGTGGCAAGGAACCAAGTTCCTCCATGAGATCCCAGAGTTCAGTCCAAGAGGTCACACAGAATCTAGTTCTGGTATGAGGCCCCCATGAAATCCAGTTCCCCCACGAAGTCTCGAGCTTCGGTCCGAAGGTGGCACAAAATCCCGTTCCCCCACAAAGTCTCAGACTTCGGTCTGGAAGGTGGCAAGGAACCCAATTCCTCCACGAGATCTCGTAGTTCAGTCCGTAAGGTCACCCGGAACCCGTTTCTGGCATGCAGCCCGAAGTTCAGTCTGGAGGAAGTCCCAGCACCAAAGACTTATAAAATGCAAGCTGGAAGCCCCAGGGGTTCCTTCCCGAAGCCTAGGGGTCTCCTAAGTCTGGTTCCAAACTAAGAGTCAAAGTTGAACTGCAAATTAAAGTTGCAGATTCTGGGCTCCCATAAAAGACAACGGCAAACACCAACGGGTAGTAGAACACGTTATCAAGGCAAAAGCAATGAAGAAAAAAGAAAAAGAAGTTCTCATTTCCAATGTGAACGTTTCTTATAAGTAAAAGGGTCCCGATAGACATGGTAGCCCAAAAGAACAAAGTGGAAACCCTATGCTAGAATACAAAATAGATAAGTCGGGTTCACTCCTTCGCTACTGGTTCCTCTCCAGGTTGAGAAGCCTCTGCATCACCGACTACCTCCCCAGAAGGTTGCCCAGCAGCCTCCTCAGGCTGCTCCTGGGGCCGCCTAGGTCGACACCGGACAGATCGAGCTCGGGAAAAAGGGAAGCCATCTTCTCCCAGCAGACTTCGAAGCCCTTCAGAAAGGAGTCCACAGCAGCCTCGTGCATCTCCTTCTGGAACTCCTCGGAGGCCCGATGATGTAGGGCAAGGGATGCTGGGATGGATTCTTATGATGCAAAGAATTTCTTTTTTTATGTTTGATGAGTTTTACATATTTTTTTAGGGTTTCGATTCCCGATCACAAGCAAAGGTAAGAAATACGAAGAACAGTAATGAAAGCTTATGCTAGCAGTTCAAAGCCCTAAAAGTAAAAACGAGAACAGGATCCCGGGATTAAGAAACCCTGGTAGGACTAGCTCGACCTACAATATCTACTTAGGAGATAAAGAGAAAGCAAACCTCAAACTTCTGGAACGCACGATGCAGAGATCACTCAACTCGGCGGATGCGGCCTGGATACCTGAGTAGTCGAACCCGTGGGAGCATTGGCTTTGGGTCGGGAGGTCACGATGGCAAAGCTGACTATCTCCAATGCCTGAGATGCCAGGGAGGACCTGTAGGCAAACAAAAGAAGGGTCAGCGAAATATGGAGATGCACGGAAAGGAATTGAGATGGAGTTGGGAAGGGGCTTCGAGCCCGGTGTCCGGCTGGATTCCGAAGTCGAAGTTGGAGATAACTTGGGGCCTCGCATCCCACGACGACCTGGAGGATGAAGGAATGTGGCCTCACACCACGCGACGTCCTGGAGGACGAAGGATTCGCGACACCCTGGGGCGACGGACAGGTTGCCTCACACCACTCGACGTCCCTGGGGACGAAGGCAATTCCACTCAAACCTAGCATAAGAGACAATGGTTGGAGGGTGGAAAAAACTCAAGCTTTTTCATTAATCACTCAATCATTCCATTCCTCTACAAGGGAGGGATTGGGTCCTTTAAATAGGCACCCAAGGCCCATTTGAAATTCAAAATACAACTTTCATGGTGGCGCCCAAAATTCTCCATCATCTCCTCTCTTTGGCTAACCAAATGACTTGGGGTTGGGCGTGGCATGTGGGAAGGCTTGGAGAGGGGGATTGGTCTCTTGACTTCCTTCCTTAGCATGCTTATTTTGGGAAGAAAGAGTGGGGCATGGCTTGCTTGGAGGGATGTGTTCCCTTGGACTCTTCAACGCCATCTCTTGGATTGATTCAAGGCCGACCAAGGGAGAGCTCCATGGGCGTTGCATAGTTGAGGGCTTGAAGAGGGGAGTGTGTCCTTTGACCTTCCTTTCTTGCATGAACAATTTGGGAAGAAAGCATGGAATGGGGCTTGCTTTGAGGCTTGGTTTCTTCAAGGATCTTCAACGCCCCTCTTTTGATGGAACAAGGCGTGATGTGGGGGAGGGAAGAGGGGGATGGTGTTTCTTCCTTCCAATGTCGCCCAAGGCATGTGGAAAGCATGAGGGTGCCACTTTGTTTCCCTCCTTGGAAGCCCAAGTGGCAGCTGATGCGGCGCCACATAGGTAGCTAAGGTGGCACCTGAGTTGGCATTATCCCAAGTGGAAGGGGTGGGTTGGCCTACCAGAACTTGATTTAGTGAAGAAAACCAGGGTGAGTTCAATTGGGCTTGGGCCCAGTCCAAACTTAGACTCGAACAAATACAGGACTCATGACCTAACTTGACCCAAATTGGTCAATGTACTGGACTAAACAAACTTTGACAAGAAATTATGAAATTGCTTTGGCTCAAGGCCTTATTACAGGACTCATAGAAGGGGGAACCCTAATCTGAGATCCACAGAGGGTTGAGGAGCCTCTGTCGGATCCTGGTGCCCACTCCAATTCTCTCAGGGTGGAAGGAACTCGACCCTATCGAGTAAGGGTTAGCTTGGCTTTGATACCTCTCCAGGATGTCGGGGTCGATGTGCTGCAAGTCCTCCCGTGTGATCTACGAGTCATCATATTCGGGTTGGCCTTGCAATCGGACCAAGTAACGTTGATAGCCTTTGCCCCGGGTAGTGATAGCTTGGTTATCCAGGACATGCTCGATCCGCTCTCCTTGCTCAGGTACATTTGGATGAGGACACTCAGGTTCAGGTTCACTCTCAAAAGGGAGGTCAGGCTCAAACGGCTCACTGGGTATGTTTGCGGGTTCTCTATACTCGACTAAGTCAGAGATATTGAATGTTGAGCTTATTCCATAATCTGGAGGTAATTCTAGCACATAGGCATTAGGGCCTATTCTCCTAATCACTTTAAAGGGACCCGCCCCACGAGCATGAAGCTTCTTAACGGTTCCTGGTGGAAACCGTTCAGGTCGGAACCTAATCATTACAAAATCCCTTATTTCAAACTCTTTGGCTCGCTTTCGGGAATCAGCCAAAGTATTTTAAAATTGTATTTAATGCATAATCCTAACATGATGCAAAATGCAGACTCAACTATGTAATCGTATTAAGAAAAAATTTTATTGGACTCCTAGGGTATAAACCTAACAGACTTTTGACTCTCTAGGTTTGACCCTAGTCTGGTATGCACAAGAAAAATTATTAAGGATCCCTAGCAAATGCCATAAGGTATGCTAGAAGTAGAAGGCAAAAGGGATGGGTTCTAAGGAGTCACGCATTCTGGTAATCTCAATAAAAAGTAATCCCATGGCTCTAGAAATGGGAGAGGGTTCAGGGAAGGGTAGGAAATAGGAATCGGAGTCTTGGGGTGGCTTATGGAAAATATAAAACAGACCTGGGTTATTCAGGATGACCTTAAAATTTGGGCATCGTTCTATAGGTGTCATATGGTCCATTTATTCCGGTAGATCTTGGGGCTCGCTAGGGTCAATCCCACAGTGAGGAAGGTCTATTAAAGAGGATCCTGGGACCACGTCTATAGTATGATGGATGTCTCTCAGGGGTGGAAGTTGATCAGGTAACTCATCGGGAACTTCATCCTTAATTTCTTTCCGAGCTTCAACCATCTCTTGAGGATGTTCTCTTTGGATCGGCTCATTATGGGTTGGTTCCTGAACTCCTGTGGAAAAGACTGGTGAATCCTCATGTTTATTTACTAGATGTGATCCTGGCTCGATCATTCCCTCTTCAAATTTTGTAGTGGGTTCAGGATCATTTTCCTTGGATTCCTCAATGATTTCACCCTCGGGCCCATCTTCTACTAAACTTGACTCATAGATGCTTTCTTTCAATTCTTTAATGGGCTCAGGAGTTTCTTTTCCTAGATTTTCAATGGGTTCAACCTTCAAGTCTTCAATGGGCTCAGGGGGTTTTGTATTCAAATTCTCAGAATGTTCATCCTTCTCTCCCTGAAACTCTTTAAAGGCTCCTTTCTCAGTAATCTCTTCTTCTAACCCATTATCCTTGATTGGGTTAAGTTCAGGCTTCTTCTCTTTAAGGCTACTTGATCCTTTCTTGACTGGGTCCTTTGGCTGGATTGGGTTGATTGTAATCTTTTTCCCTTGGTGGAGAAAGATGCAGGTATTGGATCGACCATAAAGGGTGACATCATGGTCGAAAAGCCAGGGTCATCGTAGGATGATACTACCCACACCCATGGGTAAGACATCACACCAAATCAATTCTTCATAGGAACTCATTTTTATCTTGATTTGGCACCTAGATTTTACTGGGATTGAAGTTGAATCTATCCAGGAGACTTTGTAAGGGTTGGGGTGGGGAACTGTGGCTAGTCCTAAAGATTTGACAGCACTCAAGGAAAGGGCATTAACACAGCTTCCACTATCAATGATGACCTTACAAACCTTATCTCCTAGCTTGATCAGGATCTGTAGGATGTTGGTCCTATGCCAGTCTTCCTGTACTATGTTTTGGGCTAGGATGCATCTGACTACTCCTAGAAGGTCTTCAGATTCATTTAGCTCTTCCTCTAGGGATCTTAGTCTGGCCTCTATTTGATCCAATCTATTGTTCAACTGGGTCATGGATTGGGTTAAGGCTCCAATGTCGGCTCGCAGTTGGTCCATGGTGTTGGTAGAGGGTGGAGAAGGTGGGTGAAAAGAGGTCCCTGATCTAGTGCACATGTAACAAAACGATGCTATGGTTTGCTAGACCTAGGAGATCTCTCCAAATGTAAAGTCAAGAAGATGAACCTGGAAGTAGTAACTTGGCACCTGGCCAGGTAAGTGTAAGGTGAGTAGAGGTTCCTCTTTGCTTGCCTAGACACCAATTAGAAATTGCCAGGTAAGCGAACTAACCCACTTCCCTTCGGGCTCTAGTCCCTGAACCACTTGCCTAGACACCAGCTACACAAACACACACCAATAAGAAATCTAGCTTGGCTCGGCACTTGGATTGACCCGACTTTGTGGGTGTCCCTAGCTCACTAGAGCAGATTAAATGTCTAATTGATTTTAGTTAATGGCTAGGGTTCAATATGCCGGGTGGTGGTTTTTGGGCTAGGGACAGGTAATGAAATCCTGACCCTATGTTAAATTGATGCCCTTAAGATAAGTTATGTAAAATGAAGTACAATAATGACTAATGAAATGACTTAAAAATTTTTTTGTTCTTTTGTGTCTTTTAGATGGGTGAATGCTATGCAAAATGCAGGAATTAAAACATGCAAGAAGCAAGCTAGATGGACGAATGAATCAAAAGATGAGATGCTTGCTGAAATATCAGACTTGAGATTTTCTTAGGCAGTATTTTGGCTTGTAGAAACTCTACAAACTGAAATAAAATCTGAGAAAATAGATAACAATACTTTGAAATTAATGCGATCTAACAAAATAGAAATCATGAAATTTGGATATTTCTACAAAGAGAAACAATCCAATGATCTGACCATATACGGACTGACCAGAATGCAGAAAATGAAACAAGATGCACTAGTCCTAGCCTTGCTCTGATACCAAGATTGATGTAGGGCAAGGGATGCTGGGATGGATGCTTATGATGCAAGGAATTTCTTTTTTTATGTTCGATGAGTTTTAGATATTTTTTTAGGGTTTCGATTCCCGATCACAAGCAAATGTAAGAAATACGAAGAACAGTAATGAAAGCTTACGCTAGCAGTTCAAAGCCCTAAAAGTGAAAACGAGAACAGGACCCCGGGATTAAGAAACCCCGGTAGGACTAGCTCGACCTACAATATCTACTTAGGAGATAAAGAGAAAGCAAACCTCAAACTTCTGGAGCGCCCGGTGCATAGATCACTCAACTTGGCGGATGCGGCCTGGATGCCCGAGCAATCGAACCCGTAGGAGCACTGGCTTTGGGTCAGGAGGTCGTGATGGCAAAGCTGACTATCTCCAATACCCGAGATGCCAGGGAGGACCTGTAGGAAAACAAAAGAAGGGTCAGTGAAATGTGGAGATGCACGGAAAGGAATTGAGTTAGAGTTGGGAAGGGGCTTCGAGCCCGGTGTCCGGCTGGATTCCGAAGTCGAAGTTGGAGATAACTTGGGGCCTCGGTGATGGGGATCCAAGACAGGTCTGGGAATTTTTCTATTTTTTCTTATTTTCTCAAAATTTTTTTATTTTTCTATTCCCGCTATTCCGACTATCCCCGCTATTCTGGTTTTGTTCTTGGTTTATCCCCGAGTTATCCCAGTTTTATTCCATCTTCACTTTCTTTCTCCCGTGGTTTTAAAATGAATTTCAAAACCCTAGCCTCCACCCCGTCGGTCCCAGATCCGGGCCGCCCGACCCCCGGCTGCCACCGCCGAACCGCCGCCGGCGCTCGCCGGCCCCCGCCCTCGCCGGAGAAGCCGCCGCCCCACACCCGTTGGAAGACGAACGGACATGGAGGCATCCGCTTGCCACGGCCCACGATGGCCATCGTCGCTATCGTCACCGGCCCGCTGCCCGCCGCCATTCCTGCCGTCCGCCGACCCTCACCTGGCCGCCTGTGGGGTCCGCCACCATCCACGCCCGTGGGAAGACGAACGGACGCGGGAGGCATCCATCTGCCCACGTGCGCCCCTGCACCGCTGCCACCGTTGCCACCGCCCGCACGTCCGCCGGCCACCATCCCGCCGGCCCCGACCGTCCCCGCCATCCACCGGCCACGCCGGTGCCTTGAGGTCTCCCACGACCGTGGGAGACCAAACAGCACGCCCTGGGGCGTGCCGTGCCATTCTTGTGCTGCCACGCCCGCAGCCCGCTGCCAGCCATCCGCCGGCCCGTCCACCACCCGCTGGTGTTCCGCCGTAGACCGTTCTTCCCTTCCACGATCATGAGTTTGTGTTTGCATGGATTTCAGAGCAGCACATATTTCAGAGCAGCCCATATTTCAGAGCAGCATGCTTTCTGGAGTAGATTATCAAGCCAACATGCTCTTCAGAGCATATCAACACTATTTTTGATGCAACACGAATTTTGTTATAATTTATTTTCCTTTTTTAGTTTTCTTAGAGGCTAAGAAACTGAGGGTTTTGGTTTTTCTATATAAAGGCCCCCTCTCCCCCTGTAATAATCAGAGAGAGTTGATATAGATTTTTGGGTTGGTTCCAGTTCTGGTTCTGGGCTAAGGCCCGTTTTTCTTTGTTCCCTGCTGTGTGCATTATGGGTTCGATGAGGAGTGTGAGACGTTCCCTACTGTGTGCATTATGGGTTCGATGAGCACCCTAGTTTTCCCCTATCTCGTCTTCTTTATCTCCTCGTGTCCTTCGAGAGTCATCCTAGCGCATCTATGTGAGAGCCCTGTTGTGTGCATTATGGGTTCGATGGGAGCTCAGGGTAGCTGGTGCTGTGACCCCTTCGGGAGGGTAGCTTTATGCTCAGGGTAGCTGGTGCTGTGATCCCTCGGGAGGGTAGCTTTAGGCTTTGACCCCTGACTTTCTATGTGCGTTCCCCGTTAGAGTGAGTCTCAGGGCCATGAGTTCCACTTCCTGGTCCCCCATCTTTATCCTTCCTTCGCCACATCCACCGAGAAAATTGAAAACAAAAGAGATCAGCTGTCTTAGGATTTTAGTGTCAGTATGCCCTAGTCCCGGGAGGCTTTTTAGCCCTCCCACGGTCCTAGTTTGTTTAGTTGTTTCCCTGTTTTCCAAATAACCAGGTTACATCGATTTTTTTGTCCCGCATTAATTTTTGGTATCAGAGCGAGTTGTGGATTAGGGTGTGCTCCATCTTTCGAACTCGACGGAGTCGAGTTCTTCGTGGTCAAGGAGAATGGTGGGGACCCAAGGCAGGTCCGGGTATTTTTATATTTTTTATTATTTTCTCAGAATTCTTTTATTTTTCTATTCCCACTATTCCGACTATCCCCGCTATTCTGGTTTTATTCTTGGTTTATCCCCGAGTTATCCCAGTTTTATTCCATCTTCACTGTCTTTCTCCCGTGGTTTTAAAACGAATTTCAAAACCCTAGCCTCCACCCCGTCGGTCCCAGATCCGGGCCGCCCGACCCCCGGTTGCCATCATCGAATCGCCGCCGGCGCTCGCCGGCCCCCGCCCTCACCGGAGAAGCCGCCGCCCCACTCCCGTGGGAAGACGAACGGACGTGGAGGCGTCCGCTCGCCATGGCCCACGGCTGCCGCCGCCGCTGCCGCCGCCGCTGCCGCCGCCGGCGCGCTGCCCGCCGCCGTTCCTGCCCCCCGCCGACCCTCGCTCGGCCGCCGATGGAGTCTGCCGCCATCCACGCTCGTGAGAAGATGAACGGACGCGGGAGGCGTCCGTCCATCCACGTGCGCCCCTGCGCCGCCGCCGTCGTTGCCGCCGCCGCCCGCACGTCCGCCGATCACCATCCCGCCAGCCACGGCCGTCCCCGCCATCCACCGGCCACGCCGATGCCCTGAGGTCTCCCACGACCGTGGGAGACCAAACGGCATGCCCTGGGGCGTGCCGTGCCATTGTTGCGCTGCCTCGCCTGCAGCCCGCCGCCAGCCATCTGCCGGCCCGTCCGCCACCCACTGGTGTTCCGCTGGAGACCGTTCTTCCCTTCCACCACCGTGAGTTTGTGTTTGCATGGATTTCAGAGCGGCCCATATTTCAGAGTAGCACGCTTTCTGGAGCAGATTATCAAGCCAACATGCTCTTCAGAGCATATCAGCACTATTTTTGATGCAACACAAATTTTAATGTAATTTATTTTTCTTTTTTAGTTTTCTTAGAGGCTAAGAAACTGAGGGTTTTGGTTTTTCTATATAAAGGCCCCCTCTCCCCCTGTAATAATCAGAGAGAGTTGATATAGATTTTTGGGTTGGTTCCGGTTCTGGTTCTGGGCTGAGGCCCGTTTTTCTTCGTTCCCTGCTGTGTGCATTATGGGTTCGATGAGAGGTATGAGACGTTCCCTGCTGTGTGCATTAAGGGTTCGATGAGCATCCTAGTTATCCCCTATCTCATCTTCTTTATCTCCTCGTGTCCTTCGAGAGTCATCCTAGCGCATCTATGGGAGAGCCCTGCTGTGTGCATTATGGGTTCGATGGGAGCTCAGGGTAGCTGGTGCTGTGACCCCTTCGAGAGGGTAGCTTTATGCTCAGGGTAGCTGGTGCTGTGATCCCTCGGGAGGGTAGCTTTAGGCTTTGACCCCTGACTTTCTGTGTGCGTTCCCCGTTAGAGTGAGTCTCAGGGCCATGAGTTCCACTTCCTGGTCCCCCATCTTCATCCTTCCTTCGCCACATCCACCCAGAAAATTGAAAACAAAAGATATCAGCTATCTTAGGATTTTAGTGTCAGTACGCCCTAGTCCCGGGAGGCTTTTTAGCCCTCCCACGGTCCTAGTTTGTTTAGTTGTTTCCCTGTTTTTCAAATAACCAAGTTACATCGATTTTTTAGTCCCGCATCAATTTTTGGTATCAGAGCGAGTTGTGGATTAGGGTGTGCTCCATCTTTCGAACTCGACGGAGTCGAGTTCTTCGCGGTCGAGGAGAATGATTGGGTCCCAAGGCAGGTCCGGGTATTTTTTTATTTTTTATTATTTTCTCAGAATTTTATTATTTTTCTATTCCCGCTATTCCGACTATCCCCGCTATTCTGGTTTTGTTTTTGATTTATCCCCGAGTTATCCCAGTTTTATTCCATCTTCACTGTCTTTCTCCCGTGGTTTTAAAACGAATTTCAAAACCCTAGCCTCCACCCCGTCGGTCCCAGATCCGGGCCGCCCTACCCCCGGCCGCCATCGCCGAACCGCCGTCGGCGCTCGCCGGCCCCCGCCCTCGCCGGGGAAGCCGCCGCCCCATGCCCGTGGGAAGACGAAAGTATGCGGAGGCGTCCGCTCGCCATGGCCCACGGCCGCCGCCGCCACTGCCGCCGATGGCCTGCAGCCCGCCGCCGTTCCTGCCGCCCGCCGGCCCTCGCTCGGCCGCCAGTGGGGTCTGCCGCCATCCACGCTCGTGGGAAGATGAACGGACACGAGAGGCGTCCGTCCATCCACGTGCACCCCTGCGTCGCCGCTGCCGTTGCCGTCGCCACCCGCACGTACGCCGGCCACCATCCCGTCGGCCACGGCCGTCCCCACCATCCACCGGCCACGTCGATGCCCTGAGGTCTCCCACGACCGTGGGAGACCAAACGGCACACCCTGGGGCATGCCGTGCCATTCTTGCACCGCCTCGCCCGCAGCCCGCCGCCAGCCATCTGCCGGCCCGTCCGCCACCCGCTGGTGTTCCGCTGGAGACCGTTCTTCCCTTCCACCACCGTGAGTTTGTGTTTGCATGGAATTCAGAGCAGCCCATATTTCAGAGCAGCACGCTTTCTGGAGCAGATTATCAAGCCAACACGCTCTTCAGAGCATATCAGCACTATTTTTGATGCAACACGAATATTAATGTAATTTATTTTTCTTTTTTAGTTTTCTTAGAGGCTAAGAAACTGAGGGTTTTGGTTTTTCTATATAAAGGCCCCCTCTCTCCCTGTAATAATCAGAGAGAGTTGATATAGATTTTTGGGTTGGTTCCGGTTCTGGTTCTGGGCTGAGGCCCATTTTTCTTCGTTCCCTGCTGTGTGCATTATGGGTTCGATGAGGGGTATGAGACGTTCCCTGCTGTGTGCATTAAGGGTTCGATAAGCACCCTAGTTATCCCCTATCTCGTCTTCTTTATCTCCTCGTGTCCTTCGAGAGTCATCCTAGCGCATCTATGTGAGAGCCCTGCTGTGTGCATTATGGGTTCGATGGGAGCTCAGTGTAGTTGGTGCTGTGACCCCTTCGGGAGGGTAGCTTTATGCTCAGGGTAGTTGGTGCTGTGATCCCTCGGGAGGGTAGCTTTAGGCTTTGACCCCTGGCTTTCTATGTGCGTTACCCGTTAGAGTGATTCTCAGGGCCATGAGTTCCACTTCCCGGTCCCCCATCTTCATCCTTCTTTCGCCACATCCACCCAGAAAATTGAAAATAAAAGAGATCAGCTGTCTTAGGATTTTAGTGTCAGTATGCCCTAGTCCCGGGAGGCTTCTTAGCCCTCCCACGGTCCTAGTTTGTTTAGTTGTTTCCCTGTTTTCCAAATAACCATGTTACATCGATTTTTTTTGTCCCGCATCAATTTTGGCATAATGGGGATCCAAGGCAGGTCCGGGTAGTTTTCTATTTTTTTTATTTTCTCAGAATTTTTTTATTTTTCTATTCCCGCTATTCCGACTATCCCTGCTATTCTGGTTTTGTTCTTGGTTTATCCCCGAGTTATCCCAGTTTTATTCCATCTTCACTGTCTTTCTCCCGTGGTTTTAAAACAAATTTCAAAATTCTAGCCTCCACCACGCCGGTCCCAGATCCGGGCCGCCCGACCCCCGGCTGCCACCGCCGAACCGCCGCTGGTGCGGGCCGGCCCTCGCCCTCGCCGGAGAAGCCGCCGCCGCCGCCCCACACCCGTGGGAAGACGAACGGACGTGGAGGCGTCCGCTCGCCACGGCCCACGACCGCCGCCACCGCTGTCGCCGCTGGCCCGCTGCCCACCGTCGTTCCTGCCACCCGCCGGCCCTCGCCCGACTGCCGGTGGGGTCCGCCGCCGTCCACGCCCGTGGGAAGATGAATGGATGCGGGAGGCGTCCGTCCGTCCACGTGCGCCCCTGCTCCGCCGCCACCGTTGCCACCGCCGCCCGCACGTCCGCCGGCCACCATCCCGCCGGCCCCGGCCGTCCCCGCCATCCACCGGCCATGCCGGTGCCCTGAGGTCTCCCACGGCCGTGGGAGACCAAACGGCACGCCTTGGGGTGTGCCATGCCATTCTTGCTCCGCCTCGCCCGCAGCCCGTCGCCAGCCATCCGCCGGCCCGTCCGCCACTCGCTGGTGTTCCGTCGGAGACCGTTCTTCCCTTCCAGGACCATGAGTTTGTGTTTGCACGGATTTCAGAGCGGCCCATATTTCAGAGTAGCACGCTTTCTGGAGCAGATTATCAAGACAACACGCTCTTCAGAGCATATCAGCACTATTTTTGATGTAACATGAATTTTGATGTAATTTATTTTCCTTTTTTAGTTTTCTTAGAGGCTAAGAAACTAAGGGTTTTTGTTTTTTTATATAAAGACCCCCTCTCCCCCTGTAATAATTAGATAGAGTTGATATAGATTTTTGGGTTGGTTCTGGTTCTGGTTCTGGGCTGAGGCCCGTTTTTCTTCGTTCCCTGCTGTGTGCATTATGGATTCGATGAGGGGTGTGAGACGTTCCCTTCTGTGTGCATTATGGGTTCGATGAGCACCCTAGTTATCCCCTATCTCGTCTTCTTTATCCCCTCGTGTCCTTCGAGAGTCATCCTAGTGCATCTATGCGAGATCCCTGCTATGTGCATTATGGGTTCGATGGGAGCTCAGGGTAGCTGGTGCTGTGACCCCTTCGGGAGGGTAGATTTATGCTCACGGTAGCTGGTGCTGTGATCCCTCGGGAGGGTAGCTTTAGGCTTTGACCCCTGACTTTCTGTGTGCGTTCCCCGCTAGAGTGAGTCTCAGGGCTATGAGTTCCACTTCCCGGTCCCCCATCTTCATCCTTCCTTCGTCACATCCACCCAGAAAATTGAAAACAAAAGAGATCAGTTCTCTTAGGATTTTAGTGTCAGTACGCTCTAGTCCCGGGAGGCTTCTTAACCCTCCCACGATCCTAGTTTGTTTAGTTGTTTCACTGTTTTTCAAGTAACTAGGTTACTTCAATCTTTCGTCCCGCATCACTCGCACCCCGCGATGTCCCGGAGGATGAAGGAATGTGGCCTCACACGACGTCCTGGAGGATGAAGGATTCGCGACGCCCTGGAGCGACGGACAGGTGGCCTCACACCACTCTACGTCCCTGGGGATGAAGGCAATTCCACTCAAACCTAGCCTAAGAGACAATGGTTGGAGGGTGGAAAAAACTCAAACTTTTTCATTAATCACTCAATCATTCCATTCCTCTACAAGGGAGGGATTGGGTCCTTTAAATAGGCACCCAAGGCCCATTTGAAATTCAAAATACAACTTTCATGGTGGCGCCCAAAATTCTCCATCATCTCCTCTCTTTGGCCAACCAAATGACTTGGGGTTGGGTGTGGCATGTGGGAAGGCTTGGAGAGGGGGATTGGTCTCTTGACATCCTTCCTTAGCATGCTTATTTTGTGAAGAAAGAGTGGGGCATGGCTTTCTTGGAGGGATGTGTTCCCTTGGACTCTTCAATGCCATCTCTTGGATTGATTCAAGGCCGACCAAGGGAGAGCTCCATGGGCGTTGCATAGTTGAGGGCTTGAAGAGGGGAGTGTGTCCTTTGACCTTCCTTCCTTGCATGAACACTTTGGAAAGAAAGCTTGGAAGGGGGCTTGCTTTGAGGCTTGGTTTCTTCAAGGATCTTCAATTCCCCTCTTTTGATGGAACAAGGCGTGATGTGGGGGAGGGAAGAGGGGGATGGTGTTTCTTCCTTCCAAAGTCGCCCAAGGCGTGTGGAAAGCATGAGGGTGCCACTTTGTTTCCCTCCTTGGATGCCCAAGTGGTAGCTGATGCGGTGCCATGTAGGTAGCTGAGGTGGCACCTAAGTTGGCATTATCCCAAGTGGAAGGGGTGGGTTGGCCCACCAGAACTTGATTTGGTGAAGAAAACCAGGGTGACTTCAATTGGGCTTGGGCCCAGTCCAAACTTAGACTCGAACAAATACAGGACTCATGACCTAACTTGACCCAAATTGGTCAAGGTACTGGACTAAACAAACTTTGACAAGAAATTATGAAATTGCTTTGGCTAAAGGCCTTATTACAGGACTCATAGAAGGGGGAACCCTAATCTAAGATCCATATAGGGTTGAGGAGCCTCTGTCAGATCCTGGTGCCCACACCACCCAAAACTTGGGCTCAGCCTCCTGGGCTTCCCTCTGCGAGGCCTTTAGTAGCCCGTTGACATAAGAAGTCTTCTTGTTGGACACTGCCAACTCCACCAAGACCTCTTCGACCCGGTGCTCTAGTGAACTAGATTGCCCCCTAAGGCGGGAGATCTCGATTGCATCATCTTCAACTCGGCACTAGCTCAAGATCCTCTCCTCGGACTAAGAAGCCTCGAGGTCCCAAATGCGCCCCTCAGCCCGGGTCAGGTCCTCCCGGAGAGCCTGATTGCTCCCCCTCAGCTCATGGCCCTTGTCCATGAGGTCCTTCGCATCGGCTGTAAGCTTGCCCAACCTCCTCTCCTTCTCAGCCTCCCTCTTCATCGAAGCGGAGAGAAAGTTCCGGAGCAGGAGCACGTCGATCCCGATATGCATCAAAGAAAGAGTTAGGACCTCCGAAAAATCCAATTGGAACATTAAAAAGGAGAGCTAGATGCTTACCATGAAGAGTAGGGGAAGGATCCAGAGCAGTGCATCCATGTAGTCCCTGCCGCCCCTCAGCCGGTGGTCCCGGTGCTGGGCCAAGTACTACATCATCCTCTCCACAAGGCCGTGATCATGGATGATAAAGGAGCTCCCACTAAGCACTGACTGTACGGGGCGAGGCTCGGAGGAGGGCTGAGTTGGAGTCCCTCCAGCGGGTGGGGCAGTAGCCTGTGGCACCGCCGCCATCAGTGTGGCCACCGCCGGAATGTTGGGCACTACAATCGCTGGAGAAGGTGCCGGTCGCACCTCCTCCCCGCCCCTATTGAGGTCAACAACCTCGGTAATGGGGGACTGCTACTGAGATGGTCCAGGGAGCGTATCTGCCACCCTAGGCTCTGAGGCTGGAGTGGGCTTGGGACCCTGGTCTGCCTCCATGTGGGCCCTTTTTGGAGGAGCCTCCTGGGTTGCACCCTAAGCACCTCTCTTACAGGCCCCCTCTATTAGGCTTTCCAAGGAGAACTTCATCCCTGAGAATGAACAAGGTTAGATGAGATAAAAAAAAAAGAAAAGGGAAGAGAAGAAGAAAAAGAAAGGAGGCCTGGAGCCTCACCCATAGCCCGGATCGGGCAGACCCCCGCCTCGAACAGGTTTTGTTCTGAGTGCAGAACCTCGAGGGAAGGGACCACATCACCTATCAGCTGGGAGTAGATATCCTGGTCAGCCAACTCGAACTGAGAGTTTCGGTTTGGGGACCGGTCTAGTTCAATCCAGACCTAGTCAACGTCCCCAACCAAAACGAAGAAGAACCGGTTCTTCCACCCTTTGATTAAGATGGGGAGGTCGATCCAGAGACACATAGGCCGGGGGGAGAGATACCACCAGCCATCATCAATAGAACAATGCTTCAGGGTGAAGAGAGCCCTGAATAGCGAGAAACAGTCGACAAACTCGTGGAAGTGGAAGAAAATGATGAAGGCGAAGATGACCCCGATGGCATTAGGAGCCAATTGGGCTGGGACAAGATAGAAGTTACTAAGAAATGGAAGAAAGAATGGGTGAACAGGAAACTGAAGACCCCCGGCAAGGAAGTCCTCGTAGAATGTGACTCTATCAGGGCCTCTCGAAGTCACTCGCTCCCTCTGCCCTGCAGGTGAAAGCTGGATGGAGTCCGGGACCCCATATGTATCCCAGATCCAGGAAAGGTCATCTCCGATCATCGTCGAAGTGAAGCCGGAGGGACCGGAAGGAGTCTTTGCCATCGGAGGGGGGAGCACAGAGATGGGAACAACAGGAATGATAGGAGGAGCCCTAGGAGCCCTAGGGACTCCGATGGTTATACCGCCTGGCTGCAATCGCCATCGAACATCGATGGAAATGTCATCCTCCGAAGAGGAGGATGATGGAGTCCTCGACCAGGATGGACCGGCCTCGTCCAGGTTAGAAGAGGAATGGCAACGATGACCAAAAGGAGCCATCAAGAAGGAGGAAACATAGAAAGGCCTAGTTCGGGAAAGACTAGAGTTCGAGAGGAAGCAGGGATGAAAATGGGGGCAACAGGACACTCACCAGGATGTTTTGCCGAAAGAATGGCAACCTGAGGGATGAAGGACCGCTGCAACCACCGATGAGGTGTTAGAAAGCCAAGAGCCCTCATTTCCAGAAGGTCTCCTCTCTTTTCAAAACCGATCGATAGTGGCCATACAACCCCATTTCGCCTAGGCCACCAGATGAGCACCACGTGTGAAGATGCCCGACGATGACACTTTGATTTGCTGGAAACCACCTCGGGTCTGGCACGATGCAATTATGGCCCGTCGAGTGCACAGACATGGTGCGGGCCCATTGGATCTCAGGCACGATAAACGATGCGATGGTAATCGAGGCAATTATTGCACAAGATTTCTATCCTTCCATGAAATCTCTGCATTAACTCCCCATGTCCCTACCGCGGCACTCCGACGGGACTTGGGAGTGGGGGCAACTGATATGGCTAGATTGCTGACATGGAGCATACGACAACCTAGCTGGCAACCAGGCGATGCCATGTGGCATTCTCCTCCGAGCTCTCCTACCAGGTGGCTTGACCAGCATTCCACCCACCTCAGTCCGAGCTCGGCACCTCTGTCCCTTCGCCAGGTGTTGACCCAAGAGGGGTCCACCTCGATCAAAGTGGGCCTGCCCCTGCTACTTCGCTAGGTCGCACCCCTAGATTGGTCCACCATGGCCAGAGTCGAGTCGGGCACCCTTGCTCCTTCGCCAGGTGGTGCCCCTTGATGGGTCCACCTCGGTCGAAGTCGAGCTTGCCTCCGCCCCTTCGCTAGGTGTCGACCCAAGAGGGGTCCACCTCGACCGAAGTGGGCCTGCCCCTGCTCCTCCGCCAGGTGAAACCCTTAGATGGGTCCACCTTGGTCGGAGTCGAGCCGGGCATCCCTACTCCTTCGCCAGGCGGCACCCCTTGATGGGTCCACCTTGGCCGGAGTCAAGCTGGGCACCCCTGCTCCTTTGCTAGGTGGCACCCCTTGATGGATCCACCTTGTTCGAAGTCGAGCTTGCCTCTACCCCTTTGATAGGTGTTAACCCAGGAGGGGTCCACCTCGATCGATATGGGCCTACCCCTGCTCCTCCACTAGGTGGCACCTCCAGATGGGTCCATCTTGGCCAGAGTCAAGCTGGGCACCCCTGCTCCTTCACCAGGTGGCGCCCCTTGATGGGCCACCTCGATCGAAGTCAAGCTTGCCTCTGCCCTTCACCAGGTGTTGATCCAGGAGGGGTCCACCTCGGCCAAAGTGGGCCTGCCCCTACACCTCCACCAGGTGGCACCCCCAGATGGGTCCATCTTGGCCGGAGTCGAGCCGGGCACCCCTACTCTTTCGCTCGGTGGCACCCCTTGATGGTCCACCTCGATCGAAGTCGAGCTTGCCTTTGCCCCTTCGCCAGGTGTCGACCCAGGAGTGGTCCACCTCTTTCGAAGTGGGCCTACCCCTGCTCCTCTGCCTGTGGCACCGCCAGATGGGTCCACCTTGGCCTGAGTCGAGCCGGGCACCCCTGTTCCTTTGCCAGGTTGCACCCCCAGATGGGTCCACCTCAGTCGGAGTCGAGCTGCGCACCTCTGCTCCTTCGCCAGGTGGTGCCCCTTGATGGGTCCACCTCGATCGAAGTCAAGCATTCTTAGCGGGGTCGAGGCGCAAGTCTCGAGGATGCTACTAGGGATAGTGCACGTAGGGCGGCGCTTCCAGTACGGCATACCCAGGCTTGTAATGATGCACGGAACCTCGTTTACACCAGTTTATGAAGGACACCCTATTCGAGGCACCTGATAAGGCGGCTGTTGACCTGGTTCTCCAACTTTACCACTCTCTAACTTGATCATCGGAGTGCCCCCGCCGAGATCCCCGGCCCGAGTCTCTAATATCGTTTTACAGGTCCAAGAGCGTTAGGATTCCGTAGCAAAGGGGACCACAGTCCGGTGCCAACTGACAACTGCATGCCATAGTGGTAAGGTTGGAAATAGAAGTCATTCGTGATTTAATTAGGGTCATGGCATCCTAATTGGTTAGCTAGATTGCACACTAGCATGTGCTGGCTAACCCAATTCCTAACCCAATTGGATTAGGTCTGGTTGCTTGCTATTTGGGCTAACCTAATTAACAAAAATTTTAATTAGGCTGAGTCCTATGTGGGGCTAATTAAATCAGAGCTTTATCTAATTTTAAATTGATATTTTGACCAATTTATGGAAGAGTCCCTGGGGCCAGGGACTCTTGGCGCCTCTTGGCATGCATAGGAGAAATGTCAAAAGGACAAAAGTCCTTCTACAAATGAAACACTGGAGTGTTTCTAATCTGGAGCGCCTTCTCATCTCATCCCCATGCCTCTTAAATACTTTTTGGACTGGTCAAAGCAGGTGGTTTTTGCATGAAAAGGCTTAGCACAAAATGAAGAGATGCGTCTCTTCATTATGGTGCTAATTGAGATCAAGAGTCCTTCTGTTCGAAGGCTCTTGAATTTTTTTTCTGATGCCACATTTCAGAAGTCACATTACTTGGCTTCATTTTGACCAGTATTTCTAAGTGGTAGAAGGGGATTAATTGATGGAAATTGAAGAGTCCATAAAGGTGTCTCTTGGCGCATGAAAAAGGTTTATCATGATATGCTTATCCATCCATAAGACTCCTCATTGAATGGTCTTATCAGATGGTTGAAGAAGAGGCATATAAGGTACCCCAACCCACTCTATAAAAGGCACGGTAATTTGATGCCTTGAAAATTCTTTTTTGATCAAAAGAAATGCCACATGCTATTCTTCTCTCCCTCCCTTAAGATAAAGCTTATCTTTTTAAGACAAGGCTTTTTCTCTAGGACAAGTCTTAGATTTTTAGATATAAGCCTAGAGTGTTCTAAAGGAGGGCTATTCTAAGTCTAAGAGTGGTTTTGGAGAGCATTCAGAGTGCCCTACAGTAGGACAGGGTGTCAGACAGTGGTCAAAGGTCAAAAGGCTGCCAAAAGAGTTCTATTAAAGAAAGCAACCCTGGTAGGGATTCTTCCTTGGTATATTTCTCATGTGGATCACCGTTGGAGGGCTTGCACTTGTGAGCCTCATAGATAGAATTGTATTTCAGCGATCCAGGTATGTTTTTTTGACTTCATTAATGTTTCATTAATTGGTATTGCATAAGGGGTTCCTGGGAATTAGGGTTTTCTAGCCATATTAGGGTTTCATGCTTTGAAATTTTGTTTTGAAATTCACTTCTGCATGCTGCATGATTTCCGGCTCCCTGGGAGAATTCTCATTAGTGGTATCAGAGCCATCCTTGTGGCATACCAGTTATGAACCATTTTTGGTATTTTATGAAATTCCACTATCGAGCCGACCCGAACCCTATCGAGTCGACCCGACCAAATTCATATGCATGATTTCTGGTTTCTTTATGAAATGGCATGGTAATGCAATTGTATGGAATTTTGCATATTAGGATAATATGTTTAATTTCAGTTTTTATAAAATGCATGATATTATGTTAAGTATGAAATTATGCATGTTGATTGTACTTAGTAACTGCTTTGGATTGGGTTAGTCACCATGGCTGTCCAGTCATAGGAGCCAAATAGGGTTTAAAGGCCCTCTCCTTCCATTTAATGGATCTCCTATGGCATGTAGGGGTGCTGCTGTGGCCATATCCCATGAAAAAGAGAGGTAAAAGGTATTTTTATGTATCTATAATGCGTTGATTTGCATATTAGCTATAATATGCTTGTTTAACATTGATGTTATGTTATGATGTTATGTTATGATGATATGTTACATGTTTATATATGTTATAAGCATAGTAATCATGATAATCTAGAATGTGTTTTGAGACCATCAAAAGCCCTCATCAAAATTATATTTAGTCATAGCAAAAACCTTAGTCATGATGCAAAACCAATTAGGGTTTGATCAACCAATTGGTGTCTAGGCAAGTGGTCTGGAAAGGTAAAGAGAATGTGATTTTTAATTGGTTCTATTATCTGACCTGGCTAATTTAATTGGCGTCTAAGGAAAGCAACGGAGAGACCCCCTTACCCCTCTCACTCACCTAGCCAATTTGGTCACATCTAAACCCTATTTTGGTAATGCTGATTGGTTAAGTAAGCTATTATATGCCTTCCTTCATGCTAAGATAGATTCATGTCAAGACTATGGTAGGTTTGTTGTGTGACACAAGGCCTACTATAGGGTTTGATACAAAATTTGTCTTGGTGCACTTAGTGCTTTATGGCATGATTGGAGTTATTGCTTTGTTGTGTGACACAAGGGAAATAATGTTCAATCATGGTTGTATAGAAATGAAGGGTTTGACTAAACTAAGACATTATAGTTTGTTGTGTGACACAAGACTATAAGTGTCTTAGAGGCAAAGATAATTGTTGAGAATTGTACGGGTTGCAATTGCAAAGGTTGTCTTACCTTTGAACTTATTAGTGTTTGTTGTGTGACACAAGGCACTAATGAGGGATCAGGATCTCAACCCCACTAAGGAAACCAGGAAGGTTTCTCGCTTACCATAGTTGAGGGTTATGGTATTCGAAGAAAATAATGGGAGACATAATTACATATAAAGTCCTTATCTAGTTATGAATGTCATCATTGAGTGGTCTACTAATATTGTTCTTTAATTAAATGTAGGACATTTATTTTAATGGCTTCAAACTTTTCACTAAGGGGCATCTTGGATGCTAACAAGTTAACCGATCCAAATTATGTGGACTGGCTGAGAAACCTGAGGATTGTTTTGACTCAGGAGAAGCTTTCATATATACTTGATTCTCCAGATCCAGTGGTGATCGGAGAGGATGCATCAGAGGAGGAAATCGCCACACACAAAATGTGGAAAAATGACAGTACAACTATTAGATGTATCATGTTGGCCTCGATGAGCAACGAGCTTCAAAGGCAACATGAAGGTATGGAACCTCAGTCCATATTGCTCAATCTAAAAGAGCTTTATGGAGAGCAAAGTAGGGTTGCCCGGTATGAAATATCGAAGTAGTTGTTCCAAGCATGAATGAGTGAGGGTTCACCTGTGCAAACCCATGTGCTAAAAATAATTGACTTGATCACTCAATTGGATCAATTAAGGTTTGTCATGGATGGTGAACTCAATCAGGACTTGATCCTGCAGTCACTCCTAGATTCCTTCTCTTAGTTTGTTCTTAATTACCATATGAACAAATTGAATACTTCATTGCCAGAGCTGCTTAACATGCTTAAGATAGCTGAGAGCCACTCTAAAGGAGATAAGGCTTAGGTGCTTCTTGTTGATAGAAAGAAGCAAAAAATGAAGAAGGGTGTGAAGAGAAAATTCAACCCTAAGAAGAGCATCCAGAAGAAGAACAAGAAAGTTAAGAAGGCTGATGGAGCCTGTTTCCATTGCAGCAAGACTGGGCATTGGAAGAAGAACTGCAAGGTTTATCTTGCAAATGTGAAGCAAGATGCAAGTGGTGCATCTAAAGGTTTATACATGATACAAACTAATTTATCATTGAGTGCTTCCATTTCTAATTCATGGATATTGGATACCGCATGTGGATCTCACATATGCAATTCATTGCAGGGACTCCACAAAATTAGAAGCCTGAAGAGGGGTGACTTCAAGCTACACGGGGCTAGTGGTGAAGCCATACATGCAAAAGCTGTGGGTATCTATCTTCTATTATTACCTTCGGGTAATGTGATAAAGCTAGAAAAATGCTTCTATGTACTAGATATTATTAGAAACATTATTTCTATACCCTTGTTTTTACAACAGGGATATGAAATCAATGTAGAGCAGTGGCTAGTCTATTCTTCAAAATAATAAAGTATTTGGACATAGATGTTTTATAAATGATCTTCTAACTTTGCAACTCAATGAAAAAATTTTTCTTATTGATGATAAGAAGAGAAAAAGAGATAATGACAATGTCACATATCTTTGGCACTGTCGATTAGGTCATATCAGTGAGTCAAGGATAAACAAGTTAGTCAAAGATAATTACTTTGACTCTGATGATTTCTAATCATTAAGAACTTGTGAATCTTGTCTCAAAGGAAAAATGACCAAGTCTCCATTTACTGGATATGGAGAGAGGGCAACTGAATTGTTAGGTCTAATACATACTGATGTATGTGGACCTATGTCAACTCAGGCCAGACGAGGATATTCTTATTTCATCACTTTTATTGATGATTTATCAAGGTTCGGTCATCTGTATCTTTTAAAACACAAGTCCGAAGCCTTTGATAAGTTTAAAGAATATCAGAGTATGGTTGAAAAACAAACTGGATTTAGTATTAAAGCTCTTCGATCTAATCGAGAAGGTGAATACTTATCTGGTGAGTTTCTGAACCATCTCAAGGATAAAGGAATTATATCTAAATGGATCTCTCCTTATACACTCAGTTAAATGGAGTGGTAGAAAGGAGAAATCGCACCTTGTTAGACATGGTCAGGTCCATGATGAGCTTTATAGATCTTCCTACTTCCTTCTGGGGGAATGCTCTAGATATTGCTGCATACATATTAAATAGGATTCCATCTAAATCAGTGAATAGCACTCCATATGAATTATAGAATGGTAAAAGACCAAATCTTAAATATTTGAAGATTTGGGGTTGCCATGCTTATGTCAAGAATACCTTTGGACATAAGCTAATTGCAAGGACTGATAAATATTGGTTTGTTGGTTATTCAAAAGAAGGCATTGGATACCTCTTTTATAATGCTGTTGAGCAAAAGATAATTGTTAGTAGGCATGCTACATTCCTGGAACAAGAGTTTATCCAAAAAGGATGTAGTGATTCTTCACTTGAGTTATGTGAAGAACAAAACCAACAAACCAGTGAGCCTTCAAGAGAAGTTCCTCAACCGGAGGTTCTTGTGGATCAAGAATAACCACAATACACACTTCCTCTCCGAAGGTTAGAGAGGGTGCTGGGAGCACCTCTCAGATATGGTTTTATCATTGGGGATGACAATGAAGCCAGTATCATACAAGATGATGGTCATGTGACCTATTCGGAAGCTATCAAGAGTAGAGACTCCGACAAGTGGCTTGGTGCCATGAAATCTGAAATGGACTCTATGTATTCCAATCAGGTTTGGACTTTAGTAGATCCACCTGAATGATTTAACCTAATAGGGTGTAAATGGGTCTTCAAGAAGAAGATTGGAGTAGATGGTCAAGTTGAGACCTACAAGGCTAGACTGGTAGCAAAATATTTTAGACAAAAACATAGTGTAGACTATGATGAAACCTTTTCTCCAGTAGCGATGCTCAAGTCCATTCGGATACTGCTTGCTATAGCAGCATACCATGACTATGAGATCTGGCAGATGGATGTAAAAACTGCTTTACTTAATGGAAACCTTGAGGAAGAAGTCTATAGTCATAGCTAGAGGGTTTTGTCTCAAGTGGGAGACCAATTCAGGTATGCAAATTAAAGAAGTCCATTTATGGACTTAAGCAAGCATCGAGGAGTTGTAACATCCATTTTGATGAAACAATCAAAGGATTTGGTTTTATCAAAAATGTGGATGAACCATATGTGTACAAGAAGACAAGTAGGAGTGCACTTGTTTTCTTGGTTTTGTATGTGGACAACATACTGATCATTGGGAATGATATCCCAATGTTGCAGTCAGTTAAAACTTGGCTATCATCAAAGTTTTCCATGAAAGATTTGGGGAAAGCATCCTATATACTAGGTATAAGGATCTACAGAGATAGATCTAAAAGGATGCTAGGCTTATCCTAGTTTAGGTACATTGACTTAGTGTTGAAGAGATTCAACATGGATGGAAGTAAGAAAGGTTACTTGCCTCTAAGTCAAGGTATACATCTCTCTAAGAAAATGTCGCCTAAGACATCAGAAGAAAGAGAGAGAATGGCTTTGATTCCTTATACTTTAGCTATAGGATCGATTATATATGCCATGTTATGTACCAGGCATGATGTCACTTATGCCTTGGGCATAGGAGTAGGTTTTAGGCATATCCAGGAGAGGATAATTGGAAAGCTGTGAAAAATATTCTTAAGTACCTGAGAAGTGTTGGGAATTGTGTCCCAAAGCCAATCGCCTGGGTTGTAGGCGGTTGAGCTAAGTATTGTACTCTCTCATTGAATTAATAAAATATATTTTTTGGCAGCTCATCACATTTTATATTTTCCTGAAATGAACTCTTTCCATGTGATGAAGTCCTTATGACTACACTGACTTCGATAGAGAGAGGATGTATCGAGTGGTCCTTAAACCCTGTTCACAACCAAAGGATATATTGTACTGGACGGCAATATATCAAGTATAGGTTATTGTAGTTCACATCGTTTGGTTATCCTCATGACAAAATGAGTGTGGTGACACTGATGTGATCTACAAGTGGGATATGTGATATCTCATTGAACGTGACTCCGTGCAGCCCCTTTCTTCTAAAGGGATACTCACGATTGGATATGGGTATATGTGTCCCTCTGACCTGAGGTCATCACGGTAGCTTGCAAGCAACTCCCTGTACTTTGGTGCCGGACTACCAGGATTTTTAATCCGGTGATGGAAGGTTTCTGGGTACAGGCAAGTACTTGTGGAGCAGTGATGGACCAAGATGGAATTGACCTGTCCAAACAGTTTGGATTGAATGTCTCGCAGTATCTCAATTTAGCAAATCCTCGGCCGGGATAGTCCTAGTCAAGAGTCACTGGGCTTGCGAGGTTGAGACACGTAGTGGACTGACTCAATCTGGGTTGGCAGCCCAATCTCAGTCATCCTGAGCATTAGAGGTCAAAGGGATGAATTATACGGTAACCATATGCCAGAGGTTCGATAGTTTGCTCCCGCATCTTCGACCTATCCGGACGCTGGGACCCATTGCTAGATGGTTTCCTGTGCTGGTACTAGATTGTTCTAGTGCTACCGTTTAGGTTCAAACCTATGAGGTCACACGCCACAAAGGATTACTCTCTGATCCGGATACCGATTACGATTGGGAATCGTCTCGGTTTTATGGTCACAGTATTTTTGAGCACTCTTTTCCCCATCTTGCCCTTGTCTGTGTCAACCAAAAATTATTCCGAGTTGACCATGATTGCACCAGGATTTTTCTGAATCAGTTTTGAACTGATTCAGAGCTCGTTTCGGCCTCCAATTGGTTGTGAACCAATTTTAATCCATTGAACCAATTAAATTGGGCTTGAACCGGTTCAATTAGATTGAACCAAGAGGTTTAAATGGATTGGAACGTTATTTTGCTTGGACCGGTTTTGAACCGGTGTTCTTATTTCACCGTGTAAATGTTTTACACGTTGCTGGAAGAAACCCAAGCACTGAAAACTAAAATGACCGAACGAACACTGTTGCTGGGCATCTCTTCTCCTCCCTCCACCCATCCTTTTAACTCTTGTTAATGGTTGTTTAATGGGAGAATGGCCACTGGTGTCTTTTGGTTTTCCCAGCCTCTCAATCTCCCTCTTCCCTGCTGCCTATTTAAACCTCATCAGCGCCCTTGTTTCAGCTTAAGTTATACATCGTGCGAAGAAGAAAATAGCAAGTGTGTGTTCTTCCCTTTGAGAGGCTGAGAGCTTGGTCCTTTTCCACCCATTGGGTACTTGTTAGGCTGGGATTTAGAGTGTGTGAGGGAGAGAAACAAAGCCTTGTTTCTTGTGCTCAAAATCCCATTTCAGCAAAGCCCTGTTGCTGAAACTTACCGTGATCGAGTGTCTTCTTCCAGCGGCTAGCACCGCGTGTGGAGAGGGATCCGAGAGCCTCGGGTACGTCTCCCCTCTAGAGGGAGTACCCTTCTACTCCTAGGAGCAAACCACACAAGCCGAACTTGCTGTTGTTGCTCAAAAATGAAGATTGAAGTCTGCTATCCTGTTCTGCAACAACTTCCAGCAGCAGACTTTGGGCATTTTTGTACACCATTTTTGCTGTGTTTTGGTTGCAGATCTCGGTGCCAAATCGAAGACCACTCGAACCCCTTGCTGTTGCTACAATTTGGGAGCAAACGGAGGTCCGGAAGGTGGTGTTTGGACGACATTTTGAAAGCTCAAAATAGGGTATCCCACGGTCCAAGGAGGAAGAAGGCTGGAATAGATTTATTCTAGCTATTCCAGCCTATTCCAGGTTTATCCCAGAGTTATTCTACCCAGAATAAAGGTATGAAAAATTATTTTTTTAATCATGCATAAATAGATTTATTTGTTTATATTTTTGCAAATATTTTTATATCATGATACATGCCTACATGCAACATGAATAGATTAGTTTCTTGGCGGAGCAGATTTTCGCTGCGCGAATTTTAAAAAAGGTTTTAAAATCCATTCTGCTCCCGCAGCTGTTTGCATGCCTAGTGTAGGATCATGTCAAACCACCTGCACTATTATCTTTCAGTGGTATCAGAGCCAGGTTGCATGTGTAACCTATTCCTGTATGCATGTTTTTAGATTAAAATTGGTTTAATCTAATAATGTATCCAGATTTCTTTTTGGAACCTAGTTGAGACCTTCACCATGACCGTGTGTCTTTGACACGATGTGGATCGTCTGTGTTGGCCTCTTCAGAAGGATCCTTAAAGAATTTCTAAAATTAAAAATGTTTTAATTTTATGATACATGTTATAGGGCATGTTTTATATGGATATGAAATATTTGTAAAATTTGAATCTTGATGCATGATTAGTTATGTAAAAATGTTTTACATTGTGACTTAATTAAAAATTGTTTTAATTAAGTGTTTGTCTTATTAAAAAAAAATTTTAGGTTTATGAAATCTAATACAATTTGCATAAGCCATTTTGGGTTAAATTGGGTTAGCTGACTAGTTGGGTTCATCACTGGGTTAGACCTAAGTTTAGTTGAACCGGATTACAAGAAGATTAAACAAAAATTGTTTAAGGCCCTTATTTAGAACTATCTAATAGTTAGATTAGTTGATCCGTTCATCTAAAATAGATCCAATTAGTGGCTTAGTGGACGCCCGAGTCTTTAGGCTAGTCTGATCAAGTCTGGTAATCCGACTGGTGTCGAGGTAGGTTTGGCATTGTGATCATGGTTATATGAGGCTACCTCTTTCCTGGCCAACTTGGTTGGTGTCTAGGAAAGATGGTTAATGGCGGATACTCACCCATGATCTCACCTACCTGGCTAGTCAAGTCAACCAGAACTGATTGGAAAAGCTCAATGACTCGAGTTAACCCATGTCACCCAGGTTGATCTGTCTGACTGATCTATAGGTGCCCATGGATCATTTGTTGATTTATTTCAACCCTCCTGGAATCTGATTGATTCAATGGGAGGATGATCCATGTCCTTGTCTTTTTCTTCTGTCCCAACTAAAAAATTCTCTAAAATTATTAGGTCCTTAAAAAGACTAAGTCAAAGAGTTGACAGTGTCTTAGCCTCCCATTAAGTTGGATAGAAATGTGTCCACTAGCTTGGTGTGCATCGGCAGTTCCAAAGAATGGGTGTACATCCGGTGACTGGAATTTCTATCTGATCGATGATGGTTCAGTGCAACCTCCTTAACGGGACCAGGTGGGCTGGCCAAAGTCGGGCTTGGTCTTTAGTTAGCTAGAAGCATTGGATTTGTGATTTTAATGGTTGGACCTAACCAGAGACCCGCAATAGGAGGCCCCAAGGCCGATTGGGATGTTCTCTGGGGCAAAATGAAATACTAAAAATTGTTTAGGGAAGCAATTGGTTTATGAACCTACCTTTAGGCTTGTATGGGTGATCTGGCCAAAGTCGGGCTCATGCGTGGCCTATTGGATTTCAGTACCCACTTGAAAAAGTATTTTCACGGATTGGAGTTAGAGGCTACCAATCTGAAAAATTTGTGGGAGAAACCTTTAGACTAAAGTCTAAGTCTTTTGGTTAAATTATTAATTCATACACTAATTTGGTCTTATTTTCTTTTCAGATGTCTTCCAATTTATCACTCCGGTCACTTCTCGACAACGAGAAGTTAAAGGGTCACAACTTCGATAGTTGGTATCGAAGATTGAGAATCGTTCTGGAGCATGAATGGATCCTCTATGTGATAACAGATCCGGCACCTGAAATCCCTCCTGCTAATGTACGGAGTGCAGTCAGAGATGCTTATCTAAAGTGGGTCTTTGATTGGAATACTGTCCGATGCATTATGTTAGCTGCGATGAACGACGAGTTCAGTCGCAAATTCGAGGAGGCCCAACTTGATGAAATCCTACAAAAGTTGAAGGAATCCTTCGGCACCCAGGATGATGTAGAACGGTACAAAGTGTCTTGTGCCATCTACAATTACAAATGCCGAATGGCGGTTCAGTCACTGATCATGTACTGTACATAATCGAGCTGATTGAAAAGTTGGGCAAACTCGGATGCCCCTTGCACGAGCAGCTCGACAAGGATGCGATCCTGAATTCTCTTCCCTCCTCCTATTTTGATTTTCTTGATCATTATAGAATGAACAAGCCTGCAGTCAACTACCATGGTCTTTTGGGGTTGCTGCAGACTTTCGAGAAAGACCACCAACTAAATAAGGGGGTGGTGAATTTAGTGGGAGGTAGTAGAGGTCGTCGTCCCTTTAAGAAAGGAAAGAAGAAAATAAATAAAAAGGGAAAGAAGGTGCAGAATGCTCCTGGCCCTAGTCAAACCAGGAAGTATAAGGCTGATCAGTCTTCTGCAGAGTGTTTCTACTGCAAGAAGAAGGGACACTGGAAGAGGAACTATCCTCTTTATATTGCGTCCCTTGATCCGAACAGGCCGAGAAAGCAGAAGTCTGCTGAACAAGGTATTTATATGATAAAACCTTGTAATTACTCTATTGTTGATACTGCTAACTGGGTATTGGATACTGGTAGTCCAATTCATGTTTGTAATTCATTACAGGGACTTCTAGTTAGCAGAAGATTTGAAGATGGAGAACAGTTTCTGAGCATCGGGAATGGAAATCATGATCCAATACTGGCGGTCGGAGTCCTGCGTCTTGTCTTTGAGTCTTGTACTGTCGAACTTGTCGACTGTCACTATTGTCCTAATTTTATTATGAGCATAATCTCTGTAGGTCTTTTGGCCAATTGTGGTTTTGAACTATCAATAAAAGGAGATTTTTGCAATGTTATTTTGAATAGCTCTGTTATAATGAAAGCTAGATTAAATAATGGCATATATGTACTATCAAGGCCTGTTAGTGTAATGTACACTTCTAGCAAACATCCAAGGTTAGATAATGTCAATGATTTGTATCTTTGGCACTGTAGACTAGGTCATATTAACCAAAATATGATAAACAAGATGCGAGGAGATGGACTCCTCGAGGTCAGTGATTCTGAATCACTGCCCACTTGTGAATCCTGTTTACTTGGTAAAATGACCAAGTCACCTTTTACTGGTAAAGGTGAACGAGCTACAGAACTTCTAAGTCTCATACATACTGATGTATGTGGACCGATGATAGTTAGTGCCAGAGGAGGATACAAATATTTCATTACTTTTACAGATGACTTTTCAAGGTTCGGTTATGTCTTTTTAATGAGACATAAGTCTAAGTCGTTTGAAATGTTCAAACGATACCGTAATGAAGTAGAAAAGCAAACTGGAAAAAGTATTAAAACCCTTCGATCTGATCGAGGTGGTGAATACTTATCTGGTGAATTTTTGACATATCTTGAGGAGAATGGAATTCTCTCTCAGTGGACTCCTCCAGGAACACCACAGTTGAATGGTGTGTCCGAAAGGAGGAATCGAACCTTGTTGGACATGGTTCGATCCATGATGGGCTTTGCAACTCTGTCGCTGTCCTTTTGGGGATATGCGCTTCAGACAGCCTGTTACTTATTAAATGATATTCCAAGTAAGTCTGTTGTCTCCACTCCGTATGAGATGTGGACTGGACGTAAACCCTCAATCTCACACCTTCGGGTCTGGGGTTGTCCGGCTTACGTAAAGCGTTTAGACTCAGACAAACTTGGTCCTAGGTCTGATCAGTGTTTATTCATTGGTTATCCTAAGAAAACCAAAGGGTATTTCTTCTATTTGGAGAATGAACAAAAGGTGTTCGTTGCTCTTAGAGCTATCTTTTTGGAAAAGGAGTTCCTTGGAGAAGGAACTATAGCTTCTAAGATTGAACTTAATGAAGTTCAGCCAATAGAAGAACCTGCACACTCTAAGGACATCGTAGAACCGGGTGTGATTGAATCACACCCAGAACCCATTAGGAGATCTGGTAGAATACCGCGTCAGCCAGATAGATACTACGGTTTCTTGGTCCGGGACGGCGATCCCATTGAGCTCGATGAGAACAATGAGGATCCGATCACCTATATGGATGCACTTTAGAGACCAGACTCTGAGGCATGGCTTGGAGCCATGCGATCCGAAATGGAGTCCATGGAAATCAACAATGTTTGGACATTGGTTGATCCGCCTGAAGGAATAAAACCCATCGGGTGTAAATGGATCTTCAAGAGGAAAAGGGGCGCAGATGAAAAGGTAGAGACCTATAAAGCCCATCTTGTTGCCAAGGGATATCGTTAGTGATATGGTATCAATTATGATGAGACTTTCTCCTCTGTGGCAATGCTCAAGTCCATTCGGATCATGCTTACTTGGGCAGCATATTTTGATTACGAGATCTGGCAGATGGATGTCCGAACCGCTTTCCTTAATGGGGAGTTGGAAGAGGAGGTGTATATGATACAGCCTGAAGGGTTCACATCCACAGATGAATCAAAAGTATGCAAGTTGCAGAGATCCATTTATGGAATCAAGCAAGCATCTCGAAGTTGGAACTTACGGTTTGATATGTGTATCAAATCGTATGGCTTCGTTAGGAATGGAGAAGAACCGTGCATCTATAAATAGGTTAATGGTTCTGTGATTGTATTCATAGTACTGTATGTTGACGACATTCTCTTAATCGGGAATGATGTCGCAGCATTACAAGGAATAAAGGTCTGGTTATCATCTCAGTTCTCCATGAAGGACTTGGGTGAAGCTTCTTACATACTAGGTATGAAGATCTATAAAGATAGATCTAAGAAGCTTTTGGGACTGTCCCGGTCTACGTACATTGATACCGTGCCGAAATGATTCAGCATGGAAAATTCCAAGAAAGGCTATCTCCCGATAGGTTCTGGAATTACTCTTTCCAAGAAGGATTGTGCGACAACTCTTGAGGAAATAGAGCGCATAAGTAGAGTACCTTATGCTTCTGCAGTAGGCTCTATCATGTATGCTATGACTTGTACTAGATCGGACGTGGCATACTCACTAGGAGTAGTGAGCAGATACCAGTCTGACCCAGGTGAGGCGCATTGGAATGTGGTTAAGTCCATCCTTAAGTATTTTAGAAATACTAAAGATCAATGGCTAATTTATGGAGAACCTGACTTGAAACTTGTGGGGTACTCTGACTCCAGTTTTCAGTTTGATAGAGATGATAGAAAGAGTGTGTTAGGGTTTGTATTTACCTAGAATGGAGGAGCGATCTGCTAGAAAAGTTCTAAGCAGGCAACTGTTGTAGACTCGGTATGCGAAGCAGAATACATTGCAGCATCAGATGCAGCAAAGGAAGCTGTGTGGTTGAGGAAGTTATTTGGAAAGCTAGGGGTGGCACCTTCCTTAGATGGTCCTATTTCGGTGTATTGTGACAGCACTGGAGCCATTTCTCAAGCTAAGGAGCCTAAAGCTCATCACCGCACCAAGCACATACTGCGGCGATACCACCTTGTACGAGAAATTATGGAACGAGGCGATATCAATATTCTGAAGATCGATGGAAAAGAAAATCTGGCCGACCCCTTCACTAAAGCCCTCAGAATAAAAGAGTTCGACTATTGTAAATGGGTATTAGATACTCTTCTGATTGGCTTTAGTACAAGTGGGAGTTGTTGGGAATTGTGTCCCAAAGCCAATCGCCTGGGTTGTAGGCGGTTGAGCTAAGTATTGTACTCTCTCTTTGAATTAATAAAATATATATATTGGCAGCTCATCACATTTTATATTTCCCTGAAATGAACTCTTTCCATGTGATGAAGTCCTTAGGACTACACTGACTTCGATACAGAGAGGATGTATCGAGTGGTCCTTAAACCCTGTTCACAACCAAAGGATATATTGTATTGGATGGCAATATATCAAGTATAGGTTGTTGTAGTTCACATCGTTTGGTTGTCCTCTTGACCAAATGAGTGTGGTGACACTGATGTGATTTACAAGTGGGATTTGTGATATCTCATTGAACGTGACTCCGTGCAGCCCCTTTCTGCCAAAGGGATACTCACGATTGGATATGGGTATATGTGTCCCTCTGACCTGAGGTCATCATGGTAGCTTGCAAGCAACTCCCTGTGCTTTGGTGCCGGACTATCCGGATTTTTAATCCGGTGATGGAAGGTTTCTGGGTACAGGCAAGTACTTGTGGAGCAGTGATGGACCAAGATGGAATTGACCTATCCAAACAGTTTGGATTGAATGTCTCGCAGTATCTCAATTTAGCAAATCCTCGGCCGGGGTAGTCCTAATGAAGAGTCACTGGGCTTGCGAGGTTGAGACACGTAGTCCACTGACTCAGTCTGGGTTGGCAGCCCAATCTCAGTCGTCCTGAGCATTAGAGGTCAAAGGGATGAATTATACGGTAACCATATGCCAGAGGTTCGATAGTTTGCTCCGACATCTTCGACCTATCTGGATGCCGGGACCCATTGCTAGATGGTTTCCTATGCTGGTACTAGAATTGTTCTAGTGCTACCGTTTAGGTTTGAACCTATGAGGTCACACGCCACAGAGGATTACTCTCTGATCCGGATACCGATTACGATTTGGAATCGTCTCGGTTTTATGGTCACAGTATTTTTGAGCACTCTTTTCCCCGTCTTGCCCTTGTCTGTGTCAACCAGAAATTATTTCGAGTTGACCATGACTACACCAGGATTTTTCTGAATCAGTTTTGAACTGATTCGGAGCTCGTTTCGGCCTCCAATTGGTTGTGAACCAATTTTAATCCATTGAACCAATTAAATTGGGCTTGAACCGGTTCAATTATATTGAACCAAGAGGTTTAAATGGATTGGACCATTTTTTTGCTTGGACCGGTTTTGAACCGGTGTTCTTATTTCACCGTGTAAATGTTTTACACGTTGCTGGAAGAAACCCAAGCGCTGGAAACTAAAACGACCGAACGAATGCTGTTGCTGGGCGTCTCTTCTCCTCCCTCCACCCATCATTTTAACTCTTGTTAATGGCTGTTTAATGGGAGAATGGCTGCTGGTGTCTTTTGGTTTTCCCAGCCTCTCAATCTCCCTCTTCCCTGCTGCCTATTTAAACCTCATCAGCGCCCCTGTTTCAACTTAAGTTATACACCGTGTGAAGAAGAAAACAGCAAGTGTGTGTTCTTCCCTTTGAGAGGCTGAGAGCTTGGTCCTTTTCCACCCATTGGGTACTTGTTAGGCTGGGATTTGGAGTGTGTGAGGGAGAGAAACAAAGCCTTGTTTCTTGTGCTCAAATTCCCATTTCAGCAAAGCCCTGTTGCTGAAACTTACCGTGACCGAGTGTCTCCTTACAGTGGCTAGCACCGCGTGTGGAGAGGGATCCGAGAGCCCCGGGCGCGTCTCCCCTCTAGAGGGAGTACCCTTCTACTCCTAGGAGCAAACCACGCGAGCCAGACTTGCTGCTGTTGCTCAAAAACGAAGATTGAAGTTTGCTGTCCTATTCTGCAACAACTTCCAGTAGCAGAATTTGGGCATTTTTGTACACCATTTTTGCTGTGTTTTGGTTGCAGATCTCTGTGCCAAATCGAAGACCACTCGAACCCCTTGCCGCTGCTGCAATTTGGGAGCAAACGAAGGTCTGGAAGGTGGTGTTTGGACAACGTTTTGAAAGCTCAAATCAGGGTATCCCACGGTCCAAGGAGGAAGAAGGCTGGAATAGATTTATTCCAGCTATTCCAGCCTATTCCCGGTTTATCCCAGAGTTATTCCAGCCAGAATAAAGGTATGAAAAATTATTTTTTTTTAATCATGCATAAATAGATTTATTTGTTTATATTTTTGCAAATATTTTTATATCATGATACATGCCTACATGCAACATGAATAGATTAGTTTCTGGGACGGAGCAGATTTCCGCTGTGTGAATTTTAAAAAAGATTTTAAAATCCATTCTGCTCCCGCAACTGTTTGCATGCCTAGTGTAGGATCATGTCAAACCACCTGCACCGTTTTCTTTCAAGAAGGACTAAAGATATTTTTCTAGTATATGGAGGATCTGAGTTGAAACTAGAAGGTTATATAGATTCTTTTTTTCAGTCAGATTTAGATGATAGCAAATCTATATCGGGGTATGTCTTCATCCTAAATGGTGGTACAGTGAGTTGAAAGAGTACAAAGCAGCCTACAGTAGCTGACTCAGTCATTGAGACAGAGTATATAGCTTCTAGTGAAGCCGCAAAGGAAGCTGTTTGGATGAAAAATTTCATCCTGGAATTGGACATGGTTCCTGAAGTACAACAGCTAGTGCCATTATACTGTGATAACACTGGGACTGTTGTACAAGCTAAGGAACCAAGGCCTCATCACAAGTCTAAGCACATTCTAAGACAATTCCACCTTGTTCGAGAGATCATTGAAAGGCAAGATGTTACCATTGAATGAGTTGACATAAAGAACAATATAGCAGACTCATTCACCAAAGCATTAGCCAAGCAGCAATTAGATCGTCACTTAGATTGTATGGGCATAAAATATAAGGGCGATTGGCTTTAGTGCAAGTGGGAGTTTGATAGAAAAGTTTCCTAAGAGCCAATCATTATGAGGGCCTTTTTATAAACTTCCAGATCATGTATGACATATTTTTTCATATTAATAAAGGCATTTGATTCATCATATACTGTTGTGTCATGTTTTGTTGATTATGATGAACCCCATAGAGTAGGACAATGGAATTAGGGTTATGATAAAATAACAGTGAGACCTAATTCTTATAAACCCTAATTTAAAATGTTCCTAGTCATTGGACCATCATTCGAGGATCGATGAATCCGAAAAGACTAGCTTATCTTATGTATGCTCAGTTGATGAGGGTGGTTGATGTCACAACCACTTGTGTTGTGATGCTAATACAGGATAAGGGTGCTCATCAGAATATGGATACACTGGACTGATTTGCACCGGGACTATCTTATGGAAGTCTTACTGCTTGTCAAAAGATAGATCCCAGAGTAGAAGTTGTGCATGTGATCTTTAGACCTGAGGTCACTATGATTCCTTGTGCACAATATGATGGGGAGCAAGTATCGAATGATGCATCTCTAAGGATTAAAGAGACTAAATGTTGATGAGGCAAATAGGCATGCAGCTATTCTAAGTAAAAGGAACAGAAATTCATGAAAGGAACAAAGGAAAAAACATGACTAGAAAGAAACTCTCTCAAAGTAATTAAGAAAGGACCTTTGTGGTTAGAAAACCACACATGTTAGGGCTAGCTTACCTTCCTATTTTAGATTTGAAAGAAAGTTATAAGAATGGTTACCCGGCTATTAATGTTCTAAAAATGGGGTAAAGGACACTAAAGATGAAGTACCTAAATGACAAAAGAATTACTCTAGGTTTTAAGGCACCCTGCATCTGATTCTTTGGCATAGTAGACCTTCATCTCGGAAACCATGAGACCCGAGGATCCTGCACAAGGAGATGGAAAGATTAATAGATTTAGATGGGAGATTGGAGGAATGGATAAAGAGAATTTGGAATGGAATAATGAGGATTAGGCTTGGCTTGAAGAAGATCTCCCTTGGCGCCCATAACTTTAACCTTCTTCACTTGTTGGCATGGTGAACTTCTTTGTAGAAGATGCCCTTTGGAAGAGGGGATAGACGAAATTTGGAGTGGATTGTAGGAGAGTCTTCAAGGTTGGTCAAATGGAAATGGAATATGGGCTAGAAGTTTGATTAGCAAAATAACTTAGGTCTCACACCTTCCTTCTCTCAAGGGGCTTTGGCTAACGAAGGGAAAAGCTTTCAAAAAAAAAAAAAAATCTTCTTCATTCATCATTAACATTACAAGAGGATTCTAGGAGCTTTTATAAACCTTAAGTTCTTTTTCAGATTCAAAATGCAACACTTTTCATGGAGAAAATCTTGGGGCATCCCAAAGAAAGTTGAATGGCCCATTTTACAAATTTAAACTCCTAATTTCTAGGTAGAATCCCATGAAGAGTGGACCTTCCTTCAATTTGAATTTGATTTGGGCGAAAATTTATGGGTGACTTGTCTTGGTGATGTGGCATGGTCTATCCTCCAAGTGGCATGACTTGTCTTCCAAGGTGGCATGGTTCAATGATGATGTGGTGCTCCAAGTAGTTGGTGAAGCTGGTTGCACTTAATATGGCCTAATTGAAACCCAACTTCAAGAAGCTCTTGAATCTGACTCAATACAAAACCTCATTGAACTCTAATTGAACTTTAGAATCCAAATTGAAATAAAACAAGACTCAACCAAATTGAAACAGGACTTAATTATTCAAATAAACATAAGTACATGACTCATATATTTATTACAGGACTAAAATTCCAAATCTTCTATCCATAAAGAACTTGGCATCAGTTGAAGCCTCTTCCTGAGCTTGGTGCCCGCACCAATTCTTCCCGGGTGGGAAGAACTCGACCCTGTCGAGTAAGGATCAGTTTAACTGTAGTATTTTTCTAATATATCTAGGTCAATTTGTTGTAGATCCTCTCGGGTAGTCCAGGAGTCTTCAAATTTTGGTCGACCATTTCAACGAACTAGATAATGCTGATAACCCTTATTTCTAGTAGTAATCACTTGGTCATCTAAGATACGTTCAATCTTGTCTGTCCGGTTTAGTGGAATTGCTGGTGGACACTCAGGTAGGGTTTCGCTCTCAAAGGCAGGGTGAAGTCCAAAAGCTCACTCGGAATTAATGCCGGTTCTTTAAATTCTTTCAGATCAGAAATATTAAAAGTGGAGCTAATGCCATAATCAGGTGGTAACTCTAACACATATGCATTAGATCCTATTTTCTTAATTATTTTGAAAGGTCCAGCTCCCCGGACAGGCAATTTCTTCATAGTTCCCGGTGGAAACCTTTCAGGTCTAAGTTTTATCATGACAGAGTCCCCTTCACTAAATTCTTTTATCCGTTTACATGAATCAGCCACATGCTTATAAACTTCATTACTCATTTGAATTGTATTACTAATTTCCTTAAGTAATTCTTTAAGATGCTGTGCATAAGACTCGGTAGACTAACATACACGTGCATGTGTGGGTAATGGGATAAGGTCGATAGGTCTCCTAGGTCTGTGTAACCATGGACAATGTCAAAGGGACTTTTATTGGTAGACCTATTGATCGAGCTATTATATACGAACTCAGCATGAGGTAGAAGTAAATCCTAATTTCCCAGACTCTCTCCAACAAGGCACCTTAATAAGTTCCCTAGACTTCTATTTACAACTTTAGTTTGTCCATCAATCTGAGGGTGGTAAGCAGTTGAGAATTTTTGTTTTGTTCCTAGTAGATGCCAAAAGGTTTTCCAAAAATAGCTTGTGAAACAGACATCCCTATCTAAAACAATGGTTTTAGGTAACTCATGTAACTTGACTACTTGATCGAGAAAAAGCTTGGCTACCCTGGAGGCATCAAAAGTTTAGGAGCAGGGTATAAAATGGGTCATTTTCGAAAATCGGTCAACCACTACAAAGATTGAATTGTGTTTTCTAAGGGTCTTGGGTAGCCCTAAAATGAAGTCCATGCTAAGATCCTGCCATGGACAATCCGGCACAGGTAAAGGAGTGTATAACCTGGTGTTTTGTCTATGATGTTTGGCAATTGCACATATCCTACATTTGGCAACAATATTGGCTACCTGTCTCTTAAGGCCTGGCCAGTAAAATTTCTTCTCAATTATCAATATGGTCTTGTTTCTTCCAAAATGGCCAGCCAAACCTCCAGCATGATTTTCCCAAATTAGAAAGCCTCTCAGGGAAGTCTTTGGAACACAGAGCTTGTTTTCCTTAAACAGATAACCATCTAAAAGGGTGTATTCACTGTAGTCACTAGATTGTCCTAATTTCAGAGCTCGGTAAACTTCACTAAAGTCTAGACAATTATCATACTCATCCGTAAGTCTTTCAAATCCAATGACTTTAGTGCTAATCGAGTTTAGAAGCAGGGCTCTACGACTTAATGCATCGGCTACCTTATTCTCAGTTCTGGCACGGTGTTTCAGGACAAACGTGTAGGCTGGATGTATTCGACCCACTTGGCATGCCTAGGATTCAGCTTTTTCTGGGAACTAAGGAATCTAAGGGCCTCGTGATCAGAAAACAGGACAAATTCATGCGGTAGTAGATAGTACCCCCAATACCTTAAAGCTTGCATTACCGCATAGAGCTCCTTATCATAGGTGGAATACTTAAGCTTGGCTTCATTTAACTTTTCACTAAAGAAAGCTATGGGATGGCTCTCCTGGCTTAAAACTCCACCTATTCCAACTCTAGATGCATCACAAGCAACCTCAAAAACCTTGGAAAAATCAGGCAATCTTAAGATAGGTGCTTGTGTCATTTTCTTCTTAACATCTAGGAAGGCCCTATTAGCAGCTTTTGTCCATTCAAATTGGCCTTTCCTAACGCAATCCGTGATTGGTGCAACTATGGTACTAAACCCCCGAATGAATCTTCTATAAAAAGTAGCTATGCCATGAAAACTTCATACTTCATGAATACTTTTTGGCACTGGCCACTTTATAATTGATTTAATCTTTTCGGGGTCAGCAGAAACTCCGTCAGGTGTGACAACAAATCCTAGAAAAATAACTCTATGGGTAAAAAAGTCACATTTCCTAAGGTTTGCAAAGAGACTATTTTCCCTAAGAGCTAAACAGACTTGATTCAAATGGTCTAAATGATCCTTCTTGGTCCGACTATATATAAGAATGTTGTCGAAGTAAACAATGACAAACTTTCCTATAAATAACCGTAGAACTTGATTCATAATCCGCATAAAGGTACTAGGAGCATTGGACAATCCGAATGGCATTACTATCCACTCAAAAAGACCCTCCTTGGTCTTGAACACAGTTTTTCACTCATCCCCAAGTCTAATCCTAACCTGATGATAGCCACTCTTAGGGTCAATCTTTGAGAATATTGTTGCTCCGGCCATCATATCTCACATGTCATCCAAACGGGGTATGGGAAACCTATATTTTGTTGTGATCTTATTAATGGCAAGACTATCAACACACATCCTCCAAGTACCATCTTTCTTAGGGGTCAGTAATGCGGGTACTGCACAGGGACTCAAACTCTCTCTAATAAATCCTTTCCTAAGGAGATCCCCTACTTGTCTTTGTAACTCTAAATGTTTAGTAGGGTTCATCCTATAGTGTGGAAGGTTGGGTAGGGTGGCTCCTGGGACTAAGTCAATGGCATGCTAAATGTCCCTGAGTGGTGAAAGTTGGTCAGGTAGGTCATCTGGAAATACATCCTTAAAGTTTTCTAATACTTTAGCCACTTCCTGAGGACATTCTTTCTGGGAAGGCTCCTGAATGTCCTTAGTGGTTAAAATCCAAACATGTGTACCCCAGTGAGTTCTTTCTCAAATTCCTTTTCAATGATCAAATTAACTCCCATTTTCTTTTCCTTTAGGTGGCTTGATCCTCTCTTAACAGTGTCCTTAGGTGGTGTTGGGTTGATTACAAACTTCTTTCCTAGGTGCATGAATGAGCAGGAATTTGATTGGCCGTATAGGATCGCGTCATGGTCAAATAACCAGGGTCGACCTAGGATGATACTGCTCACTCCCATTGGTAAGACATCACTCCACACTTTCTCCTGATAGGACTGTAATTGGATTTGGACTAGGCACCTATGTTTGATGGGAATTGAGGTGGAGTCTATCCAAGAAACCTTATAGAGATTTGGATGTGGAACTATGGACAAGCCTAAAGTTTTGACAGCACTAGTGGATATGGCATTTACACAACTCCCACTATCTATGATTATTTTACATACCTTATTCCCTAACTTGACAAATGTTTGTAGGATGTTAGTCCTACGCCAATCCTCTTGTGTCATAGTGTGGGTAAGGATGCATCTAACTACTCCCAACAGATCAGGCTCTATTTGTTCCTCGTCACCTTCATACTCTTCAGCCAAATTGTCCTCAGCCTGATATACTTCCTCAACATTATCACCTAGGGGTTCTTTGGGTTCAGAATCACTTTTTTCTAATTCTCCTATGTGTAAGGCCCTAGTTAGACAATTGCTAGCATAATGGCCTAACTTATGACATCTGTAGCAAGCAACATTAGGGTTTGGAGTCTTCTGAGCTTCTGGTGCTTTACCCCTATCGTCTCTACGGGTTAGAGGGGTGCTAGGGTTGGGTTGGCTGGGTCACATCTGATTCGATCCTGGCTACTGACTAGGTGGACTAGTTATAGGGGGTTCGGGTTTGCGAAAAAGTGGTCCCCTATAAAATCTCTTGGCATCTCGTGCTACCTAATAAGCTAACTCTAAGTCATGGACTTTCCTCAAGAATAACTCCTTATGGATCTCTTCTCTCAATCCTGCCCTAAACCTAGATAAAGTAACTGACTCGGACTCATCTACATTGCATCTCATTACAAATTCGTCAAACTTTGCAATGTAATCAGCTACACTCTTGGTTCCCTGGGTCAATCTCTGCCATTGATCTAGAAGTCTCTGGTGGTAGGACATAGGAAGGTATTTCTCTCTAAGCCTAAGTTTCACTGCCCTTCAAGTTACTACAGGAACATCACCCCTTTGTCTAATGAATCTTTCGACATTTCCCCAGTAAAGCCTAGCCTGACGAATTAACCTAAGCTTCGCGAACTTGCATTTTCTCTCCTCCGTCATGTCATACCAATCAAAGTACTGATCCATCTCTCCCTCCCAATCTATGTAAACCTTAGGATCCAGATTTTCATTAAATGTTGGTGCTTCCAACCTAATACACCTAAGGGTTCACTCGTTACAGTCTGTCTCATCCTGATTGTGTCTCCTAAGATTTAGCTCATAGATTGGATCATGGCATGCTATCCTAGGGTTTGAGTCATGGACTCGATCAGGATTGGGCCTCCTAGGATTTGGCTCAAAGAAATGGTCTTGATGAAGAGCCCTTCTAGGGTTGATGGGTGTCTCAAACTCAGATTCAGGCTCTAATTCATTCTGGACTTCATGATTTCCTCCAGGGGTACGAGCTTCTAATCGATCAAGTCTAGTAGTGATGTGGGTGAAAGGGATATGCCTTACAAGCCAATCTATGTTGTATCTCCCAAACCATTGTAATTGATAATATTCTAATAAAGGCATTATTTTTCATCATACGCTGTGTTTATTATTTGATGAACCCCATAGATTAGGGCTATGATTTTAGGGTTATGATGAGATCATACCAGTGAGATCTAAAGTCTTAAAACCTTAATCTAAAATATTCCTAGTCAAAGGAACCTTGAGTAGGGGATCAGGGTTTTTTCTGGTAAGACTAGCACATCCTATGTATACTGAATAGGATGACTACTCTCACAATCACTTGTGTATGACACTAATACTAGGATGTGGGTGCTCATTAGAGAATGGGTTCACTGATATGATCCAACTTGAGAACATCTAATGGAGTCTTAGCTACATGTCAATAGAAGGTTCTCATAGTGGGAGTGGTACAAGTAATCCTTTGACCTGAGACTGCCATAAGTACCTTATGTACATGAACCCATGCTTTGGTTCAATCCTAATCATGACACTGAGTCATGCACAGGATTGATTTTGGGAATGGTGAATTGGATATGAAGGTAATGAGTAGGTCAACAAGGAATCGATCACTCTTAGTAAGAGGAGATCGCATCCAGCTAGTTATCAATCGGATGATGATTCAGGGAATCTTTGATTAAAGTAAAGATATTAGAGATGGTTTCTAATATCAAGATAATTGAATCATCAATATAGGATTGAGCTAGAAACAGATATAATATTGGATTTGACATATATCCATATCCATAATTATATTTTGGGTGCAGGCTGATCGAAGGATTTAATTGTACGGTAACTTTCTACTGAAGGGTAGTTTTGGTATTTCACCAGAATTTTCATATCTTCCGGGTAGACATGACACGTTGCTAGACATCAATCTTGTCTTGTGGGTTGATTAAATTGAATGATCACTTATTAGGAAGAGTCCTAATTGATCATAATCGGGTAAGCCCGATTTGACCTAAATCGATTAGAAAGAGTTCTAATCAAATTAGGTCAACTTGTATTCGAACCCACTGCTGGCTAGATGTGGAACCCAATGGGTCACACACTTAAGAGAATTGATCAAGGGTTTAATTTTATAATTAAATCATCTTTGTATGATGACACTCTAGCAGGTGTTGCAAATTCTAGCTTCTATTCGAATTAGATTCGAATTAGGGTTCCGGATTGGTTCAATTTGGGTTCTAATTGGATCTAATTAGACCCTAATTGAAGTTATAGGGATTATGGCTAACCCTATTGGCTAACCAGGTATCTAGGCTAGCCCCCCACCCGCCCCTTATCCTTTTCATGCCAAAATGCCAAGAGTCCATGCGCTAATGGACTCTTGGTGCGCCATTTGGAAGAGTCCATGGCGCATGGACTCTTGGTGCGCTCCATAAAAAACTCCGGTGTTTTTATATGGGGCAACTTTTCTTATCTCTTTTAGCGCCTCAATTGCTCTCCCTTGGATGGAAATCCAACCGATGATGGGGTTTTATGAAAGAAAGAAAGCGCTCCTGCTTCCCGGTTGTGCGAAATCATATCTCTTTGGAGATTCAAACTTTGCGACTCCTTTCTTCTCCAATCTTCATGACTTTTCTTTTGAGAAAAGCCATGGAATTTAATCTGGAAGGCCATGAGAAGGAGGAGAAGGCCATGAGAAGGAGGAAAAGGCCATGAGAAGGAGGGAAGGGGCGTGAGAAAATGGGAATGGCGTTTACAGAGAGTTGTGTTGGCGTCTCTCCGAAAACTATTTAAGGAATCAGAACTTCGGGATTTTTATTTAATTTTAATTCTTCTTCCTCTCCTAAAGACTCTTTCTCTCTTTTCTTATTCTTGCATTGTTTCCTTTATAGAGTACACCTCTGTCGAAACTCTGCTACTGAACAAGAACAAGAGCGAAAGTCTCCGACGGTAAAGGAAAGAAGGAGTTCTGATTTTATTCTTTCTTTCTTACATTAAGACATTCTTGACTTAGTTTCTCCTCCAATTTAAGACAAGCCTAAATCCCCTTAGGATAAAGTCTTATCTTCAAGACAAGAGTGTCTTAGAGGGTCAAGGTATTAGTGGAAGGAGGAGAAGAGATAAAAGAAAGGAAGGCAACCTCTTGTGTGGAAGAATTCCAGTCATAATCCGAAGAATTGAGTTCTAGGAAGAAGAACTCAATAGGAGGAACCATTGGACAAGAAGATAGTGTTCTTGATCATTGCTCTGTGTGGATCACCATCGATGGGCGGACACTTGGATGCCTGGTGAATTCAAATAGCCCATTGATCTTCAAGTTTTAAGTCTTCGTAAATTGGAATTAGTGATTACAGGTTGGTATTCTAATTCAGTTTGCATAGAAATGTTTGTCTTCATACATTCTAGTCTTATTAAGGAGTTCCTGTTTTAGGATTTTTGTGCATATTAATTTCAATTTTTGAAATTACCCTTCCATTGCGTTGCATTGGAACCCTATAGTGGGTTATTTGATCAGTCAAGTTTAGATTGGTCTAGGCTAATTGATCAGTTAAATCTTGGTTCAGCCTGGTCATTTGGTCATTCAAAGATTTCATCAGACTTTCAAAGCTTTGTTCCATGGTTATACTAGATTGGGCTTGGGTTTGCTGATAAGGTGCTCCTGATCTAGTTGCCATGCACACGGACTCAACTCGGACTAGGGGTTTTGCTAGACCTAGAGTCCAAATCAAATGTAAGGTCAAATTGACAATCCGGGTTGTAGTAACTTGGCACCTGGACAGATAAGTGTAAGGTTAGTGAAGGTTCCTCTTTGCTTGCCTTAGACACCAATTTGAAATTGGCTAGGTAAGCAAACCAATCCACTTTCCTTTGGGCTCTTGTCCCTGAACCACTTGCCTAGACACCAGATACAAGCATACACAAATAGGCTATCAAAGTTGGCTTGATACTTGACTCGACCCGACCTTGTGGGTGTCCCTAGCTTGCTAGAGCAATTAAATGTCTACTTCGTTTTAATTAGGGTTGGGTTCATTATGCAAGTTGGTGATTTTTGGGCCAGGGACAGGTGATGAAATCCTGTCCCTATGTTAATTTGATGCCCTTAACTTGTTTTACTATGAAATGAATGCAACGAGCATATGGATCAAATTTCAGGTGCAGAATTGATGTGTTGCAGTTCTAAAGTGGTGGAAAAAGTGCAATGTAATAGATTCAAAAAAAATTAAAAAATTCACAAAAGACTGATAACTTCTAGATAATATGCCATATGAAAGGAAATTTAAGGATAAATTCTATGCAATGCTGAGCAGATACTGAAAATTAGATAATATAAAAAAAAGAAGGACTGAACATAAAGGAATTTCAGCGATAGTGATGGAATGCAGGAATTTTAATTTTTTTTGTGATTTTTTTCTGAGGATGAGATTTTACATGCTGATAACTAACTTAATGAGGAGTAGGAAAAAAAAATATCTCAATGAAAAATTAACTACTTTCATTCAGACTTTTATGTGAATCACAGTCAGCCTACTCAAAAATACAGCAAGCAGAATTTAAACAAACAAAAGCATTAACATACCAAACTTCAACCTAAGGATTCACGTCTGGCCAGGGGCTCATTATTTCCATGGGTCATGATAGTGTACTAGTGTACACCCGCTCAGGAGGTGTGAATCTTAGATCTGGATTGGATTTTAAAAATAACTAAATAGCAAGTATGAATGCTATGCATGTAGAAAATTTTAGCAAACTACCTAAATGCAGAAATTCAAAATTAACCCTAACCTACCATGCTCTGATACCAAAAATGATGAGGAACAAGTATCGAATGATGCATCTCTAAGGATTAAAGAGACTAAATGTTGATGAGGCAAATAGGCATGCAACTATTCTAAGTAAAAGGAACATAAATTCATGAAAGGAACATAGTGAAAAACATGACTAGAAAGAAACTCTCTCAAAGTAATTAAGAAAGGACCTTTGTGGTTAGGAAACCACACAGGTTAGGGCTAGCTTACCTTCCTATTTCAGATCTGAAAGAAAGTTATAAGAATGGTTACCAGGCTATTAATGTTCTGAAAATGGGATAAATGACACTCAAGATGAAGTACCTAAATGACAAAGGAATTACTCTAGGTTTTAAGGCCTTTTGCATTTGATTCTTTGGCATAGTAGACCTTCATCTTGGAAACCATGAGACCCGGGGATCCTGCACAAGGAGATGGAAAGATTAACAGGTTTAGATGGGAGATTGGAGGAATGGATAAAGAGAATTTGGAATAGAGTAATGAGGATTAGGCTTGGCTTGAAGTAGATCTCCCTTGGCGTCCATAACTTAAACCTTCTTCACTTGTTGGCATGGTGAACTTCTTTGTAGAAGACACCCTTTGGAAGAGGGGATGGATGAATTCTAGAGTGGATTGTAGCAGAGACTTCAAGGTTGGTCAAACGGCTAGTTTTTCTGAATTTTTGATTTGATTTTTAACGGCCATAAACGGCCATATTTTTGAATTCAATGGTCTTGTGGAGTTGTTTCAGCTTGAATGAGGTATTTAACCTCCACCTACCTTCAAAAAAGACAAGGAGACAAAGTGAAAAAGAAGAGAGTGAAAGTACAAAGCCTTCAATCAATTCTAAGCCAAAAAGAGTGAGAAAACCAAGAGATTCCTTAGCCAAAAGCTTTCCATCTTTGAGGAATCCAACTTTCAAGTGTTTGGCATTTAGTGAGGTCCAAGATTCCAAGAGAAAGGCTTGAAGAGTCTCCAACAAGAGCTACATCGAATTACTTTTTGCTCAAAAGGAGTTTGTCTTGTTTTATTCATTGTATTCATATTCTTTTTGTCCTAGCCTAGTTTCGAGGGAATTTGAAACTAGTGTGAGGTTTGTTGGTGAGCCAATTGTTAAAACCAACTAGGGTTGCTTGTAAGCCCGAAGCCAAAACAAGTGAGTGAGGTTTGTTGGTGAGCCATTTGTTAAAACCAACTAGGGTTGCTTGTAAGCCCGAAGCCAAAACAAGTGAGTGAGGTTTGTTGGTGAGCCATTTGTTAAAACCAAATAGGGTTGCTTGTAAGCCCGAAGCCAAAACAAGTGAGTGAGGTTTGTTGGTGAGCCATTTGTTAAAACCAACTAGGGTTGCTTGTAAGCCCGAAGCCAAAACAAGTATATAAGGTTTTGACTTGTGAGCCTTGTAAAACAAGTCGGCTGTAATCTAGAAAAGATTATAGTGGAAATTTCCAAGTGGAGCTTGGGGAGTGGATGTAGGTGCTAGGTGTATCGAACCACTATACGTTTTATGTGTTTGCATTGCTTTACTCTCTATCTTCTTTCGCTCTTTAATTGTTGTTATCTTTCATTGCTTCCGTTGCACAATTACTTTAGCACTATCACTCTTCACTTTTGAATTTGATAGCACATATATTGCTTTAACTTTTAAAATATCCAATTCACCCCCCCTCTTAGGCACCATATCTGGGCAACAAGTGGTATCAGAGCACCGATACTCTCTTGTAGGTCCAACGATCTTGAGTAAAAGATCATGGCCGCCCCAATTGGAATGGGTGTAGTTGAAGGTCAAGCATCAAATCGCCCTCCTTTCTTTAATGGCACAAACTACACTTACTGGAAAACTCGTATGCGCATTTACTTATAAGCTGTAGATTATAATATATAGAGAGTAATTACTAAAGGGCCTCATCAGCCCACTCACTTGGTTAATGGCATTATCACCCCAAAATCTGAAGAAGAATGGGATGACAATGACATCAAACAAGCTGAGTTAAATGCTAAGGTGATGAATTTGCTATTCTGTGCACTTGACCCTAGTGAATTTAACAGAATATCAAATTGTATTTCCGCCAAAGAAATTTGGGATACACTTGAGATTACCCATGAGGGTACACACCAAGTGAAGACCACAAAGGTAAACATGTTCATTCAAACGTATGAGATGTTCAGGATGGAACCAACTGAAAGTATAAGTGAAATGTATACTAGATTTACCAATATAGTAAATGGTATGAGGAGTTTGGAAAAAATTATATCTAATGGTGAACTGGTTAACAAACTTCTCAGGTCTCTTCCGGCTTCATGGGATGCGAAAGTAACAGCCATAGAAGAAGCCAAGGATGTTAATACTCTACCTCTTGAGCAGCTTCTTGGATCACTGATGACTTACGAGCTTTCACTAAAGCAGAAGACAGTGGACAATGACAAGAAAAAGAAAGCCATATCCTTCAAGTCCACTACAAAGGAAGAGTCAAGTGATGAATCAGAAGAAGAAGCTGATGATGATGAGACAGCCCTCATTACAAGAAAATTCAAAAGATTCATGAAAAAGAAGAAAGGCTTCTACAAGAAAAGGCCACAAAAGGTGATCACAATAAAGATAAAGAGAAAGAAAAAGAAAGGGATCCACCCATCTGCTTCGAGTGCAAGAAGCCTGGACATTATAAAACGGATTGCCCCTTGCTTAAAAAGAGTCGAAGGATGTTGAGAAAGAAAGCCATGATGGCTACCTGGAGTGAGAGTGAGGACTCCAGCAGTGATGAAGAGCAGCAGGTAGTCGTCAACCTGTGTTTCATGGTCAATGAAGATGATGAGGTAAATTCTGAACCTGAAATTGAATTTACTTTTAATGAATTACATGATGCTTTTGATGATTTAGTTATGGAATATGAAAAATTAAAACTGAAAAATAAGAAATTAAGAAAGCTAAATCATGAGCTTACAAAAAATTTAGACAAGTTTTCAACTGAAATTGAAGATTTAATTCAAGAAAACAAAAAATTAACTGAACATGTAAAGACCTTGAAAAATGATAAGGACAATCTTTTAAAAGAAAATGATTCTTTGAAAAATAATAGAAGTTTTGAAACTAATGAGAAAATTGAAAAACAAAACAAAGAACTGTTGCTTCAAAACAAGAATTACAAAGAAGAGTTAGAAAAAGTAAAACCTTTTGTAGAAAAGTTTACTTATAGTTCAGAAAAATTAAGTTGCTTTTAAACAGTCAACATGCAGTTTTTAACAAAGCTGGACTTGAATTTAAGCCACAGAATCAGTAAAAACTTTACAAAAACTTTTTCATACCTGCATCTTCTAATATTACCTGCTATGCATGTGGTAAGTTAAGACATAAATCATATATTTGTAATAGAAGAAAATTAAATACCTTTGGAAAGATTTGGGTTCCAAAAGGAACCAATTTGACTAACCCTAAAGGACCCAAGATGACTTGGGTACCTAAAGTTTCAACTTGATTAATTTTTGCAGGTGTGCCTTGCAACCAAAAATAAAAGAAAAATGTAGTATCTGGATAGTGGTTGCTCAAGGCACATGACTGGGGATGTGAAGCAATTCTCATCACTAGCAGCTATTGATGGTGGAAACGTTACTTTTGGTGATAATGGAAAAGGCAAAATCGTCGGAATTGGTAAAATCCATATCACCCCTAATGCTTATGTAGATAATGTATTATTTGTTGATGGCTTGAAGCATAATCTTTTCAGTATTAGTCAGTTTTGTGACAAGGGTTTTAAAGTAATTTTTGAATCATCTTTGTGCATGGTGTCTAGTCTAGATGTCGATGGCATCAAGTTCACTGGTCATAGGCATGGAAACATTTACATGGTTGATCTTGATGATCTAGCCATGGAAAGTGGTCAATGCCTAGTGGCTAGGGAAGCCAAGGCAAGTGAAACCAGTTGGCTTTGGCATCATAGGCTAGGGCATGCTAGTATGCAGTTGATTTCAAAATTAAGCAAAAAGAATCTTGTATAAGAATTGCCAAAACTCACATTTGAAAAAGATAAGATTTGTGCTGCATGTCAATTTGGAAAACAAACTAAATCTACTTTCAAACCTAAAGGAGTAGTATCTACTACTAGACCCCTTGAATTATTGCATATGGACATCTTTGGACCAACCAGAACAACTAGTTTGGGAGGTAAGAAATATGGGCTAGTAATTGTAGATGATTACTCACGATTTACTTGGGTAATGTTTTTAGCTCATAAAGATGAAACGTTTTCAGCTTTTGTTAAATTTCATAAAAGGGTTTCAAACGAAAAAGATCTCACTATTGTTTCTTTGCGTAGTGATCATGGAACTGAATTTGACAATCATGATTTTGAAGCTTTTTGTAATGAAAATGGCATTAATCATAATTTTTCTGCACCTAGGACACCTCAACAAAATGGGGTGGTAGAAAGAAAAAACAGGACTCTTGAAGAAATGGCATGCACAATGCTTTGCGAAAATGATTTACCTAGATATTTTTAGGCAGAAGCCATTAATACTTCCTGTTACATTTTAAATCATGTTTTAATTCGACCTATTTTGAAGAAAACACCATATGAACTTTGGAAAAATTGAAAACTTAATCTTAAATATTTTCATGTATTTGGTTGCCGCTGTTTCATATTAAACAATGGCAAAGACAATATCAGTAAATTTGATGCCAAGTCAGATGAAGGTATCTTCTTAGGATACTCTACTTTTAGCAAGGCATACAGGGTCTTCAATAGAAGAACTCTTCTAGTTGAAGAATCAATTTATGTAGTGTTTGATGAAACTAATGAAAAATCTTCTAAAAAAAAAGATTCTATTGATGATGAAATAGGTACAAAGAAGCTTGAACAATTGACAATCAATGAAGATGAGCCCAAAGGAGATGATGATCAAGAAAATGAAGATCAAACTCAAGAGATCAATGCAACTTCACCAAAACCTTTACCTAAAGAGTGGAGGTATGCACACGGACACCCCAAAGAGCTAATAATTGGTGATCCGTCAAAGGGAGTAAGTACACGCTCTTCTATTAGAAATGTTTGTGATTATTTAGCTTTTGTATCTCAGATAGAGCCTAAGTCAATTGAAGAAGCTGAAAAAGATTGTAACTGGATTAATTCCATGCAAGATGAACTAAATCAATTTAAAAGAAATAACATTTGTACTTTAACTAAAAGACCCCCTAATATTTCTGTAATTGGCACAAAATGGTTTTTTAGAAATAAACTTGATGAACATGGTATTGTAACTTGAAACAAAGCTAGACTTGTTGCTAAAGGCTACAACTAGGAAGAAGGGATTGACTTTGATGAAACCTTTGCTCCTGTTGCTAGGCTGGAAGCAATTAGACTTTTACTTGCTTTTGCTTGTTTTATGGATTTCAAGTTATTTCAAATGGATGTTAAAAGTGTTTTTTTAAATGGATTTATTGAAGAGGAAGTTTATGTTGAACAACCTCCTGGTTTTGAAAATCATGAATTTCCTAACCATGTTTTTAAATTGCATAAAGCATTGTATGGTTTAAAGCAAGCTCCTAGAGCTTGGTATGATAGATTAAGTTCCTTTTTGATGAAGAATGATTTTTCTAGAGATAATGTAGATAATACATTGTTTTTGAAAAAGAAAAATGATGATCTCTTAGTAGTACAAATCTATGTAGATGATATTATTTTTGGTACTACTAACGAATGTCTTTGTCAAGAATTTGCAAAGTTAATACAGAGTGAGTTCGAGATGAGCATGATGGGAGAACTCAACTTCTTCCTTGGACTCCAAATTAAACAAACCAAAGAGGGGATCTCCATCAACCAAGCCAAGTATACAAGGGAAATATTGAAAAAGTTTGGGATGGAGACTACCAAACCAATAAGTGCCCCTATGAGCTCTTCATGTAAATTAGACAAAGATGAATGTGGTAAATCAGTAGACCAAAAATTATATAGAGGCATGATTGGTTCATTGCTATATCTAACTGCCAGTAGACCAGATATAATGTTTAGTGTTTGTATATGTGCACGTTTTCAGTCTGCTCCTAAAGAATCACATCTCTTAGCTGTAAAACGTATATTTAGATACTTATCTAGGTCAATTGAAATTGGTCTTTGGTACTCTAGAGAGTCATCATATGAATTGATTGCATACTCTGATGCTGATTTTGCTGGGTATAAACTTGATCGTAAAAGTACTAGTGAAACTTGTCAATTCCTAGAAGTTAATTTGATTTCATGGAGCAGCAAGAAATAGAATTCGGTTGCTCTATCTACGGCAGAAGCCGAATATATAGCAGCTGGAAGCTGTTGTGCTCAAATTCTATGGATCAAACAGCAACTCGAGGACTTTGGCATCAAATTAACTAAGACACCCATAAGATGTGATAATACTAGTGTAATCAATTTAACGAAAAATCCTGTACAACATTCAAGAAGCAAACATATTGAAATAAGACATCACTTCATAAGAGATCACGTTCAAAACTCTAATGTGTTGTTAGAATTTATTTGTACTGATTATCAATTGGCTGATATATTCACAAAACCATTGAATGAAGATAGATTTTGTATGATCAGAAGAGAATTGGGAGTCATTGATCCTTTTGCTTGAAACTCTTCTATTTCTATCAAAATTCCTCAAAAATGATTTATAAGTTCCCAAATATATTTAAAGCTTATTTTTCTAAATTTTATCAATTTTTATATTTTACTGAATTTTATTTTGGCTAGTTTATTTTTTGGAGGTCGACACTTAAGTTTTCGGAGGTCGACACTTGGGTCGACCCCTGAGATTTTTTAGAGGTCGACACTTGAGGTCGACCCCTGAAATCTTTGAGAGGTCGACACTTGAACGGAAATTCTGTTTTTTAAAAACCCGTCCGCAAGCCTTTTTTCTTCCATTTCCTTCCTTTTCTCCTTCGTGTGGTCCCCCTCCATTGCTCCTAAACCTCTAAACAGTGGATTTCCAACCCTCTCCTTCCTCTTTTTGGGTAATCTTCTCCTCTCCTCTTGTTTTCTTTTGAACCAAACCGTTTTTGACCATGTCCTTTGTTTTTGGACAACCGAAAGCTTTTCCTCTATCTACCCTCTAATATCGGTTGTTTTTCAATTGAAATCACTTATTTCTTTCCTCCGTTTCTTGCATTTCCTCCATTTACTCTCGATTTTCTCCATTTTCACAAACCCTATCTTACCATTTCACCATTTCTTCTTTTGCTCAACCCGTGAACCTCTCTTCTCCTCTCTTTTCTTGGTTCCTTCCCTCTTAGCTCTGCATTACCCTACTTCTCCCTATTTTACCCCTCTTCCATCCATATGGGTCCAAGAAAGCACTTGGCAGTAAGAAAAAGGAGAATGGAACAAGGCCAAAGTAGCACTGAGCGACGAAGAAAGGTCAGACATGAGCGTGAGCCGACCCCAGAGCCACCTGCACCAGTGCCAGCCAGCTTAGTACGGAAGAGCATTGCGAGCGGGAGACATGTGGACATACCTTTCTGGGATCTGCATCACTTTTTTATCGGAGATGTGCTGAGAGATGCAGGTCTGGTTCACTTCTGCACGATGACTGAGAGATTCTACCCAGACCTCATCAGGGAGTTCTATGCATCCATGGCCACTGATGGCATTGGATGGTCAGCTACTGTTCGTGGGATCGAGATTCCAGTGACACCGGAGGTCATCAATCGTGTTTGGAGGATTCCACTTCATGGCACAGCTGCCACTTCTATCAGCGATAGAGAGCGTGCCTTCAGATGTATCCTAGAGCACGAGGATGTTAGCGGCATTTCCACAGTAGCCGCTAACCAGCATTCACTGGAGATGAGAGTGCTGCATCATATCATCGCCCTCATCTTGATTCCAAAGAGCGGGAGATTTGGCTTTATCACTGAGTATGAGCTGGTGTTGATGGTGTCCCTGAGACAGCGGACTCCCATCAACCTTCCCAGGATCATGCTTCAGCAGATGGGTGAGGCAGCATCTCATAGGAGACTAGTTCAGCCATATGGTATAGGGCTGACACAGTTATTTAGAGAGTATGGAGTTTCATTTGATGGTATACCTTTCAGTCAGCTGCAGCATACTGATACATATGGAGAGAAATCCCTGCATAGGATGGGATTTCGACTGATTAGTGACCGTTGGGTGTGACGAGAGTCTGGTCAGGAGCCAGATGAGGAGGATGAGATTCGAGCTGCTGAGGCAGGGCCTTCAGAGCCTACTGATCATGGTACACCTCCTCGCCCAGCACCAGAGTCAAAGACTGCGGAACCTGAGCCATTCATGCCACCACCCTCATCAGCTCCAGTACCTACTGCTACTGCTACACCATGGAGGACTACAGCGAGCATATCGGACTTTGAGCAGAGAGTGACTGATCACATTTCAGAGGTCTGGACAGAGATTGCTGGTGTACGACAGGCTACATGGTCTGCGGATCCACACAGATATGCGCATTGGAGCTCTCTTAGCTAGTGTAGATGCAGGATTCCGACAAATCCTCAGCCTACTGAGATTATCATTGCCACCAGGGACTGTAGATCCGACAGTACCTCCTCCACATTCTGATGATGATGATGATGACTCTAGTGGATACAGTGATAGTGATGGAGATCAGCCTGGAGCAGGTAGCTCTGATGTTCCACCTGCAGATCCGATTCTAGAGATTCTCCCTTCTGCTGATCCTCCTTCTACTGATCTTCCCAGTACAGATCTTCCAGCTACAGATGTGCCAGTAGATATTGAGATTACTGAGTCACTTTTTGAGACTATTACAGGGATTCCGGATGATAGAGATGAGCATACAGAGACAGATATTGATGATCCCACTGCTTATGAGCTTGTCAGTAGGCACACTCCAGCTCAGTCTACTCAGCATACTGATCCATCTACTCTTTCTGCTACTGCTTCTGTTAGGACACCTGTGGAGTCTTTTCCTCGGACCTATAGATCTCGTAGGACTACCCCTAGGTCTGGTCCCTCTCTGAGGACTCGGAGTCTCACTCATAGGACTCCAAAATCCTCATCTAGGATCTCGGCTCCTATCTCTTTTGATATACCTTCTGATGAGGAGTAGCCTCGTAGATTTGCTTGATGTATGATGTACTAGTTTACTTTGTATGATCTGATGTATCAGTGTTTTGTGCTTACTATGTAAGCAATTTTGTAACTGAATACACTCATTTATATACTTATCTACATTGTGATATTTTACTGTCTGATATTAGCTCTTAGCATTTATCTTTTTAAACCCTCAAGTTAGCATGTTTTTGTTATATCGAATGCACAAATTGAGGGGGAGCATCTATTTTATGCAACTAAGTACTTCATTGTAATGGAATATAATTTTCTTTAGTATATCTTTTACTACAAAGAATGCACTTTTTGATTCTTGACAAAAAGGGGGAGAATAGTAAAGTTTATAAAGTATATATGGTAAAGTATGACTCTTTTATAGAGTAGAGTAAAGCTATTATGGTTCTTATCTTTTTGAATCATGAGAATCTTTTCACAAAAAGAAAGAAGTAAATGAAAAGTAAAATTTTTATGATATACTCATATATGTGAGGTTTCTTTGAAATTTTTTTTTTATGCTATATTTTGCTTTTGGACTTAATTGCATATATACTCAAGGTTTTGTCATCATCAAAATGGGGGAGTGTTGCCCAGATATGGTGCCCAAGAGGGGGGGTGAATTGGGTATTTAAAAAATTAAAGCAATATATGTGCTACCAAGTTTTAAGGTGAAGAGTGATAGTGCTCAAATAATTGTGCAACGGAAGCAATGAAATAAATCAACAATTAAAGAGCAAAAGAAGATAAAAAGAGAAGCAATGCAAACACACAAGAAGTATAGTGGTTCGGTGCACCTAGCACCTACATCCACTCCCCAAGCTCCACTTGGGAATTTTCACTATAATCTTTAGATTACAGCCGACTTGTTTTACCAGGCTCACAAGTCAAAACCTTACACACTTGTTTTGGCTTCGGGCTTACAAGCAACCCTAGTTGTTTTATCAATTGGCTCATCAACAAACCTCACTCACTTGTTTTGGCTTCGGGCTTACAAGCAACCCTAGTTGGTTTTATCAATTGGCTCACCAAAAAACCTCACACTAGTTTCAAATTCCCTTGAAACTAGCTAAAGACAAAAGAATATGAATACAATTAATAAAACTAGACAAACTCCTTTTGAGCAATAAGAAATTCGTTGTAACTCTTGATGGAGACTCTTCAAGCCTTTTCCCTTGGAATCTTTGGACCTCACTAAATGCCAAATACTTGAAAGTTGGATTCCTCAAAGATGGAAAGCTTTTGGCTAAGGAATCTCTTGGTTTTCTCACTCTTTTTGGCTTGGAATTGATTGAAGGCTTTGTACTTTGACTCTAAACTTTTTCACTTTGTCTCCTTGTCTTTTTTTAAGTTTGGTGGAGGTTAAATACCTCATTCATGCTGAAACAACTCCACAAGACCGTTAGAATCAAAAATATGGCCGTTTATGGCCGTTAGAAATCAAATCAAAAGTTCAGAAAAACTAGCCGTTATGCCATGAGTCGACCTCATGAGTCGACCTCTGGATCAAGTGTCGACCTCATGAGTCGACCTCCAGTTTGTTTTAGGCAAAAATCCAGAAAATCATAGTTCTGCCCATTTTGAATTCTCAAGCTATGAGTCGACCTCTGGTGTCGACCTCTGGACAGGTGTTGACCTCTAGTGGTCGACCTCTGGAGCGTGCCACTGAGATTTTGCCATGCCGGCCATGCTGAACTTTTCTTCTCTTCATGAGTCGACCTCTGGTGGTCGACCTTTGACAAGGTGTCGACCTCTGGTGGTCGACCTCTGATCTAAAATTTTCTGAAACTCTTAGAGATGTGCGTACCATGCTTGAGTTTCTCTAAGCCTTTGTTTCTTTTGTTAATTATTTCTTAACAGGAAGGTCCAATATGAGAAATTTGATCTTGTCCAAGGTAGAAGAGCTCTTTTCCAAATCAGACAAACTTAGTTTCATCATTGTACTCTTGATACTCTTTTTGAATAACCTAAGTCCTGAAACTTTATCTTGAGATGAAACATTAGTCCAAACATATACTCAACATTTTGTTAATCATCAAAACTAAGGAGCCAAAGTCAACAATCTCCCCCTTTTTGATGATGACAAAACCTTGAGTATATATGCAATTAAGTCCAAAAGCAAAATATAGCAATGATAAAAATTTTCAAAGAATCCTTACATGCATGAGTATATCATAAAAATTTTACTTTTCATCTACTTTTTGTGAAACCATTCTCAAGAGTCAAAAAGATTTTACTTTTCATTTACTTCTTTCTTTTTGTGAAAACATTCTCATGAGTCAAAATGATAAGAAACATACAAGCTTTACTCATAAGAATCATATATACTTTACTACACATAAGAAGGAGTCTCATATATACTTTACTACTCCCCCTTTTTGTCAAGAATCAAAAAGTCCATTTTTGTAGTGAAAGATATATTAAGGAAACTTATGTTCAATTATAATGAAGTATTTAGTTGCATAAAATACATGCTCCCCCTCAATTTGTGCATTCAATATAACAAAAATATTCTATCTTGAGGGTTTAAAAAGATAAATGCTAAGATCTGGTATCAGATAGTAAAATATCACAATATAGATAAAAACAAATGTATTCAGTTACAAAATTGCTTACATAGTAAGCACAAAACACTGATATAACAGACCATACAAAGCAAACTAAGTACAACAAGTAAATCTATGAGGCTACTCCTCATCAGAAGGTATATCAAAAGAGACAGGAGCCATGATCCTAGATGAGGATTTTGGAGTCCTATGAGAGTGACTCTGAGTCCTCAGAGAGGGACCAGACCTAGGGGTAGTCCTACGAGATCTATAGGTCCGAGGAAAGGGCTCCACAGGTGTCCCGACTGAAGCAGTAGCAGAAGGAGTAGATGGATCAGTATGCTGAGTAGACTGAGCTGGGGTCTGCCTGCTGACTAGCTCATAAGCTGTGGGATCATCAATATCTATCTCTGTATGCTCATCTATATCATCCGGAATCCCAGTAATAGTCTCAAACAGTGACTCTGTAAGCTCAGTATCTACTGGCATATCTGTGGCTGGAGGATCTGTACTCAGAAGATCAGTAGAAGGAGGATCAGCAGAAGGGGGTATCTCTGGAATCGGATCTGCAGGTGGAACATCAGAACTACCTGCTCCAGGCTGATCTCCATCACTGTCACTATATCCACTGGAGTCATCATCATCATCATCATCATCAGAATGTGGAGGAGATACTGTCGGTTCTGCAGTCCCTGATGGCAGTGCTAATCTCAGTAGGCTGAGGATCTGTCGGAATCCTGTATCCATACTAGCTGAGAGAGCACCAATGCGCATATCTGTGTGTATCCGCAGATCATGTAGCTCCAGTCGTACACCAGTAATCTCTGTCCGGACCTCTGAAATGTGATCAGTCACTCTCTGCTCAAAGTCCGATATCCTCACTGTAGTCCTCCGTGGTGTAGCAGTAGTAGTAGTAGGTGCTGGAGCTGATCAGTGTGGTGGCGTGAATGGCTCAGGCTCCGCAGTCTCTAACTCTGGTGCTGGGCGAGGAGGTGTACCATGATCAGTAGGCTCTGAAGGCCCTGCCTCAGCTGCTCGGATCTCATCCTCCTCATCTGGCTCTTGGCCAGACTCTCGTCGCACCCAACGGTCACCAATCAGTCGAAATCCCATCCTATGCAGGGATTTCTCTCCATAAGTATCAGTATGCTGCAACTGACTGAAGGGTATACCGTCAAATGAAATGCCATGCTCCCTGAATATCTGCGTCAGTCCCATGCCATATGGCTGAACAAGTCTCCTGTGAGATGCTGCCTCACCCATCTGCTGAAGCATGATCCTGGGAAGGTTGATGGGAGTCCGCTGTCTCAGGGACACCATCAACACCAGCTCATGCTCAGTGATAAAATCGAATCTCCCGCTCTTCGGAATCAAGATATGGGCGATGATGTGATGCAGCACTCTCATCTCCAGTGAAAGCTGGTTAGCGGCTACTGTGGAAATGCCGCTAACATCCTCACACTCTAGAATACATCTGAAGGCGTGCTCTCTATCGCTGATCGAAGTGGCAGCAGTGCCGTGAAGTGAAATCCTCCAAACACGACTGATGACCTCCGGTGTCACTGGAATCTCGATCCCACGTACTGTAGCAGACCATCCAACGCCATCAGTGGCCATGGATCCATAAAACTCCCTGATGAGGTCTGGGTAGAATCTCTCAGACATCGTACATAAATGAACCAGACCTGCATCTCTCAGTACATCTCCAATAAAGAAGTGATGCTGATCCCAGAATGGTATATCCACACGCCTCCCACTAGCAATGCTCTTCTGAACTAAGCTGGCTGGCACTGGTGCAGGTGGCTCTGGGGTCGGCTCACGCTCATGTCTGACTTTTTTTTTGTCGCTCAGTACTACCTTGGCCTTGTTCCAATCTCCTTTTCCTTATTGCCAAGTGCTTTCTCGGACCCATATGAAAGGAAGAGGGGTAACTTAGGGAGAAGTGCAATGAAGCAAGGCTAAGAGGAAAGGAGAGGGAAAGAGAGGTTCACGGATTGAGAAAAAGAGGAGAAGGTGAAATGGTGAGATAGGGTTTGTGAGAATGGAGAAAATCGAGAGTAAATGAAGAAATGTAAGAAACGGACGAAAGAAATAAGTGATCTCAATTGAAAAACAACCGAGATTTGAGGGTAGATAGATGCAAAGGCTTTCGGTTGTCCAAAACCAAGAACACGGTCAAAAGAGGTTTGATTCCAAGGAAAGCAAGAGGAGAGGAGAGGATTACCCAAAAAGATGAAGGAGAAGGGTGGAAATCTACTATTTAGAGGTTTAAGGAAGTTGGAGGGGGACCACACGAAGGAGAAATGAAAAAAAAGTGGAGAAAAAAGGCTTGCGGACGGATTTTTAAAAAAGAGGGTTTCCGTTCAAGTGTCGACCTCTAAAAATTTTCAGGGGTCGACCTCAAGTGTCGACCTCCAAAAGCCTTAGGGGTCGACCTCAAGTGTCGACCTCCGAAAAATTAAAGTGTCGACCTCCAACAATAAATTACCCAAAATAAAATTCTGTAAAATTTAAAAAAATTGATAAAATTTAGAAAAATAATCTTTAAACATATTTGAGAATTTATAAATCATTTTTGAGGAATTTTGATGAGAATTGAAGAGTTTCAAGTAAAAGGATCAATGACTCCCAGTTCTCTTCTGATCATACAAAATCTATCTTCATTCAATGGTTTTGTGAATATATCAGCCAATTGATAATCAGTACAAATAAATTCTAACAACACATTAGAGTTTTGAACGTGATCTCTTATGAAGTGATGTCTTATTTCAATATGTTTGCTTCTTGAATGTTGTACAGGATTTTTTGTTAAATTGATTGCACTAGTATTATCACATCTTATGGGTGTCTTAGTTAGTTTGATGCCAAAGTCCTCGAGTTGTTGTTTGATCCATAGAATCTGAGCACAACAGCTTCCAGCTACTATATATTCGGCTTCCGCCGTAGATAGAGCAACCAAATTCTGTTTCTTACTGCTCCATGAAATCAAATTAACTCCAAGGAATTGACAAGTTCCACTAGTACTTTTACGATCAAGTTTACACCCAGCAAAATCAGCATCAGAATATGCAATTAATTCATATGATGATTCTCTAGAGTACCAAAGACCAATTTCGATAGACCCAGATAAGTATCTAAATATACGTTTTACAGCTAAGAGATGTGATTCTTTAGGAGCAGACTGAAAATGTGCAGACATACAAACACTAAACATTATATCTGGTCTACTGGCAGTTAGATATAGCAATGAACCAATCATGCCTCTATATAATTTTTGGTCTACTGATTTACCACATTCATCTTTGTCTAATTTACATGAAGAGCTCATAGGGGTACCTATTGGTTTGGTAGTCTCCATCCCAAACTTTTTCAATATCTCCCTTGTGTACTTGGCTTGGTTGATGGAGATCCCCTCTTTGGTTTGCTTAATTTGGAGTCTGAGGAAGAAGTTGAGTTCTCCCATCATGCTCATCTCGAACTCACTCTGCATTAACTTAGCAAATTCTTGACAAAGACATTCGTTAGTAGCACCAAAAATAATATCATCTACATATATTTGTACTACTAAGAGATCATCATTTTTCTTTTTTAAAATAATGTATTATCTACATTACCTCTAGAGAAATCATTTTTCATCAAAAATGAACTTAATCTATCATACCAAGCTCTAGGAGCTTGCTTTAAACCATACAATGCTTTATGCAATTTAAAGACATGATTAGAAAATTCATGATTTTCAAAACCAGGAGGTTGTTCAACATAAACCTCCTCTTCAATAAATCCATTTAAAAAGGCACTCTTAACATCCATTTGAAATAATTTGAAATCCATAAAACAAGCAAAAGCAAGTAAAAGTCTAATTGCTTCTAGCCTAGCAACAGGAGCAAAGGTTTCATCAAAGTCGATCCCTTCTTCCTGGTTGTAGCCTTTAGCAACAAGTCTAGCTTTGTTCCTAGTTACAATACCATGTTCATCAAGTTTATTTCTAAAAACCCATTTTGTGCCAAATACAGAAACATTAAGGGGTCTTTCAGTTAAAGTCCAAACATTATTTCTTTTAAATTGATTTAGTTCATCTTGCATAGCATTAATCCAGTTACAATCTTTTTCAGCTTCTTCTATTGACTTAGGCTCTATCTGAGATACAAAAGCAAAATAATCACAAACATTTCTAATAGAAGAGCATGTACTTACCCCCTTTGATGGATCACCAATTATTAGCTCTTTAGGATGTCCGTGTGCATACCTCCATTCTTTAGGTAAAGGTTTTGGTGAAGTTGCATTGATCTCTTGAGTTTGATCTTGATTCTCTTGATCATCATCTCCTTTGGGCTCATCTTCACTGATTGTCAATTGTTCAAGATTCTTTGTACCTGTTTCAACATCAATAGAATCTTCTTTTCTAGAAGATTTTTCGTTAGATTCATCAAACACTACATGAATTGATTCTTCAACTAGAAGAGTTCTTCTGTTGAAGACCCTGTATGCCTTGCTAGAAGTAGAGTATCCTAAGAAGATACCCTCATCTGACTTAGCATCAAATTTACTGATATTATCTTTGCCATTGTTTAATATGAAACAGCGGCAACCAAATACACGAAAATACTTGAGATTAGGTTTTCGATTGTTCCAAAGCTCATATGGTGTTTTCTTCAAAATAGATCGAATTAAAACACGATTTAAAATGTAACAGGAAGTATTAATGGCTTCTTCCCAAAAATATCTAGGTAACTCATTTTCGCAAAGCATTGTGCGTGCCATTTCTTCAAGTGTCCTGTTCTTTCTTTCTACCACCCCATTTTGTTGAGGTGTCCTAGGTGCAGAAAAATTATGACTAATACCATTTTCATTACAACAAGCTTCAAAATCATGATTGTCAAATTCAGTTCCATGATCACTACGCAAAGAAACAATAGTGAGATCTTTTTCGTTTGAAACCCTTTTATGAAATTTAACAAAAGCTGAAAATGTTTCATCTTTATGAGCTAAAAACATTACCCAAGTAAATCGTGAGTAATCATCTACAATTACTAGCCCATATTTTTTACCTCCCAAACTAGTTGTTCTGGTTGGTCCAAAGAGGTCCATATGCAATAATTCAAGGGGTCTAGTAGTAGATACTACTCCTTTAGGTTTGAAAGTAGATTTAGTTTGTTTTCCAAATTGACATGCAGCACAAATCTTATCTTTTTCAAATGTGAGTTTTGGCAATTCTTTTACAAGATTCTTTTTGCTTAATTTTGAAATCAACTGCATACTAGCATGCCCTAGCCTACGATGCCAAAGCCAATTAGTTTCACTTGCCTTGGCTTCCTTAGCCACTAGGCATTGACCACTTTCCATGGCTAGATCATCAAGATCAACCATGTAAATGTTTCCATGCCTATGACCAGTGAACTTGATGCCATCGACATCTAGACTAGATACCATGCACAAAGATGATTCAAAAATTATTTTAAAACCCTTATCACAAAACTGACTAATGCTAAAAAGATTATGCTTCAAGCCATCAACAAATAATACATTATCTACATAAGCATTAGGGGTGATATGGATTTTACCAATTCCGACGATTTTGCCTTTTCCATTATCACCAAAAGTAACGTTTCCACCATCAATAGCTGCTAGTGATGAGAATTGCTTCACATCCCCAGTCATGTGCCTTGAGCAACCACTATCCAGATACCACATTCTTCTTTTATTTTTGGTTGCAAGGCACACCTGCAAAAATTGATCAAGTTGAAACTTTAGGTACCCAAGTCATCTTGGATCCTTTAGGGTTAGTCAAATTGGTTCCTTTTGGAACCCAAATCTTTTTAAAGGTATTTAATTTTCTTCTATTACAAACATATGATTTATATCCTAATTTACCACATGCATAGCAGGTAATATTAGAAGATACAGGTATGAAAAAGTTTTTGTAAAGTTTTTGCTGATTGTGTGGCTTAAATCCAAGTCCAGCTTTGTTAAACACTGTATGTTGACTATTTAAAAGCATATTTAGTTTTTCTGAACTAAAAGTAAACCTTTCTACAAAAGGTTTTACTTTTTCTAACTCTTCCTTGTAATTCTTGTTTTGAAGTAATAGTTCTTTATTTTGTTTTTCAATGTTCTCATTAGTTTTAAGACTTCTATTATTTTTCAAAGAATCATTTTTTTTTAAAAGATTATCCTTATCATTTGTCAAGGTCTTTACATGTTCAGTTAATTTCTTGTTTTCTTGAATTAAATCTTCAATTTCAGTTGAAAACTTTTCTGAATTTTTGGTAAGCTCAAAATTTAGCTTTCTTAATTTCTTATTTTTCAGTTTTAATTTTTCATATTCCATAACTAAGTCATCAAAAGCATCATGCAATTCATTGAAAGTAAATTCAGTTTCAGGTTCAGAATTTACATCATTATCTTCATTGGCCATGAAACATAAGTTGGCGACTACCTGCTGCTCTTCATCACTGCTGGAGTCCTTACTCTCACTCTAGGTAGCCATCATGGCCTTCTTTCTCAACATCTTTCGGCTTTTTTTAAGCAAAGGGCAATCCGTTTTGTAATGTCCAGGCTTCTTGCACTCGAAGCAGATGGGTGGATCCCTTTCTTTCTCTTTCTCTTTTTCCTTATTGTGATCATCTTTTTGCGGCCTTTTCTTGTAGAAGCCCTTCTTCTTTCTCATGAATCTTTTGAATTTTCTTGTAATGAGGGCTGTCTCATCATCATCAGCTTCTTCTGATTCATCACTTGACTCTTCCTTTATAGTGGACTTGAAGGCTATGGCTTTCTTTTTCTTGTCATTGTCCACTGTCTTCTGCTTTAGTGAAAGCTCGTAAGTCATCAGTGATCCAAGAAGCTGCTCGAGAGGTAGAGTATTGACATCCTTGGCTTCTTCTATGGCTGTTACTTTCGCATCCCATGAAGCCGGAAGAGACCTGAGAAGTTTGTTAACCAGTTCACCATTAGATATAATTTTTCCCAAACTCCTCATACCATTTACTATATTGGTAAATCTAGTATACATTTCACTTATACTTTCAGTTGGTTCCATCCTGAGCATCTCATACGTATGAATGAGCAAGTTCACCTTTGTGGTCTTCACTTGGTGTGTACCCTCATGGGTAACCTCAAGTGTATCCCAAATTTCATTGGCGAAAATACAATTTGATATTCTGTTGAATTCACTAGGGTCAAGTGCACAAAATAGCAAATTCATCACCTTAGCATTTAACTCAGCTTGTTTGATGTCATTGTCATCCCATTCTTCTTCAGATTTTGGGGTGATAATGCCATTAACCAAGTGAGTGGGCTGATGAGGCCCTTTAGTAATTATTCTCCATATATAATAATCTACAGCTTGTAAATAAATATGCATACGAGTTTTCCAGTATGTGTAGTTTGTGCCATTAAAGAAAGGAGGGCGATTTGATGCTTGTCCTTTAACTACACCCACTCCAATTGGGGCGGCCATGATCTTTAACTCAAGATCGTTGGACCTACAAGAGAGTACCGGTGCTCTGATACCACTTGTTGCCCAGATATGGTGCCCAAGAGGGGGGGTGAATTGGGTATTTAAAAAATTAAAGCAATATATGTGCTACCAAGTTTTAAGGTGAAGAGTGATAGTGCTCAAATAATTGTGCAACGGAAGCAATGAAATAAATCAACAATTAAAGAGCAAAAGAAGATAAAAAGAGAAGCAATGTAAACACACAAGAAGTATAGTGGTTCGGTGCACCTAGCACCTACATCCACTCCCCAAGCTCCACTTGGGAATTTCCACTATAATCTTTAGATTACAGCCGACTTGTTTTACCAAGCTCACAAGTCAAAACCTTACACACTTGTTTTGGCTTCGGGCTTACAAGCAATCCTAGTTGGTTTTATCAATTGGCTCACCAACAAACCTCACTCACTTGTTTTGGCTTCGGGCTTACAAGCAACCCTAGTTGGTTTTATCAATTGGCTCACCAACAAACCTCACACTAGTTTCAAATTCCCTTGAAACTAGCTAAAGACAAAAGACTATGAATACAATTAATAAAACTAGACAAACTCCTTTTGAGCAATAAGAAATTCGTTGTAGCTCTTGATGGAGACTCTTCAAGCCTTTTCCCTTGGAATCTTTGGACCTCACTAAATGCCAAATACTTGAAAGTTGGATTCCTCAAAGATGGAAAGCTTTTGGCTAAGGAATCTCTTGGTTTTCTCACTCTTTTTGGCTTGGAATTGATTGAAGGCTTTGTACTTTGACTCTAAACTTTTTTACTTTGTCTCCTTATCTTTTTTGAAGTTTGGTGGAGGTTAAATACCTCATTCATACTGAAACAACTCCACAAGACCGTTAGAATCAAAAATATGGCCGTTTATGGCCGTTAGAAATCAAATCAAAAGTTCAGAAAAACTAGCCATTATGCCATGAGTCGACCTCATGAGTCGACCTCTGGATCAAGTGTCGACCTCATGAGTCGACCTCCAGTTTGTTTTAGGCAAAAATCCAGAAAACCATAGTTCTGCCCATTTTGAATTCTCGGGCTATGAGTCGACCTCTGGTGTCGACTCTAGACAAGTGTTGACCTCTGGTGGTCGACCTCTGGAGCGTGCCACTGAGATTTTGCCATGCCGGCCATGCTGAACTTTTCTTCTCTTCATGAGTCGACCTCTGGTGGTCGACCTTTGACAAGGTGTCGACCTCTGGTGGTCGACCTCTGATCTGAAATTTTCTGAAACTCTTAGAGATGTGCATGCCATGCTTGAGTTTCTCTAAGCCTTTGTTTCTTTTGTTAATTATTTCTTAACAGGAAGGCCCAATATGAGAAATTTCATCTTGTCCAAGGTAGAAGAGCTCTTTTCCAAATCAGGCAAACTTTGTTTCATCATTGTACTCTTGATACTCTTTTTGAATAACCTAAGTCCTGAAACTTTATCTTGAGATGAAACATTAGTCCAAACATATACTCAACCTTTTGTTAATCATCAAAACTAAGGAGCCAAAGTCAACAGGGAGATTGTTGGCTTTGGCTCCTTAGTTTTGATGATTAACAAAAGGTTGAGTATATGTTTGGACTAATGTTTCATTTCAAGATAAAGTTTCTGGACTTAGGTTATTCAAAAAGAGTATCAAGAGTACAATGATTAAACAAAGCTTGCTTGATTTGGGAAAGAGCTCTTCTACTTTGAACAAGATCAAATTTCTCATATTGGACCTTATTATTAAGAACAATTGACAAAAGAAACAAAGGCTTAGAGAAACTCAAGCATGGCACGCACCTCTCCAGAGTTTCAGAAAATTTCAGACCAGAGGTCGACCCCCAGAGGTCGACACCTTGCCAAAGGTCAACCACCAGAGGTCGACTCATGAAGAAAAGAAAAGTTCAGCTAGGCCGGCACGAAAAAATTTCAGTGGCACGCTCTAGAGGTCGACCACCAAAGGTCGACACCTGTCTAGAGGTCGACACCAGAGGTCGACTCATCGCCTGAGAATTCAAACTGGGCAGAACTATGGTTTTCTGGATTTTTCCCTAAGATAAACTGGAGGTCGACTCATGAGGTCGACACTTGATCCAGAGGTCGACTCATGGCATAACGGCTGGTTTTTCTGAACTTTTGATTTGATTTCTAACGGCCATAAACGGCCATATTTTTTATTCTAACAGTCTTGTGGAGTTGTTTCAGCTTGAATGAGGTATTTAACCTCCACCTAACTTCAAAAAAGACAAGGAGACAAAGTGAAAAAGAAGAGAGTGAAAGTACAAAGCCTTCAATCAATTCTAAGCCAAAAAGAGTGAGAAAACCAAGAGATTCCTTAGCCAAAAGCTTTCCATCTTTGAGGAATCCAACTTTCAAGTGTTTGGCATTTAGTGAGGTCCAAGATTCCAAGAGAAAGGCTTGAAGAGTCTCCAACAAGAGCTATATTGAATTACTTTTTGCTCAAAAGGAGTTTGTCTTGTTTTATTCATTGTATTCATATTCTTTTTGTCCTAGCCTAGTTTCAAGGGAATTTGAAACTAGTGTGAGGTTTGTTGGTGAGCCAATTGTTAAAACCAACTAGGGTTGCTTGTAAGCCTGAAGCCAAAACAAGTGAGTGAGGTTTGTTGGTGAGCCATTTGTTAAAACCAACTAGGGTTGCTTGTAAGCCCGAAGCCAAAACAAGTGAGTGAGGTTTGTTGGTGAGCCATTTGTTAAAACCAACTAGGGTTGCTTGTAAGCTCGAAGCCAAAATAAGTGAGTGAGGTTTGTTGGTGAGCCATTTGTTAAAACCAACTAGGGTTGCTTGTAAGCCCGAAGCCAAAACAAGTATATAAGGTTTTGACTTGTGAGCCTTATAAAACAAGTCGGCTGTAATCTAGAAAAGATTATAGTGAAAATTCTCAAGTGGAGCTTGGGGAGTGGATGTAGGTGCTAGGTGCACCGAACCACTATACGTTTTGTGTGTTTGTATTGCTTTACTCTCTATCTTCTTTTGCTCTTTAATTGTTGTTATCTTTCATTGCTTCCGTTGCACAATTACTTGAGCACTATCACTCTTCACTTTTGAATTTGATAGCATATATATTGCTTTAATTTTTAAAATACCCAATTCACCCCCCCTCTTGGGCACCATATATGGGCAACACTTTGACTAGCGAAGGGAAAAGCTTTCAAAAAAAAAAAATTCTTCTTCATTTATCATTAACATTACAAGAGGATTCTTGGAGCTTTTATAAACCTTAAGCTCCTTTTCAAATTCAAAATGCAACACTTTTCATGAAGAAAATCATGGGGCATCCCAAAGAAAGTGGAATGGCCCATTTTACAAATTTAAACTCTTAATTTCAAGGTAGCATCCCATGAAGAGTGGACCTTCCTTCAATTTGAATTTGATTTGGGCGAAAATTTATGGGTGACTTATCTTGGTGATGTGGCATGGTCTATCCTTCAAGTGGCATGACTTGTCTTCCAAGGTGGCATGGTTCAATGATGTTGTGGTGCTCCAAGTAGTTGGTAAAGCTGGTTACACTTAATCTGGCCTAATTGAAACCTAACTTCAAGAAGCTCTTGAATCTGACTCAATACAAAGCCTAATTGAACTCTAATTGAAATTTAGAACCCAAATTGAAAAAAAATAGGACTCAACCAAATTGAAATAGGACTCAATTATTCAAATAAACATAAGTATAGGACTCATATATTTATTACAGGACTAAAATTCTTAATCTTCTATCCATAAAGAACTTGGCATCAGTTGAGGCCTCTTCCTGAGCCTGGTGCCCACACCACACTAAGCCATACTTTGGTTCATACTCATTCATGCCATTGCGACATGTATTGGGTATTCTGGGTATGGTGGAAGGTATACGAAAGATGTGAGTGGACCAACAAGGAATCGATCTTTCCTGGTAAGAGGAATTGTTATCCTATGCAATCTCTTCGATGAGTGGCTTAAAAAGCCTTTGATCAAAGCAGGATAAGATTAGAATTGGTTTCAAATCAGTCATCAACTGAGTCCTCATGATCGAAATGAGATTTAATATGATTAAGTGTTAGGGTTTGACATATATCCATACCTATCACTTAATTAGGATAATGGGAGATCGAAAGATTAAATTGCCCGGTAACTACTATTGAAAGGTACTTTGGTAATTTTTACCAAATTTCTTATCTTCCGGGTAGGCATGATACGTTGCTAGATGTCAATGTTGTCTTGTAGATTTTCATGAACCAATTGATTTGGTTTCATGAGTCAATTCGATGTGTGATTCAAATTGGATAATTAGGTAAGCCAATTTGACTTAATTAGGCCAATCGGGTTCGATTGGATCGAATCGTCTCAAACCTAAACTTATTGTTGGCTAGATGTAAAATCCAATTGATCACACATAATAGAGAGTTAGCCAAGGAAGTCATTAGTGATTTAATTAGGGTCATGGCATCCTAATTGGTTAGCTAGATTGCACACTAGCATGTGCAGGCTAACCTAATTCCTAACCTAATTGGATTGGATCCGGTTGCTTGCTATTTGGGCTAACCTAATTAAGAGAAACCTTAATTAGGCTTAGTCCTAAGTGGGGATAATTAAATCAGAGCTTTATCTGATTTTAAATTGACCTTTTGACCAATTTATGGAGTCTTGGCATGCATGGGAGAAATGTAGGGGCGTAGAAGGACAAAAGTCCTTCTGCAGATGAAACACTGGAGTGTTTCTAATATGGAGTGCCTTCTCATCTTATCCCCACACCTCTTGGATAATGTTGGACCGGTCAAAGCAAATGGTTTTTGCATGAAAAGACTTGGTGCATAATGAAGAGATGTGTCTCTTCATTATGGCGCTAATTGAGATCAAGAGTCCTTCTGTTTGAAGGCTCTTGAATTTTTTTTCTGATGCCACATTTTAGAAGTCACATCCCTTGGCTTTATTTTGTTCGATATTTCCAAGTGGCAGAAGGGGATTAATTGATGGAAATTGAAGAGACAAAAAAGGTGTCTCTTGGTGCATGAAAAAGGCTTATCATGATATGCTTATCCATCCATAAGACTCCTTCTCATTGAAGGGTCTTATCAGATGGTTGTAGAAAAGGCATATTAGGTGGCCCAACCCACTCTATAAAAAGCATAGTAATCTGATGCCTTGAAAATTCTTTTCTGATCAAAAGAAACACCACCTGCTATTCTTCTCTCCCTCCCTTAAGACAAAGCTTGTTTTTTAAGACAAGGCTTTTTCTCTAGGACAAGTCTTAGATTTTAAGAATAATCCTAGAGTATTCTAAAGGAGGTCTATCCTAAGTCTAAGAGTGGTTTTAGAGAGCATTCAGAGTGCCCTACAGTAGGACAGGGTGTCCTACAGTGGTCAAAGGTCAAAAGGCTACCATAAGAGTTTTGTTGAAGCAAGCAACCCCGGTAGGGATTCTTCCTTGGTACAATTCTCGTGTGGATCACCATTGGAGGGCTTGCACTTGTGAGCCTCATGGATAGGATTGGGTTTCAGCGATCCATGTATATTTTTTGGCTTCATTTATGTTTCATTAATTAGTATTGCATAAAGGGTTCTTGAGAATTAGGATTTTCTAGCCATATTAGGGTTTCGTGCTTTGAATTTTTGTTTTGAAATTCACTTCCGCATGCTGCATGATTCTCGACTCTCTGAGAGAATTCTCATCACTTGGTATTAGTGTAGTTGAGAGACAAGCCTCAAATAGACCTTATTTTAATAGCACAAATTACACTTATTAGAAAACATGAATGAGAATATATATGCATTCTATTGATTATAATTTATAGAAAGTTATGGATAAAGGTCATATTCCTTCGGTTATTGTTAATGGTGTTTCCATCTTAAGACTTGAAGAAGATTGAGATGAAAATGATACTAAACAATCCAAGATCAATGCTAAAGCAATGAATCTCCTCTATTGAGCATTGGATCGTAGTGAATTTAATAGGATTTCTACATGCACCTCAGCCAAAGAAATATGGGATACACTTGAGATTACTCATGAGGGTATCGATCAAGTAAAAAATATAAAGGTCAATATGCTTGTACATACTTATTGGTGCGGGCACCAGACTCAGAAGAAGACTTCAGAGCTCCATCTGGATCTCTGATTAACCTTGCCCGAAGAATTAGGGTTTTTGGCTTGTAATAAGGGTTGACTTGATCAACTCAATTTTAGTTTGAGTCTGTATTACCTGCATTTTTATTTTGTTGAGTCATGTTGACTCAGTAGTGGACTAGGGCTTCAACCTAGGGTGTTACATTTTCTCCCAAGGCCAAGCAAGTGGGCGCCACACTCCCAGCCACACTCCCAGCCATACGCCTGAGTCCAGGGGGTGCCACATCTCCATCCAGCAGGCTTTGGTCCCCACACCACAGATAGCAGCTCCCCTCTTTCATGCGCCAATTGAGGAGAAATCCACCAGGGGTCCACAAATCAAGGGGGCGGCCCAAGACTTCCCAAAAGAACCAAACTATAAAAGAGAAGAAATTCTCTTGGAGAGGAATTCAAGGAGGCGCCCATTACCTGCCAGAAATACTCAAAACAAAGTTAGAAGGAGCCATAACTTGGGGAGAAAGAAAAGGAGGTATCCAAAAAGGGTTGAGCCATGGAAGGAAGGAGATTTCTCTTGAAAAGCAAGGTTAGGAGGTGCCCTAATCATTCCAACTAAAGCCAGATATAAAAGGCAACAAATTTTCTCTTGGAGGGCAAGGTTAAGAGGCACCCAAACACTTCCAGATAAGGCCAAGCATAGAAGGAAAAAAAACTATTTTCTTGGAGGTCAAGACAAGGAGGCGCCACCCACTTTCCTTTTTGAAGCTTCAATCAACTTTGGAATTAATTGGCCGGCCATATGAGTAGGGATTGATATCCTAATTTGAAGATCCCCTCCTTTAGTCCTACATGGGAAGATGTAAAACCCTACTCTCTTGTAATGGCCTATAAATTAAATCCCATGTAAGTTTGAAAAGAAATAGATGAATGAATTCAAATTTTGTGTGAGCAACTTTATGTTTCTCTCTTCCGCACTTGCATCCAGGTGTTGAGCTCCGTGAGGGAGTAAATCCGGGTTCCCAGGAACCTTAAGGAGGTGTGAGATCTCCAAACCCCAAACCCTAGGTTAGCCACTTCTACTCCAAAACCCTAGCCACCCATCATCCACTTCAATCCACCAAACCCTAGCCTATCCCACCTCCCACGGCCTCTCTCTCCAAGTCCAGGCTGACCACCTACATCCAGCTCCAGTCTGGATACTTCAGATCCATAGCTCTTTTCAGAGAAAGTCGAATCAGCCTTCAAGAGAATCCGGATCTCAGCGACATCAGCCTTCAAGTTCTTCGAACTGGTAAATCCTTCCCTGAGTATCTGAATCCATCACTTATTTTTCTTCTTCCCAGATCTTGAGTTCAGGAGAAGCCGACCCAGCCACGAGACCAGTATTGGAGGATCCATTGCGAAGATAGCCGAATCCGAGGATCCAACAATCTGCTCGAGAGAGTTCTTCCATCCAAATTCTGTAAAGATCATTGTCTGGTTGGTAAACCATCTCTTCTCTTTATTTCTATCCTGTTGAAAGTTCAGAGCGAAACCCTAGGTCTGGGAGTTTCTCAACCCCCAGTGATCTGTTACTTCTGAACTACTCTGATAACTTAGCTTCTTCTAAATTGTGCTTTCAATCCTTACCTAGTTTCCATCAACTTAGTTTAACTTTACTTTGAGTCAAAGCCAATTTCTGAAATATATATATATATATATAAAAAAAGAATTAATCCTAATTTTACTTCCGCATACGCTTCTTTGTTCTTTGTTCTGCATCATTTTTGGTATCAGAGCCCTGTCTAGGATTTCTGTTCTGATTGCTTGTTTGAGTCTCTCTCTTTTTACTTTGTCTGCTCGAAGTAGACTCCCCAGGATGTCCGGTCCTAGGAACGAAGCGAGGTGCAAACCTCCTCTTCCCATTCCACGGGGTGTTCCTAGGGCGTGTAGGGGATCCGTTGGGTTATAACTTCGTACCAGGAATTGTAAACGGGGAAGTGCTCTGTTTTCAGCCCGTAATTATCCTGTTGCAGGAATTATTTCTCACTGCAAGTAACTCTAAATTCAGTGATTTTTATTTTTCTGAAACCAGTATAATTGAAACTATTTTAGATAATTTTCCTGTGATTTATTGGTTTCTGTGAGATTTCTGAGAATTAAATTACTGCAACTCTATTTTTGTGTTCTGCAATCCAATTATTTTTGAGTGTTCATCTCTTAATTCATCTTAAGGGCATTTGAGCATCTAAGATAAGGGGAGGAGTTGATAACCTCTCCTTAGCCCAAAACCACCACCCACTCATTCGAACCTAAGCCTTTAATCTAAAAATTGATTAGACCTAATTTGCCCTAGTGGGCTAGGGACATCAACAAGTCGGGTCAAGGCTAGTGTTGAGTCAGTTTGTCTGGTTACTCTGTGTGCGCTTTGTACTCAGTGTCTAGAATGGTGGTTCAGGGATTCCATCCCGAAGGGCTTGTGTGCTGGTCCGCCTACCTGGCCAATCTCTGATTGGTGTCTAGGATTAGCATTCAGGGACCTAACACTCCCCTTACACCTGCCTGGCTGAGTCCTGAGTTACTACAGACTAGCTTGCCACTCTGATTGGGCATCTAGTTTGGGCTCTAGGTCTAGTTAGCCCGTAGTCGTTTCAGTTGAGTCTCATTCTGTGTGCTTGCTTGCATCATCATGTCTACCTGGAATGGAGTACCCTACCAACCTAGTCAAACCCAGCCAGATTTAGAGGCCATGGTTAGAAATCTTACCGAAAGTATGACCAAATTGAGTCAGGACATGAATGAGGGTTTTTCCCAGTTTAAGGATCGAGTCCAAGTACTTGAAAAACGTAGACATCAAAATTGGACCTCTGATCCAAAATTTAATAGGCCCCAACCTCACCCATGCCAGGAACCTAGGAGGACCTTATACCATGATCCCGAGCATAACCTTAGGAAGCCTAACCATGATATCTATAGTGTGGATCGTGTTTATGAGAGGCCCTTACAATATTCTAGACCAGTCACTCAACAACCCAAGTCTTCTAGATCAAACCATTTAGATCCACACCCATGCCCAAGTAAGGTCTCTGCTAGCTTGAAACCCAGTGTGACCCAGGTTCCTATATCTCAAGAATGTTTGTTTTGTGGAGAAAGAGGCCATAAATCTAGTCAGTGCCCATGCATAGGACTGGCTTGTGCACAGCTAAGTGGTAAGAATCCTAAGGATGACATTAATGAGGGAGAACCCAAGCCTACCAATGAGGAAGAACGGTTAGGTATGACAAGCCTAGAATCAGTTGACCCGATTACCACTGACCCGAAACCCATTGAAGATGGCATAGAGGAAGTATATGATGCTAGCTTGAGTCTAGTTGATGAATGTGAGGGGGAAGAACTTGAAGAATGTGACATTGATACTATTGGTTCCTTACCTGAGGAGACCTTGGAAAGCAACCAACTGATAGGACATAGTTCAGAAATTTAAGAGATTTGTGAGAACCGGGTTCCTTTAGTCAAATACCCTCAGGAAGAACTCATAGTGTTAGCCCGAGCTATTAGTTCATACCCTCTAATGACAGTTATTCCCCAAGTACCAATTGAAGATCTTTGCACTGAACTGTTTAAGTTTGCCCACCCTATGGTAGATCCTCTCCTTAGGATGACTGATCAAGCCTCTTACAATTGGACCTTGTCCCATGCTCAGCCACTAAGGTCTCTCCCGTAATCTCAGTTGAACATCCTTGTCTTGAGCGGATTGGTTCACCCAGTCCTGTAGAAGTCCTCCTTATGGCCCCAGACCCCTTCCTTTGCATGACTGACCTACCCTTCTATAGAGTATACCTTTCCACACCCATAGGTCAAATTTCAAGTCTAGAGGTCATCATCCATAGGCCCTTCCATGAATCATTCTTCAATCCAGTTCTTGAGAAAATGGATCATTATTTGCTTAGAGAACAAACTTTAACTGTTGCAATCACATGTCCTAGGCTGCTTCCCGAACCATCTCTTGATCCATTCCTGGGAGTAGCAAACTTTTCCTTTCGAAAGGATGACCAGTTGACACTCATAGATCACCATTCAAACCTTCAGGTCACCACCTTTAGTCAGCAGGTAATTCGTGACTCCGCCTCATATTTCCTCCCTTTCTCTAGGACTTCAAATGCTTCTTACACCATCCAAGTATACTTTGTCAAAGTCTTTAGAGTGAACCACGTGTCAGAACTAATTAGGTTTGCCACCTACTTCTGAAAGACCTTATGGCACCTACTAGGCACCCATGATAAGTTTTCATGCTCTGCATGCCATCCTCCGACCCAAGGTCAAACCTAGAGAGTCGTAGTTTGTAGGGTTCCTTTGAATAAAGTCCATTCTTTAGGAATGCATCGTCAGTCGAGTTTAGGACATTGACTCAGATTTTGGTTTGATTGAGAGCACCAGGAATTGGGATTTGTATTTTGTTCAGGGCTGAAATTGCATTCAATGTTTCGATCAATAGGTCTATAGGCTAGAGTCCCTTTGAAATTGTTCATGGATATAAGCCTCACACACCACTTGATTTGATTTCACTATTAGCCCACACATACAAGTCTCTTGATTCACTTGCATAGCATGTAAAGGACTTGCATAAAGAAATTCATGCCAAAATAATTTTAAGTAATGAAACTTATAAGAAGTTGGCTGATTCTCAAAGGCGAGTCAAAACTTTTGTTGAGGGAGACTGTATAATGATTAGGTTAAGGCCTGAACGGTTCCCTCCTGGAACCGTTAGAAAGTTATATGCTAGAGGAGCTGGTCCATTTAGAGTGGTGAAGAGAGTAGGATACAATGCCTATGTGCTCGAGTTGCCTCCAGAACTAGGCATTAGCTCCACTTTCAACATTACAGACCTAGTAGAGTATAGAGAGCCAGCTGTGATTTCCAGTGATTCTTTTGAGCCTAATCCTGCTCTTGAGAGTGAACCCAACCCTGTATGTCCACCAACAAACTGGCCTATGAGGAAAGAGCAGATTGAAAAGATCCTGGATGATCAGGTTATCTCTACTCGTAATCGAGGATACCAAAGATACCTGGTCTACTGGCAAGGAAGGCCAGATTCTGATGACTCTTGGATCTCCCGAGAAGAATTACAAGAATTGGACCCAGACCTCTTGGAGAGATACCAGAGCCAGCTTGATCCATACTCGACAGGGTCGAGTTCCTCGCACCCCGGGAGAATTGGTGCGGGCACCAGACTCAGAAGAAGACTTCAGAGCTCCATCTAGATCTCTGATTAACCTTGCCCGAAGAATTAGGGTTTTTGGCTTGTAATAAGGGTTGACTTGATCAACTCAATTTTAGTTTGAGTCTGTATTACCTGCATTTTTATTTTGTTGAGTCATGTTGACTCAGTAGTGGACTAGGGCTTCAACCTGGGGTGTTACATTTTCTCCCAAGGCCAAGCAAGTGGGCTCCACACTCCCAGCCATACGCCTGAGTCCAGGGGGTGCCACATCTCCATCCAGCAGGCTTTGGTCCCCACACCACAGATAGCAGCTCCCCTCTTTCATGCGCCAATTGAGGAGAAATCCACTAGGGGTCCATAAATCAAGGGGGCGGCCCAAAACTTCCCAAAAGAACCAAACTATAAAAGGGAAGAAATTCTCTTGGAGAGGAATTCAAGGAGGCGCCCATTACCTGCCAGAAATACTTAAAACAAAGTTAGAAGGAGCCATAACTTGGGGAGAAAGAAAAGGAGGTATCCAAAAAGGGTTGAGCCATGGAAGGAAGGAGATTTCGCTTGAAAAGCAAGGTTAGGAGGTGCCCTAATCATTCCAACTAAAGCCAGATATAAAAGGCAACAAATTTTCTCTTGGAGGGCAAGGTTAAGAGGCACCCAAACACTTCCAGATAAGGCCAAGCATAGAAGGAAAAAAAACTATTTTCTTGGAGGTCAAGACAAGGAGGCGCCACCCACTTTCCTTTTTGAAGCTTCAATCAACTTTGGAATTAATTGGTCGGCCATATGAGTAGGGATTGATATCCTAATTTGAAGATCCCCTCCTTTAGTCCCACATGGGAAGATGTAAAACCCTACTCTCTTGTAATGGCCTATAAATTAAACCCCATGTAAGTTTGAAAAGAAACAGATGAATGAATTCAAATTTTGTGTGAGCAACTTTATGTTTCTCTCTTCCGCACTTGCATCCAAGTGTTGAGCTCCGTGAGGGAGTAAATCCGGGTTCCCAGGAACCTTGAGGAGGTGTGAGATCTCCAAACCCCAAACCCTAGGTTAGCCACTTCTACTCCAAAACCCTAGCCACCCATCATCCACTTCAATCCACCAAACCCTAGCCTATCCCACCTCCCACGGCCTCTCTCTCCAAGTCCAGGCCGACCACCTGCATCCAGCTCCAGTCCGGATACTTCAGATCCATAGCTCTTTTCAGAGGAAGTCGAATCAGCCTTCAAGAGAATCCGGATCTCAGCGACATCAGCCTTCAAGTTCTTCGAACTGGTAAATCCTTCCCTGAGTATCTAAATCCATCACTTGTTTTTCTTCTTCCCAGATCTTGAGTTCAGGAGAAGCCGACCCAGCCACGAGACCAGTATTGGAGGATCCATTGTGAAGATAGCCGAATCCAAGGATCCAACAATCTACTCGAGAGAGTTCTTCCATCCAAATTCTGTGAAGATCATTGTCTGGTTAGTAAACCATCTCTTCTCTTTATTTCTGTCCTGTTGAAAGTTCAGAGCGAAACCCTAGGTCTGCGAGTTTCTCAACCCCCAGCGATCCGTTACTTCTGAACTACTCTGATAACTTTGCTTCTTCTAAATTGTGCTTTCAATCCTTACCTAGTTTCCATCAACTTAGTTTAACTTTACTTTGAGTCAAAGCCAATTTCTGAAATATATATATATAAAAAAAAAAAAAATTAATCCTAATTTTACTTCCGTATACGCTTCTTTGTTCTTTGTTCTGCATCACTTATAAAATATTTCGAATGGAACCAAATAAATCCATAATTGACATGTACACTAGATTCACAAATATTATCAATTGCATGAGAAGCCTTGGTAAAACTATATCTAATGCCGATCTTGTGAATAAAATTCTTAGGTCTCTACCAATATCTTGGGATTCTAAAGTAACCACCATTCAAGAAGCCAAAGATGTTGAGAAACCTCTATTGGAGCAACTAGTAGGTTCACTCATGACTTATGAGTTGAACTTGAAGCAAAAAGCAATGGATATGGACAAGAAAAAGAAGACTATAGCCTGCAAGTCCATAACACAAGAAGAGTCTGTAAGGGTTTTTGGTGACTAGGGTGGAAGCGTGGATTTCAAAAATTTATTATGAAACCACTACCAAACCCTTAACCCAAGATCTCCTTACTAGGAATTAAAACATACAAACATGCATAAATAATATAAACTAGAGTTTAGTCACCAACCTGAACCTCTAGTATCCAATCCGATAAAGAAAACCCTGATTCAACCTTCTTCTCCACCAGGCGCCCAAACGTTCGCCCTCCAACGGTGATCCACACGAAACTCAGACCAAGGAAGAACTCCTTCTTCAAGTTGCTTGGATAAGTGGAACTCTTTCGGCAGCCTTTGGACTATTGACCACTGTAAGGCACCCTGTCCAACTATAGGGAACTAAAGACACTCTCCTAAACCACTCTTGGTTTTAGGACAACCCTCCTCAAGGACCCCTTAGGCTTATATCCTAAAACGAAGCCTTGTCCTATTAGAAAAGACATTGTCTTAACAAGACAAGTCTTGTCTTAAAGAAAGAAGGAGGGAGAGAGAGACACTCAGAATAATACTTCGATGGAATTCTTATATCAGACTCATTTCACCTCCCCCTATTTATAGATACAAGAGGGGCATGTGATATGTCCTTCCATCAACTTATCAGATATGATTTTTCAAGATCGAAGAGAAGTAATCTGGCTTGAAAAATCATATCTAATAAGCACATTCATGCACCGATGGCCTTATTCACATCCCTTCTTTTATCTGGACGAATTCTCACTTGCGACAAGTCAATTACTGGTCCCTAGGAAGCCAAGAGGCACCTCTTCAATCTCCAAACATTGTAGATTATGAAAAGTCCTGATAGCAGAAGGACTCTCTATCAGAACCGCGCGCCACATGAAGAGTTGTGACTCTTCATGCACCGTGCACGCCATCCTTCTTCCATGCAAATTTCAAAGAAGGTTGACCAGTCAAAATATAAGCAATATGGGTATCATTGGAAAGAGCATAAAATTTCATTTCTGACAATATAAATTATATTCAAATCAGAGATCTATAGCTCATTTTGTGCCCTTTTGAAGTTAAGGTATTATTTAGGTACCAAGAGTCCCATGCCATTAGGACTCTTCATGTATGGCACCTAAAATGCCCTTAAGTCCAAATTAAAATCAGATTTAGCTCTAATTAGGCTAGCCCCACTTAGGACTCAACCTAATTTAGGTTTCTCATAATTAGGTTAGCCCAATTAGCAAGCAACCGGACCCAATCTAATTGGGTTAGGAATTTGGTTAGCCTACATATGCTAGTATGTAATCCGGCTAACCAATTAGGATCCTATGACCCTAATTAAATCATGAATGACTTCCTTGGCCAAGTCTCTATTGTGTGTGATCTATTGGGTTCCACATCTAGCTAGCAGTAGGTTTAGGTTTGAGCCGATTCGATCTGATCGAACCCGATTGACCTAATTAGGTCAAATTGGCTCACCTAATTGTCCAATTCGAATCACACATCGAATTGACTCATGAAACCAAATCAATTCGTTCATGAAAACCTATAAGACAAGATTGACATCTAGCAATGTGTCATGCATACCAGGAAGATGAGAAATTTTGGTGGATTTACCAAAATATCCTTCAGTGGTGAGTTACCGGGTAATTCAGTCCTTCGATCTACTTGCACCCTGAATATGACTATGGATATGGATACTTGTCAAATCCAATTTCATATTCATTCCTTGCTTAATTTGATAATGATGATTCATTAATGAACCATTAGAAACTATTTCTAATGTTCATACTTTGATCAAAGATTTCCCGAATCTTCATTTGATTGAAATCATCTGGATGCACTTCCCTCTTACTAGGGTTGATCGATTCCTTTTTGACCTACTCACAACCTCCATATGCAATCCACCATACCCAGTATCACCCCATGCATGACTCAGTGTCATGATTGAGTGTAAACCAAAGTATGGATTCATGCATACAAGGTACCATGGCAGTCTCAGGTCAAAGGACCAAATGCACTACTCCCACTATAAGAACTATTTATTGACAAACAGATAAGGTTCCTTTAGATGTTCTCAAGATGGATCCATTCAGTGAACTCATTCCCTAATGGGCACCCACATCCTAGTATTAGTGTCAAACACAAGTGACTGTGAGATCAGTCACCCTCTTCACCAAGCATACATAGGATGTGCTGGTCTTACCGGAAATATTGATCCCCTACTCAATATCCCTTCGACCAAGAATATTCTAGATTAGGGTTTTAAGGATTTAGGTCTCACTGGTATGATCTCATCATAACCCTAGAACCATAGCCCTAATCTATGGGGTTCATCATATCTTAATAAAATTAATAAGACACAGCATATGATGAAAATAAAATGCCTTTATTAATTAATAATGTCAATATACTAGTTTGGGATACAAAAGAAAATCTCATCGAAATACAACATTTCGATTGGCCTTTAGGGCATAATCCTTTCAATCTCTCACTTGCACTAAAGCCAATCGCCTTTAAATTTTAACCCCATACATTCGAGGTGGCGATCAAACTCCCGCTATGGTAGAGCCTTAGTGAACGGGTCTGCTATGTTGTTCTTTGTTTCTACTCTTTTAATGCAGACTTCTTGTCTTTCAATAATCTCTCGAATGAGATGGAAGCATCTTAGAATGTGCTTTGATTTGTGATGAGATCTAGGTTCCTTAGCTTGAGCGACGGCTCCAATATTATCACAGTAAAGTGGTACTGGACCTTCAATCTCCGGAACAACGCCCAACTCTGAGATGATCTTCTTCATCCAGATAGCTTCCTTGGCAGCTTCATTAACAGCAATATATTCTGCCTCAGTTGTTGAGTCGGCTACAGTCTGCTATTTAGAACTCTTCCAGCTCTCCTCCATTTAGGGTAAAAACATACCTTGAAATAGATTTTCTATCATCTGGATCCGATTGAAAACTAGAATCTGAATAAGCTTCCAGTTTAAGATCAGATCCTTCGTATATCAGAAAATTATCCTTAGTCCTTCTCAAGTACTTAAGAATATTTTTCACAGCCTTCCATTGATCCTCTCCTGGATCAGCCTGAAATCTCCTGGCTATACCTAAGGCATATGCCACATCAGGCCTGGTACATAACATAGCATACATTATAGATCCTACAGCCGAAGCATAAGGTATAGAACTCATTCTATTTTTTTCTTTAGGTGTCTTAGGAGACATCTTCTTAGAAAGATGTATGCCATGACTAATGGGCAAGTAACCTCTTTTACTTCCCTCCATGCTAAATCTCTTTAACACTTGGTCAATGTACCTAGACTAGGATAAGCCTAGCATCTTGATACCCAGTATATAGGATGCTTCTCCCAAGTCTTTCATGGAAAACTGTTTAGATAACCATACCTTGACTGATTGTAACATGGGATATCATTCCCAATAAGGAGTATGTCATCCATATACAGAACCAAGAAAACTATGGCACTCCCACTAGTCTTCTTGTACACACAAGGTTTATCCTCATTTTTGGTAAATTCAAACTCTTTGACTGTCTTATCAAATCGGATGTTCCAACTCCTGGATGCTTGCTTTAAACCATAAATGGATTTTTTCAGCCTACATACCTGATTAGGTTTAGTCTCCAAGACAAAACCTTCTAGCTATGACATATAGACCTCTTCCTCAAGGAAACCATTAAGGAATGTGGTTTTCATATCCATCTGCCAGATTTCATAATCATGATATGCTGCTATAGCAAGCATGATCCGAATAGATTTGAGCATGGCAATAGGAGAAAATGTTTCATCATAATCTATTCCCTGTTTTTGTCTGAAACCCTTAGCCACTATTCTGGCTTTATAACTTTCGACTTGGACATCTGCCCCAATCTTTTTCTTATAGACCCATTTGCATCCAATAGGGGTAACACCCTCTGGTGCATCAACCAAAGTCCACACTTGGTTGACATACATGGAGTCCATTTCAGATCTCATGGCTTCCAGCCATCTGTTTGAGTCCCTACTCATGATAGCATCCATATAGGTTAGAGGCTCATCATTTTCAATGATCTGGGCTTCATTATTTTCAATAATGAACCCATACCTCTCAGGTGCATGACGCACCCTATCAGACCTATGGATAGGAGTGGTGTGTTCTGGTTCTATACTAACTATGTTATCATTTGGTTGAGATGTATCTATTTGTTGAACTTCTTCAAGTTCAATATTTCTCCAACTGCCCTTTTGTAGAATGAACTTTTTCTCCAAAAAAGTGGCATGCCTATTGACAAAAACTTTTTGTTCAGTAGGGTGGTATAACAGATATCCTATACTATCTTTAGGATATCCTACAAATAGACACTTATCTGCTCTAGCATCTAGCTTATGTCCAAAATTTCTTTTGACATAGGTTGGACATCCCCATATCTTAAGACACTTAAGATTGGGTTTCTTACCCCTCCATATCTCATACGGAGTGCTAGAGAGAGATTTAGATGGTACTCTATTTAAGATATTAGCCACGGTTTCCAAGGCATATCCCTAGAAAGAAATAGGTAACTCTGTGAAGCACATCATGGACCGTACCATATCTAATAAGGTATGGTTGCTCCTTTCAGCAACACCATTCAATTGTGGTGTATAAGGAGGGGTCCATTCAGAGATAATCCCCTTTTCTTTAAGATGATCGATAAACTCGGTGGATAAGTATTCACCTCCTTGATCTGATCGAAGGATTTTAAAGCTTTTCCCCATTTGTTTCTCTACCATATTTTGATACTCTAAAAATTTATCAAAGGTTTCGAACATATGTTTCATAAGATACACAAATCCGTACCTTGAAAAATCATCAGTAAACGTGATGAAATAAGAGTATCCACCCTTGATCTGAGTTGTCATAGGCCCACATACATCTGTATGCATGAGTCCTAATAACTCAGTTGTCCTTTCTCTATGTCCAATAAATGGAGTCTTGGCCATTTTACCCATGAGACATGATTCACAAGTTCCTAATGATTCATAATTATAAGGATTGAGGAAATTTTCCTTGTATAACTTGCTAATCCTAGTCTCACTAATATGTCCAAGCCGACAGTGCCAGGGTAAAGTATTGTTTACATCATCTCTCTTTCGTTTATTACTTACATGAAGTATATTGTCATTAGTGGATAGAGTTGAAAGACCATTGCAAAATATGCCACAACATATAATTTCATTAGAAAAGCTGATTAAGCAACCATTGCTCATCACATTCATAGTATAACCTTGTCTAAGTAACAAGGGTACAGAAATGATATTTCTAATGACCTTAGGCATATAGTAACAATCTCTCAGCTCTAAAATCTTCCCCGAAGGTAACTTCAAGATATAAGTCCCTACGGCCTCTGCTTGGATGGACTCTCCTCCAACACCGTAGAGCTCGAAGTCTCCTTCCTTCAATACTCTAAGCCTCTGTAGCCCCTGCAATGATTTGCAGATATTATGACCACAGGCGGTATATAATATCCAAGTATTTGAAATGGAAGAATCCAATGACAAAATAGTATGAACTTCTTTCATACCTTTTGGTGCATCCGATGCACCAGGCTTCACACCTGCAAGGTAAGCCTTGCAGTTCCTCTTCTAATGACCCGGCTTGCCACAGTGAAAGCAGGTCATCTATCCGGAGGCCTTCTTTCCTTTCTTCTTCTTGATGCCCCTTTTTGGGTTCAATCTCCTCTTGGAACCCTTTCTGCCTGACTTCTTCTTGTTGATCCCATCCACAAGAAGAAGTGGAGCCTTATTTTTCTTTAAATGGCTCTCTGCTATTTTTAACATGTTTAACAGCTTAAGCAAGGAAGTATTAAGTTTGTTCATATGATAATTAAGAATAAATTATGAAAATGACTCCGGGAGTGACTACAGGATCAAATCCTGATTCAACTCCCCATCCATAACAAAATTCAATTGACCTAATCGAGTGATCAGGTCAATAACCATCAGTACGTGGTCTTGTACGGATGTACCTTCTGTCATTCTCGCATAGAACAACTACTTAGATATCTCATATCTAGCAGTTCGACTATGTTCTCCATATAGCTCTTTTAGATTGAGCAGTATGCAGTTAGTGTCCATGCTATCATGTTGCCTCTGCAACTCATTGGTCATAGAGGCAGGCATGATACATTTGACAGTGAGTGAGTCAATTTGACACATCTTGTATATGGTCTTTTCCTCTTGCGAGACATCTTCCCCTAAAGGTTCCAAGGTAGGGGTATCAAGAATGTAAGAAAGTTTTTTCCTGGCTGAGTACTATCTTTAGGTTTTTTAACCAGTCAACATAGTTCGATCCAATCAATTTATTGGCATCAAGTATACTACGGAGTGAGAGTAAAGAGGCCATTTAATCTACATCAACAAAGAACATAACATAAGCAAACAACCAATGTTGACAAAACATAATTAAATTAGGACTTTAACTTAATTATGTCTCCCACTATTTTATCAAGCATCATAACCCTCTATATGATGATCGAGAAACCCTAATTGGTTTTCTTAGTGGGGTTGAGATCCTAATTCTTTATAAAAGACCTTGTGTGTACACAACAAATCTTTTATAAGTTCAAAGGTTGGAAAACTCTTTCCAATTGTATCCCATACAATTCTCAACAAAACCTAGCCTCTAATATATTAATAGCCTTGTGTGTGCACAACAAACTATAATATTTTTAGTTAAGTAAGACCCTTCATTCCTTTATAGTCATGATTGTAATAATAATACCTTTGTGTGTTCACAACAAAGTATTATATTAAATCATGCCATAAGCATCAAATGCACCAGGCCAAAATTGTGTTAGTTACCATAATAGGCCTTGTGTGTACACAACAAACCTAATACAGATCATAACATAATAATGACCTAGCATGAAGGAAGGCCTAATGTAGTGAATATTACACTAAGCATATCAATCAATAATTAAGTTAATCTTATCGGCCAGGTAAGTGGGAGAGTAGTGGGAGTCCTCCCGTTGCTTTCCTAGACACCAATAAAAATTGGCCAGGTCAGTCAATGGAACCAATTAAAAACCATGTCCTCTTTACCGATCATAAACCACTTTTCCTAGACACCGAATGATCAACTAATCTTCTTGATTATTTTTCTTTTGGTATATGACACTACAACTTAATATAATTTTAATAGAGGGCAATTCAAACAGAAGCACATTCTAATATTACCATTCATCAACCATGCATCATATATCATTTTATAATGTGCCAAGTGTGTCATCATACTAGGACAACCATCTACCACATAATGGATCCACCATTATGCCAGGGCAACCTTATTTCAGTATGATGACTAGAAAGCTAAACATATCTCTATATCGGTTAAGGTTTAAGTGAAAACCCTTACCAGTGACATACATATATGCATAAACATACCAATCATATGTAACTTTAAACTTTTGTAGAGTCCTACAAAATTGGGCAACTTCAGATTTTGTAGAGTCCAACAAAAATGGGCAACCTCAAGAGCCCTACAAAATTAGACAACTTTAAATTTTGTAGAGTCCTACCAAAATGGGCAACCTCAAGAGTCCTACAAATTTGGGCAACTTCAAATTTTGTATGATTTAGCCCTAATAAGGTGGCTCTGATACCACTGTAAGGGTTTTTGGCGACCAAGGCGAAAGCGTGGATTTCAAAAATTTATTATGAAACCACTACCAAACCCTTAACCCAAGAGCTCCTCACTATGAATTAAAATATACAAACATGCATATACAATATAAACTAGAGTTTAGGCACCAACCTGAACCGCTAGTATCCAATCCAATGAAGAAAACCCTGATTCAGCCTTCTTCTCCACCAAGCGCCTAAACATTCGCCCTCCAACGATGATCCACATGAAACTCAGACCAAGGAAGAACTCCTTCTCCAAGTTGCTTGGATAAGTTGAACTCTTTTGGCAGCCTTTGGTCTATTGACCACTATAGGACATCCTGTCCTACTGTAGGGCGCTAAAGACACTCTCCTAAACCACTCTTGGTTTTAGGACAACCCTTCTCTAGGACCTCTTAGGCTTATGTCCTAAAACAAAGCCTTGTCCTATTAGAAAAGACCTTGTCTTAAAGAAAGAAGGAGGGAGAGAGAGACACTCAGAATAATACTTTGGTGGAATTCTTATATCAGACTCATTTCACCGCCCCCTACTTATAGATACAAGAAGGGTATGTGATATGTCCTCCCATCAACTTATCAGATATGATTTTTTAAGACCGAAGAGAAGTTATCTGGCTTGAAAAATCATATCTAATAAGCCCATTCATGCATCGAAGGCCTTATTCACATCCCTTCTTTTATCTGGATGAATTCAATTGAGCTTCACTCGAGCTGCATCAGCAATCACCAGACAACTTAGTTTGTCATTTCTGTTGCTTTTTATTCTACTCTTAGAATACTTGGGTTATTGGTGAGCCCGGTTGTAAAAACCAAATAGATTTCTTTGGTGAGCCTACTGAAAATCAAAGTGTAGAGGTTCTAGGTGAGCCTGTGAAAATCTAGTGTGGGTTTCTTTGGTGAGCCCGGTTTAAAACCATAGTGTAGAGGTTAGGATTGCGAGCCTGTAAAACAATCTGACTGTATTCCGGTTTGGAGGATATAGTGGAAATCCAAGTGGTGAACTTGGGTAGTGGACGTAGGAGCTGGGTTGCTCCGAACCACTCTAAACTTGCTTTGTTTGTATTGTGCTTTACTTACTTTTCAGCTTCCGTACTTAATTCTGATTAACATAGCACTCAACCACTAAGAGGAATTACTTGTGCACATATTTGCAATAAATTTTGTAATTCCCAATTCACCCCTCTCTTGGGTAAAGCAACCTGGGCAACAGCTGGTATCAGAGCAGTGTCTCTGATTACTTGAGTAAAGATTGATGGCTCATCCCATGAGTACATCCTTGGCCGAAGGCCAGTCAATAAATAGACCTCCACTATTCACAGGCACTAATTACTCTTATTGGAAAGCACGAATGAAAATTTACATTCAAGCTGTAGATTTTCAATTGTGGAAGGTCATCTTAAAAGGGCCACACATTCCCATGATCAAAGTTAATGGCGTGGACATCCCTAAGCCTGAAGAGGACTGGGATGATCATGACATGAAAATGGGGAAATTGAATGCCAAAGCAATGAATTTACTATACTGTGCTTTAGATGCAAATGAGTTCAACCAAATTTCCACTTGCTCTTCAGCAAAGGAAATCTGGGACAAACTCGAGGTGACCCATAAGGGAACTTCCCAAGTGAAAACCTCAAAGATAAATCTTTTAGTTCACAACTATGAATTGTTTAAAATGGAACCTTCTGAAATAATTTCTTTATGAGTTCTTCGATCTCCTTCTTGAGGTTCCGGCATTCCTCGGTGTCATGGCCGTGGTTGCGATGGAACTAGTAGTATTTCATCTTGTCGTGACCAGCAGATGGCCTCAACAAAGGTGGGCGCTTCAGATAGTGCTCACCCTCGATCTCCATAAAGATCCTCGTCTTTGGGGCAAGGAGAGGCATATAACTCTCTTTCGAGATGGGATCTCTCCTTGGCTTTGGCCTCTAATGGAAGTTCGATGCAGTTGGTCTGGGCTTCCTCATCTTGGAAGTCTCCCCAGGGACTAGGTTCTTCAGAGGCCTTCTGTCTAGCTCCCTCTTCGTGCGATCTGCCTCCTCAGCATGTATGTACTTCTGGACTCGGACGAGGAGCTCGGAGTAAGTCTTGGGGGCCTTCTTATCGAGAGAGTAGGTCGGGTAGGAAGTCCTGAGCCCTCTCTTCAGTGCCAGCATTGTGACTGGCTCATCAAGGTTGTAGATCTCCATCACAGCAATCTTGAAGCAAGCCACGTAGTCCCGTAGGAGCTCATGGACCTGCTGCCTGATGGACAGAGGCTGTCCGCCTCTCGTGGCACCTTTCGATAGGCATCAAAGTAAGCCACGAACTTTCACTCCAACTGAGCGAAGCAATTGATGCTCTCTAGCTGTAGGAGGGTAAACCATACTCGAGCCGACTTTCGGAGAGTGGAGGGAAAAGCGATGCAGAGGAGGGCATCGGTCATGCCATGGACTCTTATAAGGGCCTCGTAGCTCTCAAGGTGATCTAGGGGTCGGTGGTCCCGTCGTAGGGATGCACCTGCGGCATGCAAAACTGGCTCAAAGCTGGCTCCTCTTGGACTTCTTGGGAGAAAGGGGGACGGGAATCATAGCCCGTTGACTCGCTAGTGGAGACCTGCAAATTCGTAAACTAGTGGGATAGCTCTGCCAGCTTATGCTCCTGCTCCTCCAGGTGCTTCTCTATCATGCGCCTAATGGCCTCATTAGTTGAACCCTCTGTGGAGGCTGACTAAAGCGGAGAAGGTGACATGTGAGTGATGTCATGATGGGGAATTATGCCTCTTCGACCATGGTGGGGTTTAGTAGTGACCCGCTCCAAGATCAAGGACCGGCTTTCCTGATTAGTAGATCCGGCCTGTTGTCTCTTCGCCAGTGTCTGGTGGCTTTCCTGGTGGTCGGTGGTGGCCCGTGGCTACGAAGGCCTTCCTTGGAAGGAACGCAGACTATCACGGGGTACTGCGGCATGGCCACGGGAGTCCTAGGCTGCTGGTGGTTAGCCAAGGATTGATGTTGGTGTTGGATCTGGTGCACTGCTGCAGTGAGAGTCTGCATCTGCTGGGTGAGTGCGGCCAGTTGTGTGTTCACCAGAGGTGGTTGAGTTGGAGTGGGGAGCTCCCCTTCTGGACTATGCAGGTCCTCACGAGAAGGGGGATCTCTTGCACGGCTGGTGGAGACTTCTCTCGCTCGCATTGTCACCATCCTCCCGGTGGGCTACTTGCAGGGGGATTGGGTTGAACCAAAATGCATCCTGCCCTGCCCCTACCTAGCATGCCAATTTGTTGTCACCAAGATCGTCATGGCTTGTAACTGTAGATGACCCCAGGGTGCACCCTTCGTTGCCTGGGATCTTAGTTGGATGCCCAGACCTACAAAATAGAGTTAGAGACTCAGGTTGGTAATCCTGACGGAGGCACTCCAATGTTCAAGTCAGTGATGACCTAGGAGAACAGATCCTCCTGGTCGAGCCCCCTGGTGGACTCCACACTAGGAGGAGAATGTAATGAACTGAAAGAATGTAGTGGAGTTGAACACGGAGCAGGGGAGGTGTCGACTGAGGAGTGTTAGAGCAAAAATTGTTATGTCCGTCAAGACCTTTCTCGTAGGTCTTTGGTAGCCTGGAGTTCTTAGGCTGGTTTTTGGGCTCTCCTGTGTGCCTGGCTCCTTTTCCCTTTGCTCAACCATGTTTTTGATTGCTTACCTTTTTTCTAGAACTGTGGAAAGTTATTTTAAACTGTTGAGGGACTACGAGGTACTTGCCTTGGGATCCTTCCACTGTTTGCTGGCACGTGCGACGTCACCTGGTGCCATGTGCAGGATACCTTTCCTCATTTATGAAAGGGAATGGTATTGCATGCGCTGCAATTCCTTCTGATCTCTCTACTTCTAAAAATATGGTAGGGCCTCGATCAGTGGGCCATCGCCTCCTGGATCCAGATCTGCTGGTTAACTACCTCTTTTGGGGGGCACAGATGGTTGGTGAGGAGTGCAGGGCCTCGATCAGGGATCTCTTCCCATTATGGTGTAAGTAACAGCTAGAATCGTCATCGTGGGCCGGCAGGCATCCTCTCGCAGTCCTCGGGCACCGAGCCACTATCCTGGAAGAGTGGCAACCTCTTTTTGAAGCAGATCTCCTCGTCCGAGGTGGAGCTGATCTGGAGAGGCGGAGCTCGACCTCGACCTCGGCATCTTGACCCGAAGGGAGCGCGGCCGGGTGAAGGAGGGCGGAGCTCAACTTCGACCATGGCATCTCGACCCGAAGGGAGCATGGCCGGGCGAAGGAGGGTGGAGCTCGACTTCAGCCTTAGCATCTATACCCGAAGGGAGTGCAGCCGGGCGAAGGAGGGTGGAGCTCAACTTCAACCTCGGCGTCTCGACCCGAAGGGAGCACGACCGGGCAAAGGAGGGCGGAGCTCGACTTTGGCCACAGCATCTTGACTCGAAAGGTACGGGACCGAGAGAAGGAGGGTGGAGCCTGACTTCGGCCTCGGCATCTCGACCTGAAGGGAGCGCGACCGAGCAAAGGAGGGCAGAGCTCGACTTCGAAATCAGTATCTCGACCCGAAGGGAGCGCGGCAGGGCGAAGAAGGGCGGTGCTCGACTTCGGCATCGGCGTCTCGACCTGAAGGGAGCGTAGCTGAGTGAAGGAGTGCAGAGCTCAACTTCGGCCATGGCATCTTGACTCGAAGGGAGCACGGTCGGGTGAAGGAGTCCGGGTAGAGGCATCCCACGTGGCAGCTTCATCCACCGTGTTGCTTGATGGAATATGATATGGGTTCCATGTCAACGATCCTGCCACATCAATCATCAACACTCAAGCCATTACCAAAAGAATGGAGGTATGCTCATAGACACCCCAAAGAACTTATAATTGGTGATCCATCAAAAGGGATAAGTACTCGTTCCTCTTTGAGAAATGTATGTGATTACTTAGCTTTTGTTTTTCAAATAGAACCTAAATCTATTGAAGAAGCTAAAAATGATTGTAATTGGATAAATGCTATGCAAGATAAACTAAATCAATTCAAAAGAAATAATGTTTGGACTTTAGTTGAAAGACTTACTAATATTTCAATAATTAGTACAAAATGGGTTTTTAAAAACAAGCATAATGAAAATGGAGTAGTTACTAGAAATAAATCTAGGCTAGTTACCAAAGGCTTCAATTAAGAGAAAGGGATTGATTTTGATGAAACTTTTGCTCTTGTTGCTAGACTTGAGGCAATTAGACTATTATTAGCATTTCCATGTTTTATGGATTTTAAACTATTTCAAATGGATGTCAAAAGTGCTTTTCTAAATGGATTTATTGAAAAAGAAGTATATGAAGATCAGCCCCCTGGTTTTGAAAATCATGAATTTCCCAATCATATTTTTAAACTTCATAAAGCCAAGCTCCAAGAGCTTGGTATGATAGATTACGTAAATTTTTGCTTAAAAATGATTTTTCAAGAGAAAATGTAGACACTACATTATTTTTGAAAAAGAAAAATGATGATCTCTTAGCAGTACAAGTTTATGTAGATGACATTATTTTCAGTGCTACTAATGAACACCTTTGTCAAGAGTTTGCAAAGTTAATGTAGGGAGAATTCGAGATGAGCATGATGGGTGAGCTTAACTTATTTCTTGGACTCCAGATCAAGCAAACAAAAGAAGGGATCTTCATCAACCAAGCTAAGTATATAAGAGAAATCTTTAAAAAATTTGGAATGGAGAATACTAGACCTTTAGGTATGCCTATGAGCTCCTCTTATAAACTTGACAAAGATGAATCAGGTAAGAATGTTGATCAAAAGTTTTATAAAGGTAACATTGATTCATTGTTATATTTGACTGCAAGTATGCCAGACATAATGTTTAGTCTATATATGTGTGCAGGATATCAGTTTGCTCCTAAAGAGTCTTATTTATTGGCTATTAAATGCATACTTAGATATTTGTCTGGCACTATTGATATTGGATTTTGGTATTCTAGAGATTCATCCTTTGAATTGATTGCATATTCTGATGCTGATTTTGCTGGATGTAAACTTGATAAAAAAAGTACAAGTGGAACTTGTCAATTTCTTGGAGTTAATTTGATTTCAAGAAGTAGCAAGAAACAAAATTCAGTTGCTCTATCTATGGCGAAAGTCGAATATATAGCAGCTGGAAGTTGTTGTGCACAAATCCTATGGATCAAACAACAACTTAAAGATTTTAGCATCAAATTAACTAAGAAACCCATAAGATGTGATAATACTAATACAATTAATTTGACCAAAAATCCTGTTCAACACTCAAGAAGCAAATATATTGAAATAAGACATCACTTCATAAGAGATTATGTGCAAAACTATAATGTAATGCTTGAATTTGTTTGTACTGATAATCAATTAGCTAATATTTTTACTAAACCTCTTAGTGAAGATAGATTCTATATATTTAGAAGAGAGTTAAGTATCATTGGTCCCTTTGTTTAGAACTCCTTCAAATCTTTTTTCTTTTTGATTTCTTGAGCCCAAAATCATCTCTTTTGCATCTTAAAACCTTCATTAGAACCCCCTTGATTTTTGAGTTTTTTTCTAGATTTTTTTCTGGGTTTACTGGTGAGGTGTCGATACTTGAACTTTTGGCCAAGTGTCGACTCATGCAAGTGTCGACACTTGACCAAAATCCAAGTGTCAACTCACAAACAAAAACCTATATTTTTAGAGTATCAACAGTTTATTCTAAAGCCACTTTTCTTTTGGTTTTGTCTTGCCCTAGTGGTCCCCCTTCACCCTCTTGATCCCGGAATAGTGATTTTCCATCGTTGTCCCTCAATCTTTCGGGTAATTTCCTCTATTTCCCTCTCGTTTTGTCCAATTTCTTACAATTTCTTCACAGTTTTTTTATGGGATTTCGCCAGAACTCTTGTGTTCCTTCCTTTCCTCCAATCCTTTCCCAATCTTTGGCCATTTCTTTCTTGGATTCACTCTTCCTCCCCATCAGGTTTCCCTCCTTGGTCCGTTTCCCTTTTCTTGGTCCACTCCTCACCCAATCCCTCATCTTTTTTCTTTTGTCCTTCTCCGGTTCACCCATTCCTTCTTTGTTCTTCAGCTCTTGTGGTTGTTGGTGTATTAGGACCCCGCAAACAAGTTATTTCAAGGAAGAGGTTGAGCTAAGGTTCTATAGAGAGGAGATCCAAGGCTTGGTATGACCCAGCCAGGGCTCATCAGAGCAATGAGCAGGAGCGAGTGCCTCTACCGCGGTCCCCTACTGCAAAGAAAAAGTCTGGGATGATCATTGCAAGTGGATGTCGGATAGATTTGGATTTCTTTGATCAAGAGGGGTTTGGTATTGGTCAGTTGCTTGGAGTAGCAGGTTTGACCTCTTTCTGCACTATGAAGGAGAAGTACTATCCCTATTTGATCAGGGAGTTTTACGAGAGCCTTGCTACTGATAGACTGTTATGGAGTGCTGTAGTCAGAGGTGTACAGATTTCCATGTCTCAGGACACACTGAGCAGAGTTTGGAACATTCCTTTGCATGGAATTGTAGCTACATGTGTTGGTGATAGAGAGGTCACATTTCAATGCATTCTAGAGCGAGATAATGTGCACGATGTATCGATAGTCATCGTGAATCAGTTGTCCATTGAGATGCACTTGCTTCATCACATTATTGCGAGGATTATACAATCGAAGACTAGTCAATTCGATTTTATCATGAAGTGGGAGCTCACGTTGATAGTCTACCTCCCATAGAGGACTGTCGTCAACATCCCAGCACTAATGCTATGTTAGATGGGAGAGGCGGTGACTCAGATAATGGGAATTCTCCCAGGGTGCCGAGAATCATGCAGCATGTGGAAGTGAATTTCAAAACAAAATCTAAGCATGAAACCCTAATATGGCTAGAATATCCTAATTCCCAGGAACCCCTTATGCAATACCAATCAACGAAATATAAATGAAGTTAGAATATATACCTGGATCGCTGAAATCCAATCTTTTCCATTAGGCTCACAAGTTCAAGCCCTCCAACGGTGATCCACATGAGAATGGTACCAAGGAAGAATTCCTATCGAGGTTGCTTGCTTCAACAGGACTCTTTTGTCAGCCTTTTGACCTTTGACCATTGTAGGTCACCCTGTCCTATTGTAGGACTCTCTGGACATAGTCCTAAACCACTTTTAGTTTTAAGACAACCCTCCTCTAGGATGCCTTAGGCTTATGCCCTAAAACTAAGCCTTGTCCTAATAGAACAGACCTTGTCTTAACTAGACAAGTCCTATCCTAAAGTAATAAGGAGGGAGGGAAAAGTGGAAGAACACTCAGAATATCTTTATAGTAAAAAAGATTATCTGAAACTCATATCACCGCCCCTATTTATAGTTTCAAGAGGGATGTGTGATATGTGCTCTAACTGGTTATCAGATATGATTTTTCAAGATTGAAAAATCATATCCAATATGTCTCCTTATGCACCAAAAGACATATTGTCATCCGTCCATTTTCCTGGACAATCTGTGACTTGCCACATGGCAAGTACCAGACCCTGGGAAGCCAAGAGGTGCCTCTTCAATCTCCAAACATCGAAGGATATGAAGAGTCCTGAAAGTAGAAAGACTCTTGCTTCAAGGCGCGCGCCACATGAAGAGACGCGTCTCTTCATGCGCGCTTTTGCTTCCATCCCTTTTTCATGCCATTTCAAAAAGGGCCTCGACCGGTCAAACATATCCAAGAGGCATGGGGTAAGATGATAAGGCACCCCCAGAAATGAAACACTCTAGTGTTTCATATGCAGAAGGACTCTTGTCCTTCTGCGTGCACCTTCATCTCTCGCGCGCACCAAGAGGCGCCAAGAGTCCCTTTATTTTTTGGTCAACTTTATCTACACCCCATGCAACCTTTGACTAGTCAAAACATATGAAATATAGGTGTCAAAAGAAACAGCATTAAGTCTTTTTTCCATCCATATAAATATTTTTCAAATCGGAGGATTATAGACTCTCCTAGGCCTTTTTGAATGCCAAGGTGTCATTTTGGCATCTAGAGTCCCAACTCAAATGGACTCTTCAATAAGACGTCCAAAATACCAAAATAAAATCAGATCAAGCTCTGATTTGGCTATCCCCACTTAGGACCCAACCTAATTTAGGTTTCACTTAATTAGGTTAGCCCAATTTGCAAGCAACCGAACCCAATCCAATTGGGTTAGGAATGGGTTAGCCTAGAAATGCTAGTATGCAATCTGGCTATCCAATTAGGATCCCATGATCCTAATTAAACCATGCGTGACTTCCTTGGCCAACTCTGTATTGTGTGTGATGCGGGAGGCAAGGGGGTTAGGGCTAGGGATGCTGGGATGGATGCTTATGAGGCAAGGAATTTTTTTATGTTTTTTTTTTTTTTTTTTTAGGGTTGATGATTTTTTTTGTTATGTTTCTTGTTGTTCTTCTTTGTTGTTTAGGGTTTCGATTCCTGATCACAAGCAAAGATAAGAAATACGAAGAGCAGTAAGGGAAGCTTACGCTAGCAGTTCAAAGCCCAAAAAGTAAGAACGAGAACAGGATCCCAGGATTAAGAAATCCCGGTAGGACTAGCTCGACCTACAATATCTACTTAGGAGATATAGAGAAGGCAAACCTCAAACTTCTGAAGCGCCCGGTGCAGAGATCGCTCAACTCAGTGGATGCGGCCAGGATGCCCGAGCAGTCAAACCCGTGGGAGCTCTGGCTTTGGGTCTGGAGGTCGCGATGGCAAAGCTAACTGTCTCCAATGCTCGAGATGCCAGGGAGGACCTGTAGGCAAACAAAAGAAACGTTAGTGGAATGTGGAGATGTACGGAAAGGAATTGAACTGGAGTTGGGAAGGGGCTTCGAGCCCGGCATCTAGCTGGATTTCGAAGTCAAAGTTGGAGATAACTTGGGGCCTCGCACCCTGCGAAGTCCCGGAGGATGAAGGAATGTGGCCTCACACCACGCGACATCCTGGAGGACGAAGGATTCGCGATGCCCTGGGGCGACAGACAGGTGGCCTCGCACCACTCGACGTCCCTGGGGACGAAGGCAATTCCACTCGAACCTAGCCTAAGAGACAAGGGTTGGAGGGTGGAAGAAACTCAAACTCAATCACTCAAATTTTCATTCATTCATTCATTCATTAGTTTTACAAAGGGAGGGATTGGGTCCTTTAAATAGGCACCCAAGGCCCTTTTGAAATTCAAAATACAAATCTCATGGTGGCGCCAAAAATTTTCCACATCCCTATTTCTTTGGCCGACCAAATATTTGGAGTTGGGCATGGCATGAGCTAAGGCTTGGAGGGGGGGATTGGTCCCTTGACTTCCTTCCTTAGCATGCTTAATTTGGGAAGAGGAGTGGGGCATGGCTTGCTTGGAGGGATGTGTTCCCTTGGGCTCTTCACGCCATCTTCTAGGAATGATTCTTGGCCGACCAAGGGAGAACTCCATGGGGCATTGCATGGTTGAGGGCTTGAATAGGGGAGTGTGTCTTTTGACCTTCCTTCCTTGCAAGATCACTTTGGGAAGAAAACTTGGGAGGAGGCTTGCTTTAAGGCTTGGTTTCCTCAAGGATCTTCAACGCCCTCTTTAGATGGAACAAGGCATGATGTGGGGGAGGGAAAAGGGGGATGTTATCCAAGGCATGTGGAAAGCAAGAGGAGGCCACTTTGTTTCCATTCTTGGATGCCCAAGTGGCAGCTGATGTGGCACCACGTAGGTAGCTGAGTTGGCACCTGAGTTGGCATTATCCCAAGTAGAAGGGGTGGGTTGGCCCACCAGAACTTGAGTTGGTGAAGAAAACCAGAGTGACTTCAATTGAGCTTGGGCTCAGACCAAACTCAGACTCGAACAAATACAGGACTCAAGACCTAACTTGACCCAAATTGGCCAAGGTACAGGACTAAACAACTTTGACAAGAAATTATAACAATGTTTTTGGGCGCAAGGCCTTATTACATGACTCATAGAAAGGGGAACCCTAATCTGAGATCCACAAAGGGTTGAGGAGCCTCTGTCGGATCCTGGTGCCCACACCAATTCTCCCGGGGTGGGAGGAACTCGACCCTGTCGAGTTAGGGTTAGCTTGGCTTTGATACCTTTCCAGGATGTCGGGGTCGATGCACTGCAAGTCCTCCCGTGTGATCCATGAGTCATCAGATTCGGGTTGGCCTTACCATCGGACCAAGTAACGTTGATAGCCCTTGCCCCGGGTAGTGATGGCTTGGTCATCCAGGACAAGCTCGATCCGCTCTCCTCGCTCAGGTATATTTAGAGGTGGACACTCAGGTTCAGGTTCACTCTCAAAAGGGTGGTCAGTCCCAAATGGCTCACTGGGTATGTTTGCGGGTTTCCTATACTCGACTAAGTTAGAGATATTGAATGTCGAGCTAATTCCATAATTCGAAGGTAATTCTATCACATAGGCATTAGGGCCCATTCTCCTAATCACTTTAAAGGGACCCGCCCCATGAGCATGAAGCTTCCTAACGGTTCTCGGTGGAAACCGTTCAGGCCGGAGCCTAATCATTACAAAATTTCCTATTTCAAACTCTTTGGCTCGCTTTCGGGAATCAGCCAAATTATTTTAAAATTATTTTTAATGCATAATCCTAATATGATGCAAAATGCAGACTCAACTTATGCATCCCTACTGAAAAAAAAAAAAAAATTATTGGACGCTCTAGGGCCTAGACCTAACAGATTATGGACTCTCTAGGTTTGACCCTAGTCTGGTATGTACAAGAAAAATTATCAAGGATCCCTAACAAATGCCATAATGTGTACCAAAAGTAAATGGCAAAAGGGATGGGTTCTAATGAGTCATGCAACCTGGTGATTTCAACGAAATGCGACCCCATGGCTCTAAAAATGTGAGATGGCTCTAGGAAGGGGAGAAAATAGAAGACGTAGTCTTGGGGTAATCTCTGGGCATCATGAAATAGACCTTGGTTGTTCAGGATAATCTTAAGATTTGGACATTGTTCTACATGTGCAAGTTCCAAGGCTAGATGGGTGTTCCTAGATGATGGAAGGTCATTAGGAAGGTCTTTGGGAATGTTATCTTAAGAGTCCTCAAAACTGATGTCTACCTCTTGGGGTAGTTCTATAGGGACTTGTTCCTGGACCTCCTCTAAGGGAAATACTTGTAAACCCTCACCATCCTCTACAATGTTCGATCCTGGCTCAATTACTCCTTCATAATCTCTAATGGGTTCAGGATCTTTTTCTTTTGGTTCCTCGATGAATTCTACCTGGGGCCCATCTACACCATATTCTACTAAACTGGATTCACAGATGTCTTCTTTCAATTCTTTAATGGGCTCAGGAATTTCTTTCCCTAGATTTTTAATGGGTTCAACCTTAAAGTCTTCAAGGTGGTCAATAATGGGTTCAGGTTCAGTTTCAGTCGGTTCATCTATTAGTAGGGCAGGGGCGGTGCACTGACTAGCAAAATGCTCAGGTTTATGGCACCTATAGCTATTACCTTGGGGATCAGGTCTCCCCTGGACTTCAATAACCTTACCCTTGTCCTCTCTACTATATTGGGGTCGATTTAGACTGGGAAGACTAGGACTGGGTCGAGCTAGGCTTGGTCGACTGGGGTCAGATCGGTTCAGGCTTGGTTGACTTGGGTAAGCCTGGCTATAACCTTGGGTGGATCCGGGGATACGGCTCTGGTTCCTAAAGGGCTCAAGTCTTCTGTAGGTGGGAGCTCTCTGGAAATGCTCACGGAGCCTAGTGGCTTCCTCTATGGGTCCTAGTCTGGTCTCTATTTGATCATCTCTATTAATCAACTAGTTGCTTAAATGAGTCATGGATTGAGTTAGGGATTGAGTTAGGGCTCCAATGTCAGCTCGAAGTTGGTCCATGGCTTCGGTAGGGGGTGGAGAAGGTGGGTGAAAAGAGGTTCCTGATCTAGTGCACATGTAACACACACACAGAACGGTGCTACGGTTTGCTAGACCTAGGAGATCTCTCCAAATGTAAAGTCAAGAAGATAAACCTGAAAGCAGTAACTTGGCACCTGGCAAGGTAAGTGTAAGGTTAGTGGAGGTTCCTCTTTGCTTGCCAAGACACCAATTAGAAATTGGCCAGGTAAACGAACCAACCCACTTCCCTTTGGGCTCTAGTCCCTAAACCACTTGCCTAGACACCAGCTACTCAAGCACACACCAACAAGCAATCTAGCTTGGCTCGGCACTTGGGTCGACCCAACTTCGTGGGTGTCCCTAGCTCACTAGAGCATATTAAATGTCTAATTGATTTTAGTTAATGGCTAGGGTTCGATATGCCGGGTGGTAGTTTTTGGGCTAGGGACAGGTAATGAAATCCTGACCCTATGTTAATTTGACGCCCTTAAGATAAGTTGTGTAAAATGAAGCACAATAATAACTAATGAAATGACTTAAATTTTTTCTTGTTTTTTTGTGTCTGTTAGATGGGTGAATGCTAAACAAAATGCAGGAATTAAAACATGCAAGAAGCAAGCCAGATGGATGAATGAATCAAAAGATGAGATGCTTGCTGAAATTTCAGACCTGAGATTTTCTCAAGTAGTATTTCAGCTTGTAAAAATCCTACAAACTGAAATAAAATCTGAAAAAATATAAAAGAATACTTTGAAATTACTTCAATCTAACAAAATAGAAATTATAAAATTTTGATATCTCTACAGAGAGAAACAATCCAATGATCAGATCATATACGGACTGACCAGAATGCAGAAAATGAAACTAATGCACTAGTCCTAGCCTTGCTCTGATACTAGAAATGATGCAGGAGGCAAGGGGGTTAGGTCTAGGGATGCTAGGATGGATGCTTATGAGGCAAGGAATTTTTTTATGTTTTTTTTTTTTTTTTTTTTAGGGTTGATTTTTTTTTTGTTATGTTTCTTGTTGTTCTTCTTTGTTGTTTAGGATTTCGATTCCCGATCACAAGCAAAGATAAGAAATATGAAGAGCAGTAAGGGAAGCTTACGCTAGCAGCTCAAAGTCCTAAAAGTAAGAATGAGAATAGGATCCCGGGATTAAGAAACCCGGGTAGGACTAGCTCGACCTACAATATCTACTTAGGAGATATAGAGAAGGCAGACCTCAAACTTCTGAAGTGCCCGGTACAGAGATCGCTCAACTCGGTGGATGCGGCCTGGATGCCCGAGCAATCGAACCCGTGGGAGCTCTAGCTTTGGGTCTGGAGGTCGCAATGGAAAAGCTAACTGTCTCCAATGCTCGAGATGCCAGGGAGGACCTGTAGGCAAACAAAACAAAGGTTAGTGGAATGTGAAGATGTACGAAAAGGAATTGAACTGGAGTTGGGAAGGGGCTTCGAGCCCGGCGTCCGGCTGGATTCAGAAGTCAAAGTTGGAGATAACTTGGGGCCTCGCACCCCGCGACGTCTCGGAGGATGAAGGAATGTGGCCTCACACCACGCGACGTCCTGGAGGACGAAGGATTCGCGACGCCCTGGGGCGACGGACAGGTGGCCTCGCACCACTCGACATCCCTGGGGATGAAGGCAATTCCACTTGAACCTAGCCTAAGAGACAAGGGTTGGAGGGTGGAAGAAACTCAAACTCAATCACTCAAGTTTTCATTCATTCATTCATTCATTAGTTCTACAAAGGGAGGGATTGGGTCCTTTAAATAGGCACCCAAGGCCCTTTTGAAATTCAAAATACAAATCTCATGGTGGCGCCAAAAATTTTCCACATCCCTATTTCTTTGGCCGACCAAATATTTGGAGTTGGGCATGGCATGAGCTAAGGCTTGGAGGGGGGGATTGGTCCCTTGACTTCCTTCGTAAGCATGCTTAATTTGGGAAGAAGAGTGGGGCATGGCTTGCTTGGAGGGATGTGTTCCCTTGGGCTCTTCATGCCATCTTCTAGGAATGATTCTTGGCCGACCAAGGGAGAACTCCATGGGGCATTGCATGGTTGAGGGCTTGAAGAGGGGAGTGTGTCTTTTGACCTTCCTTCCTTGCAAGATCACTTTGGGAAGAAAACTTGGGAGGAGGCTTGCTTTGAGGCTTGGTTCCCTCAAGGATCTTCAACGCCCTCTTTAGATGGAACAAGGCATGATGTGGGGAAGGGAAAAGGGGGATGTTGTCCAAGGCATGTGGAAAGCAAGAGGATGCCACTTTGTTTCCCTTCTTGGATGCCCAAGTGGCAGCTGATGTGGCGCCACGTAGGTAGTTGAGGTGGCACCTGAGTTGGCATTATCCTAAGTAGAAGGGGTGGGTTGGCCCACCAGAACTTGAGTTGGTGAATAAAACCAGAGTGACTTCAATTGGGCTTGGGCCCAGACCAAACTCAGACTCGAACAAATACATGACTCAAGACATAACTTGACGCAAATTGGCCAAGGTACAGGACTAAACAACTTTGACAAGAAATTATAACAATGTTTTTGGGCTCATGGCCTTATTATAGGACTCATTGAAAGGGGAACCCTAATCTGAGATCGACAGAGGGTTGAGGAGCCTCTGTCGAATCCTGGTGCCCACACCAGTGTGTGATCCATTGGGTTCCACATCTAGCCAGCAGTAGGTTTAGGTTTGAGCCAATTTGATCCGATCGAACCCGATTGACCTAATTAGGTTAGATCAGCTTACCTAATTATCCAAGTCGAATCACATATTGAATTGACTCATGTAACTAATTCAATTGGTTCATGAAAACCCATAAGACAAGATTGACATCTAGCAACATGTTATGCCTACCCGGAAGATGATGAATTTGATTGAAATTACCAAAATACCCTTTAGTAGTAAGTTACTATGCAATTCAATCTTTCGATCTTCCATTATCCCGATTAAGTGATGGATATGGATAAATGTCAAACCCTAACACTTAATCATATCGAATCTCAGCTCGATCATGAGGACTCAACTGATGACTAATTAGAAGCCACTTCTAATCTCATCCCACTTTGCAAAGATTCCTTGAGTCACTCATCGAAGAGATTACACGGGATGACATATCCTCTTACCAGGATTGATCAATTCCTTGTTGGTCCACTCACATCCTTCGTACACCTTCCACCATACCTAGAATACCCCGTACATGTCGCAATGCCATGAATGAGTATGAACCAAAGTATGGCTTAGTGTGCAAGGAACCATGGTGACCTCAGGTCTAAAGATCACATGCACAACTTCTACTATGGGACCTATCTTTTGACAAGGAGTTAGACTTCCATAAGATAGTCCTGGTACGGATCAGTTCAGTATACTCATAACCTAATGAGCATCCTTATCCTTGTATTAGTGTCTCTACACAAGTAGCTATGAGACCAACCACCCTCATCAACTGAGCATACATAGGATAAGCTAGTCTTACAGGATTCATCGATCCCCGAATCGATGGTCCAATGACTAGGAACATTCTAGATTAGGGTTTATAGGAAATTAGGTCTCACTGTTATGAACTCCATCATAACCCTAATTCCATTGCCCTACTCTATGGGGTTCATCACAATCAATAAAAACATGACACAGTAGTATATGATGAATCAGATGCCCTTATTAATATGAAAGTATGTCATACATAAGTTGAAAGTTTATAAAAAGGTCCTCATAATGATTAGCTTTTAGGGCACTTTTCTATCAAACTCTCACTTGTACTAAAGCCAATCATCCTTGTATTTTATGCCCATACAATCTAAGTGACGATCTAACTGCTGATTGGCTAAAGTTTTAGTGAATGGGTCTGCTATATTGTTCTTTGTGTCATCTTGTTCGACGACAACATCTTGTCTTTCTATAATCTCTCGAACGAGGTGGAACCATCTTAGAATGTGCTTAGACTTGTGATGAGACCTTAGTTCCTTAGCGTGTACAACAGCCCTAGTGTTATCATAGTATAATGGCACTAGCTATTGTACATTAGGAACCACGTCCAATTCCATGATGAATTTCTTCATCCAGATAGCTTCCTTTGTGGCTTCACTAGCAGCTATATACTCTGCCTCAGTGACTGAGTCAGCAACAATAGGCTGCTTGGTACTCTTTCAACTCACTACACCACCATTCAAGGTGAAGACATATCCGGTATGGATTTGCTATCATCTGGATCTGATTGAAAACTAGAATCTGTATAGCCTTCTAGTTTTAACTTAGATCCTACATATACTAGAAAAATATCTTTAGTCCTTCTCAGGTACTTAAGAATATTTTTCACAGCTTTTCAATGATCCCCTCTTGGATCTGCCTGAAACCTGCTCACTATGCCCAAGGCATATACAACATTAGGTCTGGTACATAACATGGCATACATTATCGATCCTACAGCCGAAGCATAAGGAATCATAGCCATCCTCTCTCTTTCTTTTGATGTCTTAGGAGATATTTTCTTAGAGAGATGTATGCCTTGACTTATATGTAAGTAACCTTTCTTACTTCCATCCATGTTGAATCTCTTCAACACTAAATCAATGTACCTAGATTGGGATAAGCCTAGATCCATTTGGATCTATCTCTATAGATCCTTATATCTAGTATATAGGATGCTTCTCCCAAATCCTTCATGGAAAATTTTGATGATAGACAAGTTTTAACCAATTGTAACATTGGGATATCATTCCGAATGATCAGTACGTCATCCATATATAAAACCAAGAAAACAAGTGCACTCCCACTTGTCTTCTTGTACACACATGGTTCATCTATATTTTTGATAAAACCAAATCCTTTGATTGTTTTATCAAAATGGATGTTCCAACTCCTCGATGCTTACCTAAGTCCATAAATGGACTTCTTTAATTTGCATACCTGGTTTGGTCTCTCACTTGAGATAAAACCTTCTGGCTGTGACATGTAGACTTCTTCCTCAAGGTTTTCATTGAGGAAAGTAGTCTTTACATCCATTTGCCAGATCTCATAGTCATGGTATGCTTCTATTGCAAGAAATATCCGAATGGACTTGAGCATGGCTAATGGAGAAAAAGTTTCATCATAGTCTATACCATGTTTTTGTCTGAAACCTTTTGCTACCAGTCTAGCCTTGTAGGTCTCAACTTGACCATCTGCTCCAATCTTCTTCTTGAAGACCCATTACACCCAATTGGATTAATTCCTTCAGGTGGATCTACCAGAGTCCAAACCTGATTGGAATACATGGAGTCCATTTCAGATTTCATGGCACCAAGCCATTTGTTTGAGTCTTTACTCTCGACAGCTTCCGAATAGGTCATAGGATCATCATCCTATATGATACTGGCTTCATTGTCATCCCCGATGACAAAGCCATATCTGAGAGGTGCTCCCCACACTCTCTCTGACCTTCAGAGAGGAGATGTGTATTGTGTCTGTTTTTGATTGACAAGAACCTCTGGTTGAGGAACTTCACTTGAAGGCTCATCGATTTGTTGGTTCTGTTCTTCACACAACTCAAGTGAAGAATCACTACATCCTTCTTGGATAAACTCTTGTTCCAAGAATGTAGCGTTCCTACAGATAATTATCTTTTGCTCAGTAGCATTATAAAAGAGGTATCCCTTACCTTCTTTTGGGTAACCAACAAATCTACACTTGTCAGCTCTTGCACTTAACTTATGTCCAAAGTTATTCTTGACATAACCATGGCAACCCCAAATCTTCAAGTACTTAAGACTTGATCTTTTGCCATTCCATAACTCATATAGAGTGCTACTTACTGACTTAGATGGAACCCTGTTTAATATATGTGCTGCAGTCTCCAGGGCATGTCCCCAAAAGGAAATGGAAAGATCTGTGAAGATCATCATGGACCTCACCATGTCCAATAAGGTACGATTTCTCCTTTCTGCCACTCCATTTAACTGGGGTGTATAAGGAGGGGTCCATTCAGAAATAATGCCTTTGTCTTTTAGATGGTTTAGGAACTCACTAGATAAGTATTTTCCTCCTCGATCAGATTGAAGAGCTTTAATACTAAATCTAGTTTGTTTTTCAACCATACTCTGATATTCTTTAAACTTATCAAAGGCTTTTGACTTGTGTTTCATAAGATACACATGATCGTACCTTGATAAATCATCGATAAAAGTGATGAAATAAGAATATCCTCCTCTAGCCTGAGTTGACATAGGTCCACATACATCAGTATGCACTAGACCTAACAATTCAGTTGCCCTTTCTCCATGTCCAGTGAATGGAGACTTGGTCATTTTTCCTTTTAGGAAAGACTCATAAGTTCCTAATGATTGAAAATCATCAGGGTCAAAGTAATCCTCTTTGATTAACTTGTTTATCCTTGACTCACTGATATGACCTAACCGACAATGCCAGAGATATGTGACATTGACATTATCTCTTTTTCTCTTCTTGTCATCTACAAGAAGTATTTCATCATTGAGTACTGAAGTTAGAAGACATTCACAAAGCAACCATGCCCAAATATTGTATTATTATGAGAATAGAGCAGCCACTGCTCTTTACACTTATTTCATATCCTTGTTGTAACAGCAAGGATAAAGAAATAATGTTTCTTACAATATTTGGCACATGGTAGCAATCTTCCAACCTTATGATATTATCCAAAGGTAATAACATAAGATAGGTGCCCACAGCTTCAGCATATATGGGTTCTCCACTTGTCCCATATAATTTGAAGTCACCTTTCTTTAAATTTCTAATTCTGTGGAGTTCTTGTAAATATTTACAAATATGTGACCCACATGCAGTATCCAATACCCATGAATTAGAAATATATTCACTCAGTGATAAATTTGTTTGTATCATGTACAAACCCTTAGATGCACCACTTGCATCAAGCTTTACATTTGCAAAACAAGTCTTGCAATCCTTCTTCCAATGCCCAAAAATGCTGCAATGGAAACAGGCTCCATCAGCCTTCTTTCTCAACCAGTCCACGTAGTTTGAACCGGTTAACTTATTAGCATCCAAGATGCCATGCAATGATAAATTTGAAGCCATAAAAATAAATGTCCTAAGAACAATATCAGCAGACCACTCAAGATGACATCCATAACTAGATAAGGACTTTCTTTCTAATTATGTCTCTCACTATTTTCTTCAAATACCATAACCCTCAACTATTGTAAGCGAGAAACCTTCCTGGTTTCCTTAGTGGGGTTGAGATCCTTATTCCTCATGAGTGCCTTGTGTATGCACAATAAACACACATGAGTTCAAAGGTAGGATAACCTTTCCAATTGCAACCCGTGCAATTCTCAACAATTATCTTTGCCTTTAAGACACTTATGGCCTTGTGTATGCACAACAAACCATAATGTCTTAGTTTAGTCAGATCCTTCATTTCCATATTGCCATGATTGAATAATGTTATCCTTGTGTATGCACAACAAAGTAACATTTCCAACCATGCCATAAAGCACTAAGTGCACCAAGACAAATCTTATATTAAACCCTAAAGTAGGCCATGTGTTTGCACAACAAACCTACTATAGTCTTGACATAAATTTAGCTTAGCATGAAGGAAGGCAAAATATAGTACACTTAACAAATTAGCATTACCAAAAGAAGATTTACATATGACCAAATTGGCCAGGTGAGTGGAAGGGGTGAGGGGGTCCCCCCGTTGCTTTCCTTAGACTCCAATTAGATTGGCCAGGTCAGTCAACGAAACCAATTAAAAACCTCATTCCCTTTACCTTCCCAGAACCACTTGCCTAGACACCAATCGGCTGATCAAACCCTAATCAGTTTTGTATCATGACTAAGTTTTTTACTATGACTAAATATGATTTTTATGAGGGCTTTGATGGTCTCAAAAACACATTCTAAATTATCATGATTACTATGCTTATAACATATATAAACATGTAACATATCATCATAACATAACATCATAACATAACATGTTATGTTAAACAAGCATATTATAACTAATATGCAAATCAAGGCATGATAGATACATAAAAATACCTTTCACCTCACTTTTTCATAGGATATGGCCATAGCAGCACCCCTACATGCCATAGAAGATCCATTGAATGGAAGGAGAGGGCCTTTAAACCCTACTTGGCTCCTATGACCGGACGGTCGTGGTGACTAACCCAATCCAAAGGAGTTACTAGGTACAATCAACATGCATAATTTCATACTTGACATAATATCATGCATTTCATAAAAACATGAAATTAAACATATTATCCTAATATGCAAAATTTCATACAATTGAATTATCATGTCATTTCATAAAGAAACCAGAAATCATACATATGAGTTTAGTCGGGTCAACTCGACAGGGTTTGGGTCAGCTCGACGGGGTCTTGGTCGACTCGATAGGGTTCGGGTCGGCTCGATAGTGGAATTTCATAAAACTCCAAAAATGGTTCATAATTGGTATGCCACAAGGATGGCTCTGATACCACTGATGGAAATTCTCCCAGGGTGCCGGGAATCATACAGCATACAGAAGTGAATTTCAAAACAAAATTCTAAGCATGAAACCCTAATATGGCTAGAAAACCCTAATCCCAAGAACCCCTTATGCAATATCAATCAACAAAACATAAATGAAGTTAGAATACAAACCTGGATTGCTGAAATCCAATCCTTTCCACGAGACTCACAAGTACAAGCCCTCCAACATGATCCATACGAGGATGGTACGAAGGAAGAATCCCTACCGAGATTGCTTGCTTCAATAGGACTCTTTTGTCAGCCTTTTGACCTTTGACCACTATAAGATACCTTGTCCTACTGTAGGGCTCTCCTTGTCTTAGTAGAAAAGACATTGTCTTAACTAGACAAGTCTTGTCCTAAAGTAATAAGGAGGGAGGGAGAAGTGGAAGAACACTCAGAATATCTTTACGGTGAAAAAGATAATCTGAAACTCATATCACCACCTATATTTATTGTTTTAGGAGGGGCATGTCATATGTCCTCCAACAGGTAATCAGATATGATTTTTCATGACTGAAAAATCATATCCAATATGTCTCCTTATGCACCAAAAGACATTGGCATCCGTCCATTTTCCTGGACAATCTGTGACTTGCCATATGGCAAGTACCGGTCCCTGGGAAGCCAAGAGGCGCCTCTTTAATCTCCAAGCACCGGAGGATATGAAGAGTCTTGAAAGCAGAAGGACTCTGCTTCAGGGCACGTGCCACATGAAGAGACGCATCTCTTCATGCGTGCTTTTGCTTCCATCCCTTTTCCATGCCATTTCAAAAAGGGCCTCGACCAGTCAAACATATCCAAGAGGCATGGGGTAAGATGAAAAGATGCCCCCTAAAATGAAACACTCCAGTGTTTCATATGTAGAAGGACTCTTGTCCTTCTGCATGCATCTTCATCTCCCGCGCATGCCAAGAGGCGCCAAGAGTCCCTTTATTTCTTGGTCAAATTTATCCACACCCCATGCAACCTTTGACTAGTCAAAACATATGCAATATGGGTGTCAAAAGAAAGAGCATTACGTCCTCTTTCCATCCATATAAATATTTTTTAGATCAGAGGACAATAGACTCTTCTAGACCTTTTTGAATGCCAAGGTATCAGTTTGGCATCTAGAGTCCTAACTCAAATGGACTCTTCAATAAGACATCCAAAATATCAAAATAAAATCAGATCAAGCTCTAATTTGGCTATTCACACTTAGAGCCCAACCTAATTTAGGGTTTTCTTGATTAGGTTAGCCTAATTAGCAAGCAACCGGATCCAATCCAATTAGGTTAGGAATTGGGTTAGCCTATATATACTAGTATGCAATCTGGCTAACCAATTAGGATCCCATGACCCTAATTAAACCATGACTGACTTCCTTGGACAACTCTCTATTGTGTGTGATACATTGGGTTCCACATCTAGCCAATAATAGGTTTAGGTTTGAGTCGATTCGATCCGATCAAAATCGATTGACCTAATTAGGTCAGATCGGCTCACCTAATTGTCCAATTCGAATCACACATCGAATTGACTCATGAAACCAATCCAATTGGTTCATGAAAACCCACAAGATAAGATTGATGTCTAGCAACATGTCATGCCTACCCGGAAGATGAGAAATTTGGTAGAAATTACCAAAATACCCTTCAGTAGTAAGTTACCGTGCAATTCAATCTTTCGATCTCCCATTATCCCGATTAAGTGATGGATATGGATAAATGTCAAACCCTAACACTTAATCATATTGAATCTCAGCTCGATTATGAGGACTCAGTTGATGATTGATTAGAAGCCACTTCTAATCTCATCCCACTTTGCAAAGATTCTTTGAGTCACTCATCGAAGAGATTACACGGGATAACATATCCTCTTACCAGGATTGATCAATTCCTTATGGTCCACTCACATCCTTCGTACACCTTCCACCATACCGAGAACACCCCATACATGTTGCAATGCCATGAATGAGTATGAATCAAAGTATAGCTTAGATTGCACAAGAAACCATGGTGACCTCAGGTCTGATGATCACATGCATAACTTCTACTCTGGGACCTATCTTTTGACAAGGAGTAAGACTTTCATAAGATAGTCCCGATGCAGATCAGTTCAGTATACTCATGACCTAATGAGCACCCTTATCCTTGTATTAGTGTCTCTACACAAGTGGCTGTGAGACCAACCACCCTCATCAACTGAGCATACATAGGATATGCTAGTCTTACCAGATTCATCGATCCCCGAATTGATGGTCCAATGACTAGGAACATTCTAGATTAGGGTTTAATGGAAATTAGGTCTTACTATTATGAACTCCATCATAATCCTAATTATATTGCCCTACTCTATGGGATTTATCATAATCAATAAAAACATGACATAGCAGTATATGATGAATCAGATGCCTTTATTAATATGAAAGTATGTCATACATTAGCTGGAAGTTTACAAAGAGGCCCTCATAATGTTGGCTCTTAGGGCACTTTTTTATCATCAACGATGTCTCTGTCTATCCTATGGGATGGGCCTGACTCGTCTATTTCGAGCTTACCAGATTCCTTTAGAGGAGGAGGCCTCCAAGGATATACTTCATACTGATATATTTGATGAGCGATCCTTGCACCTATGGGCTACAAGAGAGTTGCTAGTACATGGGTTTGCAGGGAGACTAGATAGGAGTCAAATGAGGAGGACGAGATACGAGCAGCAGAGGCAGGACCTTCTAGACCTGCTGAGCACCTTACACCTCCGAGACTTGCTCTAGTTCTAGCTTCAGGGTCTGAGCTGACCACTCCAACACCAGTTATTTCTCCAACTATTGCTCCTCGTGCCACTATAGAGTCTACTTTTGAAGAGCAAATCAGGAATCAGAAAACTGAGGTCAGAGAGGAGATCATTACATTAGCTGTAAGGACTACCTAGCTATGGATGGAGATACAGGGACTGAGAGCACACATAGATGATTAGCTCTTAGGTATCAGACAAACAATGGAGGCTAGCTTCACTGAGATTCGAGATCTTCTGAAATCCCTTTTGCCTAAGATAGCACATTCAGGACCTCCACCTCCTCCACCAGTAGACAACGATGACCACCATGCACTCATGATGATATTCTAGGTGGTGGTACAACTGGAGATGGAGATGGCATAGGTGGTGGTGACAGAGATGGAGATGGTGATGATGATGGTATAGATGGCAGTGATGATAGTGATAGAGTTGGAGACTCAGATTGTCAGCAAGGAGAGTCAGACACCAGATGTTCGTGATCACACCTCAGATACTCCTAGAGATGTTCAGCTTGGCACTGCCTTAGTATTTCTGACTCTAGCAGACACCTTACCTCTCCCTTCAAATAGGTCTTCTAGGGTTTTTCGTCGCTCTGGCCCTTCTCTTAGGATTAGAAGCTTGACCCACAAGACCCCTAGGCCTTCAGCTACTAGGACTAGGTGCATGGCACCTATCTTCTTCAAGCTTCCGTCTGATGAGGAGTAGCCTCACAGACATCTGTTATGCTTGTATTTTCTTTTTATGCTTATAGTCTTTGATTATGCTTTTGCTTATCTTATGTTTCAGTTTATGTTTGCTTAACTTATGTAAGCACTTTTGTTGTACTGAAACTCCAATATATGAAAACTAACTTTTGTTTCAATGTTTACTCTTCTTTTTGTCAAAATTGAATGCCTTATTATGATTCAATGCATTAATTCAAGGGGAGAATACTCCTTTTAATGTTTAATGTTAACAAAAAGGGAGAGTAAGATGTAGCATAAGCATTTTCTGAATTTTCTAAAATTTTTCATAATTTACCTTTCATAGGGGGAGAGAAAATGAAATTCAACCTTGCTTGGCACATCTCTCCTATAAAACTGTATTGTATGAACTTTGATATACTACATTTAACTTAGTTCTCATGAGCTTTAAGTATATGCTCATTTGAATTGTGGTACAAAATCCATAATTGAATTTAAATGATTATATACTTAAGGTTTTGTCATCATCAAAAAGGAGGAGATTGTTGGCTTTAGCCCTTATTTTTGATGACTAACAAAATGTTGAGTATATGTTTTATACTAATATTTCAATTGTAGTTGTGAGTTTCAGGATACAGGGACATCAAATTTTTCCTACAAAGTTATCAAACTCACTAATTTTGAAGCTAAGTGAATTTTAGTGTATAAGAAGTCTTCTCACCTTGAAAATCCTTGAAATGGGTCAATATGGGCTTTATGAAGAAGATATTGAAGTTTTGTTGAAGAACACTTTGAATTTTGAAGCTTGGCATAGAGTTTTTGAGTGGCACATACCAGGTGTCGACTCATGATGCATGAGGTGTCGACATTTCAGAAAGATTGGCACGTAGAAGTCTCTTTGGCATGCCTTGAATCGACTCACAGAAGTCAAGTATAGACTCATAAAAAAGTCAAGTATCAACTCACGAGAACCAAGTGTTGGCTCATGGCCTAAGAAAAATGATGATACAGAACTATGCCATTTTGAGATATTTTTTGTTATGTGTCGACTCAGAAGACTCAAGTGTCGACTCATAGAAGTCAAGTATCGACTCATAGCGTAAGAACAAAAATGGTACAGAACTTAATTTTTCAAGATTTATACCTTGAATCGACTCATGCAGATCCAAGTATCGACTCATGAAGATCCAAGTGTCGACTCATGAACAAACTCAAGTGTCGACACAGGTTCCGACAGTAATAACGACTATAATTTTTGAGACTCAGATTTGAATCCTACAAGCTCCAAACGGCTAGTTTTGCTTCACCAACAGTTATAAACCATTTTTTGAAAGTTTTTAAAGTATTTAAGCCTCACCAAAAACATTCATGAAGAACTAACTCATAGGAGACAATACATACCTTTGAGAACTTCACTTCCAAAGCCAAAAAGAGAACGAAAGAGAAGATTCCCACTGAAAAAGCTTCCAAGCCTTCAAATCAATATTCCAAAAGTGGTCTTTGAAGTGATTCCAAAGAAAAGACAAGTCAAGAAATCATCAAGAGCATCAAAGCTTCTACTTTCTACTCTATAGAGAGTTTTTCTTGTACTTTATTCTTGTACTTCTGAATTTATCTTTTGTGACTAGTTTCAAGGGTGTTTGAAACTAGGTGTTAGGCCTTTCCAAGCCGTTAATTGGAATCCAAGCCTAGGTTGGCATGAGTAAAGGTTGTTGGTGAACCTAAGTGAGAAAACCAACTTTGAGTTTGATTGTGAGCCCTTGAAAATAAGTTGGCTGTAATCTAGGTTGATTATAGTGAAATTTCCAAGGGATAGCTTGGAGAGTGGATGTAGGTGCTTGATGTGCACCGAACCACTATAAACCTTTGTGTTTGTGTGTGTATTCTTTGCTCTCTTGTATTTGCTACTTATATTCATTGCATTACTCATTTGCTGGTGCGAGCACCACAGCTCGAAAAAGAATTCAATCCAATCTAATCAAGCCAGATTCTCTATGGATCTCAATGGAGTAAGATAAGTCTACCTTTGATTTATATTTTATTTCTTTAATTAAACTTGAGTACTGTAAATAGGGAATTTTATGTCTTTAATTAAGTTTGAGTCATGTAATTAGAATTAGGTCCATGTCAAATTGATCTCTTAAGTCAAATTGGATTCAATTTGACCTTGTAATTAGTTGCTTTTATAAATGGGTCCAACATGGCTTTAAATTGGGTTCAAGATAAGCAAGAGAGCTTAAAGATTAAGTGCCACAAGACACTCGAACCTACCATGCCAAGGTGGATGCCACATCATCAATCTTACTTGGAGGCCGTGTCATCTTCAAAGTCTACATGGAGGACTCCTAAGCATGCCACATCACCAAGCTTTGGGCGGCCAAGAATTGAATTCAAATACAAGGAGGCCAACCACCATTTTCTCCCCATATCAAGCATGGTTCAACTCCCCTTCTACATAGCTAGCAACCTCCCATGATATTCTCCATGTATTTCAAATTTTCAAAGTGTATTGGAGGTTTATAAATACCCCTCCAAACCCCTCTTGTAAAGACATTGTTGATGAATGACAATTTCCAAAGTTCTTCCATTTGTGTTAAGCAAGTGTCCTCCGAGAGGGAGAGGGTGAGAGGCCTAAAAGCTTTTCCTTTAGTCGACCTAGCCACTTCCAAATTCCACCACAATTCCATCAAGGCGCTGCCTTTTCTATCAACCAAAGTGTCCCCATCCATCAACCTCGCATCCAGCATTTTCAAGCTTCAAGGCTGCCTACTTCATCCTCCAAGGAAGCCTTCTACAACACCTCAAAGTGCCCTTCTTCATCCTTCAACAGTTGCCACATAAGTATAGCAAATGGAGTTCCAACCAGCACACATCCAAGGCGCTAAATCAACCATTATGATCCCCTACAACTTCAACCAATCCATCAACTTCATGACTTCTTAAACCCCTGACATTTTCCTCTTCTTGCTATTCCATGTCACTAATCCCTTTCCTTTCTAGGATCCACCAGGATTGCGAGTTGAGGAGGAGGTTAATCTTAGCTTTGGAACAATCTAAACTAGAAGTCTTCATCCCATGGTATGATAGTTTCAAGTCCTATCCAAAGAGTGCTGAAATTGACTTACCATTACAAGTGTGGGACTTCAATATTGGTAAGTAAACCTTCCTTTATTCTTAGATTTGAATATTTGAATGGTCTAAGCCCTAGTTAGAATGTTTTCCCAACCATTAGGTCCAATCTTCATGGATTAAACATGAAGCCCTAGTTTGAGCTATCCCTTATTTAGTTTTCTTTCATATGAATCCCTTGCTATCTTATGGATGAATTTGTTTGTGCTAGTAAGATTCATTACTAAACCAACTAATTAATCATCTAAGTTAGAATTCATCTTTGCATGCTGCATCACTTGCATTACTTCTCAAACACTTTATAGAGTAGCACATATTTATTTTAATTTTTTAAAGAAACTCAATTCACCCCCGCTCTTGGGTTGCTACGCTGGCCAATAGAAGTCCTCATGGACTCTCTCCCAATCCTCATGCACGCCCCCACTTAAATAGCACATGGGGTATGCAGTCTTGATCTTGGGTGTCTTGAGCTCTTCTAGGCGTCAACCACTTCTTGGCCTTCTTGAATCTTGTTAGGACTCAACCATATGGACGGTTAGGACTTGGATGGTCCAATAACAAACTGGTTAGAACTCCTCACATGGTTGGGCTTCCTAATTGATTACAACCAACCAATTGGCTAACCTTCTACCTAATTAACAAACCTAGACCCAACCCCATAACCCAACTGGGTTATGTTACAATCTCTTAAAAAACTTCCCTAACAAATCAATATGAGAAAACCCTCAACCCTGGGTCAAGCCCCCTGACCCAACATGACTCTAGGGCCCTTCCCTAGAACACGTCCAGGACCTCTGGAATGTGAGTGGAATCATCCCAATCAACGCTCTAGTGGAAGCAATTCAGCAATCCAGATGCGCGAAAGACCATCTGCCAGCAATCCAAAGATGATCACGGTAGCATATAAGTCAAACAAAGATCAAATGATCCCTTGGAATGATCGAGAAGTAAAGGAGAAAGAGAAGAGGGAAAATGAAATCTGGAAGAAACGAGGGTTCTCTTCCTTGATTGGTTTTCTTGGACTATTATAGAATGACCTCCTCTTGACTAACCATCCCATATACATATATATACACCATGATCAAGAAGAACCAAAACCCTCCAAAACTTTCCATCCCGGCAACACGTGATTCAAAGAATCCTATCATCCGAGCCAGCTCGAGCTGCTCGAGTCACCTCCTTGCTGTAGAGAGTACTCTGGAAGAGTCAGCTCGAAACCCTTAAGTCGGCTCTTCCAGACCGTAGATTATCCGTTCTATGTATGGGAGTCGACTCCAAGACATTCGAGCTGGCTCCCAGCAGAATCGAGCCGACTTGCTTGAATTCAAGCCGACTCCTCTCAGAATCTAGCCGACTCGCATGAACCCGAGCTGACTCTTCTCCCTGCAATCATGCCATGCCAACTATTAGAGTCGACTCGAACTAGAACTGAGCCGACTCCAATGCCCAGACTGACCAAAACTCAGTCTAACATCTAGGACTTTTCTTGGACACAATCCTAACCCTAGATACATCATGAGAGACCATAATAACTGGACCAACTTTAACCTTAGCCCAACCCCCTGGAATCTTGGATACACCACCTGAGACTCAACAATCTCTACCTTGGTGATCCAAGATTACAGGTTTATTACACCAGACTCCTCAGACCCATCAACCATATACATGACTGAAAGCTTTCTCCTGGTAGAGCCATTGTAACTTCATCTGCCTGGTTCTCCTTGGTATGGACCTTCACCAGTGACACTTCTCCTTCCTCTACCAGCAATCGAATCCTGTGGTACCTCACATCTATATGCTTTGTACATGCATGATAGACTGGGTTCTGAATCAAATGTATGGCACTCTAACTATCACTGTGCAAGACCACCATACATTGTTCCACCCCAATCTCAATCACTAGACTCTTCAGCCATAGTGCTTCCTTTGTAGCCTTAGTAATACCTATATACCTAGCCTCTGTTATAGATAGAGCAGTGATAGGTTGAAGGGTAGATCTCCAAGAAACCGGTCCACCATACAACTAGAAGATATAATCAGTAGTAGACCTTCTTGTATCAAGATCACCTGCATAACTAGCATCCACATACCCTCCAAAGGACCCAAACCTCCATATGACTCCCTGGAGTTCCTTCCTTGTCCTTCTGGCTGCCCACCAAATACCAGTCCATGCTTTTGAGTCTCTCGTAGATACCTCAGAATCCAATTCAATGCTTTCCAATGTTCCTTGGTGTGGGCACCAGGATCCGACAGAGGCTCCTCAACCCTCTATGGATCTCAGATTAGGGTTCCCCTTTCTATGAGTCCTGTAATAAGGCCTTGAGCCCAAAAAAACATTGTTATTTCTTGTCAAAGTTATTTAGTCCTGAACCTTGGCCAATTTGGGTCAAGTTAGGTCTTGAGTCCTGTATTTGTTCGAGTCTGAGTTTGGACTGGGCCCAAGCCCAATTGAAGTCACTCTGGTTTTCTTCACCAACTCAAGTTCTGGTGGACCAACCCACCCCTTCTACTTGGGATAATGCCAACTCAGGTGCCACCTCAGCTACCTACGTGGCGCCACATCAGCTACCACTTGGGCATCCAGGAAGGGAAACAAAGTGGCCTCCTCTTGCTTTCCACACGCCTTGGACAACATCCCCCTCTTCCCTCCCCCACATCAAGCCTTGTTCCATCTAAAGAGGGCGTTGAAGATCTTTGAAGGAACCAAGCCCCAAAGCAAGCCTCCTCCCAAGTTTTCTTCCCAAAATGCTCTTGCAAGGAAGGAAGGTCACAAGATACACTCCCCTCTTCAAGCCCTCAACCATGCAACACCCCATGGAGTTCACCCTTGGTCGGCCAAGAATCAATCCTAGAAGATGGCGTGAAGAGCCCAAGGGAACATATCCCTCCAAGCAAGCCATGCCCCACTCCTCTTCCCAAATTAAGCATGCTAAGGAAGGAAGTCAAGGACCAATCCCCCTCTCCAAGCCTTTGCTCATGCCATGCCCAACTCCAAATATTTGGTCGGCCAAAGAAATAGGGATGTGGAAAATTTTTGGCGCCACCATGAGATTTGTGTTTTGAATTTCAAAAGGGCCTTGGGTGCCTATTCAAAGGACCCAATCCCTCCCTTTGTATAACTAATGAATGAATGAATGGATGAATGAAAAATTGAGTGATTGAGTTTGAGTTTCTTCCACCCTCCAACCATTGTCTCTTTGGCTAGGTTCAAGTGGAATTGCCTTCGTTCCCAGGGACGTCAAGTGGTGTGATACCACCTGTCCGTCGCCCCAGGGTGTCGCTAATCCTTCGTCCTCAGGACGTCGCGTGGTGTGAGTCCACATTCCTTCGTCCTCCGGGACGTCGCAGGGAGCGAGGCCCCAATTTATCTCCAACTTCGAGATCAGAATCTAGCCAAAAACTGGGCTCGAAGTCCCTTCCCAACTCCAGTTCAATTCCTTTCCGTACATCTCCACATTCCACTGACCTTTCTTTTGTTTGCCTAAAGGTCCTCCCTGGAATCTCGAGCATTAGAGACAGTCAGCTTTGCCATCGCGACCTCCAAACCCAAAGCCAGCGCTCCCACGGGTTCGACTGCTCGGGCATCCAGGCCGCATCCGTCGAGTTGAGCAATCTCTTAACCGGGTGCTACAAAAGTTTGAGGTTTGCCTTCTCTTTATCTCATAAGTAGATATTGTAGGTCGAGCTAGTCCTACAGGGGTTTCTTAATCCCGGGGTCCTGTTCTCGTTCTTACTTTTAGGGCTTTGAGCTGCTAGCATAAGCTTCCATTATTGTTCTTCATATTTCTTATCTTTGCTTGTGATCGGGAATCGAAACCCTAAAAAAACAAAGAAAAAAAAAATATCTAAAAAAAAAAAAATCAACAACCCTAAAAAAGAATTCCTTCGCATCTTAAGCATCCTTATTGGCATCCAGCATCCCTAGCCCTAACCCCCTTGCCTTGCCACATCATTCCTTCCTAGGATTTGCTATGTACCGGCTCACCTGGCTTACAACATATGCTATGTCTGGCCTGCAACACACCATAGCATACATAACACTGCCTACAGCATTTGCATTTGGAACTCTCTCCATGTACTTTCTCTCTTCATCTGTCTGGGGGGCTCTGCATCTTTGAGAGAGATATGTGCCCTGGTAATGGTGTCTTCACTGGTTTGGCTTTCTCCATCCCAAACCTATCAAGAATCTTCTTGATGTGACATCCTTGTGACAAATGGAGAATCCCCTTGTATCTATCCCTATAAATCTCCATTCCAAGAATTTTCTGAGCTGGACCCAAATCCTTCATCTCAAACTCAACAGATAATGCTTTTTTCAACTGATCACATCACTCATTCTTCTGCTAGCTATCAACATATCATCCACATACAGAAGTAGATACGAAGCATTATCAATATCCACATCCCTGACATATACACAATAGTTTTGTTCACATCTAAGAAACCCAAGGCTTAAGATGAATGCATCAAATCTCCGACACCATTGGGAGGTGATTATTTCAAACCATACAATAATCTCTAGAGTAAACACACCTTATCTTCCTGTCCAGTCTCTATGAAGCCATCAGGTGGCTTCATATAGATCTTTTCATCCAGGCTTTCATGTAAAAAGGCTATCTTTGCAACCATTTGCTCCAATTCCATACCATGTTCTGCCACCAATGACAGCATCACCCGGATTGAAGTATGGCATACCATAGGAGAAAATACCTCGGTGTAGTCAACTCCTTCCCTTTGTGAGTATCCCTTTGTAACCAGCCTTGCTTTAAATCTCACTCCACCTTGCTCTGAAGGTACTGATTTCTTTGTGAACACCCATTTGGAGCCAATTGCATGAGCATCTTTTGGTAGATCCACCAACTTCCAAGTCTTGTTCTTCCTAAGAGATTCCATCTCTTCCATCATGCCTTGCTTCCATCATTCTTTATTAGAACTCTACATGGCCTCATTGTATGTTTTTGGATCTCCATTCACAGATATGAGAGCATAAGATATGCTTTCATCCATACCATATCTCATCGGTTTCTAGATTGTATGCTGAGTTTTATGTAAAGCCGCTCCCCTTGCACTAGCATGCAAGTCTCCTATGTGTGGCTGTTCCAGCACTTGTTCATGCACTTCACTTTGAACAACTGATTTTTTCTTCTGATCCTTCAACACAAGACTTTTTTGATGTGGAACTAATAATGTAAGCAAAATTATTTTTATATTTTTATATATTAAGTTATGTACCTTAATCCCAAAACTAAGGCCAAGAATTAAAGTAGATAATTCTATGCAAAAATAAGAAGCAGCAGCATGCAGAAAGAACCTAAAAGCAATAGAAAAGAGGACCGTCGAGGTTGAGAAGCCCTGGTTGGGCTAGTTCCCCTTCAATAATGCTACTAGCAAGTAGAGGGGGTGTACCTGAGAGGATCTAGTATATGAACCTGTGCAGAGGTCTCTCTTCACTCCCGAATGTGGCCTGGATGATCAAGCCGAAGACCCACGGATTCTCGGCTTTCAATCTGGTGATCTGATCACTGCCCGGCTGGAATCGTTGGATTTGTAGACTTCGAGGGACCTGTAAACAGCCTATCAAGGGTTAGAAACTGATGAAGGGATGAAGAAATAAATTGAAGAATAGCAAGAGAAGAAGAGTCTTGGTGTTGGGCGGCCAAGGTTCGAGAGAAAACTTCTAGGGTTTGATGGTGGCTGGATGTTGGGCACAGGAGACAGAGGAAGGAGGGGCTCACACAGAATCTTCTTAGCACACAGCAAAGCACATAGCAGATATGAAAACTCAATAATTTCATTAAAAAGTGTTTTGATACAAGAGAAGAGAGCCTCTTAAATAGACTCATAAACTTGCCCCCCAAGTAAGGATACAAAAGTCTTTTCATAGGAATTTGAATCCCACCCAAATCCTAGTTAGAATACATGGTAGGTCAATAGGTTTCTTTCCATCAAATTCTCCCTCTCTCTCTTGCCTCAGTCGGCCAAGGGAGGTGACCCTAGGTGGCCAACCAAGGGGTGGTAAGCATAAGCAAGTGGCACCCCTTGGTTCCTCTCATGGGCCTTGGCTGGCCCAATTTGCTTCAGGCTGTGGTCCAGGGCTCCAAGCTACTCTCCAGGGTTCCAGGTGATGCGGGATGACTCTAAGAATGCTAAATATGCAAGAAAAAAATAATAAACTAATTTTTTTTATGATTTTTAGATTTTAGGTTTGAAGGCTAATTGCTCAATAGTAAAGTAAAGACTAGCAGATAATCAGAAATTCTAAGAATCATCATGTCACAGACTGAATCATGATGTCACAGACTGAATCATGCAAGATAAATAAAAGACAAGACCAAAAAATTATGAAATTTTTGGCTTAGGATAGATAACCTCAATCAAATTAGATAATAAGAGAAGGGAAGGTTTCTTACCAGTCAGAGATTAAAATTCAGTAACAGAGGGATCACTCACACTTTGATCGGAGCCTAGAAGAAGAAGCCTTGGTTTCCTTGAATCTGAAGGCTAATCTAGGTGGTCCTGGAAGCAAAGAAGGCCTCCTAAGGAAAGGGGAAAGCACCTCGGGGATCCTGCAAGCATCAGATGTCAATCAAAATAACAATTAAACAAAGAAATAAGAAACTAGGGTTTAGAATTGAAAGAACTAGGTTTAGGTATGGATGTCCTGGGGAAGAAGTAGTTGCTTGATTTGGGCAGCAGCTAGGGCATCTTCTTCTAGGCATGGCTGATCTCCAAAGATGCAGATGGAAGCTAGGGCAGTAGGGATTTGGCTAGGGCACACAAGGAGAGCACTCAAAGTAGAGAACCAAAGCAAAGACACCAATCACAAATCAATAGCACAAAATTCAGCAAGTTGTATTCATAAGAAAGAGATGATTACAAGAGGGGGAGGGGTGGGGTATTTATAGAGTTCCCATACCTTCACTAACCATAGTTACACTTGGATTACAAGTCTTCTTCCTAATTAGACTACAAGCCCTTTCCTAGCTAAGTTAGAATTACAAGGTTTAAAAGGATTAGAAATCCCAACTAGGTTAGAAAAGACTTGGTCTTCTTCCATTTCACTTCACCTTGGACTTGGTCAAACACCTTGGATGCCTACTCCTTTGGGCGTGTGGACTTTAGGGCAGCAAGGGGGAGGTCAGCTATAGGCTTGGAATGCATGGGCTTGGGTCTCCTAGAAGCAGGAGTGCCTGGTTCCCTGGGCTGGCATATTCCCGGTATCAAAAGGGAATCTTGGTTCTTCTTGCTTGGAATTGCTTCCTGTGCTTGAATCTAGAGGCCTGGAGTGCTGGGATAGCCTTGTAAACATGGGATCCTAGGATATGAAATATTCTGGAAGTATCTGGAGGGATTCTGGCATCTGAAATTGCATCCAGAGGGAATCAGGGCACCTGGGTGTTGATTGAGCTCTCCTAAGCTGATATAACAGCTTCTAGCTTCAGAATGAGATTTGGTGGAACTCCAAAATAGCGTAGCCTCCTCTCTTGTACAAGAAGTGAACTCATACTAGACTTATACTGGTGTATAGGACTCAATGTACTGGACTAGGTTGAGGGTTGAGACAAATCAACTAACCTCAACTATTATAAGACTCAATCCTAGTTGATTATGAAACTTTGACACATGGCTAGGTAAACCAAATAGGGTCCAGTAATATGTGTCTGATCCTGGTACCCCCACCAATTCTCCTGAGGTGGGAGGAACTCGACCCCATCAAGTGTGGGATAACATGGCTCTTATAGTGCTCGAGTAGGTCTGGGTTGAGGAATTGTAGATCCTCATGGGTGATCCACGAGTCCTCAGTAACTAGCCGACCTTGCCACTGGACCAAATACCTCTGATAGCCTTTATTCCGGGTACATATGGCTTGATCATCCAGGATTCTCTCGATCTTTTCCTCACTATTTGGCTAATTGGTTGGTGGAAACTTTGGGGCAGGCTCACTCTCAAGGGAAGGGATAGGTCCAAAAGGCTCGCTGGGAGTCACTGCTGGCTCTCTATACTCTACAAGATCTGAGATGTTGAAGGTGGAACTAATACCTAAGTCGGGTGGTAATTCAAGCACATAGGCATTGAGTCCAACTGTCTTTATTATCTTAAATGGGCCAGCTCCGCGAGCATGAAGTTTCTTTACGGTCTCTAGAGCAAACCATTCAGGCCTAAGCCTGATCATCACAAAATCCCCTGCAAAAAATTCTTTAGCTCTCTTTTAAGAATTAGCCAAGTTCTTATATAGTTCATGACTTAGGTTTATCTTTTGGTTAATTTCTTTATGTAATTCCCTAACATGCTGTGTAAAAGACTTAGCTGATGGGGAACTAATATGCATGCAATTTTTTTTGTATGTTTTACATGTTGAGTTAGGTGATTAATTCCCAAATCTCAGATCAAAATTATTTGTAGAGAATTTTGTATGAATTTTTGAAGATCAGCATGCAGATTAGGACCTAGAAAAGTAGTAAAGAAGGACCGCCGGGGCTGAGAAGCCTCGGTTAGGGCAAGTTCTCCTACAATAAAACTACTGGAGGTAGAGGGGTGTACCTGACAACATCTGTGAAGATCGCAGCGAAGGGGTCTCTCGTTCCTCGATGGATGCGGCCTGGAAAACCGAGCCAAAGACCCGTGGATACCCGGCTTTCTGCTCGGTGATCCGATTGAGGCTTGGCTGGAGTCGTTGGATTCGTAGGAACTCAGGGACCTGCAAACGACCTGTCAGGGGTTAGAAAGATTACAAAGGAATAAGAAAATAAAGTAAAAACAGCAAGGGAAGGCTTCTTCTTGAGTGGGCGTCCAGGGATCTGGAGGGTTTGTTGGCAGCAGGAAGATGATTGCAAACACCGGGAAGAAGAACTCTCACAAACTCCTTTATGCACACAACAGGGTATCACACCACTCAATAGAAGAACTCAAGGTTTTCATTCATCAAAAAATTCTTCTCATACAAGAGGCTAGGGTCCCTTAAATAGACCCTTAACCTTGGGCTCCAAGTAAGGGTACATAAGTCTTTACATAAGAATCCTTTTCCCTCTCAAACCCTAGCTAGAAAATAAGGAAATATTAGGTAGAAAAATCCCTAAAAATTTTCTTGACTTGGTCAAGACTCCAAGGACGCCTAGGGGGGCGTGTTGGGCTTCTAGGAGCAGCAAAAGGCCGGCCCAAAGGGGCTCGGGTGCATGGGTTTGGACCTTTGGAAGCTGGGGTGGCCTGGTAGCCAGGTAGCAGGAATATTCCCTGGTATCTTGCTTCTTAAGGACTTGGGCTTTGCACCTGGGCTTGATTTCTTTGGGATAGGATGCAGATGGACCTCTGGAATCATGGATGCCCTTATCTATGAATATACTTTGGCATCTGGAAGGGAATCTGGGTATCTGGAGGGCATCTGCAAGAAATCAGGATTTTCTGAATTTTCCTCCTAGGGTCTTCAAATCTTCAAGCTGGGTTGGACTTGTGCTATACTTCCATGTCTTCAATCTAGTTGGACTTGGTCTTCACTTGTATGATATAGTCTTGAGTCTTCAGTATGCTTGGACAGGACTCAAAAAAATAAAATTAGCTCAACATGAGCTGACTAGCATTGGACTGAACTAGCTCAACATGAGCTGACTAGTACAGAACTGAAATAACAACTAAAAATACTCAAATAATAACTAAAATGGACTCAGATGAGCTAAGCCCTTATTACAGATAGACTCATAAATTATTGATCAATTTACAGAGGATTGAAAAAGCCTCTATCTTATTCTGGTGCCTCAGGTGACCCCACCATTAGCTGACTCAAAAACTCATGCATGTAAGAGCAAGGGGATCAAATCAAGAGGTTTATTGGGTTTATATCTATGCACACCTCAAAAGGACTCTTCCCTATGGACCTATTAATAGAACTATTATAAACAAATTCAGCTCAGGATAACAATAGGTCCCAATTTTCCGTGTGTTCACCTACGAGGCATCTAAGAAGGTTTCCTATGCTTTTGTTCACTACCTCGATCTGACTATCTATCTGTGGGTGGTAGGTGGTGGAAAATTTCAACTTGGTTCCTAATAGGTGCCAAAGGGTCTTCTAAAAGTAACTAGTAAAGCAAACATACCTATCTGACACTATTGTTTTAGGCAATCCATGTAATATAACCACTTGGTCAAGGAAAAGATGGGCTACTCTAGATGCGTCAAAGGTTTGAGAGCAGGGTATAAAATGGGCCATTTTAGAAAACCTATCGACCACTACAAATATAGAATCATGTTTTCTGAGGGTCTTAGAGAGGCCTAAAACAAAGTCCATGCTTAAGTCTTGCCATGGACGGTCTGGTATGGGTAGAGGGGTATATAATCCAGTATTTTGTTTTTGCTATTTTCCAACAGCACAGGTTCTATATCTGGACACTATATTGGCAATGTCCCTCTTTAAATCAAGCCAAAAGAACAGGTCCTCTATAGCTAAGACAGTCTTGTTTCTTCCAAAGTGACCATCAAGGCCTCCAGCATGGGTTTCCCAGACTAAGAATTCTCTAAGTGATGTTCTGGGAATACATAGTCTATTGTTCTTAAACAAATAACCATCTTGTAGGGTGTATTTACATGGGTACTAGATGGTCCTTGAGCTAAGGATTGGACAACTTCACTAAAGTCTGGACAGGTTGTATATTCATCTTTTAACCTATCAAATCTAATGACTTTAGTGCTAATGGTGTTCAACAGTAAGGCTCATCTACTAAGGGCATCTGCTACCTTGTTTTCAGTTCCAGCATGGTGTTTAAGTACAAAGGTATAGGCTTGTATAAATTCTATCCACTTAGCATGCCTAGTGTTTAATTTCTTCTGGGAGTTCAAAAATCGGAGTGCTTCATGATCAGAATATAAAACAAACTCTTGGGATAGTAAATAATGTCTCCAGTATCTAAGAGCTTGTACTACCTTATAAAACTCTTTGTCATAGGTTGAGTACCTTAATTTAACCTCATTAAGTTTCTCACTGAAAAAAGTTACTGGGTGATTGTCTTGGCTTAGAACTCCTCCTATGCTAACTCCCGAAGCATCACAAGCTACCTCAAAAACTTTGGTGAAATCGGGTAACCTCAATATGGGTGCTTGTGTCATCTTAGTTTTAATCTCTAGGAAGGCTCTATCTGCAGCTTTGGTCCATTCAAAACTACCCTTCCTAATACAGTCAGTAATTGGTGCTACTATGGTGCTAAATCCCCTAATAAATCTTTTGTAGAAAGTGGCTAGACCATGGAAACTTCTAACTTCATGGACACTAGTGGGTATTGGCTATTCTATAATAGATCTGACCTTTTCAGGGTCAGTTGCTACACCTTCTACGGTCACCACAAAGCCTAGGAAGATAACTCTATGGGTCATGAAATCACACTTCTTTAAATTTGCATAGAGGCTCTCTTTCCTAAGGATTAAGCAAACTTGTTTTAGATGTTCTATATGATCTTCCTTGGTTTTACTATAAATTAGGATGTCATCAAAATACACTACCACAAATTTACCTATGAACATCCTAAGAACTTGGGTCATAATTCTCATGAAAGTACTAGGGGCATTGGATAACCCAAAAGGCATTACAACCCACTCATATAGACCATCTTTGGTTTTAAAAGCTATTTTCCATTCATCGCCAAGTCTAATTCAAACCTGATGGTAGCCACTCTTAAGGTCTATCTTTGAAAAGATTATGGCTCCCGCCATCATATCCAACATATCATCCAAGCAGGGGATGGGAAACCTATACTTCATAATTATCTTATTTATGGCATGGCTATCAACACACATTCTCCATGTGCCATCTTTCTTAGGGGTTAATAGGGCTTGTACAGCACAAAGACTTAGGCTCTCCCCAATAAAACCTTTTCTAAGAAGCTCACCTACCCATCTTTGAAGCTCTAAGTGTTTAGCTGGGTTCATCCTATAATGAGGTAGGTTGGGCAAGGTAGCTCCTGGGACTAAATCAATTGCATGTTGGACATCCATAAGAGGTGGTAAGTGGTCAAGTAAATCTTTAGGAAATATGTCACTAAATTCATTCAAGACTCCCTTGACCTCCTGAGGGTACTCTTTATCAATGGGATCAGATACTTCCTTCACAATTAACATCCAAATAGTAGTGCCCTTAGATATCTCCTTCTCTAGCTCTCTTGCAGTGATTAAGCTAATTCCAGACTTTTTTTTTTTAAGTGAGCTAGATCCTTTCTTAATTAACTCTTGAGGTGGGGTGGGGTTTATGGTGATCTTCTTCCCATGGAACGTAAACATGCAAGCATTAGTTCGGCCATAAAGAGTGGCATCATGATCATAAAGCCATGGCTATCCTATGATGATACTACTTACCCCCATGGGGACAACATCACACCACACTCTATTTTGATATGATTGAAGCTGGAGTGGAACTTGGCATCTTGATTTAATGGGTATAGAGGTGAAATCTATCCATGATACCTTATAGGGGCTTGGGTGAGGACCTGGGTGTAAGCCTAGGGTTTTGATAGCCTTATGGGATATGGCATTCACACAGCTCCCACTATCAATAATTATTTTACACACCTTGTCTCCAATTTTCACTAAAGTCTGTAAGATACCGGTTCTACGCCAATCTTCCTGGGTTTTATTCTAGGACAAGATGCATCTAACGACCCCTGCGAGGTCTGTTGTTCAAAATCCTCCTCATCACCTTCATATTCCTCAATAAAGTATGGGTTAGCTTCATAGACCTCTTCTTCTTCATCCTCATTGGGTTCAGGCTCATCATCCACAAGTTCCCCTATATGCAAAGACCTGGTGATGGGGGACAAACTAGATGCTAGGATGATGCAGGTGATTTTTAGGGTTTTTAAATTAAGTTGAGGATTCTCGAAGACAAACCAAGAGTAGACCTAGGGATTCAATAATAACAAGAACTACTAGCATATGAATTAGCCCCTAAGCAATGATAAAGAGAGGACCCCGGGATTGAGAAACCCTGTAGGACTTAGCTCTCAGATCAATACCTACTTAGGAGTCAGGGGGCAAACCTCAAAGATCTGAAGCGCTCGATGCCAAGTTCACTCCCTCTGGCGGATGCGGCCTGGATGATCGATCCTTCAACCCCGCGGGTGCACCGGCTTGCTGTCCGAAGGTCTCGATGGCAAGGACAACCGACTCCATACTCATGTAACCTGGAGGACCTGCGAACATTCAAGGAGAGTTAGGATTTGATCAAAGAAAAAGCAAATAGAAGAAGGGATGAAAGTTGAAGTGGTGGTGGTGGAGTTCTTCTTGCTAGGCACCCGGTTGGATGATCCCAATGGACCCTGACTCGAAGTTGGAGGATGGGGTTGCGGAAGAGATGGTAACTTGAGGCCTCACACCTCTCGACGCCTGAAGGCGAAGGCGCTCCCTCACGAAGATCGACGTTCCTAGTGAATGAAGGCAACTAAAGAGAAATTAGATCTTAAGAAGCTTGTGGTTTTTTCATTCATTATCAATCAATATACAAAGGAGGGGTAAGGTCCTTTTTATAGGTACCTTAGGACCCCATTTGAATTTCAAATGAAAATACAAGTCCTCTTTGGAGAGGCGCCCAAAAAAATTCAGAATTCTCTTCCTTTGGCCGACCAAGACTTTGGATTTGATTTTGTGGGGCTTGACTTGAGGCTTGGAAGAGGGATCTTGGCGCCCTTGACTTGGTAGGTTGATCTCTTATTTTGGAAGAAGACTGAAGTGGGGCTTGTAGCAAGGCATGTGTTCTCCTTCTTTCCTTGGTTGTGCATACAACTTTGGAACAAGACAATATGTGGAGAGTGGGAGATGGAGGCGCCCATGGATTCTTGCCTTCCTTCCATAGTTGTTCATGTAGTTTGGGAAGATAGCTTGATAGGAGGGCTTGAAGCAAGGGATTCAAATTCTCCACATTTCAAATTCCCTTTGAACTTCTCTTGGCCAGCCACCCATAGTTGGAAACTAGCTTGATGTGGGGGAGGGAAAGAGGGAGTGTATCAAGTATTGTGTCCCCCCTTTGGACATCCAAGGATCTGAAATTTGCTGCCCACTTGGCAAGTTAACATGGCACCACATAGGATGAAGAGGTGGGCCCCTAAGCTGAGTTGGCTTCCTTCCTAGCTTGGCTCCAAAGTAACTAGATTTTAAGACCAATCTTGCTTGGACCCATACTTCAAACCGACTCTGACTGGACTCAGTACAGGACACAATTGACACAATACATGACTGGACTCAGTACAGGACACAATTTGACCCAATTGGTCAAGACACAGGACACGGACACATGAGACTTGGTAGGTCCACGGGGTTGTCGTTAAAACACCATGGCTATCAGTTTAAAATCCGACTTCTTAAAATATTTAAAAATGCGTAGCAAGAGGAGTCGGGTCGAATCCACAGAGAAGGCAGTGTTTAGGATTTGAAATCTTTTTGATCTTGTAAAAAAAAATATTTGAAGTCGAAAAATATAAAAAAAATTAAAATTGCAGGAAAAGTAAACTTGGCACTAGGATCTATTATTTAGATCCTAGCATCTACTTGCAGACAAGACGAAAGACAGGAGTTAAAAAAAAGATATTGCATTGATTGAAATTTAATGTCTATATACAATGCAAAAAAATTAAATTAACAAAATAAGTAACAAAGATAAGAACAGATCGGCGCAGCCTCGTCGGGAAGATAGCTCCTTCCTTCGTACTCCGTGGAGCGAACTGGGCTTCCTCTGCGTCTTCTTCTTCGGATCCTGACCTCAGAGAGAGAGAAGGCTGGAAGATGTTGTAGGGACACGCTCTCCTTTGAGAAACCTCACTCCCAAAAGCCAACCCGTAACCCAAGCAATGCCCTTTACCCTGTACCTTATCTTTTCTCCGGGATCCCTCTGTCTTGTGCATTGGGGTTCATTTTATAATTGACCGGAGAGGGGAGCTTGTTGCACACTAGCGATGTGGGACAAAAAAATTACTGCGATCGCTCCAATGATGCACTGTTGATTTCGCCGCTCATGGGCTGCGCTGGTGCTCGTGGATTGCACCGTGGAGCTCGTGGAGAATGCCCAGCATCTGTGGAGAACACCCAGCGTCCGTGGAGCTTGCCCGTGGACTGCTCGTGGACTGCCCATGGAGAACGCTCGTGGACGGTGCTCCGGCAAGCCAGCTCGTGGAAAACGCCCGTGGGATGCGCCACCGTGCACGTGGAGCTCGGCCTGCACGTGGAGGAGGTGGTTGCGCATGGAGGAGGTGGGCTGCGCGTGGAGGAGGTGGCCGTGGGGAACGCCACCGTGGACGTGCATGGCCGTGGAGAACGCCACCGTGGAGGGCGTGCGTGGCCGTGGAGAATGCCACCGTGGAGGGCGTGGGCTGCGCGTGGAGGAGCTTGGCCGCGCGTGGAGGAGCTCGGCAACGTGTGGGGGGGCTTTGGCCATGGAAAACGTGGGCTGCCTCTTCTCTTTTGCCGTCAAAAAACACCGCCACCGACCGTCAAAGCATCGCCGGAGCTTCTCCTCCGGCCAGGGACACCGCCGGCGTGCTTCCCGGCGAATTTCGGCACCTCTGGAGGGCTGTGGTCCATGGCCTATTCCGTGGACCGGCAGCCATGGCTGCCGGTGAACCAAATTGCAAAATGAAAAAACAAGGATCGGCTGCTCCAAAAATCGTGTAGCATCAAAATGTGTGCAAAAATCTTAGAAAATTCATAACTTCTTCATTTCAAACCTGATTTAAGTACCGTTTGCATCGTTGGATTCCATAAATCAAGCTCTACCTATTGGTGGGTTTCAATCTTATTAATTTTACCAATTCCATGATCATTAATTATAATTATTAAATGTTTTATTAATCATTTAAACGGGTGTGTGGTGCTTTGACTTGAAATCTATTTTTCATGAACGTACTCTAATTTCACACTTTTCAAATATATTTTTAAAATAATTAGTTTTGCAAGAAAGTCCAAATTAATTATGAAATTAGGTTATTAAAAGAATGTTAGCACCAATAATTAACTAAAATACTTAAAATAATCGTGTAAATCCAAGATTTATCAAGACTCAATTTAAAGCTAAAGAAAATTACAAGGTTTAGGCTTGAAGCCTTATTACAAGATCCGAAAAGTTGGAACCCTAATTGGACATCCATGAGGGTTAAGGAGCCTCTGTCGGATTCTGGTGCCCACACCATTTGAAATGATGGGGGACTAACTAGATGCTAGGATGATGCAGGTGATTTTTAGGATTTTTAAATTAAGTTAAGGATTCTTGAAGACAAACCAAGAGTAGATCTAGGGATTCAATAATAATAAGAACTACTAGCATATGAATTAGCCCCTAAGAAATGATAAAGAGAGGATCCCGGGATTGAGAAATCCCGTAGGACTTAGCACTCAGATCAATACCTACTTAGGAGTCAGGGGGTAAACCTCAAAGATCTGAAGCACCGGATGCTGAGTTCACTCCCTCTAGTGGATGCAGCCTGGATGATCGAGCCTTCAACCTCACGGGTGCGCCGACTTGCTGTCCGAAGGTCTCGATGGCAAGGGCAACCGACTCCATACTCATGTAACCTGGAGGACCTGTGAACATTCAAGGAGAGTTAGGATTTGATCAAAGAGAAAGCAAATAAAAGAAGGGATGAAAGTTGACATGGTGGTGGTGGAGTTCTTCTTGCTAGGTGCGCAGTTGGATGATCCCAATGGACCCTGACTCGAAGCTGGAGGATGGGGTTGCGAAAGAGACAGTAACTTGAGGCCTCACACCTCTCAACGTCCGAAGGCGAAGGCGCTCCCTCACGGAGATCAACGTTCCTAGTGAACGAAGGCAACTAAAGAGAAATTAGATCTCAAGATGCTTGTGATTTTTTCATTCATTATCAATCAATATACAAAAGAGGGGTAAGGTCCTTTTTATAGGTACCTTAGGACCCCATTTGAATTTCAAATGAAAATACAAGTCCTCTTTGGAGAGGCGCCCAAAAAAATTCAGAATTCTCTTCCTTTGGCCGACTAAGACTTTGGATTTGATTTTGTGGGGCTTGACTTGAGGCTTGGAAGAGGGATCTTGGTGCCCTTGACTTGGTAGGTTGATCTCTTATTTTGGAAGAAGACTTGAAGTGGGGCTTGTAGCAAGGCATGTGTTCTCCTTCTTTCCTTGGTTGTGCATACAACTTTAGAATAAGACAAGATATGGGGAGTGGGAGATGGAGGTGCCCATGGATTCTTGCCTTCCTTCCATAGTTGTTCATGTAGTTTGGGAAGATAGCTTGATAGGAGGGCTTGAAGCAAGGGATTCAAATTCTCCACATTTCAAATTCCCTTTGACCTTCTCTTGGCCGGCCACCCATAGTTGGAAACTAGCTTGATGTGGGGGAGGGAAAGAGGGAGTGTATCAAGTATTGTGTCCCCCCTTTGGGCATCCAATGATCTGAAATTTGCTGCCCACTTGGCAAGTTAACATGGCACCACATAGGATGAAGAGGTGGGCCCCTGAGCTGAGTTGGCTTCCTTCCTGGTTTGGTTCCAAAGTAACTAGATTTTAAGACCAATCTTGCTTGGACCCATACTTCAAACCGACTCTAACTAGACTCAGTACAGGACATAATTGACTCAATACAGGACTGGACTCAGTACAGGACATAATTTGATCCAATTGGTCAAGGCACAGGACACAGACACATGAGACTCAGTTCAAAGCTAAAGAAAATTACAAGGTTTAGGCTTGAAGCCTTATTACAAGACCCGAAAAGTTGGAACCCTAATTGGACATCCATAGAGGGTTGAGGAGTCTCTGTCGGATTCTGGTGCCCATACCACCTGGTGGGACACTGGCTAACAAAGTGACCTACCTTATTGCACCTAAAACAAGCATTGGGACTAGGGATTCGGTTCTTCTAAAAAACTGGTGCCTTACCCTTATCATTCCTCAAAGATGGTGAGTTACTTGAGCTATCCTGAGTCGAACTGGGGTTAGGATGAGGTGGATTAGGGTTGGGATGGGTTTGATTGAGTTTGGGTTGACTTGGATTTGGGTTTGGCTGATTTTGGTTTTGTAGCTGGGTCGGTTTGGGTAGAACTGGTTCTGGTTGGACCTAAAGCTAGGAGGGTTGGGCTTAAATGGTTCAGGTCTCCTAACTATGGCACTTTCTAGAACCTTTCAACATTTTCAGCTACATGATAGGCATGGGCCATGCTATCAACATCCCTAAGGTACAGCTCCTTTTGGATATCCTCTCTGAGACCATTCCTAAACCTAGAGAGGGTAACTGACTAATGTTCATCTATGCCTTATCTTAGGGCGCACTCATCAAACTAGGCTATGTATTCACTCACAGTTTTGGTCCCTTGTTTTAATTTCTGCCATTGATCTAAGAGACATTGCTGATAGTATGGGGGAACATACTTAGCCCTAAGCTTTAATTTCATGGCTTCCCGGGTGGTAATGGGTAGGTTGCCTATCTATTTATTGAGTCATTCTACTTGATCCAAGTATAATCTAGCTTGATCAATTAGCCTGAGCTGGACAAATTTACACTTTTTCTCATCACTCAAGGCATAAAATTTGAAGTACCTATCCATACGTCCCTCCCAATCTATATAGACTTTTGGATCTAGGCTGCCATTGAAGGTTGGTGCATCTATCTTGATGCTCTTAAGAAGCTTATCATCCTGATCTTGGTCCTCACGATTGGGTCTCCTAGGGTTGGGGTCATGATATTGATCCTGGTGTTGGTTTCCCCTATGGTTAGGCTCCCTAAATTGATCTTGGTTCTAGGGTCTCCTAGGGTTATGTTCTATAAAGGGCTCATGGGTTTGGGCTCTTCTAGGGTGGTGAGGGGTAGAAGGGATGGAGTCCAAGTCTGGTTCATTATTAGACTCTTGGGTTTTCTCTACAGTCTCTAGTCGATTCTCAACTTGGTTAAGCCTATTAGTTAATTGGTTGATCCTAGTGGTTGCTTGGTCAAATTGCTGGTCCACTTGGTTGAATCTTTGGTTTATTTGGTCAAGCTTATTATCGAATTGGTCAAACCTATGGTCTAGTTGGGCAAGTTGGGCTTGGGTTTGGGTATAGGCTTGGTTCATTTGGGTAAGCTGGGCTAGGATGGCCTCCAAATTAGGATCCATGGTTGGGTTTGGTTAGGATTTAGACTTTTGATTTAGGTTACTAGCCTAGTGGTCATGCAATAAATCAAATAATCAAAATGAAATGATGCAGCCAAGCATGCAAAAGAAAAAAAAAAGACTAGTACAATCTACGATTTCCTAGACCTAAGGCCAAAACTAGGTGGGTCTGCTCAACTTATACCTAACCCGGTAGCTAATCCTTCCACTGGCTAGGTAAGGGGTGGGAGTGTTGGAGGCCCCCCTGCTTTCGCAGGGATCCAATTAAAAACCACAACACCACTTAGGTCGTTTAACTCTGGACCCCCATTCTTAGACACTAGCTTTCAGTAATAGCTAAAGGATTAAATGCATTAGTTGGCCTACACAATTTTGACCCGACCTGTTGATGTCTCCTAGCCCTCTAGGAAAAATTAGGTCTAATTGATTTTAATTAGGATTGGGTTAGTATGATGATGGCTGTTTTGGACCCAAGACAGGTGATGAATCCTACCTTGATCTGAGATATTGAGTTGCCCTTATGATTAGGTTAAGGATTATGGCAATCGATGGTCCTGATGCAATCTAAAACAATCAAAAAAATAAAAATATTTTATGTATATTTTATGAAATGACAAATTAGGTTTAAGTTGATTAGGTTAGCAATCAAATTAGGCTTGGGATTGGGGTGTGTGGAAGTTGAATAGGTTTGAGTTAGTCAAGTGCAAATCAACAGAAACCAGAGAATTAGGGTTTCAATTGATGCAGAATCTGACATAGATATCGATGTAGAAAAAAATCAAAGAAATTCTGGAATAGAGGATGGATGGTTGGAATGATACCTACCAAGTTTCATATAGAAAAAGAATCATATGATGATAAAAATCCTAGGCTTTTTTGACTATTATAGAAATTATCAGGATTCTATTAGGGTTTTTAATATGCCAAATTTTAATAATTTAGATTTCTATAAAATTAATTAAGAATTTTTATAAAATAGAGGACATTATAGATAATAATTCATGCAAATTTCACAAAAAAATAAAATTTCTAGATGGTCAAAATCAGATGCAAAACAGGTACCTAATGCAATGGAAAGATTGTTGAAATTAGGGTTTGTGAATGCAAAGCAGATAAAAACTATCCTAAATCTGCTCTGATACCAAACTGATGTGGGATGACTCTAAGAATTCTAAATATGCAGGAAAAAATATTAAACTATTTTTTTTTGTCATTTTTAGATTTTAGGTTTGAAGGCTAATTGCTCGATAGTAAAGTAAAGACTAGCAGGTAATCAGCAATTCTAAGAATCATCATGTCGCAGGCTGAATCATACAAGATAAATAAAAGACAGGACCCAAAAATAGAGAAACTCCCAGCTTAGGATAGTTAACTTCAATCAAATTAGATAATAAGAGAAGGGAAGGTTTCTTACCAGTCAGAGATTAAAATTCAGTAACAGAAGGGATCACTCACACTCTGATCGGAGCCTGGAAGAAGAAGCCTCGGTTCCCTTGAATTTGAAGGCTGATCTGGGTGGTCCTAGAAGCAAAGAAGGCCTCCTCAGAGGAGGGGAAAGCACCTTGGGGATCTTGCAAGCATCAGAGGTCAATCAAAATAGCAATTAAACAAAGGAATAAGAAATTAGGGTTTATAATTGAAAGAAATAGGTTTAGGTATGGATGTCCCGGGGAAGAAGCAGTTGCTTGATTGAGGTAGCAGCTAGGGTGTCTTCCTCTGGGTGTGGCTGATCTCCAAAGATGCAGATGGAAGCTAGGGAAGCAGGGATTCGGCTAGGGCACACAAGGAGAGCACTCAAAGTAGAGAACCAAAGCAAAGACACCAATCACAAATCAATAGCACAAGATTTCAGCAAGTTGTATTCATAAGAAAGAGATGATTACAAGAGGGAGAGGGGTGGGGCATTTATAGAGTTCCCATGCCCTTACTAACCATGGTTACACTTGGATTACAAGTCCTCTTCCCAATTAGACTACAAGTCCTTCCCTAGCTAGGTTAGAATTATAATGTTTAAAAGGATTAGGAATCCTAACTAGGTTAGAAAAGACTTGGTCTTCTCCCACTTCACTTCACCTTGGACTTGGTCAAACACCTTGGATGCCTACTCCTTTGGGTGTGTGGACTTTAAGGCAGTAAGGGGGAGGTCGGCCATGGGCTTGGAATGCATGGGCTTGGAATGCATGGACTTGGGCCCCCTAGAAGCTGGGGCACCTAGTTCCCTGGGCTGGCATATTCCTGGTATCAAAACAGAATCTTGGTTCTTCTTGCTTGGGCTTGCTTCCTGGGCTTGAATTTGGAGGCCTGGAGTGTTGGGATAGCCTGGAAAATATTGGCTCCTAGGATATGGAATATTCTGGAAGCATCTGGAGGGATTCTGGCATCTGAAATGGCATCCAGAGGGAATCAGGGCACCTGGGTGTTGATTGAGCTCCCCTAATCTGATGTAACTGCTTCTGGCTTCAGAATGAGGTCTGGTGGAACTCCAAAATAGCATAGCCTTTTCTTTTGTACAAGAAGTGAACTCATACTAGACTCATACTGGTGTACAGGACTCAATATACTGGACTTGGTTGAGGGTCGAGATAAATCAACTAACCTCAACTTATTACAGGACTCAATCCTTGTTGATTACAAAACTTTGACACATGGCTAGGTAAACCAAATAGGGTCCAGTAATCTATGTCTGATCCTAGTTTCCCCACCACCAGGGCTTCCAATTTCTCCTGCTAGGCTTTTTATGGTCTTCATAACTTCAAGCTGGGTTGGTCTTCACTTGTACTGGCTTGGTCTTCACTTGCATTAAGTCTTCATTGGACTTGGACTAACATATATAGGACTCAAAAAAAAGACTAGCTCAACATGAGCTAACTGGTACAGGTCTCAAATAATGAAAATGATAACTCAAATAGGCTAAGCACTTATTACAAATTAGACTCAAATACTATTCAGTAATCCACAAAGGGTTTAGATGCCTCTATCTTATTCTGGTGCCTCTGGTGCCCGCACCAATTCTTCCAGGGTGGGAAGAACTCGACCTTGTCGAGTAAGGATCACACTGGCTCACATATCTCTCGAGAAGGTCTGGGTCAGTTGTTGCAAGTCCTCTCAAGAAATCTATGAATCGTTTGATTCTAGCCGACCTTGCCATCGGACCAGGTAGCATTGTTAGCCGCGGCCTCGGGTCATGATGGCTTGATCATCCAGGATACACTTGATCCGTTCTCCTCTTCAGGCCAATTAATTGGTGGACACTTTGGGCTAGGGTCACTCACAATGGAAGAAGTAGGTCCAAAGGCTTCACTGGGCATTGCTACCGGTTCCCTATACTCAACCAGGATTGCAATATTGAAGGTAGAACTAATGCCAAAATCCGGAGGCAAATCTAACACATAGGCATTTGGTCCAACCTTCTCTATCACTTTAAAAGGTCCGGCTCCACGAGCATGAAGCTTCTTAATGATCCCGAGTGAGAATCGCTCAGGCCTAAGCCTAATCATGACAGAATCCCCTACATCAAATTTCTTGGCGCTTCTTCAGGAATTAGCCAATTTCTTATATGTTTCATTACTTAGGTTACTCTTTTGGCTAATGTCCTTATGCAAGTCTCTAATATGCTGTGCGAATAACTATGCAGACTCTGAGACTCATGCATAAATAGGTAAAGGAATCAGATCAATGGGGTGATTAGGCTTATACCCATGGACTATCTCAAAAGGACTCTTGCTCGTGGTCCTATTTACTGAGCTATTGTAAGCGAACTCTACTCTAGACAATAATAGGTCCCAACTTCCAATGTGTTCACCTACCAAATATCTAAGGAGGTTTTCTAGGCTGCGGTTCACCACTTCGGTTTGGCCATCTGTTTTGGGGTGGTAGGCTATAGAAAACTTAACCTTGGTCCCTAACAGGTGCCAGAGGGTTTTCTAGAAATAACTGGTGAACCAACATCCCTATCTGATACGATGGTCTTGGATAGGCCGAGTTTAACCACATTGTCTAAGAAAAGCTTGGCTACTCTAGACACATCAAATGTCTGGGAACATGGGATGAAGTGAGCCATCTTAGAGAACCTATCGACCACTACAAAGATAGAATCGTGTCTTTTCTTGGTCTTAGGTAATCCTAACATGAAGTCCATACTGAGATCCTGCCAAGGGCGATCAAGCATTGGTAAAGGTGTGTAGAGACCAATGTTTTGCTTTTGCTATTTTGCTATAGCACAAGTTCTATACCTGGCTACAATCTGAGCAATATGCCTTTTCAAACTCGGCCAATAAAACTGGTCTTCTATTGCTAAGATGGTCTTATTCCTATCAAAGTAACCAGCTAATCCTCCAGCATGGGTCTCCCAAATCAGGAATTCTTTAAGAGAAGTTCTAGGGATACAAAGTCTATTATTTTGGAATAGGAAGCCATCCTGAAAGGTATACTCACTATGGGTACTAGATGGTCCTAGCCTAAGGGTCTAGAAAATGTCACCAAAGTCTGGGCAGGCTTCATACTCTTCCTTTAATCAATCAAACCCTATAACTTGGGTGCTGACTGAACCAAAAAGAAAAGACCTATGGCTAAGGGCATCTACTACCTTATTATCTATTCCGGCATGGTGTTTCAGGATAAAGGTGTATGCCTGAATGTACTCGATCCATTTACCGTGCCTTGGGTTGAGTTTCTTTTGGGAGTTGAGGAATCGGAGTGCCTCATGGTTAGAAAATAAGACAAACTCCTGCGATAGTAAGTAATGTCTCCAATATCTAAGGGCCAGGACTACCACATAAAATTTCTTATCGTAAGTAGAGTACTTAAGGCTACCGGGTGATTCTCTTGACTCAGTACCCCACCTATTCCTACTCCTGAGGCATCGCAAGCGACCTCAAACACCTTAGAGAAATCAGGTAATCTAAGGATGGGTGCATGGGTCATCTTATCTTTAAGTTCTAGAAAGGCCTTATCAACTGCTTTGGTCCACTCAAATGTACCCTTTCTAATGCAATCGGTTATAGGTACGATGACAGTACTAAAACCCCTAATAAATCTCTTGTAAAAGGTTGCTAGGCCATGGAAACTATGCACATCATGAATACTAGTGGGTACATGCCACTCAATAATTGCCCTAACCTTTTCAGGATCTACAGAAACTTCCTCAGGGGTGATAACAAAACCTAGGAAGATAACCCTATATGTCATGAACTCATATTTCTTAAAGTTGGCATAAAGGCTATTCTCCCTATGGGTCTGACATACTAACCTAAGGTGACTAAGGTGGTCCTTTCTAGTCCTGCTATAAATCAAGATGTCATCAAAATAGACCACACAAATTTTCCAGTATATTCTCTAAGGACTTGGGTTATAATCCTCATAAATGTACTTGGTGCATTCGAAAGACCCACTTAAACAGGCCATCCTTAGTCTTGAATGTGGTCTTCCACTCATCCCTAGGTCTAATCCAAACCTGATGATAGCCACTCTTAAGGTCTATCTTAGAGAAGACTTTAGCACCGGCCATCATATCTAGCATATCATCCAATTGGGGGATGGGAAACCTATACTTCACAGTTATCTTGTCGATGGCTCTACTGTCTACGCACATCCTCTAGGTCTATCTTTCTTAGGGCTCAGTAGAGCAGGGACTGCACATGGACTAAAGCTCTCCCTAATAAAACCCTTCCTAAGTAACTCTCCCACTTGTTTTTGTAATTCTTGATACTCACTGGGGTTTATTCTATAGTGAGGAATGTTTTGTAAAGTGGATCCTAGGACCAGATCTATGGCATGTTGGATGTCTCTAAAGGGTGGCAATTGATCTGATAAATCATCATGGAAGATATCCTTAAATTTTTTTAGAGTCTCAACAATTTCTGGAGGGTGTTCCTTTTGGGTCGGCTCATGAATTTCTTTGGTGGTCAAGATCCAAATAGGGTTACTCTCAATAATCTCTTTCTCTATCTCCTTAGCCTTAATCAGATTAACTCCTAGTTTCTTATCCTTAAGGCTACTAGAACCTCTCTTAACTGGGTCACTAGGTGGAGTTGGGTGGATAACAAACTTATTCTCATGGTGGCTAAAAGCACAGACATTGGTTCGACCAAACAGGGTTGCGTCATGATAAAAAAGCCAAGGTCGATCTAAAATGATACTACTTACTTCCATGAGAAGGACATCATACCAAATCTTTTCCTCATAGGATTGTAGTTTAACTAAGATTTGGCACCTAGACTTGATCTTGGTGCGGGCACCAAACTCAGAAGAAGACTTCAGAGCTCCATCTGGATCTCTTATTAACCTTGCCCGAAGAATTAGGGTTTTTGATTTGTAATAAGAGTTGACTAGATCAACTCAATTTAGCTTGAGTCTACATTACCTGCATTTTATTTTGTTGAGTCATGTTGACTCAGTAGTGGACTAGGGTTTCAACCAAGGATGTTACATTTTCTCCCAAGACCAGGCAAGTGGACACCACACTCCCAGCCACACTCCCAGTCCAGGGGGCGCCATATCCACATCCAGCAGCCTTTGGTCCCCACTCCACAGATGGCAACTCCCTTCTTTCATGCACCAGATAAAGAGAAGAGCACAAATCAAGGGGGCGGCCAAGACTTTCCCAAGTGATTCCAAGCAAACAAGGGAAGAAGTTTTTCTTGAAAGAGAATATCAAGGGGCGCCCATTACCTGCCAAAAACACCTAAAACAAAGATGGGAAGAGCCTTGACTTAGGGAGGAAGAAAAGGAGGAGTCCAAAAGAGTTCATCCAGGAAAGGAAGAAAATTTTCTTGAAAAAATTCAAAGCAAGGTGGCGCCATCTACCTGCCATTTATAACCCCAAATCCTAATTTTTGGTATTTTGGCCAACCATATGTAAGGGATTTGCCCTAATTTGGAGATCCCCTCCTTTAGTCCCACATGGGAAAATATGAAACCCTTCTCCTTTGTAAAGCATTATAAATTACATCCCTCTTGTAAGTTGAAAACAATCAATGAATGAAGAAAAAATTATTTTGCTATTCTCTTGTGTTGAGTAACCTAGGTTTCTCTTCTTCCGCACTATTCTAAGTGTTGAGCTCCATGAGGGGGTAATCCGGGTTCCATTGGAGCCTTGAGGAGGTGAGAGATCTCCATCTTTATCCAAAACCCTAGGTTAGCCACTTAAAAATCCAAAACCCTAGCCGCCCTTCATTATTTTCAATCCATCAAACCCTAGCTCCTTCCATCACCCACGGCCTCTCTCTCTCTACAAGTCCAGGCCATCCACCTTCATCCAGATCCAGTCCGGCTACTTCAGATCCAGAGCAAGTTCCAAGGAAAATCACATCAGCTTCCAGGAGAATCCAGTTTTCAGCAATTTCAATCTTCAAGTTCATCAACCTGGTAAATTTTTCCCTTGACTCTCTGATTCCATCAATTGTTTTTCTTCTCTTCCAGATCTTGAGTTCAGGAGAAGCCAACCCGCCAAAGGACCAGTATTGGAGGATCCATTGTGAAGATATTTGAATCCGAGGATCCAACAATCTGCTCGGGAGAGTTCTTCCACCAAAATCTGTGAAGATCATTGTCTGGTTAGTAAACCATCTCTTGATGCAGAACAAATTAAGGGATGCGATGCGGAAGTAAATTAAGATTAATTAAATTTTTTTTTTTTTTATTTCAGAAATTGGCTTTGACTCAAAGTAAAGCTAAACTAAGTTGAAGGAAACTAGGTAAGGATTGAAAGCACAATTTAGAAGAAACTAAATTATCAGAGTAGTTCAGAAGCAACGGATCGCTGGGGGTTGAGAAACTCCCAGACCTAGGGTTTCACTCCGAGCTTTCAACATAACAGAAATAAAGAGAAGGGAAGGGTTATCTAACCAGACAATGATCTTCATAGAGTTTGGTGGAAGAACTCTCCCGAGCAGATTGTTGGATCCTCGGAGTCGGATATCTTCGTAATGGATCCTCCAATACTGGTCCTTTGGCGGGTTGGCTTCTCCTGAACTCAAGATCTGGAAGAGAAGAAAGACAATTGATGGAATCAGAGAGTCAAGGAAAAGATTTACCAGGTTGATGAACTTGAAGATCGAAATTGCTGAAAACTGGATTCTCCTGGATGCTGATGTGATTTTCCTTGGAACTTGCTCTGGATCTGAAGTAGCCGGACTGGATCTGGATGAAGGTGGACGGCCTGGACTTGTAGAGAGAGAGAGGCCGTGGGAGATGGATGGATCTAGGGTTTGGTGGATGGAAAATAATGAAAGGTGGCTAGGGTTTTGGAATTTCAAGTGGCTAACCTAGGGTTTTGGATAAAGATGGAGATCTCTCACCTCCTCAAGGCTCCAATGGAACCCGGATTACCCCCTCACGGAGCTCAACACTTAGAATAGTGCGGAAGAAGAGAAACCTAGGTCACTCAACACAAGAGAATAGCAAAAATAATTTTTCTTCATTGATTTTCTAAAGTTACAAAGAGAGGTCTATTATATAGACCTAAAATTTTCTCCTAGCTTGTACAAATTCCCATGTGGGACTAAACTCTTCCAACCCCTAGATTAGGTAGAAAATCCTCTCCCTTGGCCGACCAAGAGTCCAAAAAAAATTGGGACGGCCATAAAGGAATTGTTTTGGAACTTTTATGGCACCTCCTTTGGAGTTGGATTTGGATTTGGAGTCCTCTTCTTCTTAAGGTATTTCTTCTTTTCTTCCACTCCAAGTTAAGCTCTTTGATTTTGATTTGAACTTCAATTAGGAGTAGGTTGGATGTCCTTCTTTGATTTCTTCTCCAAGAGAAGTTTTCTTCCTTCTTTGCTTAGGTAAATTAGGCAGGTGTGGGCGCCTCCTTTAATTTAGCCTCCAATTTGATTTTTTCTTCTTTGGATGTGGGGACCATGACACTGGGATGCCTCTATGGCGCCTCCTGGACTCTGGCGTGTGCTCGGAGTGTGGCTGGGCGTGTGGCTTGGAGTGTGGCCTCCACTTGCTTGAACCTTGAGTTGATTGGAAGAGAAATGTGGCACCATTTTGGACCAAATTGAAACCACATTGGGACTTGCACCGAGTCAACATGACTCAACAAAATTTAAATGGTGATTCAAGAAATAAATAAAATAAATAAACTGGTTGACCAGGTCAACCTTTATTACAAACCCTAATTTCTCGGGCAATGTCAATCAGAGATCCAAATGGAGCTCTGAAGTCTTCTTCTGAGTCTGGTGCCCGCACCAATTCTCCCAGGGTGGGAGGAACTCGACCCTGTCGAGTAAGGCTCAAGTTGGCTCTGGTATCTCTCCAAGAGGTCTGGGTCCAATTCTTGTAATTCTTCTCGGGAGATCCAAGAGTCATCAGAATCTGGCCTTCCTTGCCAGCGGACCAGGTACCTTTGGTATCCTCGATTACGAGTAGAGATAACCTGATCATCCAGGATCTTTTCAATCTGCTCTTTCCTCACAGGCCAGTTTGTTGGTGGACACACAGGGTCGGGATCACTCTCAATGATTGGGTTAGGCTCAAAAGGCTCACTAGGAATCACAGCTGGCTCCCTGTACTCTACTAAGTCTGTAATGTTGAAAGTAGAGCTAATGCCTAGTTCTGGAGGCAACTCGAGCACATAGGCATTGGATCCTACTCTCTTTACCACTCTAAATGGTCCAGCTCCCCTAGCATGTAACTTTCTAATGGTTCCAGGAGGAAACCGTTCAGGCCTTAACCTAATCATCACATAGTCTCCCTCAACAAAAGATTTGACTCGCCTTTGAGTATCAGCCAACTTCTTATAAGTTTCATTACTTAAATTTATTTTGGCATGAATTTCTTTATGCAAGTCTTTTACATGCTGTGCAAAATTCTCAGCAGATTCGGAGACTCGAGTGTGGACAGGTAAAGGGACTAGGTCAAGAGGTGTGTGAGGTTTGTACCCATGTACAATTTCAAATGGACTCTTACCCGTAGACCTATTGACCGAGTCATTGTACGCAAATTTAGTCCTGGACAAAATACAAATCCCAATTCCTGGTGCTCTCAATCAAACCAAAATCTGAGCCAAAGCCTAGTAAAGGGTCAAGAAAAACTAAACTAGACTGACGACGCATTCCTAAAGAATGGACTTTATTCCAAAGGAACCCTAGGTCTAAACCTAACAAACTAAGGCTCTCTAGGTTTGACCTTGGGTCGGAGGAGGGCATGCAGAGCATGAAAACTTATCATGGGTGCCTAGTAGGTGCCATAAGGTCTTCCAGAAGTAGGTGGCAAACCTAATAGGTTCCGACACGTGGTTCACTCTAAAGACTTCGACAAAGTAAACTTGGGTGGTGTAAGAAGCATTGGAAGTCCTAGAGAAAGGAAGGAAATATGAGATAGAGTCACGAATTACCTGCTGACTAAAGGTGGTGACCTGAAGGTTTGAATGGTGATCTATGAGTGTCAACTGGTCATCCTTTCGAAAGGAAAAGTTTGCTACTCCCAGGAATGGATCAAGAGATGGTTCGGGAAGCCGCCTAGGACATGTGATTGCAATAGTTAAAGTTTGTTCTCTAAGCAAATAATGATCCATTTTCTCAAGAACTGGATTGAAGAATGATTCATGGAAGGGCCTATGGATGATGACCTCAAGACTTGAAATTTGACCTATGGGTGTCGAAAGGTATACTCTATAGAAGGGTAGGTCAGTCATGCAAAGGAAGGGGTCTGGGGCCATAAGGAGGACTTCTACAGGACTGAGTGAACCAATCCGCTCAAGACAAGGATGTTCAACTAAGATTACGGGAGAGACCTTAGTGGCTGGGCATGGGACAAGGTCCAATTGTAAGAGGCTTGATTCAGTCATCCTAAGGAGAGGATCTACCATAGGGTGGGCAAACTTAAACAGTTCAGTGCAAAGATCTTCAATTGGTACTTGGGGAATGGCTGTCATTAGAGGGTACGAACTAATAGCTCGGGCTAACAATATGAGTTCTTCCTGGGGGTATTTGACTAAAGGAACCCGGTTCTCATAAATCTCTTGAATTTCTGAACTAGGTCTTATCAGTTGGTTGCTTTCCAAGGTCTCCTCAGGTAAGGAACCAATAGTATCAATGTCACATTCTTCAAGTTCTTCCCCCTCACATTCATCAACTAGACTCAAGCCAGCATCATTTACTTCCTCGATGCCATCTTCAATGGGTTTCGGGTCAGTGGTAATCGGGTCAACTGATTCTAGGCTTGTCATACCTAACCTTTCTTCCTCATTGGTAGGCTTGGGTTCTCCCTCATTAATGTCATCCTTAGGATTCTTACCACTTAGCTGTGCACAAGCCAGTCCTATGCATGGGCACTGACTAGATTTATGGCCTCTTTCTCCACAAAACAAACATTCTTGCGATATAGGAACCTGGGTCACACTGGGTTTCAAGCTAGTAGAGACCTTACTTGGGCATGGGTGTGGATCTAAATGGTTTGATCTAGAAGACTTGGGTTGTTGAGTGACTGGTCTAGAATATTGTAAGGACCTCTCATAGACACGATCCACACTATAGATATCATGGTTAGGCTTCCTAAGGTTATGCTCGGGATCACGGTATAAGGTCCTCCTAGGCTCCTGGTATGGATGAGGTTGGGGCCTATTAAATTTTGGATCAGGGATCCAATTTTGATGTCTACGTTTCTCAAGGACTTGGACTTGATCCCTAAGCTGGGTAAAATTCTCATGGACTTGTTCTTTACACTGGGTAACAGTAGCAGTCAAATCCTGGCTTAACTTGTTCATGCTCTCAGTAAGAGCTCTAACCATGGCCTCTAAATCAGGTTGGGTTTGACCAGGTTGGTAGGGCACTCCATTCCGGGTAGACATGATGATTCAAGCAAGCACACAAAATGAGACTAGACTAAATCGACTACTGGATCACTAGACCTAGAGTCCAAACTAGATGCCCAATCAGAGTGGCAAGCTAGCCTGTAGTAACTCAGGACTCAGCCAGGCAGGTGTAAGGGAAGTGTTAGGTCCCTGATTGCCAATCCTAGACACCAATCAGTGATTGGCCAGGTAGGCGGACCAGCACACAAGCCCTTCGGGACGTAGTCCCTGAACCACCGTTCTAGACACTGAGTGCTAAGCACACACAGAATAACTCAGCAAACTGACTCAACACTAGCCTAGACCCGACCAATTGGTGTCCCTAGCCCACTAGGGCAAATTAGGTCTAACTGATTTTAAATTAGGTCTAGGTTCGAATGATTGGATGGTGGTTTTGGGCTAAGGAGAGGTAATCAACTCCTCCCCTTATCTTAGATGCTCAATTGCCCTTAAGTAAATTATGAGATGATCACTCCAAAAAAAAAAAGAATTGAATTGCAGAACACAAAAAAAAAAAACAGAGTTGCTGTATTTTAATTCTCAGAATTTTTACCGAAACCACTAAATCGCAGAAAAATTATGAAAAATAGGTTCAATTATACTGGTTTCAACGAAGCAAAAATCATGCAATTCAGAGTTTTATGCAGGGAGAAATAATTCAGACAACAGGGCAATTACGGGCTGCAACTAGATTGTCTTCCCCGTTTATAATCCCTGCTACGAAGTTATAACCCAATGGATCCCCTACACGCCCTAGGAACACCCCGTGGAATGGGAAGAGGAGGTTTGCACCTCGCTTCGTTCCTAGGACCGGACGTCCTGGGGAGTCTACTTCGAGCAGACAAAGTAAAAAGAGAGAGACTCAAACAAGCAATCAAACAGAAACCCTAGACAGGGCTCTGATACCAAAAATGATGCAGAACAAATTAAGGGATGCGATGCGGAAGTAAATTAAGATTAATTAAATTTTTTTTTTTTTTATTTCAGAAATTGGCTTTGACTCAAAGTAAAGCTAAACTAAGTTGAAGGAAACTAGGTAAGGATTGAAAGCACAATTTAGAAGAAACTAAATTATCAGAGTAGTTCAGAAGCAACGGATCGCTGGGGGTTGAGAAACTCCCAGACCTAGGGTTTCACTCCGAGCTTTCAACATAACAGAAATAAAGAGAAGGGAAGGGTTATCTAACCAGACAATGATCTTCATAGAGTTTGGTGGAAGAACTCTCCCGAGCAGATTGTTGGATCCTCGGAGTCGGATATCTTCGTAATGGATCCTCCAATACTGGTCCTTTGGCGGGTTGGCTTCTCCTGAACTCAAGATCTGGAAGAGAAGAAAGACAATTGATGGAATCAGAGAGTCAAGGAAAAGATTTACCAGGTTGATGAACTTGAAGATCGAAATTGCTGAAAACTGGATTCTCCTGGATGCTGATGTGATTTTCCTTGGAACTTGCTCTGGATCTGAAGTAGCCGGACTGGATCTGGATGAAGGTGGACGGCCTGGACTTGTAGAGAGAGAGAGGCCGTGGGAGATGGATGGATCTAGGGTTTGGTGGATGGAAAATAATGAAAGGTGGCTAGGGTTTTGGAATTTCAAGTGGCTAACCTAGGGTTTTGGATAAAGATGGAGATCTCTCACCTCCTCAAGGCTCCAATGGAACCCGGATTACCCCCTCACGGAGCTCAACACTTAGAATAGTGCGGAAGAAGAGAAACCTAGGTCACTCAACACAAGAGAATAGCAAAAATAATTTTTCTTCATTGATTTTCTAAAGTTACAAAGAGAGGTCTATTATATAGACCTAAAATTTTCTCCTAGCTTGTACAAATTCCCATGTGGGACTAAACTCTTCCAACCCCTAGATTAGGTAGAAAATCCTCTCCCTTGGCCGACCAAGAGTCCAAAAAAAATTGGGACGGCCATAAAGGAATTGTTTTGGAACTTTTATGGCACCTCCTTTGGAGTTGGATTTGGATTTGGAGTCCTCTTCTTCTTAAGGTATTTCTTCTTTTCTTCCACTCCAAGTTAAGCTCTTTGATTTTGATTTGAACTTCAATTAGGAGTAGGTTGGATGTCCTTCTTTGATTTCTTCTCCAAGAGAAGTTTTCTTCCTTCTTTGCTTAGGTAAATTAGGCAGGTGTGGGCGCCTCCTTTAATTTAGCCTCCAATTTGATTTTTTCTTCTTTGGATGTGGGGACCATGACACTGGGATGCCTCTATGGCGCCTCCTGGACTCTGGCGTGTGCTCGGAGTGTGGCTGGGCGTGTGGCTTGGAGTGTGGCCTCCACTTGCTTGAACCTTGAGTTGATTGGAAGAGAAATGTGGCACCATTTTGGACCAAATTGAAACCACATTGGGACTTGCACCGAGTCAACATGACTCAACAAAATTTAAATGGTGATTCAAGAAATAAATAAAATAAATAAACTGGTTGACCAGGTCAACCTTTATTACAAACCCTAATTTCTCGGGCAATGTCAATCAGAGATCCAAATGGAGCTCTGAAGTCTTCTTCTGAGTCTGGTGCCCGCACCATCTCTTCTCTCTATTTCTGTTCTGTTGAAAGTTCAGAGCGAAACCCTAGGTCTGGGAGTTTCTCAACCCCCAGCGATCCGTTGCTTCTGAACTACTCTGATAATTTAGTTTCCTTAAAATTGTGCTTTCAATTATCATATTAGTATCTTTCAATGTTAGGTTAACTTTTCTTTGATTTGAAGCCAACTTCTACAAACATATAAAAATAACAAAAAAATTAGTTAATCTTAATTTACTTCCGCATCGCATCCCTTTATTTGTTCTGCATCAGATCTGGATGGAGGTGGTATCTACCCAAGAAACCTTGTAGGGGCTAGGATGGGGAACTATAGTAAACCCTAAAGATTTGACTGTACTAGCAGAGATGGCATTGACACAACTTCTACTGTCTATGATGATCTTGAAAACCTTACCCCCTATCTTAACAAAGGTTTGTAGGATGTTAGTCATATGCCAATCTTCCTTAACTGGGGTTTGGGTCAAGATGCACCTAACCACGCCTAACAGCTTCTCAGACTCAGGTATCTCTTCCTCTCCATCATACTCATCCAACAACTGGTCATCAGCCTCATAGATTTCTCCCTCAGGTTCAGCTATGGGTTCAGGCTCTTCTTCCTCCAGCTCACCTAAGTGTAGGGCACTAACTGGGTACTAGCTAGCAAAGTGACCTGGTTTCTGATATTTAAAATAGGTCTTCTGGAGATTGGGACTCCTATGGACCTCTACAGATTTACCTCTATCATCTCTACGAGTCAAAAGAGTACTAGGCTGAGGTTGACTTGGGTCAAGGTGACTCAGACTGGGTAGACTAAGGCTAGGTCAGCTAGGGCTGGGTCGGCTTTGGTGGGACTGGCTAGCTCCTGGGTACTGACTAGGGTATCTAGTGGGCTCGGGTCTACGGTAGATGGGCCATTTCTGAAAATACTCATAATCCCTAGCAATCTAGTAGGCATGGTCTAGGTCACTAACCTCTCTCATGTAGAGCTCTCTCTGAATCTCCTCCCTGATGCCCGCTCTAAACCTAGACAAGGTGATTGACTCAGGCTCATCTACATTGCACCGCATGGCATACTCGTCAAATTTTGCTATATACTCAGCCACACTCTTGCTACCTTGATTCAATCTCTGCCACTAGTCCAACAACCCCTGATGGTATGACTCTGGGAGATACTTGGCTTTAAGCCTAGCTTTCATGGCATCCCAGGTAACTATGGTTCCATGGTCCGCTTGCCTAAGTGTTCTCTCAACATTAGCCCAATACAACCTAGTCTGGTGGACTAGCTTAAGCTTGGCAAACCTATATTTGCGCTCCTCAGACATGTCATACCACTCAAAATACTGGTCTACCTCTCCCTCCCAATCTATGTAAACCTTTGGATCAAGATAGCCATCAAAAGTGGGGGCTTCTAACCTTATGTTCTTGTAGGCTCTATCTTCCTGGTCTTTGAAGTTCTGATTGGGCCTCCAAGGGTGAATCTCTGGGAATGGATCAGGTTAGAGGATTCTCCTAGGATGGGGAGGTGTCTCAGGGTTTGGCTCACTATGAAGCCTACGTGCCTCATCTAGTGTTTCTAACCGGTTGTCTACATGGTCAAACCTATGGTTCAACTAGGCCATTTGGTCTACAAGGGCTCGAATCTGGGCTTCCAGATTATCCATGGGTTTAACCAAAGGTGGAGATGGTGGATGAAATGGGACTCCTGATCTAGTGCACATGCAAGACTCAACACTAACTCGACTATGGCTACCTAGACCTAGAGGCCAAATAGAATGGGTTGACTTAACTTACACACGATGCAACTCCTAGTCCTTCAACTAGCCAAGTAAGAGGTGGGATAGTGGAAGGCCCCCTGCCCTCGTAGGGACCCAATTAAGGAACTACCGATCCACTTAGGTCATTTGACACTGTACCTCTAACCTAGAGACTAGCATCCAGTAATAGGAGATGAATTGGATGCACTAATCTTTCCACAATGGCTGAACCCAACCTGTTGATGTCCCTAGCCCTCTATAGCAAATTAGGTCTACTCGATTTTAATTAGAGTTGGGTTCAGATGCAAGGATTGTGGTTTTAGGCTAAAGAGAGGTGATCAAATCCTCCCCGCATCAGACATATTAAAATTGCCCTTAAAGTAATTTATGCTCATGATGGCAAGTAGATGAAAATGCAAAATTAGGGTTTCAAGTATTTTTGGTATTTTATGAGTATATATAATTTTTTTCTTATTTTGATATTTTTTAAATATAAATATAATTTGTAGATAATGGCCTAATATGCAGGAAACATGCAAAAAAATTAAGATATACAAAAATTATACTAAAAGAACCCTAAACTTGCTAAAATTGGCTTTGCTGAAAAAACAGGGCATAACTATTCTCAGGCGGTATTCCAGCTAGCAAAAAATACAAAGATTAAAATAATTCCTGATAAAATTTAAAAAAATCTCAATTACATCGAATCTGGCAAAACAAAAATTAGATTTTTTTGAGTTTTCTATTAGTAGAAATAATTAAAATAGCAGGCTATATATTGAGAAGGCTGAGATGCAAAATTATCCTAATAAAATCTTTGTTTCCTTTTTCAGGGATCAATCACAGTGGAACCCCTACACGCCATAGAAGATATTGTAGATTGGAAAGAGAGGGTCTTGCAGCCCTACTTGTCTCCTACGACCGGACGGCCATGGTGAAGCACCCGATCCGAATATGCAATGAGAAACTGAGCCCAAACAGTCTCTGATATCAAATGATGCGGAACTAACAATGCATGCAAAACTATTTTTGTATTTTTATATATTAAGTTATTTATCTTAATCCCGAAACTAAGTCCAATAATTAAAGTAGACAATTCTATACAAAAATAAGAAGCAGCAGTATGTAGAAAGAACCTAAAAGCAATAGAAAAGAGGACCGTCGAGGCTGAGAAGCCTCGGTTAGACTAGTTCCCCTACAATAACGCTACTGACAAGTAGAGGGGGTGTACCTGATAGGATCTAGTAGATGAACCCGTGTAAAGGTCTCTCTTTGCTCCCGGATGTGGCCTGAATGATCAAACCAAAGACCCGTGGATTCTTGGCTTTCAACCTGGTGATCCGATCGCTGCCTGGCAGGAATTGTTGGATTTGTAGACATCGAGGGACCTATAAATAGCCTGTCAAGGGTTAGAAATTGATGAAGGGATGAAGAAATAAATTGAAGAACAGCAAGAGAAGAAGAGTCTTGGTGTTGGGCGACCAAGGTTGGAGAGAAGGCTTCTAGGGTTTGATGGCGGCTGGAGGTTGGGCGCTGGAGACGAGGAAGGAGGGGCTCACATAGAATCCCATTAGCACACAGCAAAGCACACAGTAGATATGAAAACTCAATAATTTCATTAAAAAGTGTCTTCATACAAAAGAAGAGAGCCTCTTAAATAGACTCATAAACTTGCCCCCCCAAGTAAGGATACAAAAGTCTTTTCATAGTAATTTGAATCCCACCCAAATCCTAGTTAGAATAAATGATAGGTCAATAGGTTTCTTTCCCTCAAATTCTCCCTCTCTCTCTTGCCTTGGTTGGCCAAGGGAGGTGACCCTAAGTGGCCGACCAAGGGGTGGTAAGCATAAGCAAGTGGCGCCCCTTGGTTCCTCTCATGGGCCTTGGCTGGCCCAATTTGCTTTTGGCTACGGTCCAAGGCTCCAAGCTGCTCTCCAGGGTTCCAGGGCTCCAATTTCTTCTACTGGGCCTTCCATGGTCTTCATAACATCAAGTTGGGTTGGTCTTCACTTGTACTGGCTTGGTCTTTACTTGCATTGAGTCTTCATTGGACTTGGACTAACATATATAGGACTTAAAAAAAAGACTGGCTCAACATGAGCTGACTAGTACAGGACTCAAATAATGAAAATAACAACTCAAATAGGCTAAGCCATTATTACAAATTGGACTCAAACACTATTAAGTAATCCATAGAGGGTTTAGAACTCTCTGTCTTTTTCTGGTGCCTCTGGTGTCTGCACAATTTTCCCACCTAACTCCATCTCAACTGAAGCACCCTTGTCAGCTGACGTAGATGGCCTATCCTCCACCTATGAAGGACAATCACTGCTGTTCACCTTTGAAGTTACAGCTCCATCCATACTTCCCGATATCTTCAAGATGCTCTTCTCATCAAAAATGACATCCCTACTGATCACTACCTTTTGAGACTGTGGATCCCATAGTAGGTAACTTTTGACTCCTTGTGGATATCCAATGAAGATCATCTTCTTTGACTTTGGGTCCAACTTACTCCGTTCAGTTGCCTCCACATGTGCATAGGCTAGGCAACCAAACACCTTCAGGTGACCAAGCTCCACCTTCTTCCCACTCCAAGCTTCCTCTGGAAGTCCTCCATCCAGCTTGAAATGAGGGGACCTATTCACAAGAAAATATGACAAAGTAATGGCATCACCTCAAAAGGCCTTGGGCAATGATGATTGCGGCCTCATACTCCTTGCCTTCACCGATAGTGTTCAGTTCATCCTTTCTGCAACACCATTCTACTGTGGAGACATCCTTACTATGAAATGGCATTTGATCCCATTCTCCTCATAGTAATTTCTGAACTCTATGCTAAAGTATTCTCCTCCATTATCAGACCAAAGGCACTTCATATGTTTCCCTGTCTCCTTCTCTACTTCAGCCCTCCAAGCTTTGAACCGGGTGAACACCTCTGATTTTTCCCTCATCAGATACACCCATAATTTTCTAGAGAAGTCATCAATGATGGTAACAAAATACCTTGCTCCACCCCTGGATAAAATAGGTGCCGATCCCCATACATCTGAGTGAACCAGTTCTAAGACTTCTTCACTCTACTTGGTACCACCGGCAAACTTCATCCTATGCTGTTTGCCGAAAATGCAATGCTCACATAGGTCATTTCCTTCCTCAACGCTGGAAGATTTCTTCTTCTGCTTAATTCTGTAAGCCCTCGGTCACTCAAGTGACCCATTCGATAATGCCATAACTGGTAGGAAAGCTTCTCCTCCTATGTTGCTGCAAGCATCTCCGCACTATCAATCACCACTGAGCCTCCATCTTGTACAAATTATTGCTTAGTCTTCTCCCTCTCATCACTACCAAATCTCCCTTAGTAATCCTCAAACATCCAGTACCAGCCCGGCAACTAAAGGCATAACCCTGCCCTTCCAAGTAGCCCAAAGAAATCAGATTCTTCTTCAATTCTGGTACATGTTTGACATTAAACAGAGTCCTTATCACTCCAACATACATCCTCACCCTAATGGTGCCAACTCTGGCCACTGAACAAGGGTGATCATCAGCAAGACTTATACTACCTCCATCAGCTTTTTCATAGGTATCAAACTAGTCCCGATAGAGGTATAATGATAAGAGCATGCTGAATCCATTATCCAAGCATTATCCCAATCAACTGATCCATCTGAAGCTATCAGTACATCTTCTTTACTGCCTTTAAATACACCAGCACCACAGGTGTTGGCCTTTCCTTTCTTGATCTTGAAAAGATGGCAATTCCTTTTGAAGTGGCCCAACTGATGACACTTGAAGCACTTTAAACCCCTCTTACTACCTTGAGACTGTTATCTACCCATTGATTTCCCCCTAACTCTTTTCTTTGGTCTTCCTTGCCTCTCATTCACAGTAAGAACCTTCGAGTTAGGACTTCCTTTGCAGATCTTCTCCCTTTGCTCATTTGACCTGAGTACTCCAACAACCTCTTCATATATCAAGGTTTCTTTCCCATACACCAAGGTTGTTATTAAACCATCATATGATCCCGGGAGCGAACATAATAGCAACAATGCCCGATCCTGCTCGTCAATTTTCACATCTAGACTAATAACCTTTGCACAAACCTGGTTGAACCTCTAAATGTGAGCCACGAGGTCACCTCCTTCAGGCATTCTTAGACTGTACAGCTGCTTCTTCAACCACAGCTTGTTAGTCATGTTCTTGCCCATGTATGTGTTCTCCAAACTCAACCAAAGACCCCTTGCCGTAGTCTCGGTACACACCTTCGGCAAAACCTGATCTGCCAAACACATTTTGATGGTGCTGAATACGATCTCTTCCAACTCTTTCAAATCCTCAACACTGATCTTTTTCAATCTCTCTTTAACCAAGACCTTATAGATCATCTGTTGAACCAGCAAGTCTTTTACCCTTTGTTGCCATAGGGTAAAATTTCCCTTGCCATCATACTTCTCGAAATCCACCTTGAAACTACTTGAAGCCATTACCACAATCAAGAAGAATAAAAAAACATACTAGATCTTACCTTCTAGCACTTCTTGGATGTAGAGATCTTCCTTCCTTCATGCAACCAAAGCTCTGATACCAAATTGTGAGCGAAAATTATCCTGATCAATGCTCCAGCGGAAGCAATTCACCAATCCAGATACATGAACGACCATCTGCTAGTGATCTAAAGACGATCATGATAGGATATAGGTGAAACAAAGATCAAATGATCCCTTGGAATGATCGAGAAGTGAAGGAGAAGGACAAGAGGGAAAATGAAAAATGGAGGAAACGAGGGTTCTCTTTCTTGATTGGTTTTCTTGGACTGTTACAGAATGACCTTAATGGGGACATCAAAACTCATCAAGGTTTTTTCTTTTTTCTTCTCCCAAATTTTTTTATTTTATAGTTTTTTATTCCATCTATTCCACCTATCCCTACTATTCCAACTTTATTCCCTACTTATCCCTGACTTATCCCTCTATTATTCCTATCATCTTCTTCCTCCATTCATCACCCAGATCTTCCATCCCTTCATCCTCCGCCTCACTACCGATGACAAGGCCACCGTCTTTGCCACGGACAACAATCGGCGGGCCCTTACCGTCGCCTCGTCCGGGAAAGCTGCCGCCGCCCCAGCTCCACAACTGCTCCCTCCCGTCCGGAAGACCCACAGCCAAGCCGACCGTGCCACCTGGCCACCTCCCGCCACGATGACTTCCGTCGCCATCTCCACAGCCATCGGATCCCAGTTGTCTGGGCCAAGACCTGGGAGATCTTCATGCCAGCTCCAGCCCATCTATGCTCTCCATTGGATCTTCCCCTAGCCCCTGCAACTGTCGGCCATTCTCCACCCAAACCCAGGCCAGATCCAAACCCCATCGTCTGCCGCTGCTCGAGCCATCCATCGGGCTCGCCCAATCGCTACTGCCAGCCACTGAGCCCAGCCGTGCCAGCCTTCTTCCACCATGGCATAATCTTTCCTCTTTGACCACGGTTAAATAGCTTTGCACGAATCTCAAGCTGCATGGGTTAGAATTCCAAAATAATAATAATAATAAAAAAATTCATGTATATCCTTACTTGGGTCCTAAGTTTTGTAAGCCTATATAAAGGCATCCCCTCTTGTATTTGAAGGTGGTGAATAATGAAATAAGTTTTTAGAAGATTGTTTCTTCGTTCGCCCCTGCATGGAGAGGGTGAGAGGCCCAATATTGTTGCCTTCATTCTTTGAAAACATCGACCTCTGTGAGGGAGTGGGTGTGAGGCCCATCTTGCCTTCGCCTTCCGGCATCGAGGAGTGTGAGACCCTATGCCTTCGGTTTTGAGCGTTGAGGGGTGTGAGGCCCTAGTTTGCCTTTATTCTTTGAAACATTGAGGGGTGTGAGACCCTAGTTGATGCAGAACAAAATCTCTGATACCAAAATGATGCAGAACTAAAGCTCTGATACCAAAATTGATGCAGGACAAAAGCTCTGATACCAAAAATGATGCAGAACGAAAGAGATGATGCGATGCGGAAGTAAATTAAGACTATTTTTTTTTATATATATATTTTTAGAAGTCGGCTTTGACTCAAAGGAAAGTTAAACTAAATTGAAAGAAACTATATAATAATTAAAAGCACAATTCAGAGAAACTAGATTATTAGAGTAGTTCAGAAGTAAAGGATCGCTGGAGGTTGAGAAACTCCCAGACCTAGGGTTTCGCTCTGAACTTTCAATAGGACAGAAATAAAGAGAAGGGAAGGATTATGTACCAGGCAGTGATCTTCACAGAGTTTGGTGGAAGGACTCTCTCGAGCAGATTGTTGGATCCTCGGATTCGGATATCTTCGCAATGGATCCTCCAATACTGGCCCTTTGGTAGAGTTGGCTTCTCCTGAACTCAGGATCTGGAAAAGAAGAAGAACAAGTTAAGGAACCAGATACTCATAGAAAGGATTTACCAGATAAGAAGAACTTGAAAAATTGATGTTGCTGAAATCCTGATTCTCCTGGATGCTGATCTGACTTCCTCTGGGATTTGCTCTGCATTCGAAGTAGCCGATCTGGACCTAGATGCTTGTGGTCTGCCACTACTTGGAAGAGAGGGGTCGTGAGATGATGAGGTAGATTAGGGTTTGGATGATTGGTGGAATGAAGAAGATACTGGACGGCTAGGGTTTGGAATTGAAGTGGCTAACCTAGGGTTTTGGTAGGGTTTTGGGGTTGGAGATCTCACACCTCCTCAAGGTTCCTAGGGAACCCGGATTTACTCCCTCACGGAGCTCAACACCTGAATACAAGCGCGGAAGAGAGAAACACAAAGTTGCTCACACAGAAATTGATTTCATTCATCATTTATTTTCTAAAACTTACAAGAGGGATTTATTTTATAGGTCTTTACAAGAGCTCAGGGTTTTACATCTTCCCATGTGGGACTAATAGGATGGATCTTCAAATTAGGCTTGTAGAATCAAATCCTTCTCATATGGCCGGCCAAGAGCTTTCATAAGTGTTGATTGGTGGCTCCAAATGGTAAGTAGGTGGCGCCTCCTAGCCTTGCTCTTCAAGAAAAATTTTTTTCCTTCCATGGCTCAACTCTTTTGGACACCTCCTTTTCTTTCTCCCCAAGTCATGGCTCTTCCCAACTTTGCTTTGGTCTTTTTAGGCATGGATTGGGTGCCCCCTTGAAGTGCTCCCCAAGAAATGCCTCTTTCCTCCTTTAGCTTGGCCTTTTAAGGTATATATGAGGCGCCTCCTTGATTTTGGCTTCAAGAAAAATTCTTGCTCCCTTGGGTGTGGGGACCAAGACACTGGGATGGAGATGTGGCACCTCCTGGACTCTGGCGTGTGGCTGGGAGTGTGGCGCCCATTTGCTTGGGCTTGGGAGAAAATGTGGCACCCTGGAGAAGACCTAGACCACTTACTAGGACTTGTACTGAGTCAACATGACTCAACAAAATTTAAATTGCAGGGAAATACAGACTCAAAAAAATTGAGTTGACCAAGTCAACCCTTATTACAAAACCAGAAAACCCTAATTCTTCGGGCAAGGTCAATCAGAGATCCAGATGGAGCCCTGAAGTCTTCTTCTGAGTCTGGTGCCCGCACCAATTCTCCCGGGGTGGGAGGAACTCGACCCTATCGAGTATGGATCAAGTTGGCTCTGGTATCTCTCCAAGAGGTATGGGTCCAATTCTTGTAATTCTTCTCGGGAGATCCAAGAGTCATCAGAATCTGGCCTTCCTTGCCAGCAGACCAGGATCTTTGGTATCCTAAATTACGAGTAGAGATAACCTGATCATCCAGGATCTTTTCAATCTGCTCTTTCCTCACAGGCTAGTTTGTTTGTGGACACATAAGGTCGGGATCACTCTCAATAACAGGATTAGGTTTCAAAGGCTTACTAGGAATCATAGCTGGCTCCCTATACTCTACTAAGTCTGTAATGTTGAAAGTAGAGCTATTGCCTAGTTTTGGAGGTAACTTGAGCACATAGGCATTGGATCCTACTCTCTTCACTACTCTAAATGGTCCAGCTCCTTTAGCATGTAACTTTCTAACAATTCCAGGAAAAAAATCGCTCAGTGATGGGGAACTAATATGCATGCCATTTTTTTTGTATGTTTTACATGTTGAGTTAGGTGATTAATTCCTGAATTTCAGATCAAAATTATTTGTAGGGAGTTTTGTATGAATTTTTGAAGATCAGCATGCAGATTAGGACCTAGAAAAGTAGCAAAGAAGGACCGCCGGGGCTGAGAAGCCTCGGTTAGGGCAAGTTCTCCTACAATAAAACTACTGGAGGTAGAGGGGTGTACCTGACAATGTCTATGAAGATCGCAGCCAAGGGGTCTCTCATTCCTCGATGAATGCGGCCTGGAAAACCGAGCCAAAGACCCACGGATACCCGGCTTTCTGCTCGGTGATCCGATTGAGGCTTGGCTGGAGTCGTTGGATTCGTAGGAACTCAGGGACCTGCAAATGACCTGTCAGGGGTTAGAAAATTCACAAAGGAATAAGAAAATAAAGGAAAAATAGCAAGGGAAGGCTTCTTTTGGAGTGGGCATCCAGGGATCTGGAGGGTTTGTTGGCGGCAGGAAGATGATTGCAAACACCGGGAAGAAGAACTCTCACAAACCCCTTTATGCACACAGCAGGGTCTCACACCACTCAATAGAAGAACTCAAAGTTTTCATTCATCAAAAATTCGGTTTCATACAAGAGGCTCGGGTCCCTTAAATAGACCCTTAACCTTGGGCTCCAAGTAAGGGTACATAAGTCTTTACATAAGAATCCTTTTCCCTCTCAAACCCTAGCTAGAAAATAAGAAAATATTAGGTAGAAAAATCCCTAAAAATTTTCTTGACTTGGTCAAGACTCCAAGGATGCCTAGGGGGGCGTGTTGGGCTTCTAGGAGCAGCAAAAGGCCGGCCCAAAGGGGCTCGGGTGCATGGGTTTGGGCTTTTGGAAGCTGGGGTGGCCTGGTAGCCAGGTAGCAGGAATATTTCCTGGTATCTTGCTTCTTAGGGGCTTGGGCTTGGCACCTGGGCTTGATTTCTTTGGGCTAGGATGCAGATGGACCTCTGGAATCATGGATGCCCTTATCTATGAATATACTTTGGCATCTGGAAGGGAATCTAGGCATCTGGAGGGCATCTGCAAGAAATCAGGGTTTTCTGAATTTTCCTCCTGGGGTCTTCAAATCTTCAAGCTGGGTTGGACTTGTGCTATACTTCCATGTCTTCAATCTAGTTGGACTTGGTCTTCACTTGTATGATATAGTATTGAGTCTTCAGTATGCTTGGACAGGACTCAAAAAAAATAAAATTAGCTCAACATGAGCTGACTAGCATTGGACTGAACTAGCTCAACATGAGCTGACTAGTACAGAACTGAAATAACAACTAAAAATACTCAAATAACAACTAAAATGGACTCAGATGAGCTAAGCCCTTATTACAGATGGACTCATAAATTATTGATCAATTTATAGAGGGTTGAAAAGCCTCTATCTTATTCTGGTGCCTCAGGTGTCCCCACCACTCAGGCCTTAACCTAATCATTACATAGTCTCTCTCAACAAAAGTTTTGACTCGTCATTGAGAATCAGCCATCTTCTTATAAGTTTTATTACTTAAAGTTATTTTGGCATGAATTTCGTTATGCAAGTCCTTTACATGCTATGCAAGTGCATCAAGAGACTTGTGTGTATGGGCTAATAGTAAAATCAGATCAAGTGGTGTGTGAGGCTTGTATCCATGAACAATTTCAAAGGGACTCTAGCCTATAGACCTATTGATCGAAACATTGAATGCAATTTCAGCCCTGGACAAAATACAAATCCCAATTCCTGGTGCTCTCAATCAAACCAAAATCTGAGCCAAAGCCTAGTAAAGGGTCAAGAAAAACTAAACTAGACTGACAACGCATTCCTAAAGAATGGACTTTATTCCAAAGGAATCCTAGGTCTAAACCTAGCAAACTACGGCTCTCTAGGTTTGACCTTGGGTCGGAGGATGGCATGCAGAGCATGAAAACTTATCATGGGTGCCTAGTAGGTGCCATAAGGTCTTCCAGAAGTAGGTGGCAAACCTAATATGTTCTGACACGTGGTTCACTCTAAAGACTTCGACAAAGTATACTTGGATGGTGTAAGAAGCATTGGAACTCCTAGAGAAAGGGAGGAAATATGAGGTGGAGTCTCGAATTACCTGTTGACTAAAGGTGGTGACCTGAAGGTTTGAATGGTGATCTATGAGTGTCAATTGGTCATCCTTACGAAAGGAAAAGTTTGCTACTCCCAGAAATGGATCAAGAGATGGTTCGGCAAGTAGCCTAGGATATGTGATTGCAACAGTTAAAGTTTGTTCTCTAAGCAAATAATGATCCATTTTCTCAAGAACTGGGTTAAAGAATGATTCATGGAAGGGCCTATGGATGATGACCTCAAGACTCGAAATTTGACATATGGGTGCGGAAAGGTATACTGTATAGAAGGGTAGGTCAGTCATGCGAAGGAAGGGGTCTGGGGTCATAAGGAGGACTTCTACAGGACTGGGTGATCAATCCGCTCAAGACAAGGATGTTCAACTGAGATTACGGGAGAGACCTTAGTGGCTGGGCATGGGACAAGGTCCAATTGTAAGAGGCTTGATTCAGTCATCCTAAGGAGAGGATCTACCATAGGGTGGGCAAACTTAAACTGTTCAGTACAAAGATCTTCAATTGGTACTTGGGGAATGACTGTCATTAGAGGGTACGAACTGATTGCTCGGGCTAACACTATGAGTTCTTCCTGGGGGTATTTGACTAAAGGAACCTGGTTCTCACAAATCTCTTGAATTTCTGAACTAGGTCCTACCAGTTGGTTGCTTTCCAAGGTCTCCTCAGGTAAGGAACCAATAGTATCAATGTCACATTCTTCAAGTTCTTCCCCCTCATATTCATCAACTAGACTCAAGCCAGCATCATATACTTCCTCGATGCCATCTTCAATGGGTTTCGGGTCAGTGGTAATCGGGTCAACTGATTCTGGGCTTATCATACCTAACCCTTCTTCCTTATTGGTATCCTTCTGGTCAAGAGTTGACACAAGTAGGAATTGACAAACAAAAGTCTGGTTCACTACGGGTATCAGATCAATCGAAACTTGACTCAAGTTGGTAGAGGTTGGCTTTAAGTCCAAAGTACTTGATTGGTTATATCTTACAGACCACTCATAGTCTTGGGCTTCTTGGTAGGCTCGGTCTAACTTATTGGTCTTTTCAAGGCATAGCTTCCTATTAATGTCTGGGTGTAACCCAACCCTAAACCTCGATGTGATCTGAGCTTCGGTCTCAGTGGTATTGCATTTCATGTCATACCACTAGAAGTCCTCAATATATTTAGACACAGGCCTATTACCTTATCATAATTGGTACCATTGGTCTAAAAGTCTTTTTTCATAGGATCTACCTAGGTACCTATCTCTCAACTTACTTCTCATATCTCTCCAAGTATATATTTCTTCTTTTATTTGATAACACTCATGCTCAATAGCATACCAATGTGACCTAGCATATTTGGTGAACTTGGTTTTGGCCAACCTAACTTGTCCTAATTCCGATATGTTAGTGCACTCAAAATACCGATCCATTTGTTCTTCCCACCTAATATATGTCTCTTGTCTTCCATCAAAAGTGGGTGCATAAGGTTCGATGTTCCTAACGGGTCCCTTCTCTGAGTCAACCAAGTATGGGTATAGGCTCCTAGGGCTAGACTCAAGGGCAAGATCATGGTCATAGGCTCTTAGATCAAACCTCCAATGATTAGGTTCAGGATCCCTGTATAAAGGTCTCCTAGGCTCTGGGTGTGGGTGAGGTTGGGGTCTACCAAATTCTGAGTCAGGGGTCCAATTTCGGTGCCTAGGCTCCTCAAGTACCTGGGCTCAGTCTCTAAACTGGGCAACAGTATTAGTCATATCCTAACTCAATTTGGTCATACTTTCGGTAAGAGTTCTAATAATGGCCTCTAAATCAGGTTGGGTTTGACCAGGTTGGTAGGGTACTCCATTCCGGGTGGACATGATGATGCAAGCAAGCACACAGAATGTGACTAGACTAAAGCGACTACTGGCTCACTAGACCTAGAGTCCAAACTAGATGCCCAATCAGAGTGGCAAGCTAGCCTGTAGTAACTCGGGACTCAGCCAGGCAGGTGTAAGGGGAGTGTTAGGTCCCTAGTTGCCAATCCTAGACACCAATCAGTGATTGGCCAGGTAGGCGGACCAGCACACAAGCCCTTCAGGATGTAGTCCCTGAATCACCATTCTAGACACTGAGTATAAAGCACACACAGAGTAACCAGACAAACTGACTAAACCCTAGGCTGGACCTGACCAGTTGGTGTTCCTAGCCCACTAGGGCAAATTAAGTCTAATAAATTTTAAAATTAGGCTTAGGATCGAATGAATGGGTGGTGGTTTTGGGCTAAGGAGAGGTTATCAACTCCTCCCCTTATCTTAGATGCTCAATTGCCCTTAAGATGAATTAGGAGATGATCACTCAAAAAAAAAAAAAATTTGAATTGCAGAAACACAGAAACAGAATTGCTGTAATTTAACTCTCAGAAATTTCATAGAAACCAATAAATTACAGTAAAATTATGTAAAATAGTTTCAATTATACTAGTTCCAGCAAAATATAAATCATGCAATTTGGAGTTACCTGCAATGAGAAACAATTCCTGCAACAGGATAGTTACAGACTGAAAATAGAATGCTTCCCCCGTTTACAATTCCTGCTACGAAGTTGTAACCCAGCGGATCCCCTACACGCCCTAGGAATACCCCATGGAATGGGAAGAGGAGGCTTGCACCTCACTTCGTTCCTAGGACCGGACATCCTGGGGAGTCTACTTCGAGCAGACAAAGTAAAAAAGAGAGACACTCAAAACATGCAAGCAAGTCAGAAACCCTAGACAGGGCTCTGATACCAAAATTGATGCAGAACGAAAGCTCTGATACCAAAATGATGCAGAACTAAAGCTCTGATACCAAAATTGATGCAGGACAAAAGCTCTGATACCAAAAATGATGCAGAACGAAAGAGATGATGCGATGCGAAAGTAAATTAAGACTATTTTTTTTTATATATATATTTTCAAAAGTCGGCTTTGACTCAAAGGAAAGTTAAACTAAATTGAAAGAAACTATATAATAATTGAAAGCACAATTCAGAGAAACTAAATTATTAGAGTAGTTCAGAAGTAAAGGATCGCTGGGGGTTGAGAAACTCCCAGACCTAGGGTTTCGCTCTAAACTTTCAACATGACAGAAATAAAGAGAAAGGAAGGGTTATGTACCAGGCAGTGATCTTCATAGAGTTTGGTGGAAGGACTCTCTCGAGCAGATTGTTGGATCCTCGGATTCGGATATCTTCGTAATGGATCCTCTAATACTGGCCCTTTGGCAGAGTTGGCTTCTCCTGAACTCAGGATCTGGGAAAGAAGAAGAACAAGTTAAGGAACCAGATACTCATAGAAAGGATTTACGAGATAAGAAGAACTTGAAAAATTGATGTTGCTGAAATCCTGATTCTCTTGGATGCTGATCTGACTTCCTCTGGGATTTGCTCTGTATTCGAAGTAGCCGATCTGGACCTGGATGCTGGTGGTCGGCCACTACTTGAAAGAGAGGGGCCGTGAGATGATGAGGTAGATTAGGGTTTGGATGATTGGTGGAATGAAGAAGATGATGGGCGGCTAGGGTTTGGAATTGAAGTGGCTAACCTAGGGTTTTGGTAGGGTTTTGGGGTTGGAGATCTCACACCTTCTCAAGGTTCCTAGGGAACCCGGATTTACTCCCTCATGGAGCTCAACACCTGAATACAAGTACGGAAGAGAGAAACACAAAGTTGCTCACACAGAAATTGATTTCATTCATCATTTATTTTCTAAAACTTACAAGAGGGGTTTATTTTATAGGTCTTTACAAGAGGTCAGGGTTTTACATCTTCCCATGTGGGACTAATAGGATGGATCTTCAAATTAGGCTTGTAGAATCAAATCCTTCTCATATGGCCGGCCAAGAGCTTCCATAAGTGTTGATTGGTGGCTCCAAATGGTAAGTAGGTGGCGCCTCCTAGCCTTGCTCTTCAAGAAAAAATTTTTTCCTTCCATGGCTCAACTCTTTTGGACACCTCCTTTTCTTTCTCCCCAAGTCATGGATCTTCCCAACTTTGCTTTGGACTTTTTAGGCATGGATTGGGCGCCCCCTTGAAGTGCTCCCCAAGAAATGCCTCTTTCCTCCTTTAGCTTGGCCTTTTAAGGTATATATGGGGCGCCTCCTTGATTTTGGCTTCAAGAAAAATTCTTGCTCCCTTGGGTGTGGGGACCAAGACACTGGGATGGAGATGTGGCACCTCCTGAACTCTGGCGTGTGGCTGGGAGTGTGGCGCCCACTTGCTTGGGCTTGGGAGAAAATGTGGCACCCTGGAGAAGACCTAGACCACTTACTAGGACTTGTACTGAGTCAACATGACTCAACAAAATTTAAATTACAGGGAAATACAGACTCAAAAAAATTGAGTTGACCAAGTCAACCCTTATTACAAAACCAGAAAACCCTAATTCTTCGGGCAAGGTTAATCAGAGATCCAGATGGAGCCCTGAAGTCTTCTTCTGAGTCTGGTGCCCGCACCACTAGTTTGCCTTTGTTCTTCGGAACATCGAGGGGTGTGAGGCCCTAGTTATCCAAATAGTGGTCCCTTAATCTAGGTGACTTCTAGGCTCACCAACGATCCTATTCCCTCTTAATTCCACATCAATTTGGTATCAGAGCGAGAGAGGATTAGGGTTAAAAAAAAAATTGCAGATCGAGCTGAGCACAATGGAGTCGAGTTTTCCCCACCTCAGGGGAATGATGGAGATATCAAAACCCATCAAGATTTTTTCTTTTTTACCTCCCAGATTTTTTTAATTTTATATATTTTTTATTCCACCTATCCCTGCTATTCCAACTTTATTCCCTACTTATCCCACTACTATTCCTATCATCTTGTTCTTCCATTCATTGCCCAGATCTTCCATCCCTTCATCCTCTGCCTCACTGCCGATGACAAGGCCATCGTCTTCGCCACATACAATAATCGGCGGGCCCTTATTGCCACCTTCGCCCCGTCCGGTGGCACTGCGCCGCCCCTACTCCACAGCCACTCCCTCCCATCCGGAAGACCCACGATCAAGCAGACCATGCTACCTGGCCACCTCCCACCATGATGACTTCCACCGCCATCTCCAAGCCATCGGATCCCGGCTGTCCGGGCCAAGATCTGGGAGATTTTCAAGTAAGCTCTAGCCTGTCTGTGCCCCCTATCGGATCTTCCCCTGGCCCCTACAGCCACCAGCCATTCTCCACCCAAACCCAGGCCAGATCCAAACCCCATTGTCCACCACTGCTCAAGACATCCATCGGACTCGCCCAATCGCTGCTGCCAGCCACCGAGCCCAGCCGTGCCGACCTACTTCAAGCCGGGACCACCTTGCTGCACCATTTCTTCCTCCTCAGGACCGAGAAGAAGATTGCCCTTGATCCACCCATGCTGCCGTCCACCTCCCGCCGATGCCCGATCTCCGTGGTCTGCACCTCCACAGTCGTCTCCCCACTGGGAAGATGCAGATCTTCATGAAGATGCTGACAATTTCGAATCCAATGATCGCTAGTGGGCGGAGATGCAGCAAGGCAGTGATTACAGCTCTGCATATTACGCTCATCAATTCCCTTCCTCCAATATGATCCAGTCGACATACGCGCTCCAACCCCCCCTCCACCTGGGTCACCGAGTCTTATGCCATGGAGTCTGTCCGTGCCGAGCACCATGCCCTTGTCTGTATCGAGCATCGATGATGGGGATTGAGAGTCTATTTTATTTTATTTTATTTGAGTCCATTAGTACTGTATCATTTGAGTCAAAGTGAGCCAATTGAGTCCTGTAATAAAGTGAGACAACTGAGTCAATTGATTTCACTTAGTCAGGTCCAGTCATTTTAGTTCAGTCAAGTCTGATCAAGTCTATTCAAGTCATGTACAAGAGGAGAGTTCACAGCCAGGAGATTCACCAGGCCCCCACAACCAGAGATGGCCTTCATGCACCTAGACCCTTTCATGCCGCCAGGCCCGCAAGAGAGAGCTCTAGCCCAAGACAAAGGCCCACTGTTGACCAGGTATACCAGGGTTTCTTGGCCCATAAGTCAGGGTTTCTTAGCCTCAACTCATGTACCCTAGGGTGAATCTATAAAAACCACCCCTCCCCTCTTGTATGAAGTATCTTTTTCTTATGAATACAAACTAAAAAATTATTTTCATCTGAGTTTTGAGTTTTTCTCTGGATTGGAGTGGGTGTGATGCCCTGGTTCTCTGTTCTTGAGTGCAAACACTAATCCCCTGGTGACTTTTATGCTCACCAGCGATTCCCCGCTTCTCTGTCCCACATCAACTTGATATCAGAGCCCAAACGGATTAGGGTACGTTTCTTCTTCCCGACTCTTCTCTGTGCTGACACCCTTGCTGCCATCGCCCATGAAGCACGCCTCCACCGATGCCGATCCAGAAGTTCATGCCCAAACCCCTCCTCCACCTCCATCCCATGACCCTCCCCAACACCCCACTGACGTCGTCCGTTTATGAAGCACCACCAATAGCCGATGGCCCATCTTCGGCCAAGTCCCTCCCACCAACCGGTACTGCCCCAGGCCTCCAGAGTGACGCCTCCACCCATGAAGCCTGATCCCTCTGACACGGTTGATCCCCACACCATCGACCTCCAACCTCTGTTGGGTCTGCCATGACCACTGCCGCCAGCGAACCACGCCGGAAGTCCCAGCTCTGCCCAGCCACCGACCGTGGAGACCTCCGTGTGCTGCAAATCCGTGCGATGTCGCCTCCCATCGGATCCATCCCTTCAGCCGATGACCACAGGAAACCCAATCCACCGCCTGATTCACCACCATCCTCCGACCTCGGATCAAAGCTTCCGTATCCGTGTGAGCTCCGCCCCTTCATGCCTTCCCACCCCAACCACTGGGAACCCCTGCACCATAGGTCCGCGCGACGCCCCCACCAGATTTTCGCCATGCTCCCTATCGGTCGTCCATCCCCTTTGCCTTCAACCGAAGATACCCGATCTGATCACTACATCCCACCGGAGTCTCCGTTCCACCCTGGTTCTGTCCGTGAGGAAGAAAGGGGACAGCACGAACATGAAAGTAGTGCTATCCCCTATTGCCGACTTCAGCACACGATTTCTAGAGCAGCATGATTTCTAAAGCAGCACGTATTTCAGCACCGCATGGCTTCCAGAGTGCACAGTTTTTAGAGCAAAGATGAAAAAAAATTTAGAAAAAAAAGAAAAGTTGAAAAAAAAATAAAAAAAAATGGATGAACCCAGTATCAAAGACTTTTTTTTATTGGTTTCGGTTCTATCAAACCCCTGCTGAGCCTGACTCGATGGAGTCGAGTTCTTCCCACCATAGGGGAATGATGGGGCACGAGAGTCTATTTTATTTTATTTTATTTGAGTCCATTAGTATTATGTCACTTGAGTCAAAGTGAGCCAATTGAGTCCTGTAATAAAGTGAGACAACTGAGTCAGTTGAGTCCACTTAGTCAGGTCCAGTCATTTTAGTTTAGTCAAGTCCGATCGAGTCCATTCAGGTCATGTACAAGAGGAGAGTTCATAGCCAGGAGATTCACCAGGACCCCCCAACCAGAGCTGGCCTTCATGCACCTGGACCCTTTCATGCTGCCAGGCCCATAAGAGAGAGCTCCAGCCCAAGACCAAGGCCCACTATTAACCAGGTCCACCAGGGTTTCTTAGCCCACAAGTCAGGGTTTCTTAGCCCTCAAGTCATGTACCCTGGGGTGAATCTATAAATACCATCCCTCCCCTCTTATATGAAGTATCTTTTTCTTATGAATACAAACTAAAAAATTATTTTGATATGAGTTTTGAGTTTTTCTCCGGATTGGAGTGGGTGTGATGCCCTGGTTCTCTGTTCTTGAGTGCAAGCCCTAATCCCCTAGTGACTTCTACGCTTGCCAACAATCCCCCGCTTCTCTGTCCCGCATCAACCGCACCCTTATCACTGCGGTGTAATCTTTCCTCTTCGACCATGGTTAAACAACTTTGCACGGATCTCAAAGTTGCATGGGTTAGGATTCCAAAAAAATTCTAATAATAATAACAAAATAATAATAATAATAAAATTCCATGTATATCCTTACTTGGGTCTTAAGATTTGTAAGCCTATATAAAGGCATCCCCTCTTGTATTTGAAAGTGGTGAATAATGAAATAAGTTTTTAGAAGATTGTTTCTTCGTTCACCCCCACATGGGGATTGTGAGAGGCCCAATATTATTGCCTTCATTCTTTAAGAATGTCGACCTCCCGACCTCCGTGAGGGAGTGGGTGTGAGGCTCGTCTTGCCTTCGCCTTCGAGCATCGAGGGGTGTGAGACCCTATGCCTTCACTTTCGAGCATTAAGGAGTGTGAGGCCCTAGTTTACCTTTGTTCTTTGGAACATTGAGGGGTGTGAGACCCTAGTTTGCCTTTGTTCTTCGAAACATCGAGGGGTATGAGGCCCTAGTTACCAATAGTGGTACCCTGATCGAGGTGACTTCTAGGCTCACCAGTGATCCTATTCCCTCTTAGTACCATATCAGACCTCCTCTTGACTAACCGTCCTATATATATATTTATACACACCACAATCAAGAAGAACCAAAACCCTCCAAAACTTTCCAGCGCAGCAACACATGATTCAAAGAATCCCATCATCCGAGCTGGCTCGAACTGCTCGAGTCGACTCCTTGCTGCAGAGAGTACTCTACAAGAGTTAGCTCGAACCAGTCGAGTTGGCTCTTCCAGACCGTAGATTATCCATTCTGTGTATGGGAGTCGACTCCTAGACATCCGAGCTGGCTCCCAATAGAACCGAGCCGACTCGCTTGAATCCAAGCTGACTCCTTTCAGAATCTAGCCAACTCACATGAACCCGAGCTGACTCTTCTCCCTGTAATCATAACATGCCAATAATTAAAGTTGACTCGAATCAGAACCGAGCCGACTCCAATGCCCAGACTGACCAAAACTCGATCTAACATCTTGGACTTTTCCCTGACACAATCCAAACCCTAGATACATCATGAGAGACCATGATAACTAGACCAACTTTAACCTTGGCCTAACCTCATGGAATCTTGGATACACCACCTGAGACTCAATATGGAACACCTCAAGAAACTACTTGGCATGCCTCCAAGCTCCCAGGGATTGCCTCCAGCATCCCTGCCATGGCCTTCCAAGTTTCTCCAAGGCTTGGGAGCACCATGCAAAATACTACACCTAAAATTGGCAGCACGGTGGCCCGACCGATCGGGAGAGCCGCTCCTCGGTCTCGGACCATGGTGCACACTCCTACCAGCGGTGCTGGCATGGCTGGGAACTCAGGCAGGAGTTCCCCCACTCTGCACCTCCTTCACCCCTGATGGCCTCCACCGAGGGGTCCACTAACGAGGCCATTCGTTGTGATGTAGAACGAAGGACACAAAGAAAACCTATATTTATTTTGAAAAGAGGAAAAACACCTAAAGCAAATCAATGATCGTGGGAGGGCTAAGAAGCCTCCGGGACTAGGATAGAACGACCCCCGAAAATCCTGAAACGACTGGGCTCTCTTTTAAAAAAAAAAAAAAAAAAAATTAGTCTTAATTTACTTCCGCATCGCATCATCTCTTCTTTCGTTCTGCATCATTTTGGTAGCAGAGCTTCCGTTCTACATCAATTTGGTATCAGAGCTAGCAGCGGGCTAGGATTTGCGTAGTCCTCGAACTCGACGGAGTCGAGTTCTTCGTGCTGCAGGAGAATGATGGGGGACCCGAAACCTATCCGGGTTTCACCTTTTTAAATTTTTTTTTTATAGAATTTAAAAAAAAATTTTAGAATTTTTGTATTTTAGTTATTCCCGCTATTCCACCTATTCCCTTTATTCCCATGTTATCCCGGTGTTATTCCAACTTTATTCCAGGCTATTCCTATCTCCTTCAACCTCCAGAAAAATCATAGAGGCTTTTTTTTTCCGATTTTTTTTGCCCCACCGGTCTGCGATCGGCCGTGCCCGACCCCCGCCACCGCCGCCCGCCCGCCGGCGCTCCGCCGATCCGCCGATCCGCCGATCCGCCGCCCGGCCTTCCCGCCGGCATCCCGCTGGGCCTCACGCCCGTGGGAAGACCCACGGACCGTGGAAGACCAACGATAATCCACGGCCGCCACCGTCGATCGCCGCCGCCGTCGTGCCGCCCCACCGCCGTGCCGCCCCGCCGCTGCCGTCCGCCCGTCGGCGCGCCACCAGGCCGCCCCGCCGCCGCCCGCTGGGCCTCACGCCCGTGGGAAGACCCGCGGACCGTGGAAGACCAACGGTCATCCACGGCCGCCACCGCCGTTCGCCGCCACCGTCGTGCCGCCCCGTCGCCGTGCCGCCCCGCCTCCACCGTCCGCCCGCCGGTGCGCCACCAGGCCGCCCCACCGCCGCCCGCTAGGCCGGGTGCCGAAGATCCAGGTGCCCTGTTGCTCGCCGTGAAAGAGCTTCCACACGCTTTTTAGAGCAGCCAAATGAAGCTTCTGCATGCTTTTCAAAGCGGTTGCCAAAGGTCCAGGTGCCCTATTGCTCGACCGTGAAGGAGCTTCCACACGCTTTTCAGAGCAGCCAAATGAAGCTTCTGCACGCTTCTCAAAGCAATGGAGGAAGAGTTGATTTGCATGATTTTTGGAGTAGCACGAGTTTCAGAGCGGAGGGGATTTCAAAATTCAAATAAACGGGATTTATTTGGTAATTTTTTTTATAAATGTAATTTGGGAAATTTGGGGATTTTGATTTTGAATTTGATTTCAAAATCAAGGGAGGATTTCAGGGGATTTTATTTTTGAATTTCAAAAGGGATATGTGATGCAGAACAAAGAACAAAGAAGCGTATGCGGAAGTAAAATTAAGATTAATTCTTTTTTCTTTTTTTTTTTATATATATTTCAGAAATTGGCTTCGACTCAAAGTAAAGCTAAACTACGTTGAAGGAAACTAGGTAAGGATTGAAAGCACAATTTAGAGGAAACTAAAATATCAGAGTAGTTCAGAAGTAACGGATCGCTGGGGGTTGAGAAACTCCCAGACCTAGGGTTTCGCTCTGAACTTTCAACAGAACAGAAATAGAGAGAAGAGATGGTTTACTAACCAGACAGTGATCTTCTCAGGATTTTGGTGGAAGAACTCTCTCGAGCAGATTGTGGGATCCTCGGAGTCGGCTATCTTCACAATGGATCCTCCAATACTGGTCTCGGGGTTTGGTCAGCTTCTCCTGGACTCAAGATCTGGGAAAGAAGAGGAACAAGTGAAGGAACTCAGAAACTCAAGAAAAGATCTTACCAGGTTGAAGAACTTGAAAGCCGAAGTTGCTGAAATCGAATTCTCCTGGAGGCCGATCTGACTTCCTCTTAGAATTGTCGTAGATCTGCAGTATCTGGACAGGAGCTGGATGCTGGTGGTCGGCCTGGACTTGGAGATGGTGGCCGTGAGAAGGGAAATAGGCTAGGGCTTGGTGGAAAGAGAAGGGTGATGGCGGCTAGGGTTTGGGAATTGAGTGGCTATCCTAGGGTTTGGGGTTTTGGAGATCTCTCACCTCCTCAAGGTTCCAGGGGAACCCGGATTTACTCCCTCACGGAGCTCAACACCTGGAAGCAAGTGCGGAAAAGAGAAAACACAAGTTTGCTCATAAAAAAAATTTCTTTCATTCATCTGATCTTTTTTTCAAACTTACATGGGGGTTTAATTTATAGGCCATTACAAGAGAGTAGGGTTTTACATCTTCCCATGTGGGACTAAAGGAGGGGATCTTCAAATTAGGATATCAATCCCTACTCATATGGCCGGCCAATTAATTCCAAAGTTGATTGAAGCTTCAAAAAGAAAGTGGGTGGCGCCTCCTTGTCTTGACCTCCAAGAAAATATTTTTTTCCTTCTATGCTTGGCCTTATCTGGAAGTGTTTGGGTGCCTCTTAACCTTGCCCTCCAAGAGAAAATTTGTTGCCTTTTATATCTGGCTTTAGTTGGAATGATTAGGGCGCCTCCTAACCTTGCTTTTCAAGAGAAATCTCCTTCCTTCCATGGCTCAACCCTTTTTGGATACCTCCTTTTCTTTCTCCCCAAGTTATGGCTCCTTCTAACTTTGTTTTGAGTATTTCTGGCAGGTAATGGGCACCTCCTTGAATTTCTCTCCAAGAGAATTTCTTTCCTTTCATAGTTTGTTTCTTTTGGGAAGTCTTGGGCCACCCCCTTGATTTGTGGACCCCTGGTGGATTTCTCCTCAATTGGCGCATGAAAGAGGGGAGCTGCTATCTGTGGTGTGGGGACCAAAGCCTGCTGGATGGAGATGTGGCACCCCCTGGACTCAGGCGTATGGCTGGGAGTGTGGCTGGGAGTGTGGCGCCCACTTGCTTGGCCTTGGGAGAAAATATAACACCCCAGGTTGAAGCCCTAGTCCACTACTGAGTCAACATGACTCAACAAAATAAAAATTGCAGGTAATACAGACTCAAACTAAAATTGAGTTGATCAAGTCAACCCTTATTTCAAGCCAAAATCCCTAATTCTTCGGGCAAGGTTAATCAGAGATCCAGATGGAGCTCTGAAGTCTTCTTCTGAGTCTGGTGCCCGCACCAATTCTCCCAAGGTGGGAGGAACTCGACCCTGTCGAGTATGGATCAAGTTGGCTCTGGTATCTCTCCAAGAGGTCTGGGTCCAATTCTTGTAATTCTTCTCGGGAGATCCAAGAGTCATCAGAGTCTTGCCTTCCTTGCCAGTGGACCAGGTATCTTTAGTATCCTCGATTACGAGTAGAGATAACCTGATCATCCAGGATCTTTTCAATCTACTCTTTCCTCACAGGCCAGTTTGTTGGTGGACACACAGGGTCAGGTTCACTCTCAAGAGCAGGATTAGGTTCAAAAGCCTCACTGGGAATCACAGCTCTACTAGGTCTGTAATGTTGAAAATGGAGCTAATGCCTAGTTCTGGAGGTAACTCGAGCACATAGGCATTGGATCCTACTCTCTTCACCACTCAAAATGGTCCAGCTCCTCTAGCATGTAACTTTCTAACGGTTCCAGGAGGAAACCGTTCAGGCCTTAACCTAATCATTACATAGTCTCTTTCGTCAAAAGTTTTGACTCGCCTTTAAGAATCAGCCAACTTCTTATAAGTTTCATTACTTAAATTTATTTTGGCTTGAATTTCTTTATGCAAGTCCTTTACATGCTATGCAAGTGCATCAAGAGACTTGTGTGTGTGGGCTAACAGTGAAATCAGATCAAGTGGTGTGTGAGGCTTGTATCCATGAACAATTTCAAAGGGACTCTAGCCTATAGACCTATTGATCAAAACATTGAATGCAATTTCAGCCCTGAACAAAATACAAATCCCAATTCTTGGTATTCTCACTCAACCAAAATCTGAGTCAATGTCCTAAACTCGACTGACGATGCATTCCTAAAGAATGGACATTATTCAAAGGAACCCTAGGTCTAAACCTAACAAACTACGGCTCTCTAGGTTTGACCTTGGGTTGGAGGATGGCATGCAGAGCATGAAAACTTATCATGGGTGCCTAGTAGGTGCCATAAGGTCTTCCAGAAGTAGGTGGCAAACCTAATAGGTTCTGACACGTGGTTCACTCTAAAGACTTCGACAAAGTATACTTGGATGGTGTAAGAAGCATTGGAAGTCCTAGAGAAAGAGAGGAAATATGAGGCGGAGTCACGAATTACCTGCTGACTAAAGGTGGTGACCTGAAGGTTTGAATGGTGATCTATGAGTGTCAACTGGTCATCCTTTTGAAAGGAAAAGTTTGCTACTCCCAGGAATGGATCAAGAGATGGTTCGGGAAGCAGCCTAGGACATGTGATTGCAATAGTTAAAGTTTGTTCTCTAAGCAAATAATGATCCATTTTCTCAAGAACTAGATTGAAGAATGATTCATGGAAGGGCCTATGGATGATGACCTCGAGACTTGAAATTTGACATATGGATGCGGAAAGGTATACTCTATAGAAGGGTAGGTCAGTCATGCGAAGGAAGGGGTCTGGGGTCATAAGGAGGACTTCTACAGGACTGGGTGAATCAATCTGCTCAAGACAAGGATGTTCAACTGAGATTACGGGAGAGACCTTAGTGGCTGGGCATGGGACAAGGTCCAATTGTAAGAGGCTTGATTCAGTCATCCTAAGGAGAGGATCTACCATAGGGTGGGCAAACTTAAACAGTTCAGTCCAAAGATCTTTAATTGGTACTTGGGGAATGACTGTAATTAGAGGGTATGAACTAATAGCTCGGGCTAACACTATGAGTTCTTCCTGGGGGTATTTGACTAAAGGAACCTGGTTCTCACAAATCTCTTGAATTTTTGAACTAGGTCCTACCAGTTGGTTGCTTTCCAATGTCTCCTCAGGTAAGGAACCAATAGTATCAATGTCACATTCTTCAAGTTCTTCCCCCTCATATTCATCAACTAAACTCAAGCCAGCATCATATACTTCCTCGATGCCATCTTCAATGGGTTTCGGGTCAGTGGTAATCGGGTCAACTGATTCTAGGCTTGTCATACCTAACCGTTCTTCCTCATTGGTAGGCTTGGGTTCTCCCTCATTAATGTCTTCCTTAGGATTCTTACCACTTAGCTGTGCACAAGCCAGTCCTATGCATGGGCACTGACTAGATTTATGACCTCTTTCTCCACAAAACAAACATTCTTGAGATATAGGAACCTGGGTCACACTGGGTTTCAAGCTAGTAGAGACCTTACTTGGGCATGGGTGTGGATCTAAATGGTTTGATCTAAAAGACTTGGGTTGTTGAGTGACTGGTCTAGAATATTGGAAGGACCTCTCATAGACACGATCCACACTATAGATATCATGGTTAGGCTTCCTAAGGTTATGCTCGGGATCACGGTATAAGGTCCTCCTAGGTTCCTGGCATGGGTGAGGTTGGGGCCTATTAAATTTTGGATCGGAGGTCTAATTTTGATGTCTACGTTTCTCAAGTACTTGGACTCGATCCCTAAACTGGGAAAAACCCTCATTCATGTCCTGACTCAATTTGGTCATACTTTTGGTAAGATTTCTAACCATGGCCTCTAAATCTGGTTGGGTTTGACTAGGTTGGTAGGGTACTCCATTCCGGGTAGACATGATGATGCAAGCAAGCACACAGAATGAGACTCAACTGAAACGACTACGGGCTAACTAGGCCTAGAGCCCAAACTAGATGCCCAATCAGAGTGGCAAGCTAGCCTGTAGTAACTCAGGACTCAGCCAGGCAGGTGTAAGGGGAGTGTTAGGTCCCTAGATGCCAATCCTAGACACCAATCAGAGATTGGCCAGGTAGGCGGACCAGCACACAAGCCCTTCGGGATGGAATCCCTGAACCACCATTCTAGACACTGAGTACAAAGCACACACAAAGTAACCAGACAAACTGACTCAACACTAGCCTTGACCCGACTTGTTGATGTCCCTAGCCCACTAGGGCAAATTAGGTCTAATTAATTTTAAGATTAAAGGCTTAGGTTCGAATGAGTGGGTGGTGGTTTTGGGCTAAGGAGAGGTTATCAACTCCTCCCCTTATCTTAGATGCTCAAATGCCCTTAAGATGAATTAACAGATGATCACTCCAAAATAATTGAATTGCAGAAACACAAAAACAGAGTTGTAGTAATTTAATCCTCGGAAATCTCACGGAAACCAATAAATCACAGGAAAATTATGTAAAATATTCTCAATTATAATGGTTTTAGAAAAATAAAAATCACTAAATTTGGAGTTACTTGCAGTGAGAAATAATTCCTGTAACAGGGCAATTACGGGCTGAAAATAGAGTACTTCCCCGTTTACAATTCCTGCTACGAAGTTATAACCCAACGGATCCCCTACACGCCCTAGGAACATCCCGTGGAATGGGAAGAGGAGGTTTGCACCTCGCTTCATTCCTAGGACCGGACGTCCTGGGGAGTCTACTTCGAGCAGACAAAGTAAAAAGAGAGAGACTCAAACAAGCAATCAAACAGAAACCCTAGACAGGGCTCTGATACCAAAAGTGATGCAGAACAAAGAACAAAGAAGCGTATGTGGAAATAAAATTAAGATTAATTCTTTTTTTTTTATATATATATATATATTTCAGAAATTGGCTTCGACTCAAAGTAAAGCTAAACTACGTTGAAGGAAACTAGGTAAGGATTGAAAGCACAATTTAGAGGAAACTAAATTATCAGAGTAGTTCAGAAGTAACGGATCGCTGGGGGTTGAGAATCTCCCAGACCTAGGGTTTCGCTCTGAACTTTCAACAGAAAAGAAATAGAGAGAAGAGATGGTTTACTAACCAGACAGTGATCTTCTCAGGATTTTGGTGGAAGAACTCTCTCGAGCAGATTGTGGGATCCTCGGAGTCGGCTATCTTCGCAATGGATCCTCCAATACTGGTCTCGAGATTTGGTCGGCTTCTCCTGGACTCAAGATCTGGGAAAGAAGAGGAACAAGTGAAGGAATTCAGAAACTCAAGAAAAGATCTTACCAGGTTGAAGAACTTGAAAGCCGAAGTTGCTGAAATCGAATTCTCCTGGAGGCCGATCTGACTTTCTCTTAGAATTGTCGTAGATCTGCAGTATCTGGACAGGAGCTGGATGCTGGTGGTCGGCCTGGACTTGGAGATGGTGGCCGTGAGAAGGGAAATAGGCTAGGGCTTGGTGGAAAGAGAAGGGTGATGGCGACTAGGATTTGGGAATTGAGTGGCTAACCTAGGGTTTGGGGTTTTGGAGATCTCTCACCTCCTCAAGGTTCCAGGGGAACCCGGATTTACTCCCTCATGGAGCTCAACACCTGGAAGCAAGTGCGGAAAAGAGAAAACACAAGTTTGCTCATAAAAAAAATTTCTTTCATTCATTTGATCTTTTTTTCAAACTTACATGGGGGTTTAATTTATAGGCCATTACAAGATAGTAGGGTTTTACATCTTCCCATGTGGGACTAAAGGAGGGGATCTTCAAATTAGGATATCAATCCCTACTCATATGGCCGGCCAATTAATTCCAAAGTTGATTGAAGCTTCAAAAAGGAAAGTGGGTGGCGTCTCCTTGTCTTGACCTCCAAGAAAATATTTTTTTCCTTCTATGCTTGGCCTTATCTAGAAGTGTTTGGGTGCCTCTTAACCTTGCCCTCCAAGAGAAAATTTGTTGCCTTTTATATCTGGCTTTAGTTGGAATGATTAGGGCGCCTCCTAACCTTGCTTTTCAAGAGAAATCTCCTTCCTTCCATGGCTCAACCCTTTTTGGATACCTCCTTTTCTTTCTCCCCAAGTTATGGCTCCTTCTAACTTTGTTTTGAGTATTTCTGGCAGGTAATGGGCGCCTCCTTGAATTTCTCTCCAAGAGAATTTCTTCCCTTTCATAGTTTGTTTCTTTTGGGAAGTCTTGGGCCGCCCCCTTGATTTGTGGATCCCTGGTGGATTTTTCCTCAATTGGCGCATGAAAGAGGGGAGCTGCTATCTGTGGTGTGGGGACCAAAGCCTGCTGGATGGAGATGTGGCACCCCCTGGACTCAGGCGTATGGCTGGGAGTGTGGCTGGGAGTGTGGCGCCCACTTGCTTGGCCTTGGGAGAAAATGTAACACCCCAGGTTGAAGCCCTAGTCCACTACTGAGTCAACATGACTCAACAAAATAAAAATTACAGGTAATACAGACTCAAACTAAAATTGAGTTGATCAAGTCAACCCTTATTACAAGCCAAAATCCCTAATTCTTCGGGCAAGGTTAATCAGAGATCCAGATGGAGCTCTGAAGTCTTCTTCTGAGTCTGGTGCCCGCACCAATATGGGCATCTATAAATACCCATACTCCTCTTGTAAAAAAAAATAGTTGAATGAAATTTTTGAGTGTTCTTCCAGTGTGTGGTTCTGGGCTGAGGCCCTTTTTCCTTTGTCCTTCGGGATGTCGAGGGGTGTGAGGCCCCAAGTATCTCCTTTCTCCCTCCCACCCTCGCGTCTTCCCCTCGTGGTCTTGAGAACCATCCTAGCACCTCTAAGTACTGAGGAGGGCGTAATGCCTTAGAGGTGGACGGTCTCATCGTTAGGGTGAGTCCCAAGATCCATGAGTTCTTCTCCCCCCGTCCTTCGTGACCTTGATATCCATCCTAGCACCTCTAAGTATTGAGGAGGGTGTAATGCCTTAGAGGTGGACGGTCTCTTCGTTAGGATGAGTCTCAAGGTCTAGGAGTTCTTCCCCACCCCAGTCCTTCGCGACCTTGAGATCCATCCTAGCACCTCTAAGTATTGAGGAGGGCGTAATGCCTTAGAGGTGGACGGTATCTTCGTTAGGATGAGTCCCAAGGTCTAGGAGTTCCTGTCCCAGCATCCCATCCCCATCGTTCCTTCGCCACCTCCGCCAAAAAAAAATTTTTTTTTTTTTTAAAAAAAAAGAGAGCCCAGTCGTTTCAGGATTTTCGGGGGTCGTTCTATCCTAGTCCCGGAGGCTTCTTACCCCTCCCACGATCCTTGATTTGCTTTAGGTGTTTTTCCTCTTTTCAAAATAAATATAGGTTTTCTTCGTGTCCTTCATTCTACATCACGTTATCAGGCAGAGAGATGCCTCGAGAAGCAATATCACAAACTAGTTGACCTTTCCTGCCAGTTTGCAGAGGTTCAGGGCTCACCCAGTGAGCCTGTGGGTTATGACTCTCACCCCCTTTCTCTCATAAAATCCAATAGGAATCAATCCCCAGCTAGTTTTGCATGCCCCAGGTTGATTCCTATGATGGGACAACTGACCCCCTGGACCACTTGGAGAGCTACAAGGCTCTTATGAGGGTCCATGGGACTATTGATGCTTTCCTCTGCATCGCCTTCCTAGCTACCCTATGGAAGGCTTCTCGAGCCTGGTTCTCCAGACTCGAGTCAACAAGCATCGACTCCTCCCAGCAAGAGAAGAGGTTCGTGGCATACTTCAATGCATGCAAAAATGTGCCACATGAGGATGACAGCCTCTACTCGATTCATCAGCAAGACCGAGAGTCCCTTCAGGACTATGTATCCCGGTTCAAGGCTACCACCCTAGAGATCTACCACCTCGATGAGTCGGTCACTATGCTGGCTCTGAAGAGAGGGTTGTGGATCTCTCGCTTCACCTACTTTCTTGACAAGAAGCCTTCAAAGACTTACTCGGAGCTCCTCCTCCGGGCTCACAACTACATCTATGCGGAGAAGGCAGATCACACCAGGAGGGAGCTCGATGAGAGGCCCCTAAAGAGGCAGGCCATTAGAGAAACATTTATGCCCCAAGCCCAAAAGTTGGCACCAGCCCCATGGTCGGGGTCATGACCTAGAGTCGATCCAACCAAGAAAGAGAAGTTCACTCCTTTCCTCGCCCTGAGAGTGAAGATTCTTATAGAGATTAGGGCGAGCACTTCCTACACCGTCCTCGTCCTCTAAGGCCATCCGCTGGATGCAACCGGTCCCACTACTATCGCTTTCACCGGCACCACTCTTATGATGCCGAGGAATGCTGCCACTTGAAGGAGATAGAGGAGCAGATTAAGCATGGCTACCTTGGGAGGTACGTGGAGGGAGGAGTTCCCTCGATAGCCCAGAATAAAGAGCCCCATCCACTCGCCATCGATAACCGGCTCACTGAGAAGCCGATAAGAATGATTTCTTAGGGGGTAGGTAGAATGTCGAAGAGGGCTAGGGGAGAGAACAGAGTGATGATGTACTCCCCTGCATGGGAGAGGGGTCAACTGGGATGGATAATCCAAATAATGATGCTGTCATCATGGAGATGATGATAGCAAAGCATCCTGAAAGAGAATCATGGTTGATAGTGGAAGCTTTACAGATATCCTTTTTTATGATGCTTTTGTAAGGATGGACTTGTCTATTGACCAAATAAAACTGGTATTCATGCCCTTAGTGGGCTTCACCAGAGACTCAATTGGAGTTAAGAGAGAGATTACACTCCCAATAACTACCGAGACCCCATCTCGGTAAAGGACTGTGCTGATGACCTTCACCATGGCATCTTTTCAATCAATTCCTGACACCTCGGGGGACCAGAAAGATGAGGGGGTCTTGCTAGCCAGTCTAGCACTACTTGCAGTTTTGGGGCCGTGAGGAGCCGATCTAAATCCAGTCATTGACTGGCCAAATCTGATAGAGCCAAAATCGAAGGGCGAACCCATTAAGCCCTTATTGTCCTTTTCTTTGGGAGAGGATCCCTTGAGGATTGTGCAGGTGGGAGCCCTACTGCCTGAAGAGGAGAGATCTCACCTACTTAGTTTCCTACGGGCCAACATGGACATCTTCGATTGGATGCCATCGATATGCCCGGCATGCCTCCACAAGTGATCACCCATAAGCTGAATGTCGATCCCAGCTGTCGTCCAAAGGAACTTCACCTCAGAGCGGTAGAAGGTGATTGACGAAGAAGTCGAGAAGCTTCTTGCAGTGGGCTTCATCCATGAGGTACAATACCCTGACTGGCTTGCTAACATGGTGATGGTTAAGAAAGCCTCTAGGAAGTGGAGAATCTATGTAGACTACACTGACATCAACTGGGCATGCCCAAATGATAGCTTCCCACTCTTCAAGATTTACCAGCTGGTGGACATGATCTCGTGTCATAAGTTTCTTAACTTCAGGGATGCATTCTCTGGATACAACCAAATCTACATGCATCCAGGGGATGAGGAGCACACAGCATTCATGACCGACCGAGATACGTACTGTTACAAGATGATACCATTTGGTTTCAAGAATATAGGCACCATGTACCAGTGACTATCAACAAGGTCTTCAAAGACCAGATCGGTCGCAACATGCAGGTATATGTAGACAATATGCTCGTCATGAGTGGCCTGCAGTCATATCATGTTACCAACCTAGCGGAGGCTTTTGGCAACCTCTGCCTCTACCAGATGAAGTTGAACCCCGTCAAGTGCGATTTGGCATGGCGATGGAGAAGTTTCTTGGGTTCATGGTCATCCAGAGGGAAATAGAGGCCAACCTTGAGAAGATCCAGGCAATCACCGACATGAGACAGCCCGTCTCCAAGAAGGAGGTCCAACACCTGACTAGACACATCATGGCATTGAGCTGCTTCATCTCGCGCTCCACCGAGTGCTGCCAACCATTCTTCAAAGTGCTGCAGAAGATGAATGACTTCACTTGAACAAAAGAGTGCAGGAGGTATTCGAGGGGCTGAAGAAGCTCCTCACCTCCTCACCGCTACTGTCCAGGCCAAAGCCTAGGGAAAAGCTCCTCCTATACATGGCATTCTCACCTGAAGCAGTCAGCTCAGTACTGGTCCATATCGATAAGGACAGCACCCAACGGCCAGTCTATTATGCTAGTAAATTGCTTTATAATTCAAAAACCAGGTACACCCAATTTGAAAAGATTATTTTTGCATTAATAATGTCTGTGTAGCACCTCAGGCCCTATTTCCAAGTGCACCCCATTGTTGTCCTCACCGATCAGCCCTTGAGGGCTATCCTGAGCCATCCTGATACTTTGGGGTGCCTAGCCAAGTGGGCGGTGAAGCTCAATGAGTTTGACATCACCTACCATCCATGACCTGCATAGAAGGCCTAAGTCCTAGCCGATTTCCTGGTGGAATGCACCTGGGTAGATGAAGACCCGCAAGCTGAGCCTGGGCCAGACTTGGCCCTAGAGGCAATGATGTGGATTCTTCATGTCGATGATGCATCCAACACTTAGGGGAGCGAGCCCACCTCATTCTCGCCAACTCTAACAGGGTCATTGCGGAGTGTGCACTGCAATTCCTCTTCAAGGTGACCAACAATCAAGCTCAATATGAGGCACTCCTTGTGGGGCTGAAGGTGTCCCGTGAGTTGGGTGTAAAAAGATTGAAGGTCTTCATCGACTCTCAACTTGTGGTGGGCCAAGTCTCTGGCGAGTACGAAGCTCGGGATCCCATGATGGAAAGGTACCTAGACAAGGTATGCTCATATACGGTGAACCTCCAGCACTTTGGCATTTTCCACATCCCACGAGCGGAGAATGCCCGGGCTGATGTCCTCTCTAGACTAGCTACCCTGCCAAAGTCATTACTGGGGTGCACCATCATTGAGTACCTCGAGGCCCTAAGTTATGAGTCAGTAGTAGAAGTCCAGCAAGTCATCACTGAAGCCAGCTGGATGGACCCCTACATCAAGTACATCACTACCGCTGCCCTACCCGAGGATCGCAAGGAAGCCGGCTTTCTCAAGAAGAAGGCCATGCGATATGTGATGATGGATGGATAGTTATACTGGAGATCTTACTCCTACCCCCTGTTAAAGTGCTTAAAGCCTCAGAAGCTGCCTACATGCTTTAAGAAATACACAAAGGCATCTGCAGCAATCATGTGGGTAGAACCGTGGCCTATAAGGCCCTCCGACAAGGATATTGTTGGGAGACCATGCGAGAAGATGCTACCAGCTTTATGAGGAAGTGTGACCATTGTCAATGTCACGCTCACTTATAGCGATAGCCGATGGCCCCACTCTCCCAACTATTAGCTCCGTGGCCGTTCATCCAGTGGGGAATGGATATTTTAGGTCCCTTTCCTCCCACGTCTGGCCAACAGAAATTCTTGATTGTAGCCATCAACTATTCACCAAGTGGGTCGAGGCCGAACCCCTAGCCAGAAAAATGGAGGTGAATGTCAGGTCCTTCTTTTGGAAGTTTGTCATCTATCGATTTGGGCTCCCGCACTCAGTCATCATGGATAATGGATGGCAGTTTGACAACCAGGCCTTCGAGGAGTTTTGCACCGACCTCGACATCCATCACTGCTTCACTTTAGTGGCTCATCCTCAAACTAATGGAGAGGCCGAGGTGACTAACTGGACCATCTTACAGGGGCTCTGCATAAGGTTGGATGAAGCCAAAGGTTGATGGGCCAAAGAACTACCCCGTGTGTTGTGGGATTACCATACTACACCCCGCATGGCAATCGATGAGATGCCCTTTAACCTTGTCTTCGGTACTAAAGTCGTGATTCCAAAGAGCTTGGCCTGCCCACGCTCTAAATAGAGCAGTATGATGAAACCAAGAATTCAGACATTCTCCTTCTCAACATGGATTTGCTGGAAGAAACAAGCGACAAAGCCCAACTCTGGATGGCAGCCTACCAGCAAAGGGTAGCACGCTACTATAATTGCTACATAAGGCCTAAGGGATTCCGTCCAGGCAACCTCGCCATCAGGGCAGAAGCATCCCAACTAGGAGAATGCTGCAGACTCTCCCCAAATTGGGAAGGCCTCTACAAGGTGGTTGAGGCTCTACCTGGTGGGGTCTACTTCCTTACCAGGCTTGATGGTGCCCGATTTATGTGAACCTATAATGCAAGCAACTTAAGAATGTACTACCAGTGATGTAAGACTTCTTCTCAAATTATTAAAGTTCCTTTTTGGTGCAAACTTGTCTTTCACCTATGCAGGAACATCTTCGTCTGACTCTAAGTCTGGCAGGTTAAGCTGGGAAACTTATGAAGCCCCGCGCCTCAAGCCAAGAAACTTAAAAAGCCCTATACCTCAAGCTAGAAAACTTACGAAGCCCTGCATCTCAAGCCAAAAAACTTATGAAACCCCGTACCTCAAGCTACAAAACCTATGAAGCCCCGTACCTCAAGCCAGGAAACTTACGAAGCTCGTACCTCAAGTCAAGAAACATACAAAGCCCCACACTTCAAGCCAGAAAACTTACGAAGCCCACACCTACTGCCCTACTCGATGTCAGTCGGGAGACCCCAGAAGTCCTACCATATATTGCTTGACTCATAGTTCGACACTTTCAAATCTAGAAACTTATGAAGCCCCATGTTTAGCCGCCTTGCTCATAGTCTGGAGTTGTCAGCTGGGAAACTTTTGAAGTCTCACCATCTACCGCTTGACTCATAGCATGGCCAATCCCCTTGAGAAGTTCCAGAAGTTCCATATCCCACCTTGCTCACAGTCCAGAGATGTCGGCTAGGAAACTCCCGAAGTCTCACCATTTATCGCTTGACTCACAACATGGCCAACCCCTTGAAAAGATCCAGAAGTCCTGCACATGGGTTTGCAGATTTCAAGACCGGGAGAATAAGAGGGGAATGTTCTCGGAAACCTTTGCACTGATCCTAAAGCCTTGAAGCCAACCTAAGGTAACTAAGGCCCGAGAGAGGTACGCGCAAAGGAGTTAGAGGAAAAAGAAGGATCATGCAAAGTTTGCTGGTCAAGTTAACATGTTCTCTTATTGCAAAGATAAGTCCTTACACACTTCAAGGGATCTTCTAAAAGTGCTTCAAAAAATAAAGAGAAAAGAAAAGAAAGATTACGAACGAACGAGAACAGGCAATGCTAGTTTGAAGAAAAGGATGTCTTTCTCATTGATTGAAATTTTTTTACATCCTATGAAGACTCCCGATAAGCCAGGAAGCCTTCCAAGAACTTAAGTTACAAGACAAAGAGGGAAGAAGGCCATGTCAAAGCTTAGACCTCACTCACCAGCCGATGAGTGAGCTCTCCTGATGTTGGTACAGCACTTGCCATAGAGGGATCCAAGGTGGCTCTGGCTTCGGCTTTGGACTCTACCCCCAGGATCGTCACACCCTCGGCCTCGGCATCCCTGGGCATCGAAGGGATAGCCTCAGCAGCTCTCTATTTGGTTTCCTCCTTATCCAATAACACCTGGAGGGTTTATGCTCTACCCTCCGGGCGAGCTACCTCCATCACTGAGGTAGCCATTTCCTCCACCCCCTCGGGGGTTCTCCCCCTTCTCTTCTTTGAGGGCGGCCTCGAGCTTGGCAAATTTCTTCTCTAGACCAGACACCCTCACCCTAACACAGGTCGACTCCTCCTGAAGGGTCATTATCTGGCCCGCTAGTTCTTGGGACCGATAACCTGGACCCGAGACTCATCCTACTCCTTGCCCAAGCGATGGTTCTACCTCATCGATGCTTGGCAAGATCCACTCATTAGCTAAATGTTGGCAATCACCTGCATGAGAAATGGCAGTTAGGAGCTAAAATCGGACGAGCCAAGAGAAAAAATCATGAAAATAAAGAAAGATAAAAACCTGAGGGACTTAACAAGAGCCTTCTGTTGATAAAGGAGAGAGGCAGAAAAAAAGAAGGGTAGGAGAAAAAAGATGGGGGGGAAGGTCCTGACCCACCAAGAAATTATGGATGCTGGAACAAGGAAAACACTGCGGTGGAGATGAGCCGGTCGAATACCTCCTTATCGATCGGCTCGACTGAAGATTGTCGGTTATGAGAGAGTTTTGAGTCAATCCAGACCCAGTCCACCCCCTCAACCGAGGCAAACAAGAATCTATTCTTCCATCCTATGATGGAAGTGGGCAGATCCAACTTGAGGGCCCCCTTGATGCGAGACTAATTAGCATGAAAGGAAATTTTTGTGGATTCAGCATTAAGCTAGAATTTTAATTCCTGAATTTTAGGTCAAATAGATAAAAGGGTGATCCTATAGAAATTCTAAATTGCAAGCATGCAAAAAAAGACTTTTAAAAGAGATAAAAACAGGACCACCAGGGCTAAGAAACCCTGGTAGGGCTAGCTCTTTTGCAATAACTCGATCTACAGGGCTAGGGGGTGTGTACCTAGCAATGATTACTGCTGCTTCCATAAAGAGATCACTCCTCACTCCTGGATGTGGCCGAAGGTCAAGCTGAATACCCACGAATCCGTCAACTTTTTATCCGTTGACCCGACGGCTAGGGAAATGGAATCCTAAAGTCATAAAACTTAAGGGACCTACAAAACACCAAAGGAGGATTAGAAAATAAAGGCAAAAAGGGATGAATCACTATTAGAAGAAAGGAAGAGAGAGTAGCAGGGGTGGCTAAAATGAAGCTTGATTGTTGGGCATCCAAGATGGAAGAAGTAGGGCAGCTAGGGTTTTAATAAATAGGGTCTCACACCCCTCGATGCTTAATAAGCAAAGGCTAATGGGTCTCTCACTCACTCCCTCATGGAGGTTGATGCACAAAGGCAAAGGCAATGCAAACAAACTCTCAACTTTTCATTAATCATAATTCATCCATTCTATTACAAGAGGGTGGAGGAGTGGGGTATTTATAGGCTAACCCAGGTCCTCTCCTTGTTAGGATTGGATTACAAAGTTTGACTAGGAAGAGAACTACAAAGTGACTTAGGACTAGGAGTACATAATTTGAATAGAATTAAAACTTGATTCCTAGTAGAATGTGGATTTCTCTCTCCTTCTTGGACTTGGTCAAAGGATCCCACATGGGCTAGGATTAGGGCTGGAAATGGGCCGGCCCAAAGCCCATTGGGCTGGCCCAAAGACTATATTTTAAAAATTTTTGGACTGAATCCGGGCATCCCTTTAGCCCAAAAATTAAATGGACTCTATTTGCAGCCCTAAAACTAGTCAAATATGCTTCAAATTTCGTCCGTAGCCTGAACCAATTTCAAGCCAGCCCAAAGTTATTGAGCAGGCCCAGTCCAGTTCCAAACAATGGGCTTTTGGGCCGGCCCATTTCCAGCCCTAGCTAGGATGCCTCCTTGGATTGGGCTTGGAATTTGGGCACCTTATTATGGACTTTTGGGCAGCAAATAGGGCATCTTATAGTGGGCTTGGGTGGCTTCGAAATGGGCTTGGTGCATGGACTGGGAAAACCCTGGGCGCCCACTTCAATTTGGACTAAAGTAGGCCTTGGGCACCATCTTCTTCTGGGCCTCTGGGCTTGAGAGGACTTTTGGGCTGGGGCGCTTGGAAGAAGAAATATTCTCAGGGTGCCAGGTATCTTCAAGTGTGGAGCCTCTTTGGGCTTGGACTATGCTTTGACCTAGGAGGGCTTGGTGAATGCTTTGGCTGGTGATCCTCCTCTTGTACAAAACTGGACTAACTCAGATTTACATGACTCAACTGAACTCATAAGGTTAAGACAACTCAACTTATTACAGGACTCAATAGGGTACTTATTACAAAAATTGGCTCACTCAAAATTAGACTTCATTACAGGACTCAAGCGAGCACAATCAGGCTTAGCTGAGTAAAACCCAAATTACCGAACACAAAGGGTTGCATTAGTCTCACATGATAAAACCCTTATTACAGGACTTCAAATGACTCAGATGACTTCAACCCTACTTACAGGACTCAAAGGGCTAATATAGCCAGATTATTGGATGCAAAGATAAAATCTAAAAAATAGTTAAGGGACTCAAAATTCAGGGACCCATAGTGAACTAGGATTGATCCTGATGTCCCCATCAATTCTCTCGGGGTGGGAGAAACTCGACCCTATCAAGTAAGGGTCAATCTGGTGCAGGTAAAAGGGTTGGGTCATGGCACTGTAGGTCCTCTCAAGGGATCCACGAACATTCAAAGTCCGGTCGGCCTTGCCATCGGACCAAGCGATATGGATAGCCTTGGTCTCGGGTCATAACAACTTGGCCTTCCACGTCACACTCGATCCATATTCCTCTCCTAGGATAATTTAGTGGACACTCAGGTAAGGTTTCTCTCTTAAGAATAGGGTGAGGTCCAAAAATCTCACTAGGTGTCATTGCTGGTGATGCAGAACAAAGAACAAGGAAGCGTATGCGGAAGTAAATTTAAGATTAATTCTTTTTTCTTTTTTTTTTTATATTTCAGAAATTGGCTTTGACTCAAAGTAAAGCTAAACTAAGTTGAAAGAAACTAGGTAAGGATTGAAAGCACAATTTAGATGAAACTAAATTATCAGAGTAGTTCAGAAGTAACGGATCGCTGGGGGTTGAGAAACTCCCAGACCTAGGGTTTCGCTCTGAACTTTCAACAGAACAGAAATAGAGAGGAGAGATGGTTTACCAACCAGACAGTGATCTTCTCAGAATTTGGGTGGAAGAACTCTCTCGAGCAGATTGTGGGATCCTCGGAGTCGGCTATCTTCACAATGGATCCTCCAATACTGGTCTTGTGGTTTGGTCGGCTTCTCCTAGACTCAAGATCTGGGAAAGAAGAGGAACAAGTGATGGAATTCAGATACTCAAGAAAAGATTTACCTGGTTGAAGAACTTGAAAGCTGAAGTTGCTGAAATCAGGATTCTCCTGGAGGCTGATCTGACTTCCTCTTAGAATTGCTGTAGATCTGAAGTATCTGGACTAGAGCTGGATGCTGGTGGTCGGCCTGGACTTGGAGAGGGTGGCCGTGAGAGGTGGGATAGGCTAGGGCTTGGTGGAAAGAGAAAGGTGATGGCGGCTAGGGTTTGGGAGTGGAGTGGCTAACCTAGGGTTTGGGTTTTGGAGATCTCACACCTCCTCAAGGTTCCTGGGGAACCCAGATTTACTCCCTCATGGAGCTCAACACCTGGATGCAAGTGCGGAAGAGAGAAAACACAAAGTTTGCTCACCAAAAAATTTGGCTTCATTCATCTGATTGATTTAAACTTACAAGAGGGGTTTAATTTATAAGGCTTTACAAGGGAGTAGGGTTTTACATCTTTCCATGTGGGACTAAAGGAGGGGATCTACAAATCAGGATAATCCATACACATATGGTCGGCCAAGGTACCAAAAAAATTTGATTAGGATTATAAAAGGCAGGTAGATGGTGCCTCCTTGCTTGGATCTTCAAGAGAATTTTTTTCCTTCCATGGATCAACTCTTTTGGACTCCTCCTTTTCTTCCTCCCTAAGTCAAGGCCCTTCCCATCTTTGTTTTGAATATTTTTGGCAGGTAGTGGGCGCCTCCTTGAAGTTTTCTCCAAGAGAATTTCTTCCCTTTCTTAGTTTGGCTCTTTTGGGAAAGACTTGGGCCGCCCCCTTGATTTGTGGACTCCTGGTGGATTTCTCCTCAACTGGCGCATGAGAGAAGGAAGCAGCTATCTATGGCGTGGGGACCAAAGGCTGCTGGATGTAGATATGGCACCCCCTGGACTCAGGCGTATGGCTGGGAGTGTGGCTGGGAGTGTGGCGCCCACTTGCTAGGCCTTGGAAGAAAATGTAACACCCTAGGTTGAAACCCTAGTCCACTACTGAGTCAACATGACTCAACAAAATAAAATACAGGTAATGTAGACTCAAGCTAAATTGAGTTAATCTAGTCAACTCTTATTACAAACCAAAAACCCTAATTCTTCGGGCAAGGTTAATCAAAGATCCAGATGGAGCTCTGAAGTCTTCTTCTGAGTCTGGTGCCCGCACCAATTCTCCCAGGGTGGGAGGAACTCGACCCTGTCGAGTATGGATCAAGTTGGCTCTAGTATCTCTCCAAGTGGTCTGGGTCCAGCTCTTGTAATTCTTCTCGGGAGATCCAAGAGTCATCAGAATCTGGCCTTTCTAGCCAGCGGACCAGGTATCTTTGGTATCCTCGATTATGAGTAGAGATAACCTGATCATCCAGGATCTTTTCAATCTGCTCTTTCCTTACAGGCCAATTTGTTGGTGGACACACAGGGTCAGGTTCACTCTCAAGAGCAGGATTAGGTTCAAAAGCCTCACTGGGAATCATAGCTGGCTTCCTATACTCTACTAGGTCTGTAATGTTGAAAGTGGAGCTAATGCCTAGTTCTGGAGGTAACTCGAGCACATAGGCATTGGATCCTACTCTCTTTACCACTCTAAATGGTCCAGCTCCCCTAGAATGTAACTTTCTAACGGTTCCAGGAGGAAACCGTTCAGGCCTTAACCTAATCATTACATAGTCTCCTTCGTCAAAAGTTTTGACTCGCCTTTGAGAATCAGCCAATTTCTTATAAGTTTCATTACTTAAATTTATTTTGGCTTGAATTTCTTTATGCAAGTCTTTTATATGCTGTGCAAAAACTTCGGCAGACTCGGAGACCCGTGTGTGGACTGGTAAAGGAGCTAGGTCAAGAGGTGGTGGGGTTTGTAACCATGCATAATTTCAAATGGACTCTTACTCGTAGACCTATTGACCGAGTCATTATATGCAAATTCAGCTCTAGGTAAGTACAAATCCTAGTTCCTAACATTTTCACCAACAAGACACCTTAGCAGATTGCCTAAACTACGGTTCACTACTTTGGTTTGGCCGTCAGTCTGGGGATGATAGGCAGTTGAAAACTTAAGTTTCGTCCCTAAGTTATGCCAAAGGGTTTTCCAGAAATAGCTGGTGAACCGAACATCCCTATCTAAAACAATGGTCTTGGGTAGGCCATGGAGTCGAACTATTTCATTAAAGAACAAGGTGGCTACCTTAGACGCATCAAATGTTTGGGAACAAGGCAAGAAATGGGCCATCTTGGAAAAACGGTCTACTACAACACAGATAGAGTCATGCCTCCTCTGGGTCTTAGGCAAACCTAACACAAAGTCCATGCTCACATCTTACCAAGGACGATCTGGGACAGGGAGTGGGGTATAAAGGCCGGTGTTCTGTTTTCGCTGTTTGGCAACAGCGCAGGTCCGACACCTAGCCACAATGTGTGCTACATCTCTTTTTAAGCTAGGCCAGAAAAAATGGTCTTCAATAGCCAGGGTGGTCTTATCTTTTCCGAAATGGCCAGCTAAACCTCCAGCATGAGTTTCCCAAATCAAGAATTTCCTAAGAGAGGTTCTAGGGATGCAAAGCCTATTCTTAAAGAACAGAAAGCCATCTAAAAGGAAATAATCCTTATGTTCACTAGATGGTCCTTGAGTTAGATCCTGGTACATAGTCTTAAAATTCGGACACGACTCATATTCTTCTTTGATTTGCTCAAACCCTATGACTTCAGCCCTAACAGAATTCAACAATAAAGATCGATGACTAAGGGCATCAGCTACCTTATTTTCAGACCCAGCCTTATGCTTCAAAACAAAAGTATAGGACTGGATATACTCTACCCACTTAGCATGCCTAGGGTTGAGCTTCTTCTGAGAATTCAAGAATCTAAGAGCCTCATGGTCCGAAAATAGTACAAATTCTTGTGGTAGTAAATAATGTCTCCAATAACGCAAAGCTTGCACTACCGCGTAAAATTCCTTATCATAGGTAGACTACCTAAGCTTAGCATCATTAAGTTTTTCACTAAAGAATGCTACGGGATGGTTCTCTTGGCTTAGGACTCCACCTATACCTACTCCTGAAGCATCACAGGCAACCTCAAATATCTTTAGCTACCTTGTCCTTAGGAGGGACTGAATGGATTGTGATTTTCTTTCCATTGAAACTAAAGACACAGGTGTTGGATTTTCCTAAGAGGGTGGCATCATGATCATACAACCAAGGTCTTCCAAGAATTATACTGCTCACCCCCATGGGCAAGACATCACACCAAATCTTCTCTTGATAGGATTGCATTTGGATTTGGACATGACATCTAGACTGGATGGGTATAGAGGTAGAGTCTACCCAAGAAACCTTATAGGGGTTGGGGTGGGGGACTGGAGTTAAGCCTAACATTTTGACAGTGCTAGTAGAAATGGCATTTACACAGCTCCCACTATCTATGATGATTTTACAAACCTTATCCCCTAGTTTAAGGAAAGTCTGTAGGATGTTAGTCCTACGCCAGTCTTCCTGAACTTTAGTCTGGGACAGGATGCATCTTACAACCCCTAAGTGGTCAGACTCAGTGGATTCTTCCTCTCCTTCATACTCATCAACCAAATTCATTCCGGCCTCATAAACTTCTTCTTCAAACTCCTCATTAGGCTCGGAATTCTCTTCTCCTCCCTCTTCTATATATAGGGATCTACGAGGGCACTGGCTAGAAACATGACCTACCTTATGACACTTAAAACAAGCTATGGTTGTGCACTGATTGGTGATATGACCGGGCTTCTGGCACTTAAAACAGACGATACTAGGGGTTCTCTGGGTGTCAGGTGCCTTACCTTTATCCATGGGCCTAGGGGTGGGGATACCCTGATTAGGCTTGCTAGGGGTAACCTGGCTAGGTCCATTTCTTGGGATTGGGGCACTAACCCTAGATGGCATGGGTCCTCTCTAAAACTTCTCAGTGTTCAGTGCAATTTGATAGGCTTGGTCTAGGTCAGTAACCTCTCTCAGAAATAACTCTCTCTTAATATCTTCCCTAAGCCCAGCCCTAAATCTAGACAAAGTGACTTCATGGGCTTCACTCACATCACATCTCATTAGGTATTCATCAAAGATGGTTATGTAGTCTGAAACAGATCGATTCCCTTGTTTCAAAGTCTACCATTGGTCTAACAGATTTTGCTGGTATGAAATGGGTAGGTACTTGTCTCTAAGCTTTTCTTTCATACCCTGCCAAGTGGTTATGGGCTCTACATTTCGTCTTCTAGTGGTCAGCTCAATGTTCCCCCAGTATAACCTAGCTTGACGTATTAATTTCATCTTGGCAAACTTGAATTTCCTCTCCTCAAACATAGCATACCACTCAAAGTACTGGTCCATCTCACCCTCCCAATCAGAATACACCTTAGGATTTAAACTACCATCAAAAGTGGGTGCATCTAACTTGATGTTCCGAATGAACCTATCATCTCTATCCTCAAGTTCTGGGTCAGGCCTCCTATGATTAGGTTCAGGATCTCGGTATAAAGGTCTTCTAGGCTCTTGGTGTGGGTGAGGTTAGGGCACATTAAAACCTGGGTCAGGAGTCCAATTCCGATGCCAAGGTTCCTCAAGTACTTGGACTCGATCCCTAAGCTGGGCAAAATTCTCATTCATATCCTGACTTAATTTGTTCATACTCTCAGTAAGAGCTCTAACCATGGCCTCTAAATCAGGTTGGGTTTGACCAGGTTGGTAGGGTACTCCATTCCGGGTAGACATGATGTAATCAAGCACACAAAATGAGACTCAACTGAACGACTACGGGCTAACTAGACCTAGAGCCCAAACTAGGTGCCCAATCAGAGTGGCAAGCTAGCCTGTAGTAACTCAGGACTCAGCCAGGTAGGTGTAAGGGGAGTGTTAGGTCCCTGAATGCCAATCCTAGACACCAATCAGAGATTGGCCAGGTAGGCGGACCAGCACACAAGCCCTTCGGGATGGAATCCCTGAACCACCGTTCTAGACACTGAGTACAAAGCACACACAGAGTAACCAGACAAACAGACTCAACACTAGCCTTGACCCGACTTGTTGATGTCCCTAGCCCACTAGGGCAAATTAGGTCTAATCAATTTTTAGATTAAAGGCTTAGGTTCGAATGAAGGGGTGGTGGTTTTGGGCTAAGGAGAGGTTATCAACTCCTCCCCTTATCTTAGATGCTCAAATGCCCTTAAGATGAATTAAGAGATGAACACTCAAAAATAAATGGATGGCAGAACACAAAAATAGAGCTGCAGTAATTTAATTCTCAGAAATCACACGGAAACTAATAAATCATGAGAAAATTATGCAAATTAGTTTCAATTATACTGGTTTCAGAAAAATAAAAATCACCAAATTTGAAATTACCTGCAGTGAGAAATAATTTTTGCAACAGGGCAATTACGGGCTGAAAATAGAGCACTTCCCCGTTTACAATTCCTGCTACGAAGTTATAAACCAACGGATCCCCTACACGCCCTAGGAACATCCCGTGGAATGGGAAGAGGACATTTGCACCTCGCTTCGTTCCTAGGATCGGACATCCTGGGGAGTCTACTTCGAGCAGACAAAGTAAAAAGAGAGACTCAAACAAGCAATCAAAACAGAAACCCTAGACATGGCTCTAATACCAAAAATGATGTAGAACAAAGAACAAGGAAGCGTATGCGGAAGTAAATTTAAGATTAATTCTTTTTTCTTTTTTTTTTATATTTCAGAAATTGGCTTTGACTCAAAGTAAAGCTAAACTAAGTTGAAGGAAACTAGGTAAGGATTGAAAGCACAATTTAGATGAAACTAAATTATCAGAGTAGTTCAGAAGTAACGGATCGCTGGGGGTTGAGAAACTCCCAGACCTAGGGTTTTGCTCTGAACTTTCAACAGAACAGAAATAGAGAGGAGAGATGGTTTACCAACCAGACAGTGATCTTCTCAGAATTTGGGTGGAAGAACTCTCTCGAGCAGATTGTGGGATCCTCGGAGTCGGCTATCTTCGCAATGGATCCTCCAATACTGGTCTTATGGTTTGGTCGGCTTCTCCTGGACTCAAGATCTGGGAAAGAAGAGGAACAAGTGATGGAATTCAGATACTCAAGAAAAGATTTACCAGGTTGAAGAACTTGAAAGCTGAAGTTGCTGAAATCAGGATTCTCCTGGAGGCTGATCTGACTTCCTCTTAGAATTGCTGTAGATCTGAAGTATCTGGACTGGAGCTGGATGCTGGTGGTCGGCCTGGACTTGGAGAGGGTGGCCGTGAGAGGTGGGATAGGCTAGGGCTTGGTGGAAAGAGAAAGGTGATGGCGGCTAGGGTTTGGGAGTGGAGTGGCTAACCTAGGGTTTGGGTTTTGGAGATCTCACACCTCCTCAAGGTTCCTGGGGAATCCGGATTTACTCCCTCATGGAGCTCAACACCTGGATGCAAGTGCGGAAGAGAGAAAACACAAAGTTTGCTCACAAAAAAATTTGGCTTCATTCATCTGATTGATTTAAACTTACAAGAGGGGTTTAATTTATAAGGCTTTACAAGGGAGTAGGATTTTACATCTTTCCATGTGGGACTAAAGGAGGGGATCTATAAATCAGGATAATCCATACACATATGGTCGGCCAAGGTACCAAAAAAATTTGATTAGGTTTATAAAAGGCAGGTAGATGGCGCCTCCTTGCTTGGATCTTCAAGAGAATTTTTTTCCTTCCATGGATCAACTCTTTTGGACTCCTCCTTTTCTTCCTCCCTAAGTCAAGGCCCTTCCCATCTTTGTTTTGAATATTTTTGGCAGGTAGTGGGCGCCTCCTTGAAGTTTTCTCCAAGAGAATTTCTTTCCTTTCTTAGTTTGGCTCTTTTGGGAAAGACTTGGGCCGCCCCCTTGATTTGTGGACTCCTGGTGGATTTCTCCTCAACTGGCGCATGAGAGAAGGAAGCTGCTATCTGTGGCGTGGGGACCAAAGGCTGCTGGATGTAGATATGGCGCCCCCTGGACTCAGGCGTATGGCTGGGAGTGTGGCTGGGAGTGTGGCGCCCACTTGCTAGGCCTTGGAAGAAAATGTAACACCCCAGGTTGAAACCCTAGTCCACTACTGAGTCAACATGACTCAACAAAATAAAAATTACAGGTAATACAGACTCAAACTAAAATTGAGTTGATCAAGTCAACCCTTAATACAAGCCAAAAACCCTAATTCTTCGGGCAAGGTTAATCAGAGATCCAGATGGAGCTCTGAAGTCTTCTTCTGAGTCTGGTGCCCGCACCAGCTGGTGCCCTATGCACAACTAGGCTCGAGATATTAGAAGTCGAGCTAATGCCAAAATATGGGGGTAACATAAGCACAATGGTACGAGAATCAACTCTCCTTATCACTTGTAAGGGTTCAGCTTCACAGGCATGTAGTTTCTTAATGGCTCCCAGAGGAAACCACTCAAGTATAGACCTAATCTCTACATGATCTCCCTCAGCATACTCTTTGACTCGAATTCCAGAATTAGCCTTGTTCTTATCAGTGTTCAAATGAATGCTAATGTCTTGATGTAGATGCTGTGCAGAGATTTGTGCATGTGTGAATAGTGGAATTGGGTATAGTGATCTTTTAGAATTAAAACCATGTAGCACTTCAATCTCTATTCTTACTTCGTCCCCTATGTTAAAGATGTAAATCCAAAACTTGATCCACCTTTCAGGTTTCAAACTTAAGATTTTTTGGGAATCATAAAATCTAAAAGTCTTATGGTATGGATACCATAAGTTTCCTTGGGATAGTAAATATTCTCTCTAGAACTGTAGGACATGGATTGTAGCATAGAAATCCTTAAGGTAGACATGGTTCAATAGGCTCCTATGCTTAAGGGAAATTAACTAGGTACTTGTCCTAACCACATGTTTGGCACTAGAGTGGTTTACAGGCACTAGTTCTAGAGTAGGCTTGGAATCCATTGCTAGTGGAAGGTCATCAGGAAGGTCTTTGGGAAGCTTACTAGGAAAGTTCTCTAAAATAATATCAACTTCCATGGATTGTTCCTTAGGGATTGGTTCCTGGACCTCCTCAATGGACAATTCTGGTGAACCCTCACTCTCATCAACTATGTTTGATCCTGGCTCAATCGCTTCTCCCACAAATTCTATAGTGGGTTCAAGACCTTTTTCCTTTGATTTCTCAATGGGTTCACTCTCTTGTTCCTCTTTTTCAAATTCCTCTACTGGACTCAACTCATAGGTGTCTTCTTTAGATTTTTCAATGGGCTTAGGAGTTTCTTTCTTTAAATTTTCAATGGGTTCATCGTCTTCATACTCTTATACCAGACTTGGATCAGCCTCATACACCTCTTCTTTAGGCTTAGTAATGGGTTCAAACTTGTCCTCTTCTAGCTCTCCTATATGTAAGGCTTTGGCTGGACATTGGCTAGCATAGTATCCCGATTTATGGCATCTAAAGCACATGATGTTGGGTCATCTCTGAACCTCTGGTGACTTGCACTTATTCTTTTCTAGCTCCTCAACCTGGGGATACTCTAAATCTTGAATATCAGTGCAATCAATTTGAACTTTAGGGTCCATACTCCTATCATTCATGGGAATTAGTGGGATACTGGGCCCCGGTCAGCTCGGGTTGGGTCAACTCGGGTTGGCTTGGCTAGAACCTGGTCTTGGGTTAGGGTCACTAGTCCTAATAGGCTCAGGTTGACTAAGGGTTACCTGATTAATACTTGGCTCGGCTCTAGAGGTACTAATCCTATGGGGTTCAGGTCTCCTAGGGGTTATGGATCTCCTAAGCTCATAGGATATGGGTTCAGATATATGGGTTATGGGTTCCCAGGGCTCATAGAATGTGGATGCATAGGTTCTAGAGTCATAGGATCTAGAGTAATAGGTTCTAGAGTCATAGGTTCTGGGTGGATACTTTTTCTTAAGTTTGCTTTTCATGGCTTCCCAAGTAGTTATGGAAATTTCTCCTTTTAGTCTAGACATTCTTTCAAACTCATTCCAGTATATCTTAGCCTGGCAAACTAACTTACGTTTAGCATATTCCAACTGACATCTCCAATACATTCACTCCTGCTTAAAATACTGATCCATATCTCTTTCTTAATTAAGATAATCCTCAAACTTAGGTTCACCACCAAATTTAGATACTTCTAACACAATGTACCTAGTGGCTCTCTTATCCTAGTCAAAGAAATCATGATTGGGTTTCCTAGGGTTGGGCTCATAGTATGGGTCAGAGTATGGAGCTCTTCTAAGGTTGGGCTTAGGTTTAGGTCTGGGATGGGTTTTAGGGGTTTTCTTTAGGTTTCCTAATTGGTCTCCTTCCTGGTCAAACCTATTGGTTTTTTGGTTATTCGATTGGGTCAATTGGTCAAATCTATGATTTATTTGGATAGTTGATTAGTTCATCTGGGTGGTCAATTGGGCATTCATCTGGTTCATCTATTCACTCATGGTCTTTATGAGAGTTTCAAGATTGGATTGCATGGTTGAGCTAGGTTGGGGTTTAGACCGTTGGTATTGAGTTCCTAATCTAGTAGTCATGCAATCATTCAATTAAAGTGTTATGATGCAATCAAGCACACAAAGGCTAACACGTATTATAGTTTGCTAGACCTAGAGCCAAAGTGGAATGGGTCGACTCAACTTATATTCAACTCAGCAACTAATCCTTCCACTAGCATAGTAAGAGGTGGGGTGATGGGAGGCTCCCCCTGCTTATGATAGGGTCCTAATTAAATAACCACCAGTCCACTTAGGACATTTGTCTCTGGACCTCTAGCCTTAGACACCAGTTTTCAGTAATAGTTGAGGAATTGAATGCACTAGTTTACCCACACAACTCGGACCCGACCTGTTGGTGTCCCTAGCTCACTAGAGCAAATTAGGTTGCTAGTTGATTTTAATTAAGGATTTGGATACGGATGCAAGGTGGTTATTTTGGACCGAGGACAAGTGATGAAATCCTATCCTAATCTGAGATAGAGAGAGTGCCCTTAAGATTAGTTTAATGATATGATGCACTGTCGATGAACCCTAATGCAATCTAATAACAAAGCAGTGAATACAAAAATATTTTTTTTGAACTTTTTATGAGGTGGAAATTTATATTTGAGTTGGTTAGGTGAGCAAACATAATTGGCTTGGGTTTGGGGGGATTTGGATGTAAGTTAGGTTTGGTCTAGTTAGGTATGCAGGAATCACAGAAACTGAAATTGTGGATCTATTTGGATGCAAAAATTAACATGATTTTCAATGTAGAAAAATTCTAAAAATTTTAAAAAATAGAGAATGATGTGTGAGGATACTTCCTGCCAAATTTTATACAAAACAAAAATGGTATGATGATGCATAACCAAAGGTTTCTAACTGGGTGTAGGAAAACTTATGATTCTAGTTAGGGTTTCTAAGATGTAGATTTTTATAATTTTTTTATTTCTATAAAAATAACTAAAAATAATAATAATTATCAAAACTGAACAAAGAGTACTCTTGGAAAATTTCATAGAAAAATGAAAATCCTAATATGGTGAAACAGATCAAAACTCAGACCCCTAATGCAGATGACAGGATGCAGAAATATTCTAAGGAAAAAAATAGGCATTTAGAAAACATATAATCTGGAATAAATTATAAAAATTACTGATAAATAGGAGTCAAATATGATAAATCCATAAAAATAATAATTTGGTTTTTCTGAGATACCTATATGTGGAAACAATTAATTTAACAAACTATATGCAGGAATTATAGGATGCAGAAAATTAGCCCTAAAAGTGCTCTGATACCAAATGATGCGGGACTAATTAATATGCAAGGGAATTTTTATGGATTTAGCATTAAGTTAGAATTTTAGTTTCAAAGTTTCAGGTCAAAGAGATAAAAAGGTGATCCTATAGAAATTCTAGACCGTAAGCATGAAAAAAAAGATCCTCAAAAGAGATAAAAACATGACCGCCAGGGCTACGAAACCTGGTAGGGCTAGCCCTTCTGCAATAACTTGATCTAGAGGGCTAGGGAGTGTGTGCCTAGCAATGATTGCTACTGCTTTCATGAAGAAGTCTCTCCTCGCTCTTGGATGCGACCTGGAAGGTCAAGCTAAATACTCATGGATCGACTAGCATTTTATCCGCTGACCCGACGGCTAGGCAAACGGAATCCTAAAGTCGTGAAACTCGAGGGACCTATAAAACACCAAAGGAGGATTAGAAAACAAAGGGGAAAAGGGATGAATCACTGAAAGAAAAAAGGAAGAGAGAGTAGCAGGGGCGGCCAAGATGAAGCTTTATTGTTGGGTGTCCAAGATGGAAGAAGCAGGGCGGCTAGGGTTTTGATAAATAGGGTCTCACACCCCTCGATGCTCAATAAGCAAAGGCTAATGGGTCTCTCACTCACTCCCTCATGGAGGTCGATGCACAAAGGTAAAGGCAATGCAAAAAAATTCTCAACTTTTCATTAATCATAATTCATCCATTCTGTTATAAGAGGGTGGAAGGGTGGGATATTTATAGGCTAACCCAAGTCCTCTACTTGTTAAGATTGGATTACAAAGTTTGATTAAGAAAAGAATTACAAAGTGACTTAGGACTAAGAGTGCATAATTTGAATAGAATTAAATCTTGATTCCTACTAGAATGTGGATTTCTCTCTCTTTCTTGGACTTGGTCAAAGGACCCTTCGTGGGCTAGGACGCCTCCTTGGATTAGGCTTGGACTTTGGGCACCTTCTTATGGACTTTTGGGTAGAAAATGGGGCATCTTCAAGTGGGCTGGACACCTTCCAAATGGGCTTGGCACATGGACTGGGAAAACCTTGGGCGCCCACTTCAATTTGGACTAGAGTAGGCCTAGGGAGCCATCTTCTTCCTGGCCTCAGGCTTGAGAGGGCTTCTAGGCAGGGGTGCTTGGAAGAAGGAATGTTCTCGGGGTGCCAGGTATCTTCAAGTGTGGAGGCTCCATGGACTTGGACTCTACTTTCACCTGGGAGGGCCAGATGAATGCTTTGGCTGGTGTCCTTTCTCTTGTACAAAACTAGACTAACCTAGATTTACAAGACTCAACTGAACTCATGAGATTGAGATAACTCAACTTATTATAGGACTCAATATGGTACTTATTACAAAACTTGGCTCACTCAAAATTAGACTTCATTACAGGACTCAAGTGAGCATAATTGGGCTTAATTGAATAAAACCCTAATTACCAAACACAAAGGGCAGCATTAGGCTGATATGATAAAACCCATATTACAGGACTTCAAATGACTCAGATGACTTCATCCCTACTTATAGGACTTGAAGGGCTAATATAGCTAGATTATTAGATGCAAAGATAAAATTTGAAAAATGGTTAAGGGACTCAAAATTTAGGAACCTATAGTGAACTAGGGTTGATCCTGATGTCCCCATCACCCCTTACGTGGGGAGACGAATCACCATCCGCTATCGGATGGGTGGCGCATCAAGGAGAATAATGCCCTGAAGAGAGAAAAATGGGAACGATCCCATTGAAATGATAAAGGATAATAAAATAAAAAACGGTATGGACGGTATTAGGAGCCAGCTGGGCCGGAACCAAGCGGTAGTTACTAAGGAAGGAAAAAACAAGACATGAAAGGGAAGATAAAGACCCCCGATGAAGAAGTCTTCGTACAAGGTGAATCAGCCCAGACCACCAAAAGCGACCCATTCCTCCGATCCAGGAATAGAGAGATGGATGGAATCAGGGATCTTGAATACCCTCCGGACATGGAGGAGATCCTCATCTGTTATCATCGAAGCAACACCGACAGGACTGCCAAACTCCTGATGCAGGATGAAACTCTGATACCAAATGATGCAAGATGAGGCTCTAATACCAGAAATGATGCGGGACTACTATGCTAAGATGGATGAGATGCATGCAAGTGATTTTTCTTTCTGTTGCTTTAACTTTTTAATAGGTTTACTAATTCCCGAAAGTCAAGTGGAGAATAAAACTAGTGATTCTATAAGAGCAAGAAATTTCTAGCATGCAAATATAGCCCCTAAACAAAGATAAAGAGAGGACCCCGAGATTGAAAAACCCCGATAAGACTTAGCTCTAGATCAATACCTACTTAGGAGACTAGGGAGTGCAAACTATTAAGACTCTAATGTGCCTGATGCTGAGTTCACTCTTCTCGTGGATGCGGCCTGGAAGATCAAGCCTTCGATCCTGCAGATTTGTCGGCTTTTCATTCGATGGTCCCGAAGGCAAGGAAGACCGACTCCTATATCTGTGTCACCTGGAGAACCTACGAGCAACCAAGTAAAGGAGTTAGAAAACAGCAAGAAGAGGGTATAAGAAGGTAAAAGTGATGGGGAAAAAGAGTTGAGGATGGAGGTCGAGAAGGGCTTTTCTCGTTGGGCGTCCAGGTGGATCTTCTAGGGGGCGTCCAAGCTTGAAGATGGATTGGTGGCTTGTGAAGGAAGAAGGTAACGCAGGGCCTCTCACCCTTCGATGTCCCGAAGGACAAAGGCACTCTCTCATAGAGTTCCTAGTCTAAGAAGACATGAGCTAAAAGAAGAACTTCTCAAAAATTTTTATTCATCAAAATTTATTTTTACAAAAGGGCTAGGGCCCTTTTTATAAGCACCCAAGTTCTCATTCAAATTTAAAAGAAAGGTTACAAGACTTGATTTGGGGAAGAGACAAAGGTGGGTTGTCTTCATGAGTCAAGGGCACCCATTTGAAATTTGAAAATTCTCCTTCATGAAGCATTGGCCGACTTTGACTTGGTTTGCTCCTAAGTGGAATGGCTTGATTTGGGGGAGTGAAGAGAGGATGTTGTCTTCAAGAATCAAGGGGGCACCCATTTGAAATTTGAATCCTTTCTTCATGATACCTTGGCCTTGGTGGAAATGCTTGATTCAGGGAGGGAAGAGAGGAAGGTCGTCTCCATTTGAATTTTGAACTCCTCCTTGGCCGATCATGATCTTTGGAGAGGCTTGATATGTGGAGTAAGGTGGGGATGTTGTTGGCTTGGATCAATGAGAGGTTTAATGGGTGTCCATATTTCATTTGATTTTGAATTTTCAGCTTGTCTTGGCTATCCAAGGTGCTTGATGAAGTGGTGCCTCCCATGCCATGTGGCATTGATGATGTGGCACTTCATGAACTGAAGTGGCACCCCCATGCCGCATGGCACTGATGATATGGCACTCCTCAAGAGTTGGCACTCCTAACCTAGCATGGAGTGGTGGCTTAGCTCATCTTCAATTGGGCTTGACTTGATTGCCCACTTGTGAACCCATCTTCAAACTAGCTTGAGCCCATCTTCAAATTGACTTGAGCTTGTGAACCGATTCGGCTAATTACAGGATCAATTGACCCTAACTTGACCAAATTGGCCAAATTATAAGACTAAACCAAAATTTGAAACCAACTAGATACTAATTACATGACTCAAAAGCAAATTACTCAGGATTTTAGCCTTATTACAGGATCCAAAAGTCTTAGAAACCCTAATCAGAGATCCATAGAGGGCTAAAGAGCCTCTATCTAATACTGGTGCCCACACCAATTCTCCCGGGATGGGAGAAACTCGACCATGTTGAGTAAGGGTTGATCTGGCTTTGGTATTTCTCAAGAAAATTAGGGTCGAGGTGCCGCAAGTCCTCTTAGATAAGCCATGAATCATCAGATTTTGGTCGGCCTTGCCAATGGACTAGGTAACGCTGATAGCCTTTGCCCCAGGTGGTGATAGCTTGATCATCTAGGACACGCTCAATTCATTCTCCTCTCTCATGTAAAATTAAAGGTGGACACTCAGGGTCGGGTTCACTCTCAAAAGATAGGTCAGGCCCAAATGGCTCGCTGGGTATGGTTGCCAGTTCCTTATACTGACTAAGTCTAAGATATTGAAAGTCGAGCTAATGCCATAATTCGAGGGTAGCTCAAGCGGATAGGCATTAGGGCCAACTCTCCTTATCACTTTAAAGGGGCCAACTCTACGAGCATAAAGTTTCTTAACAATTCTTGGGGGAAACTATTCAGGCCTAAGCTTAATCATTACAGAATCCCCTATGTCAAATCCTTTGGCTCGCTTTCAGGAATCAGCCAATTTCTTGTATGTATTATTACTCATATTGATTTTTGGCTAATCTCCTTATGCATGTTGTACGAATGACTCTACGGACTCTAAGACTCGCATTGATACCTAACAAATGCAGACTCAACTATGCATTCCTAATGAGAGGAATTTTATTGGACTCTCTAGGGCCTAAACCTGATAGACTATAGACTCTCTAGGTTTGATCCTGGTTTGGCTTCCACAGAAAATTTTATAATGGATACCTAGCAAATGCCATAAGGTCTTCCAAAAGTAGGTGGCAAACCTAGCATACTCGAAGAACTGGTGCAACCGCATGACCTAAACACAATGGGATTTGAATGTTTGGAGAACATTGGAAGCCTTAAGGTGTGACAAGAAATAGGAATCGGAGTCTTGGGACCATCTATTGGAAACATGGAATAGACCTTGGTTACTCAGTATGACCTTAAGATTTGAACATTGGTCTATGGGTGACATAAGGTCAAATTGAAGAATGGAGAATTTGGTCATCGCAAGTACAGGTTTTTCAAGAAAGAAAGACTTAGTAAGTTCCAGAAAAAGGTCATCAACTGGGGTTAGAGGAATGAACTTTTTATAAGGGAACTGAATGAGGTCTCGGGTTGAGGCTAAAGGAGTGGGCTCTTCCTAAGGGCATTGACTTATAGGAACCAAGTCCTCACTAATTTCCTGTTGTTCTGATATTTCAGGAATAGGCTCAACAATCTTATCTTCTACAAGGATTTCCTCATGTAAGGTGCTAGAGTTGTCCTCCTCGAAGTCTTCTTCTTTATATTCATTTACCAAACTCGTGTCAGCCTCATATACTTTTATAATGGGTTCTATTTCTTCCTCCTTTAATTGTTATTTCAGTATGGCTTCGTTCTGGTCAACTAATCCTGGATCGGCCATACCTAATTCCTTCTCAATATCACCCTTCTGGGTCGGAGGTGATACAGATGAGGGTTGATCAACAAAAGTATGGTTCACACTAGGTGTCAGACCAATAGGGATTTGATTCAAGCTAGCAGAGGTTGGATTTAGGTCCAAAGTACTTAATTTAGCATGCCTCAAGGACCTCTCATAGTTTTGGGCTACTCGGTAGGCTTGCTCCAAACTATAGATATTCTTCGGATATCTGTTAACCCCTAGAATGATTTTGATGATCATAAAATATTGGAGCATATACTTGTTACTAATTCTTTCAATTACTTAAGAAGTTTTTGAAAGAAATTGGTTACCTTTAGTTTAAATTGGTTTTCAAATTGATTGAGAGGTAATTCAATTATGTATGGACTTTTATGAACTTTAACTTGTAAAAGTCCTTATTTTTGCTAATCTTGTAATCTTATAAAATTGAGAGTATGTAGATTAGCTCTTGTTTGATTCAAGTGTTGAAGAGTTTTGGAGAAGTTTGAAGCATCAATTGAAGTTTTGGCAAGAGCTGACTCATGGATCAAGAGCCGACTCCTTATGGCATGGCACGAAGAAATTTCAGAGTTTCAGTATCAAGAGCCGACTCGTGAAAGAATTCATGTTTCTGAAGTCTAAGAAGTCGAAACGACTCGAACCCCAAGAGACGACTCATCCAGAGTTATGAATTTTTGGTGACTCAGACTTCGAGTCCACTCTACCCTGAAGAGCCGACTCTAGGTATTTGTTATTTTGAATTGATTGAAGGCAAGAACCAGCTCCAGCTTGAAGAGTCGACTCTCACAAAAATTTATTTTGGGCTGTTTGAGACTTCGAGCCGACTCGTGGACCTCGAGCTGACTCGAGTAAAAATTTTCTGTGCTCTAATGGCTAGTTGCTGAAAGTGATTTTTGAATTATATTTCATCTCCAACAGCTTTTTCACAAATCCCTAGGCCCTACAATGGCCATATCTCATGGAGAACTATAAAAGGGATTGCTTTTGAGGGATTAAATAATTATTAGAGCATTATTATTAGTTTATCTTGAGAAATTGAAGAGCCTTCAAGTCTTTCACCAACCTACTTCAAGAGCTTTCAAGTTAGGATTCAAAGCTTCACCAACTCCACTTCATCATTGAATCCACTCATTGAAGAAGCAAAGAAGCAGCTTGAAGAGCAATTAAAGAGCATTCAAAGCTAGGCTTTGTCTTGATCTATATCGGCAATATTTAAACAAACTCGATTTATTGTAGTTGCTTGTTTATTTCTCTCTATCTTTGTTTTCTGAGGCAGAACAAATAAAGGGACGCGATGCGGAAGTAAATTAAGATTAACTAATTTTTTTGTTGTTTTTATATGTTTGTAGAAGTTGGCGTCAAATCAAAGAAAAGTTAACCTAACATTGAAAGATACTAATATGATAATTGAAAGCACAATTTTAAGGAAACTAAAGTATCAGAGTAGTTCAGAAGCAACGGATCGCTGGGGGTTGAGAAACTCCCAGACCTAGGGTTTCGCTTCGAACTTTCAGCAGAACAGAAATAAAGAGAAGAGATGGTTTACCTAGCCAGACAATGATCTTCACAGATTTTGGTGGAAGAACTCTCCCGAGCAGATTGTTGGATCCTCGGATTCAGATTTCTTCGCAATGGATCCTCCAGTACTGGTCTTTTGGTCGGTTGGCTTCTCCTGAACTCAAGATCTAGAAGAGAAGAAAAACAATTGATGGAATCAGAGAGTCAAGGGAAAGATTTACCAGGTTGATGGACTTGAAGATTGAAATTGCTGAAAACTGGATTCTCCTGGATGTTGATGTGATTTTCCTTGGAACTTGCTCTGGATCTGAAGTTGCCGGACTGGATCTGGATGAAGGTGGACGGCCTGGACTTGTAGAGAGAGAGAGGCCGTGGGAGATGGATGGATCTAGGGTTTGATGGATTGAAAATAATGAAGGGTGGCTAGGGTTTTGGAATTTCAAGTGGCTAACCTAGGGTTTTGGATAAAGAAGGAGATCTCTCACCTCCTCAAGGCTCCAATGGAACCCGGATTACCCCCTCACGGAGCTCAACACTTAGAATAGTGCGGAAGAAGAGAAACCTAGGTCACTCAACACAAGAGAATAGCAAAAATAATTTTTCTTCATTCATTTTTTTTTCAAAGTTACAAAGAGAGGTCTATTATATAGACCTAGAATTTTCTCCTAGCTTGTACAAATTCCCATGTGGGACTAAACTCTTCCAACCCCTAGATTAGGTAGAAAATCCCCTCTCTTGGTCGACCAAGACTTCAAAAAAATTGGGACGGCCATAAAGGAATTTTTTTTGGAATTTTTATGGCGCCTCCTTTGGAGTTGGATTTGGATTTGGAGTCCTCCTCTTCTTATGGCATTTCTTCTTTTCTTCCACTCCAAGTTAAGCTCTTTGTTTTTGATTTGAACTTCAATTGGATGTCCTTCTTTGATTTCTTCTCCAAGAGAAGTTTTCTTCCGTCTTTGCTTAGGTAAATTAGGCAGGTGTGGGCGCCTCCTTTAATTTAGCCTCCAATTTGATTTTTTTCTTCTTTGGATGTGGGGACCATGACACTGGGATGCCTCTATGGCACCTCCTGGACTCTGGCGTGTGCTCGGAGTGTGGCTGGGCGTGTGGCTTGGAGTGTGGCCTCCACTTGCTTGAACCTTGAGTTGATTGGAAGAGAAATGTGGCACCATTTTGGACCAAATTGAAACCACATTGGGACTTGCACCGAGTCAACATGACTCAACAAAATTTAAATGATGATTCAAGAAATAAATAAAATAAATAAACTGGTTGACCAGGTCAACCTTTATTACAAACCCTAATTTCTCGGGCAATGTCAATCAGAGATCCAAATGGAGCTCTGAAGTCTTCTTCTGAGTCTGGTGCCCGCACCAATTCTCCCGGGGTGGGAGGAACTCGACCCTGTCGAGTAAGGCTCAAGTTGGCTCTGGTATCTCTCCAAGAGGTCTGGGTCCAATTCTTGTAATTCTTCTCGGGAGATCCAAGAGTCATCAGAATCTGGCCTTCCTTGCCAGCGGACCAGGTACGTTTGGTATCCTCGATTACGAGTAGAGATAACCTGATCATCCAGGATCTTTTCAATCTGCTCTTTCCTCACAGGCCAGTTTGTTGGTGGACACACAGGGTCGGGATCACTCTCAATGATAGGGTTAGGCTCAAAAGGCTCACTAGGAATCACAGCTGGCTCCCTGTACTCTACTAAGTCTGTAATGTTGAAAGTAGAGCTAATGCCTAGTTCTGGAGGCAACTCGAGCACATAGGCATTGGATCCTACTCTCTTTACCACTCTAAATGGTCCAGCTCCCCTAGCATGTAACTTTCTAACGGTTCCAAGAGGAAACCGTTCAGTTCTTAACCTAATCATCACATAGTCTCCCTCAACAAAAGATTTGACTCGCCTTTGAGTATCAGCCAATTTCTTTTAAGTTTCGTTACTTAAATTTATTTTGGCTTGAATTTCTTTATGCAAGTCTTTTATATGCTGTGCAAAAACTTCGGCAGACTTAGAGACCCGTGTGTGGACTGGTAAAGGAGCTAGGTCAAGAGGTGTGTGGGGTTTGTAACCATGCACAATTTCAAATGGACTCTTACCCGTAGACCTATTGACCGAGTCATTATATGCAAATTTAGCCCTGGGTAAATACAAATCCCAATTCCTGGTATTCTCACTCAATCAAAATCTAAGACAATGTCCTAAACTCGCCTGACGATGCATTCCTAAAGAATGGACTTTTATTCAAAGGAACCCTAGGTCTAAACCTAACAAACTATGGCTCTCTGGGTTTGACCTTGGGTCAGAGGATGGTATGCAGAGCATGAAAACTTATCATGGGTGCCTAGTAGGTGCCATAAGGTCTTCCAGAAGTAGGTGGCAAACCTAGTAGATTCTGACACATGATTCACTCTAAAGACTTCGACAAAGTATACTTGGATGGTGTAAGAAGCATTAGAAGTCCTAGAGAAAGGGAGGAGATATGAGGTGGAGTCTCGAATTACCTGTTGACTAAAGGTGGTGACCTGAAGGTTTGAATGGTGATCTATGAGTGTCAACTAGTTATCCTTACGAAAGGAAAAGTTTGCTACTCCCAGGAATGGATCATGAGATGGTTCGGGAAGTAGCCCAGGACATGTGATTGCAACAGTTAAGGTTTGTTCTCTAAGCAAATAATGATCCACTTTCTCAAGAACTAGATTAGAGAATGATTCATGGAAGGGCCTATGGATGATGACCTCAAGACTTGAAATTTGACCTATGGGTGCGGAAAGGTATACTCTATAGAAGGGTAGGTTAGTCATGCGAAGGAAGGGGTCTGGGGCCATAAGGAGGACTTTTACAGGACTGGGTGAATCAATCCGCTTAAGACAAGGATGTTCAACTGAGATTACGGGAGAGACCTTAGTGGCCGGGCATGGGACAAGGTCCAATTGTAAGAGGCTTGATTCAGTCATCCTAAGGAGAGGATCTACCATAGGGTGGACAAACTTAAACAGTTCAGTGCAAAGATCTTCAATTAGTACTTGGGGAATGACTGTCATTAGAGGGTACGAACTGATAGCTCGGGCTAACACTATGAGTTCTTCCTGAGGGTATTTGACTAAAGGAACCTGGTTCTCACAAATCTCTTGAATTTCTGAATTAGATCCTACCACTTGGTTGCTCTCCAAGGTCTCCTCAGGTAAGGAACCAATAGTACCGATGTCACATTCTTCAAGTTCTTCCCCCTCATATTCATCAACTAGACTCAAGCCAGCATCATATACTTCCTCGATGCCATCTTCAATGGGTTTCGGGTCAGTGGTAATCGGGTCAACTGATTCTGGGCTTGTCATACCTAACCCTTCTTCCTCATTGGTAGGCTTGGGTTCTCCCTCATTAATGTCATCCTTAGGATTCTTACCACTTAGCTGTGCACAAGCCAGTCCTATGCATGGGCACTGACTAGATTTATGGCCTCTTTCTCCACAAAACAAACATTCTTGCGATATAGGAACCTGGGTCACACTGGGTTTCAAGCTAGTAGAGACCTTACTTGGGCATGGGTGTGGATCTAAATGATTTGATCTAGAAGACTTGGGTTGTTGAGTGACTGGTCTAGAATATTGTAAGGACCTCTCATAGACACGATCCACACTATAGATATCATGGTTAGGCTTCCTAAGGTTATGCTCGGGATCACGGTATAAGGTCCTCCTAGGCTCCTGGTATGGATGAGGTTGGGGCCTATTAAATTTTGGATTAGGGATCCAATTTTGATGTCTACGTTTCTCAAGGACTTGGACTTGATCCCTAAGCTGGGTAAAATTCTCATGGACTTGTTCTTTACACTGGGTAATAGTAGCAGTCAAATCTTGGCTTAACTTGTTCATGCTCTCAGTAAGAGCTCTAACCATGGCCTCTAAATCAAGTTGGGTTTGACCAGGTTGGTAGGGCACTCCATTTCTGGTAGACATGATGATTCAAGCAAGCACACAAAATGAGACTAGACTAAATTGACTACTGGATCACTAGACCTAGAGTCCAAACTAGATGCCCAATCAGAGTGGCAAGCTAGCCTGTAGTAACTCAGGACTCAGCCAGGCAGGTGTAAGGGGAGTGTTAGGTCCCTGATTGCCAATCCTAGACACCAATCAGTGATTGGCCAGGTAGGCGGACCAGCACACAAGCCCTTCGGGAATGGATCCCTGAACCACCGTTCTAGACACTGAGTGCTAAGCACACACAGAATAACTCGGCAAACTGACTCAACACTAGCCTAGACCCGACCAATTGGTGTCCCTAGCCCACTAGGGCAAATTAGGTCTAACTGATTTTAAATTAGGTCTAGGTTCGAATGATTGGATGGTGGTTTTGGGCTAAGGAGAGGTAATCAACTCCTCCCCTTATCTTAGATGCTCAATTGCCCTTAAGTAAATTATGAGATGATCACTCCAAAAAGAATTGAATTGCAGAACACAAAAAAACAGAGTTGTTGTATTTTAATGCTCAAAATTTTTACCGAAACCAATAAATCACAGAAAAATTATGGAAAATAGGTTCAATTATACTGGTTTCAACGAAGTAAAAATAATGCAATTCGGAATTTTATGCAGGGAGAAGAAATTCAGACAACAGGGTAATTACGGGCTGCAACTAGATTGTCTTTCCCGTTTATAATCCCTGCTACGAAGTTATAACCCAATGGATCCCCTACACGCCCTAGGAACACCCCATGGAATGGGAGGAGGAGGCTTGCACCTCGCTTAGTTCCTAGGACCGGACGTCCTGGGGAGTCTACTTCGAGCAGACAAAATAAAAAGAGAAAACAATCAAAACAAGAAAGCAAGCAAATCAGAAACCCTAGACTAGGCTCTGATACCAAAAATGATGCAGAACAAATAAAGGGACGCGATGCGGAAGTAAATTAAGATTAACTAATTTTTTTGTTGTTTTTATATGTTTGTAGAAGTTGGTGTCAAATCAAAGAAAAGTTAACCTAACATTGAAAGATACTAATATGATAATTGAAAGCACAATTTTAAGGAAACTAAAGTATCAGAGTAGTTCAGAAGCAACGGATCGCTGGGGGTTGAGAAACTCCCAGACCTAGGATTTCGCTTCGAACTTTCAGCAGAACAGAAATAAAGAGAAGAGATGGTTTACCTAGCCAGACAATGATCTTCATAGATTTTGGTGGAAGAACTCTCCCGAGCAGATTGTTGGATCCTCGGATTCAGATTTCTTCGCAATGGATCCTCCAGTACTGGTCTTTTGGCCGGTTGGCTTCTCCTGAACTCAAGATCTAGAAGAGAAGAAAAACAATTGATGGAATCAGAGAGTCAAGGGAAAGATTTACCAGGTTGATGGACTTGAAGATTGAAATTGCTGAAAACTGGATTCTCCTGGATGTTGATGTGATTTTCCTTGGAACTTGCTCTGGATCTGAAGTTGCCGGACTGGATCTGGATGAAGGTGGATGGCCTGGACTTGTAGAGAGAGAGAGGCCGTGGGAGATGGATGGATCTAGGGTTTGATGGATTGAAAATAATGAAGGGTGGCTAGGGTTTTGGAATTTCAAGTGGCTAACCTAGGGTTTTGGATAAAGATGGAGATCTCTCACCTCCTCAAGGCTCCAATGGAACCCGGATTACCCCCTCACGGAGCTCAACACTTAGAATAGTGCGGAAGAAGAGAAACCTAGGTCACTCAACACAAGAGAATAGCAAAAATAATTTTTCTTCATTCATTTTTTTTCAAAGTTACAAAGAGAGGTCTATTATATAGACCTAAAATTTTCTCCTAGCTTGTACAAATTCCCATGTGGGACTAAACTCTTCCAACCCCTAGATTAGGTAGAAAATCCCCTCTCTTGGTCGACCAAGACTTCAAAAAAATTGGGACGGCCATAAAGAAATTTTTTTTGGAATTTTTATGGCGCCTCCTTTGGAGTTGGATTTGGATTTGGAGTCCTCCTCTTCTTATGGCATTTCTTCTTTTCTTCCACTCCAAGTTAAGCTCTTTGTTTTTGATTTGAACTTCAATTGGATGTCCTTCTTTGATTTCTTCTCCAAGAGAAGTTTTCTTCCTTCTTTGCTTAGGTAAATTAGGCAGGTGTGGGCGCCTCCTTTAATTTAGCCTCCAATTTGATTTTTTTCTTCTTTGGATGTGGGGACCATGACACTGGGATGCCTCTATGGCACCTCCTGGACTCTGGCGTGTGCTCAGAGTGTGGCTGGGCGTGTGGCTTGGAGTGTGGCCTCCACTTGCTTGAACCTTGAGTTGATTGGAAGAGAAATGTGGCACCATTTTGGACCAAATTGAAACCACATTGGGACTTGCACCGAGTCAACATGACTCAACAAAATTTAAATGGTGATTCAAGAAATAAATAAAATAAATAAACTGGTTGACCAGGTCAACCTTTATTACAAACCCTAATTTCTCGGGCAATGTCAATCAGAGATCCAAATGGAGCTCTGAAGTCTTCTTCTGAGTCTGGTGCCCACACCATTTTCTCTCTAAGAACAGCAAGGGGCTGTGTCTTAAGAGAGGGTTGACGGTTTTTTGGTGAGCCTTATGAAAACCTAAGTTGGGTTCTTGGTGATCCCGATATAAAACCTAGTGTTAGGGTTTCTTTGGTGATCCTGTTCAAAACCAAAGGGAGTTTGGATTTCTTTGGTAATCCCGATAAAACCAAAGTGTATAGTTTTGGATTGTGAGCCTGGTAAAATAATCCAACTGTATTCCAGTTGGGGGATATAGTAAAAATTCCAAGTGGTGCTTGGGTAGTGGACATAGGGGCCGGTTGCTCCGATCCACTCTAAATCTTTGTATTTGTGTGTGTGCTTACTTTAGCTTATTACATTTACTTATTTACTTCCGCATTGCATTTTGCACCATAATACTAAAAGAATTTCAAAGTGCACATAATTATGAAAAGTTTTTTTTTTAATCCCAATTCATCCCCCTCTTGGGAAGCCACCTGGGCAACAAGTGGTATCAGAGTAGTATCTCTGAAATTTACTTAGAGTAAAGATAGATGGCATATCCCATGAGTACTTCATTAGCTGAAGGTCAATCCACAAATCGACCTCCACTTTTCACCGTAACCAATTATACATATTGGAAGGCAAGAATGAAAATATACATTCAAGCCATAGATTTTCATTTTTGAAAAATTATCTTGAAAGGACCTCACACATCCACTATTAAAGTTAATGATGTTGAGGTTCCCAAACCTGAAGAGGATTGGGATGAAAATGATATAAAACTAGCTGAATTGAATGCCAAAGCTATGAATCTATTGTATTGTGCTTTGGATCCAAGTAGGTTTAACAGAATTTCAACTTATAATTCTGCTAAAAAAATTTGGGACAAGCTAGAAATTATACATGAAGACACATCACAAGTTAAAACATCAAAAATCAATCTTCTTGTGCATAACTATGAGTTATTTAAGATGGATCCTAGTGAGACTATATATGCTATATATACTCGTTTTACTGATATTATAAATGATTTCAAAAGTCTTGGTAGAACTTACACTAATGCTGATCTTGTCCAAAAAGTTTTGAGATCCTTGCTAGATAAATGGGAAGCTAAGGTGAAAGCTATTCAAGAGGCAAAGGACCTGAATACTCTACCACTGGATGAGTTGCTTGGTTCACTAATTACACATAAATTAGCCATGCAATAAAGGACTGATGAAGACTCCAAGAAAAAGAAAGCTATAGCATTTAAAGCTATAGAAGAGGGCAAGAATGAAGATTCGGACTCATCAGATGGTGATGATTTAAAAATGATGAGATTGTCCTTGTAATGGAAGGTTTAAAATATTTATGGGCAGAAGAAAAATAAATAGATGGAGGAAGCAATTTAGAAAAAGGAGATTTTGGGAGAGAAAGAGAAAAAGACAAAGAAAAGGAGAAGGATAAAGATAAGGATCAAGTACCAATCTACTATGGATGCAAGAAGCCAGGACATATCTATCCTGACTGTCCTAAAGCAAAGAAAAAGATGATCACCAGAAAAAAGAAGAAGGCAATGCTTGCAGCATGGAGTGATAGCGATGAATCTACATCCACTGAAGAGGATGAAAAGACAACAAAGACTGCACAGATATGTCTTATGAGTTTGGAGAACGAGGCAACTACTTCTAAACCTAACTTAGAATTTACATATGATAAACTGCATAATGCATTTTGTGAATTATTAGTAGAATACAAAAAGGCAGGTTTGAAAATGAAAACTTTGAAAAATCATTGTGATACAATTGAAAAAGACAAAAATGAATTTGGTGAAAGAAATAAGATTTTGCAAAGGGAATTAAACCTAGTATGTGAAAGACTTAAGACCACTCAATTTGAAAAAGAAGAGCTTCTTGAGAAAAACAAAGGTTTCCAAAATGAAAATGATGATTTAAAGAAAGAAGTTCAAAAGCTCAAGCCTTTGGTTGAAAAACTAACCCTAAGTTCCAACAAGCTTGAATTAATTTTGAAAAATCAAAGAGAGATAAATAGCAAATTTGGAATTGGTTACAAAGGTTTAATTTCAAACAAATTTTATGCATCTACATCATATGCTCCTAAGTTTATTACTTCAAAACAAGTTAGAACTAAATTTGCATCATCACGTACTTTTTATTCAAAGTCAAGGATTATATGCTATGCTTGTAATAACATTGGTCATAAGGCATTTGAGTATCATTTGAAACATAATGACAAAAAAAAAATTAAGAAAGTTTGGGTTCCAAAAAGAATCATTTCTACTAACTTGAAAGGTTCCAAGAAAGCTTGGGTACCTAAATCTATTACATGATTGTTTTGTAGGGATATCTTGCAGCCACAAATATAAAGAAAAGATAGTATCTGGATAGCGGCTATTTAAGATATATGACGGGTGATATTGATCAATTTTTTATCCTAGAACAAAAAGATGGTGGAATGGTAACATTTGGTGATAATTAAAAAGGAAGGATAATCAGTATCGATAAAATTAAAATTACTCCTTCTACATTTATTAAAAATATGTTACTAGTAAAAAAGTTAAAACATAATCTTTTGAGTATTGGTCAGCTGTGTGACATTGGTTTTATTTTTTTCTTCAAGTCATCAATGTGTATAGTAGTTGATCCACTTGACTCTAGTACTAAATTCATTGGACATAGACTTGGTAATATTTATGTAGTAGATCTTAATGATTTGGCTACGTCAAGCAACACAAGTCTTGTAGCAATGAATGATAAGAGCAAGGAATCAAGTTTACTATAGCATAGGAGACTTGGATATGCTAGTATGGATACTATAGCAAAACTAATTTCAAAGGATTTAGTCAAAGGTTTGCCAAAATTTAAAATTTAAAGTTAATTTTGATTATGTTTGTTATGCTTGTCAATTAGGAAAATAAGTGAGGGAGAGTTTTAAATCCAAAAATATTGTTTCTACTAATAGACCCTTAGAGCTACTTCACATGGACTTATTTGGACCTACTAGGACTACAAGCCTAGGTGGTATAAAATATGGCCTTGTGATTGTAGATAATTTTTCAAGATACACATGGGTTTTATTTATTGCACATAAAGATGAAACTTTCAAAGTATTCAAAAAAGTTTTATAAAAGAGTTTCAAATTTGAAAAATCTATCTATTATTTCAATTCATAGTGATCATGGCACTGAGTTTGAAAATCAATATTTTGATCACTTTTGCATAAAGCACGGTATTGACCATAACTTCTCTACACCTAGAACACCATAGCAAAATGGTGTTGTAGAAAAAAAGAATCGTACTTTGGAAGAGATGTCCCGAACAATGCTTTGTGAAGGAAATCTTCCAAAATACTTTTGGGCAAAAGTTGTAAATACAGCTTGCTATATTTTGAACAGAGTTTTGATTAGACTTATTATTAGAAAAATCTCCTATGAACTGTGGAACAATAGAAAACCTAATATCAAATATTTTCATGTTTTCGGATGTAAATGTTGTGTTCTTAACAATGGAAAAGATAATCTTCGTAAATTTGATGCAAAATCTGATGAGGCTATTTTTCTTAGATATTCTTTAAATAGTAAAGCCTATCGAGTTTTCAACAAAAAAACATTGACTGTAGAAGAATCAATATATGTTATTTTCAATAAATCTGACATTACATCTTCTAGAAGAGAAGATCTTGCTGATGATGATGCAGGTATACTAGAACATGGATTGAAGGATTTGACTCTCAAAGACAAACAAACAAGTAAACCACATGAAGAAGAGGTAAGCAAAAATCATGATGATATACCCAAGGAATAGAGGTATGTACACTCACATCCAAAAGAATTAATTATAGGAGACCCATCTTAAGGTGTTAGAACTAGAGCTGCACATAGAGATACACATGAATTAATTGCTTTTGTTTCTCATATAGAACCACACACTATAGAAGAAGCTGAAATCGATCCTAATTGGATGTTAGCCATGCATGATGAATTAAAACAATTTAGGAGAAATAATGTCTGGACCCTAGTAGAAAGACCTAATGACTATCCTCTTATAGGTATTAAGTGGGTTTATAGAAATAAATTAGATGAAGAAGGAAATGTAATTAGAAATAAGGCTAGAATGGTAGCACAAGGATATAATCAAGAATGTTGAGTCTCAGGTGGTGCATTCATTGCTAGTTGGGTCAATGTACATGTGTTGATCTGGTCTATCATGGTTTTCTATGATGTTTCTAGGGCTAAGGTTGAGTCCGATATGAGTCCTAGGTGTTTAGGCTCAGTTTTGGTCAGTCTAGGTATTAGGGTCGGCTCTTCTGTTGTAAGAGTCGACTCTGTTGGTTGGCACATCTCAAAATAGATGGTTATGGACTGGACGAGTTAGCTCTGATGGATTCGAGTCGACTCGGATGCATAGTCAGGAAACATGTAGTTTGGACGAGTCAGCTCGGATGAGCTCAAGTCGGCTTCGTTGCATAGTTTGTTAATCCTGTGGTTTGGAAGAGTCGGCTCCAAGGATTAGAGTCGTCTCAAGTTCAAGGCCTAGTCGACTCTAGTGTTTCGGGTCGGCTCGGATGATGGGTGAACTATTTTTAAATGGTGCCAGCTGGGGATGTTTTTTGGGATCTCGGGCATGTGTGACCAGGGTATATATATATTGTATTTTCGTAAGAGGATATGGGTTGATGTAACAAACTTCTTGGAAGTGGAAATTCCTTTCTCTCGTGAAAATTCCTCTGTTTTCTTCTTCTTTTTCTCTTCTCCTGTTCTTAGTATTCTTGATCTTCACAGACCTAAATCCTACCATAATCTTCAGTGGAGATTGCTGGTAGATGGTCATCCACAACCTGGTGACACACTTCCGCGATTGCTTTATTGATTAGGACGTTCATTCTTGATCGGGAATAAGGTTGTTCTTGAGGATTTGGATTCATGAAATATGGTTGGACTTGGAATCGAATTCTCAACATTATTTTCAATGTTTGGTATCAGAGGAAGGTTCGTGGAAGGAAGATCTCAAGATCAGAGGGTTGGAAGTAAGGCATCTTGCAGGTACGGTTTTTCATATCTCTTGAATTCTTGATTGTGGTAATGGCATCAAGTGGGTTCAAAATAGATTTTAAGAATTACGATGGCAAGGAAAACTTCACTTTGTGGCAGTAAAGGGTTAAAGATTTGCTAGTTCAACAGAGAATCTATAAGGTCTTGGTTAAAGAAACACCGAAAAAGATTAGTGTTGAAGAATGGGAAGAGTTAGAAGAGATTGCTTTCAGCACCATAAGAATGTGTTTAGCTAATCAGGTTTTACCTGAGGTGTGTTCAGAGACTACTGCAAAAGGTCTTTGGAAAAGACTGGAGAATACATACATGGGAAAGAACATGACGAACAAGCTATGGCTGAAGAAGCAACTGTATAGCTTGAGAATGCCTGAAGGAGGAGACCTTGTTGTGCACATTCAGAGGTTCAATCAGGTTTGTTCTGAAGTGATGAGTCAGGATGTGAAGATAGACGAGAAAGATCGAGCATTGTTGCTGCTGTGTTCACTCCCTGGATCGTATTATGGTCTCATAACAACTTTAATTTAAGGGAAGGAAACCCTAAACTATGATGAAGTTATTGGTGTGCTCAGATCCAATGAGCAAAGGGAAAAGATCTGCAAAGGTAATCCTAATTCAAAGGTTCTTGCTGTGAAAGAGAGGTAAGGAGATCCAAAGAAAGAACTAGGGAAAAGTCCAAGGGCAGATCTCAGTCTTGGAACCACAAGAGTTTGAAATGCTACAAGTGTCGTCAGCTTGGGCATATCAGGAATAATTATCCTCTTTAGAAGACAAAAAAGGGGAGAGCTAATACTAGTGGTGCTAATGCTTTGGAAAGCAATGGAGGAGTACTGGTTGTATGATGCAGCACGAAAGCTCTGATACCAAAAATGATACGGAAGTAAATTAAAATTAATGTATTTTTTTTTTAATATATTTTCAGAAGTCGGCTTTGACTCAAAGGAAAGATAAATTAATGTTGAAAGAAACTAAGAAATGACAGAGAGCACAATTAAAAGGAGTGGATTATCAGAGTAACTCAAAAGTAGGATCACTGGGAATTGAGAAACCCCCAGATCTAGGGTTTGCTCTGAGTTTCAACAAAACAGACAAAGTGAGAAGGGAAGGTTCTTGTTACCTAGCAGTGATATCTCTCGTTGCTTCAATTGGAGGACACTCTCGAGCAGATTGTAGGATCCTTGGAGACGGGGTATCTTCACAATGGATCCTCGGATTGTAGTCCTATGGCAAGGTTGGCCTCCTTCTCGAACTCAGGATCTGGAAGAAGAAGAACAAAAGAAAAAAGAACCAGAAACTCAAAGAAAGATACTGACCTGAGGACTTAATGAAGATTGTTGGATGTAGAAGTTCCGGAGATCTTGATACTGATCTGACTCTTCGTTGAACTTTCTTTGTAGTTGAAATAGTTGATCTGAACCTGGATGCTGGTGGCCGGCCTCTATGTGGAAGAGAGGGGCCGTGGGATGTAGATGGAAAATTAGGGTTTGGTGGTGGTGGAGTAGAGATGGATGGACTAAGCTAGGGTTTTGGGGTTGAAGATCTCACACCTCCTCAAGGTTCCTAGGGAACCCGGATTTACTCCCTCACGGAGCTCAACACTTGAATACAAGTGCGGAAGAGAGAAACACAAAGTTGCTCACAAAGAAATTGATTTCATTCATCATTAAATTCAAGAGTTACATAGAGTTGAATATATAGACATAACAAAGAAATAAAATTTTATACATTTCCCATGTGGGACTAATAGGACTAACCCATACTTTAGGCATCAAATTTTCTTCCCAAGACTCCTTCCATGAGTGGGCAGCCCAAAAACTCCAAGAAAACTTGAAAATCAGCTCCAAATGGCAGGTTATGGGGGTGTCTCCTAGTATCTCTCCATGAATCAAGGATTTTCCCTTCATGGTTTGGCTCATTTGGACACCTCCTAGTCTTACTCCACAAGTTTAGGCTTCTTCCTTTCATGGCTTTGGCACTTTTGGAGACTTTTGGGTGCCTCCTTGATTTTCTCCCCAAGACATGCTCTCTTCCCTTTTATAACTTGGATTTTTATGGAACATTGTAGGGCACCTCCTTGATCCTCTCTTCAAGAAAAATTCTTGCCATCCTGGCTTGGGTTTATCTGGAAAGAAGTTGTCTCCTCCTTGGATTGAGGTATCTTGATGGATTTCTACCCCAAGTGGTGCAAGAAAAAAGAACCTGCTTACTTGAGGCATGGGGACCAAGGTACACTGGATGGAGATGTGGCAGGGAGTGTGGCACCCACTTGTAGCTGGAAAATGTGGTGCCCTATGGCAAAGGGAATGACACCTACCTGGGCCTTGGACTTGGACTGAGTCAACATGACCCAACAAAAATTGAAATGACAAAATTACAGACTCAAAATTGAGTTGATCAGGTCAACCCTTATTACAAAACCAGAAAACCCTAATTCTTCGGGCAAGGTCAATCAGAGATCCAGATGGAGCCCTGAAGTCTTCTTCTGAGTCTGGTGCCCGCACCAATTCTCCCGGGGTGGGAGGAACTCGACCTTGTCGAGTAAGGCTCAAGTTGGCTCTGGTATCTCTCCAAGAGGTCTGGATCCAAATCTTGTAGTTCTTCTCGGGAGATCCAAGAGTCATCAGAGTCTGGCCTTCCTTGCCAGCAGACCAGGTATCTTTGGTATCCTCGATTACGAGTAGAGATAACCTGATCATCCAGGATCTTTTCAATCTGCTCTTTCCTCACAGGCCAGTTTGTTGGTGGACACACAGGATCGGGATCACTCTCAATAACAGGATTAGGTTCAAAAGGCTCACTGGGAATCACAGCTGGCTCCCTGTACTCTACTAGGTCTGTAATGTTGAAAGTAGAGCTATTGCCAAGTTCTGGAGGCAACTCGAGCACATAGGCATTGGATCCTACTCTCTTCACTACTCTAAATGGTCCAGCTCCTCTAGCATGTAACTTTCTAACGGTTCCAGGAGAAAACCGCTCAGGCATTAACCAAATCATTACATAGTCTCTCTCAACAAAAGTTTTGACTTGTCTTTGAGAATCAGCCAACTTCTTATAAGTTTCATTACTTAAAGTTATTTTGGCATGAATTTCTTTATGCAAGTCCTTTACATGCTATGCAAGTGCATCAAGAGACTTGTGTGTGTGGGCTAATAGTGAAATAAGATCAAGTGATGTGTGAGGCTTGTATTCATGAACAATTTCAAAGGGACTCTAGCCTATAGACCTATTGATCGAAACATTGTATGCAAATTTAGCCCTGGGTAAATACAAATCCCAATTCCTGGTATTCTCACTCAACCAAAATCTGAGTCAATGTCCTAAACTCGACTGACGATGCATTCCTAAAGAATGGACTTTATTCAAAGGAACCCTAGGTCTAAACCTAACAAACTAAGGCTCTCTAGGTTTGACCTTGGGTCGGAGGATGGCATGCAGAGCATGAGAACTTATCATGGGTGCCTAGTAGGTGCCATAAGGTCTTCCAGAAGTAGGTGGCAAACCTAATAGGTTCTAAGGAGTCTTGCAACCTAGAAATCTCAGTAAAGTGTAATCCCATAGCTCTAGAAACATGAGAAGATTCAGGGAAGGGTAGGAAATAAGAATCAGAGTTTTGATGTGGCTTATAGGAAATAAGAAACATAACTTGGTTATTTAGGACGACCTTAAAATGAGGACATTGTTCTATAGGTGCACTCATCCAAACCTCATGATTTGCTCTAGGAGGATCTACAAGTGCAAGTTCTAGGGAAGGTTGGGTGCTCCTAGAATGTGGAAGGTTATCAGGAAGGTCTTTGGAATGTTTATCTAGAAAGTCTTCTAAGATACTGTCTTTTTCTTGTTCTTGGACCTTCTCAATGAGAAATTCTTGTGAACCCCTTCCTTCTTCACACTTCTCTACCAGATTTGACTTAGGGGTGTCTTCTTTGGATTCCTCAATGAGTTCAGGGATATTCTCACTTAAACTCTCATTGGGTGCAATTTTCTCTTCCTGAACTTTCTCAAAAGGGTCTTCTCTTAGGGTTAGCTCCTGAATTCCTTGAGTGGCAGGGGTCCCCTCAATAACCCCATCAGGCAGGAGTTGGTTAATTGAATTATCAGAAGAGATATCCTCAAATTCTTCTTCTTCATATTCATCTATCAAACTTATGTCAGGCTCATATATTTCTTCCTCAATCTCACTGAAAGGTTCTAATCTATTCTCCTTTGATTCCTCTTTAAGTATGGCTCTAGTCAGGTCAACTAATTTTGGGATGGCCATGCCTAACTCCTTCTCAGTGTTATCCTTCTAGTCAAGATGGGACACAAGTGGGAATTGACAAACAAAAGTCTGGTTCACTACGAGTGTCGGATCAATCGGAACTTGACTCAAGTTGGTAGAGGTTGGCTTTAAGTCCAAAGTACTTGATTGGTTATATCTTAAAGACCACTCATAGTCTTGGGCTTCTTGGTAGGCTCGGTCTAACTTATTGGTCTTTTCAAGGCATAGCTTCCTATAAATGTCTGGGTGTAACCCAACCCTAAACCTCGATGTGATCTGAGCTTCGATCTCAATGGTATTGCATTTCATGTCATACCACTGGAAGTCCTCGATATATTTAGACACATGCCTATTACCTTGTCGCAATTGGTACCATTGGTCTAAAAGTCTTTTCTCATAGGATCTACCTAGGTACCTATCTCTCAACTTACTTCTCATATTTCTCCAAGTATATATTTCCTCTTTTCTTTGATAACACTCACGCTCAATAGCATATCAATGCGACCTAGCATGTTTGGTGAACTTGGTTTTGGCCAACCTAACTTGTCCTAATTCCGATATGTTAGTGCACTCAAAATACCGATCCATTTGTTCTTCCCACTTAATATATGTCTCTTGTCTTCCATCAAAAGTGGGTGCATAAGGTTCGGTGTTCCTAACGGGTCCCTTTTCTGAGTCAACCAAGTATGGATATAGGCTCCTAGGGTTATGCTCGGGATCACGGTATAAGGTCCTCCTAGGCTCCTGGCATGGGTGAGGTTGGGGCCTATTAAATTTTGGATCAGGGGTCCAATTTTGATGTCTACATTTCTCAAGTCCCTGGGCTCGGTCTCTAAACTGGGCAAAACCCTCATTCATATCCTGACTCAATTTGGTCATACTTTCGGTAAGAGCTCTAATCATGGCCTCTAAATCTGGTTGGGTTTGACCAGGTTGGTAGGGTACTCCGTTCCGGGTGGACATGATGATGCAAGCAAGCACACCAAATGAGACTCGACTGGAACGACTACGGGCTAACTAGACCTAGAGCCCAAACTAGATGCCCAATCAGAGTGGCAAGCTAGCCTATAGTAACTCGGGACTCAGCCAGGCAGGTGTAAGGGGAGTGTTAGGTCCCTAATTGCCAATCCTAGACACCAATCAGTGATTGGCCAGGTAGGCGGACCAGCACACAAGCCCTTCGGGATAGAATCCCTGAACCACCATTCTAGACACTGAGTACAAAGCACACACAGAGTAACTAGACAAACTGACTCAACACTAGCCTAGACCCGACTTGTTGGTGTCCCTAGCCCACTAGGGCAAATTAAGTCTAATAAATTCTAAAATTAGGCTTAGGATCGAATGAATGGGTGGTAGTTTTGGGCTAAGGAGAAGTTATCAACTCCTCCCCTTATCTTAGATGCTCCATTGCCCTTAAGATGAATTAGGAGATGATCACTCAAAAAAATTGAATTGCAGAAACACAGAAATAGAGTTGCTATAATTTAACTCTCAGAAATTTCATGGAAACCAATAAATTACAGTAAAATTTTGTAAAATAGTTTCAATTATATTGGTTCCACCAAAATATAAATCATGCAATTCAGAGTTACCTACAATGAGAAACAATTCCTGCAACAGGATAGTTACAGACTAAAAACAGAATGCTTCCCCCGTTTACAATTCCTGCTATGAAGTTGTAACCCAGCAGATCCCCTACACGCCCTAGGAACACCCCATGGAATGGGAGGAGGAGGCTTGCACCTCGCTTCATTCCTAGGACCGGACGTCCTGGGGAGTCTACTTCGAGCAGACAAAGTAAAAAAGAGAGACACTCAAAACATGCAAGCAAGTCAGAAACCCTAGACAGGGCTCTGATACCAAAATTGATGCAGCACAAAAGCTCTGATACCAAAAATGATGCAAAACAAAAAAGATGATGCGATGTGGAAGTAAATTAAAATTAATGTTTTTTTTTTTTAATATATTTTCAGAAGTCGGCTTTGACTCAAAGGAAAGATAAACTAATGTTGAAAGAAACTAAGAAATGACAGAGAGCACAATTAAAAGGAGTGGATTATCAGAGTAACTTAAAAGTAGGATCGTTGGGGATTGAGAAACCCCCAGATCTAGGGTTTGCTCTGAGTTTCAACAAAACAGACAAAGTGAGAAGGGAAGGTTCTTGTTACCTAGCAGTGATATCTCTCGTTGCTTCAATTGGAGGACACTCTCGAGCAGATTGTAGGATCCTTGGAGACGGGGTATCTTCGCAATGGATCCTTGGATTGTAGTCCTATGGCAAGGTTGGCCTCCTTCTCGAACTCAGGATCTGGAAGAAGAAGAATAAAAGAAAAAAGAACCAGAAACTCAAAGAAAGACACTGACCTGAGAACTTAATGAAGATTGTTGGATGTAGAAGTTCCGGAGATCTTGATACTGATCTGACTCTTCGTTGAACTTTCTCTGTAGTTAAAATAGTTGATCTGAACCTGGATGCTGGTGGCCGGCCTCTATGTGGAAGAGAGGGGCCATGGGATGTAGATGGAAAATTAGGATTTGGTGGTGGTGGAGTAGAGATGGGTGGACTAAGCTAGGGTTTTGGGGTTGGAGATCTCACACCTCCTCAAGGTTCCTAGGGAACCCGGATTTACTCCCTCACAGAGCTCAACACTTGAATACAAGTGCGGAAGAGAGAAACACAAAGTTTCTCACAAAGAAATTGATTTCATTCATCATTAAATTCAAGAGTTACATAGAGTTGAATATATAGACATAACAAAGAAATAAAATTTTATACATTTTCCATGTGGGACTAATAGGACTAACCCACACTTTAGGCATCAAACTTTCTTCCCAAGACTCCTTCCATGAGTGGGCAGCCCAAAAACTCCAAGAAAACTTGAAAATCAGCTCCAAATGGCAGGTTATGGGGGTGTCTCCTAGTATCTCTCCATGAATCAAGGATTTTTCCTTCATTGTTTGGCTCATTTGGACACCTCCTAGTCTTGCTCCACAAGTTTAGGCTTCTTCCTTTCATGGCTTTGGCACTTTTGGAGACTTTTGGGTGCCTCCTTGATTTTCTCCCCAAGACATGCTCTCTTCCCTTTTATAACTTGGATTTTTATGGAACATTGTGGGGCACCTCCTTGATCCTCTCTTCAAGAAAAATTCTTGCCATCCTGGCTTGGGTTTATCTAGAAAGAAGTTGTCTCCTCCTTGGATTGAGGTATCTTGATGGATTTCTCCCCCAAGTGGTGCAAGAAAAAAGAACCTGCTTACTTGAGGCGTGGGGACCAAGGTACACTGGATGGAGATGTGGCAGGGAGTGTGGCACCCACTTGTAGCTGGAAAATGTGGTGCCCTATGGCAAAGGGAATGACACCTACCTGGGCCTTGGACTTGGACTGAGTCAACATGACCCAACAAAAATTGAAATGACAAAATTACAGACTCAAAATTGAGTTGATAAGGTCAACCCTTATTACAAAACCAGAAAATCCTAATTCTTCGGGCAAGGTCAATCAGAGATCCAGATGGAGCCCTGAAGTCTTCTTCTGAGTCTGGTGCCCGCACCATTGTATCAGATGGATAAGTGGATTGGGAGAATATCTAGATTTTGGATTCTACATGCTCATACCACTATACCTCACATCGGGATTGGTTTTACACCTATGACAGGTCAGATGGAGGTAGTGTAAGTCTTGGTGATGACCATCCTTGTATGTTAGCTAGAGTAGGCACTATTAGGATGAGGATGTATGATGGAGTGATAAGGACTCTATCAAATATCAAATATATACCAGAATTGAAAAAGAATTTGATTTCTTTGGGCTTCTTGGAAGAGCAGGGATATGCTTTTAGTTGCCAATCTGGTAGTGGATGTTTGAGAATTACCAAGGGAGCTTTGGTGGTAATGAGAGGAAGAAGATTGAGAAACAATCTATACAGGATGGAAGGCTCAGTGATAAGTGATAGTGCTGAAGTACTTGCAGCGGCACAGGAGGAACAATTGAAGTATAAACTGTGGCACTATCAAATGAATCATATGAGTGATCGAGGGCTCACAGAGTTAAGCAGAAGAGAGAACATCCCAACTTTGAAAAAGGATGGAAATGACTTGTGTGAGCCATGTATCTTTGGTAAACAGCATAGAGTGAAATTTGCTGTTTGTACCAAGCCAAGTGAAGGAGTGCTGGATTTGGTGCACTCGGATGTATAGGGACCAGCACCTGTTTTATCCAGAGGTGGAGCAAGGTATTTTGTTACCTTCGTTGATGACTTCTCTAGGAAACTGTGGGTGTATCTGATGAGGAAAAAATCAGATGTGTTTGTCCAGTTTAAAGCTTGGAGAGCTGAGGTAGAGAAGGAGACAGGAAGACATGTAAAGTGCCTTCGGACTGATAATGGTGGGGAGTACTCTAGTACAGAGTTTAGGAGTTACTATGAGGAAAATGGTATCAAACACCTTTACACAGTAAGGATGACCCCATAGCAGAATGGTGTCGTGGAAAGGATGAACCAGACATTATTGGAGAGGGCAAGGAGTATGAGGCTACAGTCATCACTGCCGAAAACTTTTTACGGTGATGCTATTACTCTGGCATGTTTTCTTATAAACAGGTCCCCTCACTACAAGTTGGATAGTGGACTTCCAGAAGAAGCTTGGAGTGGGAAGAAGGTGGAGCTTGGCCACCTGAAAGTTTTTGGTTGCCCGGCTTATGTTCATGTGGAGGCAACTGAAAGAAGCAAGCTAGATCCTAAGTCAAAGAAAATGAACTTTATAGGGTATCCACAATGAGTCAAAGGTTACCTACTGTGAGATCCACAATCTCAAAAGGCAGTGGTCAGTAAGGATGTTATTTTTGATGAGAGGAGCATCTTGGTGAAATCGGGGACTATAACTAGAAATGCAGTCAATAAGATGAACAGTAGTGAGAGCCCATCACAGGTAGAGGATAAGTCTTCAACATCAGCAGAAAATGAAGTTTCTGTTGAGGTGGAGTTGGATAGGAAAGATTCTCCAGGAGTGAAGGAGAGGCAAGAAGAATTAGCTATTCAAAAAGAAGTGTAGGAGGAGCCACAAGCAGTAGACTTGCAGGATAGTGCAAGGGGAGTGGCGTTGCATAAGCCTTAATGCACAATCCGAAAGCCGGTTAGATATGGCATGGATAAAGCAATTTCATATGCTCTTATATCTGTGAATGGAGATCCAGAAAGATTTGTAGAGGCCATGGAAAGTCTTGATAAAGAGTCATGGATACAAGACATGATGGAAGAGATGGAATCTCTCAGGAGGAATCAGACGTGGCAGCTGGTAGATCTACATAGAGATGCTCATGCTATTGGCTCCAAATAGGTGTTCACTAAGAAATCATTACCTTCAGAGCAAGGTAGAGTGAGATACAAGGCAAGATTGGTAGCAAAGAGATACTCATAGAGGGAAGGTGTTGACTACATAGAAGTGTTTTCTCCTGTGGTATGCCATACTTCAATTCGGGTGTTGTTGTCTTTGGTGGTAAAACATAATTTGGAATTGGAGCAGATGGATATGAAGACAGCCTTTCTACATGGAAGACTGGAAGAGAAAATCTATATGAAGTAACCTGATGGCTTCATTGAGATTGGACAGGAGAACAAGATATGTCTACTTCAGAGGTTATTGTATTGATTAAAACAATCATCTTATCAGTGGTATCACAGATTTGATACATTTATCTTGAGCCTTGGGTTTCTCAGATGTGAACATGATCATTGTGTCTATGTAAAAGATGTGGATACTATGGATGCTCTATATTTACTTTTGTATGTGGATGATATGTTGATAGCCAGCAGAAGTATGACACTGTGAAAGGGCTGAAGAGAGCATTATCTCAGGAATTTGAGATGAAAGATTTGGGATCAGCTAAGAAAATCCTTGGAATGGAGATTTGAGGGATAGATGCAAAGGAATACTCCATTTGTCACAAGGTGGGTACATTAAAAGGGTACTCAAGAGGTTTGGGATGGATAAGGCCAAACCTGTGGAAACACCATTACCAGGGCATATTTCTTTCTCGAAAAAATAGTGCCTCTAGTTAGAGAAGGAGAAAGAGTACACGGAAAGAGTTCCGTATGCCAATGTAGTGGGCAGTTTGATGTATGCTATGGTTTGTTGCAGGTCGAACATAGCATATGCCGTAAGCCAGGTGAGCAGGTACATGGCTAATCTTGGGAAGGAACACTGGAAGGCATTGAAGTGGATTTTGAGATATTTGCAAGGGACTCAAAGACATGGACTGGTATTTGGTGGATAGCCTGAAGGACATAGATGGGACACCAAGAATGAGGATTCAGGTCCTTTGGAAGGGTTTGTTGATGCAAGCTATGCAGATGATCTTGATACAAGGAGGTCTACAACAGGTTATCTCTTCTGCATGTATGGTGGACTGGTTTCTTGGAGATCAACCCTTCAACCTATTATAACTTTGTCTACAACAGAAGCTGAGTATATAGAGATTACTGAAGCTACAAAGGAAGCACTATGGCTGAGAAGGCTAGTATCTGAAATGAGGGTGAAACAGTATATGGTGGTCTTACACAGTGATAGCCAGAGTGCCATACACTTAACTCAGAACCCAGTCTATCATGCTAGGACCAAGCATTTAGATGTGAGGTACCACAGAGTCAAGGAGCTAGTGAAGGAAGGAGAAGTGGCGCTGGTGAAGGTTCATACAATGGAGAACCAGGCGGATGCACTTACGAAGGCTCTACCAAGGGATATCTTCTACTCTAGTATGTGGCTAATGGTTTTGAGGAGTCTGGCATATATAGCCTTGAAGCACCAAGTTGGAGATTGTTGAGTCTCAGGTGGTGCATTCATGGCTAGTTGGATCAATGTACATGTGTTGATCTGGTCTATCATGATTTTCCATGATGTTTCTAGGGCTAGGGTTGAGTCTGGTATGAGTCCTAGATGTTTAGGCTCAATTTTGGTCAGTCTGGGTCTCAAGGTCGGCTCTTCTATTGTAAGAGTCGACTCTATTGGTTGGCACGTCTTAGAACAGGTGGTTGTGGACTGGACGAGTCAGCTCAGATGGATTCGAGTCGACTTAGATGCACAGTCAGGAAACCTGTAGTCTGGACGAGTCAGCTTGGATGAGCTCGAGTCGGCTCCGTTACACAATTTATTAATCATGTGGTCTAGAAGAGTCAGCTCTGAGGATTAAAGTCGTCTCGGGTTCAAGGCCTAGTTGACTCTAGTGTTTCGGGTCGGCTCGGATGACGGGTGAACTGTTTTTAAATGGTGCCAGCTAGGGAAGTTTTTTGGGATCTCGGGCATGTATGACCGAGGTATATATATATTGTATTCTCGTAAGAGGATGTGGGTTGGTGTAACGAACTTCTTGGAAGTGGAAATCCCATTCTCCCATGAAAATTTCTCTATTTTCTTCTTCTTTTTCTCTTCTCCCGTTCTTTGTATTCTTGATCTTCATAGACCTGAATCCTACCATAATCTTCAATGGAGATTGCTAGCAGATGGTCATCCATAACCTGGTGATACACTTTCACGATTGCTTTGTTGATCAGGATGTTCGTTCTTGATCGGGAATAAGGTTGTTCTTGAGGATTTGGATTCATGAAATCTGGTTGGATTTGGAATCGAATTCTCAACATTATTTTCAACAAAGAAGAGGGAATAGATTTTGATGAAACTTATGCACCAATAGCTAGATTAGAAGCTATTAGATTACTATTAGCTTATGCATGCTTTATGAATTTTAAGTTAGTTCAAATGGACATAAAGAGTGTATTTTTGAATGGTTTTCTATCCGAAGAAGTTTTTATTGAACAACCACCGGATTTTATTGATCACACATTTCCAAATCATGTTTTCAAATTGAATAAAGCTTTGTATGGTCTGAAACAAGCACCTAGAGCCTGGTATGACAGACAAAGTAAGTTTTTAACTTCAAATGATTTTGTAAGAGGTAGTGTTGACACTACATTATTTATTCAAAGAAAAAATAATGATATTTTAGTTGTTCAAATCTATGTTGATGATATTATTTTTGGATCTACTGATGAATCTTTGTGTCAAGATTTTGCTAAGATAATGTAGGGAGAATTCGAAATGAGCTTGATGGGTGAGCTGAGTTACTTTCTCGGACTTCAGATCAAACAAACTAAAGAAGGTATCCTGACCAACCAGGCCAAATATATCAAGGAGATTATCAAGAAGTTTGGCATAAAATCAAGCAAAGAAATTGGAACACCCAAGAGTCCTGCATGTAGACTTGATAAAGATGAGAATGGCACAAATGTTGATCAAAAGCTGTACTGAGATATGATCGGTTCATTACTTTATTTGACAGCTAGTAGACCTGATACTTTATTTAGTATTTATGTGTGTGCATGATTTCAATCTAATCCAAAAGAGTCATACATCATAGCTGTTAAAAGAATCATTAAGTATCTTAAAGGCACATGCAATCTAGGTTTATGGTACTCTAAGCACACATCTTTGAAATTAATCAGTTATTATGATGCTGATTATGGAGGCTGTAAAATTGATAGAAAAAGCACAAGTGGCACCTGTCAATTTCTAGGTGTTAACTTGATTCATGGCACTGTCACAAGCAGAACTTTATAGCAATATCTATTACTGAGGCAGAATATATGGCTGCTGGAAGCTATTGTGCTCAAGTATTATGGATCAAGCAACAACTAGAAGATTATGGTGTTGTCCAATCTAAAATTCCTATTAAATGTGATAATACTAGTGCTATTAACTTATCCAAAAATCCAATTTAGCATTCATGAACTAAGCATATAGAAATTAGACATCTTTTTATTCGTGATCATATTTTAAATAATGTTGTTAAGCTAGAATTTGTACCTACTGAAGATTAATTTGCTGACATTTTTACTAAACCCCTTAGTCAAGATAGATTTGAGAAGATTAGAAACGAATTAGACCTGTATGACCCATTCTGAATGTTTTGATCTAATTTTTCAAAAAATAAGGAAAAATTATCTAGACTTTTCAAATTTCACTCTAGAGCTTATGACAACCTATTTTAGTGACTAGAAATCCATAGAAATTGATTTTAACCTTTTTCGAGTTTTAGGCTGAATTTTGGCTCGAGCCGACTCGAATCATCAGGCGATTCGGCGAGCTGACTCGAGAGTCGGGCCGAAGATTTTTAAATAGGGTTTCATAGGTTTGTATTCACTATGTCTTTCCATTTTTCTTACTTCCCCTTAGCCGACTCCTCTTCCCAACCTAGGAAAAGCTCCTAGAACACTTCCTAAACTCTCCAAAGTCCTAATCCAAGCTAGATGGCTCCTTGTAAGGCCATAGCCAAGAAACCTAGGAGAGTGATTCAGACGGTTGCGGAGGAAAGGAGGACAAAGAGGTGTTTGGATACCTTAAATCCGGAAGAAGAACAACAAATAGAGCATAAGGAAGAGCAAGAGGCACCAAGGCAAGTTATTTTAATGGGTAATAGACAAGTTACACCGGGTAGATGTATTGATTTCATTTTCCTAGAACAAGAGCATTTGCACATTGGGGATTGGTTGACTAAACAAGGTTGGAAGGACTTTTGTATACTAAATCTTTCCACTTATCCTATCCTGGTTAGGCAATTTTTTGAAAGTATGTCCTTAGGTGCATTCCACATTGAAGATACGGTGAAGGGAAAACATATTGAAATTAGTGAACAAAAGTTGTCCAGCTTTCTTCACATTCCAAAAGAGGGTGAAAGTTACCTAGGTTTGAAGGAGAAGCAGAAAACCTTGAGATTAGTGCTTGAGAGGACAAATGTAAAAGGTGTTATTCATGTTAGTGCAAACCAATTATCATTGGAAATGAGACTATTGCACAACATCATTAGTCCTATCTTCTCGCCCCGGATGGGGAGGTTTGACTCGGTTAGTGAGCGCAACCTGGTCTTTATGAGATGCCTGATTGAGGGGGAGGCCCTCAATCTACCATTTATTATGCTATCACAGATGAGAGAGGCTGCTCATAGGGCACGGGCATGTCTACCATACGGTATGGTTCACGCTTCTGTTTCAGGATGCCCTAGTTGACTTGTCTGGTGAGGACAGCCGGCCACTCTTACATATAGACAAATACAACTTGAAATCTCTGACTCGGATGGGACTTATTAAAGTAGAGGGTCACTGGATTAGGAAGAGCTCAGGTCTTCCAGTGGCTCACTCAGAGGATGACTCAGATGATGACATTCAAGTAGTAGAGGGACATGGTGCAGAGGCAAAGGCACATATTGATGAGGCTGGACCCTCAGAACCAGGTACTACCACTCCTTGTTCACCTGTTAGAGGATCTACAGCTGTTGGACCTGATGCTGATGATCGATTGCAGTGTGTACTGGACAAGATCTCGAGTCTTCATAGGGGGAGAGTTGAGACTAATGCCAGGATTTTTGCTCTTCAGTCGGAGATGCACCAGGGCTTCCAGGACATCATGACTATTCTTTGATAGCTTACTGTAGCCAGTCAGTCTGTACCGACTACTTTCATAGCAGCACCTAACACTGGCACTGATTGCAGGCAGGGACAGGCAGCACATTTCAGTGACATTCCTTCAGAGGCCACTCCTGCTAAGGCTGAGGCTGGTATTGAGATTCTAGGATCTGATGTTGGAGAGACTCCAGCTATAGAGACATTGTCTACCACCAGTACTTTGGCCTTGTCTTTTGATCCTCCCACTGCCAGACCCACTCCTATTGTCATTTCATCCGAGTCCAAAGTGAAAGCTAAAGCCAAAACCAAAGCTTATATGACTACCACACCTGTTAGGACTAGACTCAGGAACCTTAGGCCTAGGTTCTCTAAGTTCAAGCCTGCTCCAGGCATCTTAGAGGTCAGTTCCTCCTCTAGTGAGGAAGACCTTAGTGGTGATGATCTTAGTCCGTCCTTTTGATGTTTTAGTCTTTCATCTTGATATTTTTTAGGACTTTATGCTAGTTATGTTTTGTTGTTGTGATACTATTTTGTCACGCCTAGGTACATTTGTACTGTATCACTTATGCACTGACTTTTCATATATATATACATATGATCTTTTATGAAATATGTCTCTTTATGATATACATTATGAATGATTTTCTATAAATGTATGTTCTCATATTCTATATACCTTTTGTTGATGACAAAAAGGGGGAGAAAGGAGAATGTGCATGAAAATGTGAAGATATGAATGTTAATTTATAAAAATATGTATGAATGTTTATAAATGTTTATAAAAACATAAATATGTATGAGAATTTATGAAATTTTGATGAAAGTAAAAAGAAATGCTATTACAATAGTGAGGGGGAGCTTATGTCAAGTTTTTGTTAAGTTTTCATGAAATTCACTTCAAATACTAGTTAATTCTGTAAAGTTTCGATATGCAATACATTTGATACATTATGTTTTTGATACTTGATACACATATGACACAGATGAAACTTTGTATTGATATATATAATACCTTGTGTTGATAGTTTTCAGTTTCATTATACATATGATACATTTTGATACATTGTATTGATACCTTGATACTCAATCTGTTTGATACATACTATGTCTAATATCATTTGAATTGTGATTATGATACATAGTAATTGCAAAGTGTTTTTAAATTCTGCTCATGCCCAGTGTTTTGTCATCATCAAAAAGGGAGAGATTGTTGACCCCTGGAATGATTTTGATAATCACAAAATATTGGAGCATGTACTTGTTACTAATTCTTTCAATTACTTAAGAAGTTTTTGTAGGAAATTGGTTACCTTTAGTTTAAATTTGTTTTCAAATTGATTGAGAGGTAATTCAATTATGTATGAACTTTTATGAACTTTAACTTGTAAAAGCCCTAATTTTTGCCAATCTTGTAATCTTGTAAAAAGGGCTATAAAATTGTAAAATTAATAGTATGTAGATTAGCTCTTATTTGATTCAAGTGTTGAAGAGTTTTGGAGAAGTTTGAAGTATCAATTGAAGTTTTGGCAAGAGATGACTCATGGATCAAGAGTCGACTCCTTGTGGCATGGCACGAAGAAAATTTAGAGTTTCAGTATCAAGAGCTGACTCATGTTCCAAGAGCCGACTCGTAAAAGAATTCATGTTTCTGAAATCTGAGAACTCGAGCCGACTCGAGCCCCAAGAGCCGACTCATCCAAAGTTATGAGTTTTTGGTGACTGAGACTTCGAGTCGACTCTGCCCTGAAGAGCCAACTCTAGGTATTTGTTATTTTGAATTGATTAAAGGCAAGAGCCGACTCCGGCTTGAAGAGCTGACTCTCACAAAAATTTATTTTGGACTGTCTGAGACTTCGAGCCAACTCGTGGACCTCGAGCCGACTCGAGTAGCCATTTTCTGCACTCTAACGGCTAGTTGCTGAAAGTAATTTTTGAATTCTATTTCATCTCCAACAGCTCTTTCACGAATTCCTAGATCCTACAATGGCCATATCTCATGGAAAACTATAAAAGGGATTGCTTTTAAGGGATTAAATAATTATTAGAGCATTATTATTGATTTATCTTGAGAAATTGAAGAGCCTTCAAGTCTTTCACCAACCTACTTCAAGAGCTTTCAAGTTAGGATTCAAAGCTTCACCAACTCCACTCCATCATTGAATCCACTCATTGAAGAAGCAAAGAAGCAGCTTGAAGAGCAATTAAAGAGCATTCAAAGCTAGGCTTTGTCTTGATCTACATCGACAACATTTAAACAAACTTGGTTTATTGTAGTTGCTTCTCTAAGAATAGAAAGGGGCTATGTCTTAAGAGTGGATTAAAGGTTTGTAGGTGAGCCTTGTGAAATCCTAAGTTGGGTTCTTGGTGATCCTAGTATAAAACTAAGTATTAGGGTTTCTTTGGTGATCCCATTTAAAACCAAAGGGAGTTTAGATTTTTTTGGTAATCCCGGTAAAACCAAAGTGTATAGGTTTGGATTGTGGGCCTAGTAAAACAATCCAACTATATCCTGGTTGGGGGATATAGTGAAAATCCCAAGTGGTGCTTTGATAGTGGATGTAGGAGCCGGTTGCTCCGAACCAATCTAAATATCTTTATGTTTGTGTTTGTGTTTGTGCTTACTTTAGCTTATTGGATTTACTTATTTACTTTCGCATTGCATATTGCACCACAACACTAAAAAAATTTCAAAGTGCACATAATTATGAAAAGTTTTTTTTTTAATCCCAATTCACCCCCTTCTTGGAAAGCAACCTAGGCAATAATATCTTTCCTCAAACCTGATGGAGGACGACATGCACACAAATTACCCTAAAAAACCATACGAATACCGATGCTTATAATAAACACAAACTCAAAGGAACAATCAAATAGGAAAGATTTTAAGTCATGCATTCCCTTATGCTAGGCTCAATAAAATGAGAAAGAACCAGGACTCAGAGATTGAGAAACCCCTGATCAAGGACATGCACGTATTTCAAAGTTTCAAATCTAAAGCAAGGAAGGAAAAATAAACCTTATGACAGTAATAACTATTTCTAGCATGATGAGTTCACTTATCCTCGGAAGATGTGGCCTGGATGATTAACAATCAGCCATCCAACAAAAGGCATCAAGGGCTTGGTTGATGGTCAGGCTCCCTTCAAAGGCTCGGTATCGGAAGAGAGACCCTACAAGGTTTTAATCAAGGATTAAATGAAAGAGCCCAAACCAAAACACATGGCCCAAAAACAAAACATGGCCCAAAATAAAAACAAAGAAATCGAAGGCTTTGTGGAATAGGGGATGCGGGTTAGAAGCCAAGCAAAAACTCCATGGCCGGTGGTGTGGAGGAGAAGCTGGCATCATGGCGATCTCCGAGGAGGCTGGGGCTTCGTTCAAGAAGGGCGGGAGTCGGACTTCGGTGGAAGGGCAGCAGGGCTGACATCCGGGGAAGAAAACCGAGCATATAGGAACGCCTAGAAATAAGGAATGGGGAGGTGAGCAGGCCCAAGGTTGAAGCTCCGTGGAACGGTGATCCGGTGTTGATGACGGCATTGTGGCAGATCGAAGGAGGGCGGTCTGGCGACGCGAGGACCGGCGGAGGGAGGTCTTGGCGATGGGAGGACCGAAGGCTATCTTTTTTGAGGACAGGGCGATGGGTTGGAATAGGAGCTTTGGGGAAGACGGGGATGGCAGTGGTCGATGGAGATGGTCATGGAAAGGTGGTGCAGTGATCAGAGATGGCATGGAAGAGGGAGGTCGGGCGACGAAGGCTGGAGGAGGGAGGTCAGGCAAAGGAGACCGGGAGAGGGAGATCGGCTTCTAAACTACGGATGAGCTTCTTCTTTGAAGGCTGAGCAGTGGGGTTGGATGGATGGTTTGGGGAAGATGGAGACGTTCATGGGAGGGAGGTGCAGCGATCAGAAACAGCAAGGAAGTGAGGTGCAGTGGGATAGGCGAAGATAGATGGAAGGGAGGGCCATGGGATGATAGAGATAGATGGAGCCTCGCACCTCTCGATGTCATGGTCGCAACGAAGGCTCGGACAGGGCCTCGCACCCTTCGACGTTACGATTGTAATGAAGGAAATCGAAGAGGCAATCAGAGAAGAAGAACTGGGTTGTTTTCATTACAATTCATCATATCATCCTTCATACAAACGAGACTCATTTATAGGCTTACGAACTGGTTTCCAGAAGTCTCTAAACATGGTTAATTGCTAACTAATTCAAGGATTAGTTATACAATACAACTAATCCTAAGAAGTGGCGAGGGGGAGTTTGTTACACGAGATTTCATGGGATTTTATATCCTTTTCTAATTGCCAAAAATTTGAAATAAAAGGAGAAAATTCTTGGAAGCTTCTAGAAATCTCCAGAACCTAGGATTTGGTTCGACCATGTCTCGAGTCGCTTGGCAGTCTCGAGTCAGCTTGACGGTGCAGGTCTTATTCTCCTTGATCTATGATCCATATGGGATCTTGAAGCTTGGTCTTGGTCTTGGTGTCCCCACCATTTCTCCTGGGATGGGAAGAACTCAACCTCGTTGAGTAAGGGTCTATTCGACTTTGATACTCTTCCAAGAGATCTAGATCAATGCATTCTAGGTCCTCTTTGGTAATCCATGAGCCCTCCAATTCAGGATGACCTTGCCATCTTACCAAGTAGCACTGATAGCCATTCTGTTGGGTACTGACAGCTTGATCATCCAAGATTCACTCGATCTTCTCTCTTCGCTCAGGCCATTTTTGTGGACACTCCAAGATAAGTTCTCTCTCAAGTAAAGGGTCAAGCCCGAATGCCTCACTAGGAATTACTGTCAGTTCCTTGTACTCTGTTAGATCATAAACATTGAAAGTTGAGATAATGCCTAAATTAGGGGGTAACTCGAGCACATAGGCATTGGGTCCGATTTTCTTAATAATTTTATAGGGTCCAGCACTTCAGGAATGCAGTTTCTTGATGGTTCTAGGAGAAAATTGTTCAGGTCTGAGACTTATCATGACAAAATCCCCTACAGAAAATTCTTTGAAACATTTTCTAGAATCAGCTTGTCTTTTATAAGCATCATTACTCATTTTGATCTTTTGGGTGATTTCTTTATGCAAGTTTCTAACATGCTGTGCAAAAGATTCGGCTGACTCGGACACTCTAGCATATAATGGCAGGGAAATCAGATCAAGTAGTTTATTGGGTTGGTACCTATGGACAATTGGTACCTATGGACAATCTCGAAAGGGCTCCTACTAGTGGTTCTATTAAGATAACTGTTGTAGGCAAACTCGGCTTTAGGTAATAGCAGATCCCAATTCTTAACGTTCTCACCTACAAGGCACCTAAGCAGGTTTCCAAGGCTTCGATTCACTACTTCGATCTGGCCATCGGTTTGGAGGTGATAGGCGGTAGAAAATTTCAACTTAGTCCCTAACATATGCCAGAGGGTCTTCCAAAAGTAAGTGGTGAACCTTACATCTCTATCAGACACAATCATTTTTGGTAGACCATGTAACCGAACTATCTCATCCAGGAAGAGCTTGGCTACCTTAGAAGCATCATAAGTCTGACTACATGGTAGGAAATGGGCCATTTTGGAAAACCTATCAACCACAACAAAAATGAAGTCATGTTTCCTCTAGGTTCTAAAAAATAGGCAATCCTAACACAAAATCCATACTTAAATCTTGCCAGGGACAATCAGGAATGGGCAAAGGGGTATATAAGCCAGTGTTCTGTTTTCACTGTTTGGCAACAACGCAGGTTCTACACCTAGCTACGATCTGGGCTACATCCCTTTTCAGACTTGGCCAAAAGAAATGCTCTTCAATAGCTAAGGTGGTTTTATTCCAACCAAAATGTCTTGCTAATCCTCCCGCATGGGTTTCCCAGACTAAAAATTCTCTCAAAGAAGTTCTTGGGATGCATAACTTACTTTCCTTGAACAGATAAACCAACTAATAGGGTATAATGGCTGTATTCTCTAGATGGTCCTATACTCAAAGCTTGGTGAATCTTCTTGAAATCGGGATAGGTATTGTACTACTCTTTGATTTGGTCAAACCCTACAACCTCAGTTTTAATGGTACTTAGAAGCAAGGATCATTTGCTAAGGGCATCAGCTACCTTGTTTTCAGTTCCAGCTCGATGTTTCAGTATAAAGGTATAAGCCTGAATATACTCTACCCACTTAGCATGTCTAGGGTTTAACTTTTTCTAGGAATTCAGGTATCTCAATGCCTTATGATCAGAGTACAGCACAAACTCGTGTGGCAATAGGTAGTGTCTCCAATACTTTAGTGCTTGTACTAAGGCATAGAACTCCTTATCATAGATCGAATACCTAAGCTTAGCCTCATTTAATTTCTCACTGAAAAAGGCTACCGGGTGGTTCTCTTGGCTTAGGACTCCTCCTATTCCTACACATGAGGCATCACATGCTATCTTGAACACTTTGAAAAAGTCGGGCAATCTCAGAACGGGTGCTTTGGTCATCTTTTTCTTAAGTTCTAGGAAGGCTTTGTCGGTAGCTTTGGTCCACTCAAAGGCTCCCTTCCTAATACAGTCGATGATGGGTGAGACGATGGTGCTAAAATCCCAAATAAATCGTCTATAAAAAGTGGCTAGACCATGGAAACTACGGACATCAGAAATAGTAGTGGGTACTCGCCACTCAACTATCGACTTAATCTTTTCTGGGTCAACTGATATTCCTTCGGGGGTCACGACAAATCCTAGGAAGATGACTTTATAGGTCAAGAACTCACATTTCCCTAGATTAGCATAGAGACTATCTTTCCTAAGGGCCATACAAACTTGTTTAAGGTGGTTTAAGTGGTCCTCTTTGGTTCTGCTGTAAATTAGGATATCGTCAAAATAAACTACCACAAACTTTCCTATGAACTTCCTAAGGACCTGGGTCATAATCCTCATGAAAGTACTGGATGCATTGGACAGGCCAAAAGGCATTACTACCCACTCGTACAAACCATCCTTAGTCTTAAAGACTATTTCCACTCATCCCCGGGTCTGATTCTAACATGATGATAGCCACTCTTAAGGCCAATTTTGAAAAAGATGGTGGCTCCTGCCATCATGTCTAACAAGTCATCTAGGCGGGGTATGGGGAATATATACTTGATGGTGATCTTATTTATGGCATGACTATCCACACACATCCTCCATGTGCCATCTTTCATAGGTGTCAAAAGGGCTGGGATGATGCAAGGACTTAAGCTTTTCCTAATGAAACCTTTCCTTAATAGTTCACTAACTTGCTTTTGTAACTCTTGGTGCTCAGTTGGGTTCATCCGGTAATGGGGCAAGTTAGGCAGTGGATCCTGGGACAAGGTCTATGGCATGCTAGATGTCCCTAAGTGGTGGAAGTTGGTCAGGCAGATCATCCGGAAAAACATCTTGGAATTCCTCCAAAACTTCCATAACTTCCTGGGGGTGTTCTCCTAGGGCTGGTTTCCTAATTTCCTTGGTGGTCAAAATCCAGATAGGTGATCCCTCAGCAATTCCTCTCTTAAGCTCTTTGGCACTAATCAAATGTAATCCAGGTTTCTTTTCCTTCAAAGAGCTTGCTCCCTTCTTAACTTCATCCTTAGGGGGAACGGGGTTGATCACTATCTTCTTCCCTAGATGGTTAAATGCACAGGAATTGGTCTTACCAAATAGGGTGGCGTCGTGATCATAGAGCCAAGGTCTTCCTAATATAATGCTGCTCACCCCCATAGGTAACACATCACACAAAACTTTCTTCGTATAAGATTACAATTGAATCAGGACTTGGCATCTAAGTTTGACAGGTATTGAAGTGGAGTCAATCCAGGATACCTTATAAGGGCTAGGATGGGGAACAGGGGTTAGCCCTAAGGTCTTGACAAAACTAGCAGAAATAGCGTTTACACAGCTCCCACTATCTATGATGACATTGCAAACCTTTTTCCCTATCTTGATAAAGATGTGTAGGATGTTGGTCCTACGCTAGTCCTCTTGCTCCTTAGATTGGGTTAGGATGCATCTAACAACTCTCATAAGGTCAGTGGGGTCACAACTCTCTTCATCTCCCTCATATTCTTTTGCTAGGTTGAAACCTTCTTCATATACTTTCTCTTCACATTCAGGGGTGTCATTTGGATTTCTTTCTTTTTCTAAGTCACCTAAATGAAGGGATCTAGTGGGGCAGTCACTAGCATAATGGCTGGGCTGGTGACATCTAAAACAGGTGCCAAACTTCTTGGGTGCTTCTACATATTTTCCTTTGTCAGCTAGAGGTCAGCTCAAGTTGGGTCGGGCTGGACTAGGTTGGCTTGGATTGGGTTGACTCGGGTCAGATTGGTTTTGGGCGGGTCGACTTAGATTTGGACGGCTTTGGTCGGTCGACTTGGATTTGGACGGGCAGGGTAGGGTCAACTCGGGTAAGTCTAGGTTGTTTTAGGGTACTAGCTCCTAGGAGTCCTTTGAAACTACTCAAAGTCCCTAGCTACCTGGTAAGCCTGTTCTAAATCCCGTACCTCTCTCAGATACAACTCTCTCTTCACACCATCATGCAGGCCAGATCTAAATATTAATAAGATCATAGACTCAGACTCGTTTATCCCACATCTCATGGCTAGCTCATCAAACTTAGCTATGTACTCGGTGACACTCTTGTTTTCCTGAACTAGTCTATGCCATTGGTCTAAAAGTCGTTGATAGTATGACACAGGAAGGTATTTTTCCCTAAGCTTGGCTTTCAAATCTTCCCAGGTGGCTATAGGATCTTGTCCTCTCTATCTAACTAACCTTTCCATGTTATCCCAATACATCCTGGCTTGGTGAATCAACCTAAGCTTGGCAAACTTAAACTTCCTACCTTCGGTCATCTCGTACCACTCAAAGTACTAGTCCATCTCTTTCTCCCAATCTAGGTATACCTTAGTGTCAAGGGTACCGTCAAAGGTGGGTGCTTCTAGTATGATACTTCTGAAGGCTCTTTCTTCTTAGTCAATGAAATCCTGATTGGGCCTTCTAGGGTTTGGGTCTCGGAATGGATCAGGCTGCTGAACTCTCCTAGGATTGGGTGCCTCAAAGGGATCAAAGTTTCTGTCTCTCCTAGGGTTGGTCAGTGGAGAAAATGGGGTCTCAGGTTCATGCTCAAACGGTGGTCTAGGGGCTCTCTCCATGGAATCAAGCTTGCCTCAAATTGGTTTAACCTATTGTCTATGTGAGTGGTCAATTGGGTAGATAATTAGGCAGACAATTGGGCAAAGTATTCTGACATGGTCTTTAACAGGGCTTCTTGTGGATTGTCCATAGATGACTCAGGCTGATATGAGGTTCCTGCTCTAGTGGATATGATTCAAGCACACAAAATTGTCTACGATCTACTAGACCTAGAATCTCAACTAATTGCCTAAGTCAAGGTGACAAACTAGTCTGTAGTAACCCTGTTCTTGGCCAGGTAGGTATAGGGGAGTGTAGGTCCCTGATTTCCAACCTTAGACACCAATCTGGGATTGGCCAGGTAGGCGGACCAACTCACTAGCCCTGAATCACCAAGCCTAGACACCAAGAGCAGTAGCACACATAGAAAGGGTTGACGCCATGAATAGACACTTAGTCTAGACTCGACTAGTTGGTGTCCCTAAGCTCTCTAAAGCAAAAGTATGTTTCTACTAGATTTTAATTAAAAGCTTGTGTCCGAAATGCAGGGTGGTTGTTTTGGGCTAAGGAAAGGTAATGAAGTCCTTCCCTTATATTATGATATTGCTGCCCTTAAGTAGCTTAATGCAAAACATGAAATGCACACTTAATGCAAACTAAGAAAATAGAAATGGCACACAGATATATATATATATATATATATATAGTATGCTTGTGATAAAATAACTGAAATAAAGAAATGCGGTAGAACTAAACCAAGCAAAAGAAATAATATGAACAGGATTTCAGCTAACAAAAAGCTGTGAAAAAATTAGTGAGTGAACTAAACAAAATGCATGTCCTAACTATGCTCTGATACCAAAAAGAAGGGTGATGAGGGACGACGTGCACACAAATTATCCTAAAAAATCGTACGAATACCGATGCTTATAATAAACACAGATTCAGAGGAACATTCAATAGGGTAGATTTTAAGTCATGCATTCCCTCATGCTAGGCTCAATAAAATGAGAAAGAACCAAGACTCAAAGATTGAGAAATCCCTGATCAAGGACATGCATGCATTTCAAAGTTTCAGATCTAAAGCAAGGAAAGAAAAATAAACCATATGACAGTAATAACTATTTCCGGTGTGATGAGTTCACTTATCCTCGGAAGATGCGGCCTGGATGATCAAAGATCAACCATCCAACAAAAGGCATCAGGGGCTTGGTTGATGGTCAGGCTCCCTTCAAAGGCTCGGTACCGAAAGAGGGACCCTACATGGTTTTAATCAAGGATTAAATGAAAGAGCCCAAACCAAAACATAGCCTAAAAATAAAACATGACCCAAAATAAAAATAAAGAAACTGAAGGCTTTGTGGAACAGGGAATGCGGGTTAGAAACCAGGCAGAAACTCCATCGCCGGTGGTGTGGAGGAGAAGCTGGCATCGTGGCGATCTCCGAGGAAGCTGGGGCTTCATTCAAGAAGGGCGGGAGTCAGACTTCGATGGAAGGGCAGCAGGGCCGATGTCCGGGGAAGAAAACCGAGCATAAAAGAACGTCTGGAAATGAGGAACGGGGAGGTGAGCCAGGCCAAGGTCGAAGCTCCGTGGAACGGTGATCCGATGCTGATGACGGCATCATGACGGACTGGAGGAGGGCGGTCTGGCGATGGGAGGATCGACGGAGGGAGGTCTTGGCGACAGGAGGACCAGAGGCTGTCTTCTTTGAGGACAAGGCGATGGGTTGGAACAGGAGCTTTGGGGAAGATGGGGATGGCAGCGGTCGATGGAGATGGTCGTGGGAGGGCGATGCAGTGGTCGGAGACGGCGTGGAAAAGGGAGGTCGGGCGACGGAGGCCGGAGGTGGGAGGTCGGGCAGAGGAGACTGGAAGAGGGAGGTCGGCTTCTAAATTATGGATAGGCTTCTTCTTTGAAGCCTAAGAAGTGGGGTTGGATGGATGGTTTGGGGAAGACGGAGATGTTCGTGGGACGGAGGTGCAGCGATTGGAAATAGCGAGAAAGTGAGGTGCAGTGGGATAGGTGGAGATAGATGGAAGGGAGGGCCGTGGGACGATAGAGATAGATGGAGCCTCGCACCCGTCGACGTTGTGGTCGCAATGAAGGCTCGAATAGGGCCTCGCACCCTTCTACGTTACAACTGTAACGAAGGCAATCGGAGAGGCAATCAGAGAAGAAGAACTAGGTTATTTTCATTACAATTCATCATATCATCCTTCGTACAAATGAGCCTCACTTATAGACTTACGAACTGGTTTCCAGAAGGCTCTAAACAGGGTTAATTGCTAACTAATCCAAGGATTAGTTACATAATACAACTAATCCTAAGAAGTGGCGGGGGGGGAGTTTGTTACACAAGATTTCACGAAATTTTATACCCTTTTTTAATTGCCAAAAATTTGAAATAAAAGGAAAAAATTCTTGGAAGCTTTTGGAAATCTTCGGAACCTGGGATTTGGTTCGACCGTGTCTCGAGTCAGCTCGGTAGTCTCAAGTCGGCTCAACGGTGCAGGTCCTATTCTCCTTGTTCTGTGATCCAGATGGGTTCTTGAAGCTTGGTCTTGGTCTTGGTGTCTCCACCAAAATCTTTTTCAAATCAGATTATGATGTGGGACAGGGGGATAGGATCGTTGGTGAGCCTAGAAGTCACCTAGATTAGGGTACCACTATTTTTTTTTTGATATTTTTTTTCTAGGGGTGGCGAAGGAATATTGGGGATGGAGGACATGGATCTGGATCTCATGGACTTTAGAACTCACCCTAATGAAAAGACCTCTCATCTCTAAGGCATTCAACCCTCCTCGATACTTGGAGGTGTTAGGATGGATCTCAAAGGTCATAAGCGATTAAAGAAAATGGAATGGGAAGGGGGATAACTAGACATGACCTCACATCATGTCCTGGAGTTGGGCCTCACACCCTCTTCTCATGGAGTGAAATAAAAAAACCACTCTTTTCTAAAACTCATTTCCATTCCCAAATTTATTTTTTTATAAAGAACTGAGGGTGGTATTTATAGAACTGTCCAACCCTCATTTGAATTTGAATACAGGATAAAAAGATAGGGATGACTCAAATTCAAATACAAGATAGGATAAGATAAGCCTATCCATATCTCAATCATAACCAACCAAATCCTAATTCAAATTTCAAACAAAAGATAAATCCTAAATAAATATTCTTCCAATTTATTTGCTGCTCTGGAATCTGTGCTACTCAGGGATTATTGCAGGTCGATGTCCCCATCAGATTAGGATATCTTATGGATCCATATTCACAATATAGTGCATTAGATGCTCGAATCTATCAATATAATTACTGACTAATACATTACCTTGGGTCAACCTCTCTAAGTGGTCTAGGAGATTTTGTTGGTAGGATGCAGGGATATACCTTTCACAAAGCTTGCTCTTCATTCCTTTCCAGGTCCTAATGGGTTCATGTCTCTCATACGCCATCCTTCCCTGAACATTATGCCAATAAGACTTGGCTTAACCCCATAGATGTACTCGGGCAAACCTAACCTTTCCATCCTCAGACATTTCATTCCATTTAAAATAATCATCCATATCTTCCTCCCAGGCAATGTAAACCCAAGGATCAAGACTGCCTCGAAATGAGGGAGCTTCTGTCCTAATATTCCTAATGGATTTTTCCTCTGATTCAACCAAGTACGGGTATGGGCTTTTAGGGCTAGGCTCAATGGCAAGATCATGATAATAAGCTCTTGGATCAAGGGAATTGAGCCTAGAGGATTTGAATTTAGCATGGGCCTTGCGGGCTTTTGCTTGTGCCTCCACTTGGACCATCTTTTGGTTCAATTGGGCCAGTTGTTCATTGAGGGCCCTCAAGTGCATTTCAAGGTTTGACCCCATAACTACACTGGGCTGGATATGGACTAGTGGGCTAATGGACTCCTAATCTAAACTAGACATGTAACACATAATGGAGGGTACTACGGTTTGCTATACCTATTAATTTAAATATAATGGGTTAACTTAGATGACACATAGCAAAACAACTAGCCCTTTCACCGGCCAGGTAAGAGGTGGGAGTGTGGGAGGCCCCCCTGCTTTCGCAGGGACCCAATTAAGGAACCACAACACTGCTTAGGTCATTTGACACTAGACCTCTTGCCTTAGATACCAGCTTCCCGGTACTAATTGAAGGGTTGCATGCACTAGCTTCCCCACAATGGTTAAACCCAACTTGTTGATGTTCCTAAGCTATTAGGTTACTACTAGATTTTAAGTTAGGCTTAGGTTCGAGATGCAAGTTGGTGGTTTTCGGGCCAAGGAAAGGTAATGACCTCCTTCTCTTATCTTGTGATATTGTCGTCCTTAAGTCAATTATGTAGATGATGGCATACAAATGACCTAATAAAATGTATTTAAGTTTCCTTTTTTGTGTTTTGATGTATATTAGCAGAAATATAAGATGCTGAAATTAAATAATATGAACCTAAAGTGCAAAAGTAAAATATATGGAAATGAAAGTATGATGAAATGCACTTCCTGGAATTTTAGAGCAGATTTGTTCTCAAGGAGTATTCAGGCATGTAGAGAATCTACAGACTAAAATAAAATCTTAGAAAATTTTGAAAAACATTATTAATTATGTGGAATCTAGCAAAACAAAAATCAGAAAAATCAGAAATTTCTACATGCAGAAATAACTAAAACAATAGACTATGTACTAAGTTAAGCAAGATGCAGAATTTTAAAGATGCCGAAATCTAATGAGGCAATTTTTTTTTCTTTTTTAGAATTAAAATATCTATCTCCTTGTTTTCTTATTCAAGGGTCAATCACATTAGCATCCCTATATGCCATAGAAAATCTTCTTTGAATGTGATGTGAGAGTCTTGTAGCCCTACTCTTTCCTATGATCGGACGGCCATGGTGAAGCACCCAATCCGAGTACTTAAAGAGAAACTAAGTCCTAACCAAGCTCTAATACCAGAAATGATACAGAATGAAGCTCTAATACCAAATAATGCGGGATGAGGCTCTGATACCAAAAATGATGCGGGACTACTATGCTAAGATGGATGAGATGCATGCAAGTGATTTTTCTTTCTATTATTTTAAGTTTTTAACAGGTTTACTGATTCCCGAAAGTTAAGTGGAGAATAGAACTAGGATTCTGTAAGAACAAAAATTTCTAGCATGCAAATATAGCCTCTAAACAAAGATAAAGAGAGGACCCCGGGATTGAGAAACCTCGATAGGATTTAGCTCTAGATCAAAACCTACTTAGGAGACTAGGGAGTGCAAACCATTAAGACTCTGATACGCCCAATGCCGAGTTCGCTCTTCTCGCGGATGTGGCCTAGAAGATCAAGCCTTCGACCCTATAGATTTGCTGGCTTTTCATCTGATGGTCCCGAAGGCAAGGAAGACCGACTCCTCTGTCCATGTTACCTGGAGGACCTACGAGCAGCCAAGTGAAGGGGTTAGAAAATAGCAAGATGAGGGTATAAGAGGATAAAAGTGATGGGAAAAAAGAGTTGAGGATGGAGGTCGAGAAGGGCTCTTCTCGTTGGGCGTCTAAGTGGATCTTCTAGGGGACGTCCAAGCTTGAAGATGGATTGGTGGCTTGCAAAGGAAGAAGGTAACGCAAGGCCTCTCACCCCTCGATGTCCCGAAGGACAAAGGCACTCTCTCACAGAGTTCCTAGTTTAAGAAGACAAGGGCTAAAGGAAGAAGAACTTCTTAAAAATTTTTATTCATCAAAATTTATTTTTACAAGAGGGCTAGGGTCCTTTTATAAGCACCCAAGTTCTCATTCAAATTTGAAAGAAAGGTTACAAGACTTAATTTGGGGAAGAGACAAAGGTGGGTTGTCCTCATGAGTCAAGGGGCGCCCATTTAAAATTTGAAAATTCTCCTTCATGAAGCCTTGGCCGACTTTGACTTGGTTTCCTCCTAGGTGGAATGGCTTGATTTAGGGGAGTGAAGAGAGGATGTTGTCTTCAAGAATCAAGGGGGCACCCATTTGAAATTTGAATCCTTTCTTCATGACAACTTGGCCTTGGTGGAAATGCTTGATTCGGGGAGGGAAAAGAGGAAGGTTGTCTCCATTTGAATTTTGAACTCCTCCTTGGTCAATCATGATCTTTGGAGAGGCTTGATATGTGGAGTGAGGTGGGGATGTTGTTGGCTTGGATCAAGGAGAGGTTTAATGGGCATCCACATGTCATTTGAATTTGAATTTTTAGCTTGTCTTGGCCGCCCAAGGTGCTTAATGAAGTGGCGCCTCCCATGCCATGTGGCATCGATGATGTGGTACTTCATGAGCTAAAGTGGCACCTCCTATGCCACGTGGCACTGATGATGTGGCACTCCTCAAGAGTTGGCACTCCTAACCTAGCATGGAGTGGTGGCTTGACTCATCTTCAATTGGGCTTGACTTGATTGCCCACTTGTGAACCCATCTTCAAACTAGCTTAAATCCATCTTCAAATTGACTTGAGCTTGTGAACCAATTTGGCTAATTACAGGACCAATTGACCCTAACTTGACCAATTTGGCCAAATTAAAAGACTAAACCAAAAATTGAAACCAACTAGATGACGATTACATGACTGGAAAGCAAATTACTCAGGCTTTAAGCCTTATTACAGGATCCAAAAGACTTAGAAACCCTAATCAGAGATCCATAGAGGGTTGAGGAGCCTCTGTCTAATCCCAGTGCCCACACCAACTCCCTAGTGGGAGGAGCAAATGGAGGGGGGCCGTAGGGGGTCCAATGATGATCCTTGTCCAGCGGGAACCCCTATGGGATGCAACCGGATTTCCTCCTCCTCACTATCCGAGGAAGGATGCCTCGACTGAGTTGGCCTCTCCCCATCGAAAAAAACTTGGTGGCAGTGCCCTTTGTCGGAGGGACTTATTGGAAGTAATGGGAAAGAAAACAAGGAAGAAAGGGACATAAAGGACCTAACCAAGGCTCTCCCCTAGCACAAACTGAAGGAAGAAAGCAAAAGGGAGGAAGAAATAAAGAAAGGGAAAGAAAGGAAAAGAAAGGGTCTAACATGCTAAGGACCTCGTGTCCTTGATCAAGAAAGTGGAGGGGAAAGAAATCGCTCTGCAGGAAAAACCTTGTCCTTACTGCTCAGGAATCCTTCAAAAAATAAAAGGACAAGTCCTTTTCAAATAGCCTGGAGTCCCCGTCGCCTCGTACCTATCTAAGGTGTGCGCCATATCTCGCCTGAGCCAACTAGAGCGTGCCACATGTTAGGATCCATTGGGGGCGATGCATCGATTCGGAGGCAACTCCTTCGGGCCCGGTGATGGCATTTATGGCTGCTTTTGAAGATGGCTAACGTGGAGCTGCCCTGTTGGTGCGGAGGCATGATCTTCCGAGCACTGGCGCACAAGGCATTGATGGTGCAGGAAGTGCACCCCTCCACGTTAGCACAATCATTACTCCCCTCGCCCCGAGCGCCACTTCATTCTTTAGGCTTGGAAGTGGGAGGCATTTGATATGGCACATTTTCTGACATGGAGCCCTTACTGGCGGTTGCACTGGTAAGAGATCCGCCACCCGGACATGGTAGCCAAACAAAGAGCCAAGGCAAGCCCTCCTACCGAGGTCAACTCCAAGCTGGGGTCGTGCTCATGGGACGAGCCCTCCATCTGAGGCCAGCTCCCTACCGGGGTCATATTCATGCTACCAAAGCGAGCCCTCCTATCGAGGTCAACTTCCAATCGAGGTCATGCTCATTGGACTAACCCTCCATCTAAGGCCAGCTCCCGATCGGGGTCGTGCTCATGCTGCCAAGGTGAGCCCTCCTTCCCAAGTCATCTCCCAGCCAGGGTCATGCTCATGGGGCAAGCCCTCTGTCCGAGGCCATCTCCCGACCGGGATCGTGCTTATACTGCCAAAGCGAGCCCTCTGACTGAGATCAGCTCCCAGCCGGGGCCGTGCTCATAGGGCAAGCCCTCCATCTAAGGCCATCTCCAGGCCGGGGTCATGCTCATGTTACCAAGGCGATCCCTCCTGCTGAGGTCGTGCTCATAGGGTGAGCCCTCGATCTAAGGCTAGCTCCCTACTGGCGTCGTGCTCATGCTACCAAGACGAGCCCTCCTGCTGAGGTCAGCTCCTAATCGGGATAGTACTCATAGGGTGAGCCCTCCACTTGAGACTAGCTCTCGACCAGGATCGTGCTCATGCTTCCGAAGGTGGGGCTCCCTGATGCAGGGCGGTTGTCAAATGCCTGCAGTGACCAAAACCCCAATTCAGGGAAAACGGGTTCAGGGAATTCTTGGATGCTAAGATTGAGCAAGATGGGAAAGATCCTTTGAAACCTGCAATGATCAAGCACTGGAAGGGCCACGTGATTCCTCACATTGCCAGCCCTCAACCGGATTTCAATCCGGGTCTTCAAGATTGGAAGGGACGAACGATGGGTTTCTCACCGTGAGTCCCTGTTTCTTCTTTTCTTTTTTTTTTTTTTAATCAGGAACTAGGAACGGAAGAAAGAGATTCCTCACAGAATCGTCTTCTCCCAACCAGGCTTTTGGCTTGGTGTGCGCAAGGGGGAAAACAGGTGGCCGGCGGCCTTCCACGGAAAGATGACGCCCAAAAAGAAAATTACCGTGTAAATCTCACCTTCCACGGAACCACCCAAACACAAAAGACAACAGCAATTATTTTTTCCCAAAACGAAACAATCAACACGCTTCCCAAAATTTTTCCAAACAAAAACTCGTCCCCCTCTTTTTCTTGGTTCGGGTTTTAAGAAAAAAGCAATACAAGGTGTTGTTGTCCCCCACGTGACTAACAAGGAGGGAATAATAATAAAAAAAACTAAACTCTAATGTAAACAAATCCAAACACTGACTATTGCATGAAACTCTTCAAACGGATTTTTTTTTTTATAAAAAAAATCAAAAGATCACGCCACTAATAAAATAATAATAATAATAATAATAATAATAAGACTAAAGACTCCGGTATTTTCCCGGATTCGAAACTTCACAGATGCAATTAGTGTATTGGGCCTTCGGCCCAATTTCCAATTAATTGTTTTCATCCCAAAAATGGGTCAGATTTGAAACTTGCTTCTCTTGAAGGCGTCTGGACCTGCGCACGTTTCCTGCTGGTGAGGCTGGCGACCCCAAATCGTCATGGGCCGGAAGCTGAACCGAAACGTCTGGGTTGGGCTTCGCCGAACTATCACCAGGCTGTCCTGATATATGAGTCAACTGATCTTGTTTAATATTCATCTCGATGTCCGCATCACTCTCTCCTTCCTCTGAAAAGCTTGTCCTCAAGCTTGAATTATCACCTGCATAAGGGGTTAGATGTTGAATATTGAATACATCAGAAATAAGGACATCATCTGGTAATTCAACTCGGTAGGCATTGTCACTAAATTTCTCCAACACCTGACAAGGACCAATTTTTTTTTGTTTGAGTTTGGTGTAGGCCCCCGGTGGATATCGTTCTCTTGGCAAGAAGACCCATACCAAATCACCAACTTCAAAAGTCTGCTGTCGACGCGTCTGATCAGCCTTAGCCTTATACTTGGCATAATTTTTGTTGGGTTCGGGAACCAGTGCGGAAGCGTGGATTTCAAAATTTTATGAAATCAGGTCCGAACCCTAATCCCAAAATCCCCTTATTAGCAATTAAAACTTATGACTACATGCATGTCCAAATTTAAACATAGTTTAGATACTAACCTCAGATCGCTATATCCAGTCTGATGTAGAAATAAACTCCAAATTGAGTAACCTTTTGAACACACCAGGCGTCCACTTGTCCGCCCTCCGATGGTGATCCACACGGGCAGATGATCAAGACAGTGACTCCTTAATTGAGTTCCTTCCAATCAAGTTCTACCCCAAGAACTTGATATATGGGCTATTGGCTAGGACTCCTCTAGCCAAACTGGGACTAAACCTTCTCTCTTACCCTTCTCCTAGTTTTTAGCAACTTTGGCCCCTTAAGACACTCTTGTCTTAAGAATAAGCCCTTGTCCTAAAATGAGACAAGGCTTGTCTTGGAGGGAGAAGAAAATTAAGACAAAATTGTCTTAATATAAGAAAGAAAGAAAAAGAGGCGCCTTCTTCCTTTACCGTCGGAGAGTTTCTCTCTCTGACTCTCCTTCTGTTCTGAGATTCGACAGAGCCTAAGCTCTGTAAAGGAATCAAAGAGGAAAGAGAGGAGGGGGAAACAATCTTCTGGAGAGGGAGAGGGAAAAAGAAGCAAGGCTTCGCCGTAGAAAATCTGGAATTGATTTTTTTACGGTGAAGCCTTCTTTTTAAATAGGCGACAGAGAGGTGCCTTCTCATCTGAAAACATCCTCTCACATCCCTCTCTCCCTTCTCACGTCCTCTCTCTTTATCTCACGGCCCTTGGGATTAATCTCACGACCTTTGGGATGGGAAGACGCGAAGAAGGATCGTGAAAAACACAGAAGGGCGCGCGCAGAAAGAAGAGTCGCGCCCCTTCGGTGTTTTTTTCCTTTTCCTTTTCACGGTAATATTTATTTTGAAGAGTCCACGCCTTGGTGGACTCTGATCCATGCCTCATCAGCCAAAAGACGCCGGTCTTTTTTCTTTCTTTTCACGCAAAGACGCGACTTGGAGAGAGTCCACGCGCGCGTGGACTCTTCTCCTTGCGCGTGTGCATGGGAAGAGAGGGGGAGGGGCTTAGGCGATGTGGGAAAGGGGTTTAGCCTCTTAGGTTAGCCCAATTGCTAGCCTACAGTTAGCCCAATGTTTTGAATCTTCAATTAGATTCAAACCGGAATGAATTTGGATCTAAAAAAAAGACCAAATCGGAACCCTAACTCGAATCCGATTCAAGTAGAAGCCATGGTTTGCAACACATGCTAGTGTGTTCATCTGCAAACGAGATTTAATTCCAAATTAAATTCTTGATTATCTGTCCTAAGTGTGTGACCCATTGGGTTCCATACCTAGCCAGCAGTGGGTCCGAGTGCAAGTTGACCTAATTTGATCAGAACTCATTCTAATCGATTTAGGTCAAATCGAGCTAACTCGAGTTAGTCAATTAGGACTCCTCCTAATTAGTGATCCAATTAAACCATTTAATCTGATCAACCCACAAGACAAGATTGACGTCTAGCAACGTGTCATGTCTACCCGGAAGATATGAAAATTCTGGTGTAATTCCAAAACTACCCTTCAGTGGAAAGTTCCCGTACAATTCGATCCTTCAATCATCTTGCATCCCGAATGTAACTATGGATATGGAATCATGTCAAATCCAGTTTATACTCATTCCCAGCTCAGTCATACACTAATGATTCAATTAATTTGATATTAGAAATCATTTCTAATATTTGTACTTTGATCAAAGATTTCCTGAATCATCATCTGACCTAATTTGGCTGGATGCAATCTCCTCCTACTATGAGTGATCAATTCCTTGTTGACCTACTCATTTCCTTCATATACAATTCACCACACCCAGCATCAACCTTGTGCATGACCCAGTATCATGAATGAGATTGAACCAAAGCATGGGTTCATGTACATAAGGTATAATGGTAGTCTCAGGTCATAGGACTACTTGTACAACTCCCACTATGAGAAACATCTATTGACATGCAGCTAAGGCTCCATTAGATGTTCTCAAACTGGATCTATTCAGTGAACTCATTCGCTAATGAGCACCCACATCCTTGTATTAGTGTCCTACATAAGTGACTGTGAGAGCAGTCACCCTTTTCAGCATACATAGGATGTGCCAGTCTTACCGGAAACCCTGATCCCCAACTCAGGGTTCCTATGACTAGGAATATTCTAGATTAGGGTTTTAAGGCCTTAGATCTCACTGGTATGATCTCATCACAGCCCTAGGACCATAGCCCTAACCTATGGGGTTCATCATATAATGATACAGCGAATGATGAAAAATTAATGCCTTTATTAACTTGTCAATTTACAATTGGTCTGGGAGATACAAATTTTGGCTTATAGGGCATAATCCTTTAAATCTCCCACTTGCACTAAAGCCAATCGCTCTTATTCTTTAACCCCATACTGTCGAGGTGGCGATCAAACTCCCGCTGTGGTAGAGCCTTAGTGAACGGGTCTGCTATGTTGTTCTTTGTATCCACTCTATTGATGCAGACTTCTTGTCTCTCGATTATCTCTCGGACAAGATGGAAGCGTCTCAGAATGTGCTTGGACTTGTGATGGGCTCTCGGTTCCTTAGCTTGAGCAACTGCTCCAGTGTTATCACAATAGAGTGGCACCGGGTTCTCAATCTCAGGAACTACTCCCAACTCTGTGATGAATTTCTTCATCCAGACAGCTTCCTTGGCGGCTTCACTGACAGCTATGTACTCTGCCTCGGTAGTTGAGTCAGCTACAGTCTGCTGTTTAGTGCTCTTCCAACTTACTGCTCCACCATTCAAGGTAAAGACATACCCTGAAATGGATTTACTATCATCTGGGTCTGATTGAAAACTAGAGTCTGAATAGGCTTCTAGTTTAAGATCAGACCCTCCGTATATGAGAAAAATATCCTTAGTCCTTCTCAGGTACTTAAGAATATTTTTCACAGCCTTCCAGTGATCCTCTCCTGGATCAGCCTGAAATCTACTGGCTACACCTAAGGCATATGCCACATCAGGCCTGGTACATAACATAGCATACATAATCGACCCTATAGCCGAAGCATAAGGTATAGAACTCATTCTATTTCTTTCTTCAGGTGTCTTAGGAGATATCCTCTTAGAAAGACGTATGCCATGACCAATAGGTAAGTAACCTCTTTTACTTTCCTCCATGCTAAATCTCTTTAGCACCTGGTCAATGTACCTAGACTAGGATAAGCCTAGCATCCTTCTTGATCTTTCCCTGTAGATCTTTATACCCAGTATGTAGGATGCTTCTCCCAAGTCTTTCATGGAAAACTGTTTCGATAACCACACTTTGACTGATTGTAACATTGGGATATCATTCCCAATAAGAAGTATATCATCAACATATAGAACTAAGAAAACTATGGCACTCCCACTAGTCTTCTTGTACACACAAGGTTCATCCTCATTTTTGAAAAAATCAAATTCTTTGACTGTTTTATCAAATCGGATGTTCCAACTCCTTGATGCTTGCTTTAATCCATAAATGGATTTCTTTAGCCTACATACCTGATTAGGTTTAGTCTCCAAGACAAAACCTTCTGGCTTTGACATATAAACCTCTTCCTCAAGGAAACCATTGAGGAATGCAGTTTTTACATCCATTTGCCAGATCTCATAATCATGATATGCTGCTATAGCAAGCATAATCCGAATAGATTTGAGCATGGCAACAGGGAAAAATGTTTCATCATAATCTATTCCCTGTTTTTGTCTGAAACCTTTAGCCACCAATATGGCTTTATAAGTTTCAACTTGGCCATCTGCCCCATTCTTCCTTTTATAGACCCATTTACACCCAATAGGGTTAATACCCTCTGGTGCATCAACCAAAGACCATACTTGGTTGACATACATGGAGTCCATCTCGGATCTCATGGCTTCCAGCCATCTATCTGAGTCTCTACTCATGATTGCTTCCGTATAGGTTAGAGGCTCATCATTTTGAATGATTTGGGCTTCATTATTTTCAATTATGAACCCATACCTCTCAGGTGCTTGTCGCACCCTATCAGACCTACGGATAGGAGTGTGTTCAGGTTCTATATTAACTATGTTGTTACTTGACTGAGATGTGTCTATTTGTTGAATTTCATTAAGTTCGATATTTCTACCAGTGCCCTTTTATAGGATGAATTCTTTTTCCATAAAAGTGGCATGCCTACTGACCAATACCTTTTGCTCAGTAGGGTGGTAGAACAGATATCCTATACTATCTCTAGGATATCCGATAAATAGACATTTATCTGCTCTAGCATCTAGTTTATGTCCAAAATTTCTTTTTACATAGGCTGGACATCCCCATATCTTAATATACTTAAGATTGGGCTTCTTACCTCTCCATAATTCATATGGAGTGCTAGAGACAGTTTTAGATGGTACTCTATTCAAGATATAAGTTGTTGTTTCCAAAGCATATCCCCAGAAGGAAAAAGGTAACTCCGTGAAGCACATCATGGATCGTACCATATCCAATAAAGTACGATTCCTCCTTTCAGCAACACCATTTAATTGTGGTGTGTAAGGAGAAGTCCATTCAGAGATGACCCCCTTATTTTTAAGGTGATCAAGAAACTCAGTGGATAAGTACTCACCTCCTCTATCTGATCGGAGGATCTTTATACTTTTTCCTGTCTGTTTCTCTACCATACTTTGATACTCTAAAAATTTTTCAAAAGCATCGGACTTATGTTTCATTAGATACACAAATCCATACCTTGAAAAATCATCAGTAAATGTGATGAAGTATGAGTATCCACCATAGGCTTGAGTTGTCATAGGCCCACATACATCTGTGTGTATGAGTCCTAATAACTCTTTTGTCCTTTCTCCATGTCCACTAAATGGAGTCTTGGTCATCTTACCCATGAGACATGATTCACAAGTTCCTAATGACTCATAGTCATAAGGATCAAAGAAATTTTCTTTGTATAACTTGTTAATCCTAGTCTCACTAATATGTCCAAGTCGACAATGCCAAAGTAAGGTATTGTTAACATCATCTCTTTTCCGTTTGTTAGAAACATGAAAAATATTGTCATTAGTGGAAAGAGTTAATAGACCATTGCAGAATATGCCATAACATATAATTTCATTAGATAAAGAAATTGAGCAGCCACTGCTCATTACATTCATAGTATATCCTTGTTTAAGTAACAAGGGTACAGATATGATATTTCTAATGATTTTTGGCATATAGTAACAATTCCTTAGCTCCAAGATCTTCCCTGAAGGTAACTTCAAAACATAAGTCCCTACAGCTTCTGCTTGGATGGGGTCCCCTCCAGCACCGTAGAGCTCAAAGTTACCTTCCTTCAATACTTTAAGCCCCTGAAGTCCCTGCAATGATTTGCAGATGTTATGACCACAAGCGGTATCCAACACCCAAGTATTTGAAATGGAAGAATCCAATGACAAAATAGTATGAACTTCTTTCATACCTTTTGGTGCCTCTGATGCACCAGGCTTCACACTTGCAAGGTAAACCTTGCAGTTCCTTTTCCAATGACCCGGCTTGCCACAATGAAAGCAGGTCATCTGTCCGGAGGCCTTCTTTCCTTTCTTCTTCTTAATGCCCCCTTTGGGATTCATCCTCTTACTGGAACCCTTTTTGCCTGTCTTCTTCTTATCCACAAGAAGAACTGGAGCCTTATTTTTCTTTACATGGCTCTCTGCTGTCTTCAACATATTCAACAGCTCAGGCAAGGAAGAATTAAGTTTGTTCATATGGTAATTAAGAACAAACTGTGAAAATGACTCTGGGAGTGATTGCAAGATCAAGTCTTGATTCAACTCCCCATCCATTACAAAACCTAATTGACCTAATCGAGTGATTAGATCAATTATCTTTAATACATGGTCTTGTACTGATGTACCTTCTGTCATCCTTGCACGGAACAACTGCTTAGATATTTCATATCTAGCAGTTCTACTGTGTTCTCCATAAAGTTCTTTTAAATTTAGCAGTATGGAGTTAGTATCCATGCTATCATGCTGCCTCTGCAACTCATTGGTCATAGAGGCAAGCATAACGCACTTGACAGTAAGTGAGTCATTTTGCCACATATTATATGTGGTCTTCTCCTCTTGCGAGGCATCTTCCCTTGGTGGTTCCAAAATTGGGGTATCAAGAATATAGAAAATTCTTTCTTGACTGAGTACTATTTTTAAATTTCTCAGCCAATCAACATAATTAGGCCCAGTCAATTTGTTGGCATCTAAAATACTACAGAGTGAGAGTGAAGAGGCCATTTATCTACATTTAAACAAAGAACAATACATAAGCAAACAACCATGAAATGACAACACATAATTAAATTAGGACTTTAATTTAATTATGTCTCCCACTATTTTATCAAGCATCATAACCCTCTATACGATGATCGAGAAAACCTTAATTGGTCTTTCTTAGTGGGGTTGAGATCCCAATCCCTTATAAAAGACCTTGTGTGTACACAACAAATCTTATATAAGTTCATAGGTAGGAAAACTTTTTCCAATTATAACCTGTACAATTCTCAACTTATCTCGGCCTCTAAAATATTAATAGCCTTGTGTATACACAACAAACTATAATATTTTAGTTAAGTAAGACCCTTCATAGCCATATAGTCATGACTTTAATAGTAATACCCTTGTGTGTACACAACAAAATATTACTTTAAATCATGACATAAACAAATAATTGTATTAGGCCAAAAATTGTGTTAGTCACCATATTAGGTCTTGTGTGTACACAACAAACCTAGTATAGATCGTAACACAATGATGACCTATCATGAAGGAAGGCCAATAATAGTATTTTAACACCAAGCATGTTAGTCAAGAATTAAATCAATCAGATCGGCCAGGCTAGTGGAAGAGATGTGGGGGTCCCCCCATTGCTTTCCTAGACACCAATTTAAAATTGGCCAGGTCAGTCAACGGAACCAATTAAAAACCACGATTCCCTTTACCTTCCCAGAACCACCTTTCTAGACACCGAAATGACTAATTATCCATCATGACTAATAATGCTTATCGGTTAACTATACTACCACTTAATATAATTTTAAGAGGGGTTCATGCAGTGCCAGTACATTCAATTAAAAGCTATCACATATATTAATACATGCTTTAAACTAAGCAAATATGTGAAATGTGTGCCATCATACTAGGACAACCATTTACCACATAATGGATACACCATTATGCCAGGGCAACCTTATTTCAGTATGATGGCTCCAGGGCTAATCATATCTCTAAGACAATTAGGGTTTCAGTGGAAAACCCTAACTGGTGGCAATCATCAAACTCATGTTCAATCAAAGACATGCATTGTGCATCAATATAATAACTTTAACATGATACTACATCATGAATTGAACTGCATAAGTTTTAATCCTAATAAGGATGCTCCGATACCACTGTTGGGTTCGGGAACCAGTGCGGAAGCGTGGATTTCAAAATTTTATGAAATCAGGTCCGAACCCTAATCCCAAAATCCCCTTATTAGCAATTAAAACTTATGACTACATGCATGTCCAAATTTAAACATAGTTTAGATACTAACCTCAGATCGCTATATCCAGTCTGATGTAGAAATAAACTCCAAATTGAGTAACCTTTTGAACACACCAGGCGTCCACTTGTCCGCCCTCCGATGGTGATCCACACGGGCAGATGATCAAGACAGTGACTCCTTAATTGGGTTCCTTCCAATCAAGTTCTACCCCAAGAACTTGATATATGGGCTATTGGCTAGGACTCCTCTAGCCAAACTGGGACTAAACCTTCTCTCTTACCCTTCTCCTAGTTTTTAGCAACTTTGGCCCCTTAAGACACTCTTGTCTTAAGAATAAGCCCTTGTCCTAAAATGAGACAAGGCTTGTCTTGGAGGGAGAAAAAAATTAAGACAAAATTGTCTTAATGTAAGAAAGAAAGAAAAAGAGGCGCCTTCTTCCTTTACCGTCGGAGAGTTTCTCTCTCTGACTCTCCTTCTGTTCTGAGATTCGACAGAGCCTAGGCTCTGTAAAGGAATCAAAGAGGAAAGAGAGGAGGGGGAAACAATCTTCTGGAGAGGGAGAGGGAAAAAGAAGCAAGGCTTCGCCGTAGAAAATCTGGAATTGATTTTTTTACGGTGAAGCCTTCTTCTTAAATAGGCGACAGAGAGGCGCCTTCTCATCTGAAAACATCCTCTCACATCCCTCTCTCCCTTCTCACATCCACTCTCTTTATCTCACGGCCCTTGGGATTAATCTCACGGCCTTTGGGATGGGAAGACGCGAAGAAGGATCGTGAAAAACATAGAAGGGCGCGCGCAGAAAGAAGAGTCGCGCCCCTTCGGTGTTTTTTTCCTTTTCCTTTTCACGGTAATATTTATTTTGAAGAGTCCACGCCTTGGTGGACTCTGATCCACGCCTCATCAGCCAAAAGACGCCGATCTTTTTTCTTTCTTTTCACGCAAAGACGTGACTTGGAGAGAGTCCACGCGCGCGTGGACTCTTCTCCTTGCGCGCGTGTGTGGGAAGAGAGGGGGAGGGGCTTAGGCGATGTGGGAAAGGGGTTTAGCCTCTTAGGTTAGCCCAATTGCTAGCCTACAGTTAGCCCAATGTTTTGAATCTTCAATTAGATTCAAACCGGAATGAATTTGGATCTAAAAAAAGACCAAATCGGAACCCTAACTCGAATCCGATTCAAGTAGAAGCCATGGTTTGCAACACATGCTAGTGTGTTCATCTGCAAACGAGATTTAATTCCAAATTAAATCCTTGATTATCTGTCCTAAGTGTGTGACCCATTGGGTTCCATACCTAGCCAGCAGTGGGTCCGAGTGCAAGTTGACCTAATTTGATCAGAACTCATTCTAATCGATTTAGGTCAAATCGAGCTAACTCGAGTTAGTCAATTAGGACTCCTCCTAATTAGTGATCCAATTAAACCATTTAATCTGATCAACCCACAAGACAAGATTGACGTCTAGCAACGTGTCATGTCTACCCGGAAGATATGAAAATTCTGGTGTAATTCCAAAACTACCCTTCAGTGGAAAGTTCCCGTACAATTCGATCCTTCAATCATCTTGCATCCCGAATGTAACTATGGATATGGAATCATGTCAAATCCAGTTTATACTCATTCCCAGCTCAGTCATACACTAATGATTCAATTAATTTGATATTAGAAATCATTTCTAATATCTGTACTTTGATCAAAGATTTCCTGAATCATCATCTGACCTAATTTGGCTGGATGCAATCTCCTCCTACTAGGAGTGATCAATTCCTTGTTGACCTACTCATTTTCTTCATATACAATTCACCACACCCAGCATCAACCTTGTGCATGACCCAGTGTCATGAATGAGATTGAACCAAAGCATGGGTTCATGTACATAAGGTATAATGGTAGTCTCAGGTCATAGGACTACTTGTACAACTCCCACTATGAGAAACATCTATTGACATGCAGCTAAGGCTCCATTAGATGTTCTCAAACTGGATCTATTCAGTGAACTCATTCGCTAATGAGCACCCACATCCTTGTATTAGTGTCCTACATAAGTGACTGTGAGAGCAGTCACCCTTTTCAGCATACATAGGATGTGCCAGTCTTACCGGAAACCCTGATCCCCAACTCAGGGTTCCTATGACTAGGAATATTCTAGATTAGGGTTTTAAGGCCTTAGATCTCACTGGTATGATCTCATCACAGCCCTAGGACCATAGCCCTAACCTATGGGGTTCATCATATAATGACACAGCGAATGATGAAAAATTAATGCCTTTATTAACTTGTCAATTTACAATTGGTCTGGGAGATACAAATTTTGGCTTATAGGGCATAATCCTTTCAATTTTGCTCTAGATTAGCTTTAACAGTTGCGTGCACCTCACGGAGATCATCCTTCATGTTTTCAAACCCAAGGGTATATACTTGCATAGCACCAATCAATAAACTTCGTCTACTTAAAGCATCTGCTACTTTGTTCAAAGTGCCTGACTTATGCTTGATGCTGAAAGTATACTCCTGTAGAGTACTTACCCATTTTGCATGTCTGGAGCTCAACTTATGCTGTCCCTGTAGAAATTTTAATGCTTGATGATCTGAGTACAGTACAAATTCTCGCTGGATCAAGTAATGTCACCAATGTTGCAATGACCTCACAATGGCGTATAGCTCCAAATCATAAATCGAATACAACAGTTTGGCACCTCCAAGCTTCTCACTGTAGAAAGCAACGGGTCTCCCATCTTGGCTGAGTACTGCGCCAATCCCAGTCTTCGAAGCATCACAATCCACTTTGAATACCTTGTCAAAATCTGGAAGAACCAACAGTGGTGCTTGGGTCAACTTGACTTTCATCTCATCAAATGCTGCCTGAGCAGAGTCATTCCATCCAAACTGATTTAATTTCAACAAGTCTGTTAAGGGTGCAGCAATCTCACTATACCTCTTCACAAACCTTCTGTAAAAACCCGTAAGACCCAAAAAGGATCTCAATTCAGTTAAAGTTGTAGGTGCTGGCCAGTCCACTATCGCTCGCACCTTACTTTCATCTGGAAGAATCCCATCACCAGTAACAACATAACCCAGAAAAATTAATTTGCCTACCATCCAAATACACTTCTCTGGGTTAGTAAAAGCTGGTTTTCACGTAATACTGTTAAAACTTGTGAAACATGCTCAACATGCCCTTGTGATGTCTTACTGTATATCAATATATCATCAAAGTATGCAACAACAAAAGAACTGAGAAATGGACGCAAAACCTGGTTCATTACTCGCATGAACGTACTAGGAGCATTAGATAGCCCGAATGGCATCACCAACCATTCATACAGGCCTTCTTTTGTCTTGAAGGCTGTCTTCAATTCATCACCTGGCTTCATTCTGATCTAATGATACCCACTTTTCAAATCAATCTTAGTAAAGAACACGGCACCACTCAACTGATCTAAATATCATCCAGCCTCGGTATTGGAAATATATATTTCACAGTAATTCTGTTTATTGCCCGGCTGTCAACACACATACGCCATGAACCATCCTTTTTCGGCACCAAAAGTGCTGGTACCGCGCACGGGCTAATGCTTTCCCATACAAAGCCTTTGTCTAAAAGATCTTGAACCTGCCTCTTCAGCTCCTCATGCTGCTGCGGGGTCATTTGATAATGAGCCTTATTCGACAACACAGAACCCAGAATCAGATCAATCTCATGCTGAATATCTCGAAGTGGTGGCAAACCCGCAGGAAGCTCACTTCGTACAATATCCCGAAATTCCTCCAAAACTGACACCAACTCCTGAGGAAGATCATGTAGCTCCTGCTCCCCATTCTGGCCAAACTCTTCTGACTTACTAACCAGGGCAAAACAGAGATCTTCCCCCTCTAAACTCACCTCAAACTCCCTGCTTGGCAAACAAATTACTACCTTCTGTTCAGCCATGTCCTGTAGCAGTTTCAAGATCACTTTTCTCCCATCTGGTTGCAGCATATAAGTATGAGTGTAACCATTATACACTGCTTTATTATCAAACTGCCATGGTCATCCCAAAATGATGTGTGTCGCATCCATCGATACAACATCAGCTACTATTGACGTTTCAAGCTGAGGACCAAAAGACAAGGCCAACCTATAACGTCGACTGACCTGAATATCTGCATCCTGATTCACCCAGCCGAGCTTGTATGGTTGAGGATGGGGTTCTGTCATCAACCCCAATTTCTTCACAACTTCCTTAGCAATCACATTCTCCCAACTTCCAGAATCAATAATTACCTTGCAAGTTTTACCTGCTACAGTGCACTTTGTTGAGAAAATATCGTGCCGACGCCAATCTCCACCAGCTCTTGGTGCAAGACACATCCTCCTAATAATCAGACTCTCTCCTTGGATATGGTCTGGGTCAATCACATACATCTCATCCTCTAACTCCTCATCCTCGAGAAATTCAACTTCCTGCTCCTCCTCCATAAGTAACTGGGTACGCGCCTTGGGGCACTCATTGGCATAATGTCCTAGGTCATGACACCGATGGCAGCGAACATTGGCTCGATTGCTGCCCACCCTCTACTGGGGACCTGAAGCCCCACTCGGCACTATAGGTCTCGAAGGAACTGTCGAAGTTTGTTGCCTCACCACAGGAGGTGCACTCCTACTACCAGAACTCTGCCCCGAAAACTAACCAGATAATTTTTCTCTACTCTGGAACCCTCTATTCCACATCAGGCTCTGCTCCACTGCTTGCGCCCGCATGTGCGCATCACCAACACTATCAATCCGATGCAAAGCCAATGCATCCTGGATCGGGAATCGTAGTCCAAGCAAATACATAGCTACCAACCTCGGTTCTGACTCCATCAATCGGTTTTGAGCCACCAGTCGATAGAACTCTGTAGTATAATCTTCCACGCTTCGATTTTCTTGTGTTAAACCATGTAATTTAGAATAAAGGACCTGTTCATGGTTCGGAGGAAGGAACTCCCAATTCATCTCCTGCTTCAAGGTTGCCCATGATGCAATTGGTGGCCTCCCATCCATATACCTCCGGTAGTGCTGTGCATGCCACCAAGCCGCTGCTCGATCTCGGAATCAGATTGTGATAAGCGGCACTTGCTTGTCCAAAGGCACTTCTTTCAGCCGGAAAACATCATCAACCTGCAGGGTCCAATCCACATACTCATCAGGATTCAAACCACCTCTGAACTCCGGTATTTTAATCCGAAACCCAGACTCCCAACGAGTCTGATTGTCATGCACAAGCGGCGATCCGAAATCCCTGGGAAGCACTACATCACGCCGCGGTTGCTACCCTCTTTGAAATGGTGGAGGATCTTCAATATTCTGGAAAGGGTCGTTATCACCTTCTCGATGTTCGTCAGGTACATTATGATCTTGACGAGGTATAGCACGATCTTGCACCTCCAACCGTGCCATCATTGCTTGCAAAACAGCCATCATCTGCTGCTGGGTCTCCACAATGTCACGAAGAGAAGGCTCCCCGTTGTTCCGCTCCATGGTTACTGGCAGAATTTTTTTTTTTTTTTTAAATCTAGAACGGATCAAGGACAGATCAAGAACAAGAACGGATCAAGGCTCTAATCAAGAATGGATCAAGGCTCTAATTAAGAACGGTCAAGGCTCTGATCAAGAACGGATCAAGGCTCTGATACCAAGCTGATGCAAGGCGGTTGTCAAATGCCTGCAGCGACCAAAACCCCGATTCAGGGAGAACGAGTTCTAGGAATTCTTGGATGCTAGGATTGAGCAAGATGGGAAAGATCCTTTGAAACCTGCAACGATCAAGCGCTAGAAGGGCCGCGTGATTCCTCACATTGCCAGCCCTCAACCGGATTTCAATCGGGGTCTTCAAGATTGGAAGGGACGAACGATGGGTTTCTCACCGTGAGTCCCTGTTTATTCTTCTTCTTTTTTTTTTTAAATCAGGAACTAGGAACGGAAGAAAGAGATTCCTCATGGAATCATCTTCTCCCAACCAGGCTTTTGGCTTGGTGTGCGCAAGGGGAAAAACAGGTGGCCGATGGCCTTCCACGGAAAGATGACACCCAAAAAAAAAATTACCGTGTAAATCTCACCTTCCATGGAACCACCCAAACACAAAAGACAACAGCAATTATCTTTTTCCCAAAACGAAACAATCAACACGCTTCCCAAAATTTTTCCAAACAAAAACTCGTCCCCCTCTTTTCCTTGGTTCGGGTTTTAAGAAAAAAGCAATACAAGATGTTGTTGTCCCCCACGTGACTAACAGGGAGGGAATAATAATAAAAAAAACTAAACTCTAGTGTAAACAAATCCAAACGCTGACTCTTGAGTGAAACTCTTCAAACAAATTTTTTTTTTTTATAAAAAAAATCAAGAGATCACGCCACTAATAAAATAATAATAATAATAATAATAAGACTAAAGACTCCGGTGTTTTCCCTGATCCGAAACTTCACGGATGCAATTAGTGTATTGGGCCTTCGGCCCAATTTCCAATTAATTGTTTTCATCCCAAAAATGGGTCAGATTTGAAACTTGCTTCCCTTGAAGGCGTCTGGACCTGCGCACGTTTCCTGCTGGCGAGGCTGGCGACCCCAAATCGTCATGTGCCGGAAGCTGAACCGAAATGTCTAGGTTGGGCTTCACCGAACTATCACCAGGCTGTCCTGATATATGAGTCAACTAATCTGGTTCAATATTCATCTCGATGTTCGCATCACTCCTGAAGCAAGGTTTTTTCCTATGTTGACTCTAGTTTTGATTATGACAAAACACTTAAGTATATTTGAGCACTAATTATGTGTTAAGTGTATAAATCAGTTATAGGTACTCAAAGAAGTGAAATTTGAAGTAAATTCAGCCTGGCACAGATGAAGTGTCGACACCTGGAAAGCAAGTGTCGACACCTGAGGATCAAGTATCGACACTTGAAGAGTGAAGTATCGACTCAAGGCCTGAGACAAACAGAAAACTTCAGAAAGTACTTTCAGTCAAGTATCGAGACCTGGAGCTGAAGTGTCGATACTTGAAAGTAAAGTGTCGACACCTGGAGAATGAAGTGTCGACACTTAAAACTGAATTGTCGATACCTGGAGACGAAGTGTCAACACTTGAACAGTAACGGCTAGTTTTCTGGGCTGCAGAACTTCTCCAACTTGGCTCCAACGGCTATAATTCATCCTCCAATGATCATAAATGGTAAAATAAGGTTTGGAGGGCTATTTAAACACTTGGAGAAGCAAGGGAGAAGAAAAGGGAAGAGGATCCATGGTTTGAAAGATAAATCCTTTGATTTCCAAGTGAAAATATGTGAAAGATATTTTGAGGATCCAATTTGTTGAGTGTTGAGCCACCAAGAATTCAAAGAGGAGAGGGAGCTTCCAAGAGCAACATGAACAAGCATCCATTGAAGCTTCTACAGCATGGAAACAAGCTCAACATCAACAATCAATGTGCTTCAACGAAAAATTTGCTTTGTAAGAAAGCTTTTTAGTTTCATTCTTCATTTCTTGTATCTAGGTTGGTAGTGAGCATAGTGAAAACTATCAAAGGTTGTTGGTGAGCCTATGTGGTAAAAACTAACTAGGATTTTGACTTGTGAGCCCGAAGATAAAACAAGTTGGATTGTTGGTTAGCCCGTAAAACCAACTAGGTTCTTGGTTAGCCCGCAAAACCAAGGTAGGTTATTGGTGAGCCCGCAAAACCATCAAGGTTTTTGGTTAGCCTGGAAAACCAAGGGATTTTTTGTTAGCCCGTGAAAACCAAGGGTTTTAACTTGTGAGCCCGGAAAACAAGTTGACTGTAATCATAAGATTGTAGTAGAATTTCCAAGAAGATCTTGGGAAGTGGATGTAGGTGCCTTGGAGTGCACCGAACCACTATAAACCTTTGTATTTGTGTGATTGTTCTTCTTGTGCTTTTATTTCTTTATTTCTGCTGTACTTTATTATCTTGATTTCACAAACACATATTTTGAATTGGCACATATTGTTCGAATCGTAAAATATTTTAAAAGTCCAATTCACCCCCCTTCTTGGGTTGCCTACCTGAGCCTACAATTGGTATCAGAACTCGGTGCTCTGATTGAAAATCTAACGATTTTGAGCTAAAGATCATGGCAGCCCAAATTTGAAAATTTGAAAGTTCGAATATTTTGAAAAACTTTGAAAAATAATTTAGAAATCATATGTTAAGGGGGAGCTTTTGAAAAATTATTTTTGGATCATATTTTGATGGGAAGCTCAATATTTTTCATTGCTTCATTGCTTTATTCTTATTATTTATCTTTTGGAGCATATTATATTTATTTTTGAGCTTACCTTGTTTATATACTTAAAGATTTTGTCATCATCAAAAAGGGGGAGATTGTTGACTCTGGTTTTGATTATGACAAAACACTTAAGTATATTTGAGTACTAATTGTGCGTTAAGTATATAAATCAGTTATAGGTACTCAAAGAAGTAAAATTTGAAGAAAATTCAGCCTGGCACAGATGAAGTGTCGACACCTGGGAAGCAAGTGTCGATACCTGAGGATCAAGTATCGACACTTGAAGAGTGAAGGGTCGACTCAAGGCCTGAGGCAAACAGAAAACTTCAGAAAGTACTTTCAGTCAAGTGTCGACACCTGGAGCTGAAGTGTCGACACATGGAAGTGAAATGTTGACACCTGGAAAATGAAGTGTCAATACTTGAAACTGAAGTATCGACACCTGGAGGCGAAGTGTCGACACTTGAACAGTAACGGCTAGTTTTCTAGACTGCAGAACTTCTCCAGCTTGGCTCCAACAGCTATAATTCATCCTCCAACGATCATAAACGGTAAAATAAGGTTTGGAGGGCTATTTAAATACTTGGAGAAGCAAGGGAGAAGAAGAGGGAAGAGGATCCATGGTTTGAAAGATAAATCCTTTGATTTTCAAGTGAAAATATGTGAAGGATATTTTGGGGATCCAATTTGTTGAGTGTTGAGCCACCAAGAATTCAAAGAGGAGAGGGAGCTTCCAAGAGCAACATGATCAAGCATCCATTGAAGCTTCTACAACATGAAGACAAGCTCAACATCAACAATCAACGTGCTTCAACGAAAAATTTGCTTTATAAGAAAGCTTTTTATTTTCATTCTTCATTTCTTGTATCTAGGTTGGTGGTGAGCCTAGTGAAAATCATCAAAAGTTGTTGGTGAGCCTATATGATAAAAACCAACTAGGGTTTTGACTTGTGAGCCCGAAGATAAAACAAATTGGGTTGTTAGTTAGCCCGTAAAACCAACTAGATTCTTGGTTATCCCGCAAAACCAAGGTAGGTTGTTGGTGAGCCCGCAAAACCATCAAGGTTTTTGGTTAGCCTGAAAAACCAAGAGGTTTTTGGTTAGCCCGTGAAAACCAAGGGTTTTGACTTGTGAGCCCGGAAAACAAGTTGACTGTAATCGTGAGATTATAGTAGAATTCACAAGGGGATCTTGGGGAGTGGATGTAGATGCCTTGGAGTGCACCGAATCACTATAAACCTTTATGTTTGTGTGATTATTCTTCTTGTGCTTTTATTTCTTTATTTCCATTATACTTTATTATCTTGATTTCAAAAATACATATTTTGAATTGGCACATATTGTTCGAATCGCAAAATATTTTAAAAGTCCAATTCACCCCCCTCTTGGGTTGCCTACCTGAGCCTACACCCTACCTTGCAGAGGTCAAAATTTTCACCAGCAATGAATGAGGGGAGGATCAACAGAAATTCAAACTACAGCAAGAGGGTTCCCGTCCACCTGTAATCTCTGGGAGGTGGTGCACACCTTGCCATTAATTCAAGCTTTGCAATGTGTCACCTGCATGTTCTGCGCAAGGTGTGCTCTTCTAGGCCCCAGGCCCTGTAGCGTACCTCCATTTCGACGACCGTGCAACTGGGAGCTTCAGCCCTCGTGACACGAAACCTAAATATCACCTAAGAGGAGTATTTCATTAATGCCAAAAGTCCTGCGATACTCTGACGGCCCCTCCGAGAATAGAAACGTCCCACCATAGCTCGGGGCTTAGCGGCACGGTGCCCACCCTCCCACGAGAAACTACACCACTAAAGGGACAAGGTCTGTGCCACACCGACGAACACCCCCCAATACGAGGATCTCCCTCAAAGGATCGGTCCAAAAGAGGGAAGAAGGCGAGCAATGGAAAGACCCTCTCCAAAGGAGGCATCGGGAAAAGTATATCTCAGGGAAGCCCCAGACCTGATCTGGGCCATCGATCTCATATAAAACGGAAGAAAGAATTCCCAAGAAAGAGAGAGGCAATCGGTAAGAGACAGAGAGCTGTCTGGGCCATCGATCTCATATAAAATGGAAAAAAGAATTTCCAAGAAAGAGAGAGGCAATCGAGAAGAGACAGAGAGCTAACAGGCAAGAAATCAGCTAGCATAACCTCCTAAGCTCTTTGATCCCATCTCCACCATGTCTTTATATCTCAATTCTATCTTTTATCCTCTATGCAAGGAGTCTCCAAGCTCTCGGCCACAGAGATTTTGTTCTCCTAGATCGTTCCACTGACTTGACTATCGAAGCATCCCATCGAAATCTCCGGCCCGGATCTCCTCTGTTTTGTAGGGCAGCCAATCAAAGAGCGCACCGGAGCAGAGGACCAGGCACCCCATAGGATCTTGATATGTCCACAACACGGCAAAGCTACAGGTCACGACGATCTTGACAGCAACAGACTACGTACTTTGAGATCTATATAGATGAATGAATTATAGATGAAATATTTTGAGATATGTGGAGCAAATGGATTATAAACAAAGCGCTTTGTGATTTATGTAAGTGAATAGATGATAAAGAATGAAGCTCTTTAAAGTTCATGTACGTAGATGGATGATTAATATCAGAGTACTTTAATATGTAGTTGTATAAATGATAGAAAATTGAGTATTTTATAATTTATATTGATAAATGAACGGTAAAGAATAACTTGTTTAGAATGAGAGTATTTTTATTTTTTTTCTTTTTTTGTTAACAGTAGTAGAATTTAAATAAATGGCTTGGATATATTGTAATAAATTTAAAATTTTGATAGTTAATTGATACTTTAAAATTTTTAAAATTTAAATATAATCGACCCATACTTGAATAAATATCTTCATAATTCTGTTTATTTAATTAATAAAATAAGTAGTGAGAAAAAAACTTTCCAGGATTCTAATATTGTCTCACGCAGGGCCAATTTACTCACGTGAGGCTACAGTTGCCCAACTCTTTAGCCCTGGATGGCCCTTTTAGAACGAAGAAATTGAAGCCATCAGACCCTTCGATTTTACGTTCATTGCCCATATTATATCAAATATTTGACGAAGACACGTATAATACAGATGGTCTGGAATGAGTGCTGAGTTGAAAACAAGATCATCTTGGAACCAACCATTACTATCATGGAATCTAGCACTGATTCAGCCAGAGGATGACGCCACTAATACCAGATCCCAACTTAAAGGTCGGTTCTTTTTCATATAAAACGATATAAAGGGCCGGAAAGGAACCAAGTGGCAAAAGAACGAGACAGTCAGGACGCCACAAAAGGAAGCCGTCGCTCCTCCCTACTCCTACGGCGCATCACGTGGGGTGGGGCGTGTTAATGTTTACGACCCAAAGCAGAAAATAAACCTACCCTACCCCTTCCCTTCTCGTCCACTAGCGGCTGACACCACCGGACTACCAGATTCCTCCTGTCTCTCTCCCTCACCACCCGGTCACCAGAACCCGAGATCCCCCAATGCTAACTCCAACGGCCCCAGGCAAAAATCCAGCTATGAATCTCCTCGATCCGGCCTCCACCGCTCCACCCTTTTAGCCCCCATCATCACGAAAATAATCCTCCTCCTCTCTCTCGCAGGCCCCAAAAACCCCTAATTTTCACTCACTTTATTTGGGTAAACAATGTCGGTACATTCCCTCCTCCTTTTGCTCTTGGGATTTCTCCGCTGGGCCACGCCGTGCTCGGCCACCTCCGCCTCTCTGGTGGGCATCAACTACGGCCGGGTGGGTAACAACTTACCCTCGCCGGAGACGGTGCCCGGCCTAGTCTCCACCGTCGGCGTCGGCCGCGTCCGCCTCTACGACGCCGACCCCGCCGCCATTCGCGCCTTCGCCAACACCGGCATCGAGCTCGTCGTTGGCCTCCCCGATCGCTGCCTCCCTAAAGTCGCCGGCGACCCCGGCGAGGCCCTGGCCTGGGTGCGGTCCAATGTCCAGGCCTACCTCCCCGCGGCGAAGATCGCCTTTGTCACCGCCGGCAACGAGGTACTGACCAGTAACAACACCGCCCTCCCCCGCTTGCTCCTCCCGGCCTTGGACAACCTCCACTCCGCGCTAACGTCCCTCAGCCTCGACCGCCAGATCGCCGTCACCACCGCCCACTCCCTCGCCATCCTCGGTGACTCCTACCCGCCCTCCGCCGCCACCTTCCGCCGCGACCTCCTCCCCCTCCTCTGCCCCATCCTCGACTTCCACTCCCGCACCGGCTCCCCCTTATTCATCAACGCCTACCCCTACTTCGCCTACATGAAGGACCCCTCCGGCGTCGCCATCGACTACGCCCTCCTCCAGCCCAGCGCCCTCGTCGTCGATCCGCACTCCGGCCTCCAGTACGGCAACCTCCTCCACGCCCAGATCGACGCCGTCTACCACGCGATCGCCGCTGCCGGGGCGACCAAGGGGATCGAAGTCAGGGTCTCGGAGACCGGGTGGCCGTCGGCCGGCGACGCCGACGAGGCGGGGGCGACGGCGGAGAACGCGGCCACCTACAACCGGAATCTGATGAAGCTGGTGGTGGAGGGGAAGGGGACGCCGCTGGTGCCCAAGGTACCGCTGCGAGTGTACGTGTTTGCGCTCTTCAACGAGAACTTGAAGCCTGGCCCTGCGTCGGAGAGGAACTACGGGCTCTTCAAGGCCGACGGGACGCCAGCGTACCAGCTTGGCTTCACTCTCGACAACTCCACCGCCCCCGGCGCAGGAGGTGGTGGTGGTGGTGGTGCGGGCTGGGGCGGGGATTCCTCCGGCGAGTCTTCCTCCGGTTATTACAGCATTTCGGCGGCCGCCACGGTAAGGTTTCCGGCCGGAATTATTTTTTGAAATATAATTTTTATTTACTACTTTATCGAAGTAATGTATATTTTTTCAGGATGAGTGGATGCGGCAGCGACGAGTGGGGAGTGCGGTGGCGGGCATCATATTTTTGTTCTTGAAAATTTTCTAGCAGAGTGATAATTTCTTGTCTCTAGTTTGGGTAGATGCTGTAATTGGGGGCAATTTAACGCCGTGTTAGTGGGTGAGCATGCTGTTGTAGTTGGAAGGGTTTTGCGGTGGTCCATGTGGTCTCGTGGTTTAGAACTTAAATTTTTAGTTTCTTTAGCTGCATTTCTTTTTAAATTTATATTCTTGGAATTCCGTAGCCATGATAATTATTGATGGTGGGATGTGGATCACGTGATATCTGAGTTGGATTGTAGGACCGTGGCAGACAGCACGTCTGTTACGTGTTATATTTTCTCACTTAGAAAAATTTTGTGGAGCTCAAGATTTGGGAGTTTTTTTTTAAAATAATATTTTTAAAAAAAATAATTACAAAAATAGGTTAGGTAAAATTTATTTACCGATTTAGATGATGGGACTGATGTGGATGAATTCATCCTTTAGAAGGACGAATTCACAACTGAATTCGTCCTTTCGAAGGACGAATTCAGCTTAACTGAATTCATCCTTTGTAAGGACGAATTCAATTGAACTGACTTCGTCCTTTTAAAGGACGAATTCAGTTGAACTGACTTCGTCCTTTGTAAGGACGAATTCAGTTGAACTGAATTCGTCCTTTCAAAAGACGAATTCAGTTCAACTGAATTTCTCCTCCTATTTTTTTCTGGGTTCCGGGTGAAGTTGGCAAGGGCTGTCGACTTCAGCCCAAAATGTCCAAAACATGGGCGGGTTTCACAAACAGCCTTGCTTCTCTAGGCTTTTCAGGCAAGACACCTTCAGTTATGTACTTAACATATGGATCTATCCAACTCGACTCTTGTATGACTTGTTGGACTTTTTCAGTGCAATTGATGCTAGAGACCTCCAGGTATTTGATATATGCTCGTCCAAGGGAACTATCTGATAAGATTGCCAACTTGGAAAGCATGCCTACTCGAGCATTTTTATTTTGAGGGATGTGGGATATGCTAAAATGTTGAAGCGCCATCATATAGGAGTGGACTCGATCAAAGTACTTGACCATTATCGAGTTCTACATCTCGTACTTCTGTGACTTGATTAGCTACTAGCTATGAGTTGGTGAACACCTTTAAGGGCTTTACTTCAAGCTCCCTGACAAGTTTCAGTCATGTCAACAGGGTCTCATACTCAAATTAGTTGTTGGTTGCCTTGAATAGAAAATGTAAGGCATACTTGATGACCACCTATTCCAAGTTCATCAAGATCATTCCGGCTCCACTACCTCGAGAATTTCAGGTGCCATCCACGTAAAGGATCCAAGCTAGGTCCACATGGGACAACTCAGCAAGTGGCTTACCGAGTATCTCCACATGTTTATCATCGGTCCATATGCACTCGACCAAGAAGTTCAATAAGACATGCACCTTCACATATGACCTCGGGTGATAAGAGATATCAAACTTATCGAGCTTGATTGTCCATTTTACCAGTCGCACAGAGGTGTCAAGTCGATGTAGGATAGCCTTTAGGAGTTGGTCGATTAGGATGATGACATGATGAGCTTGAAAGTAGGCCCTGAGATGCTAAGCATAAACAATTAGAGCAAAAATGATTTTTTTGGATTTGGAATACCTAGTTTCCACATGATGAGTTATTGAAGGCCTCTTCCAAGTCAACAACATGGTCAGCCTCTCTAAATGTTAGATGCATGCCCTGAAAGCCATGTTGGCTTGACACATTTTTAAAAACACCCATGAAAATTTATATAAATGTATCAAAATTTTATTATAAAAAATAAAAAATTAATAAAAAAATTACAGGACCGATAGGTGGACCGATGGTCACTGGTAGCAGGACTGGCAATCGAGATGGTGACAGGATCGATGATCAGATCCTGGTGGTAGCCGGACTGGCAATCGGGATGGTGACCGGACTCGACCGAAGCCGGTGGCCCCTTGCTCCCTCGCCAGGTGGCCCCCTGAGACGATCACTCTCGTCGTTCTCTAACTTGGCCGTCGGAGCTCCCTCGCCGGGACCCCCGGCCAGGGCCTCTGACCTTGTCTTACAGGACTGAGAGCCAGGAGACCTCATTACGAGACAGTCTAATCAAATCAGTGGCTCTGAAGCCACATGCGCGGTGGCGAGATCGGCAACACAAATAAATAATGCTTGTCTATTTTAGGCCAGAACACATATAAACACATATGTAAATAAACACTTATATAAATAATTCTTATATAAATTAACAAGAAAACATGAATTACAATAAATTCTAAAATAAATGACTAATCGGTCCCACATGGTGGCCGTCTCCTAGTGCGTGCAGGCTGTATACGACGACGGATCGGAAGTGGCTGATGCTGCTCTGTCTCATGCTCTATATCGTGTGATGCCTGATATGCAGCATGCTGTACATCATGTGATGCCTGCTGTACAAATGTATGATGTGACGACGATGCTCCATGTCCGGAATAATCATGCTGCCAGCCCATGAAATCCGGTGCAGTAGTATAATCAAAATGTGATGCCACATCCAAAGTAGTTGTGAACTCGTGCATCGGATGTGGAGAGGTGCTATGTCGTCTCGTACCTCGTCTGTGATGAGCTGACGGAGGTGCTCCGGATGAAGATGCAAATGGATAATAAGACGAAGGAGTCTCGTCCTCCCTGTCTCCCTCCTGATAAAACTCATGGAGTGGAATCCGTGCATGCTCGCCAAGAGTATGGAGGGCAGAGTGACATATATCCTGTATATCCGGGGAGGTCGCACGCTCAAGTATCGTCGCAAAACTACTACCCTGTAAATAAAAAAATTAATTAGTTTGACAAAATTTAAACGTATATTATAATTTAAATAATAAAATTTAAATTACTTACCATGTAATCATATACTGCACCATTGCGACTGATGAATCGACAAGTGATCCTACGATACCACTGCATATAAGGATCGTGATAATCCATGGTACCATCGAATGGATCGCCATGTATAATATAGTCATGACGACTCATCCATAACTGTATATAATCCCGATGAACGGTGGACTAATCCTGATCAGATCGTCCTCTCATATCAATACGATGTAGTGCAGACAACGTATCAAACTGATCTGGCACGACCTGTCGCATCCCGAACTGGCGCATCACTCTATCGGGTAAATGCCACTCTACTATATAAAAACATACTAGTGGCACTCTACTACACCAGATCTCCTGACCCTGTAGACAGTAGTCTGGTAATTGTGCAATCATTGCGGCAGTATATGGCTGCCATATGACCTGTTTATAAATAATTTAAAGTATAATTTATTAAACAAGAACAAATTAAACAAGACAATCATTATCAAAAATTTAATTTTTATTACCTCATCGGGTCGCAGTCGATCAAGTAAATAACGATACGAAGAGACCACATGCATAGGTACCTGTGTGACAGAAAAAAGATCTCTCCATCTACAAAATAAATTAATTAAATTAATTAATTAAAATAATATATATCATACATGGCATAAAAATATTATGTAAATTCTAAACTCACCTCATCCCTAATGGTCCCTGTGGTAAACCGGCTCCATCATCATCAAAATTGATCATCGGATCTGGAGCCTGTCGAAGTAATCTGTGGGGTGCAATAATCGGAATTCTATCCCATGCCCATAACTGTAGTAGCAATAGCGGACCAATAATATCAGTAACATCTCTGTGGCTCGCCCTGCACATCTCTCTATACAACCAAGCGAGTCCAGCGCTACCCTAACTATACTGTCCGGCCGTCTCGAAATCCGCTAATAAAGATAGAAATAATAGATGCATGTTGTTCCTAGATTTATCCATAAAAAGGCACCCACCTATCAACTGTAAAATATATGCTCGAGCATAGCACTGAATGGCTGCCTCATCCGCATCGAATGCTAAATCCTGGAAGTGCTTGGTAAGCCAGACCAAGCTCAGTCGAGATCCATGCAATCTATCATCCGGTGGGACGACCCCTAATAACTCAAGACAAAGCTGCCTCGAGTCTACCCGTGTACTACCCATCACTGGTAGACCATCTACTGGCAAACCTAGCTGAACAGTAACATCCTGTAGGGTGATGGTCGCCTCTCCATGCAGAAAATGAAAAGTATGTGTCTCCGGACGCCACCGCTCGACGAGAGCAGTGATCAAATGCCAGTCCAATCTAATAAATCCAACACGTGCTAGACCGTAGAATCTGGACTGCATCAGCAATGGCAAAATACGACGATCGAGCGGTATCGATCTGCGCATAACCATCTCTCAACGTCGATAGTGCAAAACAACATCCTGTCCCTCCCAGACCAAAGATGATCTATGTGAAGGCTGACCGTGTAGTACACTACTATCAGAAGGACCAGGATCCATAACTGCGATAACTCAAAGAAAATCAATCACAAAGCCCATTTAATGCATAGTAAGGACATCAATCCATATACAAGCTATAAACATCAGACAATAAAACATAGCCATATATTACAATCCATCAAATAAAATACAAAGCAATCACAAGATTAGCCTAATACATTACAATCCATATATTAAAACATTTGTAAAATATGACTGATATAATTTAACTAATCTGCTTGTAGAAGCCTTGGACATGACCGCCTATCATGTCCTTCTTCTTTACAGATTATACACTTGCGTTTGTTGCCGGCTTCTCTTATATCCATATCATTTCTGATCCTCATGGATCGTGGCCTACCTTTCTGTCGTAGCCTATTTGCATCAGGTATAATGATACCGTGTTCATTTTGCTGGGGCCAATATTCTTCATGAGGAATTGGTTGAAATTATGGCATATAAGTTCGATGATAATCGTGTAATGTATAGTACCGATCAATATATATTTTAAAATCAATGGCAACATGTGCACAAGAAGCCATGACGTGAGAACAAGGTAAATGAAAACATTGCCACTTCTGACATGTACATGTCTGCTGGGAAAGATGAACAACCTACAGCATCAAAAATCATAATTCAGCATATACACAACGTAATAACATATTTTCAATGATACATAAAGATCGTAAATACCTGTGTATTATCACCCTTGTTCATGTTCGGTCCACGTCTAGCAGTTTGGACTTGGAACAAGCCAGTTGCTCTATCAAATCGGGTAATGGTATGCGATGTCGCTTTGGCTTGGTTGGAGATGACATGTCCCGTAACAAAAGGAGTAAACCTTTCATTTCTGTCCATTGCCTCTATTGCTTGGACACGTCGGCCTTCAAAATATGATACAAGGTGAAAGAAAGTCAACTGTACCAATGCTGTTATGGGAAGAAATCGAGCATTTTTCAGAACTCCATTGAAATACTCGGATATATTAGTTGTCATCATCCCATACCGTCGTCCGTCATCATGTGAACGTGTCCATTTTGCTAAAGGAATTTCATTCAACCACTGAACAGCTTCTGGGTTAAATTTCTCAATATTTCTCATGTATTTATAAAATTTTCTAGGCTGCGTTTGCATTCCAGCTCTTTTCACCACATCTCTTAGTTTGGGATCACGGAATCTTGAATTGAAGTTACTTGCCACGTGACGCAGGCAATATACATGATAAGCATGCGGTGGCTGCCAACCCAGATACTCATTCTGTACTGCAGCAAGTATACCAGCATGTCGATCAGAAATTAGATAAATTTCCTGACGTGTTGTAACAAAATTTCTGATACAAGCTAAAAACCAACCCCAGGTGTCCGCTGACTCTTCATCAACAATACCAAATGCAAGTGGAAAGATCTGATTATTTTCATCAATAGCAGTTGCAATCAACAATTTCTCCTTATACTTTCCATACATGAAAGTAGCATCGATACTTATGACCGGACGACAGTGCTTAAACCCTTCAATCGAGGGTGCAAAGGCCCAAAATACACGATCAAACTGGGCACAATTTGGTATACCAGTTGGAGTGCCGATAAATTTAACCCAGGTATCCGGATTAAATGTTTGTACAGCATGCAACCATTTCGGAAGCAATTGATATGACATATCCCAATCTCCGAACAGCATCGTTATCGCCTTCTGTTTGGCATCCCATAATTTTTTATAACTTGGTGTATAGTTGTATTTGTTCTTTATGACTGCACCAAGTCCAGCAATAGCAATGGTAGGAATTTCTTTAACCAGGTCCCGAATTTCATTAGCAATTAAAGTGGAGTCCAAACCAGAATGATCTTGAGACATCATTGCAGATAGGCATGTATAAGGACCGGTATATCGTGAGATCTCAAAAAAATTATGTCGTTTAATACCTCTCAGCATCCACTGACAACCAGAATCTTTGCTCTTACATTTGACATGCCATAGATTTGGATTTGATTCAATAACTTTGAATTCATGATGTCTTTCAACAGAATATTGTTTTACTGCAGTCTGCAATTCTGCCTTATCTATAAAGCGGAGTCCTTTACGTAACTCCTCATTCCTTTGCCATATAAAATGTTGTTCCTACATTGAATAATACATTGACATATTTGCAGCATTCCAATCAATCTGGGTAAATGTTCTAGATGGAGCTTCAAATATAGAATAATTTGGAACAGTGGTATCATCCGAACTTCGTACTGCATGTGAAGTACCGGCCTCGTCACCTTTGTCAGCCAAGTCATGTTCACTTTCATCATCATTCTCACTAAAAAGTTGATTATCGACATGCTCCCTGTCATCAGCAGCTGTATATATTGATGCTTCTCTAATATTACTTTCCGGTACAGTACTGTCTACCGTACGTAACGGATCTACAGTAAAAACTGAGCCAATATTTTCTACTTCATTATCTACAATATTCGGAGTACTATATGATAGAACATGTTCAGTTACACGAGTTGTTGCTATATTTCGAACAGCTTCTTCGTAATCATCCTATTCGCAATCAGGTTCAGGAGCTTCAATGGTTTGGATATCTATATATAACTCTGCACCCGATATACATGAATGTGAACCGATAGTTGAAAACATCATCTCCATGTCTTCATCATCCGTTAATGGAACAGGTTCGTACTTTACAAATGTCGGCTGGACAACTTGTGGATATCTATAGATAATCAAAACTTTTTTTCCAGTTCTATCAATACGGAGAACTCTACATATTTTGTTCTCCAACTCTTGAAATGTCATATCAGAACTGATTCTAATTACCTTTTTTGGTCCCTGATTGTACTCAATTCCATTTGATCCATTAATCATAGAACCACCCATATAACATAATGCTGTGATTCTTTCTCCCATTATATATCCTACATGTTTAATTAACAAAATATATTTAGAAATAACTTTCTCATATATTGATATTATTAACAAACTAATTAAATTACATAATTAATATGACAATAAAATTCAAAACATAATTATTTGTCTATCATGATGAATGCATCCTATCATCAACTACTAGGTAAAGGCCCTATCCCATTCAGGAATTGCATTAATTTTACAGGTCAACTTATAGTAATCAAACGGTATGCAATGAAGACCAAATGAAATTTCGGCAGCATTTTCCCTTAGTTCTCCACATACAAATATTTATGTATGCGAAGAACAAAAGGAAAATGATGATCGAAATTTTATTCGGCCTTCATTGCATATCGTTTGATTACTATAAATTGACCTGTAAAATTATTTGCAATTCTCAAACTGTCCAAATTGGACAATCAATTGATCAACATGCATAATTCTCATATCTGTACAAGTATAAAAATATGTACGGATACTACAGAATATGCATATCAAGCAATTGACGGGTCTACGGTTCAATGAAATGCAAATTTTATAAAAATATATATAAAAAATTCATCATAATTAATCATTTAAATACAATTACAATTACATAATAATTACATCACTGATATCAATATGTACACAATACATGCTATAAAAATTCATGCTACACATTTATTTAATAAAAAAAAACTACAAATACATAAACTTCAAATTTTATTCATAACTAAGTATTACTAAATAAAAATTTTATTCAAATTTTTAATAAAATTTTTTTAGTATATCATTACTTTTTTACATTAATTAAACCATTATAGGATTGCACCTATCATTAATTAAACCATTACAGGAACATCTTGAAAAGAAGTGCACCTATTATTTATCTTCACCTCACATATAGGATTGCAATCAATTTGCTCACTCCTTGCCCGATTAGTTTAAAACTATCAGATACTAGAGTACTTGTAAATTAACCGGGTAATAGTATTTCGTGCAACCAAGCATTTCAAACTGTGACAATAATTCAAATAAGTGAACCTTGGATTTAGAAAGATTTACTCTCTGCCCCGAAGAGTGATAGTAGTCCTCTAGAATCCTCCTAAACCCTTGTGCACAAATAATAGAGGCACACCCCAGGAGCATGCAATCATCTGCAAACAAATGGTACGAGATCGGGTGGGCACCGAGACAGGGATATAAGGATGTAGACTTGAACCCTGTACCGCCACCCTCAACACTCGTGACAAAGAGTCAGTACACACAATAAATAAATAAGGGGAGAGAGGCCACCCTTGACAAAGGTCGATGTTGGATACGAAAGGCTCGGAGGGAGTGCCATTGATCTGGATAGCAAAGGAGGGTTGCAGAACACAAGCTAGAATCAGGGCTATCCATCGACGATGAAAGCCAAAATCTAACAATGCCTTCTCCAGGAACTTTCAATGCATTCGGTCTTAGGCCCTCTCAATGTCCAACTTGATTGCCATAAGACTGCGACGAACTGGAGCTCTCCTGAGATCATACATGAACTCCTGAGAAATGAGAACATTGTTTGAAATAGACTGACCAGCCATGAATGCACCCTGCTCAGGACTAATTAGGCATGGGAGAGAGGCTTCATCCTGTTGACCATATGCTTGGCAATAATTTTGTAAAGAGTATTGTACTAGCTGATAGGCCTAAAGTGGCTCAGTTCAGAGGCATTTGTCCATTTAGGAATGAGAGGAACAAAAGCTTTCCTCCAAGAGTCAGGAATCTGAGTAGACATAAAGAACTCCTGCACAGCAGCGACAACATCCCCATGGATAACAAACCAAAATTGTCTAAAGAAAGAAGGAAGAAATCCATTCGGACCAAGAGCTTTATCTTCAGGCAGTAAGTAAAGGACACTTCGGATTTCATCCTCAAAAATCGATAAGAGAAGAGACCGATAAGAGAAGGACACTTCGGATTCCATCCAAGGCCCTCAGGAGATCGAAGAGCTCTAGTCCGGTTTCTATGTCTGCAGACTACAATGGCTTGATAAAAAAGTGGGAGCTCTAGTATGGTTTCTATGTATGGATTTTTGTCACTAGAACACCTCTTGTTGACGAAGAAGAGAGTGATGGGTTGCCAACTGGTGCCGTAATTCAAATAGAGCCTCCTGAGTCAAAGCCCCATCTTTCTCCTCCCACTCTTGAAGGTGATAATTGATTTTTCCACCATCTCCAATTTAGAGAAAATATTCTCTACTTCCTCCTTGTTCCAACACAAAAGCCTCCATGCCAACTCCAGCCTACGAAAAACTTGATATCTAGCATTATCCCGAATAGATATCCTCCATACCTTCTTAACAATGTCCCATGCCCAGGGGTAGGCAAGCCAAAACTTCTCAAATCTGAATTAGAGTGCTAAAAAGTGGAAGAATCCGTAGAGAGTAATAGTGGGCAATGATTCAAGGCAATCTTAGCAAGATGCCGGACCAGGTGTGCAGGGAACCGCTGAAGCGAGCTAGGGGTGGAGAAAATTTTGTCAATTCTTTTCCAAGACCCTAGCCCCTCTAGAGCAGTTATTATACCAAGTATAGCGAGGGCCAACAAATCCTAAAACTACCAAGCCATTATAGATGGTTTCTGTCAACTGTCAGAGTCCGGAGGTGAGTTAGGAGGGGAAGGCATGACCAGCAACTAACCCCATTGGTAGTTCCGAAAGCCTGAGTCATACCACAGTCTTCTGTATCGATCTCCTACCCAGAACAAAGTAGGGTTCCCACATCTCCATGGCCAGCAACAAAAGTTACAACTTTTCTTTTCGTTGGCCGGAAAAGTTTGACCTTTAAGAATGAAGAGACTGCTCATGACGAGCGTTCTGGCAAAGAAACGTAAGTGGCCATCATAAAAGATGGTCCAAGCTGACTTCCAAGGAGAAACACTAGAAAACCATACATTAGATCCCCTTCAATAATTGTAGGGTCCAGCTCAATTGCAAACCGCAATTTGTGGATACAATCCTTTTGTGTCCCAAACTACCACCAATACTAAACCACTTCCTATTGGAATAAGCTAAAGACCACTTGCTACCTATCATTGCTCGGTTCCCTAAGGGATGCGGAAGTTGGTGATTGGCTAAGCACAAGTAGAGACACCACCAACCCTACCATGCATGGCACCAATCCCTGATTCCAGGTAAATTAAGAGGTAATCGATAGCGGGTGATTAATAGAAGTTTTTTTCCTTATTTTTTGTCACCATCATTGAATCACAACCAATAGAAACAAACAATGAGAAAGACCAAGAAATGAGCATTAGAGTGCACAACATAACTGGTAGGCCATAAAAACATTCTACAAATATAGATTCGAATGTACCATCTCTAAGAATCCTGCAATTTACAATCAAGAAATAAAATTAAATCAAAAAAACACTATGTATATTTTACTCAAATTATGCATGGCCTGTTTCAAAACATATAATATAAAAATAATAATATAAATTATTAAATAATAAAGTCGAAAAAAAATTATCATAAAAATTCAAAACATAACATTTAATTACTCAAATATGTAATAACAAATTTAATTCAAATTTAAATTAATATATACAAAATTTAATTTAAACAATCAAATATTTATAAATTTTAAAAAAAAAAATTATCTTGAATCCGGATAATAAAATATGGAAGAACAAGATCTAGATCATCCAACAAAAGCCAATATTCAGATTTACACAAAAAAAAATAAATATTAATCAAAATAAAATTTAAATACTAAAAAAATAAATAAAAATAAAAAAAAACTTACCGGAATGGATGAGCAAGAGTGATCTTCAATGTAAAGACCCCACAAGAAGATAAAACAAAAAAAAAATATATCAGATCGGAGAGGGGAGGGACCACCGGAAAGGAAAAAAAAAAAAAAACGGAGGAAGAACAGCGGAAAAAAAAAAAAAAAGGGAAGGCCGGTTATAAGGGTTCTGAGAATTTGTCTTTTCAAACGACGAATTCTCAGGCGAATTCGTCGTTTGGAAAGACGAATTCTTTCCACCGCGCCACGTGTCGATCGGTAAGCCTCCCGATCGACACGTGTCAAAGCAGGGTAATAAGGGCAGAGGCCTAAAATCGGCTTTTGAAAAGACGAATTCAAATTCGTCTTTTCAAAAGCCGATTTTACTTGGTCTAGGCGTAAATGCTCTGTGAGAATTCGTCTTTTCAAACGACGAATTCTCAGGCGAATTCGTCGTTTGAAAAGACGAATTCTTTCCACCGCAGGCCATCAAAGCCACGTGTCGATCGGTAAGCCTCCCGATCGACACGTGTCAAAGCAGGGTAAAAGGGCAGAGGCCTAAAATCGGCTTTTGAAAAGACGAATTCAAATTCGTCTTTTCAAAAGCCATTTTAGACCGCAATTTTTCGGTCCGGGTGAATTCGTCTTTGGAAAAGATGAATTCATTTTAGAATTCGTCTTTTCCAAAGACGAATTCGGCCACGCAACCACCCGAGTGCCACGTGTCATTTTTTTTTTTCCCCGAAATTTTTGCCACGTGCCACCTAGATCCGTAAATATTTTACGGATTACCTATTTTTATAATTAAGTTTTTTTTTATATTATTTTAAAAAAAAGTTCCAAGATTTGGTTTTCATCTAGACCGTTGTCCCGGTTTATACCCACAAGGAGCACTGACGGGCCCCCTGCAGGCGCAGGGCAGGCCGGAGGGAACGCTCGAAGGCACGGAGATGCCGATAGGCCCCATGCGGGCACAGGGCAGTTCGTGAGGATGTCGGGCTGCCCCCCCTGTGTGCGGACATCGGAGCTGACATGGGGTAGCCGACGGCGGGCGTCCGACGGCGGTCGTGGGGCCGAACGTGGTGCGGGGCACGGAGATGGCCGACGGGGGCTTGGCATGGAGACGGCCGACGGGGGCGCGCTGGGGCGCTGAGACGGCCGATGGGGCCGTGCTGGGGCACGGAGATGCCACGGGCCGGACATGGCATGGAGCAGGCCGCGGGGAGCGTGCTAGGGCATGGAGACGAAGGCCGACGGGGCCCTGTTGGAGCACGGAGACGACCGACGAGGGCACGCGAAGGTGTGGAGACATCCGCGGGTCTGGATCTGGCATGGAAACACCATGGGGGCACGTGGAGGCGCGGAGACGTCCGTCGGTCCGGATCTGGCACGGAGCAGGCCGGATGGAGCGCTCGGAGGTGCGGAGATGCCGACGGGCCCCTTGCGGGTGCAGGGCAGGCCGTGAGGGCGTCGGGCTGCACCCCCCCCCCCCCCCGCGTGCGGATGCCGGAGTTGACATGGGGTAGCCGACGGCGGGCGTCCGACGGTGGTCGAAGGGGCCGGACGTGGTGCTGGGCACGGAGATGCCGACGGCAGTAGGAAGATGCCACGGGGATGCGGGGAGGCGCAGAGATGTCTGCGGGTCCGGATCTGGCACGGAAATGCCGCTGAGGTGCGCAGAGGCATGGAGATGTCTGCGGGTTCGAATCTGGCACGGAAACACCACGGGGGCGCGCGGACCGAGCGGAGGTGACCGCGAGCCATAGCAGGATTTGTACTAGCGATGGGCGAAGCAGGTTGGCCGGTTCTATTTCTAGCACCAATCTGTTGCTGCAGATTTATCGGGGTCGGATCTCTTCCTGGTTCTTCCTCTCCGGGAGCCTGCAAAACAGAAAATGCCTTGTGCCGGGAATTTCAGCGAAGACACTCCGACGATCAAGTCAGTGGGATGATCATGGGGAATGGGAGACCTCTAGTATGGAGAGCTTGGGGGTCTCTCCGTTTGCTAGAGGGTGAGGAGATGAGAAGAGAAGACTCATAATTAAAAGAGATGTGTTCTCAGAGTTACCCGGGGTTTGCCTTGCTTTACCTTATATAGGCATAGAATAACACCAAAATCTGTTAGGGAGGAGGTAAAAAGCCCCGATTTGTCTCTAGAAGGATCAGAGTGATGGCCAGGTAGCACGGAGTCATGGCCATGTCATGGAATTTGTTACAACAGAATCCAGGTACCAGCTAGAAAAGGGCTTCTGGAGCCTTCGAGCGGTTCCCAGAACGGGATTGAGTCGGTCTGACAGAGGTTAGTCGTCTGGCCGAGGGAAAATATTTGTCAAGCTCAGCAGAAGTGGATCAGCCGGACCTCTACTTCAGTGGGTCGGCCTTCAGGTTGGTCGGCCTTCAGTGGGTCGGCCTTCTGGATCGGCCTTCTAGATCGGCCTTCTGGTTGGTTGGCCTTTAGGTAGAATGGAGCGATCAGACCTTTGCTTCAGTGGGTTGGCCTTCAATGGGTCGGCCTTCTAGATCGGCCTTCAGTGGGTCGGCCTTCTAGTTGGTTAGCCTTCTGGTTGGCTGGCCTTCAGGGCAGGTCGGCCTTTTAGGTGGTCGACCTTCTGAGTCAGCCAGTATTCAGGTTGGTTGGCCGGTCGGCTTTCTGGTAGAATGGATCAGTCGATCCTCTACTTCAATGGGTCGGCCTTCAGGGTCAGCCTTCAGTGGGTCAGCCTTCTGGGTCAGAAATAAAAGCACAAGAAGAATAATCACACAAATACAAAGGTTTATAGTGGTTCAGTGCCAACCAAGCACCTTCATCCAATCCCCAAGCTACCCTTGGGAATTTCACTAAACTTGGTTTTATAACTTAGGCTCACCAACAACCTTTACAACTTATTTTGTTTTCGGGCTCACAAGTCAAACCCTAGTTGGTTTTAAGGCTCACCAACAACCATCCTTGGTTTTACGGGATAATAAAGAACCTAAACAACTTGTTTTGGCTTCGGGCTCACAAGTAAAATCCTAGTTGGTTTCAAGGCTCACCAACAACCACTTTGGTTTTCAAGGCTTACCAAAAACCTCTTTGGTTTTCCAAGGCTCACAAAAAACCTTAAGTAAAATAATGTAAGAGCAAGTATAAATGAATACAATAAAAGCTTTCTAAAATAAAGTAAATATCTCTTTGAAGCCCTTGATTGTTGATGAAAATTTTGTCTTCAAGTTGATGAAGCCTTTGATTGATGCTTGTAGATGTAGACTTTGAATGCTCTCTTTGAAACTTGGAAGCTTGAAGGCTTTGTGGTGGGGGCACCAGGTTCAGAAAGAAGCTTCAACTAATATCAAGTTTTTTATGGATTGAGACTAGGAACTCAAGTCTCGTATGAGTCCTGTATGTTTATTGAGTCCTATTTTATTTTCTTTTGGGATTTTAAAGTTCAATTAGAGTCAATTAGGCTTTATACTGAGTCAAGTTCAAGAGCTACTTGAAATTGGGCCAGACCAGCTTTACTTGGAGCGCCACATCATCATAAACCACCTATGCCAACTCATCACCAAAGAATGCCACATCACCTTTTTGCCAAGTCATCTCCAAGGGGTGCCATGGAGAAGGATGCGCCATGTCACCATGCCATTTCACCTTGCCACATCATTGGATTTGGAAGCCACCTCACCATGCCAACTCACTTTGCCAAGTCATCACCAAGTGGTGCCACATCAAAACAACTTCAAAGTGGGGACCTCACCATGCCAACTCACCTTGCCAAGTAATCACCAAGAGGCGCCAACTTCAAGTGGGGACCAAGGATTCAAATCCTCCACATTCCATGTAACCCTCCACCAAATCCTCCACATTCCATGTAACCCCCCTAATATTTCTCCATGATATGGGGAATTTCAAATTGATTGAAAGGCCAAAAAAAGCCTCTTGTACGCCCATGGTAAAGAGGAGCTTTTGGGGATGATGAAACAAGAAGGAGTAGTTTTTCTATGAAGCAAGTGTTTTGTAGTGTGGTTGTGTTTCAATCTTGATGTGTGATCTTCTACCTCCCAAGCCAACGACTTCTCCAAGGATCCCATCTTCCCTCAACGACCACTTGTTTTCTTAATTCCTTCCTCCTACTTTGATTTGGTATTCCTTCAAATCAGCTTAGTCCTAATTCCTTCATTGCGTAGGGCTCCTTCTACGATACGGAGTTCAAGAAGGGGGTCATTGCCATCAGATCAAGTATGGTGAGAACTTGTTTCGATGGAAGAGTTATCTTTTCATCCAGGGCTTGTTTATTTGATTGCTTCAACGAATCTACACCAACAAGGAGTGCTCATCATGGTAACAATTCCCTTCTAATATTCTTGAGTCTGGGTTATTGAAGATAGTTTTCCTAGGTTTAGATTCCATAATAATTAGCCCTAATCTTCTCTAGGATTTAAATAACTACATCACGGCATAAGTTCCAAATTTCCGTGCTCCTTCCATTGCTTTACCTTAATACTTTTGATCTGAAATTTAGTACCTGTTAATAGGCTTCATTGCTCTCATTTCTCAATTCATCATTTAGATTGCATTATCATCATCATGCCGCATCACTTTGAATCACTTAACTCTCGAGTCCTTTAAGAATATTCAAGAAACTCACCAAAGGATTGCTTCCCCATTTGATTCTTGATGTTTATATAGCCTCCCAACACTTAAATGATCGTTTATAGCCGTTAGGAAGGAAAATATAGCCATTGGAGCCAAGTTTGAGAAGTTCTGTAGCCCAGAAAACTAGCTGTTACTTTTCAAGTGTTGACACTTCACCTCCAGGTGTCAACATTTCAGTTTCAAGTATCGATACTTCAGTTTCAAGTATCGGCACTTCATTCTCCAGGTGTCGATACTTCAGCTCCAGGTGTCGACACTTGACTAAAAATACTTTCTGAAGTTTTCTGTTTGTCTCAGGCCTTGAGTCGACACTTCACTCTTCAAGTGTCGACACTTGATCCTCAGGTGTCGACACTTCATTTTCAGGTGTTGACACTTGCCTGTACCATTGCTGAAACATCTTCAAATTGAAACTTTAACCTCTTCAAGTTCTTCCATATTAATTCCAAAGTCCATATACTTGATTTTTCATTAATTTAAGGACTTTTTCAACTGAAATACAAGCATTTCTTCATTCAACATGGTTGAGTACTAAGATCTGAAAAACACACTTAAAATATAATTAGTACTCATATATACTTAAACATTTTGTCAATCATCAAAATCAAGACCAGAGTCAACAATCTTCCCCTTTTTGATGATGACAAAACATTTAAGTATAAGAATAGGGTAAGCTTAAAAAGATTAACAATAGTATAAACATGAAAGCTCAAAATCAATAAGCACCAAGCTCCCCCTCAATATATGATCCATAAAATTTTCAAAAAATATTTTTCAAAATATGCAAAATTTTTAAGACAATATCCCCCTTACTAATTCTTTCTTTAAGATTAAAAATTTACTTTCTTCTTCCCCTTTTGTACTTTCTTTCATTTCTAAAAAGATTTTTCATGCTTATCCAATCTTTTTTTTTTCATATTTAACATTTTTCTTCGCCTTTTTGATATCATGAAAAAGGGTGAAAGGTAATACAAAGTGGAAATGAAGTCGGAAAGAATAGCAAGTAGGTCATCAAAATCAATGTATGAAATCAAATAATTATGATACAAATTGAACATGATACCATAGAATGATAAGCATATGTAAGAAATGATTTGATGTATGTTATCCATTCACCGTACTTGTTCATGGGATAAGGTTACAGCGGCACCTCTACATGTCATAAGAAATCCCATTGAATGGGAAGAGAGGGTGTTTAAGCTCTACTTATCTCCTATGACCGGACGGCCATGGTGACTAACCCAATCTGAAGCGGTTACTAGGAATTCTTTTTTTTTAAATTTTTTTTTTTGATACCAATAGAATATGATATCATTTGAATGTAACTTTCCTCAAAAAATTAGATTTGAAAACAAGAAGGAGTATCAGAGCAATATAAGCAAAGCATGATACCAACAAGATATTCAAAGCATCAAATATATATACAATGATAACAAATCTTTGGATGCTCCCCCTGAATATTATTCTCCCTTAAAAATATGCATTCATTTGAGGAATAAAACATAAAAGTACATGCATCATAATTTCAGACAATTTTAGATATGACCATAGATTCTAAGTCTGATAGCAAAGATTTGAAATTTTCAAAATATTCATGATTTTCAAAATACAAAGTATTTATATCACTTAAAAACTTTTAGCATAATTTCAAATTTATTTTGAGATGATTTGATATCCATACAAATGCTAGAAGTAATATGATATCAAGTCTAGCTACTAGAGCAAGGGTTTATCAATAAGCATACCCTCTTCTTAAATGTAACCCTTAACTACCAGTTCTATACTTGATTCAAATCAATTATAACTTAAGCATAAATGCCAAAAATGAAGGCACATAAATCATAACATTTCACTTGAAGTAATTCCAAAAACTATATTAATCAAAATCAAATGAAAGTCTAATAATCATAAGTTGAAATCCTGAGAGCATGAAATCTATCAGTATCAAAATGGTCATGATCACAACAAATGACTATTAGTCTAAGCTTAATTCTAATTAATCAATTAAAACATTTTTCAAATCAATATGCATCTTTGAAAATATTTTTCATGAAATACATTAATCAAAATCAAGTGAAAGTCTTACACTCACAAGTTTAATCATGATATCATGAAATTCATCAACATCAAAAAGTTCATGATCATAACCAATGATTATAAGTTTAAACTTGATTCTAATTAAATATTTAAAAATATTTTTTTAAAGTAATTGATGCAATACAAATTTAACTACATTTTCAATTATGGAAGGAAATGTTTAGAATTTACCAATATGTATAGTCCTTTCTTTTACCATTTAGTCCAAAATGTAGCTTGTCCACTTCTTCAAATTATCTTGTATAGCCACTTTTCAAGAACTTCATTTTTTCATGTTGGGTTGTAAGACATTCCTGCAAAATAAACTAAGTGGACATTTTTGGTACCCAAACTTTCTTGGGTCCTTTATGATTAGTAATTATGGTTCCTTTTGGAACACAAACTTTTCTAATTCTAGAAGGATAAGCATTAAAACTATATTTATAAGACAAATTGAAAGAAGTAGGAATAGAGAAATTCTTCAAAAGTTTTTGCTTCTTTTCCTCAACCAAAATATTTTTCTTATTCAAAAATTTATCACATGAATCTTTCAAAACAATATTTTCTTTTTCTAAAAATTCTTTTTCTTTAGGAAAATTATTCTTTTCATTTTTCAAAATATCAATATTGGCATTTAAAACATCATTTTCATTTACAAGATTGGTGTTGTCAAGAGAAAATGAATCTACATGCCTATTTAATTTCTTGTGCTCAACTTTTAGCAATTTATATTTATACACAAGATCATTAGATGCATCATGTAATTCATCAAAGGTAAAATTATAATCATTTTTAGCACATACCTTTTTCTCATTGCCATGAAGCAAAGATGGGCAACTTCATCATCCGTACTTGAATCTTCGCTATCGCTCCAAGTTGCCATCATTGCCTTGAATTTCTTTTTGGCTTTGAAAGCCAAAATCTTCTTTTCTGTATCAGCTTCCACTATCCTTTGCCATAAGTTTAACTCATAGGTCATGAGTGAATCGATAAGCTCCTCCAAAGGTAAGATTTCTATATCTTTAGCTTCTTGGATCACCGTCATCTTTGGATCCCATGATTTTGGCAAGGATCTAAGAATTTTATTCACCAAATCAGCATTAGTATAGATTTTGCTAAGACTTTTTAATTCATTAATAATAGTCATAAATCTTAAAAATATATCAGATATAGATTCATAATGTATCATTTAAAAAATTTCAAAAGAATGTACAAGAAAATTAATTTTAGTATTCTTCACTTGAAGAGTACCCTCATGAGTAACTTCAAGTGTGTTCCATATTTTCTTCGTCGATGTGCATGTAGAGATCTATTAAATTCATTCAAATCCAATGTACAATAAAGCAAGTTCATTGCTTTAGCATTGATTTCAGTTTGTTTAATGTAATATTCATTCCAATCCTCTTCGAGCTTTGGAATGGAAATACCATTAACCAACATGGAAGGAATATGAGGACCACTAACAATGATTTTTCAAAGATGATAACTAATAGATTGAATATGGATGTGCATGTGAGTTTTTCAAAATGTGTAATTTGTGCCATTGAAAAATGATGGTCTAACACTAATACCGATAAGGGTTGCCATGAACTTTAGCTCAAAATTGTTAGATTTTCAAACAGAGCACCCGCTCTGATACCAATTGTAGGCTCAGGTAGGCAACCCAAGAGGGGGGGTGAATTGGGTTTCTTAAAAATTAAAACAGCAATGTGAAGGTCTAGTGGTGTTTGTGAGTAATAAATTCGATGCTCAAGATTAAATACAGCTCAAAGCAGTAAATCAAATGTAATAAGCAGCAAGCAAGAAGGCAATCACACACAAACACAATATTTATAGTGGTTCGGTGCCAACCAAGCACCTATATCCACTTCCCAAGCCATCCTTGGGAATTTCACTAAGTTTAGTTTTATAACTTAGGCTCACCAACAACCTTTACAACTTGTTTTGTCTTTGGGCTCACAAGTGAAATCCTAGTTGGTTTCAAGGCTCACCAACAACCATCCTTGGTTTTACGGGATAACCAAGAACCTAAACAACTTATTTTGGCTTCGGGCTCACAAGTAAAACCCTAGTTGGTTTCAAGGCTCACCAACAACCACTTTGATTTTCAAGGCTTACCAAAAATCTCTTTGGTTTTTCAAGGCTCACCAAAAACCTTAAGTAAAATAATGTAAGAGCAAGTATAAATGAATACAATAAAAGCTTTCTAAAATAAAGTAAATATCTCTTTAAAGCCCTTGATTATTGATGAAGATCTTGTCTTCAAGTTGATGAAGCCTTTGATTGATGAAGCCTTTGATTGATGCTTGTAGATGTAGACTTTGAATGCTCTCTTTGAAACTTGGAAGCTTGAAGGCTTTGAATCACTCAACTCTTGAATCCTTTAAGAATATTCAAGAAACTCACCAAAGGATTGCTTCTCTATTTGATTCTTGATGTTTATATAGCTTTCCAACACTTAAATGACCATTTATAGTTGTTAGGGAGGAAAATATAGCCGTTGGAGTCAAGTTGGAGAAGTTCTGCAGCCCAGAAAACTAGACGTTACTTTTCAAGTGTCGACACTTCACCTCTAGGTGTCGACACTTCAGTTTCAAGTGTCGACACTTCAGTTTCAAGTGTCGACACTTCAGTCTCTAGGTGTCGACACTTCACTTCCAAGTATCGACACTTCAACTCCAGGTGTCGACACTTGACTGAAAGTGCTTTCTGAAGTTTTCTATTTGTCTCAGGCCTTGAGTCGACACTTCACTCTTCAAGTGTCAACACTTGATCCTCAGGTGTCGACACTTCATTTCCAGGTGTCGATACTTGCTTGTGCCATTGCTGAAACATCTTCAAATTAAAACTTTAACCTCTTCAAGTTCTTCCATATTAATTCCAAAGTCCATATACTTGATTTTCTATTAATTTAAGAATTTTTTCAACTGAAATACAAATATTTTTTCATTCAACATGGTTGAGTACTAAGATCTGAAAAATATACTTAAAATATAATTAGTACTCATATATACTTAAACATTTTATCAATCATCAAAATCAAGACCAGAGTCAACAGTCGGCCTTCAGGTTGGTTGGCCTTCAGGTAGAATGGAGCGATCGGACCTTTGCTTCAATGGATCGGCCTTCTGGGTCGGCCTTCAGTGGGTCGGCCTTTTGGTTGGTTAGCCTTCTGGTTGGCTGGCCTTCAGGGCAGGTCGGCCTTTTAGGTGGTCGACCTTCTGGGTCAGCCAGTCTTCAGCTTGGTTGGCCGATCGGCCTTCCGGTAGAATGGATCAATCGGTTCTCTACTTCAATGGGTCGGCCTTCTGGGTCAGCCTTCTGTGGATCAGCCTTCTGGGTTGGCCTTCTGGTAGAATGGATTGATTGAACCTGTGCTTTGTCCCAGCCGAAAAATATTGTTAGCTCCGGTCCAGTTCAGAGAAAAGTTGACTTGGTATAACATATAATAAAGATGGTAGTCGGGGTAGATCCATTCATGGTCGAATATATGATTAGGTCAGAGATGAGAACAGCCATGGATCGGATACAATGTAGAACAAAAATCTATTAATCTAAATTTATTTTATTTATTAAATAAATTTTAAAAAAATATTAAATAGATATTTTAATTTAGAATAGATTATGTTTGTAGCCCTCAAATTATATCAAGTTTTTTTAAATAATTTTTAAACTACAAAATTTTAATTTTTGATCGTAGTTGGTTTAACTTAAATAGATGGTATCAATGTTGAGCTGGAAATAAGTAAGTTTAAAAAGCTGGATGATGTGGTGTTGGTTTTTTTTCCAAATGAATAGTATTGTTCTCTTTTTTAAGTAATATTTTCATCTCCATCCTAATTTTTTAGAATATCTACTCCAGTTCTTTTTATTTAGAAAATAATTTTCTTCCTCTCTTTGAATGAGATCATTAGTTGTCATCCTGATTCGTTCTAATCGAATGCGGGTTTGCATATTATGAAAATTTTTGTCAGTATTTTATTTGTCCAAATTTGATAGTCATTTTATATTCGAATGTTATGTAAGCATCTTTCTTCATCAAACAAAAATTTGTATTCATGTTATTTTGGATTTATGGATGTATTTTTGTGCTGGGCTTTGTAATAGTTACAAGAATAGTCGATAGAGGATGATATAAATATATAAAAGTATAGATTGAAATTAAAAAATTTATTTTTTTATTTTTAATTATCAAAATTTTATTTAAAATTAGTAAATTATAAATAATTTGAATGCATGTATTTACTGAATCATCGTGGATTCTTAAATTCTTTAATGAATGCATATCTCATAAAAAATTGGGATCTAGCAAATCATGGATTTATTAAAACATCTTATGCTTGTAAGTAATTACATTTATTTTTGAGAGGAATTAGATGTTTTTCTGTATCGCAAACAAATAACTGACAGACATCTATAAGGTATTGGTTTTTTAATTTCAACTTTATAGGGAACATAGATTATATAATGCAAGCCACACACAAATCATGTTCTCTGTATATAACAATTAGTATTAATGAAGAGAATTGCTGAAAATATAAGTCTAGACATAGACATACATGGATGCAAATAGAAAGATATATTTTCATACATAAATGCAAGAAATATGCAATCATTCAACCGAACAAATAGTGTTAACATGTTTGTACAGGAGAAACAAGTTTTTTTTTTTTTTTTTGGTACCTGTTGGGATATATTGGTCCAAGCACAAACCAACCACCGATTTGACTGGCCGGAGACATTTCTCTCGAACCAGGCACTTCAAACTACGGTATCCAAAAGAAACCAGACAACTGATGGGCAAGCCGAAGCTGAAGCTCTCAACTTCATCCGAAAAGCAAGCCTGTGGCTCCTATTGAAGGCAAGGCCCTCAGCTCGAAACGAAGAGTGATCTTCACTGTCAACCGAAGACACGGTCTTCGGATTATATTGAAGACATAGTCTTCGGCCTATGACAAAGACCAAGTCTTCGATCCATGCCGAAGGCATAATCTCTGATCTATCTCAAAGGGGTCCGAAGACGAAGGCACACCTTCGATTCGGCCGCAAATTTTTCCAAAAATAAAAGAAGCCCGAAGACAGACCTTCGATCTGTCTTCAATCTCCACAAACATGGCAAGCAACGGTTATCATCGATCCTACAACTGTCTACAGAGCATGACCATGTGACCATTAACTCCAATGGCAACGTCTCCTGCCTGGTCGGAACCGTTTAGTAACTGCTTATGATTGCGAATTGAGGGGAAGAAGTTAATTCCCCCATCGTAACCGTTATAGGGGGAACGGAACCACATACCGGATGACTCATTATAAATAATGGTAAGAGGGGATGCTCCAAGTAAGGCACAAGATACTCCTAAAAATATCAGAGTCTTCTCCTCTCTATTTGATCCTCCTCAGAATCTTCCCCATTCTGTGGCTGGAGCCTGTCTCTGACTTAGGCATCGGAGTGTCCCCCGTCGGAGCCACTCCGGCCAGGAATTTATTTTGCGGGTGAACCAGAGAGCGGGCCTGCGATCCAGTAGCTTCGTCTAGTAAAAAAAGGGACTCTACGCCAACAGATTGGTGGCCAAGTAGGGGGGCATATCTAAACATCCATTGTTAAGCTCCCTTCCTTGACAAAGGGAAAGTACAAAAAGTTCTCCATGGCGAGAGGAAAGACTCGGATCGCCTCAACAAGCCAAAGTCATGTTCCTTCCCAGGGAGAGAACCCTCTGTAGAAAATGACATTCCATCTTCTATGCTTGTCGTGGGACAAGAACGGTTCGAGAATCTTCTAAACCAGGTCAATACTCTCATGACCATGGTTCAAGATTTCTAGAAAAAGCATTTCCGGTGGGGCATCTGCCAGCCACCTCCAGACATAGCTCCCAGTCTCGGAGGAGAAGGGCCCCTCGAGAGGGGTCCACTTATCTCTCCCTCCATACTCAACCCTCCCCCGAGGGCCGAAGGTCAGGAATGCCCAAGCCCGCTGATTCCTTGCAAAAAGAAAAAAGGCCTAGGCCAGTTCCCTCTTCTTCTTCTGAAGACTCCACCTCCGTGAAGAATCCGCCGAAGCAAATTGTCCCCGATTATGATAGAAAGTTTAAAGCCATTGAATCGAAGATTGCGAAGATCCGAGAGCGAAGAAATCACATTGACCTAGAAGCATGTGATCTGCACCCTCCTTATACTGATCACATCATAACCGAAGCTGTTCCTCAACACTTCACGGTTCCCCAGATGGAGCCCTACGATGGCACCTCCGATCCTTATGACCACCTGGGCAGTTTCAAAGCCCATATGATGATCCAAAGAGCTTCGAATGCGATATACCGCCTCACATTCCTGGCCACCTTGAGGAAAGCTGCTCGGATATGGTACTCGAGCATATGCCCAGATACCATCGATTCTTTCTTCGAGTTAAAAAAATTGTTTATCTTACATTTCAAGACCTACCGCAAGACTCCCCGCAATACGGATACACTATTCCTCCTTCGACAGAATGAAGGAAAAAGTCTGTGAGATTACATCTCCAGATTTAATTCAGCCACACTCGAGATCCCCGATCTCAATAATCACGTGGCCTTGTATGCATTGAAGAAGGGGCTTCGTACGTCCAGGCTCACCTTTTCCTTGGATAAGAAGTTTCCCAAAAGCTATGCTGAGCTTCTGTCAAGAGCTCAGAAATACGCCGACACCAAAGAGCAAGTGGTAAATCGATGACTAACTGAAGAGAAACCCCCTTCAAAGAAAAAAAATAGCAGGGGACAAGGCCCCCTGCCCCCAACAATAACAACAACAACAATAACAAGTGTGCTGATCGTCAAAGGAGTCCTCCCAGGCCCAGAGCATCGGACGGGAGATTCGACTCCTATACCCCTCTCAACCTCCCTCATGAAAAGATTCTCTTAAAGATAAAGAAGGAAGACTATCTCCTACACCCACGTCCCATGAAGGTGTCCTCTTCCGCAAGGAACTAGAACAAATACTGCCAATTCCACCAGGACCACAGCCATAATACTGAAGAATGCATACAGTTGAGAGATGCTATAGAGGATCTTATCAAAAGAGGATATCTGGGGCAGTATATCGGTCGCCAAGGATCTCGGTCAGAAGCTATAGTTCCCCAACCAGCTCATGAAGAGGCTGAACTGCCGAACCAAAGGCCCACCAACGGAGGCATGGGGATAATACATCGGCTTACCAACTGAAAAAGAGCTGAAGATGATGCCCCGAAGCGGATCAAGGACAACAATGCTATTCTATTCTTTGATGATGACCTCGTAGGAGTTCGGCTCCCGCACGATGATCTTTTTGTAATTTCGGCTGTTGTGGCCAATTACGATGTAAAATGAAACTTAGTTGATAATGGAAGCTTGATTGATATCTTGATCTACGATGCATTCTCTTGGATGTGTTTGCCTAAAAATAAATTACAAAGATCTCCTATACCACTCTCTGGCTTTGGAGGCAATCAGGTCAATGTCGAAGGGAAAAGAGTACTGCCTGTAACCCTCGGCATCGAACCCCGATAAAAGACACTCCCGATCAATTTCATGATGTTCCAGACCCCTTCGGCCTAAAACATCATTCTGGGATGGCCTGTCCTGAACAGATTCCAGGCAATAGTGTCAACCTACTACCTCCTGGTACGTTTTCCTACCAGGAATGGTGTCGGAGAGGCCAAAGGAGATCAAAGAACGGCACGATAGTGCTTAATGATTCAGGACAAACATTCCAACGACCCTACAACTTAGGATCAGTTAGACCCAAGAGACCCAGTTGCAGACTCTGGTGAACCCATGGAGAGAACTATCTCAGTACCATTGACTGAAGAGGACCCCACCAGGGCCGTGCAGATTAGAAGTATACTTGACTAGAAAACCAAAACGGAACTGATCTATTTTCTCAGAAATAATGCTGATGTTTTTGCTTGGTCAGCTTCGGACATGCCAGGAATTCTAGCTGAAGTGATTACTCATCGGCTGGAAGTCACACTTGAATATAAGCCAGTCAAGCAAAAGAAGAGTTTCGTCCTCGAAAGACAGAAGGCAATAAATGAAGAAGTAAGCAAACTCCTTAAGGCAGGGTTCATCCGAGAAGCCCATTACCCCGAGTGGTTGGCCAATGTGGTAATGGTAAAGAAAGCCAATGGCAAGTGGAGGATCTGCATTGATTACACAGACCTCAACAAGGCTTGCCCAAAAGATAGCTTTCCTCTTCCAAAGATAGACCAACTGGTTGACGCCACCGCCGGCCACCAACAGTTGAGCTTCATGGATGCTTTCTCTGGATATAACCATATCTGAATAGATCCCCAAGATGAGGAGAAGATGGCCTTTGTCACTGACAAAGATCTATATTGCTACAAAATAATGCCATTTGGACTCAAGAATGCCAGGACGACATTTCAAAGGTTAATCAACAAGGTGTTCAGGGAGCAATTGGAAAGAAACATGGAGGCCTATATTGACGACATGATCATCAAAAGCCTCCTTAAAAAAGATCACATCAAGGACCTGGAAGAATCATTTGATGCCCTGCGATGCCACCACATGAAGTTAAACCTGATGAAGTGAGCTTCGGGGTAACTTCGGGCAAGTTCTTGGGGTTCCTCGTTATCAAATGGGGGATTGAAGCAAATCCTGAAAAATCTAGGCCCTTAAAGACATGAGGCATCCATCTTGCAAGAAGGAAGTACAACAACTGACAGGAAGAGTCACTTCCTTAAGCAGGTTCATTTCTCGGTCAGCCAAGAAGTGCCTCCCTTTCTTCAAAATACTTCAACAATCTCAAGGATTCGAATGAACTGAAGACTACCGCACTGCCTTTGAAGAACTGAAGAGATACTTGGAAACCCCACCTCTACTTTCAAAACCTAAAGAGGGGGAAATACTCTACTTATACCTTGCCACTTCGGACGAAGCAGTCAGTTCAGTCCTCATTTGAAGAGAAGAAGACGGCTCCCACAAGCCGATCTACTACATCAGCAAAGTCCTGCATGATGCTGAAACGAGATATTCAAAAATGCATAAGCTAATATATTTCTTAATAATTATGGCAAAGCCACTACGGCCTTACTTCCACACTCATGCCATCGTGGTGCTGACTGATCAGTCCCTTAAGGCATTCTCCGATCCCCTGATACCTCAGGAAGGATAGCCAAATGAACTGTGAAGCTAAGCAAGTTCGACATTAGTTTCCAACCCCGATCAGTTATGAAGGCCCAGGTGCTTTCAGACTTCTTGGCCGAATGCACCTGGAGGTTCGAAGATGAAGCGCTTCCCATAGAAAAGGAAATCTCGAAGGACATGGAGTCTGTTTAGGTTCTCCATGTAGACGGAGCCTCCATCTCCGCTGGGTGTGGAGCCGATCTCATACTAGCTGAATCGGATGGGCACACCGTGGAGTATGCACTCTGATTTTCCTTCTGCACTTCAAATAGCGAGGCCGAATATGAAGCCCTACTTACAGGACTTCAGATTGCTAAGAGCTTAGGAGTTCAGAGACTCTAGGCCTTTTCAGATTCCCAGTTGGTGGTGAATCAGGTCCAAGGAGAATATGAAGCCAGAGACCCCACTATGGTATAATACTTGGAAAAGGTACAAGCCTTGTCTTCTCAACTGGAGTTCTTCGATTTCATCCATGTTCCTCGATCGGAGAACTCCCAGATGGATGCACTATCCAGACTTGCTACCACTACTTCGAAATCTCCCGGTCGCACCTTCGTCGAATACCTTGAAACCCCAAGTATAGTTGAAGAAACTTCGGAGGTACACCAAATCGAGACTGAGCCAAGTTGGATGGATCATATCCTCAGGTTCTTAAATGAGGGTATACTGCCAAAAGACAAGGCAAAGGCTAAAAAGATCCGTTGGATGGCATCCCAATATGTCATCTTGGACGGTACCCTCTATAAAAGATCCTTCTCTCAGTCTCTGCTTAAATGCTTGGGACCCTCAAATGTTGACTATGCATTAAGGGAGGCCCACGAAGGGATATGTGGAGATCACTTGGAGGGCAGATCCTTGGCATATAAGATTATAGGCCAGGGAAACTATTGGCCCACCATTCAAAAAGATTAAGCTAACTTCGTACGGAAATGTGATCAATGCCAGAGGTATGCCAATATACAGAGACAACCAGTGAGTCATTTGACCCAGCTGACAGCACCCTGGCCTTTCGCCTAATGGGGCATGGATATCCTTGGCCCATTTCCACCAGCGTCCGGGCAGAGAAAGTTTCTCCTTATGGCAATCGACTACTTTACTAAGTGGGTCGAAGCCGAACCCCTGGCTTACATCATGGAAGGCAAAGTTGAGAGCTTTGTCATGAACTCCATCATATTTTGATTTGGGATTCCACATACAATTATCACTGACAATGGGAGGCAATTCATAATTCAAAGTTTAAAGACTTCTGTGCTCGGTACCATGTGCAACATAGACTGACATCCGTCACTCATCCACAGTCCAACAGAGAAGCCAAAGTGACTAGTCGGACCATTCTCTATGGCCTAAAGACAAGGTTGAACGATGCCAAAGGACTTTGGGCAGAAGAGCTGGCTTCCATTCTCTGGGCATACAGGACTACCCCGAGAACGGCTACTGGCGAATCTCCATTCAACTTAGCATACGGTCTCAAAGCCATCCTCCCTATCAAAGTCTCCCTCCAATCTCTTAGGATTGACAAGTATGAGGAGCCTGAAAACTCTGAGCACAGAAGAGTTGACCTGGATCTACTGTCGAGTACTAGGCTCCAAGCTCAAATAAAAATGTTAACATATCAACAAAAGGTCGCCAAATACTACAACTCCAGAATAAAGGAATAGATTTTCTATACAGGGGACATGTTGCTGCGAAGAGCTAAAGTATCCAGGCTGATGGAACAAAGCAAGTTTTCTCCCAACTGGGAAGGACCATACCAAGTTGAAGAAGTCATACGTCCAGGAACGTATCGACTCAGGACATTGGATGATAAGATTCTGTCCCAGCCATGGAATGTACAAAACTTTTACAAGTACTATCAATAAACAAACCCCCTGAACCTTTTGTGCAAATCTATCCAACCTTAAATGGCCTGTTGCACCAGCAAGATGACAACGATTTTAATGGCCCGATCGAAAGAATCGACTAACGGCACAAAGGAGAGTCTGATCTACTCACCTTATCGGTATACTCGACAAGCGAAATGAACGACCTAATTAGGCTGCCAAAATGATCAAAGGCATAGGGATCGTTTATGTAACCTACCCTACGATAAATCCAAAAATGTGCTGAGGCAGGCATAATCAACCTACCTTACACCAAAGAAGGCACAGGGATGGTTTGCATAACCTACCCTACGGTAAATCCAAAGATGCATCGGGACGGGCCTGAACAGCTTACCTTAATCATGACAGGGATGCACAGGGATGGCTAAGACCCTCAACCCCACGGTAAATCTGAAAACATGCTGAAGTGAATCCACATCACTCAACTTATCAACAGCAAACATTTGATGAAATGGCCTTATCGATCCCATTCCTTCTGCAAATCCGTAATGGCTCTGAGAAATCTATATTTTTGACATACCACAAGGTCTGCATTTAAGATGTATTAGTCACAGAAGAAGAAGAAGTGTGAAGAAAGTTGGAATTTTTCATTTCACTTTCAAATTTTTATAAAAAAAAATAAGGTGGATGACGGGAAAGTGGATCTAGAGACCGCCAGTCGGCCCTTTCCCATGCCGACAGGATGTATTAAAGCCCTGGAAAGAGGATGGAGAGGCTCCAGCATTCCCTTCTGAGTCCGACTCAGACTCTTCTTCAAAATCGGAGTCGAATTCATGACCAGGGAAAGGGATGGAAGGCTAATATTTTTCAAGCCCTTCAAATTGAAGAACTTGAAAGCCTTGTCCCGATGCTCTCGGAACCCCTGGTGGTATGAATCTAGAACCGCCTCTGCAACTTCATCCTTGTAGGTGGAAGAAGCCATGAAGTCCAAGATAGCCTCGACCACCTTCTTCCTAGCCTCCTCCGCCTCTAAAGTGGCTACCTCGACTCGCGCCTTGGCCTCCACCAGGCGAGCCTCCAAGATCTGGATCTTCCTCTCCAGGCGAGCAATGACCCCCTGCGGGTCATCGTCGTCGCCCCTCCGAGGAGCCTTAGAACTAGGCTCACCCTCAGTTAGCATGTCGGAGGCTCTCTTCATTGCCGCTTTCTTAAGATCAGAGATGCTGAACTTCATTCTGTTGGTATGCTGGAGAAAGTAGGGCAGTTTTCAAGAAGAAAGCCCAAAATTTCGATGGCCTATGACAGGGAAGTACAGGATCCTATTTAAAAGGACACTACACCCATGATCAGCCATAGGAAAATGTGTTCCACCCCTTTCTCCAGACACACCAAGTAGTGCCACGTGTCGAGGAGATGCCTTTGAATCTAGGTGGTCGCCTGGGAATGTCATGATCGCCAATAACTGCTCTAAGGGGATGAAGATCATTGGTGCTTCGAACCCGAAATCGTCTCCCTCGAACGGTTACCACATTAATGGCCTTCTCTCAAAAAGGGAAGATATGGCAGCACCCGGGATGCATGGGGATGCGACCATTCAAATATTTATACATTCAACATGGGCAATGAAGATCATGCTCAATATTCCTCAATCGATGGCCGATAGGGAAATGACACTTGTATGTCGCGTCCATTCCAAGATAGAAGGAGTAATTACAGTGGGTAACTGATGTCAGCCTGACCTAATCACAATCAATCACCGACAGCGACATTCCTATCTTACTTCAGAAGTCGTCTTCAACATCAACCACAAATTGAAGTGTCTTCGGCTTATCCATCAACCAAGAAAAATCAACCCAAAAGACACTAGCTTGAAAGAAATTGGTCGTTTATTACGAGGATAAAAAATCCCATCCAAAAGAGAGATATTATAGATAGCCAAAAGAATTACAACATATCTACTTCTTGTCAGCCTCTTCGGGTATCAAGACGAGGGTGAAAGTCGACATCACTTCAGACCGAGCCTTGGAGGCTACAGACCTATCCCCCGGAATGGCGAGCAAGAAGAAGTCCATGCCGGGGTAAAGCTCCTTAGTTTTACCTAGACAATCGGTATAACCTATAGAATATCCTTCCAACGCTGCCTTGCTTGTCTCATATTTGAAAACCTAAGAAGTCTTATAAGCTTTGACAGCCCCGGAAGACCTCTCTTCGGCCTCCACAGCCCTCTGGATGGCCGCCGAAAGATTTAACTCCAGCTCCTCAACTCTCCTCTCTGCTTCGACCAGATAGGACTTCGGCTCCTCGGTGTCCTGTAATACCTCCCTCAACAACAGTTCAAGAGAGGCAACTTTCCTCCTCTCCTGCACAATGATCGACACCTCGATCGCCTGTGCCTGAATGGTACTCATCTATTTCTTCAAGACATCATTCGAGGCAATGGCCTTGTCCCTCTCTTCTTCGGCATCAACCGAAGCTTCTCGACGACACCTTTTTTGGCTATGGATGAGGCCATTCAACTTCGGAAGCTTTCACTATAATTGAAAGATTCACGAGCACCTTTCTCTAGCAGAGAAAGGTTGCGAGAAATCTGTAGAACAAGAAGCATCTATAAAGTTAGTTCAGTCAATGAATAGGGATAAGTGACACATGCAATGAAGAGCTACCTGCTGTATTCCAAGGAAGAGGGTAGGAAAGGGATTCCTAGATTCCTGCTTCCAAGCTCCGGTGATAGGGGTATCGCACCCCACCGGACCTTCTTCTCCTGTAACCGAAGCTGCAGGCTTAGCACCTTCAACGCTTGGGGAAACCCCGCCAACATCTCGTGAACTCGATCTTGTAGACGGCTCGACCGGCATAGCCCTTATAGGAGAAATCGGTTCCTTCCCTGAAGAAGAACCTATCTTGATAAGACCGCTGCTCCTAGCCTTGGCGTACGGTAAAGCCACCATGTATCTTCGCCTTCGATCTGATCTCCTCACTTGGAAACCTCTTATTGGTTTCCCTTTGGCTGCTCGTCTGAGTTGTGCTAGGTTTGGCCTCATGGTGCAACAAGCCCTCAAAATGATGCAAGGATGAGGAAACAGGAATGGCATTAGAGATGGTGTTGCCAAGTGTGGATGGCAATTGATTCAAGGAAATTCCTTTCCTTATATGGAGACTAGCAAAATCCAAAAGCCCTCGTTCGCAACGGGCCTCTTGGCATGCCACGTGCAGGTGCCCTAATGGATCAGGGCCTCAACTAATATGCTGGGGGAACCACTAAAAGACTGTAGCCATGATGATCCCTATTCTCATGCACAGTCATTATGAACTTGATTGCCACTACTCCTCCAAGCAATGACATAGCAGTCGCTGCACCCTCGATAAGCTGGTAAGCTAAGAGTTCCTTTTGCATAGGAATTTTCTTATTTATTTTGCAGCCTAAAAGGAGAAGCCTATATTCATGAGAATAGACTCTACAAAGGGCAATGCCAAAACCACCGACTCTACCTGAACCAAGCTCAAAATATGCAACACTTGGGAAGCATTACAGCATATGTAGAAAAAGAAAAGTGCTCGTTAATTCAGGAGAGTTTGTTGATTACATGTCGAAAGAAAAGAAGGAAGAGATACAATGCCAAAGCCTAATAAATCCCAAAGGGTCGGCCGGGAGGGATCCAGCATCGCAAGACTAGAGTAGCCTATCAATTTGTGCAGAAAGGGTTTCCTCGACTTGGACTAAATCCAAGGAGTCTTTAGCCTAGACACCCTCCTTGGCCTGAACTCTCTCTTTAGCCTGGACCGGAATTACACTCAGGTCCTCGACTATGATAGTGATTTCTTTCCTCAGGCTTTGCATCTCTTCAACCTCTTCGACCTAGATCATAATTATACCCGAGTCCTCAGCTATGATTGGGGTTTACCCTCTCGGGTTTGACATCTCTTCAACCTCCTCTACGGTCTCAGTCTCCTCCTCTTCTTCCTCCACTATGTCGAAAGCAGGGATGCCGGAAAGATCAAGATCAGGGAAGACAGTACTGACCTTGGCGAGTCCATCATTGAAACCATGCTGATAGCTGTATAAAGTCACTTCATTCATCTCCTCCTAGAACCATGAGGACTTCATAAAATCCATGACAGCTTTAGCCGCTAGCTCCTTCATGGTTTCAGATTCCCTCTTAGCTGCTTCATACTCTCTCCTGGCTGCTTCGGACTCCAAGGCTGTTGCTTCGGCTCTTAAAGATGCCTTTCTGGCTTTCTAAGATGCCTCTTCGGCCCTCTCGGTCGCTTCCTCAGCCACCTTGGTTAGGTCTCTGATTCTCTCTTGATCCTCCTTGGCAGACTGATCCAAGGAGTCAATCTGTTTTATATTCTTCCTCAACTCTGCCTCCTGTCCTACGATTGTCAAGTGGACATTCTTTAGTTTGCTCCTCAAGCCACGAACTTCGGCGTCCATGCGAGCGAGCCGATTCTTCATGGACTACTTCAGTTCCTCGGCCACCTCCTTTTTGGCCCTGGCCACATGGAGCTCCTCCTTCAGGCCGTGAATGAGGCTATCGATGCTCCCCAGGCCCTCCTCCATGAAGATAATATCATAGACCAGCTATATCAATAGAACGAGATCACGGACTGAATGACCCATCGGGCAAAAAAAAGACAATGAAGATCTCACCTGTTGCAAGAAGGAAAAGACATAATCGGATATCCTGGTGAGGCTTCAACCTCGAATGACTGCCAAATCATGAGGTAGCAGAGTGTCCTTCAGTGCCTGCCTAGCCACGGCAGGGACCAAAAGACCCCCCATAGGGGAAAGCTCCGAAGAGCCCCCGGGATGGCTCCCAATTGGAGAAGCCTCCAGGGTGGACTCCTCCTCGACTTGCAGCCCCTTTCCCCTATCCACTGCTGGGGGGCAAGGCGGTGGCACATTGACCACTGGAGATGGACTCTCCCTTACTTGAACTGGAGAGATAGCTGTCGGTAAAGATTCAACTAGTTGAGGCCCCATTGGGGCCCCCATCATCGGTACCCCGACTCCCTCGGAGGTTCCTCTAGAGGATGAGGTACTCCTACTCCTCTCGGGGTCATCCCCTCGGGCCTTCTTCCAGGCCTCTGACCTTGAAGGGGGAGCCTGAGCTATCCTTTTCTTGGAGGACTAGCGAAGCCAACCCAAGTTAGGTTTCATTCCACCACCTGCAAATAGAAAGGCCCTTTTGAGTCAATTGGACTATAAAGGAAACAAAAGAGAAGAGGGAAAAACTTCCATCATTTATACCTAGCACAGGGAACTCGCTGATCCCTACGAGATGGAGATTCCTCTCCTCCAACAGTTCGTGGATGGGAACAGCCTTCGAGCTAGTCAGTAAATCATAATTATATTGATCAACCGCCAAAATCTTTTTCCCATCATTAGCAACTAGACGTGGCTCCTTCCACTCGTTACTAAAATCCCACAGTTCAACAGATGATACAAAAATAAAGTTGGGCTTCCAACCATGGATGGCACTGGGCATGTCCTTGATGATCTTGCGACCAGGCCGAGGACCGATCACCCACCATCCACGACCGTAGAAGTCCCTCTTGAGAACAAAAAGAGCAGTAAACAAATTGGTCTCGGGATTCATGTTAGTTATGTGGCACCGAACCAAAAACCCACAAATATTCCGAATGCTGTTGGGAGTCAACTACGCAGGCACTATTTGGTACATGCAAAAAATTTTGATGAAGAAGGGATGCAGAGGAAATCGAAGACCTACCTTTAAGTGGTCTTCGTATATGGCCAAGCACCCAACGGGGGGTTTATTCACCCGCTCTTCAGATGCAGGAGGTATTAAAGGAAACCCTTCGGAAATGTGATAATATTCTCGAAGGTGGGTGACCTTTCTTGGTGAGACGGAGCTGGGAACTAACTCCGGACTCACTACATCCTCGGCCCCAAAGGGCCCGGCTATTTTCCCTTGACTTTCTACGGTCCCAGCCATGACAAAAGAATAAAGAAAATAAACAAAAGAAAGATTCTACCTGCAAAAGCAACTGATGGCCAAGAACAGGGAAAGCTGGGCCAAAACCTAAGTATGCAAGGTTGAAGAAGCTTCCTCAGCCAGACTTTTTCTCCTTCTCATAAAGGACAAGGAGGCTCCAAGGCGACATCTTGATAAATAGAACCATCTTCCAAAATCCATCATGAACGCTCAAGATGGATGCGTAATCCCAAAACAGCCCTAAAATGATTTGACGCGGGATGGATCGAAGGTCATAATCCATATAAATCAACGTCTAAGGTGGAACTCACCCCTTATCAGAGGAATAGGAAGAGGCCACGATTGCCGCTTAAATCATAACCAGAAGATTGGCTGAACCATCATACAACAAAAAAAGGAGAGACAGTCCTTGGTCTGCTAGCTCTTTTTTCAAACCCCAATCAGAGAATGATAGCTGTCCGACACCTAATCCTTGAATTAGTTGGCAGTTATGGTAGACAGTCCAATTAGGGATTTTGTAATCATCTGCCACACCAATCCCCAGAGGAAAGCGACAAACCAGTAATACTCTCACTCTTCGAGGCAGATCGTCGTTTCGAAAACTAAGAGTAGGGGGTAACTGTTGGGATATGTCGGTCCAAGCACAAACCAACCACCGATTTGACTGGTCGAAGATATTTCTCTTGAACTAGGCACTTCAAACCAAGGTGTCCGGAAGAAATTGGACAATTGATGGGCAAGCCGAAGCCGAAGCTCTCAACTGCATCCGAAAAGCAAGCCTGTGGCTCCTGCTGAAGACAGGGCCCTCAGCTCGAAACGAAGAGTGATCTTCACTATCAATCGAAGACACGGTTTTTGGATTATGTCGAAGACGTAGTCTTCGGCCTACGAAAAAGACCAAGTCTTCGACCCATGTCAAAGGCATAATCTCCAATCTATCTCAAAGGGGTCCGAAGATGAAGGCACACCTTTGATTTGACCGTGAATTTTCCCAAAAATAAAAGAAGCCCGAAGATAGACCTTTGAACTATCTTTGATCTCCACAAACATGGCAAGCAACGGTTATCATCCATCCTACAATTGTCTACAAAGCACGACCACATGACCATTAACTCCAATGGCAACGTCTCCGGCCTGGCCAAAACCGTTTAGTAACTGCTCACAATTGCGAATTGAGGGGAAGAAATTAATTCCCCTGTCATAACCGTTGGAGGGGAAATGGAATCGCAGACCGGACGACTCATTATAAATAATGGTAAGAGGGGATGCTCCAGGTAAGGCACAAAATACTCCTGAAAATATCAGAGTCTTCTCCTCTCCATTTGATCCTCCTCAGAATCTTTCCCATTCTATGGCTGGAGCCTGCCTTTGACTTAGGCATCATAGTGTCCTCCGTTGGAGCCACTCTGGCCAGGGATTTGTTTTGCAGGTGAACTAGGGAGCGGGCCTGCGATCCAGTAGCTCCGCCCGGTCGAAAAAAGGACTCTACGCCAACAGTATCCTTTGGATGCTATTTATTAAATTTTTCTCATGTATGAGATTGATTTAAATAGATAAATAATTTTAAATGAAAAACACAACAAAGCAAGAAATCTAAAGTTTGGAATACCCAGCTGAATGGACAATATTGTCCATACATTTTCAGATTATATTACAATACTTTTTTTGATATATCTAATATATTAGCAAATTTTTCCCTACAGCTGTTCTCCCGATCACTATGTTTAAAAGTCTAGTGGATTGATTCATAAAGGATATACTGCATTTGACAAGAAATTTGAAATCAATATTTGGTTAGGATATGGTTTAAAAGACATGTTGTTCTATTCAGGTAACCATTTGTTACTACAAAGAAACTGGTTGAGTACCGCTAAGACAGTAGCTTGGTTAATAGAGATCTTATCTCACTACCAACATATCGCAGGTTCGAGGCATGATCTTGTGGATGACTTGATTAAATCCAGAAATTTTTCTGGCGACAGTTGATGTGAGTGAGAGGCACCATTAGGTGGGAAGAGAGACTGCGAAAATCTGAACATCTCGAATCAAATATTACCTGATGGGATGGGACCTATGAGATAGCTACATCAGGATTTATCCCATCTTATCCCTTTTTTTAATAAAAAAAAAAGAAACTAAAAAGGATGAAACACATGTTATACAACAACTATAGTGTCCATGTCATACGATCTAACAAACAGATTCAACATATTTGTGCAGGAGAAATAAATTTGAATTCGTTGCACCCTTTTGAAGCTCTTCATTAGTGTCCTCTTATATTTGTTTACTATGAGATTGATTTTAACAAATGAATATTTTTAAATAAAAAATATAATAAATTAGCAAGAAATCTAAAACCATGAATAGCAAGTTGAAATGACAATAGTTTTCATGCATTTTCAGAATATATTATTATATTTTCTTTAATATATCTGGTGTATTAGCAATTTTTTCTTACAATTGCTGTCCCAATCATTATGATAATATCTACAGGACCGATTCATAAAGCATTTACTAGATATGAAAGTAAATATTGAATCAATATTTAGTGTTGATATAGCCTAGAAAATATATGTTGTTCTATTTACTAAACCATTGATTACCACAAAAGAAATTGAACAAGTGCTCGGGAAAAATGAAACAACCGATTTAAAACAAGTAACACAATATCCATGTCATAGCATCCATGATAATTTAAAGAGAAAAGAAGATAATAAAAATAGTCAAATACCTGATAGCTATTCTAATACATCACCGCACACAGTCTTACCTCTACTTCTAATTTTCCAAAACCACAAAGTTTCATATGGGATATCTAGAAATAAATATCTCATTTAAACTTACAATCTACGTAGTTTCCCTAACATACTTCATCTTTCAAATAAAATCTCATTTAAACTTGCAATCCTTATAGTTCTCTTAACATATTTCATCTTCCAATTACTTTTTTGGCCATCATGTAGGTTCATCCCGAGGCATTTTGTATGTAGAGCATTTTGTCTATGTAGATTCATACATATATTATAGATTCTAGTTATTTAAGTTGCTTATATTTAATGAATAAGTGATACTGTATATACAATAAATCAATATGAAGCTATTGCTCAAGATATTTCTACTTTTTGACCATCATTGTTATTATAAAATTAGATATCAGGTAATCTTGATGCCTTGCTAAATAATACTTTCGTTTGTCTGTAGTTGTATCCTAGGATTTAAATATAGCTACCAATTTTTTTTCTATCACATTTCATTATGGTAACAAGTTCATATTCAGACTTATAGTACAATATGTTATCCAGGTGGCTACCCAAGAGGGGGGTGAATTAGGAATTTAAAATTTAGAGCAGATAATGTGAAATTAAAAATCTCTTATAAGTGGTAGGTGCTGTGACAGAATATTAAATTGCAGAAGCTAAATAGAGTAAAGTAAACACAACATGAACATACAAAATTTATAGTGGTTCGGAGCAACCTAATCCTACGTCCACTACCCAAGATACCACTTGAAATTTTTATTATATTCACATCCGAATATAGTCGGATTGTTTTGCAAGATCACAATCCAAAACCTCTATACTTTGGTTTTAACAGGATCATCAAAGAAAACCCAACACCCTTTGATTTTGAACAAGCTCACCAAAGAAACCTAACTTGGTTTTACCAGGATCACCAAGAACCCAACACTTGGTTTTTATCAAGGCTCACCAAGAACTTATTTGGTTTTTCAATCGAGCTCACCAATAACCCAACAACAATTCAAAAATATAATTGAAGTAAATGCAATAATAAATAACAAACTCAATTTGTCGGATAGTTGCCGATGCAGCTTGATAGAAGTCCACTTGACTTGCACTTGAATGAGCTTTAATTGATTCAATGGCTTCTTCTAAAATTACTTCAAGCTTCAGATCATAGTTGGTGAAGACTTGAAGGCTTGCTTGAATGCTCTTATGCTGTCTTTCTTTTTGGTAGGTAGGATATTCAATGTAGCTCTCAAAACTTTGAAGAACTTTCTTAGTTATCTTTTCAAGGAAGTTCAAATCCTTCAAATATAAGCTCTTCCATCACTTCAAGATAGTTCTAGCCATTGTAGACCATTGGAAAGTGGTTTGTGACCATTGGAGCACTTTTTGGCATTCAAAAACAAATTCTGGAACTAGCCATTGGATACCTGAAAGCGATGTTCGAGTCAGCTCGGATTCCTTCGAGTCGGCTTGGATCCTTCGAGTCGATAGGTCGAGTTACCAAATCTTCAGTGCAGCTGGCTATTTGTCTCAGGGTACAAAACTTCACTCTGGACGAGTCAGCTCTTGATATCTCGGGTTGGCTCGAACTTATATCTTTGAAAAACTTAAACTCGAGGAGTCGGCTCTTTTGATCTTTGGTCAGCTCTTCTTCTCAGGTTCTAAAATCATCACTCTGGAAGAGTTGGCTCAATGCAGTTCAGGTCGGCTCACCTTCTCAGGTCTTCAAACTTAGGTCTGGTAGAGTCGGCTCTTTCTGGTTCGGGTCGGCTCGCCTGGCTGTTCTCATGAATCTTCAAAAACAGAACTCTAGAGGAATCGGCTCGAACATATTCCAGTTGACTCGGATTCACTAGGGTCGCTCGGTTTCCTTCGAGTCAGCTCGGATTGCTGCGTACCAGAATCCTTGCTGTGTGCCATGAAGTAAAGTTGGCTCTTCAACATGCTGGGTCGGCTCGAGTATCTTCTTCGGGACTTTTACAATTGAACTTAAAGAAAAACTCTTACCAACACTCTTATAACTTTTCAATCATACCAACTCAAATTAATTCTAAGACACACACACAGAAGTAACCCTTTTTACATGATTTTTTCTTAGCTTTTTCATTGGATTCTTCTTTACAAAAATAAATTACAACACAACTCAAACAAGAAACAAAGGTGTAGGAGTTGAAGTTTGAACAATTAACTCATCCTAAAAAAACTTGTAAAATACTTGAAGAGTTATTAGAAATAAATGTACATGCTCTAATATTTGGTTATCATCAAAATCACTTATGGGATCAACAATCTCCCCCTTTTTAATGATGACAAAATATTGGGCATGAAAAAGCAAGATAAACTTTACAATTACTTGTATAACTATATTTGCAAGAATATATGAACAAGTAAAAAATTATTTCAATTAGTGCCAAACTATGGAAGGAGAGTTAGGGCAATGAGAGGTAGTCTCCCCTTAATAAGATACTCCATGTTTTGACACACTTTCTATGCAATTTCATACTTCAAAGCTCAAAAGTTTCTAACAGAAGTTTAAATATTCATAGCTTATTAAGTATCAGAGTTTAAAGCATTTAAAACATTATCAGAGCTTTCATATATATTATGTACCAGAGCTTTCAATCCTTATGAATCAGAGCAAATATATTCAATTCAATCTTTATATATTAGAGCAAATATACAAACATGAACATATAACATATTTTATCCTTTTCATGTAATATATTTACAACTTTCTCTCCCTTTTTGTCAATCAATCAAAAAGGTAGAGTAAGAGTTAAGCTCATATTTTGAAATAGAATGAAAAAATATTTAAGATTTGTTTGAGATAATTTCACTTTCTCATATTCAACTTGAAATTCTAATTAAAAAATCAGTCATTGAATCAGTCATTGTATGAACAATTGAACATAAACATTCATTTGCATAATAGAAATAGAACAATTTAAGAGACAAAAAGTGCATTTTCATTTCATTTGAAGGATGTTCAATACAAAGTACAAAATGAAAAGCAATACATTTAGTCACTATCTAAGTTTACTTTTGAAGGTTGACCTAGAATTTGAATGCCAGGTGGCAGAGAAGCAATTGGGTCAACATATTATGGGATATTGTGGGATCCTTATGGCCTAAAGTATGGAGTAGGTTGTCTTGGATGAACAGATTGACTAGGAAAAGGTTAAGAAGAGGGAGGAGCACTTTGCACAGCTTGGATATCTTCAATTTTAGTCATCATTTTCCATAAAAAAATGTTCATAGATTTCAATTCGGCTTCTATTTTCTTTATGCTTTTGGAAGTGGCCAAATCTTCTATTGATTCTTTTATTTGTGCAACTCCCTTTTGCAATGTAAAGATTTCCAAAGCTTGTACATTTGCAAACGCTTCTGCTGAGCCTCTTAATCTCCCAATCTCACTTCTAAGTATTCCAATACCTCTAGTGTAGTTATCTTCCATTCTTTTTCCTGCTTCTACTGATCCCATTCTTATTCTTAAATTATCCATCTCAACTCTATAAGCTTCAAGTACTTGAGGAACAGATTTCTCAATTTTTGTAAAACTTGAAGTAATCAGCTGAAGAATAGGTTACAAATCTATTTCAATTGCATGAGCTATAGTCTTGGTGGTTTTAATGTTGTCAATTCTACTTTTTAGATTATCTATCTGTCCCTCAAACTGATTGAGTCTCTCATCAACAGATTTGCGAAGTTCTCCAAACATAGTAGACATTGATGAATTAATAGTTTCAGTCAAGTTGCCTAAGTATTATGCAATGAAATTTTGTAACATTGTAGTATCCACGATAGGAGTAGTAGTGGCATGATTATGAACCGGAGTACAGTGGTGGTCTGAGTGTAGATAGGTGTGTTGGGAATTTGTCCGAAACCCAATCATCTAGGCTGTAGGTGGTTGTGCTTAGTATTATAATTTATATATGAATTAATAAAACTTTATTTTGGCAGCTCATCATATTATATATTTTCCTATAATAAACTCTATTTATGTGATGAAGTCCTTAGGACTGCACTGACTTTGATATAGAGAGGATATATTGAGTGGTCCTTTAAAAAATGTTCATAACCAAAGGATACATTGCATAGGACGGCAATATATCAATTGTAAGTTGTTGTGGTTCACATCATTTGGTTGTCCTCTTGACCAAAGGAGTGTGGTGACACTGATGTGATCTGCAAGTGGGATGTGTGACATCTTATTGAACATGACTCCATGGAGCTCCTTTCTATCAAAGGATTGCTTGTGATTGGATATGGGTATATGTGTCCCTCCGACCTGAGGTCACCATGGTAGCTTGCAAGCAACTCCCTGTGCTTTGGTGCCGGACTATTCAGATTTCTAATCTGGTGATGGAAGGTTTCTAGGTACAGGAAAGTACTTGTGGAGCAGTGGTAGACCAAGATGGAATTGACTTGTCCAAGTTGTTTGGATTGAATGTCTCGCAGTATCTCAATTTAGCAAATCCTCAGTCGAGGTAGTCCTAGTGAGGAGTCACTGGACTTGCAAGGTTGAGACATGTTGTGGATTGACTCAGTTAGGGTTGGCAGTCTAACCCTAGATCATCTTGAGCATTGGAGATCAAAGGGATGAATTATACGGTAACCATATGCCAGAGGTTCGATAGATTGCTCTCGTATCTTCGGCTTATCCGGATGCTGGGATCCATTGCTAGATGGTATCTTGTGCTGGTACTGGAAGTATTCCAATGCTACCGTTTAGATTCGAACCTATAAGGTTACACGCCATAGAGGATTTCTTTCTGATATGGGAACCGATCAACGATTGGAAATCATTTCAGTATTAAGGTCAAACAGACTGATTGAGCATGCATTAGATTTTTTCTAGTCTACCTAGTCTGATTTGGATCGACCAGGATTAGTTTGGATCAACCAGGAACAATTCCTGGTAGACCAGGAATGGATCTGGTTTTTTCTTCCTGATTGGTTTTGGTTGAATCAATTTTTGGTTTTAATGAACCGATTCAAATAAAGGAATTTTTACATGGTGTTCTTGGTTTATTTTACACGGTTTTTCCTCTTCCCCTGTTATCCGTTCCTTTGTGTTTTTACCATGTTTTTGGATAAGCCCTCTTCTTGATCGAATGTAGCTTGAGATTATCCTTTTGCCAGCGATCTGGATTGGGTTTCACATTGGCCTCTCCCCCCGTGTATTTTTTCTCTCTCGGTCGCAGGTTTTCATGGTGTTTTAGCTCGTTTGTTCTCTCATCCAGCAGCCGTTCCTAGTCTTTAAAACCAGTCAAGAGCTTTTCAAAGCTATTTTGGATTTATCAAAACTCTTCTCATGGTGATTTTTCTAGACTCTTCTCTCATTATCTTCCCTTCTCCATGAGTTTTCTCAGCCGGTTATATATTTGGTTTTGCTGGCCGTAAGGTGGAGAGATGAGAAGTAACGGAAGAAAGAAAACAGGGCATGCAAGTTTGTAGCATCAGGGCTTGCGGTGAGTAAGAAGAGAGAGGAAGCAATAGGGGCGTGCAAGAGGGGAAGGAACTGTGCATGCAAAAAAGAAAGAGAGGAAAAGAGATAGACCATGAGATCCTTCCCTATGTTTTTTTTTTCCTTTGTGTGCTCTGCATGGAGTAAGGGTAGTCTTGGAGAAGATCATCCATGAATATCTGATTTGCATCACCCTGCTCCACATATCCGTGATCTGTGTTTCATTGATTCCTGGTGGACTAGTATCCATCCATCCAGGAGTTGGATCAGCGAGAGCCCGTGTGTGGATACTCTAGAGGGTAGATATTTGTACACCTCGAGATATTGCATCAATTTCTTTTTCTTGCTGTTCCAGATCTGATTTACTGTTGAAGGAGTTCAACCGGCTGCTTTGATTTGCTGCTGATATGTTCTAAAGATTGAGGGAGTTGGATTCTTCCTACTTCGATCAGGTATATTATTTATTTTCATTATCTTCATATTTAGATCTAGAAATTATCATGTTGTTTATAATTATTGCACTTGCCTTTACATGCATGTGTACCTGTTTCATGCATCATTTTATGTTAGATCCTGTGCATGAGTAGGTTTTTTTTATATGCATGCTTAAAAAGTTTAATTATGCAATACCTACTCCCTAGTGTAGCGTGCCTAGGATAGGCGTCCGATGCACTGGTTTCCTTTCAGTGGTATCAGAGCCAGGTTCTTGTGTAGCATATCATGATTGCATGTATTTGGATCTGTATCTAGATTAGGGATTACTTTTAGAAACCTAGTTGAGACCTTCACCATGGCCGTGTGTCCACATTAATCAGGGTTTAAAATCCCTAATTATTTATGGCACGAGGCGGTTCATCTGTGTTGGCTTTTTCAGAAGGATCTTTAAAGGAATCCTACGGTATTAAAATTGTTTTAATCCTGATACGTGATTTTACATTGGCATGTCTAAAATTGTTCAGGCTTGCAATATTATAAATTGATATGATAGAACTAGATATGATACATGAAAGAAGTAAAAAAGTTTTACAAGAATTTAATTAAAAATGTTTTAATTAAAAGTTGGTTTATAATCTAACAATTATGAATTGAAAGATTAATTAAATGACAAGCCTGATTAGGATTTATGAAACCTAATGTCATTTGAATAAGCCATCCGGGTTAATTGGGTTAGCTATCTGATTGGGTCCGTTTATTGGATTAGACCTAAGGTTCGTTAAATTGGACTTAAGAGAACAAATCAAATGTTGATTAAGGACCTTCTCTTTAGTACCTATCTAATAGTTAGATGTGTTAGTCCATTCTTGTAAAATGGATCTAATTAGTAGCTCTATGGTAAGCCCGAGTTCTTAGGCTGGTCTAATCAAGTCTAGTAAATTGATTGGTGTCTAGGCAAGTTTGGTAGTTTTGATCATGGCTGCATGAGGCTACCTCTTTCCTAGCCAACTTGGTTGGTGTCTAAGAAAGATGGTTGATGGCGGATACTCACCTATGATCTCACCTACCTGGCTAATCCAGTCAACCAGAACTGATTAGAAGAGCTTATTGATTCGAGTTAACCCATGTCACCCAAGTTGATCAGCTTGTCTAATCTTTAGGTGCCCATGGACCAATTTGTTGAATTTAATTCAACCCTCCTGAGAATTGATTTGATCAGTGGGAGGTTGATCCATGTTCTTCTCTCTATTCTTCTGTCACAATTTAATTAAAATCCTCTAAAATTATTAAGTCCTAAAAAAGACTAAGTCAATGAGTTGATGGTGTCTTAGCCTCCCATTAAGTGGGTTAGTAATGAGTCCTTTAGCTTGGTGTACATCGGCAATTCCAAAAAATGGGTGTCCATCCGTTTACTGGAATTATTCTCCCATAGATGATGGTTTGGTAGAACCTTCTTAATAGTGATCAGGTGGGTCAGTCAAAGTCGGGCTTGGTCATTCATTAGCTGGAAGCATCGGATTTGTCATATTGATGGTTGGACCTAACCAGAGACCCGTAATAGGAGGCCCCAAGGCTGATTGGGTGTTCTGTGGGGCAAAATTTATTACTGAAAGTTGCTTAGGGAAGCAATTGGTTAGAGAACCTTCCTTTAGGCGCATATGGGTGAGCCGGCCAAAGTCGGGCTCATACGTGGTCGGTCTATTGGATTTCAATACCCACTATGAAATAATGATTTCATGAATTGGAGTTAGAGGCTCCTAATCTAAAAAATTAGTGGGAGGGACCTTTAGACTAAAGTTCAAGTCTTTTGGTTTAATTGATTAATTCATATACTAATTGGTCTTAATTTTCCTTTCAGATGTCTTCAAATCTTTCACTCCAGTCACTTCTCGATAGCGAGAAGTTAAAGGGTCCCAATTTTGATAGCTGGTATCGAAAATTAAGGATTGTCCTAGAGCACGAGCGGATCCTTTATGTGATAACGGATCTAGCACCCGAAATCCCTCTTGCCAATGCTCGGAGTTCGGTCAGGGATACTTATTTGAAGTGGGTTTCTGATCGGACTACTATCCGATGCATAATGTTGGTGGCGATGAACGACGAGTTCAGTCACAAATTCGAGAAGGCCCAGCCAGACGAGATTCTTCAAAAGTTGAAGGAATCTTTCGGCGTGCCAAACGATGTGGAGTGGTACAAAGTATCTTGTACCATTTACAATGTCAAAATGCGAAATGGTGGTTCAGTCACTGATCATGTATTGTACATGATCGAGATGATCGAACGATTGGGCAAGCTCGGATGTCCCTTGCACGAGCAACTCGGCAAGGATGCAATCCTGAATTCTCTACCCTCCTCCTATCTAGACTTTCTCGATCATTATAGAATGAATAAGCCTGCAGTCTATTACCATGGTTTGATGGGGTTGCTGTAGACTTATGAGAAGGACCACCAACTGAATAAGGGGGTGGTGAATTTAGTGGGAGTTTTTAGAAGTCATCATCCCTTTAAGAAAGGGAAGAAGAAAAGTAAGGGAAAGAAGGTGCAGAGTGCTCCTGGCCCTAGTCAAACCAAGAAAGTAAAAGCTGATCAAGCTAGTGCTAAGTGCTTCTATTGTAAGAAGCAGGGACACTGGAAGAGGAACTGTCCTCTTTATCAGGCATCCTTAGACCCGAACAGACCAAGGAAGGGAAAGCAGCAGGGTGCTGAACAAGGTATTTATATGATAAAACCTTGTAATTTCTCTATTTGTGACACTGCTAACTGGGTATTGGATACTGGTAGTCCCATTCATGTTTGCAATTCATTGCAGGGATTGCAAGTTAGCAAGAGATTCAAGGATGGAGAGCAGTTCCTAAGCGTCAGAAATGGAAATCGTGTTCCAGTGCTGGCAGTCGGAGTTCTAAGTTTTGTTTTTGAGTCTAGTACTATCGAATTAGTTGACTATCATTATTGTCCTAGTTTCATTATAAGCATTATCTTTGTAGGCTTATTGGCCAATTATGGTTATGAACTTTCAATAAAAGAATATTTTTGCCAAGTTATTATGAATAACTATGTGATAATGAGAGCTAAGTTAAATAATGGCATTTATATTTTGTCATGGCCTGTTAATGTAATGTACACATCTAGCAAACACCCAAGGATAGAAAATATCAGGGACCTGTATCTATGGCACTATAGGCTAGGTCATGTTAACCACAATAGGATAAACAAGTTGCAAGGAGATGGCCTCCTCGAGGTCAGTGATTCTGACTCACTACCTACTTGTGAATCCTGTTTGCTTGGTAAAATGACCAAGTCACCTTTTACTGGAAAAGGTGAATGTGCTATAGAACTTCTGAGTATCATGCATACTGATGTATGTAGATCCATGATAGTTAGTGCCAGAGGTGGATACAGATATTTTATTATATTTACAGACGACGTTTCCAGGTATGGTTATGTCTTCTTGATGAGATATAAATTTGAGTCGTTTGAAATGTTCAAACGATATCGTAATGAAGTGGAGAAACAAACTGGAAAGAGTATTAAAACCCTTCGATCTGATCGAGGTAGTGAATACCTATCTGGTGAGTTCATGACATATCTTGAGGAGAATGGGATTCTCTCTCAATGGACTCCTCCAGGAACACCCCAGTTGAATGGTGTGTCTGAAAGGAGGAATCGAACCCTGTAGGACATGGTTCGATCCATGATGGGTTTTGCAACTCTATCGCTATCCTTCTAGGGATATGCACTTGAGACAGCTTGTTACTTGCTGAATGATATTCCGAGTAAGTCTGTTGTCTCCACTTCATATGAGTTATCGACTAGACGTAAGCTCTCAATTTCATACCTTTGGGTCTAGGGTTGTCCAGCTTATGTAAAGTATTTAGACTCAGATAAACTTGGTCCTAGGTCTGATCGGTGCCTGTTTATTAGTGTTGCCCAGAGATGGAGCCCAAGAGGGGGGGTGAATTGGGTCTTTTAAAAATTTAAAACAATAATGTGCAGGCCTTGTGGTGTTTGTGAGTTACAAAATTGATGTACTAGATTATATGCAGCGGAAAGCAATAAATAGAGTGCAAGAAGTAAGGAGCAAGAGATAGAAGAGACAATCACACACAAATACAAGGTTTATAGTGGTTCAATGCAAACCTAGCACCTACATCTACTCTCCAAGCCATCCTTGGGAATTCCACTATAATCTTTCCAAGATTACAGCCAACTTATTTTTTCAAAGACTCACAAGTCAAAACCTATGTAGGTTTTATCACCTTGGCTCACCAACTAACCTTTACACTTGTTTTGTCTTCGGGCTCACAAGTTAACCCTAGTTGGTTTTGTCCCTTTGGCTCACCAACAACCATAACAACCTACTTTCAAGAAACTCTTGAAAGCTAGGTCAAATCACAAAAGAACTTCAAATATACAATTCAAAATAAACAAAACAAATTCTTTTCAAGAGTAGAATGGAAGCTTTGAGGCTCAAGTTGATGCTTTGTCTTGTCTTCTCCTTGGAATATTCTTCAAGCTCTCTTTTTGGAAAGATGAAAGGATGGGCTTGTAAGCTTTTTCAGGGAATCACATTTTAAATGGCTTTTAAAGTGAAGTTCTTAAGGGAATATTGGCTTTTGAGCTTTCAATGGACTTCAATGCTTCAAGAATAAGTTTGGTGAAGCTTAAATACTTCAAAAACTTCCAAAAAATGGTTTATGACCATTTGAGCTTTGAATCTAGTCATTGGGAGCTTGAAAAGATATTTTTGCAACATAGAAAAATAGATCCATTAGAGCTGTCAGAACCTGAGTGTCGACACTTGGTTTGTCAGGTGTCGACACTTGGCTATCAGGTGTCGACACTTGACTTCCAGGTATCGATACTTGAACTTTCAAGTGTCGACACTTGATTCACAGGTGTCGACACTTGACACAAAAACACTCCATTGGCAATGTTCTGGATTTTCAAAAAGTCTCAGGCCTTGAGTCAACACTTGGAAACTTAAGTATCGACACTTGAGTTTCAGGTATCGACACTTGAATTCTGGGTGTCGACACTTGGCGTGCCAAGAAATTTTTCTGCGTGCCAAATGCTGAAGTGTCGACACTTGACTTCCCAGGTGTCAACACTTGGTTCTGCAAAATTCATAATTAAGTGAAATTCAAGCCAAAAACATAAGTGTTGAATATGAAACTTAAATCCAATGTAAATAAATAATAAATGAACTCTTTTAAGCCCTTTTTGCATGGAGAAGACTCCTCAAATTATGAAATATGCTTCATGCCATAGCGTGCCATGATACTTTAATTTTAAGAATTTGAGGTGCTTGTTTCCTGAAAACTCACAACTAGAAATAAACATTAGTACACAATATATACTCAATGTTTTGTTATTCATTAAAATTACTAGGTGGAGCCAACAATCTCTCCCTTTTTGATGATGACAAAACCTTGAGTATATCAATATTTAATTTCAAATTTTAGATATGATAATTCTGAGATATGATTTCAAGCTTATACAACCACAACTTGCATAGTTAAGAAGGATGAATCTCCCCCTTAGTTAGACAATTCTAATCAGAACAAGCAGTATGCAATATTGATATCAGATCAAATTTGAAATTCAGATTAATAAAGATAGGTATTCTACTCCCCCTTTTTGTTAATCATTAGAAAAAGGGAGTAAGCTCCCCCTCAAAACGAGCATGGAGATAAAAAGTAGTAGAGTTTCAGAGTTAATACAAGAGATAGTTTTTCAAGAGTTAACAAGTATCTGAGCCAAAATGTATGTCTATCAAGTAAATGTATATGTATCAAGTAATGTAAACAATCAAGCTATCAAAATCAATCATAGTGATACAAAAATTGTAATCATCAAGCTGAAATGCATATATATATCTGTCAAGTAATGTTTTTAGTACAAAATTTGCTGACTCATCAGCAACACTGAAACAATCAAAATACATCATGAGATGTAAATCATAAGTTACATGATAACATACAATAAAATAAACATCTATGAGGCTAATCCTCATCAGAAGGGATCTTAAAAGATATAGGACTTGTAATCCTAGACCTATGGGCTAGACCTCTAGGAGTCTTTAAAATACTACTTCTCCTAGTCCTAGTAGAAGGTCCAAAGCAGGGTACAACCTTAGAAGATCGAGTAGAGGGAGGTGGAAGAGTCTCAATAGGGGTGACAAAAGCTGGATTAGTGAAGACAGGTGTGCCAATCGAATCAGTAAGAGGAATAACAGGTGACTGCGGCTCTTGGCTGACTACCTCATATCCATTTGCACCGCCATCACTGTCACTATTACTGTCGTCATCAATAACATCAGTAACTCTATCCTCAATCCCATCAGTACGGTCACCACCATCAATAGTATCATCATGTCCATCCTGGTGGTCCTCGTCATCATCATCATCACCAGCATTAGGAGGTGGAGCTGTAGGTGCTGCTGAAGGTAGAAGGGATCTCAGTAAATCCTCGATACGAGCAAAACCCTCCTCCATAGTCTGACGAACTCAGCATGCTCCAAGGTGGTATGTGCTCAAAGACCCTCAATCTCAATGCGTAATTGGGTCATGCAGACACCTAATCCAATAATCTCACTCCTAAGATCTATTATCTGCTATCTCGCGTGCTCCTCAAAAGATATGTCCGTAGAAGGTGGAGGAGGACCCGAAGGTATAGCTATCAGGGTCATCGGCTCTGCCTCTGATGCAGGAGCAGCCTGAGGAGGTGTACTGACTGGTCCTGATGGCCTTGCCTCTGCCTCTCGAATCTCATCCTCCTCATCTGGCTCTTGGCTAGACTCTCTCCGAACCCACCGACCTCCGACCAATCGATATCTCATGCAGTGTAGTGACCTCTCGTTGTAGACGTCAGTATGTAGAATCTCCTTGGGGATCTCCCCCTCCAAAGAAACTTTACATGCTCTAAATAAACGGGTCAATGCCATACCGTATGGTAGATAGTGTCGCCTCTGAGTCGCTGCATCATGCATCTGAATTAGCATCAAAGAGGGTATATCAACCTGAGTCCTCTGGGTCAGACATACCATAAGCATCAGCTCTCTCTCGGTAATGAAGTCGAAGCACCCAGTCTTCGGAAGCTATATTCGAGCTATGATATGGTGCAGAAGGTGCATCTCCATAGATAGCTGGTTCGCGATGACCACTGTCACTCCGTGAACGTCCTCATGCTCAAGGATGCACCTAAAAATAGCCTCTCTATCCTCCACTGAGAGCATACTGATACCTCGATGAGGAATCTCCCATACTCTGCTCAGAAGCTCCTCAGTCAAAGAAATCTCTAATCCCCTGACAGTATTCCTCCACAGTAATCAGCAGAAGTCCAAAGCGCCAAAAAATTTCCTCACTAGATGGGAATAGTACCTCTCCTACATAGTGCAAAAGGGTACTAATCCGATATCTGTGAGTGTCTGCCGGATCTGGAAGTGCTGTCTATCAAAAAACTCAAGGTCTATTTGTCGTCCTGAAGCTACAGCCTTCCCTGCCATCCTCTCTGCAGGGGGGAACCTGGAGCTACCGAACTAATGGCTTGTCCTGCATCATGTCTGGCTTTTGTTCTCCTCTCAGACCCATGTCCAGTCCTACTCCTAATAGCTAATCTCTTTCTTGGACCCATCATAATCAAGCTAAACAAGAAGGGAAGAAGGTAAACAAACTGAACTGGGGACTAGTTTCAATTAGGTTGAGAACTAGAGATCGGCTATAGGTTAGGCTAAAGGAGACTATGTTTTCCTAAAAGAGTGATAGTGGCTTTTAAGAGAAGCTAGAATATGTTTTGAAAACTAGGATTAAACATATTTGAGTTGTAAAATACCTTTAACACAAGAAATCGAGGGTAAAATACCTTTAACACAAGAAATTGAGGGTAAAATACCTTTAACACAAGAAATCGAGGGTAAAATACCTTTAACACAAGCAATCGAAGGTAAAATACCTTTATTAGGGAATTTTATCCATACAAAATATATTTGGGTTTCCAAAAACACATTATATAAAACTAGTGAACTGGGGCTAGTTGAAATATATAAAGTAAACTAAATAATACATGGGAGTAGGGTTAAAACCAAAACATATTTGGGTTTTGGGTTAAATGACAAAATGGTGGAAATGGGGGTTAAATATCATGAAAACAAAAAAAAAAAAACTTTCCATATGAGTGAAAGTCTAATAAACAGTTTGGAAAACTGGAGTTAAGATGTAAACCTAGGATATTTTAGCCAAAAAGTCAATCCAACAAGCAAATTTAGAAAAACGGATGGAATATGTGAGAAATCGGCCAAAAATCCATGAAAAATCCAAGATAAACATGTTCAAGCATGATTCCCTCTAAATGGAAACTTCCAAACGGCTAAAAACTCCAAAAAACCCAATTAAAATTCATTAAAATGGACGGAAAATGCAAAACCTAGATTACATGATTTCAAAATGAGAAAAATGAGAAGAGGATTACCTGATTTTAGTGGGGGCAAAAGGGGGAAAGAGTTGATTTGGAAGGTAAAGGAGCTTGGTGGACCACTGGAGCTCGAGAGAAAACAGGGGAAAACAAAATACAAAACACTTAGTTTGCCCTAAAAAAATAGAAATTTTTTGTGAGTGTCGACACTTGGGATTTCTCAAGTGTCGACACTTGGTTAGGTGTCGACACTTTGCAAAATCCAAGTATCAACACTTGGCCAAGAAATTTCAAAAAAAATCTGTAAAAATCTTCAAAAATTCAAAGATGTTTTTAAAAGCTTTTGGGACTTAACACAAGTGATTTTTGAGTAAAAATAATTTAGGTAAGATGAAATTTGAGAGAGTTCTAAGAGAATAGATCAATGATACCTAACTCTCTTCTAATCAAACAAAATCTCTCTTCACTCAATGGTTTGGTAAACACATCAGCTAATTGATCATCAGTACACATAAATTCAAGTACTACATTAGAGTTTTATACATGATCTCTTATAGAATGATGTCTTATTTCAATGTGTTTACTTCTTGAATGTTGCACCGGATTCTTAGTTAGATTGATTGCACTAGTATTGTCATATCTTATGGGTGTCTTAATTAGTTTAATGCCAAAGTCTTCGAGCTGTTATTTGATCCATAAGAGTTGAGCATAACAGCTTCTGGTTGCTATATATTCAGCTTCCGCCATACATAGAGCAACTAAATTCTATTTCTTGCTGCTCCATGAGATCAAATTTACTCCAAGAAACTGACAAGTTCCACTAGTACTTTTACGATCAAGTTTACACTCAGCAAAGTCAGCATCAGAATAAGCAATCAATTCAAATGAAGAAACTCTAGAGTACCAAAGACTAATTTCAATTGAGCCAGATAGATATCTAAGTATGCGTTTAACAGCCAAAAGATGAGACTCTTTAGGATTATACTGATATCTAGCATACATACAAACACTAAACATGATATATGGCCTACTGGCAGTAAGATATAACAATGAACCAATCATGCCATGATATAGTTTTTGGTCTACAGATTTACTTGATTCATCCTTGTCAAGTCTACAAGAGGAGCTCATAGGCGTACCTAATGGCTTGGTGCTCTCCATCCCAAACTTCTTGAGTATTTCTTTTATGTACTTGGCTTGGTTGATGAAGATCCTCTCTTTGGTTGGCTTTATTTGGAGTCTGAGAAAAAAGTTCAGTTCTCCCATCATGCTCATCTCGAACTCACCATGCATTAACTTTGCAAACTCTTGACAAAGAGATTCGTTAGTAGCACCGAATATGATATCATCTACATATATTTGTACTACTAAGAGATCATCATTCTTTTTCTTCAAAAATAAAGTTTTGTCAACATTACCTCTAGTGAAATCAATTTTGAGCAAGAAAGAACTTAAACGATCATACCAAGCTCTAGGAGCTTATTTCAAACCATATAAAGCTTTATGAAGTTTAAAAACATGGTTTGGAAATTCAGGATTTTCAAAACCAGGCGGTTGTTCAATATAAACCTCCTCTTCGATAAAACCATTCAAAAAGGCATTTTTAACATCCATTTGAAACAATTTAAAATCTATAAAATAAGCAAAAGCCAACAATAGCCTAATTGTCTCAAGTCTAGCCTCGGGAGGAAAAGTTTCATCAAAATCAATCCCTTCCTCCTGATTATATCCTTTGGTAACTAGTCTAGCCTTATTTCTTGTAACAATACCATTTTCATCAAGTTTGTTTCTAAAAACCCATTTGGAGCCCATAATTGAAACATTTGAAGGCCTATCTACAAGAGTCCAAACATTATTTCTTTTAATGGTTAAGTTCATCTTGCATAGCATTTATTCAATTATAATCTTTTTCAGCTTCTTCAATCATTTTAGGTTCAATCTGAGAAACAAATGTTAAGTAATCACAAATATTTCTAAGGGATGAACGAGTACTGACACCTTTAGATGGATCACCAATGATAAGTTATTTGGGGTGACCATGAGCATACCTCCATTCTTTGGGTAGAGGATCAACTGTAGATGTGTTTTCATCACCTTGTGCTTGATCTCCTTCATTGTTTTGATCAATTACTTATTCTTTAGCATGCTCTTCATTGTTATTCACTTCTTCAATTCTTTTAGTACCTGTTTCATCATTAAGCACATCTTCTTTTCTAGAAGATTTCTGGTTAGATTCATCAAACACAACATTTATGGATTCTTCAACAACAAGTGTTCTTCTGTTGAAGACCCTGTATGCCTTACTAGATATAGAGTAGCCTAGAAAGACACCCTCATCTGACTTGGCATCAAATTTGCTCAAATTGTCTTTACCATTATTTAAGATGAACAACGGCATCCAAAAATATGAAAATATCAAATTGAAGGTTTTTTACCCTTCCAAAGCTCATATGGTATTTTCTTTAAAATCGGTCGAATTAAAACACGGTTTAAAACATAGCATGCAGTGTTTATGGCTTCTACCCAAAAATATCTAGGTAGGTCATTTTCACAAAGCATGGTGCGTGCCATTTTTTCAAGAGTTCTATTTTTCCTTTCTTCCACCCCATTTTGTTGAGGTATCCTAGGTGCTGAAAGATTGTGATGATGCCATTTTCGATGCAGAATTTGTCAAAATCAGAATTTTCAAATTCGGTTCCATGGTCACTTCTCAAGGATACAATTGAAATACTTTTTTCATTTGAAACTCTTTTAGAAATCTAATGAATTCAGAAAATATTTCATCTTTGTGTGCTAAAAACATGATCCATATAAAACATGAAAAATCATCTACAATGACTAGACCGTACTTCTTACCTCACAAACTAGATGTTCTAGTTGGCCCGAAGAGGTCTATATGAAGCAACTCTAAGGGTTTAGATATAAAGATTACTCTTTTTGGTTTAAAAGATGTTTTAGTTTGTTTTCCAAGCTGGCATGTACTACAAATCTTATCTTTTTTAAAATTGAGTTTTAGCAAATATTTTATCAAATTATTTTTGCTAAGTTTTGAAATCAAATGCATACTAGTATGTCCTAGTTTATGATGCCAAAGCCAACTAGTTTCATTGATCTTGGCTTCCATTGCTACTAGGCATTGACCATTTTGAATAGGAAGATCATCAAGATCAACCATACAGATATTGCCATGCTTATGACCAATGAACTTGATGCCATTGTCATCTAGACTAGAAACAATGCACAAAGAAGATTCGAAAGTAATTTTGAAATCCTTGTCACAAAACTGACTAATGCTAAGTAAGTTATGTTTCAAACCATCCACATACAAAACATTATCAATATAAGAAAAAGGGGTGATATGGACTTTACCAATTCCAACAATTTTGTCCTTACCATTATCACCAAAAGTCATATTACCGCTATTTTGATACTCGAGTGATGAGAACTGCTCTACATCTCCGATCATATGCCTTGAGCAACCGCTATCAAGGTACCACATTCTTTTCTTATTGGTTGCAAGGCATACCTACAAAAAGAATCAAGTGAAGATTTTAGGTACCCAAGTCATCTTAGGTCCTCTTAGGTTAGTGGCAATGGTTCCTTTTGGAACCCAGATTTTCTTAACATTATTTAATTTTCTCTTATTGCACAAGTAAGATTTATGCCCTATTGTACCATAAGCATAACAAGTAATGGATGAAGATGCAGGCACAAAGAAATTTTTAAAAAATTTTTATTTCTTCTGAGTTCTAAAACCTAAACCAGCTTAATCAAAAATAGCTTTTTGATTATTTAAAAGCATATTTAATTTTTCAGAACTATATGTAAATTTGTCAATAAAAGGTTTTAACTTTTCAATTTCTTCTTTATATTTTTTGTTTTCTTTTAAAATTTCTTTGCTTTGTTTTGAAAGATTTTCATTTGATACAAAAAAGCTTTTCTTTTTCAAAATTTCTTTTTCTTTTTCAAGACCAGCAATCTTATCATTTAACTTTTTATTTTGAAGAAGTAGGCAATCGTTTTCATTTGAAAACTTATCATTTGTTTTGATTAAATCCAGATTTTGCATTTTTAGTTCTTTATGTTTTGATTTTAGTTTTTGAAATTCCATAACTAACTCATCAAAAACTTAATGCAGTTCATCAAATGTAAATTCATTTTTAGTTTTGGATTGTACCTCATCATGATCTGCCATCAAACAGAAGTTTGCAACTTCTTGCTGTTCTTCTTCAGAGCTGGAGTCTTCGCTGTCACTACAGGTTGCCATCATGGCCTTCTTTCTTAGTTTTCTTCTGCTTTTCTTAAGAAAGGGGTAGTCCATCTTGAAGTGGCCCGGTTTCTTGCATTCAAAGCATGTGGGCTGCTTCTTGTCTTTCTCCTTCTCTTTCTCTTTGCTTGGCTCACCTTTCAGAGGTTTCTTCTTAAAGTTGTATTTCTTCTTCCTCATGAACCTTCTGAACTTTCTTGCCATTAGAGCCGTCTCATCATTCATCTTCTTCTTCAGATTCATTGCTTGACTCTTCTCTTGCGGTGGATTTGAAAGCGATGACTTTCTTCTTATTTTATACATCCACATTCTTTTATTCTAAAGAAAGCTCATAAGTTATCAATGAGCCTAATAGTTGCTCGAGGGATAGAGTGTTGACATCCTTGTCTTCCTCTATGGCCGTTACTTTGGCATCCCATGAAGCCAGAAAAGACCTGAGAAGTTTATTTACAAGTTCACCATTAGATACAATCTTTCCTAAGCTTATCATGCCATTCACAATATTTATGAACCTAGTATACATCTCACTAATAGATTCAGTAAGTTTCATCTTGAACATTTCATATGTGTGAATTAGCATGTTAACCTTAGTAATTTTTACTTGCTGTGTACCCTTATGGGTAATCTCAAGTGTGTCCCATATTTTCTTAGCGAAGAGACAATTAGATATTCTATTGAATTCACTCGGATCAAGAGAGCAATACAATAGATTCATAGCCTTCGCATTAAGCTCTATTTGCTTAATGTCATTCTCATCCTAATCATCTTCCATTTTTGGAGTAAGAATGCCATTAACCAACATAATAGGCTGATGAGGACCTTTTATGATTGTCCTCCAAAGATTATAATCCATGGCTTGAATGAATATGCGCATGTGAGTTTTTCAATAAGTGTAATTCGTGCCATTAAATTGTGGGAGACAGTTTGAAGCTTGACCTTCAACAACACCCACTCCAATTGGGGCTGTCATGATCTTTTACTCAAGATCCTTGGACCTACAAGAGAGTACCAGTAATCTGATACTACTTGTTGCTCAGAGATGGAGCCCAAGAGGGGGGGTGAATTGAGTCTTTTAAAAATTTAAAGCAATAATGTGCAGGCCTTGTCGTGTTTGTGAGTTACGAAATTGATGCACTAGATTATATGCAGCGGAAAGCAATAAATAGAGTGCAATAAATAAGGAGCAAGAGATAGAAGAGACAATCACACACAAACACAAGGTTTATAGTGGTTCGGTGCAAACCTAGCACCTACATCCACTTTCCAAGCTACCCTTGGGAATTTTACTATAATCTTTCCAAGATTACAGCCGACTTATTTTTTCAAAAGCTCACAAGTTAAAACCTATGTTGGTTTTATCACTTTGGCTCACCAACTAACCTTTACACTTGTTTTATCTTCGAGCTCACAAGTTAATCCTAGTTGGTTTTGTCTCTTTGGCTCACCAACAACCACAACAACCTACTTTCAAGAAACCCTTGAAAGCTAGGTCAAATCATAAAAGAATTTTATATATACAATTCAAAATAAACAAAACAAACTCTCTTCAAGAGTAGAATTGAAGCTTTGAGGCTCAAGTTGATGCTTTGTCTTGTCTTCTTCTTGGTATATTCTTCAAGCTCTCTTTTTGGAAAGATGAAAGGATGGGCTTGTAAGCTTTTTCAAAGAATCATACTTTAAATATCTTTTGAAGTGAAGTTCTTGAGGGAATATTGGTTTTTGAGCTTTCAATAGACTTCAATGCTTCAAGAATAAGTTTGGTGAAACTTAAATACTTCAAAAACTTCTAAAAAATGGTTTGTGATCATTTGAGCTTCAAATCTAGCCATTGGGAGCTTGAAAAGATATTTTTGCAACACAGAAAAATAGATCCGTTAGGGCTGTCAGAACTCGAGTGTCGACCTTGGTTTGTCAGGTGTCGATACTTGATTCACAGGTGTCGACACTTGATACAAAAACACTCCATTGGCCATGTTCTGGATTTTCAAAAAGTCTCAGGTCTTGAGTCAACACTTGGAAACTTAAGTGTCGACACTTGAGTTTCAGGTGTCGACACTTGAATCCTGGGTGTCGACACTTGGCATGCCAAGAAATTTTTTTACGTGCCAAATGTCGACACTTGGTTCTACAAAATTCACAATTAAGTGCAATTCAAACCAAAAACACAAGTGTTGAATATGAAACTTAAATCCAATGTAAATAAATAATAAATGAACTCTTTCAAGCCCTTTTTGCATAGAGAAGACTCCTTAAATTATGAAATATGCTTCATACCACAGTGTGCCATGATACTTTAATTTTAAGAAATTGATGTGCTTGTTTTCTAAAAACTCATAACTAGAAATAAACATTAGTACACAATATGTACTAAACATTTTGTTATTCATCAAAATCACTAGGTGGAGCCAACAATTAGGTACCCTAAGGAAACAAAAGGGTATTTCTTCAACTTGGAGGATGAACAGAAAGTGTTCATTGCTCTTAGGGCTATCTTTTTGGAAAAGAAATTCCTTAGAGAAGGAACTGTAGCCTCTAAGATTGAACTTGGTGAAGTTCAACTAGTAGAAGAACCTACACACTCTAAGAATATGATAGAATCAGATGTGATTGGATCACACCCAGAATCCATTTTTAGGAGATCCGGTAGAGTACCGCATCAACCAGACAGATACTATGATTTCTTGGTCCGAGACGGTGATCCCATTGAGCTCGACAAGAACGATGAGGATCCGATCACCTATATAGATGCACTTCAGAGATCTAACTCTGAGGCATGGCTTGGAGCCATGTGATCCGAGATGGAGTCCATGGAGATCAACAATGTATGGACATTGGTCTATCCACCTGAAGGAATAAAACTCATCGGGTGCAAGCAGATTTTTAAGAGAAAAAGGGGCGCAGATGGGAAGGTGGAGACCTATAAAGCCTGTCTGGTTGCCAAGGGATATCGTAGCGATATGGTATCGATTATGACGAGACGTTCTTCCCTATGGCAATGCAAGTCCATTCAAATCATGCTTGCTTTGGCAGCACATTTTGACTATGAGATTTGGTAGATGGATGTCCGAACCGCTTTCCTGAATGGAGAGCTGGATGAGGAGGTGTATATGATACAGCCTGAAGTATTCACATCCACAGACGAGTCAAAAGTGTGCAAATTGCAGAGGTCCATTTATAGACTCAAGCAAGCATCTCGAAGTTGGAACATGCAATTTGATAGGAGTATCAAATCGTATGGCTTCATTAGGAATGGAGAGGAACCCTGCATCTATAAGTGGGTTAATGGTTCTGTGATTATATTTCTGGTACTGTATGTTGATGACATTCTCTTAATCGAGAATGACATCACAGCATTGCAAGAAATAAAGGTCTGGTTGTCATTTCAGTTCTCCATGAAGGACTTGGGTGAAGCTTCTTTCATATTGGGTATGAAGATTGATAGCGATAGATCTAAGAGGCTTCTGGGATTGTCCTAGTTTATGTACATTGATACTATGCTGAAACGGTTCAGCATGGAAAATTCCAAGAAAGGCTATCTTTCGATAGGTTTTGGAATACTCTTTCCAAGAACGATTGTGCGACAACTCCTAAGGAAAGAGAGCGCATGAGTAGAGTTCATTATGCTTCTACAGTGGGCTTTAGCATGTATGCTATGACATGTATTAGACCAGATGTGGCATACTCACTAGGAGTGGTGATGATGCGAAACAAGGGGGCTAGGAGCTAGGATTGATGGAGATCTAAGAAGTCTCCTGGGATTAGGGTCAAGAATATGATAACCAGGATCTCACACCCCTCGATATCCTGCAGGACAAAGGCAAACAGGCCCTCACACCCCTCGATGTCCCAAAGGACAAAGGCATAAGGTCTCACACCCCTCGACGCCTGAAGGCGAAGGCAAAATGGGCCACACACCCACTCCCTCACGGATGTTGACGTTCTCAAAGAATGAAGGCAACATTACTGAGCCTCTCACCCTCCCCGCCCATACAGGGGTGAACACTATCGGGCCTCTCACCCTCCCCATCCATGCGGGGATGAAAGAAAAACAATCTTCTAAAAAATTATTTTATTCTTCAATTGTTTTTACAATAAGGATTGGAGCCTATTTTATAGACACCAAGCCATTTTAAAATTCAAAATTCAAGAAAAATAATAAAATAAGGAAAGAAGAGAGGCGGTATTTGTGAAGGAAATCATGGATCCATTCAAATTTGAATTCAAAAAAATGAGATCTGCACAAACATGATGACCTTGCAAAAAAAAATCTTGCTTTGAGAAGCATGCTACCCTAAGATCCATGCAAAGTGTTTTCTACTGCTCTGAGATCCATGCAAATTTCTCACAAGTGTCCATGGAATAGAGGGGCGGAGAGGGGGGGCTTGCGGGAGACTTTGCCGGCGCCAGTACTGGGAAAGGCGATGATGGCATGGCCGAGATGGCGGACTCGGCGAAAATGGCGGCATGGAGGGAGACGGCGATGGGAGGAGCCGCAGGCTTCATGGTTGCAAGCGGCCATGGGGGCGGAGTAGGGGAGTGGGGCAGCAGTCGAGCGGTGGCTGGGCATCGCGAGAGGCACAGGGTTGCTGGCTAGAGACATCTCCGAGCGGGGCTGCATTGGACGCGGAGAAGGGAGGCATCACGGGCATGGGCATCACGGGCATGGAGCAATAAGGGAAGATGGACGGCCGACGGGGTCCATCTAATCATCAGGCATGGTGGCGCGGGAGAGATGGAGGGCCGTCGGGGGGTTACCGGAGGTCGGGCATGGCAGATCCGGGATGAACGGGAAAAAAAATGGAAAAAAGGAGGTTCTATAAGTTTTCTGGGAGGATGAAGATGATTGGAATAACAGAGGGATAAAATGGGGATATGTATGGAAAAAAGCTGAAATAATAGGAATAGGTGGAATAGCGAGGATAAAAAGCTTAAACTAAAAATAAAAAAAATTGAAAAAAGAAAAGGAAAACTCGGATGGGTTTTGATGTCCTCATCAGGTGAGCAGATACCACTCTGATCCAGGTGAGGTGCATTGGAAGGTGGTTAAAACCATCCTGACTCAGTTTATGGAGAACCTGACTTGAAACTTGTGGGGTATATTGACTCCAGTTTCCAGTCAGACAGAGATGATAGCAAGACTGTATTAGGGTTTGTGTTTATCCTAAATGGAGGAGCGATCTGCTAGAAGAGTTCCAAGCAGGTAATAGTTACAGACTTGGTATGTGAAGCAAAGTACATTACAGCATCAGATGCAGCAAAGGAAGCCATGTGGTTGTGAAAGTTCCTTGGAGAGCTAGGGTTGGCACCTTCCCTAGATGGTCCTGTTCCTATGTATTGTGACAGCACAGGAGCCATTGCTCAAGCTAAGGAGCCAAAGTCTCGTCACCGCACCAAGCACAATCTGCGGTGCTATCACCTCGTGCGAGAGATCATGGATTGAGGCGACATCAATCTTATGAAGATCGATGGAAAGGAGAATATCGCTGACCCCTTTACTAAAGCCATCGAAATCAAAGATTTCAACTATTATAAAAGGGAAATGGGTATTAGATACTGTTCTGACTAGCTTTAGTATAAGTGAGAGTTGTTGGGAATTGTGTCCCAAAGCCAATCGCCTAGGTTGTAGGTGGTTGTGCTCAATTTTGTAATTTGTATATAAATTAATAAAACTTTATTTTGGCAGCTCATCACATTATATATTTCCCTGTAATGAACTCTATTTATGTGATGAAGTCCTTAGGACTGCACTGACTTCGATATAGAGAGGATATATCGAGTGGTCATTTAAAAAAGATTTACAATCAAAGGATATATTGTACATGACGGCAATGTATCAAGTGTAGGTTGTTGTGGTTCACATCGTTTGGTTGTCTTCTTGATCAAAGGAGTGTGGTGACACTGATGTGATATACAAGTGAGATGTGTGACATCTCATTGAACGTGACTCTGTGAAGCTCCTTTCTGCCAAAGGATTGCTTGTGATTGGATATGGATATATGTGTCCCTCCGACTTGAGGTTACCATGGTAGCTTGCAAACAGCTCCCTATGCTTTGGTACCGGACTATCCAAATTTATAATCCGGTGATAGAAAGTTTCTGGGTGTAAGGCAAATACTTGTAGAGTGTGGTGGACCAAGATGGAATTGAAATGTCCAAGTTGTTTTGATTGAATGTCTCGCAGTGTCTTAATTTAGCAAATCCTCAGCCGGGATAGTCTTAGTGAGGAGTCACTGGACTTGCGAGGTTGAGATATGTTATGGATTGACTCAGTTAGGGTTGGCAGTCTAACCCTAGGTTATCTTGAGCATTGGAGATCAAAGGGATGAATAATACGGTAACCATATGCGAGAGGTTCGATAGATTGCTCTCGTGTATTCGGCTTATCCGGACGCCGGGATCCATTACTAGATGGTATCTTGTGCTGGTACTGGAAGTGTTCCAGTGCTACCGTTTAGCTTCGAACATTTGAGATCACACGTCATAGAGGATTTCTTTCTGATCTGGGAACCGATCAATGATTGGGAATCATTTTGATATTAAGGTCAAACGGACTGATTAAGCACACAGTGAATTTTTTCTGATCTACCTGGTCTGATTTGGATCGATCAAGATTGGTTTGGATCAACCAGAAACTATTTCTGGTAGACCAAGAATGGACTTGATTTTTTCTTCCTGATCGATTTTGGTTGAATCGATTTTTGGTTTTAATGAACCGATTCAAATAAAGGAATTTTTACACGGTGTTCTTGGTTTATTTTACACGGTTTTTCCTCTTCCCCTGTTTATCCGTTCCTCCGTGTTTTTATCGTGTTTTTGGATAAGCTCTCTTCTTGATCGAATGCGGCTTGAGATTATCCATTTGCCAGCGATCTGGATTGGGTTTCACGTTGGCCTCTCCCCACGCATATTTCCTCTCTCTCGGTGGCAGGTTTTCACGGTGTTTTAGCTTGTTTGTTCTCTCATCCAGCAGCCGTTCCCGGTCTTTAAAACCGGTCAAGAGCTTTTCAAAGCTGTTTTGGATTTATTTAAACTCTTCTCACGGTGATTTCGCTGGACTCTTCTCTCGTTATCTTCCCTTCTCCATGAGTTTTCTCAGCCGGTTATATATTTGGTTTTGCTGGCCGTGAGGTGGAGAGATGAGAAGTATGGAAGAAAGAAAACAGGGTGTGCGAGTTTGTAGCTACAGGGCTTGCGGTGAGTAAGAAGAGAGAGGAAGCAACAGGGGCATGCGAGAGGGGAACTACGCATGCGGAAAAGAAAGAGAGGAAGAGAGAGGGACCGTGAGATCCTTCCATGTGTTTTTTGTTTTCCTTTGTGTGCTCTGCGTGGAGCAAGGGCGGTTTTGGAGAAGATCGTGAATATCTTATTTGATCTATGTTTTATTGATTCCTGACCAGCATCTATCCGGGAGTTGGATCAGCGAGAGCCCATGCATGGATACTGTTGGCATGGAGTCCTTGAATCGGTCAGTCGGAGCTGCTGCGTCACAGGACCGCTCCCTGGTTCACCTGCAAAATAGGTCCCTTGTCGGAGTTGTTCCGGTGGAGGACACTCCGATGTCTAAGTCAGTGACGGATTCTAGCCATAGAATGGAGAAGATGTCGAGAGTGGAAAAGAAGAATGGGAAAGATGTCGAGAGTGGAAGAGAAAAAGAATTATTGGAGATTGAAAGTGTATGTGTGCAAGATTATTCACGCGTACCTCTCGAGCCATCCTTCTTACCTATATTTAAAAGATGGCCTCCGGTTTGTGGCCCGCCCTTTTCCCGGAGATCATAGGGAGCCAATCTCTCCCATGATTGATGATCGTGAGTTGTCAATGAGTGGTTCCGACCAGATCGGAGGCATGGCTGCAGGAATTGCGTGCCATGATCATGGCATGATGAGTGTCGATTGTAACCGTTGGTTACAGTTTTTTTTTGGGAACAAATTATGGTTCAAGCTTCGGGTTTCCCCTTGTGTGAGCCGAATGCTTAGTATTTTCCCGAGGCCGGAGATCATGTCTACGACGGGGACCGAAGTTCATGTCTTCGGAAGTCGATAAGTAGTTCAGACTTCGGCCGGGGCCGAAGGTGCTACCCGAAGAACTGGCCTTCGGATGTTGTAGTTCTGTGTGAAGCCTTGAGTTGCTTGCAGTTGGTCTTCGCTTAGTCCAAAGTCCGTAGTCCGGATAATCGGGGCTTCGATAAGTCGAACCGGAGCTTGGTTCGTAGCTGAACTAGGATATCCCAACAGATACTCTAAAGGGTGGATATTTAGATACCTCGAGAGATTAGATCGATCTCTTCTTCTTGCTGTTCCAGATTTGATTTGCTGTTGAAGGAGTTCAACCGGCTGCTTTGATTTGCTGCTGATTTGTTCAAAAGATTGAGGGAGTCGGCTTCTTCCTGCTTTGATCAAGTATATTATTTATTTTAATTATAATGCTTATTTAGATCTAGAAATTATCATGTTGTTTATAATTATTGCACTTGCTTTTACATGCATGTGTACTTGTTTCATGCATCATTTTATGTTAGATTATATGCATGAATAGGTTTTTTCTGTATGCATGCTTAAAAAGTTTAATTATGCAATACCTACTCCCTAGTGTAGCGTGCCTAGGGTAGGCGTCCGATGCACTGGTTTCCTTTCAAGGTATGCTAGGTGGCATATCAGGCACTGAAATATTTGGAAATGATGCATCAAAGTCTATCTGGACTGGAGACCCTAGCTATGGCTATGACTCTGGAATTTGCATTGAAGTTTCTTCACCAGTCTCCATTTCACCTTGCTCTTGTATTTCCTCTGTTTCTTCAACTATTGAAGCATTAGACTTCTTTCTCCAAGTTCCTTCAGATAATAAATAACCCATCATTTGAAGAGTTTTGGCTGTATAGATATCGGTATGTAAGAGAGTTTTGCTATCCTCTCCTGTCAAATCTATATTTGCACTTTGAAAGAAAAGTGAGAGGACCATACCATAAGGTAGACATGCTTTAACTTTTCTCATTGCCTCTTTCATTTGACAAATCATGATAGCAAGCAGGTTAATTTTGTCACCATTAATTAGCAACTCCATAAAGCAGAGATCCCGCTTGCTTACCCAATCAAAACGGCCAGTTCTAGGTAAAAATATCCTACTGATAAAACTGTGAAGAATTTTCATTTCAATTGACCATGTGCTGGCCTTAAGAATTCCAATTTCATCTACTTTAGTCCTTTCCAGTACTATTTGCAAAGCTTTAGTTCTGTCTTTTAGGACTAAGTACTCAGTGCCCTCAAATAGCATTTCTAAAACATTTCCAAGAATTTCAGCAGATATTATAATTCTTTTTTCCTTAACAGATGATTCAATAAAGTTCTCTCCAAACCTCATATTTTCATAGAAAGTTCTAACTAGGTTTGGGTAAATTTTAACATCCAAGGAACACATGTTTCTCCACCCTTGATTCTCAATGAAATCTCCAATAACAAAACCTATTTCCTTTAAGTATTTGAACAAAATCCTTCTTCCAATAGTAATAGGTCTCATACCTAAGGAAATCTAGTGGCTAGGAGAAACTGGGCTTGGTTCTTCCTCTGACTGAGATGGAATTCGGGAAGCACTGTCTTCTCAGAACTTTGTTCTCCTTTCTTACAGAGCAGCTTCTATATCCCATCTCAATTTCTTTCCAACTGCCCTCTTTGGTGCCATAGCAAAAGTACACTTGAGTTTCGAAGTGATTTTTGAAAGTAAGAAGTATTTGGAAAGTTTCTTGGAGGGAAGGAGAGTAGGGTTTAGGAATAGAAATGGAAAAGAAAAACCCTACGGCTCAAACTAAAAAGAGACGGCTCAACATCCGAGCCGGCTTGACCAATAGGTCATCTGCTCGAGTCGGCTCGAGCAGAGGGAGCACAAAATTGATTTTTAGATTTCAATCAAAGCTCATTTAACATAAAATTTGGGATTAGGAGATCACTTAGATAACTTGTCCTTAAGATTATGGGAGTGTTTCTAGAGTGGGTCACATAATCCTCGTTCACTTCTAATCATTATAAATCTATCAAAATTTAGAGGTTTAGTAAAAATATTAGCAAGCTGGTTTTCAGTTGACATGAATTAAAGTACAATATCATTATTCAATACATGATCTCTTATAAAATGGTACCTAATTTCAATATGTTTAGTTCTTGAATGCTGAACTGGATTTTTTGTCAAATTAATAGCACTTGTGTTAACATATTTGATTGGAATTTTAAATTGTGTAATACCAAAGTCTTCTAGTTGTTATTTAATTCATAACACTTAAGCACAACAACTACCAGCAGCAACGTACTTTGCCTCAGCAGTGGACAATGCTATGAAGTTTTGCTTCTTACAGTGCCATGAAATTAAATTTAACCCTAGAAATTAGCATGTACCACTAGTACTCTTTCTATCAATTTTGCAACCAGCATAGTTAGCATCAGAAAAATTAATTAAATTCAAAGATGATTTTTTAGAATACCAAAAACCTAAATTACTTGTACCTTTCAAATATTTGAAAATTCTTTTAACGGCAAGTATATGTGTTTCTTTAGGATTACATTGAAATCTAGCACATACATATACACTGTACAAGATATCAGGTTTACTAGCTGTAAGATACAGTAGGGATCCGATCATATCTTTATATAACTTTTGATCAACATTAGATCCACTTTCATCTTTGTCTAGTCTGCAGGTAGTGCTCATGGGTGTGCTAGCCTCTTTGCTTGTTTCTATGCCAAATCTCTTGATTATCTCTTTGATGTTCTTGGCTTGGCTTATAAAGATTCCTTCTTTCATTTGTTTGACTTGTAGCCCAAGAAAGTAATTAAGTTCACCCATAAGGCTCATTTCAAACTCACCTTGCATCAACTCAGTAAATTCTCCACAATGATTTTCATTAGTTGCATCAAATATAATATCATTCATATAAATTTGTACAACTAATATATCATTATTTTTCTTTTTGATAAAAAGAGTTTTATCAACATTTTCTCTTGAAAATCATTTTCAATTAAGAAAGTGCTAAGTCTATCATACCAGGTCCTAGGTGCTTGTTTCAAACCATATAAAGCTTTGTTCAATTTAAACACATGATTTGGAAAATCATGATTTTCAAAATCTGGTGGCTGTTCTACAAAAACTTGTTCAGAAATAAATCCATTTAGAAAAGAACTTTTGACATCTATTTGAAAGAATTTAAAGTTCATGTAGCAAGCAAATGCAAGAAGTAGTCTAATGGCTTCTAATCTTGCTACAGGAGCTTATGTTTTATCAAAATCAATGCCTTCTTCTTGATTGTACCCTTTTGCTACCAACCTTGCCTTATTTTTTATAATCTTACCATTCTCATCTAGTTTGTTCCTATAAACCCATTTAGTTCCCATGATTGGGTGGTCTGTAGGTCTACTAACTAGTGTCCAAACATTATTTCTTTCAAACTGGTTTAATTCATCATGCATGGCCATCATCCAGTTATGATCAGTTTCAGCTTCTTCTAGACTATGTGGTTCAATTTGTAAGACAAAGGCTAGGTAGTCATGTGTATCTCTATGTGCTGACCTAGTCCTAAGACCATGAGAAGGAACACCAATAATTAAATATTTAGGATGTAAAGTTACATACCTCCATTCCTTTGGTAAATCAGTATGATCCTTGCTTACCACTTCATTTTCATCTTGTGTTGGCTTGTCTTGAATCCTTAGATCTTTTATTTTCTTTTATAGTGTACCTGCATAATTATCTACACACACATCTTTTCTAGATGGTGAGTGGTTAGATTCATCAAAAACAACATGAATTGACTCTTCTACAGTAAGAGTCCTCTTATTAAACACTTTATATGCTTTGCTATGTAAGGAATAACCAAGAAATATAGATTCATCAAATTTTGCATCAAACTTTCCTAGGTTATCTTTGTCATTATTTAACACAAAGCATTTACACCCAGAAACATGAAAATAGTTAATATTCAGTTTTCTTCCATTCCAAAGTTCATAGGGACATACAGCATGCCATAGATTTAGTTCCTGGCGCGACTTTACCTAATTTGCCTCATTATAGGATGAATCCAACTGAACATCAAGATTTACAAAGGCAAGTTAGTGAACTTCTTAGAAAGGGGTTTGTTGGAGAAAGTTTAAGCCCTTGTGCAGTCCCTGCCTTATTAACCCCTAAAAAAGATGGTACTTGGAGGATGTGTGTAGACAGCCGTGCCATCAACAAGATTACTGTCAAATATAGGTTTCCAATCCCAAGACTGGACGATATGTTAGATATGATAGCCGGATCAACAATTTTCTCCAAGATAGACTTAAAGAGTGGCTATCACCAGGTTAGGGTTAGGCCTGGAGATGAATGGAAGACCGCTTTTAAGACTAAAGATGGATTATATGAGTGGTTAGTCATGCCGTTCGGTCTATCCAATGCACCCAGCACCTTTATGAGAATTATGAATCAGGTGTTGAAAACTTTCATCGGGAAATTTGTGGTGGTCTACTTTGATGACATTCTTATCTATAGCAAGACTAAGGCAGACCATTTAACCCACCTAAGACAAGTTTGCCAAGTCCTTAGAAAGGATAGCCTCTATGCCAATATCAAGAAGTGTGATTTCTTAACACATAGAGTTATCTTTCTAGGATTCGTAGTAACATCTGAAGGAGTGTCCGCTGACCCTGCGAAAATTAAGTCAATAGTAGAGTGGCCTGTACCCAAGAGTATCCATGATGTCCGTAGTTTTCACGGTTTAGCCACCTTCTATAGGAGATTCATTAGAGGGTTCAGTACGATAGTGGCTCCAATCACTGATTGTATTAGGAAGGGAACTTTTGAATGGACTAAAGCAGCAGACAAAGCCTTCCTAACAATTAAGAAAAAAATGATACACGCACCCATCTTGAGGTTACCCGATTTTACCAAAGTGTTCGAGGTTGCTTGTGATGCTTCTGGGGTAGAATTGGAGGTGTCTTGAGTCAAGAGAATCACCCAGTAGCATATTTCAGTGAGAAGTTAAATGAAGCGAGACTAAGGTATTCCACCTATGATAGGGAGCTGTATGCGGTAGTTCAGGCATTACGTTATTGGAGGCATTATCTTCTACCACAAGAGTTTGTCCTATTTTCTGACCATGAAGCTCTTAGGTTCCTTAGTTCTCAGAAGAAATTGAACCCTAGGCACGAAAAATGGGTAGAGTTCATACAAGCTTATACGTTCGTACTGAAACATCGTGCCGGAACTGAAAATAGGGTTGCTGATGCATTGAGTCGTCGTTCAATGTTGTTGAATTCTGTGAGCACTGAGGTAGTAGGGTTTGAAAGATTAAAAGAGGAATATCCTACATGCCCTGATTTTAGTGACATCTATCGATCCCTTCAACAAGGACCATCTAGTGAGCATAGTGATTATACCATTTTAGATGGATACCTTTTCAGAGGAAATCAGTTGTGTATTCCCAAGACCTATGTTAGGGAATTTCTGATCTGGGAAGTTCATGCTGGGGGCTTAGCAGGACATTTTGGTAGGAATAAGACCATCTTAGCAATAGAAGACCAATTCTTTTGGCCTGGTCTCAAAAGAAATGTGGCCCAGATTGTAGCTCAATGCCGTATCTGTGCTGTTGCAAAATAGCAAAGACAGAACACCGGCCTGTACACACCCTTACCTGTCCCTGATTGTCCATGGCAGGATATCAGCATAGATTTTGTAGTAGGCCTCCCTAAGATGTCTAGGAAGTATGATTCTGTCTTTGTGGTTGTCGATCGTTTCTCCAAGATGGCTCACTTCATTCCTTGTTCTCAAACTTTAGATGCTTCGAAGGTGGCCAAGATTTTTCTCGATCAGGTCGTTAGGCTTCATGGTTTACCTAAAACCATTGTGTCCGATAGAGATGTCAAATTTACTAGCTATTTCTGGAAAACCCTCTGGCACATGCTCGGTACCAAGCTGAAATTCTCTACTGCCTATCATCCTCAAACCAATGGCCAGACTGAGGTAGTAAACCGAAGCTTAGGAAATCTGTTGAGATGCTTAGTTGGTGACAACCTAGGAAACTGGGACCTATTACTTCCTCGTGCTGAATTTGCCTATAACAGCTCAGTTAATAGGTCTATTGGGAAAAGTCCATTCGAAGTGGTCCATGGATACAGACCTAGGAAGCCTTTAGACCTAGCTCCTTTACCCACACATGCACGGGTGTCCGAGTCTGCCGAGTCATATGCACAGCATATTAGGGAATTGCATAAGAAGATTAGCCAAAAGATTCAAACGAGCAATGAACTCTATCAGCATATGACTAATTCACATAAACGATTAAAAGAATTTAATGAAGGAGACTCCGTCATGATCAAACTTAAACCTGAAAGGTTTCCACCGGGAACTATGAAGAAACTCCATGCCCGGGGAGCCGGACCTTTCAAAATAATAAAAAAAATTGGACCAAATGCTTATGTATTAGAATTACCACCAAGTTATGGCATTAGTTCAACATTTAACGTTTCAGACTTAAAAGAATACAAAGAACCTGCATTGATACCTAGTGAGCTTTTTGGTCCTAATGTTTCTTTTGAGAGTGAAACACCAAATGAGTGTCCACCACCAAGTGTTCCTGAGAGAAAGGAGAGAATTGAAAGGATCTTGGATGACCAGATCATTACTACTAGAAATAAAGGCTACCAACGTTATCTGGTTAGATGGCAAGGATGTCCTGAATCTAAAGACTCCTGGATTTCCCGAGAGGACCTACAACAAATCGACCCGGATGCATTAGAAACTTATCAAGCCAACCCTCACTCGATAGGGTCGAGTTCCTCCCATCCCGGGAGAATTGGTGTAGGCACCAGAATCAGGAAGAGACTCCAACCAATTCAAGTCAAATCCGAGTCCTTATGGTTGGATGAGTAAAAGAAAGTACTGTAATTTTTTTCTTTCTTTAATTTTGAGTCCAAATAATTATGTAATTCGAGTCCATTTCAATTTTATGTTGGGACTAGTCCAGCCTGATTAATCTTGTATTTGAGAGTTGGGTCCAAATGAGTCAAGTCCAATCCATGAAGAATCAAACCAAACCTCCATGAAGAATCAAACCAAACCACATTTGAAGACAAAAGAAGACTCAAGACTTATACTCCAAAGAAAGACCAAAGCCACCTCAAGTGGGGACCACATGCCACATGACACATGCCACCTCATCATCCAAGGTTGCTGCCACATCACACATACCACCTCACCATCCAAGGTTGCTGCCACATCACACATGCCACCTCACCATCCAAGGTTGCCGCCCAAGAGAAGAAAAGGGGAATTTGAATTTGAATTGGCTACAACCTCCTCCACAACTTCCTCCACTACTCATGGGATGCCCCATATTTTTCTCCACAAATTTTTCTCCATGATATTTGGTGTAGTTTGAATTCAAAATGGCTTAATAGTCTATAAAAGACTCTTAGTCTTCTTGTAAAAAAAGGATGGAAAAGAAAAAAATAAAAATTTTCTTCTATGTGAGTTCTATGTGCCTAAGTGGTAGTTCTAAATTCCTCTCCCTATCCCACGCCAACCCTACTTTCTCCTCCTCCATCTCCAACGCCTAAGACACTCTCCTTCTTCTCCAATCTTAAGCTAGCGCTTCAATATTCAAGGTTGATCAAGAAGACCATCACAAGGAGGCCGGCCTAATCCATTTCAAGTGATCTACCATGGCGCCAAGATTATTCTTCAACAATGCTTCCTCGACTCTTCTTTAGTTTCTCCATTTCATGACTAACGTATTTTACCAAGTTCCTAATCTCGAGGTTTCTTTGTTGTAGGGTTCTCCGGGATTCCGAACTCAAGAGGAAGGAATTACTTGCCATAATCCAGAAAACAAGAAGGGCCCTCAATTTGTAGTATGGTCTTGTCATTTGGGAGGTCTCTTCATGAGTGAACTTGATCTACTTGAAAGATTAATGCTAGGTATGTTCTAGTATCGATTAGGTCTGAAATATTAAATTTGCCTAGCTTAACTTGTGTGGTTCGAATCTTATTCCTATTTCTTTGTTATTTTGATAGTCTTATTAATTAGGTTTACGTTTGATCGTTCGAGTTCTCTTCATTAGACCTCCTTTGATACTATATGCTGAATTAATCATATGCAAATAAGAAATTGCTAAGTTAATCTTTGCTAATCTCCTTTAGGGTTGCATAGTTTCATCCTCATCTTGCATGTCCCCACTCCCAGCCACTCCGTGAAAGACTCTGGTCCGCCGACCTCACCGGAGGGATCACCTCCGAGACCATCGGCGGTCGTCTTCTTCTCTCCATCAATAACATCTCCCTTGCCTACAGCCGGCGAGCCCCAACACCTGATTCATCATCGCCCTCAAGCTTCAGATCGAATGCTCCACCGGATCGCCTCAGTGCTCTCCATTGGCTAGCCGCGTTCCTCCGCCATGGCCGCCACCGTCATCAACCTTGCTCAGCATCGGAGTCCTTTTTGATTGGTTTCAGTTCCATCAACCTCGCTCAGCCTGATTCGACGGAGTCGAGTTCACCCCACCGTAGGAGAATGGTGGGGACATCTCAAGCACGGATCTTGGAGCAAGCATAATACTTGGAGTGGCACAGATCTTGAAGCATTTTTGGAATAAATTTATTTAGGATTTATCTTTTGTTTAAAATTTGAATTAGGATTTGGTTGGTTAGGATTGATATATGGATAGGCTTATCTTATCCTATCTTATATTTGAATTTGATTCATTCTTATCTTTTTATCTTGTATTCAAATTCAAATGAGGGTTGGAAAATCTATAAATACCACCCTCAGCCTTTTGTAATAGGAGGATGGATGAATAAAATTTCTATTATTTTGTGTGAAGGATCTGTGTGATCCTAGGGTATCTATATGATCCCTTCTCCATCTTCCCAGGGTTTCTGTGTGATCCCTGATTTTGGGCATCTGTGTGAGCCCAGGGCATCTATGTGAGCCCCTTTGCTATGTGCTTGTTCTTCTAGGGCATCTGTGTGAGCCCCTTTGCTATGTGCTTGTTCTTCTTGGGGAATCTATGTGAACCCCAGTATTTTTCTTTACCTTGCACCCTCTTCTTTCCTCCTTTGCAAATCCTAATCTCTGGTGACTTTCATGCTCGCCAGTGATCCAGTCCAATCTCTGTCCCGCATCAGCCATGCTCAGTGCAATATTCATCAAAAAATTGATTTTGAAATTTCGTTCCATGATCACTTCTTATAGAGATAATAGAAAGATTTTTCTCATTTGAAACTTTCTTATGAAATTTTTGAAATACATCAAAAGTTTCATCCATATGTGCAATAAATAATACCCATGTAAATCTAGAAAAGTCATCTATAATCACAAGGCCATATTTTATACCTCTTAGGCTTGGGGTTCTAGTTAGTCCAAATAAGTCCATATGAAGTAGCTCAAGGGGTCTAGTTGTTGAAATAACATTTTTTGATTTAAAACTCTCTCTAGTTTGTTTACCTAATTGACAAGCATCACATACATAATCAAGATCAACTTTAAAATGTGGCAAACTTCTAACTAGATTCTTTGAGATTACTTTGGCAATTGTATGCATGCTAGCATGACCTAATCGTCTATGCCATAATAAACATGACTCCTTGGTCTTAGCATTCATTGCTACTAGACTAGAACTACTAGTCATAGCTAGATCATTTAGATCTACCACATAGATATTTCCAAGTCTATGACTAATGAATTTGTTGCTAGAGTCAAGAGAGTTAGTTACTACACACATAGATGGTTCAAAGATAACCTTGAAGCTTTTATCACATAATTGACTAATACTCAATAAATTGTGCTTCAATTTATCTACTAGTAGTACATCTTCAATAAAAGTACAGGGGGTTATTTTAATCTTACTGATTTCGATTATTCTTCCCTTGCCATTATCTTCGAAAGTAACTAATCCTCCTTCTTTCATTTGTAGGGTGATGAACTGATCTTTGTCACCCGTCATATGCCTTGAACAGCTGCTGTCAAGATACCATCTTTTCTTTAATTTGTTGGCTGCAAGACAGTCCTACAAAATAGTCAAGGAGTGATTTTAGGTACCCAAGCTAACTTGGATCCTTTCGGGTTAGCAAAATTAGTTCCCTTTGGAACCCAAACGGTTCTATATTTCAATGCACCAATCATGAATTTTTTTAAGGAATTGCATTAACGAGATTTATGTCCAAATCTATGACATGCATAACAAATAAGTTTGTCATTTTTGAATGATGCATGCTTTGAAGCTTTAAAAGATGTAGAAATAGAAATATTTGGTTTGAAGGATTTTTGAATAGAATTTTTTGGAACATACTTCAAGCCATTTGAAATAGATTTCGATTGAAAAGTTTTTTGAAGTTTAGCACTTGAAGTTGGAGCTTTTGAAAATACAAATTTTGTTGCTGAAATCCCTTTGGCATTTAATGCATTAAATCCAATTCCAACTTTACTTTTTGAATCTTTTTGTTCTTTCAAAATTAGCTCAAGCTTGTTAGAACTTAAAGTAAGTTTTTCTACTAAAGGCTTAGGCTTTTCAACCTCCTTTTTCAAATCAACATTTTCGATAACTAAAATTTTGTTTGTCTCATTCAAAGTATTTTTCTTATTTTTCAAAATAATAACATTATTAGAAAATATATTCAATTTTTTTTGCAAAATGTTATTCTTTTCATAAATCCCATCCTTGTCTTTTGATAAAACATCATTTTGTTTCTTCAAGGATTTAATTTTAACCCTAGCTTTCTTGAATTCAATAAGTAAATCATGAAATGCAGAATTCAATTCATCATATGTAAATTCAGTTTGAAGCTCAGGAGATGATACCACATTTTCAAGACCCATCAGATATAAATTTATAGATTTTGTGGTCTCTTCTTCTTCAGTGGATGAGGATGCTTCACTGTCACTCCATGTCACTACCATAGCTTTCTTTTTGTTTTTCTTAAAACCCTTCTTCAATAATGGACAATTTGGTCAGATGTGCCTTGGCTTTTTGCATTCATAGCAGGTTGGCACTTCTTTCTCTTTTTTCTTTTCCTTGTCCATCTCTTTACTAAATTCTTTATTCTTGTGGAATTTTCTAAAATGTCTTCCTTTTCTTCTTTCCAAGAATCTTCTAAATTTTCTAACGACCATGGCAACATCTTTGTCTACCATGTCGCTTTCAGTAGAGGAGCATTATTCTTCCGATTCTTCATCCTTTCTAGAATCCATAGCAGTTTTGAAGGCAATAGATTTCTCTTTCTTTTGATCATCTTCAGTTCGGTGCTGCATAGTCAGTTCATGTGTGATGAGAGATCCTAGTAGTTCATCCAACAGTAAGGTGTTCAAATCTTTTGCTTCCTGGATGGCTATCACTTTTGGATCCCATTTGTCCGGAAGAGATCTCAAAATCTTTTATACTATATCTGCATTAGTATATATCTTGCCAAAACTCTTTAAGCCATTAAAAATATCAGTGAAATGTGAAAACATGGTAGAGATTATTTCATTAGGTACCATTTTGAATAATTCGTAACTATGCACAAGAAGATTAATTTTAGAAGACTTCACTTGAGAAGTTCCTTTATGGGTCACTTCAAGTTTATCCCAAATTTGTTTTACAGAGGAGCAAATAGAAATTCGATTAAACTAATTACTATCCAAAGTACAGTATAAGAGATTCATTGCTTTGGTATTTAACTCACCCATCTTCATGTCATGTTCGTCCCAATCCTCTTCAGGTTTTGGAACGTCCACTCCAATTTTAATCATGGGGATATAAGGACCCTTAAGAATAACCTTCCACAACTGAAAATCAACTACTTGAACATAAATTTTCATTCTAGCTTTCCAGTATGCATAATTTGTGTTAGTGAAGAGTGGATGTCTATTGGTTGATTGGCCTTCCGCCAAGGATGTACTCATTGGATGAGCCATCGATCTTTACTCTTATGTATTCAGAGACACTGCTCTGATACCAATTATTGCCCAGGTGGCTACCCAAGAGGGGGGTGAATTTGAAATTTAAAATTTAGAGCAGATAATGTGCAATTAAAAATTCCTTATGAGTGGTAGGTGCTGTGACAGAGTATTAAATTGCAGAAGCTAAATAGAGTCAAGTAAATACAACACAAACATACAAAATTTATAGTGGTTTGGAGTAACCCAGCTCCTACGTCCACTACCTAAGATACCACTTGGGATTTCCACTACATTCACACCTGAATATCATTGGATTATTTTGTAGGATCATAATCCAAAATCTCTATACTTTGGTTTTAACAGGATCACCAAAGAAAACCCAACACCCTTTGGTTTTGAACATGCTCACCAAAAAAACCTAACTTGGTTTTACCAGGATCACCAAGAATCCAACACTTGGTTTTTATCAAGGCTCACTAAGAACCTATTTAGTGTTTCAACTGGGCTCACCAATAATCCAACAACAATTCAGAAATAGAATTGAAGTAAATGCAATAATAAATGACAAACTCAATTTATCGAATAGTTGCCGGTGCAGCTTGATAGAAGTCCACTTGACTTGCACTTGAATGAGCTTTAATTGCTTCAGTGGCTTCTTCTAAAATTGCTTCAAGCTTCAGATTAGAGTTGGTGAAGACTTGAAGGCTTGCTTGAATGCTCTTGTGCTCTCTTTCTTTTTGGTAGGTAGGATATTCAATGTAGCTCTCAAAACTTTGAAGAACTTTCTTAGTTATCTCTTCAAGGAAGTTCAAATCCTTCAAATATAAGGTCTTCCATTACTTTAAGATAGTTCTAGCCATTGTAGACCATTGGGAAGTGGTTTGCGACTGTTAGATCACTTTTTGGTATTCAAAAATAAATTCTGGAACTAGCTGTTGGATACCTGAAAGCGATGTTCGAGTCGGCTCGGATTCATTCAAGTCGACTCGGATCCTTTGAGTCGATAGGTCGAGTTGCCAAATCTTCAGTGCAGTTCGCTCTTTGTCTTAGGGCGCAAAACTTCACTCTAGACGAGTCGGCTCTTGATAGCTCGGGTCGGCTTGAACTTATATCTTTGAAAAACTTGAACTCGAGGAGTTGGCTCTTTTGATCTTTGGTCGGCTCTTCTTCTCAGATTCTGAAATCATCACTTTGGAAGAGTCGACTCAATGCAGTTCGGGTCAGCTTGCCTTCTCAGGTCTTCAAAATTAGGTCTGGCAGAATCGGCTCTTTCTGGTTCGGGTCAGCTCGCCTGGCTGTTCTCAAAAATCTTCAAAAATAGGACTCTGGAGGAGTCGGCTCGGACATATTCCAGTTGACTCAGATTCACTGGAGTCAGCTCAGTTACCTTCAAGTCGGCTCAGATTGCTGCATACCAGAATCCTTGCTGCATGCCATGAAGTAGAGTCGGCTCTTCAACAATCTGGGTCGACTCGAGTATCTCTTTAGGACTTTTACTATTGAACTCAAAGAAAAACTCTTACCAACACTCTTACAACTTTCCAATCATACCAACTCAAATTAATTCTAAGGTGCACACACACAGAAGTAACCCTTTTTACATGATTTTTTCTTAGCTTTTTCATTGGGTTCTTCTTTACAAAAATAATTACAATACAACTTAAACAAGAAACAAAGGTGTAGGAGTTGAAGTTTGAACAATTAACTCATCCTATAAAAACTTGTAAAATACTTGAAGAGTTGTTAGAAAAAATGTACATGCTCCAATGTTTGGTTATCATCAAAATTACTTATGGGGTCAACATAATATATTAGGGATAAATTTCTATATATGATAGTATTGATCCTAATAGAATATCTATTCTGGAGTTAGAGAGCATATTAGAGGAATTGGGGTTTCCAACTTCTCTCAATTTTACTAAGTCAAGTTAGTAAAAGACTTAAAGAATGCTCTGAAATTTATCTTTAGAGATCAAGATATATTAGAGATTATTTCAAACATTCCAGCAGATAAAATGATACATGTTATGTGATATATGGAGATGAAGGTAAGCGGTTATCAAGTAGCTGTGCCGGAGCTAGCCAAACCAGAGTAGCAAGCTCAACATAGCCTTGTTCAACTATAGAGCCTTTGCTAAATATAGAGTATATATCCATTTATAGACTTGGCCAAGATGCTGGGGAAGGCAGTGAGCAAGGCAATGAAGATAGTAAAAGTTTAGTTGAAAGAAGTGTTAATTTAGTTGATTTACAAGATAATGATTATGTTGGAAGTAATGTTGAAGAGGCCAAAGAAGACGTTGCAGGGCAACCAACTAAACCAAAGGCTAAAGGAGGTGAACCAAGGGTTGAAGGTGGTGAACCAAGGGCTAAAGGAGGTGAACCAATGGCTAAAACAATTGATCCAAGGACTAAAGATAGTAAAAACCAATAGGATATTTTCTTAGAATATGCAGAGTCTGATAAATTTGTTTCATGGAATTCATTGGATAAAGAGCATGGACCTACTTTTAATGTATTTAAGGAGAAAATTGATATAACAAATGTGCAATTAAAGTTAGGCATGAAATTCAATAATTTTGACTTGCTTAAAAGAGTGATAAGAGAGCAAGCAATAATTGAGGGATACAATGTGAGGTTGGTAAAAAATGATAAGGTTAAGGTGAGAGCTGTATGTCAAGAGAATTGCAACTAGAAACTATATGCATTATTAATACAAGATGGCTCAGCAGTATAGATTAAATCTTATCATGGTGATACGCTTGCTTTGAAGAGGTATGGAACAGGAACATGAAATCTATTTCACTAGCCAATAAGTACCTAGAAAGGTTCAAGAGTCAGCCATTTTGGAAGCCTAGTGAGGTGGTTATGCAAGTTAGGCAAGACTTTAATGCACAAATATTAATATCTCAAGCATACTAGACAAAGAGAAAGGCAATGAAGACTATACCGAAATTTATTACAGAGCAGTACAGCAAGTGTAGGATTATGCTAATGAGATTAGAACAAATAATGATAATATAGTAAAGATACTTGTTGATACACAAGAGTTGGGTGGTGAACCAATCTTCAAGTGATTTTATGTCTGCTTTGTTGCTCTTAAACAGGATTTTCTAGATGGCTACAGGCTTGTAATTGCCCTAGATGCTTGTCATCTTAAAAAACTATGTTTGGGATACTTAATGATTGCAGTAGAGATTGATGGAAGTGATTGCATGTACCCACACTACATGAAAATAGATTATTAGTGACAACTAATTATCGTCGCTGATAATAGGTTTATCATCGTTAATTGATAAGTCTATTAATTATCCCAATTTAACCATTAAAATAAATATTAATTACTTTATATTTATTAAAAATTGATATTTTTTATTAATGTTTTGTAGAAAAGGAGCTCATAGACTGGAAGAGCTCAGTTTTGGAGTCCAACAGTACAAACGACACTCAAATCAGAGTTAGAACAAGCCCAGAACTGAATTTTGAAGTTATTAAAGCTTTTGCATGATTTTTGAAGCAATCGGTCCACCATGGACCGATCGCTGGGTCTACAGCACATGGATTGGTCCACCGATAGCCATTGCTACCGGTCCATGATCCAGTTCCATGGACCACCGACTTCCCCGAGCCATCTCTTCATCAAAAAAGTCATTAAAGGCCTTCTCCTTGTTGCTGGGAGCCTCCTCATGGTCAAGGGAAGCTGCCGACCACTATTCAAGTGCTGCCTCACCCACCGACTCATGGTCACCACTGTCTCTCCATCACCTTCTCGGTCGTTCACCGCCCAAGCTCTGCCAACATCGTCAAGAGACCTCATCCCCGACCATCGTCTCCTTCCCTTGTGCTTGCCGAAGAAACCGCACCACTACTGCCCTGCACCGACCGTTGTCACCCAGGACCGCCACCGTGGCCTTATTCTTCTTCATCCTCACCACCATGGTCCCCTCATCCAGCCACACCATCTGCCTGTTGCCACTAGTCGACCACCATCCGAGCCGTTGCCAAGTTGAGAGAAAAGAATGGCGATAGTGCTAGGAGATGGGACCAACCCAATCAAGGAAGAAAGAATGGGCACGGATCTCAAAGGACTTAATGGCTCATGTTGATTTTCATGATTTTGCCTGATTTCTGAACCTTTGAACCAGATCTAAGGGCTAGGAAGATATTGACGGGTCAAATACTAGTTGGAATAGGAGACAAAAGCCTAATACTACTGGGATTGGATATATTCAGATCTAATCGTTGAGACTTGTAAAATTGAATTTGAGCCACTATTTTGATCCTCATGTTTAGTCTCACATCGAAAAAACATGAAGACCTCTCTCTTGTTGAACCCTATAAGAAGGCTCCTATACCTCTACTTGGGAACATCAGTTTCTTTAGCAAGTCTTGTATTAATTTATTTTCTCGCTCTTATTTAGATCATTATATTAAGCTTGAAAAGGAAGAAAATTATGGAGGGGATGTTAGCGGCAGCAATGCGCAGCTAGACTCCTTCAACCTGCAATGAAGATGAAGCCTGTAATGAGGTTCTCCTGTTCTTTTTGTATTCAATGCTTGAGTAATAAATATTATGTGTTTCTTATATGCATCTATTGATCTATGTTTTTTGTTGAGGTATTAATCTAGCATACATTACCTACACTCTTTATTGACATGCTATGATTTCAGGATATCGTACGTGCCTAGAAGAAGTAGATCTTAGTATGGTAGATTAGACTCCTAAACTTGCACAATAATTAGATAGCTTATACTCTAAGAGGATGTGTTGTGATCTTTGGATATGATCTGTGCTTAGCAAGAGATAAACTATTTTAATCCTGAAGGTGCAAGAATTATTGTTGTTGTAATATAAAGAAAAGAAGGTAAACTTGTATGCATGGTGGATTCGAATTTCTAGATTATTTCTCCTACTATCTTGATTTAATTAATTAATTCAATGTCATCCTTTCATAATTACTAGTTTTAATCTAATCTTTATGAGTAATTTTTTTTGCTTTTCTTTTTCATGAAATAATTGCTTTCGATCCTCGAGGATACAATCCCGACTCACCACTAGCTATAGTAGTAAGTAGATTTTATTTTTGACCACCAACGATAGTGATCACTAATACTATTAGCGATGGTAAGCTTGTTAAATATATATATCTTAGAAGAAAATTTGTCTGACATATTATAATTTTTAGGATCATCAATTATACTTGGTCAAATTCTTTTATTAAAAAATTTGGACTTTTCTTCCATTCATATTTTGTGTATCTATGAATCATCCATGGAGTTAATGGATAATGATGCATTTTAGTACCAAAATTCATCGAGCACCGAAGAGAGAGCTGGAATGGGTGCTAGAGTTGGCAGCACAGGTCGATCTTCAAAAAGAGATACTAGCAAAAAAGCTCTATCGAGGATGGCCCTGGTGATGGCACTCTGATGCTCAAGTTAGTTTCGGGCTAATAATATTAAGAAGTGCAGGTAGAAAGGTGCATACCTTGGAGGCTCTTAGGGAGCTTTTTTTATAGAGGTGGTAGACAAGGGCACTATCAGGATGATCAAGACCCTAGCAGATCCAATAAGAAATGACCAGCCTATCACATGGGCGGTCAGGAGATTTTTATGAGATGTCCCTTCCTTGTTAATAGAGCCTGTCTTTTTATAGAATTCTACAATATTTTCCTATGCCATGGATTGCTTCTGCTCTTTTCTTAAATTCAAGGATATGGCTGTGAGATATGATATGACTTGTCAAGCCATTTGGGCATGGAGATGAGCATTAATTAGCCCTTAGTTGACTATGAAAAAATTATCTAAAGAGACTTGATTGGCTAGAAGAGGCCTAGTTGGCTTAGCCTTGTATGGAGTGCCTAGGATGGCCTGAAGAGACCTTCTGCATGCTATAGTCGACTACATGCTTGGAGTTGGATTGACCACTCCTGGAGTTGGATGACCATTCTTAGGGTTGGATGACCACTTTTGGGGTTGAATGACTATTGGAAATCGCCTAGGATAGGATTTCATGCATGCATTTTATAAAAAAATCAGTGAAAGTATATTAGATTAAAATATTTTTAATCATGAAATCATGCATTAGAACAATTCTAAAAACCTACCCTATAAAATCGAGACAAGATATGAATAGAACATAGAAGCTAAAACTAAAATCAGCATGCATCGATCTAACCAATGTATGTTATAGATCTAATCTACAAATACTATAAAATCAAATTCCATACCTTATCACAGGTTGATGATCCCCACTATTGATGAACTATTATAAAGACCTCCAACATCACTCATAGCCGCACAGGATATCCAGCCTTTATGAATCATCCACACGATATCCCAATGCAATCAACCTCCCATGATTGCTAAATCCATTCAAAGGCTATTAGATGACTGAAAATAATTTATTTCTTGGACTTTCTTGAGCCTTCCAAGAAACTCAAGAAGAGGATGAAGAGATATAGATCAATGAGAATTAAAATAAAGTTCAAGAAACCCTTTTCTACTATTTGTTTCTTATTTTCTCTCTCCCTTCAACACTTGCACCCAAGAAAACCTCTCATGCCAATTTAGAATTCATGCCCACTTCTCAAAAATTTTCCATAGTAAAACTTTGCTTTCCCAAGCCAAAAACCTGTTGGCTTTGGCCCTTGATTTTGATGATTAATAAAATGTTGAGTATATGTTTGGACTAACATTTCAGTTGGAGTTATAAATTTCAGGTCACATGTACATTAATTTTTTGACTCAAGAGTATTAAAGTTATGGATATCAAAGCAAGATGAATTTCAAAATTTGAGAGGTCTTCTTACCTCGGAATGACTTTAAAATAATCACTTTGATCTTTATGAAGAAGGAACTAGAAGTTGATTGGATAATTTTTGAGAATTTTGAGGTCTGGCACACATTTTGAAAATGGCACAGAGCAAGTATCGACCTAAGTGTCAATTCACTGTATTAACTCATGGAGCATGTGTCAACACCTTGAAGACTGGCACACAGAATTTTCAGCTAGCATGCTAAGTGTCAACTTATAGAGTTCAAGTATCAACTCATAGATCGACTCAAGGCTTGAGAACAGCACTGAACAGAATATAATTTTTGGACCTCAATGAAGTGTCGACTCAAGTGTCGACCTAAGTATCAACTCACAGGTCGACTCATGACCTGAGACAAGAAAAGGATAGAACATGCCATTCCATAGATTTTTTGTCTAGTGCTGATCGAAATATTGACTCAAGTATCAACTCACAGTTCCAAGTGTTGACTCACAAGTCGACTCATAGACTGAGACTAGAAGTGAAGCAAAACATTGAAAATTTAAATTTATATATGGTGTCAACCCAAGTGTCGACCTAAGTGTTGACTCACAGATCAACTCATGAATAAATCAAGTGTCGATACTTAGTACAATGGCTAGTTTTCCAGAAGTTTAGAATTGATTCCAAATGGCTAGTTTCTTTACTATAACGGTCTCCAATGGCTTTGTAAAGGTTTTTGGGCTATTTATCACTCACCAAACTCATTGAAGATAATGAGAGAAAAAGTAAATCACAAGAGACAAAGTTTATCTTTTAAGAAAAGCTTTGAAAGACTTGAGTGAGCTTTAAAAGATATTCCACCTAAAAAAAGCCTTTCTTTATGCTGTTGAGACTTCAAATCATTAGCCAAAAGTGTGCATTGAAGAGGTTTCAAAAAGGAGACAACTCAAGCATTCAAGAAGAGCTTCAATGATATTTATATCTACTCTTTTGAGAGTTCTTTCTAAAGCTTATATCTGTACTTTTTATCTTGCTTGTTGTTACTAGTTTCAAAGGTATTGAAACTAGTATAAAGGTTGTTGGTGAGCCTAAGGGATAAAACCAACTAGGGTTTGACTTGTGAACCCAGATTAAAAATAAGTTATAAAGATTGTTGGTGAGCCTAAGGGACAAAATCAACTAGGGTTTGACTTGTGAACCCGAATTAAAAATAAGTTGTAAAGGTTGTTAGTGAGCCTAGGTGACAAAATCAACAAGGTTTGACTTGTGAGCCTTTAAAAATAAGTTGGCTATAATCTTGGATAGATTATAGTGAAAATTTCCAAGGGAAAGCTTAGAGAGTGGATGTAGGTGCTTGGTTTACACCAAATCACTATACATCTTGGTATTTGTGATTGATTGCTCTTCCTTCTTTATTTACTCTGATTTACATTGCATTTGCTTTACAATTCTATTGCATATCATTTTTTAGCACATCACATTGTTACATAAGAACCTTGTTCAAGCACATACTTGATTAGAATTTAAATTTTTAAAGAAATCTAATTCACCCCCCCTCTTGGGTTGCTGCACTGGACAACAAGTGGTATCAGAGCTTGGTACTCAGTGTTTAGATCTCATAATCTTGAGTCCATGATCTAATGGCAGCCTAAATTGGTGTAGGTATTATAGAAGGACAAGCCTCAAACCGTCCTCCACTGTTTAATGGCACAAATTATACTTACTGGAAGATACACATGCATATATACATTGAAGCTATTATTATAATATTTAGAGAACTATTGTTAAAGGCCCTTATCAGCTCATTGTCTTGATTAATGGCATTCCCATCCCTAAACTAGAAGAAGATGGGATGAGAATGACATTAAGCAAGCAAAGCTTAATGATAAAGTCATGAATTTATTATTTTGTGCACTTGATCAAAGTGAATTCAATGGAATATCTAACTGTACCTTTGTCAAATAAATTTGGGATACACTTGAAGTTTTCCATGATGGTACACATCAAGTGAAGACCACCAAAGTAAACATGCTCATTCATACTTATGAGATGTTTAAGATGGAACCAAATGAAACTATTAGTGAAATGTATACTAGATTCACTAATATTGTTAATGGCATGAGAAGTTTGGAAAAAGTCATTTCTAATGCTGAACCTATTAACAAAATCCTCAGGTCTCTTTTGGCTTCTTGGGATCCTAAAGTCATCGCTATTGAAGAAGTCAAAGATGTCAACACTCTTCCACTTGAGCAGCTCTTGGGTTCATTAATGACTTATGAGCTATCATTGAAGCAAAAAATAGTGGATAATGAAAAGAAAAAGAAGGCTATAGCATTCACGTCCACAACCAAGGAGGAGTCCAGTGATGATTCAGATGAAGAAGATAAGGAAGATGAAACAACCCTCATCTCAAGAAAATTCAAGAAATTCATGAGAAAGAGAAGATACACTTACAAGAAAAAGCCTTAAAGATGAGAGCCCAATAAGGAGAAAGAAAAGGAAATGGAAAGAGAGCAACCAATATATTTTGAATGTAAAAAGTTAGGACATTACAAAATGGATTGCCCCACTCTCAAAAAGGGCAAGAAGAATTTAAGAAGAAGGCTATGATGGTGACGTGGAGTGAGAGCAAAGATTCAAGCTCTGATGAAGAGCAACAAGAAGTGGCCAACCTCTGCTTTATGGCCAATGATGAAGAGGTAAGGTCTGAACCTGAAAATGACTTTACATTTGATGAATTACGTGATATTTTTGATGAATTAGTTGTAGAATATCAAAAATTAAAAATGAAAAATAAAGAATTAAAACGCAAAACTTAGAGCTTTGAAAATCAAATGATAAGTTTTTGATAGAAAATGATAGTTTAATTCAAGAAAATAAAAAATTGAATGATCAAGTTGTTTCTTTGAAAAATGAAAAGCAAGATTTCTTGAAAGAAAAACATTCTTTGAAAAAGGATAAAGTTTTGGTGACAAATAAAAAACTTATTAAACAAAACAAAGAGCTTTTGCAAGAAAATAAGAAATACAAAGAAGAACTTAATAAAGTAAAACCATTTGTTGAAAAATTTGCTTATAGTTCTGAAAAATTAAATATGCTTTTGAATAATCAAATAATAGTTTTTAACAAAGCGAGATTAGATTTTAAACGACAAAAACAACAAAAATATTTCAAATTTTTTTTTGTACCTGCAACCTCTAGCATTACTTGTTATGCATGTGATAAATTAGAACATAAATCATATTTATGTGATAAAAGAAAGTTGAACAAAGTTTGAAAAGTTTGGGTTCCAAAAAGAACCAATTCAACTAACCCTAAAGGACTCAAGATGACTTGGGTACCTAAAATTTCTACTTAACTTATTTTGTAGGTGTGTTTTGCAACCAAGGACAAAAGAAGATTATGATACCTTGACAGTCGTTACTTAAGACACATGACTAAAGATGTAAGATAATTCTTATCTTTAGAAGCTTTAAATGATGGAAATGTGACTTTTGGTGATAATGAAAAGGGCAAAATTGTCGAAATTGGTAAAGTCCATATCATCCCCTCTACTTATGTTGACAATGTTTTATTTGTTAATGGTTTGAAACATAATTTTCTTAGTATAAGTCAATTTTTTAACAAAGAATTTAAAATGATTTTCGAATCTTCTATGTACATTATATCTAGTCTAGATGATAATGGCATCAAGTTTGTTAGTCATAGGCATGGAAATATTTACATGGTTGATCTTGATGATCTAGCTATGCAAAATGGTCAATGCCTAGTGACAAACGAAGCCAAGATCAATGAAACTAGATGGCTTTGACATCGTAGACTAGGGCATGCAAGCATATATTTACTTTTAAAATTGAACAAAAAAAATCTTATAAAAGATTTGCCAAATCTCACTTTTGTAAAAGATAAGATTTGTAGTGCATGTCAGCTTGTAAAATAAACAAAATCTTCTTTCAAATCTAAAGTAGTAGTATCTACTATTAGACCCTTAGAATTATTTCATATGGACCTCTTTGGACCTAATAAAATAACTAGTTTGGGAGGCAAGAAGTATGGTCTAGTAATTGTAGATGACTTCTTTCGTTTTATATGGGTGATGTTTTTAGCTCACAAAGATAAAACATTTTTTGCATTTATTAAGTTTCATAAAAAGGTTTCAAATAAAAAAAAGTGTTTCAATTATTTTCTTTTGTAGTGATCATGGTACTGAATTTGAAAATCATGATTTTGAAATATTTTGCAATGAAAATGGCATTCATCATAATTTTTCTATACCTAGGATACCTCAACAAAATGGGATAGTAAAAAGAAAGAATAGAATATTAGAAGAAATGGCACACACCGTGCTTTGTGAAAATGATTTACCTAGATATTTTTGGATGGAAGCCATAAATATTGTATGTTATATTTTGAATCATGTTTTAATCTGACCAATTTTAAAGAAAATACCTTATGAGCTTTGAAAAGGTAGGAAACTTACTATTAAGTATTTTTGTATTTTCGGATGTCGTTGTTTCATTCTAAATAATGGCAAAGATAATTTAAGTAAATTTGATGCCAAGTCAGATGAGGATATCTTCTTAGGATACTCTACTTCTAGCAAGGCATACAGGGTCTTCAACAGAAGAATACTTCTTGTTGAAAAGTCCATCCATGTTGCTTTTGATGAGACTAATGAAAAATTTTTTAGAAAGGAAGATGTTCTTGATGATGAAACATGTATACAAAAGATTGAAAAAATGACCATCAATGAAGAACCTTCTGAGTAAGAAAAGGTTCAGGACAATGAACGAGATCAAGTACAAGAAGTTGGAGCTTCATCTACACCCAGGCCATTACCTAAAGAATGAAGGTATGCCCATGGACACCCCAAAGAACTTATTATTAGTGATCCATCTAAAGGGATAAGCACTCGTTCCTCTCTTTGAAATATTTGTGATTATTTAGCTTTTGTATCTCAACTATAACAAAAAATAATTGAAAAAGTTGAAAAAGTTACAAATTGGATTAATTCTATGCAAGATGAATTAAATCAATTCAAAAGAAATAAAGTTTGGACCCTAGTTGAAAGACCATCTAATATTTCAATAATAGGAACAAAATGGGTTTTCAGAAATAAACTTGATGAAAATGGAATTATAATAAGAAATAAAGCTAGATTAGTTGTAAAAGGTTATAATCAAGAAGAAGGTATTGATTTTGATGAAACATTTGCACCTGTTGCTAGATTAGAAGCAATTAGATTATAACTTACTTTTACTTATTATATGGATTTTAAACTATTTCAAATGGATATCAAAAGTGCTTTTCTAAATGGTTTTATTGAAGAAGAAGTATATATTGAATAGCTTCTAAGTTTTGAAAATCATGAATGCCCTAATTATGTTTTTAAACTTCATAAAGCTTTGTATGGTTTAAAACAAGCTTCAAGAGCTTGGTATGATAGATTGAGTAAATTTCTACTTGAAAATGAATTTTCTAGTGGCAATGTTGACACTATACTATTTTTGAAAAAGAAAAATGATGATTTATGAGTAGTACAAGTTTATGTTGATGATACCAATTTTGGTTCTACTAATGAAATCTTTATTAAGAGTTTGCCAAGCTTATGTAGGGTGAGTTCGAGATGAGCATGATAGGAGAGTTAAATTTCTTTATTGAACTTTAGATCAAGCAAACTAAAGAAGGGATCTTCATCAACCAAGCTAATTATACAAATAAAATCTTAAAGAAGTTTGGGATGGAGACAACTAAATCATTAGGTACTCCTATGAGCCCTTCTTGCAAACTTGATCAAGATGAATTAGGTAAAAATGCTTGATCAAAAATTGTATATAGGTATCATTGGTTCACTATTATATTTAACTACAATTAAGCTAGATATCATGTTCAATGTATGCATGTGTGCTAGATATCAGTCTGCTCTTAAAGAATCTCATTTATTGGCTATTAAGCGCATACTTAGATATCTGTCTAGTACAATTGATATTGGACTGTGCTACTCTAAAGATTCATCTATTGAATTGATTACCTATTCTATGTTGACTTTGTTGGATCTAAATTAGATAGAAAAAATACTAGTAGAACCTGTCAATTTCTTAGAGTGAATTTGATTTCATGGTTTAGTAAGAAACAAAATTTAGTTGCTCTATCTATGGCAGAGGCTGAATATATAACAGCTGAAGTTGTTGTGCTCAAATCTTATGGATCAAATAACAACTTGAAGATTTTGGCATTAAATTAAATAAAACATCCATAAGATGTGACAACACAAGTGCTATTAATTTAACTAAAAATCCAATTCAACATTCAAGAAGCAAACATATTGAAATAAGATATCACTTCATAAGAGATCATGTACAAAATGGTGATGTAATACTTGATTTTGTATGCACTGATAGACAACTAGCTGACATTTTTACAAAATCCCTTAGCAAAGATAGGTTTTTCATGATTAGAAGAGAGTTAGGCATCATTGACACTTTGACTAAAACCATTCAAGTTCTTGTTGAAATCCTTTCAATTGTTTCAAGATTCTCTCAAATATATCTTAGAATAGTCCCTAGACGCTTCCCCAATTTTTTTGAAAATTTATTGAATTTTATTCTGATTTTTTCTCTTGAAAATGACCAAGTGTCGACACTTGTAAAATTATCCGAGTGTCGACTCACCAAAGTGTTGACACTTGAACAATTTTCTAAGTGTCGACTCATGAACGGATCGACTGCTTTTTTAGGGCATCATCTGAATGATTTTCTCACTTGTTTTTTCATTCTCCCTCTTCTGTGTGGTCCCCAAAAACCATCCAATCCCCCAAGAACAATGCATTCTCATTCTTGACCCTCCATTTTTAGCAAATCTCTTCCTCTTTTTTTCGTTTTGGTTTGGGTTGGTCCGATTTTTCCCTTTTCACTCGATATTTCCCCTTCCTATAGCCTGTCCTTCTCTTCTTTGGTCCGATTTCCCTCCTTTAATCCATTTTAGTCCAATTTCCCTTCCTTTGGCTCATTCCTTCTTCTAGTTTCCACTTAGTTGATTCTAGTGGTCATGGCACCTAAGAAGCCAGTGGCTTTTCGCAAGAAGAGGTTGGCTTTCGAGCATGGAGAGTCAAGTTCCAGGGAGCGGAGGACTAAGGCTAGGCAAGATCATAATGGGCTCCCTAAGCAACAAGAGGAGCAACAAACAAGCAGAGTGATGGGGACATCGGCAAGAAGAAAAGGTTGCAAACTGACACTTTTTGGTTTTGCAGTTGTTTCATTTTCCAAAGGTTCTACTTCCTTGAGTTGACTCAAGAAGAAAAGTTCCAATTTTCATGAGTTGACTCAAGCAAAAGAAGCTACTTCCATGAACTAACTCAAGAAGGAGAACCCTAATTTTTCAAGTGTCGACTCATGCACCTTGAGTCGACTCAACCTGTCCTTGAGCCGACACCTTTGTCAAGCAATATTTTCTATGCTACTTGGGAGATTATCAAACCTTCTTTCTTTGGCCACTTGCAAGTTTATTGGAGCACCACTTGAAACACTCTTGAAAGAGCCTTGGGTGCCATCCCCTTATGACACTTGGAAGTTCCCTATTGATCATACTTGGCAGCATCCTTGTGGAGACTTCTCATGCCACCACTTAGAAGATCATTTTTAGTAAGGACACATGGAGGAATCCCTTAATGACATATGGCAAGTTAAGGAGGTGCCACATGAAAGTTTATTGCAGCCGAATTTTGTTACTAACCATATCTTGTTAGAAGTTGTAACTAGTTTTTAGTTAAGGCTACCTAATCATGTAATTAGCATAACTAATCCATGGATTAGTTATGTTTTAATCCTTCTTGACCAAATTTTATGGAAGCTCCTTGGCCTATAAATAGGGCCAAGCCTCCCACCTTGTAAAGCATGAAGTATTTAACATGAATTGAAATCTTTTTGGGTTCTTTTTCTCCTTGCCGAGTTCTAGTCTTGCTCCTTGGGTGTGGAGAGGGTAAGATGCCCATTAGTTTAGCTTAGTTTCTTGATTCCCTAGTCTTAGAACTAGGTCACTCCTTGAGGGAGAGGGTGAGAGGCCCGATGTTGCTTTCAAGCATTCCTACCAAGGTTTCCTACAAGTTCCAAGAAGAAGAACCAAGTGTTGCTGCCTAGTTTCAGCACTTCTTCAAAAACCCTTCTCTTCTTTGCTTTGCTTCCTTCATTTTCCTTCCATTTCTTGATCCCACGACCTTACTACTGTTACTTTTCAGGTTCTCTTAAGGATTTGGAGTTGAGGATGATGGCTCCACGTCAAGGATCAAGTGCCAAAGTGAGTTCTCAAGTAGGGAGTGCTGATCTTGTCAATCAGCCCTCAATTCTCTGAGTGTTGTGTGCATCCATTCCACCACATACTCTTTCTTCATTGTTGGTAAGAAGAACCCTCTTGGTCCTTTGGATATGAGGTTTTAAAGGCGTCTTGACCTAGTTGGAAGGTTTCCTAGCCTTTTAGATCCTATCTTTGTTACTTTGAAAGTGATTTGCATGAGAGTGTTCAGATTTCTGCTAATTAGTTCCCTACTTGGTGTTCTTTGCCCCTTCCATGCATGAATTCAGTCTAAATTTGTGCTCAATTGCTCATTTGGATTAGCTAATCATGTGGATCACATCATCATTCATCCACTTCACCATTTTCATCCCCCATCATAGAGTACCCCCTCCACAGGTGTCCCCCACTACTGAGAGAGTGGTAAGGAAGGTGATCGCATATGATAGGAGAGTTGATTTACAGTTTTGGGATTCTGAGGGGTTCATCATTGGAGGTTTGTTGAGGGCAGCAAGCTGTGTACCTTTCTGTACCATGAGAGAGAGGTACTTTTCACATCTGATGCACGAGTTTTATGGGAGTATGGCCATGAATGGCATTAGGTAGATAGCTTGAGTCAGGGATGTTGAGATTCCTGTGACCCCGAGACACTTAGCAAAGTCTGGGAGATTCCACTACATGGTTTGACAGCAAACTGGGTTGGTGATAGAGATGCAACTTTTCGATGCATACTGGAGTGCGAGGACATCAAGGGAGTATCAGTGGTGTCAGCGAACCAATTATCTTTGGAGATGAGAGTACTTCACCATATTATTGCTCGGATTCTAGTTTCGAAGATTGGTAGATTCGACTTCATTATCGAGTGGGAGCTAGTTCTGATGGTCGCTCTGAGATAGTGAACGGCCATCAACCTACCCATGATCATGGTTCATCAGATGGGTGAGGTACCCACCTAGCGCAGACTGTGCTTGCCATATGGTATGGGGCTGACTCGGATATTCAGAGCTTTTGGTATCCCGTTGGAGGATGAGACCTTCAAAGAGATTCTCCACACAGATATTTACAGGGAGAAATCTTTACATCGCATGGTATTCAGGAGACTTGGCGGTAGATGGGTCAAACGAGAGTCAGGCCAGGAGCCAGACGAGGAGGATGAGCTGAGAGTTGCTGAGGTAGGACCATCTGGACCTGCACCATAGTTTAGTCCCCCTAGACCTACACCTGCTACAGCCTCTGAGTCAGAGCCCTCTACACCTGCACCTACTCGTGCTCTAGCTACAGCTTCTCGAGACACTACAGCATAGATTCTACCTTTGAGGAGCATTTCATTGAGCAGATTACTGAAGTCAGGGAGGAGATATTGGGATTGTTTGTCAAGACTACCAGATTACAGTTGGAGCTGCATGGATTGAGATCTCACACTAATGAGCAGTTCACAGGCATCAAGCAGACCATGGAGGTTGGATTTACTGAGATCATATACTTATTGAGAGCACTGGTGCCTCCACCTGGATCTTCAGTTCCTCCACCTCCTCCTCCGCCAGCAGATGGTGATGATGATGCATATGATGACACTGCTAGTGATGATCATGATGATGGTGATGGCACAACTGGCGATAATGGTTCAGATAGTGGCAGTGATGATGATGGTGATGCAGGTGGTGGTATCAGATTATCAGTAGAGAAGATCAGACTCCAGATGTTCCAGCTCCTACTGATGTTCAGCAAGACACTGCTTCAACCTTTGTGACACATGCGGAGACCCTTACTACCCTTGCCACTAGGACCTCTAGGGTCATAGATAGATCTGGACCTTCCTTGAGGACTAGGAGTATGCTGCATAAGACTCCTAGATCTTCATCCTTTAGGATCATGGCACCCACTGTCTTAGAGTTTCTTTCTGATGAGGATTAGCCTCTCAGATACCCTATTTGCATTTCATGTATTTCCTGCACTTTTTAAGTTAATGTTATGTTATGTTTCATGTAGTTCCCTTCTTGTATTTCTAGTTTATGCTTGTAGTTTCAGTTCATGTATGTCATTTGCTATGTTGTTTAGAAACTCCTTATCTATGAAAATTATGATTTTCAGTTATGGAAATTACTTCATTACTCTACTTTTTGTATAATTGAGGTTTTATTTGGACTAAAGTGCTATTTCAGGGGGAGAAACTCCCTTTTAATGTTTAATGATGACAAAAAGGGGGAGTAAGGAAGCTATATAAGAAACAAATTCAAAATTTTTATGAATTCACAAGTTACTTAGGATAGGGAAAGAAATTAATACTTGTATGAACTTGAAACATTGTTGTAATACTTGTATGAACTTGAAACATTGTTGTAATACTTGTACGAACTTTGATTGACGACAATTGTGAAGATGATTTGATGAACTTATTCACCCTTTCAGAGCTTTTGATATTATGCTTATTTATAATAGTCAAATTTTAAACTTAAATACTTATATATTCAAAGTTTTGTCATCATCAAAAAGGGAAAGATTGTTGGCTTTGGCCCTTGATTCTGATGATTAACAAAATATTGAGTATATGTTTGGACTCATGTTTCAGTTGGAGTTATAAATTTCAGGTCACAGGTACATTAATTTTTTGACTCAAGAGTATCAAAGTTATGGATATCAAAGCAAGATGAATTTCAAAATTTGAGAGGTCTTCTTATCTTGGAATGACTTTAAAATGATAACTTTGGTCTTTATGAAGAAGGAACTACAAGTTGATTGGACAATTTTTGAGAATTTTGAGGTCTGGCACATATTTTGGAAATGGCACAGAGAAAGTGTCGACCTAAGTGTTGACTCATCGTGTCAACTCATGGAGCAAGTGTCAACACCTTGAAGACTGGCATGCAAAACTTTTAGCTGGCACACCAAGTGTCGACTCACAAAGTTCAAGTATCGACTCATAGATCGACTCAAGGCTTGAGAACAGAATTGAACAAAACAAGATTTTTGGACCTCAATGAAGTGTCGACTTAAGTGTCAATCTAAGTGTTGACTCATAGGTCAACTCGTAAATCGACTCATGGCCTGAGACAAGAAAATGATAGAACATGCCATTCCATGGATTTTTTACCTAGTGCTGATCGAAGTGTCGACTCATAGGTCGACTCATAGCCTAAGACCAGAAGTGAAGTAGAATGTTGAAAATTCAAATTTATACCTGGTGTCGATCCAAGTGTTGACCTAAGTGTTGACCCACAGATCGACTCATAAACAAATCAAGTGTCGATACTTAATACAATGGCTAGTTTTCTAGAAGTTCAGAATTGATTCCAAACCGCTCCAAATGGCAAATTTCTTTACTCTAACAGTCTCCAAGAACTTTTTGAAGGTTTTTGTGCTATTTATCACTCACTAAACTCATTGAATACAAGGAGAGAGAAAGTGAACCACAAGAGACAAAGTTTATTTTTTGAGAAAAGCTTTGAAAAGACTTGAGTTAGCTTTAAAGGATATTCCACCTGAAAAAAGCCTTCCTTTGTGCTGTTGAGACTTCAAATCATTAGCTAAAAGGTGCATTGAAGAGGTTTCAAGCAGGAGACAACTTAAGCATTCAAGAAGAGCTTCAATGACATTTATATCTACTTTTAAGAGTTCTTTCTTGAGCTTATGTCTGTACTTTTTGTCTTGCTTGTTGTTACTAGTTTCAAAGGTATTGCAAATAGTATTAAAGATCGTTGGTGAGCCTAAGGGACAAAACCAACTAGGGTTTGACTTGTGAACTCGGATTAAAAATAAGTTGTAAAGGTTGTTGATGAGCCTAAGGGACAAAACCAACTAGGGTTTGACTTGTGAACCCATATTAAAAACAAGTTATAAAGGATGTTGGTGAGCCTAGATGACAAAACTAACAAGGTTTGACTTGTGAGCCTTTGAAAACAAGTTGGCTATAATCTTGGATAGATTATAGTGAAAATTTCCAAGGAAAAGCTTGGAGAGTGGATGTAGGTGTTTGGTTTGCATCAAACCACTATATTTCTTGGTGTTTGTGATTGATTGATCTTCTTTCTTTATTTGCTCTGATTTACATTGCATTTGCTTTACAATTCTACTGCATATCATTTTTTAGCACAATCACATTGTTACACAAGAACCTTAGTTCAAGCACATACTTGCTTAGAATTTAAATTTTTAAAGAAATCCAATTCACCCCTCCTCTTGGGTTACTAAACTGGGCAACAAAACCCCTTTTTAAATAGACACACATATCTTAGGAATTTTAGAAAAAGTGGCATGGAGATTTGGGAAGAGTTGCCTTTGTATTAGGAATCCTATTTTCAATAGAACTAGTCTTAAGATATGATTCCATGCCCCAACTTAACTTCATAAAATTATTCCATGATAATTTACTTCTTAAATCACTAGTATTGGGCCCTCTTCTTGTTGCACATTTCATCTAGAATTCAAATAAAAGTGGCGACAAAAATAGGATAAGGTTTATAGAATTTAAGACCAAGTAAAAATAGGATAAGCCAAAGAATTTGATTCCTAATCAAACTCCTCCTAATTAAATTTAAAACTCATCCTAATCTGATTAGGAAGGAGGGAGGGTGTGAAAACATGATTTGCATGGAAATTTTCAAGAAAAAATCAGAGATATATGGCATGGAGAAATACTAAGGGTGCTAGAATGGGTTTCTTAGTTTGACTTGATCAAATCTTATCCTAATCCTAAGTTAATTTGCTTTGATATATTTAAATATCCTAAACTTAATATAATTAGACTCTAATTAAACTTAATTCATCAAAAAATAATCAAATCTAAATCCAAATTAAATCAAGATTGAAAATCCTTATCGATTAGGTCATCGAATAATCTAATCGAGTGAAATCTAATTGAACCAAATTCAATTAGACTTAACTTAAACCTCTTCACTTAGTCAAATTGAGCCTATTTACAATCCAATTATTAATTAATCATCCTATAATTAATTAATAATTAATTAATTATTAATTTATAATACTTGTATAAAGTTAATTGTTAATCATATTTATAATTTTGCCACTAAATGATTCTCAATCATGATCTGTCAGATACTTCTATTATGTGTGACCTCATTGATTCAAATACTAAATTGGTAGTCCAAAAACTAATTTTTGAACTAATCGATACGACCATCTAGTAATGGTGCCCAACATCCAGATAGGTCGAATGTTCATGAAATAACATTCAAGAATCCAAGCATATGGTTACCGTACAATTCATCCATTTGACCTAATACTTTGGATGATTTTAGAGTCAACTACTAACTCCTGAATAATGCATCCAAATATGTCTTAACCTGCTAAATATTATGACTCCTCACAAGAATTATCCTAGCCAAGGATTTACTAAATTAAAACACTACTAATAACTTGGAGTGGTTAATCTCTTCTTGACTTAATATCAACTTAACAAGTACTTGATTGCACCCAAAAATCTTTCATCATTGGATATGAAATTTAGATAGTTCGGTACAAAGTACAGTGAGTTGCTTGCCAAGTTATCATGATAGTCTTAGGTCAGAGGGAACTTATACTCAAATCTTTTCTACAAGATACTCTTGACAAACGAGTACTCTACAGAGTTAGTCACCATTCAGTAAGATGTACTCCTACACTCACCTGCATGTCATAGAAGTGTTTCCACACTTCTTGGTTAAGAGGACAACCAACCTATATGTCACTCAATGACCTATCTTGATAAATATTATTATTGATCACTATGGCAGGCGGTCAAAAAAAAAATCTAACTCACTACTATAGCTAGGATGAGTAGGGATCATATCCTTAGGGATCAAGGATAATTATTTCATGATAAAAGTAAAAAAAATAAATAAATTTTTAAATTTTTAAAAGATAGATGATTGTTTAATTAAAGCTAATTAGTTTAAATTAAATATAAGATCAAGGGATTTAAATGATAAAAAGATATCTTTGGGTTTCTAGGTAATCACAAACATAAATCATGTATTTGTTCTAATCTAAACAATCAAAATCCATATTTATTTCAAAATTTTTCAAACTAATCCCTAGCATAGACTATCTTACCGAGTATGAACCATATCTTGTTAAGATCATGACCCATCCCAGAAGTATAAGCTATCCAATGATTGAGTTAAAAAGATCCTAACAAGATACGTACATAAAAATCCTAGAATTAATTATCTAGGTTGAGCATGAATCATATCGTGCTAGGATCATGATTCATTCCACTAGGATAATTAATTTGAAAAATTAAACAGAAAAAAAAATGGAATTGAAAGTATTTATTCAATTATATAGAAAATAAAATAATTATATAAATTAATGAAAGGATACATGTACTTCCATACAAACTACATCTCAGTCATATATGGCTCCTAAATACATCTTCTTAGATATTTGGGCTCTGTCACTACACCTCCTCTCCTGAAGAACTCTTTTTCTTTCTTCCTCTTCCTCTCTCTCTTAAAGCCTAGACTAATTACAAGAATAAAAATAAAATAAAATTTTGTTGCTGGAACTGATCTTGGCTCCCTCTTTCATTCTCCAGGTTGAGATATAAGGGCCTTTTTATAGGATTTAATAAGGGAGTGGTTTTCATGTTTTTTCGATATGGGACTAAACAAAAGAATCAAAAAAGTGGTTAGGATCTTGTTTTACAAGATTTAATGGTTATATATGAATATGCCCAATCCCAGTAGTATTATGCTTCCAATCCCTGTTCTAACTAATATTTGACTAATCAAGATTTCTCCAACCATTAAATCTAGATCAAATGTCTAAAAATCACTCCATCACCCATAATCATGCCTGTTTCCAATTGGATTTAGTTTCAACCATTGGATTGAGATTAAAAAGCAGAATCATGATGCCTATTTTCTTCCTTCGATCAGTAGACCCTCCGTCACCCAGATACCGTCACTGGCCTTGGATCTTCGTCGGAACCTCCTCATGTGCCACCACTGCCGGTGTCTCCTCCACTGGATCATGCCTTCCTCTAGTCATCATCTCCACCACTGGTAACGTTGGCAACTTGGAACAAGGGAAGCGACAAGTGGATTGCACGATGGGCTGTTAGGAGGTCAGTTTTCCATTGGGCTTCTCTTGATTGGATGGCCTCTCGGCCAGCGATGATGGTGGCAAGTGGCTTTGGTGAAATAGTAGTGATTGGCCTGAGAGGAGGTCGCGCAGTTTATGATGGCAATGATGTCATTTTGGGGAAGAAATCAAGCGACAGGGTGCCCATGGGTGGAGTGGTGTGGTATGCATGATGAGGATGCAATCATGTGACTCTAAAGGAGATTAACCAAAATTTAACTAGCAATTCCTACTTGCATATAAGTGATTCAACATATAAGATCAAGGAGATCTAAATAAGAAACCCTAAATGCTTATACTTAAACCCAGCTAGGAGGACTATCAAAATCTTAAAGAAATAGGACAAGATTAGAATTCGCACACAAGTCAAGCTAGCCCTACTTAATGATCCCGATCTTAAAAGACTAGGAGTTCAAGCATTGAAATCTCAAGCACAAGGGATTCGCTCTTAAGGTTCTCAAATGAAAGATCATACCACATAAGATGGGCCATCTAACTTTCTAGTTTGTAGCAAGTAATCCTTCCTCCTGGATCTGGAACCTAGAGAACCTTGCAACAAAGAAACCAAGATGATTAGAAGCTTAATTAGAAATGAGAAGATTGATGGAACTCAAAAGGAGAGTTTGTTGGAAATGATCCTTGGCGCCATGGTGGAAGCTTGTGTTGGTGTTGATCTTCTTCTTGTGAGGATGTCCTTAATTCGCCTTGAAGGAAGAGGATTGCTTGGAAGATGAAGAGTAAAAGAGAAGGATTAGGGAGAAGAAATGATGGAGGAGAGGAAGAGGTTCACTTAGGCACAAAGATTCACATAGGCACATAGAAACACAGAAAATTTCTGAAAATTTGTATTCATTCATCAATAGCTCTTTACAAGGGGCGTCCAAGGCTTTAAATAAAGCCTCACAAATTTTGAAATTTCAAATCCTTAAACAAGTGGAGTAATATAAGGGGAGAGGGCTGATTTTCTTACTTGAAATCCTCCTTGGCCAACTTCCTTGAATTTGAACTTGGGATGGCGCCCTCTTGTGGTGAGGTGGCATGTGGTCCCCTCTTGATGTGGCATGTGGTCCCAAGTTGAGGTGGCGCAAGTGATGTGGCATGTGGTCCCCAATTAAGTTGGCTTTGGTCTTGATTTGGGGTATACATTGTGAGTCTTCTTTAGGCTTGATGCTAGTTGACCTATTTGGATTGGACTAAGACTAGACCCGACATGGACTCGACTTACATGATTATTTTGGACTCAAAAGAAAGATTACAGGACCCAACATGGACTCGACTTACATGATTCTTTTGGACTCAAAATAAAGAAAGGTTACCGGACTCTCTAGTCCAACCATAAAGATTCGGAATGGGCTTGAATTGGTTGGAGTCTCTTTCTGATTCTGGTGCCCGCACCAATTCTCCCCGGGTGGGAGGAACTCGACCCTGTCGAGTGATAAGTTTCTAATATATCCGGGTCAATTTGTTGTAGGTCCTCTTTGGTGATCCAGGAATCTTCAGATTCAGGACGTCCTTGCCATCGAACCAGATAGCATTGGTAGCCCTTATTTCTAGTAGTGATGATCTGGTCATTCAAGATCCTTTCAATTCTTTCCTTTCGCTCAGGAATATTTGGTGGTGGACACTCAATTGGCATTTCACTCTCAAGAGAAGTGTTAGGACCAAAAGGTTCATCCGGTATCAATGCAGGTTCCTTGTATTCTTTCAGATCGGAAACATTAAATGTAGAACTAATGCCATAACTAGGTGGTAAGTCTACTACATAAGCATTAGGTCCAATTTTCTTTATTATTTTGAAGGGTCCGGCTCCCCGAGCATGGAGTTTCTTCATAGTTCCCGGAGGAAACCTTTCTGGTTTAAGCCTAATCATTACAGAGTCTCTTTCATTAAATTCCTTTAACCGTTTATGTGAATTAGCCATATGCCTATAGAGTTCATTGCTTGTTTGAATCTTATGACTAATCTCCTTGTGCAAACCCTTAACATGCTGTGCATATGACTCAGCAGACTCAGATATTCATGTATGTACTGGTAATGGAATTAGGTCTAAAAGTTTCCTAGGTCTGTATCCATGGACCACTTCGAATGGGCTTTTCCCAATAGACCTATTAATCGAACTGTTGTAGGCAAATTCAGCGCGAGGAAGTAATAAGTCCCAGTTTCCTAGGTTGTCGCCGACTAAACATCTTAAGAGATTTCCTAAGCTTCGGTTTACTACTTCAGTTTGGCCATCGGTTTGAGGATGATAGGCCGTAGAGAATTTCAGCTTAGTACCTAACATGTGCCAGAGGGTTTTCCAGAAGTAGCTAGTGAACTTGACATCTCTATCTGACATAATGGTCTTGGGTAAACCATGAAGCTTAACCACCTGATCTAAGAAAAGCTTGGCCACTTTCGAAGCGTCTAAAGTTTGAGAACACGGGATGAAGTGCGTCATTTTGGAGAAACGATCGACAACCACAAAAATAGAGTCATGTTTCCTAGAAGTTTTAGGTAGACCTACCACAAAATCCATACTGATATCTTGCCATGGACCATCAGGGACAGGTAAGGGCGTGTACAGACCGGTGTTCTGTCTTTGCTGTTTTGCAACAGCATAGGTCCGACACTGAGCTACGATCTGGGCAACGTTCTTTTTAAAACCAGGCCAAAAAATTATTCTTCCATTGCTATGATGGTTTTGTTCCTGCCAAAATGTCCTACTAAACCTCCAGCATGGACTTCCCAGATCAGAAATTCCCTAACAGAGGTCTTGGGAATACACAACTGATTTCCTTTGAAAAGGTATCCATCTAACAGTGTATAATCACTAGGCTCACTAGATGGTCTTTGTTGGAGGGATTGATAGATGTGACCAAAATCAGGACATGTGGAATATTCATCTTTCAATCTATCGAACCCTACTACTTCAGTGCTCACAGAGGTTAACAACATAGAACTACGGCTCAACGCATCAGCAACCCTATTTTCAGTACCGGCACGATGTTTCAAAACGAACGTGTAAGCTTGTATGAATTCTACCCATTTCCCGTGCCTAGGATTTAATTTCTTTTGAGAACTAAGGAACCTAAGAGCTTCGTGATCAAGGAACAGGACAAACTCGTGGGGTAGAAGATAATGCCTCCAATATCGTAGAGCTTGAACTATAGCATACAGTTCCTTATCATACGTGGAATACCTTAGTCTCGCCTCATTTAACTTTTCACTGAAGTATGCTACTGGGTGATTCTCTTGACTCAAGACACCTCCAATTTCGACCCCAGAAGCATCACAAGAAACCTCAAACACCTTGGTAAAATCGGGTAACCTTAAGACAGGTGCTTGTGTCATTTTCTCCTTAATTGTTAGGAAGGCCTTACCTGCTGCTTTAGTCCACTCGAAATTTCCCTTCCTAATACAATCAGTGATTGGTGCCACTATCGTACTGAATCCTTTAATAAACCTTCTATAGAAGGTGGATAACCCATGGAAACTACGGACGTTGTGGATAGTCTTAGGCGTAGGCCACTCTACTATGGATTTAATTTTCTCAGGACCAGCGGACACCCCTTCAGATGTGACTACGAATCCTAGAAAGATAACTCTATTTGTCAGGAAATCACACTTCTTGATATTGGCATAGAGACTATCTTTTCTCAGGACTTGACAAACTTGCTTCAGGTGGGTTAAGTGGTCTGCCTTTGTTTTGCTATATATAAGTATATCATCAAAATAGACCACTACAAATCTTTCGATAAAAACCTTTAACACCTGATTCATTATTCTCATAAAAGTGCTGGGTGCATTGGACAGACCGAACGGCATGACTAACCACTCATATAATCCATCTTTAGTCTTAAAAGCGGTCTTTCATTCGTCTCCAGGCCTAACCCTAACCTGGTGATAGCCACTTTTTAGGTCTATCTTGGAAAAAATTGTCGATCCAGCTATCATATCTAACATGTCGTCTAGTCTTGGGATTGGGAATCTATACTTTACAGTGATCTTATTAATGGCATGGCTATCTATACACATCCTCCAGGTGCCATCTTTCTTAGGGGTCAGCAGAGCAGGGACTGCACATGGACTTAAGCTTTCCTTAATAAACCCCTTCCTAAGAAGTTCACCCACTTGCCTTTGCAGTTCCTGGTGTTCAGTTGGGTTCATCCTATAGTGAGGCAAATTAGGTAAAGTCGCTCCAGGGATTAAATCTATTGCGTGTTGTATGTCTCTTAAAGGTGGGAGGTTATCGGGGAGATCTTCTGGAAACACATCCTCAAATTCTTTCAATAATTGGACCACCTCTTGAGGGTGTTCTACAGGGCTGTGGTCCTTAATTTCCTTAGCAGCTACTACCCAAATAGGTGCTCCTTCCATGATATCTTGCTCTAATTCTTTTGCACCTATTAAATTTAATCCAGTCTTCTTATCTTTCAAGCTGCTAGCTCCTCTCTTGACATTATCCTTAGGCTGGGTTGGATGAATGACAATTTTCTTGCCATTGAAATTGAAAGCACAGGAGTTTGATCGACCAAAGATGGTCACATCATGATCAAACAGCCATGGCCTGCCTAAGATGATGCTACTTACCCCCATAGGAAGCACATCACACCAGATCTTTTCCTGATAGGATTGAAGCTGGACTTGAACCTGACATCTTGACTTGATTGGTATAGAAGTGGAATCGATCTAGGACACCTTATATGGATTGGGATGTGGTACAATGGGTAATCCTAGACTTTTGGCTACGTTAGTGGAAATGGCATTGACATAGCTTCCACTATCGATGACGATCTTACAGACCTTTTCTCCTATCTTAACAAATGTGTGTAGGATGCTAGTTCTACGCCAGTTTTCTTGCTCCTTGGTCTGTGTCATGATACGTCTCACAACTCCTAGCAAATCTGATGAGTCTATGTTCTCTTCACCCCCTTCATACTCTTCTTACTCATCAGCTAAACAATCCCCTGCTTCATAAACTTCTTCACCAAACTCTAGGGGTTCTGAATCTTCTTCTTCTACCTCCCCTATATGTAAAGCTCTAGAGGGGCATTGGCTCATGAAATGGCCTATTTTGCGGCACTTATAACAAACTCGTTCTCTTTCACCTGGAACTTCAGGGCTCTTTCCTTTATCTCCTCTGGGAATTAAGGGGGTGGTCGAATTGGGTCTAAGGGTTGGATTCGGGCTGGACCTTGTTCTATTGGTGGGACTAGGGACTGAGCTAGGTCTGCTAATAGGAGGGTTAAACCTAATAGGTTCAGGTCGTCTAAATGTAGCTCTCCTTTGAAACCTCTCATAGTCCGTGGCAACTTGGATGCCTGATCTAAATCATGGACTTCCCTTAAAAACAGTTCCCCTTTTATATCATCATTCAACCCTGATCTAAACCTTGATAAAGTGGCTACTTCAGACTCGACTACGTTGCATCGCATCACAAACTCATCAAATTTAGCAACGTATTCAGAAACGGTCTTGTTACCCTGTGTCAATCGTTGCCACTGATCTAATAACCTTTGCTGATAAGACATAGGCAGATATTTCTCTCTAAGTTTCCTCTTCATATCTCTCCATGTTGCTATAGGTAAATCTCCCCTTTGCCTTGATATGTGTTCCACGTTTCCCCAATATAACCGAGCCTGACGAACTAGTCTGATTTTGGCAAACTTAAATCTTCTCTCTTCAGACATATCATACCAGTCAAAATACTGGTCCATGTCAGCCTCCAAGTCTATGTACACCTTAGGATCTAAGCTTCCCTCAAAGGTTGGTGCATCTAGATGGATGTTCCTTAGGGCCCGATCATCCTGATCAAAAGTATCATAGTGAGGCCTTCTAGGAGGTGGCTCTGGAGTATGATCAACATAATCCTGATGCGGTCTTCTTTGAATTGGGTCAGGTGTGTGTTCCTGTCGTTGGGCTCTAGGATGAACTGAAGGTAATCTGGGTGAAGGTGGTTCAGTTGGGGTCAACCTAGCTTCTTCTAGGGTTCCTACCCTTTCCTCGAACTGACCAAATTTAGCATCCAAACGGTCCATCTTCTCGATCATAGATCTCATAAGGCTTTCCATACTAGTATCCATGGATGAACTAGGTTGGGCTTGTGAAGGGTGGTAAGGTGTGCCTGACCTAGTTGTCATGCAAACAATTAGACTCAGACCCGAACTACGAGTTTTCTAAACCGGTTAGTCCAAATAAACTGAGTTGACTAGATACAATCAAATCAACAGCTACTCTCTTCCACTAGCCAGTCAGGAGGTGGGTCTGTGGGAGGTTCCCCCAGCTTTCACTGGGTCCTAATTAAAAACCACAAGAACCGCTTAGGCTTGAGCCACTTAACCTCTATCCTTGACACCAGCTTTCAATAATAGATGAAGAAATGGGTTGCACAAGCTTTCCCAATTGAATTGAACTGGACCTAGAGTTCCAAGCTAGTTGCCTAATCAAGGTGGCAAGCTAGATTGTAGTAACTCTATACTTGGCCAGGTTTTAGAACAAGGGGAGTGTGAGATCCTGTCTCTGGCCTACCTAGGCCCGATGGAATTGGCCCGATAGACGGATCAGCACCCAAGCCCTTAGTCCCAATTCTAGACACCAAGTAATAGGGCACACACAAGACTAGTTGACACAATGAGTTGACAATAACTCGGGCTCGACCAAATTGATGTTCCTAACCCACTAGGGCAATTAATGTCTAATCAATTTTAGTTAGGGATTGGGTCGATATGCAATTTGGTGATTTTTGGGCTAGGGACAGGTGATGAAATCTTGACCCTATGTCAATTTCATGCCCTTAATTTGATTTGTCATGAGATGCATGCAAATTTCAAATTTCAGGTACAGAAGTAGTGTGTTGCAGTTTAAAAGTGGTGTTGATAAGTGCAGAAAAAAATGTCAGAAAAATCTAAAAAAATCATAGAAAACTTCTAACTTCTAGATGACATACCAAATGAAACGAAAATCCAAAATAAAATCTATACTATTCTAGGCGGATTCTGAAATGAAGATAATGAAAAGGAACAGAATAGAACAGAAACCCTAATAACACTGATGGACTGCAGGAATTTTCATTTTTTTTGTAAATTTTTTCTCAGATTGAGATTTAAAATGGTGATAAGAAACTTAAAATGGAATAGGAAAAAAAATATTCCAATGAGGAATGTGATACTTGCCTTTAGAGTTGCAGGCGGATTACAGTCAGCCTACAGAAAATACAGCAAGCAGAAAAACAGAACGTGCCCAATGCAAAATTCACAAATGAAATCTAAGAAGTCCTTTGGCTTTCTTTTTCATGGGTCAATCACAATGATACCCCGACACGCCTTAGGAGATCCCCGTGGAATGGGAAGAGAGGGTGTTTAAACCCTACTTTCTCCTAAGACCGGACGGCCTGGTAACGCCCCCGATCCAAGTACTTCAAGGACTTAATGCTATGCAATCAGGAACTTATTCTACCATGCTCTGATACCAAGATTGGTGTGGTATGCATGATGAGGATGAAATCTTGTGACTCTAAAGGAGATTAACCAAAATTTAACTAGAAATTCCTACTTGCATATGAGTGATTCAATATATAAGATCAAGGAGATCTAAATAAGAAACCCTAAATGCTTATACTTAAACCCAGCTAGGAGGACTATCAAAATCTTAAAGAAATAGGACAAGATTAGAATTCGTACACAAGTCAAGCTAGCCCTACTTAATGATCCCGATCTTAAAAGACTAGGAGTTCAAGCATTGAAATCTCAAGCACAAGGGATTCGCTCTTAAGGTTCTCAAATGAAAGATCATACCACATAAGATGGGCCATCTAACTTTCTGGTTTGTAGCAAGTAATCCTTCCTCCTGGATCTGGAACCTAGAGAACCCTACAACAAAGAAACCAAGATGATTAGAAGCTTAATTAGAAATGAGAAGATTGATGGAACTCAAAAGGAGAGTTTGTTGGAAATGATCCTTGGCGCCATGGTGGAAGCTTGTGTTGGTGTTGATCTTCTTCTTGTGAGGATGTCCTTAATTCGCCTTGAAGGAAGAGGATTGCTTGGAAGATGAAGAGTAAAAGAGAAGGATTCGGGAGAAGAAATGATGGAGGAGAGGAAGAGGTTCACTTAGGCACAAAGATCCACATAGGCACATTGAAACACATAGAAAATTTCTGAAAATTTGTATTCATTCATTAATAGCTCTTTACAAGGGGCGTCCAAGGCTTTAAATAAAGCCTCACAAATTTTGAAATTTCAAATCCCCAAACAAGTGGAGTAATATAAGGGGAGAGGGCTGATTTTCTTGCTTGAAATCCTCCTTGGCCAACTTCCTTGAATTTGAACTTGGGATGGCGCCCTCTTATGGTGAGGTGGCATGTGAGGTGGCATGTGGTCCCCTCTTGACGTGACATGTGGTCCCAAGTTGAGGTGGCGCAAGTGATGTGGCATGTGGTCCCCAATTGAGTTGGCTTTGGTCTTGATTTGGGGTATACATTGTGAGTCTTCTTTAGGCTTGATACTAGTTGACCCATTTGAATTGGACTAAGACTAGACCCGACATGGACTCGACTTACATGATTATTTTGGACTCAAAAGAAAGATTATAGGACCCAACATGGACTCGACTTACATGATTCTTTTGGACTCAAAATAAAGAAAGGTTACTGGACTCTCTAGTCCAACCATAAAGATTCGGAATGGGCTTGAATTGGTTGGAGTCTCTTTCTGATTCTGGTGCCCGCACCATGGAGTAGGGAGGAGCACTGGCAGCTTGTCCGACCTTAGATGGTATCTCTAATGGCTTCTCTGGTGAAAATAATGCTTGAGAAGAAAGATGGTCTATGGAATGGTCCCGTGGACCAGCAGCAATGGCCACTGTAGACCCTCAAGATTTGTGAACCAGCTAGCCAATCCATGGTAGATCAACTACTTTAAAATTCATGCCATTTTTTTAATAAACTTCAAACTTTGATTCTAGGGTCATTTGAACTCTAATTTGAGTGCCGTTGAATTCCAAAATTTGAGCTCTTTTTATCCATAGACTCTTTTTCTACAAAATATTAATAAAAATATCAATTTCTAAAAAATATAGATCAATTAATATTTATTTTAATACTTAAATTAGGATATTAATAGACTTATCATACCTCCAACTTAATCATTGCTAGTCCCTTAGCAATGCAATAAGAATATAAGTATTAATTTATAACCATATATCATTGAGATCTTCTTTTATAAAATTAGATCAATGATTAAAGTTAAAAGAAGTTAGCTAGTATAACTAACTAAGTATTGAGTTTTTGAAGTAAATTTTGCAGTCAGAACTATTAGAAACTTTCTTAGAATTCATCCAAAGGTCTATAGTACTTGTATTTATAATGGCTAATTTAGTATTTCGATACTAGCTTGTAAAGATTAACTGTATCTTCGCTTATCACCTATTTTGGTCAATTTTCTATACACCCCTAATTTAAGCATATGAGGTAAGGTAGCTTTCACACCACCTGAATTTTCTTCTTTTTTTTGCAACATCTTCGCACTGCCTACTTTTTGACATGAACAATAATGCTTACTTAGGTGAAGGTACTCGGTTACTTGGTAGAAAAAAAATGTTTAGAACTTGCATTTTTTTTATTTTTTTTAATTATTTTTCAAGCAGGTAGCTCTTTCCTTGAATTCACATTTCTTTCAATGGGGTGTATATTAATTATCAATTTTTTAGTAATAATTGAATCTCCAATTCACCTTACAACTATTACCTACTTAATCTCATCAGTATATATGCGTAATGAAAGTGCTGATAGACTTTAAATGATCTAAGTAGGCCATTAAAAATCTGACTAGCTAGTCTACTCTTTGACTTGCTACAGTAATTAGCAAGTACTATCTAACTCTATTATAATTTTTCTTATCTATTTTGTTCAAGAATTTTTTTATGGCACATGATTTATAAAAAAAGTTTCTATAATTTTTATAAAAAAACTTCAGAAATATTTTTCAAAGTTTTTCAAAGGTTTTCAATAATTTTCAAAATAGTTAAGGTATTTTCAAATTTTTTTTTAAAGTGATTTTCTCTTATCCCCAACTTAATTTTCATTGTCCTCAATAGAGTAAGAAAAATTAAGACATGAAAGTAAGACAAGGATAGGTACCACCTGGGCTAAAATATTCATCATGTATTGACAGGTGCGTCCATAAGGAGTGGTCCATTATTTCTACAAAAATAAAAATCAATAAAAAGATTGGGTTATCTCCCAATAAGCGCTAAGTTTAACATCTTCAGCCGGACCTCTTAGGATTCTTATCCTATTTTCGCCTGAATCTTGACGTGGGTTTGTAATTCTCTATATGATTTGGATGTAACTTCAGAGTATTTCCTGCATGGAACCATTAGATAGCTTATTCTCCTAATAGCTAACAATTCTTTCATTATAATTAGATCTAGGTATGGCTTAAGTACCAATCAGAGTTCTAATAGATCTAGTCTATGTACTCAATGTGCTCGATATATGAAGGGATTATTTTAGGATCCTCTTTTGATGCCTCTTCCTTTATAGGCAAAGGTGCAACTAGTATCATGAGGGATTTAACTAATAATTTAGATCTTGGCATAAGTCCTTTCTAATTTATAACTTGGCACTTTTTTCAAATCAATATCAACTCTGTCTCCGTACATCATTTCAATATTATAGATAAATTGGAGATAGTTCTCGAAAGTAGTGCCAAATACAAAGAAATCAGATATAAAAGTTTTAAATTTGTTATCCCTTATATGCAAATGTAATGGGAACATCGACATGCATGAATCTCGAAGTAGCACGAATCCCGGAGCAGCATGAATCCCTGAGTAGCATGGATCTCAAAGCAACATGAATCACGATGCAGTATGAATTTTGATACAAATAAATTTAGATTTGAAGATCATTTCATCCTCCACACAAGAATGCCCACATGAATGACAAGTGGTGCCTAACACATGATGACTCATGAATGCCAAGTAGCGCCCATGCATACAGATTTTTAGATTTTGACACTTGGCAACTATATGGAGATACTTGGTACCAATGCATTTTGCCATCCCTTTTCATGAAACTTGAAATTCAAATTTGTAGCTACCTTTCCCCCTCTTTCCATGTAAAATTTGAATTTCAAATTGGGCTTAGAAGGCTATAAATAGGTCCCTAATCTCTTTGTAAAAGGATGCTAGTGATGAATGAAAGTTTTTTTAGAGAAGAGTGACTCTTCTTTTGCTCCATGAGGAGAGGGTGTGAGGCCCAACCCCAGGACATGATGTGAGGTCATGTCTAGTTATTCCCTTCCTTGATTCCATCTTCCTTACCACCCTCATGTCCTTTGAGATTCATCCTATTGGCTCCATTAATGAGATGGGTGAGATGCCCTAGAAATGAGAGGTCTCTCTATGGAATGAGTCCCAAAATCCATGAGAGTCCAAATTTCTATCTTTCATCCCTATTATTTCCTTCATCACTCCCTTACAAAAAATACAAAAAAAAAAATCCAAATCTTGGTGACTTCTCAACTCGTCGATGATCCTTCCCCGATCCCATGCCGCATCAATTTTGGTATCAAAGCCTAGAGATTTAGGATATCCATTATTTTCTTTTTATCCCATCTTATTCCACTTATCCCCGTTATTCCCATTTTATTCCATACTTATCCAAGACTTATCCCTCTGTTATTCTTGTTGTCTTCTTCCTTCCACCGTCACGACCAACTACCCAGATCTAAGCCGCACCAACCGTCGGCCACCCGTGCCCCTCCCAACCGATCTTCTCTTGGCCCCTGTAGCTGTCGGTCATCCTCAACCCTCCCAAATCATGTCTGGAGCCCCGTAGCCGCTCCCTCCCATTCGGAAGACCCACGGTAGAGCCAACCGTGCTGCCCGGCTGCTCTAGCCCATCCGATCCCTCGATTTCCCACCGGATCCTGATGGATCCTCTTGCTATCGCACGCCATCGGCCTCTGCTCCTAGCCGATGCCTAACTCCTCTACTCTCCTTGCACCACCAACAAGAATTGCCATCCTCCCTTTGGTTGACGCCCCACAGCCGCCAAAGCCCACCGGGAGTCCCTTCCTCCCCACGCGCCTCCATTGTCGCCGTCCAAGACCACCTTCAGCTCCTCCCGCTACCACTGTCGCTGGTGAAGCCACCAGATTCCCATGCCCGAAAGCTGAGCGCATCGTCGAATGCTGTTACCGCTCCGTGTCATCGTCTTCCTCCCTGCTGCCATCGCCAGCCACCATCGATTATGCCATGACCACCATCGCCCAGCATCGACGCTAGCGAGCCCCTCCGCGAGGCTCCCCTGTTCGTTGGTTCGGTCCATGGAGAAGGAAGGGGACGTGCACGAATGTGAAAGCATTACCCAGTTCCTGTTGCCGACTTCAGTCTTGCACAGATTTCAAAGCTATGCAGATTTCAAAGCAGCATACATTTCAAAACTTGCATGGATCTCAAAGCAGTCCCAAGATGGTGAAGCATCGATCTCAGAGCTGCACAAATTTTGACACAAGAAGCAGTGTTGTACAGATTTCAGAGTTGCACAGATCTCAGAGTATAGCTTCTTTCTGAATGGATTCAATTCCACCAAAATCCCTGCATGAATCTCGAAGCAACATGGATCCCAAAGCAGCATGAATCTTGAAGCAGCATGAATCACGATGTAATATAAATTTCGATGCAAATAAATTTAGATTTGAAGATCATTTCATCTTCCACACAAGAATGCCCACATGAATGCCAAGTGGTGCCTAATACATGATGACTCATGAATGTCTACATGAATGCCAAGTGGCATCCATTTGGACACTTGGCGGCCACAAGGAGACACTTGGCATCCATGCATTTTGTCATCCCTTTTCATGAAACTTGAAATTCAAATTTGTAGCTACTTTTCCCCCCTCTTTTCATGTAAAATTTGAATTTCAAATGGGGCTTAGAAGGCTATAAATAGGCCCCTAATCTCTTTGTAAAAGGATGCTAGTGATGAATGAAAGTTTTTTTAGAGAAGAGTGACTCTTCTTTTGCTTCATGAGGAGAGGGTGTGAGGCACAACCCTAGGACATGATGTGAGGTTATGTCTAGTTATCTCTTTTCTTGATTCCATCTTCCTTACCACCCTCATGTCCTTTGAGATTCATCCTAACGGCTCCATTAGTGAGGTAAGTGAGATGCCCTAGAGGTGAGAGGTCTCTCCGTAAGTATGAGTCCCAAAGTCCATGAGAGTCTAAATTTCTATCTTTCATCCCCATTATTTCCTTCACCACTCACTTACAAAAAATACAAAAAAAAAAAACCCTAATCTCGGTGACTTCTCAGCTTGTCGATGATCCTTTCCCGATGCCGTGACGTATCAAAATATCCCAACAGCTTCTTTATGTACTTTTAGAATGCTTATAAATTGGACTTCCTGATTATATATTCCTAGTAAGGTATCAGTGGATGCGATAGAAAGTGACTTCAATTCTGGATCAAGTGGTGATTCTAACAAGGGAGCTATTGGGGGTTTGGATGATGGCTCATGTTTCTTGATCCAAAGTTGTGTAGTGTTCGGATAGGGTATTTTTACCAGGTCATTCACATATAAGGTACATCTCTCTACATCAAGATCATCCACCTTAAAGTGAGCTAGACTAGGGTTTAACGAATCATGGAGAAGACTTTTATGCATGACTTCCTCTATTATATTATACATTTGTGATGTTTAAAAAGTCTCAATTAATTCCATCATCATACCTATTTATTCTTCTTTTATATTGAAAGTAATGGACGATTCTATAATTCTTGGGATTGGGAACATAGGTAAGTTGGGTGATGATAAAAGTGGTTCATCCCTCTTTTCTGATTTCTCTTCATAAGTTTCTACCTTAGTCAAATTATCTAGGTTGGCCTCTTTGGTTGTATAGGATTGCTCTATGACCAATTCATTCTTGAGAGTTATAGTCGATTGTTCAGGGATAGTCATACAAATATTAAAATTTTTGGTTAGGTATTATCCCTTAGGATGACTCTCGGGTTGACTAGGTAGCTCTTCTTCACTTATAGCCATGGCTAATTAACTTAATTGCATCTCCAAATGGGCAATAGCCTGAGTGTTGGAGATTATCTGTTGACCTGTAGTTTGCATAAAGTAATTCAAGATAGCATTAATGTTATTAACTATAGCATGGAGGTCGGCTCAGGCTTTAGCCAACATTTCTAGACTCTTTTCTAATGTATTGATTCCTTTCTCAAGATCTAAACCTAGTTGATGATTAAGTAATTGCCGAACCTAGGATAGGGCTGATCAAAATTATGGACTCCTAGTGTTGCATCTTGTGACCATACAAAATTGGGATGATAATCCCATCCTGGATTATAGGTTGGTGCATAAGGTTTAGTTATATATCAATCATTAGTTGCACTCCCTTGTGTAAACCCATTTTGGGTTAACTACATCAGGTAAGGACATTCCTCTATAACATAATATAGTGCATCACATGCCGTGCACATAGATGCTGGCACATGGTGAAATTGGTTATATCCTTTATATTCTAGGACTTCCTCAATCCTATGGATCAAAGATGCCAGTATAGTTTCTTTAGATTCCCTTGTATGATTGTATACATCTTTGAATCTCATGAAATTAGGATGCATATCAATCTGTTATGGTCGATTCAAAAAATTGTTAGCTTGGGATCTGATTCTAAATGGTCAAACATAGTTAATCATGTATTAATAATCCTATAGGGTTTGAGGTCGTTCGTTAGGTTTGGGTAACAATAATCTATTAGACTTTTGGGTTGTTCAAAGGAATCCATGACCTTTTAATCTTATGTGGTTTAGATTATTTCTAGCTAATCGTTATTTTGTCTTAGCAGGATTTCTTTTTGATTTTTTTTAAGAGGAAGGAAAAAAGGAAGAAAGAGAAGAATTTTAAAGATGAGAAACCTAGAGAATCCTAAATCTATCGATGATAGAGAAGGGTGGTTTAATTAGGTTAAAATTTTGTTAGCAAAATAAGCTGTGAAGTAATGGACTCTCTCTCCTAGGGTTAACATATGTCTAGACAGCTCCTAACTACCAAGTCTACCTTGGAGTCTTCCGAGTCAAAGACTAACTAACCGACTAGTTAGGTAAGGGTAAGGTCAATGGGTATCCTCCCGTTGCTTTTCTTAGATACCAAATAAATTGGCTAGGTCAGTCAACGGAATCAATTAAAAATTACTTTTCTTCAGGGTTACATCATCCTTGAGCCCCTTTCTTAGATACCAACTGACCAGCTAATATTGACTTGGTGCAACTCTTTTAGAAGCCTTGTCCTAGTGATCTTGAATATCCTAAGGCCAACGTCTAATTGATTTTAAATTAAGGTACAAGTTATGCAGTATAAAGGGTGGTGGTTCATGGGCCAAGGAAGGATGATAAAATCCCCATTTTATATTGTTTAGGAGTTATGCCCTTAAGATGTCTTATGAATATGCAATGCAAATCAAACAAAGTATCCAAACAAGTTAGAAAGTTTTTAAGATTTATTATTGATTTCCTTAAATTAATTAAATTTTATAGAAAAATATCTTTTTATTGTCTTTTAGGTTAATTAAGGTAATTTAATTAAAAGAGAAGGTTAATTAGATTAAGAGTTAATTTGTGAAAAAAAGAAAAGTAAAATTTTTATATGTTAACAAGAAAATAAGGAAATACAATAATTAAGGTAACTATAATAAAAAAGACAATGAAACTAAAGAGAGCTATAATTAGAAAAAAAAAATTGTACTTTTTTTTGTAAAATAATCGTGCCTAAATCCCCAGTAAGGGTGCCAAAATCTTTGATTGCTATTATAGACGGTCAAAAATAAAAACCTAACTCATTACTATAGCTAGAATTAGTAGGGATTGTATCCTCAGGAATTAAATACAATTATTTTATGATAAAAGTAAAAAAATAAAAAAAAATATTTAGATTTTTAAAAGGTAGATGATTGTTTAATTAAAACTAATCAATTTAAATTAAATATGAGATCAAGAAATTTAAATGATAAAAAGATGTCTTCGATTTTTCAGGTAATCAAAAACATAAATTATGTATTTGTTCTAATCTAAATAATTGAAATCCATACTTGTTTCAAAATCTTTCAAACTAATCCCTAGCATAAGTTATCTTGCGAGTATGAACTATATCTTGTTACGATCATGACCTATCCCATAAGTATAGGCTATCCAATAATTACATTGAAAAGATCCTAACAAGATATGTACATAAAAATCCTAGAATTAATTATCTATGTTGAGCATGAATCAATCATGCTAGGATTATGATTCATCCCATTAGGAAAATTAATTTAGAAAATCAAATAGTAAAAAGAAGGGAATTGAAAGCATTTATTCAATTGTATAAAAAATAAAATAATTACACAAATTAATCAAAGGACACATATACTTCCTTGCAAACTGCATCTCAGTTATACATGGCTCCTGGATACATCTTGGAGATTTGGGCTCTATCACCGCATCTTCTCTCTCGAAGAACTTTTTTTTTTATTTCTCTTAGCCTAGACTAATTACAAGAAGAAAAATAAAATAAAATTTTGTTACTAGAACTGATCTTGGCTCCCTCCTTCGTTCTCCAGGTAGAGATAAGGAGCCTTTTATAGGGTTTAATAAGAGAGCGATTTTCATGTTTTTTCGGTATAGAACTAAACAAAAGAGTCAAAAGAGCGACTGGGATCTTGTTTTATAGGATTTAATGATTAGATATGAATATGCCCAATCCCAATAGTGTTAGGCTTTTAATCCCTGTTCTAACTAATATTTGACCAATCAAGATTTCTCCAACCATTGGATCTCGATCAAATGTCTAAAAATCACTCCATCGCCCATAATCAGGCCTACTTCCAATTGGATTTAGTTTCGACCATTGGATTGAGATTGAAAGGTGAAATCATGATGCTTGTTTTTTTCTTCGATCAACAGACCCACCGTTGCCAAGATACAGTCACCGGCGTGCAGCCACCACCGAAGTCTCCTCCATTGGATCATACCTTCTTCTGGTCGTCATCTCCACCATCGGTAACGTTGGTGGCTTGGAACAGGGGAAGCAGCAAGTGGATTGCATGGTGGGCTATTGGGATTTTGGTTTTCCATTGGGCTTCTCTGGATTGGATGGCCTCTCGGTCGGTAGTGATGGCAGCAAGTAGCTCTGGTGAAATAACAATGATCGAGCTGAGAGGAGGCCATGTGGATGACGACAGCGATGATGACATTTTGGGGAAGAAATCAAGTGCTAGATTACCCATGGGCAGAGCAGGGAAGAACGCCAATTGCTTCTTTGGCCTTGGATGGTGTCTCTGATAAAAATAATGCTCGAAAGGGAAGATGGTTTATGGAATGGTCCCGTGGACTAGCAGCAATAGCCGCTGTAGATCACTTGGGATTTTGTGAACCAGCTAGTCGGTCCATGTTGGACCGGTTGCTTTAAAATTTGTACCATGTTTTTAATAAATTTTAAATTTTGATTCTAGCTCATTTGAACTCCAATTTGAGTGCCATTTGCACCGTTGGATTCCAAAATTTGAGCTCTTTCCATTCATGGACTCTTTTTCTACAAAATACTGATAAAAATATCAATTCCAAAGAAATATAGATTAATTAATATTTATTTTAATATTTAAATTAGGATATTTAATAGACTTATCAGTTGATAACAATGTATCATTTAATCATGAACTGATTTAAGAACCCTCGATAAATCTATTTTTATCAAATTAATATAGTTCTAAGGACTTCAATATATAAGAGTTCACAAAAAGATAACAAATTATATTATACTACCAAAAATAATATTATTTTATTTATAATTTATATATATTTATAGGATATCTTAATGATAATCATTTCTAGAATCGGATTGACCGCTTCTAAGATTGGATGATCACTTTTAAGATTGAATGACTGCATGGCCTAGTCATTTATAAAGTCAGATGATCGCATGACTTAGTTATTCCTGGAATCGAATGATTACTCCTAGGATGATTATTCTTAGAATCAGACTACTGCATAACTTAGTCATTTCTGAAGTTGAATAATTATTCTTAGGATAGAATGGCTGCATGATTTTATTATTTCCGTAATTTATTTTTCAGCATCCTCTTTCTTGGCTATGATGCTGTCCCGGTCGTAGCTTATGCATCATCATTGATCAGGCCCACTTTTACTCTCTTTTCTCGTGATAGTCCAGTGCCTTGCGTGCCAACTATCCGGAACCAAACCAGAGGCGGCCAGGGTGTCGTGGCCGAATCCCATCGGGATGCTGAGGCGGGACTCTGTCTGCCTTGCTGTCGTCCCAGTTGGAGCCGGAGCAGAGGGCATCGATCAGAGTTTTACCCACTGTTGGTGTCGATCGAAGCTAGAGGAGCCGGTCGTGGAAGGGCCGAGGGGCATTCTGGGCATCGATCCGTGCGGAGGCAAAGATGGGAGCTCAGCGGTGACCTCGTGTGCTCTGATGCAGGCAGTTATTGGTGTCGAGGTGGAGGATGGTAGTGCCAATGGCAATGGGTTGAGGTTTCCTACGATCATCAGGCCAGAGGAGATGCCATGCATCTGTGGTCATTGATCGACCGTGGAGAAGGAAGACGGACAGGGCGCCCTGTGGCCATCTCATGAGTTCTGATCGTAGCGAAGGCTGCCGAGGAGAGCCCTTCCTGCGAGTGCCGATCCATGCTGAGTAGAGGCGAGGTGGGATCTTTACAGGCATTTGACCCCACCAGCGGCCGAGCACCCACGATCATTTATCCGACCATGTATAGGAGAAACCAAGCCAGGGGGCCTCGCGGTCGTTCGATGCTGATCTGAGGGAAGCCAAGGCGGTCCTCCCCGTTGGTGTCGATCAGGGCGAAGGAAGAATCGAGCAAGGAAGGTCTTCTGAGCAGCCTTCCCTGTTGGTGGTGATTGGAGCGAAGGAAGAATGGAGCAAGGAGGGTCATCCGAGCGGCCTTTCCTGTTGGTGGTGATCGGAGTAGTGCTGGGGTGCGATCATGCCGATCATAGAGAGATGGGAGCTCCTCTGGGAGTGCCGATCGTCCACCCTAGGTGTGCCGACTGCTCTCCCTATCGTTGGTCCAGGCAGAGAGGAGGCCAAAGGGGGCCATCATGGTCGCCTGTTTGGGTGGAGAAGCTGAAGCCGACGGACCTTCTGCAAATAGCGAGGAGATTAGGGACCTCTAGTGGGCTTCCTACAGGCCAGGAGACGGAGGTGAAGATCTCCAGGGCGCATTTCCAGACTGGCCTGGGTGATAATTTTGAGCCGGGTTTTGGTCTGGAGCTTGGAAGGAGCAGAGCCTCCGAAGTGACGGCACCTCTTGGCGATTCACTTGAGTTCCTTTTGGGGAAGGGATCTATGGAGAGAGGCAGCTCCCCCTTGTGGGTTCTGGCTGGAGCACAGAGCATGCCTTCTTGGATGAGATTCAATTGGCCACGCCAAATCCCATCGTGGACAGCATGCCGCGTTATCTTTTGTGTCACCCCAGTTCTTAATTACATGTTATTCGTAATGTAACTTGGCATGATGTTCTGCAATATGATCCCTGCAATAGCTTCTTTGTTCTGTATCTCGCTTGTGTTGTTACCAAGCCTTGCTATTAAATTATTTAGAAAATGTCCGATGACCATTAGTGCTATCATCCTTCTCAAGATTTAGATGGTAAGAGTTTTCTCCCGTATCAGGGATGGATTGGGTTTTCTATCTTGGTTTCATGTCCTTGGTTTGAGCAAAATTATCTCTAATAAATATTTTCTATTTTTTAGTTCGAGCTTTGATCAAGCTGTGAAAGTATTTATTCGAGGGATGCCAAGAATGTGGAGCCAAGACTGATCACAGGCTCTTTCAGTGGGTTGATCAGAGGTTGTTGAGACTTTGTTCAACTAGAAATCATTTAGAGCCGCGAGCAATTGAGAGGCTTTGAATTTTGCAGGCCATTGAGAGGCTGTTGAAGCTCTGATTGATCAAAGGTTATTTAGAGCTAGGGGCACGAGTGGTTTTGGAGCTCTGACTGATCTAAGGTCACTTAGAGCTAATTGATGATGTGTAATCTTGAGACTCTAATTGAGAGCTACTCAGTCACATGGAGCTAGTATATTTGGCCTTAGAGCTCTAATTGATCTAAAGTCACTTGGAGCCAGTAGGCATTGTATGGCCAAAGGGCTCTGATCGAGAGCTACCTGGTTATTTGGAGCCAGTGGATGTTGCATAGCTTGAGGGCTCTGATTGAGAGCTACTCGATCACTTAGAGCCGGTGGATATTGTATGGCTTGAGGACTATGACAGGGAGCTACTCAGTCACTTGGAGCCGATAGGTACTATATTGGCCTTGGGGCTCTAAACGATCTAAGGTCACTTCAAGCTAGTGGGCATTGTTTGGCTTAAGAAAAGCTCTAACTGAGAGCTACTTATTCACTTGAGGCCGGTCAATGCTATATTAGCCTTGGGGCTTTGATCGATCTAAGGTTACTTGGAGCTAATGGACGTTGTATGGCCTGAGGGCTTTGATCGAGAGCTACTCGGTCACTTGGAGCCAGTAGGCACTATATGGCCTGAGGGCTTTGATCGAGAGCTACTAGATCACTTAGAGCTAGTAAGCATTATACGACCTAAGGGCTTTGACCAAGAGCTACTCGGTCACTTGAAGCTAGTGGGCATTATATGGTCTGAGGGCTCTAACCGAGAGCTACTCGATTTCTTGGAACCAGGGCTGCTATCCTCCTTTTGGGCTCTAACTGATTGTCACTTGGAGCCAAGGGTGCTATCTTGCTTTTGGGCTCTGACTAATCGTCACTTTGAGCCATGGGTGCTGTCCTCTTATTGGGCTCTAACTGATCGTCACTTGGAGCCAGGGGTGATGTCCTCCTATTAGGCTCTAACTGATCGTCACTTGGAGCCAAGGGTGATGTCCTTCTTTTGGGCTATGACTAATCATCACTTGGAGCTAGGGTGCTATCCTTTCTTTGGACTTTGACTGATTGTCACATGGAGCCAAGGGTGCTGTCCTCCTTTTAGGCTTTGATTGATCAACATTTGGAGCCAAGGGTGCTGTCTTCCTTTTAGGCTCTAACTAATTATCTCTTGGAGCCAAGGGTGCTGTCCTACTATTGGGCTCTGATTGATTGTCACTTGGAGCTAGGGGTGCTATCCTCCTTTTGGGCTTCGACTGGTCATCACTTGGAGCCAAGAGTGCTGTCCTCCTCTTGGACTCTGACTGATCATCATTTGGAGCTAAGGGTACTGTCCTTCTTTTGGGCTATGACTGATCATCACTTAGAGCATTAAATGTTAATCACCTTAAAGCTTTGAGGTTTTGATGGATGGGGCGAATTCCATGCTCTGGATAGTAGAATACCATCAAGCTTCAAGATTCATGGATGAGTTACTCCCAGTGAAGACTTCTATCACCCTTGCTATGGGTTGGCTTTCCATGGTTTCACAAACTTATGGACTCATAAGAAAAATCAAGATGACAGGAGGGCTTTAATAACTCTTACCTCAAAACAATCAGGAGCTTGTTTCCTTTAGGGGCTCAGGCTCCTTAGGGGTACAGCTTTTATGTGGTCAGCTTTGGAAGATCGATATCCATCTTGGCCTTGAGCTTGAAGGCTTAGTCTTGATGGCTCATACTCAGCTACTACATATGCATTGGCTGGAGCCATGCTTTAAGTGATGGGTTGTGCATCGAGCTATTGTGAAAGATCGCTGAGAGGGCCAACAAATGGATTGGAGTTATCCTTTGGGATAAACTAGCACCAATAATCAGTCCAATAGCCCATGGAATATTTTTAATGATTGATGGTAATGACAGTGATTCTGGTACTCTTTTCTCACCAGATTTGGTGCGATCACTACTGCTAGATTGCATGATGGGGACCTTGTCTTCACCTTCATCAATTTCTTGAATGACCTGGCCCCTTCCTTCACCTATTTTTGCCTCTTTTGTTTTTTGATTAACTGAGGCCATGGCCATTGCTGATGCGGCGAGGCGAGAGGTTAAAGGAGTTGCATAGAAACCATCGTCGATTAAAGAGGCTGAGGTGGGATCATTTGTTAATTAGAGAAGAGGCCATGGCGGTCGGCTCCCATGGGTTTCGTTTGGACTGAAGGAGGCCAAATCCTGAAAGAATTGTGCCCTAAAAGTCAATCTTTGTACGAGCATTTCTATAATCTTCCAACTCATGTATGATATTATTTATTAATAAAAGGCAATTATTGATTCATTATACTGTTGCATCTTATCAAGATTATGATGAACCCCATAGGTTAGGACAATGTAATTAGGGTTATGATGAAGATCATATGATGAGATCTAAGTTTCTATAAACCCTAATCTAAAATGTTTCTAATTATTGGATTATCGATTTGGGGATCAATCTTTCCAGAAAAACTAGCATATCCTATATGTTCTCGATGAAGAGAGTAGTTAGTCTCACAGCCACTTATATAAGGACACTAATACAAGGATGTGGGTACTCATTAGGATATGAGTTCACTAAACTGATCTGCTTTAAGAACATTATATGGAGGTCTTACTACTTGTCAAAAAATGGTTATCAAAGTTGGAGTTATTCAAGTAATCCTTAGACTTGAGATCACCATGGTACCTTATGCACATAAAGCCATGTTTTGGTTCATACTTGATATGGCAACATCGCTGACATGGAGTATGCGTCAGGTCCAGCTGGCCACCAGGCAATACCATGCGGCATCATCTCCGGGCTCTCCTTCTAGGTGGCTCAGCTAGCGGTCAAGCTGACTTCGGGGCCGAGCTCGGCACCTCTGCCACTCCACCAGGTGTCGACCCAAGCGGGGTCCACCTCGACCGGAGTGGCCCTGCCTCTGTTCCTTCACCAAGTGGCATCCCCGGATGGGCCCACCTTGTCGAAGTCGAGCCAGGCTCCCTCTATTCCCTCGCCAGGTGGCACCCCTAGATGGGTCCACCTTGACCGAGGTTGAGCTGGCCTCAGCCACTCTGCCAGGTGTCGACCCAAGTGGGATCCACCTCGGCCAGAGTGGCCCTGCCTCTGCTCCTTCGCCAAGTGGCACCCCTAGATGGGCCCACCTCACTGAAGTCGAGCCAGGCTCTCCTTGCTCCCTCGCCAGGTGGCACCCCCAGATGGGTCCACCTCGGTCGAGGTCGAGCTAGCCTCTGCCACTCCGCCAGGTGTCAACCTAGGCGGGGTCCACCTGGGCCAGAGTGTTCCTGCCTCTGCTCCTTTGCTAGGTGGCGCCCCCTGATGGGCCCACCTCGCTGAAGTCGAGCCAGGCTCTCCCTACTCCCTCGCCAGGTGGCACCCCCAGATGGGTCCACCTCGATCGAGGTTGAGCTGGCCTTTGCCACTCTGCGGTGTCGACCTAGGCAGGGTCCACCTTAGCCAGAGTGGCCCTGCCTTTGCTCCTTTGCCAGGTGGCGCCCCTAGATGGGCCCACCATGTCGAAGTCGAGCCAGGCTCTCCTTGCTCCCTCGCCAGGTGGCACCCTCAGATGGGTCCACCTTGGTCGAGGTCGAGCTGGCCTTTGCCACTCAGCCAGGTGTCGACCCAGGTAGGGTCCACCTTGGTCGGAGTGGACCTGCCTCTGCTCATCCACCAGGTGGCACCCCTAGATGGGCCCACCTCGTCGAAGTCGAGCTAGGCTCTCCTTGCTCCCTCGCTAGGTGGCACCATTAGATGGGTCCACCTTGGCCGAGGTCGAGTTAGCCTCTGCCAGGTGTCGACTCAAGCAGGGTCCACCTCAGCTAGAGTGGCCCTGCCTCTGCTTCTTCGCCAGGTGGCGCCTCCTGATAGGGCCCACCTCACCAAAGTCGAGTCGGGCTCTCCCTGCTCCCTTGCCAGGTGGCACCCCTAGATGGGTCCACCTCAATCAATGTCGAGTTGGCCTCTGCCACTCTGTTAGGTGTCGACCCAAGCAGGGTCTACCTCGGTCGGAGTGGCCCTATCTCTGCTCCTTCACTAGGTGGTGCCCCCAGATGGGCCCACCTCATCGAAGTCGAGCCGGGCTCTCCCTGCTCTTTTGCCAGGTGGCAACCCTAGACGGTTCTACCTCGATCGATGTCAGTCCTCTCTGTAAAGCATGGAGTGACCGAGGGCATGAGCACCGAAAAAGCTGCTGAGGATGGCGCACACAGGTGGCGCATCTGGTATAGGGTCCCCAGGCCTGTAACGATGTGCAGAACCTCGTTGGCACCAGTTTAGAAGGGGAACCTTGCCCAAGGCACCGTACCCAGCATTCGGTAACCCTGTACTCCAAAATGGGAGGGTCACGGTCAATGTCTCAGGCCCGAGGGCGCCTTCGCAAGGATCAGAATCCCGTCAAGTTCTCCCTTTCATGATTGCACAATAGACAAGACTGGCTCACCACTTAACTCCCGACCGTAAGGGGACGGCCTAGGGAAATGGTCGCTAAGCTTCATTGACCTCCAGAGCCCCCAGGGAGGGGGGAATCGAGGTGCGAACGTATCCAGTGATTGGTGACCTAAAAAGGAAGACTAGGGGTAAGAAAGAAGGTAAGCAATCGAGAGGGCAAGCACGCGCACTAGAAGAGGAGGCGATCCTAAGCCAGAAGCTCCAAAGGAACTTGCAGGACTGAGTTTAACGAGCCCATCGTAGGAACCAGAGCACTAATCCCTCTCATTCTCATTCTTTTTCTCATCAAAGATTCCTCTAAGCACGGAAGCCTAGCAGGTTTCCACCTTAATGGATCTGTTCCACTTTACCGCTCTCTAACTTGACCATCGGAGTACCTCCATCGGGATCCCCGACACAGGTCTCTAACCTCATTTTTACAGGTTTGGGAGCATCGGGATTCTGCAGCATAGGGGACCCCAGTCCGGTGCCAACTCATAGCTACAGGCCATAGTGGTAAGGTCGGTAATAGATTGGCACGCCAGGTGGAGGGACGAGGCCCCTAGATGAGTAAGCCCCCCTCGAGCTCGAGAGTAGCTCGATTCCAAGTATGGTGGTGACTCGCAGACATGAAGTCTCCACCGACCGGGCGGGGGAGGTTCCCTCTCACCCGGGCCCCCGTAGCCCAGAAAGGGAACTCCCCACTCTCGTTCCATCTCCTCAGCTACCCTCGGTGGATGGTCAGTATGCTGCCATTGTCCAACAATTGCAGACACTGACCACGGTCGTAAGGTAGCTGTAGCATCAGCAATGCTCCTTGGTAACTCAACCCTAGCCAGGGACCCCTGCGACCCAAGCCTCAAAGCTCTATTTGCTTAATGTCATTCTCATCCCAATCATCTTCCATTTTGGGAGTGGGAATGCCATTAATCAAGATAGTAGGCTGATGAGGACCCTTAACAATAGTCCTCCAAATATTATAATTCATGGCTTGAATGTAAATGTGCATGCAAGTCTTCCAATATGTATAATTGATGCCATTAAATAATGGAGGATGGTTATAGTCTTGACCTTCTACAATACCCATACCAATTGGTACTGCCATGATCTTTTACTCAAGATCGTTGGACCTACAAGAGAGTACCAGTGCTCCTATACTACTTGTTGCCCAGAAATGGAGCCTAAGAAGGGGGATGAATTGGGCCTTGTAAAAATTTAAACAACTATGTGCTAGTCTTGATGTGTTTGTGAAGCAAAGTGATTAAACTCTAAATGAATATACAGTGGATGATAGCAAATTAAAGATAAGTAATAACGAAGAAATAGTAGAGAAAGCAATCTCACACAAACACAAGGTTTTATAATGGTTATGTGCAATCCAAGCACCTACATCCACTCCCCAAGCCTCCCTTGGAAATTTCTACTATAATCTCTTCAAGATTACAGCCAACTTATTTTCCAAGGCTGACAAGTCAAAACCTGAGTTGGTTTTGTCACCTAGGTTCATCAACAACCTTTACAACTTGTTGTCTTTGGGCTTATAAGTTAAACCCTAGTTGGTTTTTGTACCTTTGGCTTACATACAACCTTAGCAACCTACTTTCAAAAACCTTGAAAGCTCAGTCAGCAAAGAATAAAGTTAAAGATACAAGAATAAAAGCACAATCAAACTCTCTTCTAGAGTAGAATATGAAAGCTTTGAGGCTCTTGTTGATTGCTTGTCTTGTCTTCTCTTTGGAATCTCTTCAAACATACTTTTGGAAAGATGAAATGATAGGCTTGTAAGCTTTTTCAGGGAATCTCTTCTTTTCGGCTTTTGGAAGTGAAGTTCTTGAAAGAATATTTATCTTTTTGTGTGTTCAATGCTTCATGAATGAGTTTGGTGAAGCTTAAATACTTTAAATACTTCCAAAAAATGGTTAAAACCGTTGGAGGATCAAAACTAGTTGTTGGAAACTTGAAAGGATGAATTCTGCCTCTAAAAAATATAGCCGTTATGCCTATCAAAACCCGTGAGTTGATCTTGACTTCTGTGAGTTGACACTTGAGTCTTCATGAGTCGACACTTGATTTCCGTTAGTCGATACTTGAGCTTCTTGAGTCGACACTTAAAATTGCTGAGACGACACTTGAGTCAAAAACCTTCAAATGGCCTAGTTCTATATTTTCAAAATTCTTAGGCCTTGAGTCGACACTTGCAATCCTTGAGTCAACACTTGAATCTCCTGAGTCTATACTTAAGTCTCCTGAGCCAACACTTGATAGAAAAACTCCCAAAATGATAAGTTCTGTATCTTCAAAAAGTCTCAGACCTTGAGTCGACACTTGCAATCCTTGAGTCGATACTTGGCATGCCAGAGAAAATTTCTGCATGCCTGTCTCTGAAGTGTTGACACTTGGTGTGCCATGAGTCGACACTTGACTCTGCAATTTATCAAAAACATGTGCCAACCTTCCAAATTCAAGTTGATCTTCAATGAAACTTCAATATACTTTAGATAAAGCACAATTGGTCTATTTTGAGGCCTTTTTCAGATGAGAAGACTTCTTAAAATATGAAAATTGCTCAGCTTCATGAAACTTATATTTTGAGAATTTGAGATGCCTGTATCCTGTAACTCATAACTATAATTGAAACATTAGTATAAAATATGTACTCAATATTTTGTTAGTCATCAAAATCAAGGGTTAAAGCCAACAACAACATAAATTGAATTAGAAAGGGAATTAATAGGAAATTAGTAGTGAAAGTAATTTAGAGATGATTTATCTTAACGAGAGCACGACCCATACCCGTAGATCATGGCCCATCCCTTTTGGAAATAGATCATAGTGAAGATAGTTAAGATATGACCTATCTTAATGAGAGCACAGCCCGTACCCGTAGATCACGGTCCATCCCTTTTAGGTATAGATCAGTCAAAATTATAGTAAAAATAATCAAGATATGACCTATCTTAGTGAGATCATGGTCCGTACCCGTAGATCACGGCCCGTCCCTTTTGGGAATAGATCAGTCAAGATTATAGTCATGTAAAGTGGCTTACCTTTAAAGCTTTGCACTGCTCATAAACCTGCTTCAGATAAGATAAAGAAAAAGAAATAATGTGAGTTAATTGGAAGCTCTTTTCATTTTATAGAATGAGGAGTACATCAAATAAATACTCAAGCATAAACCCCCTTTTTCCAAATAAGCTTCCAGAGTGAGCTGTAATATATCTGAAGATGGAGCAGTCCGAGGATACAGTGGAGAGTAGAGAGTGGGAGCCAGGTCAGTGAAGTGGGAATAGGAACCAGTAAGGGTGATGGGGATTGAAAAGGGATAGAGCAGAGAAGGGAGAGAAGTGGAATAGAAGTGGAATAAAAGTGGGATAAGAGAGGAATAAGAGGGATAGTAGAGGGATATAGACTGATGGCTCTCCACCTTGATCTCTAGACTCCTCAACTCCCTTTCATAGGCTTCAAACAAACCAACTTTAGTTCCACTATTCTTCTGGACCAACTGAATTCAGTTCTAGCTGCCCGAATCTATTCTATAGTTTCAACTCAGCTCCAACTTCTTCACCGAACTCCAGCTTGCATCCAATGGCATCCAACCACGTCCAACGATGTTCGTTGAGCTCGCAGCAGGCGGTGACAATGTCTATTAAGCTTCAACGGATGGCTTTCAACAAGTAATGGCTCAGATCCATGGTCGGTGAACAAGGAATAGGGAGGAGAGGTTGTGGCCATCAGTTTGGATGGCTCGGATGGTAGTTAAGGACCGGCATTTTGAGGCTTGGGCACCTTCTCGGTGGCGGAGGGAGGAGTGTCGGTGACTTTTTCGTCATCAAATTAGCTTAGAAATAATGGAAGAGTAGTGAAGGAGGAGGAGGCCAGCAACTTTTTCGGCCAAGGGTGGTTTCACCAGTCAGCAAGGGGGTGCCGGTGGCTTGGGCAGTGTAGAGGCAACATCTCCAACAAGTTTTGGTGCAAACCAAACTTTGTGGTCCACGGCTCTGTTTCGTAGACCACGATAATGGTTGCCCATGGACCACAAGCCATTCGGTGGACCCTTCAGCTGGTCCATGGTGGACCGGCTAGCTACACCAAAATCCATGCTTTTCCTTATTAAATTTCTTAAAAATCGATTTTGGGTTTGTTTTAAGCTCGATTTGCTTCAAACTTATTTCATTTGAACCCATAAATTGAGCTCTTCGCATTAGCGCTCTCCTTTCCTACAAATGATATATAAAGTATCAATTTTAAATGAATAAAGATAATTAAAGTAATATTTTTATATATGTATATAACGTAGTTATCACACTCCCCAACTTGAACTTTGCTCATCCTCGAGTAAAGTAAATTAATTATCTATGTGTACTAACTCATCCTAGAAGTGAAAATTATCTTACTTATTCTAAAATCAGTTGTTACCCGGTTAGACCATTGAAGGGGTACTTCATCGGATTACCAATTCTACCCATTTAATGGCTAAGTAAAGCCCATAGAAATTTCAAGAGTTCATCTTTTCCCAACTTTCTATCTTACTCTTTAAGTCCTTCTATATTATTTTGGTTATGGTGTAGTATCAGTTTATCTAGTCCCTTTTTTTTTATGTAGAGTTAGTGCAATGTACTAACATCTTGCTTTCTAGATGATCCTTGTAGTGAGCTTTTGGCCAATGACATCCAAACCGGTTGGCTTTAGGGCATTAGGTGTAAAAGACGCTTTAGGCTTAATGACTTGAGTCGAAAAGGCTATATGTTAAGACTTGTCTCTACAAAGATTTCTTTGCATCCTTACCTTTTGACGTGAACAACAATGCTTACTTAAACGAAGGGGCCCAGTTACTCAAAAAGAGATACTAAAAACTTTATTTTTACTTTACACTTTAAACAAGACTTTTTAGATATTTTCACCTATACCATTATAAGGTAGAGTCTTTATCGAGATTAGTAGGTAGAAGGGTTTGGAATTGCTCAAGAATTTTCTGGGCTAAACTTTGTCATTAATTAGGTTTAATAATTTATTCCTGGGTATCTTTAAACTTATCTAAACCGTTAATCATTCATCATTTAGCAAGCTTGATTATTTTCAAATTGAGACAAAGTTTGGTACATAAAGACTGATTAAAGTTTTACTCGAGGATTTAATTATCCCCTCCCAACTTAATTTCCATTTTCCCTAATGGAAGGAGATATTAAAAATACATGACAAGGAAAGATACCACCTGGAAGGGTGCTTGAACTGCATGTTCCTTTGTTGCCATACTACCCTCACTTTGTTGTTCTTCTAAAACAAAAGAAAGTAACTAGTTAACAACATAAAAACATAAACTGGGTTGCCTCCTAGAAGCGCTAAGTTTAAAGTTTTCAGCCAGACTTAGTGGATCTTCTAGATTATGTTGATTGATACATCCACTAAATTATTAAATATACTTAGCCATAGCGGATGGTTGGATAAAGTCCAATCAGTAGTATCCCACATGATATCTTTGTCAAACATATCTACAAGATGTGTCTCCTGAAAGTAGATACCTGGAGATGGCTTGGTAAGCAGAGTAGATATTGGTTCTAGTGCAGGGGTTAAGTAAAAAGTAGAGGGTACAATGGATTGCTCAAATTTTGGTGTCCAGGGTGGATCTAATAAATCACTCAAGTTCTCCATGCTATCTATCCCAGTACAGTTCAGATGTTTGCAAGATGGGTCCCCAGCAAAGTTAGCATGGCTAGCATACTCAAGGACTGCATTAGGGAATGATAATTTGGTTGGGTAGTCTACTAGTAAATCAGAGATTGGCTCTTCAATAGCTTCTTTGGAGTCATTTGGCAAACCTACAAATTGGGTTTCCTGGTTTGGGGTTACATCATGTTCAAAGAATGGATCATTCATCTTTACTAGGGGTGGCTCTTGCTCCAGTGTAGGTGAAGTTTCTAATGAGGAAGCTATTAGTGTATCAGGGAGATTGGTCATCTGCTCATATTTCATGGTCCATGGAGGAGTGGAACTAGATGGTTCTAACAGTGCATTCACTTCATCCATGTACGTATCTATGTTGAAACTGTTCATATCAAAATGGGCTAGACAAGCTTGTAGAAGGTCTTGAGTGTGCATGCTAAGGGTGGTTTCTTCTACAAATTCCTATAGCACGTTTACCTCATCATGATCATACACAGGTGGTCCTTGGAATGTATTAAAAATGTTCAACCTCATCTTCTTGTTTCCAAAAGTTACATCCATAACTCCCATCCTATAATTTGTATAAGCATTTGCAGTGTCTAGGAAGGGTCTTCCAAAAATGATGGGTATTTGGCTAGGATTACTGCTAGATTCCATATCCAAAACAAGGAAATCAACAGGAATGTAGAATTCATCTACTTTTACAAACACATCATCCAACATTCCACGAGGTACCTGAACTGATCTTTCTGCTAATTGTAAGTAAAGTCACCATCGTGGGTTTCAATTCTCCAAATCCGAATAGATCATACATTGAGCTTGGAAGAAGGTTTACACTTGCACCCAAATCTAATAAGCTTTCTTGATTGTAAGGTCACCTATGACACAAGATATGATTGGGGTACCAGGATCTTTTAGTTTGGGTGGGGCTATCTACTGACAAACTGAGCTGGCTTGCTTTGGTATGTGTGCCTTAGATTTCTATTTCTATGTGCACAGATCCTTAAGAAATTTGGTATAAGTTAGAACTTATTTAATGGCATCAAGAAGAGGCAGGTTTATCTGGACTTGCTTGAATAACTCAAGCATCTCATTCATTTTTAAGGTCTTCTTATCCAAAGATAAAGGAGTTTCCAAAGCACTAGGGAATGGGGCCTTTAGTTTAGGTGCTTGGTCAATGGATTTCTTTTTCTCTTCATTACTTTTTTTCTCTAGCTTAGCCACTTCTTGTTTTTGGGTCAGGTTAGGCTGGTTTATTGTTATCTCGCTTCTTAAAGTTATGAATGATTTTGCATGTTCTGAAAAAGTTTCAGGACTGGACAAGCTCTCAACCATGTATTGCCCTTTTGGGTTACTAATGGACTAGCTAGGTAACCTACCTTCCTCCCTTCTATTGAGAGTTTTAGCTAGCTGACCTATCTGGGCTTCTAGCTTAATAATGGACTGAGTGTGGGAGTAAAGGAGTTGGTTATTTCTTTCTATCCCTTCAAGTACTTGACACATCCTTTCTTTGAAGATAGGATTATTGATGGGGGATGAAAATAAAATGATGAATGGAGAGTTTTAGCAAGCTAACCAGCAAGCAAACTTGAGCAATTAATTATCAAATAAATGGGCTAAATTAATCCAAGAAAAGAATTTTTATAAGGAGACTAGTTGATCTAATTTTTAAGACCTGCAATGTAAATCTAGTTCAAAAAAAGGATTAGGATATTCATGGCAAGGAAACCATCACTACTAGGGCAAGTTAACCTTCAAATGATCAGATCTAATAAATTTTAGGAAGAGTTTTCCTGCCAACAATGATGGCTAATTATATGGTGGAAGAAGGAGCTCTCATCACTTAAGGATTAAGGCCTAGAAGTCAAGATTGGCACTCTCTACTTTGAGACTCACCTTGGCCTTGATCCATGGCATGGAAACCTTCATCCCTGACCTAGAAACCTGAGAGAACCTGCAAAGAAATTTGGGATTAGACATGGAAGAAGAATTGGAGTTGGAATGGAAATAAAGAAAAAAAAGAAGAAGAAGAAAGTGGCCGGTGGCTTGGGACTTGAAGCTTGATCATAGATCCATCAATGGGCATCCCATCCTTTACTCCTTACAAAAGCATTCTTCACTCTCAAACTCAAACTTAAAAACTCTCATTCTCTCTTTATATAAGGATCTATACATTCAAACTAGCTAGAAAACTTTCACTCCAAATAAGAACTCAAGAAAACTAGAACACAAGGAAACAATCATTTCATTAATTCAAATCTTAGCATAGAATGAATACAATGAGAGCATAGGGGCCCTATTTATAGGCTCCAATGCTAAGAATTTCGTCCAAGGGTGGAGAGGAGGGGATAAGGATGGCTTAGTTTGCTCCAACAATTTTTAGGTAAGTGGTTTTAACTAAAAATAAATTATTGGTAGAAAGTTACAACCACTTTAATATGTGGCATCTAGAAGATCCTAATGTGACTTCCAAATACTGATGTGGAGGCTTAGGTGTCATAAGTTGTGGCATCCTACATGTCAAATATTGTTGGGGTAGTGGAAGGAATCTTTATGTTCCTCATAAAATTCTTGATGTAGTGCAATTCCTTCTCCCCCAAGGTTGTTTGATGAGTTGTTCTCCCATGTGCTTCAAATCTTGGCATGAATTGGGCTTGGGCTTGGTCTTGAAGAGGCTTGAATGGTTGGTCTTGGACTTGAAGAGGACGCCCTCCATCATGCTTTGGGCTTGAGCCGAATGGGCTTATTCCATATGTTGGCTTATAAGCCTAATCATGCTTCAAGAAAATTTGGCTTATAAATATGCTTCAAGAAAATTAATGGGCTTCTTCCATGTATTGGTTTATGATCCAAACCATGTTTCAAGAAAATTTGGCTTATGAACATGTTTCAAGAAAATTTGTAACTTGCTTCAAAAACTTTTATTGACTATAGCTACAAAAACAAAGTGAGTTAATCAAAGTATATATTCTTATTATGGATGTCCTCATCAGTTCTCCCGAGGTGGAAAGAGCTCGACTCCGTTGAGTAGGAATTCATCTAGCTTTGGTAGTACTCTAGGAGGTAAGGATTAGTTTTTTTGTAAGTCCTCTCGAGTGATCCATGAGTCTTCAAAATTAGGATGTCCTTGCTAGTGAACTAAGTAGCACTGATAGTCTTTGTTTCGAGTAGTGATAATCTTGTCATCTAAGATTCGCTCAATCCTATCGTACCTCTTTGGTAATATGGCTGGTGGACACTCAAGGGTTGGTTCACTCTCAAAGGTGGAATCAGGCCTGAATAGCTCACTAGATATCATTATCGATTCCTTATACTTTACTAGATCTGAAATATTGAAAGTGGAACTGATACCAAAGTTGGATGATATATCTATCACATATTAGGTCCAATTTTCCTTATTATTTTGAAAAGGACCTATACCACGGGCATATAATCATTTTTAGCTTAATCAAGACATAGTCTCTTTCCTGAAATTCTTTGACTTTTTTTACAAAATTTAGCCATATGTTTGTTAATTTCATTGCTCAAAATTTGTTTTACTAATCATGCTATGCATATAACTCTTGTAATAATGGATACTTATGCATGGGACACCAAATGACAAGAGACAAATGCAAATAATACTAGATGGTAAAAGACAAATAAAAACAAAACAAGCTCAAATGGACTTTATTATCTATAGACTAAACTTTATTGTTGGACTAGGAAACAAGGTTCCTAATTTTCAATATTCCCTAAATGGCTTTGAAGACTTTGGCACAAAACTTCAAGTAAGTGGCAGTGAATCTTAATTTGGCTCCCAACATATGCCAAAGAGTCTTAATAAAGTAACTATTGAATACATTGGGACCAGATCAATGGTATGGTAGATGTCCCAACCAGATGGGATAGAAGAGTGAATGAAACATAATAGTGGATCGGGATGGTGGATATTTAGAAATGGGGAATCAGGGATAGAAAAATTATTAGAGAAAATATTTTGCAGGGTTTTCAAAGGCTCTATAGCTTATTGGGTCTGATCCGTAGGGTTTTGTTCTTTGATGGTCAATACCCCAATATGTGATCCTTCATCGATCTCTAGATCTAAACCTTCAACATTAATTAATTCCGGATCTTCTATGTTATCCTCAGATTGATCTCCATGGTTTTGTCCTTGGATTTCATTTTGATCATCCCCATTGTTGATTTTTTTAGGCTGGGTAATTATTTTATCTTCAAGTAGTTGTTCTTGATCATATTCACCCATAAGGTTAGACCCAGCTTTATAAACTTCTTCCTTAAGTTCTTCAATAGGTTTAGGATTTTCTCTTTCTAGCCCTTCATTTGGACAGGATTTTGATTCTATTTCATCTTTTAATTCTTCAATTGGTTTAGGAGACCTTTCCTCTAAATTCTCAGTGGGTTCAACCTCTTCTTCTTCATATTCATCAATTAGACTTGGTTTAGCTTTATATATTTCTACTTTAGGCTCTTCAATGGGTTCAACAATTTCTTCCTTACTAATTACTGGGATGATAGGAGTTGGCTTGCTTGAAAGAATTTGGTTAGAATTTGGCCTATGTCTAAATGTATAATTCCTATTGGACTTAGGTTGATTGATCAAGAGTTCCTTCTGATATGTATCAAATTTCCTAGCAATTTGATAAGAATCTTCTAGATAGTAAAATTTTTCATTGAAATAATTCTCACTCGATGTCCTTACATAGACCAGCTTGAAATCTAGATTAATCATTGCTTTAGATTCGACTGTACTACATCTCCGATATTCTCATTGAATTTGGTAATATAATCAGATACAGTTATATCATCTTGTCTTAATTTGTACCATTGGTCTAAAAGTTTTTTCTTATAATATTTATCTAGGTACTTTTCCTTCAGTTTACTCTTCATTTCTCTCCAAGTATTTATTTTATCCCCACTATAATAACTTTTTCACTCAACTTCTCTCCAATATGCTTTAGCATGTCGGACTAACTTTGATTTGGCAAATTAATACTTTCTTACTTCCAACATTTCATCAAATTCAAAGTATTGATCTATTTTTTTTCTCAATCGACATACATTTCAGGATCTAAATTTTCATCGAAAGTGGGTGCATAGGGTCGATTGCTCCTAAAGACTCTCTCCTCCTAATCTACAAAGTCTTGGTAGGGGTATCTAAAACTATACTCAGGGGTGAGATCATGACATTGGGCCCTTGGACCAAGGGGAGGTGTACTAGGTGATTCAGGCTTAGCATGGATCCTATGGGCTTCTTCTATGAAATCATGGTGAAGTCATCTTGGGTTGTATTCAGGAGTGAATTTATGATGATGGACTCTTGGACCTCGAAAAATTGACCAAAGTGACTTAGGTTTGGTGGGGGTCGTTGGGGTCTCTTCAAGTGTCCCAACATTGTCCTTCACTTGACCTAATTCCTTTCTCATTTGCCCTAATTGCCCATTTATGATATCAAACTTTTTAGTTAGGGTTCTCATAAATAATTCAAGATTAGGATCCATGGATAAACCAGACTGAGTGTAGAACTATTGGTATAGGGCTTCAAATTAGTTGGGCCAATAATACAAACCTAACTTCTAGGGCTCCTAGACTTAGAAGTTCAAACATAGGACTTAACTAGGTACTACTTAAGAATGTAATTATCCTATCCACTGACCAGGTAAGAGGTGGGGTTGCGGGAGGCTCCCCTCACTTTCGCGAGGTCCTAATTAAAAATCGCAAGTCCACTTAAGGTATTTGCTATTGGACCTCTAGCCTTAGACACCAATTTCAAGGAATAAGTACAAACTCAAATAATATTTGGTCTTATCTTGTACTTGAACCTAACTTGTGGGTGTCCCTAGTTTTAGGTTCCTACTCGATTTCAATTATGGCTTAGGTCAATGCAAATGTGGGTGATATTTTTGGGTCAAGAAAAGATAATGACCTCCTTCCCTTATGTTATGATTGAATGCCCTTAAAATGATTATAAAATGGATGCACAAACAATTCAACAACTAGTTAACACAACAACTAGATTAGCACAAACATGTGATTCAAACCCAAATTTTAAAAAATATTAAACTTCAAAAAAAAAATTAAATTAAAAAATTTTGTTTTTGAAGTCTAGATTTCAGAAATCAAGTTTTAAAATGTAAATCTCAAAATAGGATTAAAAACTCGTTCTAAAAGTTAAAGTTGTTGCAAGATAGTTTCAGCCCTAACAACTTCTAGTCAACTAGTTTTAAAAATTCAAAATTAAAATTTTAAAATTTCAAAAAATTAAAATTAAAATTTGAATTGTTAAATCTCTTAGTGAAGATTCTATATTTCAAATTCTGAAATTTAATTCCTGGAATTTGGTTAAGAAATTCATTTTGAAAGCTTGTTGTAAAAGAAAATTTTGGCAAGGAACAACTTTCAACTAGCTAGTTTTAAAAATTCAAAATTTAATTTTTTTTAAAATCCAAAAATTTGAAATAAAAATAATTTGGTTAACTCTCAGATAATAATTCTTGGATTTTAAGGTTTTGACTTTGGATTAACTCAAATTTTGGTTGAGAAGGCAGTTTGAAAATAGTTGCTAGAAGGTTCCAGCAGTTTAGCTAACTCTTAACAATCTGAATTAAAATTTTGAATTTTAAATTCTAAATCCTTCTAAAATTTAAAATTCTAGTGAAAAATAACAAAGATCGAAGTCTATATCTCAGATGTAAAATTAAAGATCTATAAAAAATATTTTTATATTTTTTTAAAAATTAAATGAAATGAAAAGCAGAAACAGAATTCTAGACAGAATGTCAGAAATGATCTAAGAACTCATATTTCTAAATCCAGAAATAAAAGGAAAATATTTTTTTGAATTTTGTATTTCGAATCCTACACACTAAGGTACTGGAAAAATATTTTTATGGATTTTTTTACAATATAAACAAATTACTAAAATTCATAAAAAAATTGGGTGAATACTAGAACAAAAATTTCAACAATCAAACACTTAACCTAGTAAACCATAGGCCTTGACACCAAAAAATTGATGGGGGATGAAAATAAAATGATGAATGGAGAGTTTTAACAAGCTAACTAGCAAGCAAACTTGAGCAATTAATTATCAAATAAATGGGCAAAATTAATCAAAGAAAAAAAATTTTATAAGGAGACTAGTTGATCTAATTTTTAAGACCCGCAATGTAGATCTAGTTCAAAATAAGGATTAGGATATTCATGGCAAGGAAACCATCACTAATAGGGCAAGTTAACCTTCAAATGATCATATCTAATGAATTTTAGGAAGTGTTTTCCTACCAACAATGATGGCTAATTATTTGGTGGAAGAAGGAGCTCTCATCACTCAAGGATTGAGGCCTAGAAGTCAAGATTGGCACTCTCTACTTTGAGATACCTTGGCCTTGATCCATGGCATGGAGACCTTCATTCTTGACATAGGAACCTGAGAGAACTTGCAAAGAAATTTTGGATTATACATGGAAGAAGAATTGGAGTTGGAATGGAAACAAAGAAAAAAAGGAAGAAGAAGAAAGTGGCCAGCGGCTTGGGACTTGGAGCTTGATCATAGATCCATCAATGGGCATCCCATCCTTTACTCCTTGCAAAAGTAGTCTTCACTCTCAAACTTAAACTTAAAAACTCTCATTCTCTCTTTGGGTAAGGATCTATACACTCAAACTAGCTAGAAACTTTCACTTCAAACAAGAACTCAAGAAAACTAGAACACAAGGAAACAATCCTTAGGGAAGGAATCGGTGTCATAAGTTGTGGCATCCCACATGTTAAATATTGTTGGGATAGTGGAAGGAATCTTTATGTTCCCCATAAAACTCTTGATGTAGTGTAATTCCTTCTCCCCCAAGGTTGTTTGATGAGTTGTTCCCCCATATGTGTTGCCCAGGTGGCTACCCAAGAGGGGGATGAATTGGAAATTTTAAAAATTTAAATAGATAATGTACAATTAAAAATCTCTTTTAAATTGTTAGGTACTGTGGTAGATTATTAACTTGCAAAATCTAAAGAAGATTAAAGAATCACAACACAAACATATAGAAATTTATAGTGGTTCGGAGCAACTCAGCTCCTACGTCCACTATCTAAGATACCACTTGGAATTTCTACTATATTCACACCCGAATACAGTAGGATTGTTTTACAGGATCACAATCCAAAATCTTTACACTTTGGTTTTAACGGGATCACCAAAGAAAACCCAACACCCTTTGGTTTTAACCAGGATCACTAAAGAAACCCAACTTGGTTTTCACAGGATCACCAAGAACCTAACTTGGTTTTACCAGGATCACCAATAACCCAACACTTGGTTTTTATCAAAGGCTCACCAAGAACCTATTTGATTTTTCAAACAGGCTCACCAATAACCAAAACAATTTAGAAATGAATTGAAATAAATGCAACAATAATGACAAACTCAATTTGTCAGATAGTTGCCAGTGTAGCTTGATAGAAGTCCACTTGAATGTGCTTCAAGGTGCTTTAATTGCTTCAGTGGCTTCTTTCCAAATTGCTTCAAGCTTCAGGTCAGAGTTGGTGAAGACTTGAAGACTGACTTGAATGCTCTTTGTGCTCTTTTCCTTGTGGGTGGGTAGGATATTCAATGAAACTTCAAATCTTTTAGGAACTCTCTAATTGCTTCTTCAAGAAAGTTCAAAACCTTCAAATATATGGTCTTCAATCACTCCAAGATAGTATGGGATGTTGTAGACCGTTGGGATGTGATATATGACCGTTGGAGTACTTTTTGGCATTCAAAAAGAAATTTTGGAACTAGCCGTTATGTACCTGGAAACGACATTCGAGTCAGCTCGGATCCTTCGAGTCGATAGGTCGAGTCACTAGTTCTTCAGCACAGTTGGCTTTTTGTTTCAGGGTGCAAAACTTTACTCTGTAAGAGTCGGCTCTTGATAGCTCGGGTCGGCTCGAACTTCTATCATTTAACATATTGAACTCGGGGAGTCGGCTCGCTTGAACTTGGGTCGACTCTTCTTTTTAGAATAAAAAATCTTTACTCTGGAAGAGCGGCTCGTTGCAGATTGGGTCAGCTCGCTTTCTCAGGTCTTCAAAATTAGGTCTGGCAGAGTTGGCTCATTTTGGTTCGGGTCGGCTCGCTTGGCTTGTTCTCAGAATATTTCAAAAACTGGATTCTAGAAGAGTCAGCTCGGACTTATTCTAGTCGACTCGGATTCACTCAAGTCGACTCAGATTCACTCGAGTCGGCTCGGATTGCTGCATACCAGAATCCTTGATACGTGCAAAGAGGTGGAGTCGACTCTTCATTATGCTGGGTCGGCTCGAGTGACTTCTTTAGGATTTTTACAATTTAACTACATAAAAAACTCTCACCACACCAACACTTTTAAACTTTTCATGCACACCAACTCAAAATAAATTTAAGGCACATACACACTCATAGAAGTAACCATTTTTATAGATTTTTCTTTAACTTTTTCATTGGGTTCTTCTTTACAAAATAAGATTACAACATAACTCAAAACAAGAAGTAAAAATGTAGGAGTTGAAGTTTGAACAAGTAAGTCCTGAAAACACTTATGGGGTCAACAATCTCCTCCTTTTTGATAATGACAAAATACTAGGCATGAAAACATAAGATAAAACTCTACAATTACTTGTATAATTGTATTTGCAAGAATGTATGAACAAGTAAAAGGAATTGACTTTAATTAGTGTCAAACCATGGAAGGAGAATTAGGGCAATGAGAGATAATCTCCCCCTCAATAAGATACTCCATGTTTTAACACATTTTTCATGCAAGTTCAAAGCCCAAACGTTTCTAAGAGAACTTCAAATATCAGAGCTTAAAACATTATATCAGGGCTTGAAACACTTAAAGCATTATGTATTAGAGCTTGAAATATTATATATCAGAGCTTAAAGGAATCAAAGCATATTGTGATTCATGTAATGTATTAGCGCATTAGCAAATAGGTTTTATCCTTTTCAAGCTTTATGTATCAGAGCAAAAATACAAACACATCTTATCCTTTTCATGCAATATCTTCATAAATTTCTCTCCCTTTTTGTCAATCAATCAAAAAGGTGAAGTTAGAATGAAGCTCAAATTTTAAAATAGAATGAGAAAGTATTTAAAATTTGTTTGAGATAATTTTACTTTCTCACATTCATCTTAATATTCTAATTAAAATGTATTATAGTTGTATCAAAGACATAAGCACAAGAGTAATTGATAGACATAATTCAAACATTTATTTCATTTCAAAGATGTTCAATACAATGTATAGACTTTCATTTCATTTCAAAGAGAATACATCTAGTCACTTTCTATGTCTACCCTAGGGTTTGGAGGTCGACCCGGAATTTGGAAGCCCGGAGGCATAAATGCAATTGGGTCAGGATCTAACACATCAGATGGTGGAGTAGTATAGAATCATTGTGGCCTAAAATGAGGAGCTGGTTGTCTGGGATGAACAGATTGACCGGCAAAAGATTGAGGCCTAGGTCTAGGAGTAGGATCCAGTGGTGCTGAAGGTGGTACACTCCGAGCAGGTTGAAGGTCTTCAACCTTAGTCATCAGCTTCCACAAAAAACTATTAATGGTTTTCAACTCATCTTCAATTTTCTTTGTACTCTTAGAAGCAGTCAGTTTTTCCATTGATACTTTTATTTCTGCAACTTCGTTCTGCATTGAAAGAATTTCAGAGGCTTGTACATTTGCAAATGCTTCGGCTGATCCTCTTAGCCTTCCTATTTCACCTCTAAGAATTCCAAAATCTTCTGTGTAATTGTCCTCACTTTTCAATCTTCTCTCTATATCTCCCATAACCATTTTCACAGAATTCAATTCCTCCCTAAACTCATTAATACTTTGATCCACTTTTGCTTTCAAATCATTAATCATGGATCCAAAACAATTTAACAAACCTTTTGCAAATTTATTGAGCTGCTCTATGATATCAACATGATGGACAATAGAGGATTCTGGAGCAGTAGTAGGAGCAGGTTCGTATCAGAAGGAGTAGGAGGAGCAATGGGAGTAAAGTCTGGTATGGAATCATCAAAAGCTGTTTGAACTGGTGAACCTTGTAGTGGTTGTGGCTCAGGGATTGGAATTGAGGTGCCTTCACCAGTTTCCATCTCAGCTTGTTCTTGTTCTTCTTCTGGTTCTTCAATGACTTGTGCTTCATATTTCTTCTTTCAAGTCCCCTCAAATAGCAAGTAACTCATCCTCTGTAAGGTTTTAGCTGTATAAGTGTCAGTGTGAAGGAGGGTTTTACTGTCTTCTTCTGATAGATCAATATTTGCAGCCTAGAAGGAAAGAGTAAGAATCATCCCATAAGGCAAACATGCCTTCACCTTTCTTATAGCCTCTTTCATCTGACTTACCATTATAGCAGGAAGATTGATTTTATCTCCAATTATCAGTAGCTTTATAAAACATAGGTCTCGCTCACTTACCCAATCAAATCGACCTGTCCTAGATAGGAAAATCTGACTAATGAAGCTGTGGAGTAACCTCATTTCAATGGATAATAAGCTAGCTTTAAGGATTCCAACTTCATCAATATCAGTCTGCTCTAGTACAGTCTGTAAAGCCCTTGTCCTATCCTTTAGGATCAAATATTCTATACCTTCAAATGGCATTTCTAGGGTATTCCCAAGTAGTTCTTTTGAGATAATAATCATTTTCCCTTTAACCAGAGACTCAATGTAGTTCTCTCCAAATCTCATGTTCTCATAAAATGTTTTGACCAGATTTGGATAAGTTTTAATGTCCAAAGAACACATATTCTGCCAACCCTTTCCAACTATAAATCCAATTTCCTTAAGGAATTCAAATAAAATTCTTCTACCTATTATTATAGGCCACATACCCAAGAAAATTTGTTGACTTGGATAGACGGGGCTAGATTCTTCAGGTGGTTGAGGAAGAACTCGAGAAGAGGTGTCTTCATGGTATTTAGTTCTTCTTTCCTGTGGAGCTTCCTCAGTTTCTCGTCAAGATTTGTTCCCCACTACCCTTTTTGGAGCCATCCCACAACACACTAAGATCAGAAGGTGTTTTGGAAAGATGGAGTTTTTGGAAAGGTTCTTCGGAGGGAAAGAATGTAGAGTCAAAGATAGAAACATGAATGAGAAACCCTATGGCTCGAACTAAAAAGAGATGGCCCGACATTTAAGTCGGCTCGACTGATAAGTCAACTGCTCGAGTCGGCTCGAGTAGAGGGAGCACAAAAATGATTTTTAGGCTTCAATCAAAGTCTTTTTAACACAAAAATGTGAGATAAGGAGGTCACCAAGATAACTTTTCCTTAAGTTTGTGGGGATGTTTCTAGAGTGGGTTACATAACCCTAGTTCACATCTAATCATTGCAAGTCTATCAAAACTTAAAGGTTTAGTAAAAATATCAACAAGTTGGTTTTCAGTTGGCACAAAATCTAGTTTAATGTCACCATTTAAAACATGATCTCTTATAAAATGGTGCCTAATTTCAATGTGCTTAGTTCTTGAATGCTGAACAGGATTTTTAGTCAAATTAATGGCACTTGTGTTATCACATTTGATTGGAATTTTAGATTATATAACACCAAAGTCTTCTAGCTGTTGTTTAATCTAAAGCACTTGAGCACAACAACTACCAACAGCAATGTACTCTGCCTCAGCAATGGACAATGCTACGGAATTTTGCTTCTTACAGTGTCATGAAATTAAATTCAATCCTAGAAATTGACATGTTCTACTAGTGCACTTTCTATCAATTTTGCAACTAGCATAGTCAGCATCCAAAAAACCAATTAAATTTAAAGATGATTCTTTAGAATACCAAAGACCTAAATTACTTGTACCTTTTAGATACTTGATAATTCTTTTAACAGCAAGCACATGTGTTTCTTTAGGATTATATTGAAATCTAGCACAAACACATACACTGTACAAGATATCCGGTCTACTAGCAATCAAATATAATTGGGATCTGATCATACCTCTATATAGCTTTTGATCAATATTGGATCTGTCTTCATCTTTGTCTAGCTTACAGGTAGGGCTCATGGGTGTGCTAGCTTCTTTGCTTGTTTCAATACCAAATTTCTTGATTATTTCTTTGATATACTTGGCTTGGCTTATAAAAATGCCTTCCTTCATTTGTTTGACTTGTAATCCAAGGAAGTAGTTGAGTTCACCCATAAGGCTCATTTCAAACTCACCCTGTATCAACTCAGTAAATTCTTCCCATAGATTTTCGATGGTTGCACCAAAAATAATATCATCAACGTAAATTTGTACAACTAACATGTCATTCCCTTTGTTCTTAATGAAAAGGATTTTGTTAACATTTCCTCTTTTAAAATCATTTTCAAGTAAAAATTTGCTTAGTTTATCATACCAGGTCCTAGGTGCTTGTTTCAAACCATATAAATCTTTATTTAGTTTAAACACATGATTTGGAAAAGCATGATTTTCAAAACCTGGTGGCTGTTCTACAAAAACTTGTTCAGAAATAAATCCATTTAGAAAAGCACTTTTTACATCCATTTGAAAGAGTTTAAAATTCATGTAGCAAGAAAATGCAAGAAGTAATCTAATGGCTTCTAATCTTACTACCGGTGCATATGTTTCATCAAAATCAATGCCTTCTTCTTGATTGTACCCTTTTGCTACCAACCTTGCTTTATTTCTCATAACCTTACCATTCTAATCTAGTTTGTTTTTATAGATCCATTTGGTTCCTATGATGGGATGGTCTGTAGGTCTATTAACTAGAGTCTAAACATTATTCCTTTCAAACTAGTTTAATTCATCATGCATGGCCATCATCCAATTTGGATCACATTCAGCCTCTTCTAAACTATGTGGTTCAATTTGTGAGACAAAGGCTAGGTAGTCATGTGCATCTCTATGTGCAGCCCTAGTCCTAACAACATTAGAAGGATCACCACTAATTAGATCTTTAGGATATGAAGTTACGTACCTCCATTCTTTTGGTAAATCAGTATGATCCTTGCTTACCACTTCATTTTCATCTTGTGTTGGCTTGTCTTGAATGCTTAGATCTTCCATCTCCTTTTGTAGTGTACCTACATCATTATCTACGCACTCATCTTTTCTAGATGGTGAGAGGTTAGCTTCATCAAAAATAACATGAATTGACTCTTCAATAGTAAGAGTCCTCTTATTAAACACTCTATATGCTTTGCTATGTAGTGATAACCAAGGAATATAGATTCATCATATTTTGCATCAAATTTTTCTAGGTTATCTTTACCATTATTCAACACAAAGCATTTACACCCAAAAACATGAAAGTAATTAATATTTGGTTTTCTTCCATTCCAAAGCTCATAGGGGGTTTTCTTTGAAATTGGGCATATTAAAACTTGGTTTAATATGTAATAGGCAATGTTCACTGCTTCTGCACAAAAGTACCTTGGAAGATTATCTTTACACAACATGGTTCGGGCCATTTCTTCTAAAGTCATATTTTTTTCTCTCCACAATACTATTTTATTGTAGTGTTCTAGGAGTGGAGAAGTTGTAATCAATACCGTACTCAGTGCAATATTCATCAAAAAATTGATTTTGAAATTCAGTTCCATGATCACTTCTTATAGAAATAACAGACATATTTTTCTCATTTGAAACCTTCTTATGAAATTTTCAAAATACATCAAAGGTCTCATCTTTATGTGTAATAAATAATATCCATGTGAATCTAGAAAAGTCATCTACAATCACAAGGCCATATTTTATACCTCCTAGGCTTGTGATCCTAGTTGGTCCAAATAAGTCCATGTGAAGTAGCTCAAGGGATCTAGTAGTTGAGATAACATTTTTTGATTTAAAACTCCTCCTAGTTTGTTTGCCTAATTAACAAGCATCACATATATAATCAAGATCAACTTTAAAATGTAGCAAACCTCTAACTAGATTCTTTGAGATTAATTTAGCAATGGTATGCATGCTAGCATGACCTAATCGTCTATGCCATAATAAATAAGACTCCTTGGTCTTAGCATTCATTGCAACTAGGCTGGAACTACTGGTCATGGCTAGATCATTTAGATCTACCACGTAGATGGTTCCAAGTCTATGACCAATAAATTTGTTACTAGAGTCAAGAGAGTTAGTTACTATACACATAGATGATTCAAAGATAACCTTAAAGCCTTTATCACAAAGTTGACTGATACTTAGTAAATTATGCTTCAATTTATCTACTAGTAGCACATCTTCAATAAAAGTGCAGGGGGTTATTTTAATCTTATCGATTCTGATGATTTTCCTTTTGCCATTATCATCGAAAGTAACCAATCCTCCTTCTTTCATTTGTAGGGTGATGAACTGATCTTTGTCACCCGTCATATGCCTTGAACAGCCACTATCATGATACCATCTTTTCTTCAATTTGTGGGCTGCAAGACAGTCCTGCAAAATAATCAATGAGTGATTTTAGGTACCCAAACTAACTTGGGTCCTTTAGGGTTAGCAAAATTGGTTCCTTTTGGAACCTAAACAGTTTTATATTTTAATGTATCAATTTTGGAACTTTTCAATGAATTGCATTGATAAGATTTATGCCCAAATCTATGACATGGATAACAAACAATTTTATCATTTGTGAACGATGCATGCTTTGAAGCTTTAAAAGATGTAGTAATGGATATGTTTGGTTTGAATGATTTTTGAACAGAATTCTTAGGAACATACTTCAAGCCATTTGAAACAGAATTCGATGGAAAAGCTTTTTGAAATTATGCATTTGAAGCTGAAGCTTTTGAAGAAACAAATTTTGTTGCTGAAATTCCTTTAGCATTTAAAGCATTAAATCCAATTCTAGCTTTGCTTTCTGAATCTCTTTGCTCATTCAGAATTAGCTCAAGCTTATTGGAACTCAAGATAAGTTTTTCTACTAAAGGCTTAAGCTTTTCTACCTCCTTTTTCAAATCATCATTTTCGGCAACTAAAACTTTGTTTATCTCATTTAAAGCATTTTTTTATTTTTCAAAGCAATAACATTATCATTAAAGATATTTAGTTCCTTTTGCAAAATGTTATTCTTTTCAAAAATTTCATCCTTGTCTTTTAGTTAAAAATCATTTTGTTTCTTTAAGGATTTGATTTTAAACCCAGCTTTCTTGAATTCAATAAGCAAATCATGAAATGCAGAATTCAATTCATTATATGTAAATTCGGTTTGAAGCTCAAGGGATGATACCTCATTTTCAAGACCCAATAAACATAAATTCATAGATTTCATGGTCTCTTCTTCTTCATTAGATGAGGATGCTTCGCTGTCGCTCCACATCGCTACCATAGCTCTCTTTTTCTTTTTCTTGAAATTCTTTTTCAGCAATGGACAATCTGGTCGAATGTGCTCTGGTTTTTTACATTCATAGCATACAGGCACTTCTTTTTCTTTTGCTTTTTCCTTGTCCCTTTCTTTGTTGTATTCTTTATTCTTGTGGAATTTCCTATAGTTTCTTCTTTTTCATCTTCCCAAGAATTTCTTGAATCTCCTAACGACCATGGCAACATCTTCATCTTCCATGTCGCTTTCAGTAGAGGAGCATTTATCTTCCGATTCATCATCTTTTCTTGAATCCATAGCAGTTTTGAAGGCAATAGATTTCTTCTTCTTTTGATCATCCTTAGTTATGTGCTGCATTGTCAGTTCATTTGTGATGAGAGATCCTAGAAGTTCATCCAATAGTACGGTATTCAAATCTTTCGCTTCCTAGATGGTGATCACTTTTGGATCCCACTTGTTTGGAGGAGATCTTAAGATCTTCTATACGAAGTTTGCATTAGAATATACCCTGCCAAGACTTTTTAAGCCATTAATAATATCAGTGAAACATGAAAACATAGCATAGATTATTTCATTAGGTTCCATTTTGAATAATTCGTAACTATGCACAAGAAGATTAATTTTTGAAGACTTCACTTGAGAAGTTCCTTCGTAGGTCATCTCAAGTTTATCCTAAATTTTTTTTGTAGAGGAGCAAATAAAAATTTGATTAAACTCATTACTATCCAAAGCATAATATAACAAGTTCATTACTTTGGCATTTAACTCACCCATTTTCATGTCATGTTCGTCCTAATGCTCTTCAGGTTTTGGAACATCCACTCCATCAATTTTAACCATGGGGATATAAGGACCCTTTAGAATGACATTTCATAACTGAAAATCACCTGCTTGAACATAAATTTTCATTCTAGCTTTCCAGTATGCATAATTTATACCAGTGAAGAGTGGATGTCTATTAGTTGATTGGCCTTCAGCTAAGGACGTACTCATTGGATGAGCCATCAATCTTTACTCTTATGTATTCAGAGATACTGCTCTAATACCAGTTGTTGCCCAAGTAGCTATCCAAGAGGGGGGTGAATTAAAAATTTAAAAAACTTAAATAGATAATGTGCAATTAAAAACTCCTTTTAAAGTATTAGGTGCTGTGGTAGATTAATAACTTGCAGAAGCTAAAGAAGATTAAAGAATCACAACACAAACACACAAAAATTTATAGTGGTTCAGAGGAACCCAGCTCCTACGTCCACAACCCAAGATACCACTTGGGATTTTCACTATATTCACACCCGGATATAGTAGAATTATTTTACAGGATCACAATCCAAAACCTCTACACTTTGGTTTTAATGGGATCACCATAGAAAACCCAACACCCTTTATGATGGGAGATAAATTTGATGAAATGGGTGCATGGAGATGTGATCTACTTACCTAGTAATAACATACTAGCATTAGAGCTCCAGATATGGTCAGATTCATGGGTGGAAGGGATGAAGAATTTCGAGCTAGGAACTAGGTGAGTAGAAAATTTGACACCCTTATGCAAGCTTCCTTTCAAAAAAAATAAAAGAGAAGATCTAAGGGTATGGAAACCCTCAAACTAGGCTAAGCAACCTTTAAGATCTCAGATCTAAGGATCAAGAGAATCTTTTCCCAATAATGAAGAGAAATCAAAGCTCAAGTGGAAGGGAATCATTCACCACTCAAAAAATTGAAGGCTAGAGACAAGATCTACGCTCCCTTCTTGGATTCACCATTGGAGCTTTGATCCATGGCATTGAGCCTTCATCATCATCTTCAAATCACCAAGAAGAACCCACAAAGAGTCAAGGTAAATCAAAATTCAAAGAAATTAAGAGAAACAAAGGAAGGAATCAACAAGAGAAGTGAAGAGAGTTGCTGGAAATTTTGGGCAGCACTTCCTCTTCTTCTTGGACTACTTGGATCTTGTGTAGAAGAACTTAGGAATGGAACTATGGCTCTTCAAACTCAAAGCACTCACTCCAATTTAAGATCAAACTCAACACTTCAACTCAAAATCAAGGAAAGCAATAAAAATTCTATGAAGAACTTAAGAGAACTTGGCAAGACGAAAGAGAACTCAAACAAGGAAACTTTCATTCATTTAAAATCATTCAATGCTTTACAAGAGGAGGCCTTGGTCCTATTTATAGGCCAAGGGCAGCTATCATGGGTGGGTTAAGGAGCCAGCTAATTCAGATTTAGTTGGTAATTAATTACATGATTAGTTCCTAGTCAAACTAATCATAACAAGAGAAAGTCCTAGAAGATCCATTTGGCGCCATCTCCTTGCAACACTTGTCTTCATCTAATCCTTCCACATGTTCTTTAAGATTTGGTTTTTCAATTAGGCTTCAAGGTAGAAGATTTCTTCATAGCTTGGCCGGCCCATGGGCTTGGAAAAGGAATCTTCACTTGATTTTGGCTTTAAACAATTCAATCTTGCTTCATGGAATTAGGAGTCTTCAAGAGGTGCTTCATACATTTGTGGAAACCTAAAAAAAATGAAAGATTGGACTACAACTGAAGATTATTAGTTTGTAATTTCTTTCTCTTGCCAATGTCAATAATTCTCCCTGGATGGAAAGAACTCGGCCCTGACAAGTATGGATCATTTTGGCTTTGGTAGTATTCCAGTATATCTGGATTGATCCTTTGTAGTTCTTCTTGAGTGATCCATGAATCTTTAGAATCAGGTCTGCCTAGCCAATGGACCAAGTATTGGTAATCTTTATTCCGGGTAGTGACAATCTTGTCATCTATGACCCTTTCCATTCTTTCTCCCCGCTTTGGTAGTGTGGCTGGGGGGCACTCTAGGGTTGGTTCACTCTCAAGGGATGGATCAGGTTCTAGGAACTCACTGAAAATCATTGTGGGCTTCTTATATCCTACCAGATCTAAGATATTTAAAGTAGAGCTAATGCCATTGTCAGAAGGTAGGTCCAGCACATAAGCATTAGGTCATATTCTTTTTATTATTTTGAAAGGACCTGCACCATGGGCATGGAGTTTCTTCATAGTTCCCGGTGAAAACTATTCAGGTTTTAGCCTGATCATTATAAAGTCCCCTACTTGAAATTCTTTAGCCTTTCTATGAGAATCAACCATATGCTTGTAGCTCTCATTGCTCATTTGAATTTTTTTGCTAATCTTTCTGTGCAAATCCCTAAGATGTTGTGCATATGATTCAGCAGACTTATGCATGGATGACACCAAATGACAAAACAAACTCAAATGATACTAAAACAAAAGACAAGCTCAAATGGGCTTTCTTAACTAATGACTGAACTTTATTGTTGGCTGTGAAACAAAAGCTCATAATTTCCAATCTTCCCTTAAAGGCTTCTAAGACTCTTGCACAATCTTTAGGCAAGTGGTAGTAAATCTTAATTTGGCTCCCAACATATACCATAGAGTCTTAAGAAAGTAACTATTGAATATCACTAGGAACAGATCAATGGTATGGTGGATGTCCCAAGCAGATGGAATAGGAGAGTGAATGATACGTAGTGGTGGATCATGATGATGGATGTTCAAAAATGATAGATCAAGGATAGAAAAACTATTGGGGAATACATATCGTAGGTTCTTCAAAGGCTCTACAACTTCTTGGGAATGATTTGTAGGGGTTTGTTCTTGGATTTTCCTGATGGTCAATATCCCAATATATGATCCTTCATTAATCTCTAGATGTAAATCCTTCACATTGATTATTTCTGGGTCCTCTATTATTTCCTTGGATTGCTCTTCATGGTTTTGTCCCTGGATTTCATTTTCTTTAAGTTGATTATTCCCATTGTTGATTTTCTTAGGCAGGGTAATTATTTTATCCTCAAGCAAATTGTTCTTGTTTATATTCATCCACTAAGTCAGACTGAGCTTTATAGACTTCTTCCTTAAATCCTTCATCATGTTCAGTGGATTCTTTCTTTAATTCCTTAGTTGGACAAGATTTATATTCTATTTCTTCCTTGAGTACTTCAAGAGGTTCAGGAGATTTTTTCTTTAATTCTTTCATAGGTTTAGTCTCTTCTTCATCTCTCTCATACTCATTGAATTTAACAATATATTTAAGCATGGTTTTATCATCTTGTCTCAATTTGTACCATTGATTTGGAAGATTTTACTTATGAGGTTTGTTTAGGTAGTTTTCCCTCAACTTACTCTTCATATCTCTCCAAGTAATTATTTTATCCCCACTATAATAACTTTTATACTCAACATGTGCCCAATATGACTTAGCATGTCGGACTAGCTTTAATTTGGCAAATTGACACATCCTTTCTTCCAACATTTCATCAAACTCAAAGTACTGATCCATTTTCTTCTCTCAATTGACATACACTTCAGGGTTTCCATCAAAAGTGGGTGCATAGGATCGATTGCTCCTAAAGACTCTCTCCTCCTGATCTACAAAGCCTTGACAGGGGTATCTAAGTTTATATTCAGGGGTGAGATCATGACAATGGACTCTTGGATCAATAGGAGGTGATTTAGGATTAGTATGGTTCAAGCAATCTTTTTTGATGTTCCCGATTTGATTATTCACTTGCCCTAACTCTTTGTTCATTGATCATAATTGTTTAGTTAGAGTATCAAATTTTTTAGTCAGGGTCCTCATAAATAATTCAAGATTGGGGTCCATGGATAAATCAGACTGAGGGTGGGACTTTGATATAGAGCTTATAGGCACAATACAACGGTAAGCAATACAATGGACAAGCAAACAAGACATAATTCTAGGGTTCCTAGACCTAAAAGTTCAAAATACAAGACTTAACTAGGTACTACTTAAGTTTGTAATTTCCCTGTCCACTGGCCAGGTAAGAGGTGGGGTTGCAGGAGGCTCCCCCTATTTTTGCAAGGTCCTAATTAAAAACTGCAAGTCCACTTAAGGCATTTGCCATTTGACCTCTAGCCTTAGACACCAATTTCAAGGAATAAGTACAAACTCAAATAATACTTTGTCTTACCTTGCACTTGAACCCGACTTGTGGGTGTCCCTAGTTTAGGTTCCTACTTGATTTTACTTTAGGGTTAGGTCAATGAAAATATGGGTGATTGTTTTGAACTAAGGAAAGGTAATAACCTCCTTCCCTTATGTAATATTGAATGCCCTTAGGATATTTTAAAAATTGATGCAAGCAATTTCAGCAAAACAATGAGCACAATCAACTATACCTAGCACAAATACATGAATTTTTAACCTAATTTTAAAATTTCAAAAAATATAAATTTAAATTGAGTAATTCAAGTCTTGAAGTCTAAATCACAGTAACCAATTCTAAAACTTTAAATTTCAAAATTTAATTAGAAAATTCATCCTTGGAAGCAAAGTGGTTAAAATGTAATTTTCAGTTTCCAACTAACCTCTAGCTAACCTGAAATGAAAATTCAAAATTCAAAATTTTAAAAATCCAAAAAGCTCAAAATATTTAGTTAGCTCTCAAATCTAAAATCTTGGATTTTAAATTTTGACTTCAAATTAATTCAAATTTTGGTTGAGAAGGTAGTTTGAAAATAGTTGCTAGAAGATTCCAACAATTTAGCTAACTCTTGATAACTTGAATTCAAATTTCAAATTCCAAGCTATAAACCTCTCTAAAATTCAAAATTCTAGTAGAAAATAACAAAAATCGATGTTTGAATCTCAAACATAAAACTTGAAAATTAAAAAAAATATTTTTATATTTTTTTGAAAATTAAATAAAATGAAAGGCAGAAACAGAATTCTGGATGGAATTTTAGAAATGACCTAAGAACTTATATTTTTAAATCTAAAAATCAAGGAAAATATATTTTTTGAGTTATATATTTAGAATCCTAACAAACAATGGTACTGGTAAAGTATTTGTTTGGATTTTTTTGATCAATGTAAAAAATATTAAAAATCATTGAAACTTGGAAGATAGTGAGACAGAATTCCAGCAGCCTACAAAGCTTAACCTAGAACCAAAGCTCTGATACCAAAAAATTGATGGGGGATGAATTTGATGAAATGGGTGTGGGGAGATGTGATATGCTTACCGAGAAACAACATACTAGCATTAAAGCTCCAGATATGGCCGGATTCATGGGTGTAAGGGATGAAGAATTTCGAGCTAGGAACTAGGTGAGCAGAAAATCTAACACCCCTGCGCAAGCTTCCTTTCAAAAAAAATAAAAGAGAGAATCTAAGGGATGGAAACCCTCAAACTAGGCTAATCAACCTTTAAGAACCTCATATCTAAGGATCAAGAGGGTCTTTTCCTAACAATGAAGAGAAATCAAAGTTCAAGTGGAAGGGAATCACTCACCACTCAAAAAATTGAAGGCTAGAGACAAGATCTACACTCCCTTCTTGGATTCACCATTGGAGCTTTGATCTATGGCATGGAGCCTTCATCATCATCTTCAAATCACCAAGAATAACCTGCAAAGACTCAAGGTAAGTCAAAATTCAAAGAAACTAAGAGTAAAAAAGGAAGGAATCAATAAAAGAAGTGAAAAGAGTTGCTGGAAATTTTGGGCAGCACTTCCTCTTCTTCTTGGACTACTTGGATCTTGTATAGAAGAACTTAGGAATGGAACTATGGCTCTTCAAACTCAAAGCACTCACTCTAATTTAACATCAAACTCAACAATCCAACTCAAAATCAAGGAAAGCACTCAAAATTCTAAGAAGAACTTAAGATAACTTGGCAAGATGGAAGAGAACTCAAACAAGGAAACTTTCATTCACTCAAAATCATTCAATGCTTTAAAGAGGAGGCGTTGGTCCTAGTTATAGGCCAAGGGCAGCCATAATGGGTGGGTTAATGAGCCAACTAATTCAGATTTAGTTGGTAATTAATTACATGATTAGTTCTTAGTCTAACTAATCCTAACAAGAGAAAGTCCTAGAAGCTCCATGTGGCACCATCTCCTTGCAACACTTGTCTTCATCTAATCCTTCCACATGTTCTTTAAGGTTTGGTCTTTCAATTAGGCTTCAAAGTAGAAGATTTCTTCATAGCTTGGCTGGCCCATGGGCTTGGAAAAGGAATCTTCACTTGATTTTGGCTTTAAACAATTCAATCTTGCTTCATAGAATTAGGAGTCTTCAAGAGGTGCTTCATACATTTGTGGAAACCTGAAAAATAGGAAAGATTGGACTACAACTGAAGATTATTAGGGCTTGGAAAAGGAATCTTCACTTGATTTTGGCTTTAAACAATTCAATCTTGCTTCATAGAATTAGGAGTCTTCAAGAGGTGCTTCATACATTTGTGGAAACCTGAAAAATAGGAAAGATTGGACTACAACTGAAGATTATTAGTTTGTAATTTCTTCCTCTTGCCAATGTCCTCATTGTGTTGGTGTCCTCATTGTGTTGGGTCGGCTCGAGTGACTTCTTCAGGATTTTTATAATTCAACTCAAAAAAAACTCTCACCAACACTTTTAAACTTTTCATGCACACCAACTCAAAATAAATTTAAGGCGCACACACACTCATCGAAGTAACCCTTTTTATAGATTTTTCTTTAACTTTTTCATTGGGTTCTTCTTTACGAAATAAGATTACAACACAACTCAAAATAAGAAGTAAAGATGGTAGGAGTTGAAGTTTGAACAAGTAAGTTATCCTACAAAAACTTGTAAACCACTTGAAGAGTTGTTAGAAATAAATGTGCATGCTCCAATGTTTGGTTATCATCAAAATCACTTATGGGGTTAACATCCTATTATAAGGTTAATAACTTTTAGTGTAAGGTTGTCCTAGCACTAGATCAACTAGTTTTTGAAAATTATTTTTGAAATATAAAGCCTATAATTTTAGATCTGATTTTTTGACTTATAAGATGTATCAAGTTCATGTTTTAGATCTAAAAATTAATTGCATGTGATGTATATTAATTAGTTTTGATCTAAAATAACATATACAAGATATATGCGATTAGGTTTAAATATGAAAATTATTTCGAGATCATAAACCACTATGGTGCGGGCACCAGACTCAGAAGAAGACTTCAGAGCTCTATCTGAATCTCTGATTAACCTTGCCCAAAGAATTAGGATTTTTTTGCTTGTACTAAGGGTTGACTTGATCAACTCAATTTTAGCTTGAGTCTGTATTACCTGCATTTTATTTTGTTGAGTCATGTTGACTCAGTAGTGGTCTAGGACTTCAACCTGGGGTGTCACATTTTCTCCAAGGCTAAGCAAGTGGGCGCCACACTCCTAGCCACACGCCTGAGTCCAGGGGGTGCCACATCTTCATCCAGTAGACTTTGGTCCCCACACCATAGATAGAAGCTCCCTTCTTTCATGCGCCAATTGAGGAGAGTGCAACCAAGGATCCACAAAACAAGGGGGCGGCCCAAGACTTCTATAAGAGCCAAACTATGAATGGGAAGAAAGTTTCTTGGAGAGAACTTCAAGGAGGCGCCCATTACATGCCAAAAATATTCAAAGCAAAGTTAGGAAGAACCATAACTTGGGGAGAAAGAAAAGGAGGTATCCAAAAAAAGGTTGAGCCATGGAAGGAAGGAGATTTCTCTTGAAGAGCAAGGTTAGGAGGCGCCCTAGTCATTCCAAATAAAGCCAGATATAAAAGGGAAAAAAATTTCTCTTGGAGGGAAAGGTTAAGAGGCGCCCAAACACTTCCAGATAAGGCCAAGCATAGAAGGAAAAAAATAATTTTCTTGGAGGTCAAGGCAAGGAGGCGCCACCCACTTTCCTTTTTTGAAGCCTCAATCATCTTATGGAATTATTTGGCCGGCCATATGAGTAGGGATTGATCTTACAATCCTAATGTGAAGATCCCCTCCTTTAGTCCCACATGGGAAGATGTAAAACCCTACTCTCTTGTAATGTCCTATAAATTAAACCCCCATGTAAGTTTGAAATGAATCAGATGAATGAAACCAACTTTTTTTTGTGAGCAAACTCTGTGTTTTCTCTCTTCCGCACTTGCATCCAGGTGTTGAGCTCCATGAGGGAGTAAATCCGGGGTCCCTAGGAACCTTGAGGAGGTGTGAGATCTCCAAAACCCAAAACCCTAGGTTAGCCACTTCTGCTCCAAAACCCTAGCCGCCCACCATCCACTTCAATCCATCAAACCCTAGCATATTCCACCTCCCACGGCCTCTCTCTCCAAGTCCAGGCCGACCACCAGCATCTAGCTACAGTCCGGGTACTTCAGATCCAAAGCTCTTTCCAGAGGGAGTCGAATCAGCCTTCAAGAGAATCCGGATCTCAGCGACATCAGCCTTCAAGTTCTTCGACCTGGTAAATCCTTCCCTGAGTCTCTGAATCCATCACTTGTTTTTCTTCTTCCCAGATCTTGAGTTCAGGAGAAGCCGACCTAGCCACGAGGCCAGTATTGGAGGATCCATTGCGAAGATAGCCGAATCCGAGGATCCAACAATCTGCTCGAGAGAGTTCTTCCACCCAAATTCTGTGAAGATCACTGTCTGGTTGGTAAACCATCTCTTCTCTTTATTTCTGTCCTGTTGAAAGTCAGAGCGAAACCCTAGGTCTGGGAGTTTCTCAACCCCAGCGATCCGTTACTTTTGAACTACTCTGATAACTTAGCTTCTTATAAATTATGCTTTCAATCCTTACCTAGTTTCCATCAACTTAGTTTAACTTTACTTTGAGTCGAAGCCAATTTTCGAAATATAAAAAAAAAAAAAAATTAATCTTAATTTTACTTCCGCATACGCTTCTTTGTTCTTTGTTCTACATCACACTAATATTATATACTTAAACATAATCTAAAAGTCATTTTTAGAATCTAAAATCTTAGTTTTTGTATGAAGGTATGGGTAGAACAATTAAGTCTAGTGATCGTACTACACCTTAGGATCTTGATTAGATCAAGTTCAAACCCTAGTTCAATTTTGAATAGCTGATCAAACCCAATCAATAATTGATTTGGGTTAGGTCAATAGGAACCAAAATAGATCTTAAGTGTAGTTGGGCACATCAATTCACTTTTGATGTGAATTGAGTAACTCAATACCTAATTTGGCTCAGTGGTATGAGCCCAAATCGCTAGGTTGACTTATTCAATTCTTATTAACCAATTGGTATCTAAGATAAGTTTAATCATGGTTTTTAATTAGTGCTATTCTCTTACTTGACTAACTTAATTGGTATCAAAGAAAAGAGAATGAGGTAGAATCCTCCCATCTATTTTAATTATCTGGCCAACTTGGTCAATTAAGTTTTGAGTAGGTTGCTTATTGATTCAAGTTCACCCATGCCACCTAGGTTCATCAGACATGAGTTATGTTGACATGAACTAGGTTAGTCGGATATGAGATATGCTAGTCCAAATAGGGTTAGTTAGACATGAGATGTATTGACCTCAATTGACTTAGTCAAATATGAGATGTACTGATCTAAACCAGATTAGTGATAATTATATTATATAATATATAAAAGTATTAATTTAATAATTAAATTATTTTTATTTATTTAAAATTGAAACTTTTATCCATCATTTGTAGAAAGGAGATCGTCATTATAAAGAGCTTGATTTATGGGTTTAAATGAAACAAGTTTGAAGGGAATCAGACCTGAAATGAGCCCAAAATTGAATTTTGAAGATTTAGTTCGGAGTTGCACAATTATTGGAGTAATTGGTCCATAGTGGACTGGTTGCCTGGTTCACAAGATGCCACCTGGCCCATGGATAGCCATTGCCAATGATCCATGGCCCAAAACCACGGACCATGAAGCTTGTTTTGGGCAAAAACTCATCGAAGATGTGTCCCGCCGCCCACCAAAACCACCTGCACCATCTCCTCCAACCAGAGAACCACTAGAAGCCATCGTCGGTCACCGATTCCTCATGATTTTCCTTGTTCCATATAGGTTTTCTAGTTCCACACTGCTACTGCTATCCATGACAATAAACACTATCAGATCCACTGTCCCCAGCCATTCTCCCATCTCTGGCCACCTTCCTCGATCGTTCTCTCGTCTCCACCACCGAGCAGCACCCGTCTTCTTCCCTAGGTGGTGATGGTTCAAGCAGCTCTAGCAAGGCTCCAATGGTCGATCTTGGTGGCGAGTCTGGAGGACCTATGTCATGGTCCTAGCGGCAGCAGTGGCAGCCCAAGAGAAGTTTGGCAGCTTCGAGCAACAGCATCCATGTTCAATCGAAGGAGAAAGGAAGGAGCAGAGATGTCAATTCCTGTTGATTTCCATGATGAGGGTGATTTTGGCCCTTTGATCAAGATCCAACATTGACTAATTCTCAGCTGGTCAAACACTGAGTTGGAGCAAGACTCTATAGTCTAATTTAATTAGGATTTGGGCTTACCATCTAACCATAGATTTATTGTAATAATAAATCCTAGCCACTCGTACGATCTGCATATTTAGTTCCATACTGAAAAAACATGAAAATCTCTCCCCTGTTAAACCCTATAAAAAGGCTCCTATGCCTCTATCTGAGGGAAGCAACTCCCCGGAGTCCCTCTAGAGCCTTTGCATAAGGGGACAAGAGGGGAATAACTTAGAAGTAGGGTAGTGAAGAAGTGCGGGAGGGAAGAGAAAATTTTGTATGCGATGGAGTGTGGTTTTCTTATTCTTCAATCTTTTGTATTTCTTTAGTTTGCAATAAAAGAGTATGTTTTTATTTATGAGTTTATTTATTCTCTTTTATTCACTCCTTATTATGCTTTACTATTAGATTGAGGTTAGGAACAACTCTTGCTTTTCGGAGATGCACTATGATTTGTTATAGATACGGGACATGCCGAGAAAAGAAGAGTTAGATACCTAGTACCTCTCGAAGATGCATTGTGATCTATTATGGGTACAGGGCGTGCTAAGAAAAGATAGGTAAATTCCTAAAATCAATTACATCTTAATTATAAAAGAAATACTATTTAACAAATACAAAATCAATCTTGATGCGGGACGACTCTAAGATTGCTAAACATGTAGGAAAAACAGTAAACTAATTTATTTGGAAATTTAGCCTACAAACCTAAATCATAAAAATCACAAAAAAATTAGTTTACTGCTTTCCCTACATGTTTAGCAATCTTAGAGTCATCCCGCATCAAATCTTCTACTCCTAAATCCATCCCTTTAACTTGCTTTACCTTTAAAAGTAGTTTATTTCCTACTTACTTTTATTTTCATGCAACAACAATTATCCTTCTTCTCTTTTTAAATCATAACTTAGCCCTAAGGTCCCTTAGGATACGATCTTAACTCATCCTAGCTATAGAGTTGAGTTGGTGAATTATTTTTGACTGCCTTCGACAACGATAAATTTTGGCTCCTTTGCTGGGAACCATAGGCACGGTTATGATTTAATAATAAAAAAAATCAAAAATCAAAAAGTGTAAAAAAATAGTTAATATTTATTTCCTTTTTACTGCTTTCCTAACTAATCTATTATTTCCAAATATAATTAACCACTTAACTACCTTATAACCCTAATCTAATTTAATTTTCTTTTTTTTACTTAATTAACTAAATTTAAAACTTACCTAATTTTTTTTAAAAAAAAGCCTAACCTAAAAACAAAACAAGACATCTCATAACATGTAATTAAAATAAAGAAACTAATTAAGCCATAAAAACTAACTATTTGTACTAGACATTTGTTTTCTCTGTATTGCATATTTTATAAAATATTTTAAGGGCACGAAACTCCTAAATAACATAAGGTGGAGATGTCATTCCCTTTCTTTGGCCCACAAACCACCACCATGCATATTACATTGACCTAGGCTTAATTTAAAATAAATTAGATGTTGGCTCCTAAGGATTATCGAGCTCACTAGGACAAGGGACCTTGAGAGTTAGACTAGCTCAGAATTAACTAGTTGACTGGTATCTAAAGAAAGGGGTTCAAGGATGATGTAGCCTTGAAAGAAGGTTGTTTTTTAGTTGGTTCCATTGTTTGAGCTAACCAATTGATTTGGTGTCTAAGAAAAGCAACGAGGGAACCCCAACCGACCTTATCCTTACCTGGCCAGTGGGTAGTTGGTATCTAACTTCGAAGGCTCAAAGGCAACCTTAGAACTGTTAGGAGCTGTCTAGAACTAGGAACCCTAGGATAGAGAGTCCATTGATTGCTAACTTATTTGCAATTAACCTAGAACTTTAATTAATACTTTTTTTCCATCCCTCTTAGCTTTAGGACTCCTTAGGCTCTCATCTTTAGTCCTCTTCTCTATCTTTCTTCTCTCTTCTTCTCCCTTCTCCTCTTTAATAAAATATATTAAAAAAAGAACTTAATAGCCTAGAATTGCCTTACCTAGACCATTTGGTTGCATGCTAGGTCGACGATCACTATAACCCAACTTACAACCATTTGACGAAGTGTTAGAGAAGACCCTTAGATCAATCCGGGCTACAAATATGGTCGACCCTAGTGATGCCAACCCTCCATGCCCATTAAGAGAATATTTTATCCTATCCTTGTACTTATACTCACCATGCATCCAAGCACCTCCTGTGAAGGCCATCCAATATGAGATCAAGTCCAGTGTTATTCAGATGCTACCATCTTTTCATGGACTTAATAACGAGGACCCCTATAAGCACCTAAGTGAATTTCTTGAGATCTACTCTGCAGTTAAAATTCAAAATTTCTCTAACGATACCCTTAGGTTGCTTTTCCCATTTCCACTTAAGGACAAAGCCAAATATTGGCTGAGTACCTTAGATTTAGTAACTATATCAACTTGGGACCAACCTTAAAGAGAATTTCTCAAGAAATACTTTTCCATAGGAAAAACCAACCAGATTAGAAAAGTCATAACTAGTTTTTTCCAAATGGAAGGAAAAATATTCCATGAAACATGGGAGAGGCTAAAGGACCTAATCTGAAAGTGCCCATATCACGCAGTTCCAAAGTGGCAACTAGTCTAGTGTTTCTATGATGGTCTACTAGAGAAACAATGGCAGATGGTCGATGCCTCATGCAAAGGAACTTTCATGTTGAAAAATGAAGATGAGGATGGCAATTATTTGAAACATTTAGTGAAAATTCTTTATACCATATGTCCACCTCAGGTAGTGATAGACTCATTGCTCCTCAAAAAAGGGATGGAATCTATGAAGTTGGTCACTATATAGATATCCATAATAAAATAAATGAGATGTCACAAAAGATAGTAGATGAGTTGTCCCAAAGGATGGATCGCATGGTTAGTAAGGGACACTCTCCTACCCCACCTATACCCAGTTCACAACGAGAAGTTTATGCAATCTGTTCTAGCTCCACCCACTACACCACAAACTATCCAGTGGCTACCCAATTTTCTAAATTTGTCCACAAACAGGTCCAACAAGCTCAAACCCAACAAGCTCGTAGACCAGGAAACAATCCTTATTCAAACACCTATAACTCAAGATGGCTCAATCATCCTAATTTCTCCTGGAAATCATAGCCACCTACTATCCCAATTCCATTAAGTCCAAACTATCAAGAAACCAGCTATAGGAGCATATGTCACTCGTAATACCAAAACCCTTCTCAACTGTCCTCCACTAGCTATTGCTTAGCCTTTGAGGAGAGAGTCTTGAAGGCTTTAGATCGGATAGAGGTCACTACTTAGACCCTCATCTCCCACTCCCAAATAATTAGTTCTCATACACAATCCATTGCTAGGTTAGAAACACAAATTGGTTAATTAGCGACAAGTTTGGATAGAAGGGAAGGAGATAAATTGCCATCTCAACTGATGTGGGATGAACCTAGGACTGATGCAAAATAGAAAACTAATTTTTTTAGATTTTTTTTAGAATTTAATTCAGTGGCTAAAGACTCGAAAATTAGTAAAGAATCACCAGGAATACTAGTAATGCAAGAAACTATCATACCCGCAAAATAACTCATGTAGAATAATAAAACCAAGACCCGAGAATTAAGAAACTCCCAGCTTAGGATAGCAAACCTTTAACAAAATAGAAATTAGGATTAGGAAAGGATAGTACGAGGTAGTAATTGCAAATATTGCTGATGAAGAGGTCTTACAGCACTCAAGATGGTGCCTAAAAAACAAGCCTGTAGTTTCTCGAATTTGAAGGTAATGTAGATCCGATCTGAAGGCAAAGAAAGCCTCCTCTAGGGAGAGAAAACACCTCAGAGATTCTACAAGCATCAAGGTTAGGCACAAAATAGGTAAGCAATGAAATAAACAAAATATGGGAGAAAGAAAAACAAAGAAAGCAGGGTTAGGGCTGGCGGCTGGGAAGAAGAAGCAGCTTTGGATCTGGGGTGTCTTCAAGGCTCTTCTTCTTGGATGTGGCTGATGTTTGGAAGCTTGAATGGCTGCTTGGGCATGGAGAATACCAAGGAACAAGGATCGGCTAGGTAGAGAAACAAACACAAGAAAAACAAAGAACACTAGAACTCTGAAAACAATTCAACAGCAATTTGATTTCATGAAATGATTAGTTATTACAAGAGGTGGAGGCAAGGGGTATTTATAAAGTTTTCATGCCCTCTCCCTATTAGGACTTCAGCCCTCTCCTAGTTAGGATATGTTTATACAATTAAGTGGGAGAAAGATTACAAAATAAACCTAGAACTAGGATTACAAAGTTGAATGAAATAAAAACTAGCTTTCCTTCTTTCATTTGAACTCTTCCACATGCTTGGACTTGGTCAACTCATGGAGGATGCCTATCCTAGGCATGTTGGGCTTCAAGGGGCTGCAAGGGGCTGGCCAAGAGTGGAGGGCGCTTGGGCTTTGGGCCTCCTGGAAGCTAGGGCGCCTGGGCTGGTATATTCTGGGTATCAGACTGGAATCTTGGTTCTTAAAGGCTTGGGCCTTGCTCCTGTGCTTGAATTTCTTGGACTAAGATACTGGTATCTCCCTGGAATCAAGGGGCGCCCTGGGTTGAGGATATTCCATGGCATCTGAAAGGAATCTAGCATCTGGAATGGTATTTAGGGAGAATCAGGGCATCTAGAGAGCATCTGGAGGGCATCTAGGATTCTAGGATGTTAAATAAGGCCCAACAAGTTGATGTGAGCTAATATGAAGGCCTTAGACTCCTAGATGAGGCCTGGTGGAACTCCAAAATAGGGTAACCTCCTCTCTTGTACAAAATTGGACTGCTACAGGACTCAGGCACAAGTACATGACTCAATGACTGACTAGGGTTGAGACAAATCAACTAGTCTCAACTTATTACAGGACTCAATATTATTTGCTTACAAAATGTGACACATGACTCAGGTTCTAAAACCTTAATCAATAAACCATATTGGATCCAGTGATCTGTGTCTAATCCTGGTGTCCCCACTAATTCTCCCATGGTAGGAGGAACTCGTTCCCATCGAGTAAGGGTCAATTTGGCTTTCATACTGCTAAAGGAGGGTCCGGGTTGAGGTGTTGCAGATCCTCACTAGTGCTCCACAAGTCCTCAGATTTTGGTCGACCTTGCCAACAGACCAAATACCTCTGATAGCCTCTATCTCGGGTTCCAATGCTTGATTGTCCAGGGTTCTCTCAATCTTTTCTTCACCAATAGGCCAAATTATATGTGGACACTTTGGGATGGGTTCTCTCTCAAAGGGAGGGATAGGCTCAAGGTGCTCACTAGATATCACTGCTGGCTCCCTATACTCTATAAGGTCTGAGATGTTGAAGGTGGAGCTAAAACCTAAATCAGGTGGTATCTCAAGTGCATAGGCATTGGGTCCAACGCTCTTCATTATTTTGAATGGGCCAGCTTCGCGAGCATGAAATTCCTTTACAATTACACAATTCTTTGAAAATTCTTTAACTTTCTTTCAGGAATTAGCCAAGTTTTTATATAGTTTATTACTTATGTTTATAAGTATCTCCTCCTCTTCTTCATGCTCGTCCACCATACTTGGGTCAGCCTCATACACCTCTACTTTAGGCTCAGTAATGGGTTCATAGGTTATGGGTGCAAAGGTTATGGGTTCAAAAAATATGGGTTCAAAGGTTATCGATTTATAGACTATGGGTTCAAAGGTTACGGGTTCATAGATTGTGGGCTCGGATCTATAGGTTGCTTGGTTATTAGATTGGATCAATTGGTCAAACCTATGGTCTACTTGGTCAAACCTATGGTTCATTTGGTTTTGGGATTGGGTCAATTGGTTCATCTGAGTATTGGTTTGGTCAAGCTTGAGGTTTATTTGGGTAAACTGGTTTTGGGTTTGGTCCTGTTTGAGGTTCATCTGGTTCATCTATTCACTCTTGGCCCTTATGAGCATTTCAAGACTGGGCTACATGGTTAAATTGGGTTGGGGTTTGGGCTTTTGGTATTGGGTTCTTAGTCCAGTGGTCATGCACTCAACAAGCAGGGTGGTATGATGCAGTCAGGCATGCAAGGGTTAGTACAAGCTTGGATTTCCTAGACCTAGAGCCAAAATAGAGTGAGTTGACCCAACTTACAATTAAACCAGCAACTAATCCTTCCATTGGCTAGGTAGGGGGTGGGTGATGGGTGAAAGGGATATGCCCTACAAACCATGATATGACCTTTGGTTCAATCCTAATCATGACACTGAGACATGCACAGGATTGATACTGGGAATGGTGAATTGAATATGAAGGTAATGAGTAGGTCAACAAGGAATCGATCACTCTTAGTAAGAGGAGATTGCATCCAGCTAGTCAACAATCGCATGATGATTCAGGGAATCTTTGATCAAAGTGAAGATATTAGAGACGGTTTCTAATATCAAGATAATCGAATCATCATTATAAGATTGAGCTAGAAATAAATATAATATTGGATTTGACATATATCCATATCCATAGTTATATTTTGGGTGCAGGCTGATCGAAAGATTTAATTGTACGGTAACTCTCTACTGAAGGGTAATTTTGGTATTTCACCAGAATTTCCATATCTTCCGGGTAGACATGACACGTTGCTAGACGTCAATCTTGTCTTGTGGGTTGATCAAGTTCAAAGATCACATGTTAGGAAGAATCCTAATTGATCGATTCGGGTAAGCCCGGTTTGACCTAAATCGATTAGAAAGAGTTCTAATCAAATTAGGTCAACTTGTATTCGAACCCACTGCTGGCTAGATGTGGAACCCAATGGGTCACACACTTAAGAGGGTTGATCAAGAATTTAATTTGGAATTAAATCGTCTTTGCAAGATAACACTCTAGCAGGTGTTGCAAGCCCTAGCTTCTATTCGGATCGGATTCGAATTAGGGTTCCGGATTGGTTCAAATTGGGTTCTAATTGGACCTAATTAGACCCTAATTAAGAAAAACGGGAATGTGGCTAACCCTATTGGCTAGCCATGTAGCTTGGCTAGCCTCCCCACCCGCCCCCTTTTATTTTTCACGCCAAACACCAAGAGTCCATGCGCATATGGACTCTTGGCGCGCCTTAAGGAAGAGTCCATGGCGCATGGACTCTTGGCGCGCCCCAAATAAATTCTCCGATGTTTTTATTTAGGCGGCCTCCTTCTTAAGTGATTAGCGCACCTTCTCTCCCCCCTTGGATGAGAATCCAACGGCTGATGGGATTTTGAGAAAGAAAGAAAGCGCTAACTCCTCCCGGGCGCGCGAAATAACATCTCTTCGGAGATGAAAAGTCGCGACTTCCTTCCTTTTAAAATACCGCGGTTTTTCCTTTAAGAAGAGCCGTGGGATTTAATCTGGAAGGCCATGAGATGGGAGGATGGGGCGTGAGAAATTGGAAAGGGCATGAGAAAGAAATTACGGAGAGGTGTGTAGGCGCCTATCTGATTTCTATTTAAAGGGTCGGGAAAAATCAGAACATTAAGTAATCTTTTTCTTTCTTCCTCTCCTGAAGACTCTTTTATTTTTCTTGCTCTTGCATTGTTTCCTCTACAGAGTAAACCTCTGTCGAAACTCTGCTACTGAACAAGATAAAAGTAAAAGTCTCCGACGGTAAAGAAAAGAAAGAAGTTCTGATTTCTTCCTTTCTTTCATACATTAAGACATCATTGTCTTAATTTCTCTTCCAACTTAAGACAAGCCTATGTCCTCTTAGGACAAGGTCTTTTTCTTCAAGACAAGGGTGTCTAAAGGGCCAAGGTCTTGGTGGAAGGAGGAGAAGGAGTCAAGGAAAGGAAAGCAAGCCTTTGTGTGGAGGAATTCAAGCCATAGTCCAAGCAATTGAGTTCTAGGAAGAAGAACTCAATAGAAGGAACCTTTGAAAAGAAGATAGAGTTGTCTTGATCACTGCTCTGTGTGGATCACCATCGGAGGGCGGACACTTGGATGCCTGGTGAATTCAATCAGCCCCTTCAACATCAACTTTGTTGGAATTAGCGATTACAGGTTGGTACTCTAATTCTAACAATCTATATTTGAATGTTAGTATGTATGTTTTAATTAGTAAAAGGAGATCTTGGCTAAGGGATTTCGGTGCAAATTTCATCATTTTGAAATTACACTTCCGCTGCGGTGCACCTGAAACCCCAACAGTGGTATCAGAGCCATCCTTATTACAGTTAAAACATATGATATGCATTTTTGTTATAGTATCGAAATTAGGGTTTTAAACCCTTGAATGCTGATACACTTAGCATAATTTAAGGAATGCATATATGATAATTAATGTTTTGATGTATGCCACTAATTAGGGTTTTTCACTCAAACCCTAATTATTATAGAGATATGATTAGTTTTGAAGTCATCATACTGAAATAAGGTTGCCCTAGCATAATGGTGGATCCATTATGTGGTAAATGGTTGTCCTAGTATGATGACACACTTAGCACACATATGTTTATCAGAGTGATATCATTATGATATGTTTTTATGTGCTGGCAATTTTATAAAGCCCTCTTCTTAAAATCATATTAAGTCATAGCATATTTAACTAATAAGCATCACTAGTCATGATGAACAATTGATCATTCGGTGTCTAGAAAGGTGGTTCTGGGAAGGTAAAGAGAATCGTGATTTTTAATTGGTTCTGTTGACTGACCTGGCCAATTTTTATTGGTGTCTAGGAAAGCAACGGGGGGACTCCCACATCTCTTCCACTTGCCTGGCCGATTTGATTATATTTAAATCTTGACTTATATGCTTAGTGTTAAAAAAAAAAAAAAAAAAAAAAAAATGCTATATGTTGGCCTTCCTTCATGCTGGATCATTACTGTGTTATGAACCACATTAGGTTTGTTGTGTTGTCTGCAAGACCTAATAGGGTGATTGACATAATATTGGTCTAGTGCAAAATATGCTTACAGTATATTCAGTATAATGCCTTGTTGTGTTATCTACAAGGGCATTATATTTGAATATTGACTGTATAGAAATGAAAGGGTCTTGACTTAACTAGAACATTATGGTTTGTTGTGTTTTCTGCAAGACTTATAATATTCTAGAGGCCAAGTTATTTTTGAGAATTATATGAGATATAATTGGAAGAGTTTCCTACCTTAGAACTTATAAAAGATTTGTTGTGTTGTCTGCAAGATCTTTTATAAATTATAAGGATCTCGATCTCACTAAGAAAACCGATCAGGGTTCTTCTCGATTATCATAGTGAGGGCTATGATTTTTGATAAAATAGTGGGAGACATAATTAAATTGAAGACCTAATTTAATTATGTAAGTCATTTCATGGTTGTTTGCTTATGTATTGTTCTTAATTAAATGTAGATAAATGGCATCTTCATTATCACTGAGAAGCATCTTAGATACCAACAAATTGACTGGTCCAAACTATGTGGACTGGTTGAGAAACTTAAAGATTGTACTGAGTTCAGAAAAACTTTCTTATATTCTTGATACCCCTAATCTTAATCCACTAGGGGATGATGCCACACAGGAAGATATGGCCACATACAAAATGTGGCAGAATGACTCCCTCACTGTCAAGTGTATCATACTGGCCTCTATGACCAATGAGTTACAGAGGCAGCATGAAAGCATGGATACTCAATCCATAATGCTCAATTTAAAGGAGCTTTATGGAGAACAAAGCAGAACTGCTAGATACGAAATATCTAAGCAGTTATTCCGTGCTAGGATGACAAAGGGTACATCCGTTCAGGATCATGTCCTGAAGGTAATTGACTTAATCACCAGATTAGGTCAATTAGGGTTTATTATGGATGGGGAGCTGAATCAGGATTTAATCCTGCAATCACTCCCGGAGTCATTTTCTCAGTTTGTCTTGAATTATCACATGAACAAACTGAACACTTCCTTGCCTGAGCTGTTAAATATGTTAAAAATAGCAGAGAGCCATGTTAAGAAAGAAAAGGCTCCACTTCTTCTTGTTGATAAGACCAATAAGAAGAAATCAGGCAAAAAGGGTTTTAGCAGGAGACTAAACCCTAAGGGTGGCATCAATAAGAACAAGAAAGGAAAGAAGGTCTCAAAACAGTCAACCTGTTTCTTTTGCGGCAAAGCGGGACATTGGAAAAGGAATTGCAAGGCTTACCTTGCAACTGTGAAGCCTGGTGCGGCAGACGCACCAAAAGGTATGTATGAGATACATACTATATTGACATTAAATTCGTCTATATCAAATACTTGGGTATTGGATACCGCTTGTGGTTACCATATATGCAAATCTTTGCAGGACCTCCACAAGCTTAAAGTATTGAAGGAAGGCGACTTCAATCTCTACGGTGCTGGTGGTAATATCATCCAAGCAGAAGCTGTAGGGACCTATATTCTGAAGTTGCCTTCAGGGAAGATCTTGGAGCTAGAGAATTGTTACTATATGCCAAAGATTATTAGGAACATTATATCTATTCCTTTGTTATTAAAACAAGGATATGTAATGGATGTAACGAGCACTGGTTGCTCAATAATGTTATCTAATAAAATTATTTGTTCTGGCATATTTAGCAATGGGCTCTTAACTCTTTCTTCCAATGATAGTATTTTTCATGTCAATACTAAAAGGAAAAGAAAAGACTTTAATGATACTTTACTTTGGCATCATAGACTTGGTCATGTTAATGAGTCTAGGATTAGCAAGTTATACAAGGAAAAATTCCTTGATCCTTATGAGTATGAATCATTAGGAACTTGCGAATCATGTCTCATGGGTAAGATGACAAAAACTCCATTCACTGGACATGGGGAAAGGTCAACTGAGTTATTAGGACTTATACATACTGATGTATGTGGTCCAATGATAACTCAGGCCAGAGGAGGATACTCATATTTTATCACTTTTACAGATGATTTATCTAGGTTCGGATATGTGTATCTTATGAAACACAAATCTGAAGCCTTTGATAAATTTAAGGAGTATCAAAGTATGGTCGAAAAACAAACCGGGAAAAGTATTAAAGTTCTTCGTTCTGATCGAGGAGGAGAATACTTATCCACGGAGTTTTTAGACTATCTTAAAGTTAATGGAATCCTTTCTGAATGGACCCCTCCTTATACACCACAGCTAAATGGTATAGCTGAAAGGAGGAATCATACCTTATTAGATATGGTACGATCCATGATGTGCTTCACAAATTTGCCCATTTCTTTCTGGGGTCATGCCCTAGAAACTACTGTTTATATTCTGAACAAGGTACCTTCTAAATCCGTTGTTAGTACTCCATATGAAATTTGGAGTGGAAAGAAACCATATCTTAAATATTTTAAGGTATGGGGATGTCCAGCTTATGTTAAAAGAAATTTTGGACATAAGTTGGAACCTAGAGCGGATAAATGTCTATTTGTAGGATATCCTAAAGAAGGTAGAGGATATCTATTCTACCATCCTACTGAACAAAAGATTTTTGTTAGCAGGCATGCCACTTTTCTAGAAAAAGAGTTCATTTTGGAAAAGGGCAATGGTAGAACAATTGAACTTGGAGAAGTGCAAGAAATACAGATAGACAATTCTCAACCATTAGAACATATAGTTAGGACAGAACCAGAACACAAAACTCCTCCTCGTAGGTCTGACAGAGTGCCACGGGCACCTGAGAGGTATGGGTTTATTATTAAAAATAATGAAGCTCAAGTCATTCAAAATGATGAACCTCTGACCTATACGGAAGCTATCTTGAGTACTGACTCAGATAAATGGCAAGAAGCCATGGAATCCGAAGTAGACTCTATGTATGTAAACCAAGTATGGTCTTTGGTTGATGCACCAGAGGGTGTTAATCCTATTGGGTGTAAATGAGTCTATAAGAAAAAGATTGGGGCTGATGGCCAAGTTGAAACCTATAAAGCCAGATTAGTGGCTAAAGGTTTTAGACAAAAACAGGGAATTGATTATGATGAAACATTTTCACCTGTTGCCATGCTAAAATCAATTCGGATTTTACTTGCTATAGCAGCATACCACGATTATGAGATATGGCAGATGGATGTGAAGACTGCATTCCTCAATGGTTTCCTTGAGGAAGAAGTCTACATGTCACAGCCAGAAGGTTTTATTTCAAAGAATAAACCTAATCAAGTATGCAAGCTGAAGAAATCCATTTATGGATTAAAGCAAGCTTCCAGGAGTTGGAACATCCGCTTTGATGAAACTATTAAAAGATTTGGTTTTATCAAAAATGTGGATGAACCCTGTGTTTATAAGAAGACTAGTGGGAGTGCCATAGTCTTCTTGGTTCTGTATGTAGATGACATACTCCTCATTGGGAATGATATCCCAATGTTGCAATCAGTCAAGGTTTGGCTATCAAACCAGTTTTCCATGAAAGATTTGGGAGAAGCATCCTATATACTAGGTATTAAGATCTATAGAGATAGATCTAAGAGGATGCTAGGTTTATCCCAATCTAGGTACATTGACTTAGTGCTGAAAAGATTCAGCATGGAAGGAAGTAAAAGAGGTTATCTTCCTATGAGTCAAGGCATACATCTTTCTAAAAGGATGTCTCCTAAGACACCTGAAGAAAGAGATAGAATGAATTCTGTACCCTATGCTTCGGCAATAGGATCCATAATGTATGCCATGTTATGTACCAGGCCTGATGTGGCATATGCTTTAGGCATTGTCAGTAGGTTTCAGGCTGATCCAGGAGAGGATCATTGGAAAGCAGTTAAAAATATTCTTAAGTACCTAAGAAGGACTAAGAATATTTTTCTGGTTTATGGTGGTTCTGATCTTAAACTAGAAGCTTATTCTGATTCTAGTTTTCAATCAGACCCTGATGATAGCAAATCCATTTCGGGATATGTTTTTATCCTAAATGGTGGAGCAGTGAGTTGGAAGAGTACCAAGCAGCAGACTGTAGCTGACTCAACCACAGAGGCAGAATACATAGCTGTTAGTGAAGCCGCCAAGGAAGCAGTCTGGATGAAGAAGTTCATCACAGAGTTGGGTGTTGTTCCTCAAATTGAAAACCCAGTGCCACTTTACTGTGACAACACTGGGGCCGTTGCTCAAGCTAAGGAACCAAGAGCTCATCATAAGTCCAAGCACATTCTGAGACGCTTCCATCTTGTCCGAGAAATAGTAGAGAGACAAGATGTCTACATAGATAGAGTTGATACAAAGAACAATGTAGCAGACCCGTTCACTAAGGCTCTACCACAGCGAGATTTTGATCGCCACCTAGAATGTATGGGGTTAAGATTCAAAGGCGATTGGCTTTAGTGCAAGTGGGAGATTGAAAGGGATATGCCCTACAAACCAATCTCTGTTGTATCTCCCAAACCATTGTAATTGATAATTTTCTAAATAAAGGCATTATTTTTCATCATACGCTATGTTTATTATATGATGAACCCCATAGATTAGGGCTATGATTTTAGGGTTATGATGAGATCATACCAGTGAGACCTAAAATCTTAAAACCTTAATCTAAAGTATTCCTAGTCAAAGGAACCCTGAGTAGGGGATCAGGGTTTTCCGATAAGACTAGCATATCCCGGGTATACTCGAAAGGGTGACTGCTCTCACAGTCACTTGTGTATGACACTAATACTGGGATGTGGGTGCTCATTGGAGAATGAGTTCACTGATATGATCCAACTTGAGAACATCTAATGGAGTCTTAGCTACATGTCAATAGAAGGTTCTCATAGTGGGAGTGGTACAAGTAATCTTTTGACCTGAGACTGCCATAAGTACCTTATGTACATGAACCCATCCTTTGGTTCAATCCTAATCATGACACTGAGACATGCACAGGATTGATACTGGGAATGGTGAATTGAATATGAAGGTAATGAGTAGGTCAACAAGGAATCGATCACTCTTAGTAAGAGGAGATTGCATCCAGCTAGTCAATAATCGCATGATGATTCAGGGAATCTTTGATCAAAGTGAAGATATTAGAGACGGTTTCTAATATCAAGATAATCGAATCATCATTATAAGATTGAGCTAGAAATAAATATAATATTGGATTTGACATATATCCATATCCATAGTTATATTTTGGGTGCAGGCTGATCGAAAGATTTAATTATACGGTAACTCTCTACTGAAGGGTAATTTTGGTATTTCACCAGAATTTCCATATCTTCCGGGTAGACATGACACGTTGCTAGACGTCAATCTTGTCTTGTGGGTTGATCAAGTTCAAGATCACATGTTAGGAAGAATCCTAATTGATCGATTTGGGTAAGCCCGGTTTGACCTAAATCGATTAGAAAGAGTTCTAATCAAATTAGGTCAACTTGTATTCGAACCCACTGCTGGCTAGATGTGGAACCCAATGGGTCACACACTTAAGAGGGGTGATCAAGAATTTAATTTGGAATTAAATCGTCTTTGCAAGATAACACTCTAGCAGGTGTTGCAAGCCTTAGCTTCTATTCGGATCGGATTCGAATTAGGGTTCCGGATTGGTTCAAATTGAGTTCTAATTGGACCTAATTAGACCCTAATTAAGAAAAACGGGAATGTGGCTAACCCTATTGGCTAGCCATGTAGCTTGGCTAGCCTCCCCACCCACCCCCTTTTATTTTTCACGCCAAACACCAAGAGTCCATGCGCATATGGACTCTTGGCGCGCCTTAAGGAAGAGTCCATGGCGCATGGACTCTTGGCGCGCCCCAAATAAATTCTCCGATGTTTTTATTTGGGCGGCCTCCTTCTTAAGTGATTAGTGCACCTTCTCTCCCCCCTTGGATGAGAATCCAACGGCTGATGGGATTTTGAGAAAGAAAGAAAGCGCTAACTCCTCCCGGGCGCGCGAAATAACATCTCTTCGGAGATGAAAAGTCGCGACTTCCTTCCTTTTAAAACACCGCGGTTTTTCCTTTAAGAAGAGCCGTGGGATTTAATCTGGAAGGCCATGAGATGGGAGGATGGGGCATGAGAAATTGGAAAGGGCGTGAGAAAGAAATTACGGAGAGGTGTGTAGGCGCCTATCTGATTTCTATTTAAAGGGTCGGGAAAAATCAGAACATTAAGTAATCTTTTTCTTTCTTCCTCTCCTGAAGACTCTTTTATTTTTTCTTGCTCTTGCATTGTTTCCTCTACAGAGTAAACCTCTGTCGAAACTCTGCTACTGAACAAGATAAAAGTAAAAGTCTCCGACGGTAAAGAAAAGAAAGAAGTTCTGATTTCTTCCTTTCTTTCATACATTAAGACATCATTGTCTTAATTTCTCCTCCAACTTAAGACAAGCCTATGTCCTCTTAGGACAAGGTCTTTTTCTTCAAGACAAGGGTGTCTAAAGGGCCAAGGTCTTGGTGGAAGGAGGAGAAGGAGTCAAGGAAAGGAAAGCAAGCCTTTGTGTGGAGGAATTCAAGCCATAGTCCAAGCAATTGAGTTCTAGGAAGAAGAACTCAATAGAAGGAACCTTTGAAAAGAAGATAGAGTTGTCTTGATCACTGCTCTGTGTGGATCACCATCGGAGGGCGGACACTTGGATGCCTGGTGAATTCAATCAGCCCCTTCAACATCAACTTTGTTGGAATTAGCGATTACAGGTTGGTACTCTAATTCTAACAATCTATATTTGAATGTTAGTATGTATGTTTTAATTAGTAAAAGGAGATCTTGGCTAAGGGATTTCGGTGCAAATTTCATCATTTTGAAATTACACTTCCGCTGCGGTGCACCTAAAACCCCAACAATGGGGGACAAAAATAAAATGATAAATGGAGAGTTTTATCAAGCTAACCAGCAAGCAAACTTGAGCAATTAATTATCAAATTAATAGGCTAAATTAATCCAAGAAAAAATTTTTCATAAGGAGACTAGTTGATCTAATTTTTAAGTCCTGCAATATAGATCTAGTTCAAAATAAGGATTAGGATCTTCATGGCAAGGAAACCATTACTACCAGGGTAAGTTAACCTTCAAATGATCAGATCTAATGAAGCTTAGGAAGAGCTTTCCTACCAACAATGATGGCTAATTATTTGGTGAAAGAAAGAGCTCTCATCACTCAAGGATTGAGGCCTAGAAGTCAAGATTGGCACTCTCTACTTTGAGACTCACCTTGGCCTTGACCCATGTCATGGAGACTTTCATCCTTGATCTAGGAACCTGAGAGAACCTACCAAGAAATTTGGGATTATACATGAAAGAAGAATTGGAGTTGGAATGGAAACAAAGAGAAAAGGAAAAAGAAGAAAGTGGCCGGCGGCTTGGGACTTGGAGCTTGATCATAGATCCATCAATGGGCATCCCATTCTTTACTCCTTCCAAGAGCACTCTTCACTCTTAAACTCAAACTTAGAAAACTCTCATTCTCTCCTTGGATAAGGATCTATACACTCAAACTAGCTAGAAAACTTTCACTCCAAACAAGAACTCAAGAAAACTAGAACACAAGGAAACAATCCTTTCATTAATTCAATTCATAGCATAGAATGAATACAACGAGAGCCTAGGGGCCCTATTTATAGGATCAATGCTAGGAATTTCATCCAAGGGTGGAGAGGAGGGGATAAGGATGGCTTAGTTGGCTCCAATAATTTTTAGGTAAGTGGTTTTAACTAAAAACAAATTATTGATAGAATGTTACAACCACTTGATATGTGGCATTCTAGAAGGTCTTCATGTGGTTGTCAAATGCTGATGTGGAGGCCTAGCAGTCATTAGAGGTGGCGCCCCACATGTCATTTGTTGGAAGGTATCTTTTTGTTCCCCATAAAAGTCTTGATGTAGTGTAATTTCTTCTCCCCCAAGGTTTCTTGATGAGGTGTCCCCCCATATGAAAATTTTGGCTTCAAGTATTGGCTTGAATTGGGCTTGAATGGCTTGAATTGGACTTTGAAGAGGTGGCTTTCCATCATGCTTTGAGCTTGAGTTGACTTATGAAAAATTATCTTCTTCCATGTGTTGACTCATGAGTATGCTTCAAAAAAATTTGGGACTTGTTTCATGGCTCAAGATTTTATTAACTATTGCTGCAAAAACAAAGTTAGTTAATCAAAGTATATATTCTTATTATTGATGTCCTCATCAATTATCCCGGGGTGGAAAAAAAGGCTCGACTCCATCGAGTAGGAATTCATCTGGCTTTGGTGATACTCTAAGAGGTCAGGGTCGATTCTTTATAAGTCCTCTCGAGTGATCCATGAATCTTTGGAATAAGGTCATCTTTGCCAGTGAACCAAGTAGTGTTGATAGTCTTTGTTTTGAGTAGTGATAATCTTGTCATCTAAGATTCGCTCATTCCTATCTTGCTGCTTTGGTAATATGGCTAGTGGACACTCAAGGGTTGGTTCACTCTCAAAGGTGTATCATGCTTGAATAGCTCACTAGGTATCATTGTTGGTTCCTTATACTTTACTAGATCTGAAATGTTGAAAGTGAAACTGATACCAAAGTCGGATGGTATATCTAGTACATATTAGGTCCAATTTTTCTTACTATTTTGAAAAGGACCTATACCACGGGCATATAATCGTTTTGACCCTAATAAAGACATAGTCTCATTCCTGAAATTCTTTAGATTTTCTTACAAAATTTAGCCATATGCTTGTTAATTTTATTTCTCAAAATTTGTTTTACTAATCATGCTATGCATATAACTCTCGTAATCATGGATACTTATGCATGGGATACCAAATGACAAGAGACAAATGCAAATGATACTAAATGATAAAAGACAAACAAAAATAAAATAAGCTCAAATGGACTTTATTATCTATGGACTAAACTTTATTGTTGGGCTAGGAAACAAGGTTCCTAATTTCCAATATTCCCTAAATGGCTTTGAAGACTCTGGCACAAAATTTCAGGTAGGTGGTAGTGAATCTTAATTTGGCTCCCAACATATGCCAAAGAGTCTTAATAAAGTAATTGTTGAATATCACTGGGACTAGATTAATGGTATGGTAGATATCCCAGTCGGGTGGGATAGAAGAGTGAATTAAACATAATGGTGGATCAGGATGGTGGATGTTCAGAAATGGGGAATTAGGGATATTGTTAGAGAAAATATTTTGTAGGGTTTTCAAAGGCTATACAGCTTCTTGGGGTTGATCCGTAGGGTTTTGTTCTTTAATGATCAATATCCCAATATGTGATCCTTCATCGATCTCTAGATCTAAACCTTCAACATCAATTAATTCTGGATTTTCTATGTTATCCTCAGATTGATCTCCATGGTTTTGTCCTTGAATTTCATTTTGATCATCTCTGTTGTTGATTTCTTTAGGCTGGGTAATTATTTTATCTTCAAGTAATTGTTCTTGATTATATTCATCCATAAGGTTAGACTCAGTTTCATAAACTTCTTCCTTAAGTTCTTCAACGGATTTAGGATTTTCTCTTTCTAGCCCTTCATTTGGACAAGACTTTGATTTTATTTCATCCTTAAATTCTTCAAAAGGTTCAGGAGATTTTTCCTCTAATTCTTCCATGGTTTTAGTCACTTCTTCATCTCCCTCATACTTATTGAATTTAGCAATATATTTAAATGCAATTTTATCACCTTGTCTTAATTTGTACCATTAGGTTGGAAGATTTTGCTTATAAGATTTGCCTAGGTACTTTTTCCTCAACTTACTCTACTATCTCTCCAAGTAATTATTTTATCCCCACTATAATAACTTTTATGCTCAACATGTTCCCAATATGACTTAACATATCGGATTAGCTTTAATTTGACAAATTGACATTTCTTTACTTCCAACATTTCATCAAATTTAAAGTACTAATCTATTTTCTTCTCCCAATCGACATACACCTCAAGGTTTCCATCAAAAGTGGATGCATAGGGTTGATTGCTCCTAAAGACTCTCTCCTCCTAATCTACAAAGCCTTGGTAGGGTTATCTAAGTTTATACTCAGGGGTGAGATCATGATAATGGGCTCTTGGACCAATGGGAGGTGATTTAGGATTAGTACGGGTCAAGTGATCTTTTTTGAGGTTCCCAATTTGATTATTTACTTGCCCTAACTCTTTGTTCACGTGTCCTAATTGTTTAGTTAGGATATCAAATTTTTCAGTCAGGGTCCTCATAAAGAATTCAAGATTGGGACCCATGGATATGTGTAGGACTGTTGGTATAGGGCTTCAGATCAAATGGGCAAGCAGTACAAACTTAACTTCTAGGGCTCCTAGACTTAAAAATTCAAAATACAGGAATTGACTAAATACTAGTTAAAGTTGTAATTACCTTTTCCATTGGCCAAGTAAGAGGTGGGGTTGCGGGAGACTCCTCTCACTTTCACAAGGTCCTAATTAAAAACTACAAGTCCACTTAAGGTGTTTGCCATTGGACCTCTTACCTTAGACATCAATTTCAAGAAGTACAAACTCAACTAATATTTGGTCTCATCTTGCACTTGGACCCGACTTGTGGCCGTCCCTAGTTTTAGGTTCCTACTCGATTTCAATTATGATTTAGGTCAATGCAAATGTGGAAGATTATTTTGGGCCAAGGAATGGTAATGACCTCCTTTTCTTATATTATGATTGAATGCCCTTAATTAGATTTAGGAATGGATGCACAAACAATTCTCTAACTAGTTAACACAACAACTAGATTAGCTCAAACATGTGATTTAAACTTGAATTTTAAAAATTATTAAAATTTTTTAAAAAAATTAAATTGAGAATTTTAGTTTTTGAAGTCCAGATTCCAGAAATCAAATTTTAAAATTTAAATCTTGAATTAGGATTAAAAATTCAATCTAAAAGTTAGAGTTGTTGCAAAATAGTTTCAGCCCTAACAACTTCCAGTCAACTAGTTTTAAAAATTTAAAATTAAGATTTTAAAATTTCAAAAAAATTAAAATTAAAATTTGAATTGTTAAATCTCTCAGTGAAGATTCTAGATTCCAAATTTTGAAATTTAATTCCTAAAATTTGGTTAAGAAATTCTTTTTGAAAGCTTGTTGTAAAAGAAAATTTTAGCAGGGAACAACTTTCAACTAGCTAGTTTTAAAAATTTAAATTTCAATTTTTATAAAAGTAAAAAAATTTAAAATAAAGCAGATTTGGTTAGCTCTCAGATCAAAATTCTTGGATTTTAAAGTTTTGACTTCAGATTAACTCTAATTTTGGTTGAGAAAGTAGTTTGAAAACAATTGCTAGAAGGTTCTAGCAATTTAGCTAACTCTTAACAACCTGAATTCAAATTTCAAATTCTGAATTCTAAATCCTTCTAAAATTTAAAATTCTAGTGAAAATAACAAAACTTGAAGTCTAGATCTCATATCTAAAATTAAAAATTTAGAAAAATATCTTTTTATATTTTCTGAAAATTAAATGAAATGGAAGGCAGAAACAGAACTTCAGAAATGATCTAAGAACTCATATTTCTAAATCTGTAAATAAAAGGAAAATATTTTTTTGAATTTTATATTTAGAATTCTAAGATAATAAGGTACTAGAAAAATAATTTTTTGGATTTTTTTGATCAATGTAAAAAATACTAAACTTCATAAAATATCTGGATGAATACTAGAATAGAAATTTCAGCAATCAAACACTTGACATAGTAAACCATATGCTCTGATACCAAAAAAATTGATGGGGGATAAAAATAAAATAATGAATGGAGAGTTTTGGCAAGCTAACCAGCAATTAATTATCAAATAAATGGGCTAAATTAATCTAAGAAAAGATTTTTCATAAGGAGACTAGTTGATCTAATTTTTAAGTCTCGCAATATAGATCTAGTTCAAAATAAGGATTAAGATCTTCATGGAAAAGAAATCATCACTACTAGGACAAGTTAACTTTCAAATGATTAGATCTAATGAAGCTTAGAAAGAGTTTTCCTACCAACAATGATGGCTAATTATTTGGTGGAAGAAAGAGCTCTCATCACTCAAGGATTGAGGCCTAGAAGTCAAGATTGGCACTCTCTACTTTGAGACTCACCTTGGCCTTGATCCATGTCATGGAGACCTTCTGTCTCGTCCCGATCCAATACCTAGATCAGCTACGTGACCGGCCGCATAAGCCTTATGTTTTATCCTAGAGATCATGCAAGGCCTAATCTTCAATTCAACATCCAAATAGTGGTAAGGAGCAAATTTTACTAATTATTTATTAATTCCAAGAATTTTTCATAAAATTTAACTAAAATTTAATATAAACTCAGAGAACAGTACCTAAACCCTAGCTCCTCACTGACTGGTTCCAAAGCCCAATTGATTTTCCGGATTTGCAACAAAAATATAGAAAAATAGGGATGAGCTGCACAGGCTCAGTAAGTTATCAACACCTCCAGTATACATACACAAATATGCCATTAATAAATAGCAAGCACAAACACACCATACAACAAGATGTCCATCAATATAATAATATATATCCAGCAACATGATGCAAATATGTATATTTAATCTCAACCGACTCCGACACGACTATAGATGGCCAACCATTTACTTTACTCTCCTAGTCCTTTTGACTATGGCCACGATTGGTCCGTGGCTCGCCCCACAAGAGACTAGATCCTAACTCACATACCGAAATCAGTCATGCACCAGTGATCGTCCCACTGGAGGCCCATAAGGAAAACTAGCTCTGAGTATCACACGAGAAATATGCATCCTATGCATGTGTCTGCCATGCATAGCTAAAATAAGGTAACTAGCTCCTGACTCACATACCGCTCATCGGTCATGTGCCAGCGATCGCCCCGCTGGAGGCCCACAAGAAGACTAGGTCCTCGTATGATGATAGTCAAACTAGAAAGCACCCACACCAACACAATGCACCCACACCAGCACAATACATGCACCCAATGCAATCCAATGCAAATTAAAATATATTACACGTATTTAATAATTCATAAATACATAACATATTTGGTATATAATATCAGAGGTCAAGATAACTTACCGAAAAGGATCCACCAACAAGTACATTCAAACCAAGATTTGATCTTCCAAGGACAACATGATCCTGACCAACAATTTAAACATATAATTAATTTCTATTTAATAAAACTAAAAAGAAAACTATGTTATCATGAGGCACTCTCCCCAATCCAATTCCAATTATGGTCCAGAATTTACCTTTCCTCCATTTCTCTCCTCTCTCCTCTTTCTCTCTCCTCTCTCTTATCTTTCTCTCTCCTCTCTCTCTCTTTCCTCGCCCACGATGGTGGGGGACCTCGCGAATGAGCCATCGATGGCAGCTCCAGCCACCGGGAACCACCCCGGCGACAGACTCTCAGGTAGGTTTCTCTCTTTATTTCTCTCTCTTCATATATATTTTTTCTTTTCCCGCTTTTTTTTTTATTTTCCTTCTTTTCTTTTTTTTTCATGGAACAGAGGCCCTCCCCCCATTTTGTTTTTTTTTTCTTTCTTTCTTCTCCCAAACTCCCCTACTCTCCTCCTTGATTCAACCGCCGGCCATGAGAGATGATCGTCGGAAAGGACTTGACGGACTGGCGGTGCAGCCACCGTTGATCCACAGCCCAAATAACTCGAAACCAAACAAAACCGGATTTTATCCTTCCTAAAAAAAATTAAATAAGGTAAACAAACTCACCGGCATTTGAAGAGCTCTTTGCTACTCGCCGGAGATGAGGAAGACGGCGTGGAAAGAGGTTGATGTGGCTCGATCTGGCAGTGATGAGGGAGGATTTAAAGGAAATCTCCAATGGGTTTCCTTACCGTTTATGAAGCAAAGACCACACCGATCGGAGTTCTAAACCATTCCAAACTCATCGCCGACACCACCCCTCTCCTCCACGACTCCTCTCCCGACTTCTCCGGTGACCTTCCCAACCGGATAAGGGTGAGAAAGCCTCTCCTGTTCTGGTTCTTCTCCATTTTTTTTTCTGGGTTTCGGGTGAAGTCGGCAAGGGCTATCACTTCAGCCCACAACGCCCAAAACATGGGCGGGCCTCATATTCTCCACTCCTAACAAAAATTTCATCCTTGAAATTTAAAAACAAATTTAGGTCTTTCGAAACTCAAATATACATGATCCAAAATTCATATATACCATTTGACCCAAATTCAATAATCCCAATAAGAGCTCCTATTCACATGTCATCATACACTTTAATCCTAATATCTTTAGTCCACCACACTTTCGCTGCGTACTCTAATATAAATTTTCAAATCCTCTAACTCCATTAAGTGAATTTCTAACAAGGATATCCATTTCATTAGAATCTACACCAAATAAAATAAGATCAAAGCTATTAAATTTTCTTGTCCTTACCAAGTCTCGAGTAAATCACATCAAATATAAACTTAAATTCATTTTCTACATTCAAAACCTTTGCATAAAATTGTACCGTCCATATCAAATTTAGGATCCTAACATTAATCAATTAAGAATTGAATACACATATTTAGCACACTATACTTCCAGGTCAACACTTTTAAAGCTCGGTCTAATCCATTTATCAAAGATAAAAATACATCTTATCTAGCCCTCCAATATCCATAATATGCTTACTTATCATGATCAAATATTATCAACCATTTAGTCTCATGCAAGATCAATCTCTACAAAAATCATATTCCAGATCTTACACACAGTACCTAGGGATTAGAAATCCAACTTTGAATCCATTCCAATTGGTCATAACATTAAGTTCAAATATCACAATCCATAGTGATCACAATCTAAAATTTTAATATCACTTAATCATATCCTAACTACTTATGTTGGTCTCAAGTAATCATAACCCAAACTTCGATATCAATCAATCATGCCTTAATAATCATCTTATTAATTATATCAAAACAAGATTCCCAAAGTAAATCAAATACATAACTCAAAATACACCTCCATATATCCATTATCTAGTCTCGATAATATCCTTCCAAAAATTAAGCTAAGAGAATTTAATCATTTTATTTGTGCAAGCCTTCTACACTTAACAAAAATCCTTGGAGCTATAGCATACACCTATCAAAGGGAATTAAATAATTTCTCAGTATCGATAATTATTCTAGAATATTCAATCAAAAACCTAATTCTATCCCACTCTCACTAAGTCATCTGATCTTAAACCTTTGCTCTGATACCACTCTGTCACGTCCCGATCCAATACCTAGATCGGCTACGCAACCGGCCGTATAAGCCCTAGGTTTTATCCTAGAGATCATGTAAGGCCTAATCTTCAATTCAACATCCAAATAGTGGTAAGGAACATATTTTACTAATTATTTATTGATTCCAAGAATTCTTCATAAAATTCAACTAAAATTTAATATAAACTCAGAGATCAATACCTAAATCCTAGCTCATCACTGACTGGTTTCAAAGCCTAATTGATTTTCTGGATCTGCAATAAAAATATAGAAAAATAGGGGTGAGCTACATAGGCTCAGTAAGTTATCAACACCTCCAGTATACATACACAAATATGCCATTAATAAATAGCAAGCACAAACACAACATACAACAAGATGTCCATCAATATAATAATATATATCCAGCAACATGATGCAAATATGTATACTTAATCTCAACCGACATCGACACGACTATAGATGGCCAACCATTTACTTTACTCTCCTAGTCCATTTGACTATGGCCACAATCAGCCCGTGGCTCACCCCACAAGAGACTAGATCCTAACTCACATACCGAAACTGGTCATGCGCCAGTGATCGCCCCACTGGAGGCCCACAAGGAAAACTAGCTCTGAGTATCACACGAGAAACATGCATCCTTTGCATGTGCCTGCCATGCATAGCTAAAATAAGGCAACTAGCTCTTGACTCACATACCGCTCATCGATCATGTGCTAGCGATCGCCCCGCTAGAGGCCCACAAGAAGACTAGGTCCTCGTATGATCATAGTCAGACTAGAAGCACCCACACCAACATAATGCACCCACACTAACACAATGCACCCACACCAGCACAATGTATGCACCCAATGCAATCCAATGCAATCCAATGTAAATTAAAATATATTACATGTATTTAATAATTCATAAATACAATACATATTTGGCATATAATATTAGAGATCAAGATAACTTACCGAAAAGGATCCATCGACAAGTACAATTCAAACCTAGATCTGATCTTCCAAGGACAATGATGATCTTGACCAATAATTTAAATATATAATTAATTTCTATTTAATAAAACTAAAAAGAAAATAATGTTATCATGGGGCACTCTCCCCAATCCAATTCCAATTCTAGTCCAGAATTTACCTTTCCTCCATTTCTCTCCTCTCTCCTCTTTCTCTCTCCTCTCTCTCCTCTTTCTCTCTCCTCTCTCTCTCTTTCCTCGCCCATGATGGTGGGGGACCTCACGAGTGAGCCATCGATGGCAACTCCAGCCATCGAGAACCACCCTGGTGACAGACTCTCAGGTAGGTTTCTCTCTCTTTCTCACTCTTCATATATTTTTTTTTTCTTTTCCCCCTTTTTTTTATTTTCCTTCTTTTCTTTTTTTTTCATGGAACAGAGGCCCTCCCCCCTATTTTGTTTTTTTTTTCTTTCTTTCTTCTCCCAAACTCCCCTGCTCTCTTCCTTGATTCAACCGAACCACCCTCTCCCCCGGTTGCCGGCGTCGGCCATGAGAGACGATCGTCGAAAAGGACTCGACGGACTGGCGGTGCAGCCACCAATGATCCACGGCCCAAATAACTCAAAATCAAACAAAATCAGATTTTATCCTTCCTAAAAAAAATTAAATAAGGTAAACGAACTCACCGGCATTTGAAGAGCTCTTCGCTGCTCGCCGGAGATGAGGAAGATGGCGTGGAAAGAGGTTGATGTGGCTCGATCTGGCAGCGATGCAGGAGGATTTAAAGGAAACCCCCAATGGGTTTCCTCACCGTTTGGGAAGCGAAGACCACGCTGATCGGAGTTCTAACCCATTCCAAACTCATTGCCGACACCGCCCCTCTCCTCCATGATTCCTCTCCCGACTTCTCCGGTGACCTTCCCAGCCGGATAAGGGTGAGAAAGCCTCCCCTGTTTCGGTTCTTCTCCATTTTTTTTTCTGGGTTTCGGGTGAAGTCGGTAAGGGCTGCCGACTTCAGCCCGCAATGCCCAAAACATGGACGGCCTCACACCTTCATCCTTGACCTAGGAACCTGAGAGAACCTGCAAAGAAATTTTGGATTATACATGAAAGGAGAATTGGAGTTGGAATGGAAACAAAGAGAAAAGGAAAAAGAAGAAAGTGGCCGACGGCTTGGGACTTAGAGCTTGATCATAGATCCATCAATGGACATCCCATCCTTTACTCCTTCCAAGAGCACTCTTCACTCTCAAACTCAAACTTAGAAAACTCTCATTCTCTCCTTGGATAAAGATCTACACACTCAAACTAGCTAGAAAACTTTCACTCCAAACAAGAACTCAAGAAAACTAGAACACAAGGAAATAATCCTTTCATTAATTCAAATCATAGCATAGAATGAATACAATGAGAGCCTAGGGGCCCTATTTATTAGCTCCAATGCTAGGATTTCATCCAAGGGTGGAGAGGAGGGGATAAGGATGGCTTAGTTGGGTCCAACAATTTTTAGGTAAGTGGTTTTAACTAAAAAATAATTATTGGTAGAATGTTACAACCACTTGACATGTGGCATTCTAGAAGGTCTTCATGTGGTTGTCAAATGCTGATGTGGAGGCCTAGGTGTCATTAGAGGTGGTGCCCCACATGTCACTTGTTGGAAGGTATCTTTATGTTCCCCATAAAAGTCTTGATGTAGTGTAATTTCTTCTCCCCCAAGGTTTCTTGATGAGGTGTCCCCCCAAGTAAAAATTTTGGCTTCAAGTCTTGGCTTGAATTGGGCTTGTGATGCGGGACAATTGATGCATGCCAATTATTTTTCATGTATTAAGCATTAAATTAATAGTTTATATCCCAAATTTCAAGCCAAGATTCGAAGCAGGGAATTCTATAAAAATTCTAGAAGCATATGCATGTAGAAATAGATCCTACAAGTGAAGAAACAGGACTACCAAGGCTAAGAAGCCCTGGTTAGGACTAGCTCTTCTGCAATATTGCTACCTGATGAGTGTAGGGGATGTACCTATTAGAGATTTGAAGATTGATCCATGAAGAGTTTGCTCTATGCTCGACGGATGCGGCCTGGAAAACAAAGTTATCGACCTTGCAGATTTGTGGCTTTCAATCCGTTGATCCAAAAGCTTGTCGATTGGAATCTTGGATTCATGAACTCTGAGGGACCTATAATTCACCATTCAAGGGTTAGAAAGAAGAGAAAAAAAAGGTTAAATTGCTGAAAGAAGAAGGGAAAGAAGGGAAGGAAGAGGGGTGGCTAGGAAGATGAAGGGGCTGTTGGCTTGGAGGCAAGGTGCAGGGATCACACAGATACCCTAAGGGATCACACAGATACCCTAAATCATATAGAAAACTTCACACATAATTTTGAGGCACTCAAGAATAATTCATTCATCAATAATCAGCAATAATACATGAGGGGGGAAAGGGCCCTAGGCATACAAGTTAGGGCATATAAGAGATTTTACATGGTCTTCCTTTTCCTTTACAAACTCTTCCACAAGTCCTCTCCCAAATAAGTTCAAATTTCTTCTCCCAATTAGGATTACTCCTCTCCTCCTCTTTAACTTAGTCTTCTCCTTCCCTTTGACTTGGTCCAAGGGGTAATCATAAGGGGGCGCCATATGGGAGGGTGACCATAAGGTGGGGCACCATATGAAGAACTTTGGGCTTTTGGGCTTTGGGTGGCCTACTTTAGTGCTGGGCTGGGTCTTTTAGGATTTCTTCCGGTTGTCCATCTCTTCATGGTGGGCTCATATACTTGTCATCCAAGTCTTCAATGATAGCTCCAAGAATCCTTCTATGCTTCTTAAGTGGCACAATTATGTGGATGACTGGATTCCATGCAGTGGTTGTAGTATTATGCTGACTGGCTTCATAAGTGACTTGAGTCTTCTTACAAAATTAGACTGAACTCAATATAAGACTTATAAAATTGGACTAAATGCGTAAAACTCTAAATTTACAGGACTCATAAGACTCACTAAGTATCCAAAACTTGACTCAATACTCAATTTATAAGACTCAACTGTAGAAAGGCCCTAAACAGGATCAGGGGCTAAAATACAGACTTAAGTGTAACAAGGCCTGAAAAACAAACTCAAGGTCCAAATACAAAACTCAAATGGCTAACATGGGCAAATTAAAAGACAAAATTTGCATCATGGCTAGGGACTCAAAACTCAGGGACACATAGTAAACCAGGGTTGACCTGATGTCCCCATCAATTCTCCCGGGATGGGAGGAACTCGACACCGTCGAGTAAGGATCGCTCTGGCTCTGGTATAGCTCAAGGAGGTCTGGGTTGAGGTGCTGCAAATCCTCTCAAGTAATCCATGAATGACCATGCCAACAGACTAGGTAGCATTAATAGCCGTGGCCCCGGGTCGTGATAGCTTGATCATCTAAGATACGCTCGATCCATTCACCTCTCCATTCACCTCTCTCAGGCCAATTTATAAGTGGACACTCTGAGTTAGGTTCACTCTCAAAGGATGGAGTAGGTTCAAAACCTCACTAGAAATCACTATTGGTTCCCTATACTCAACCAAGTTAGCAATATTGAAGGTAGAGCTAATATCAAAATCCGAGGGCTGATCTAGCATATAAGCATTGGATCCTACCTTCTCTATCACTTGAAAGGGTCTAGCTCTGCGAGCATGAAGCTTCTTAACCATAACAGAATCTCCTACATTAAAGCTCCTGGCTCTCTTTTTGGGAATTAGCCAGTTTGATTCAAAATTAATGCTTAATACGAATGATGCACCTGACTTGTACCGACACCTAACAAAAATGCATACTCAACTATGCATTCCTATTGAGAGGAACTTTATTGGACTCTTCTGGGCCTAAACCTAATAGACTATAGGTTCTTTAGATTTGACCCTGGTTTGACATGCACATGGAAACTTACAATGAACTTCTAGTAAATGCCAGAGGGTATGCAAGAAGTAAGATGCAAACCTAATATGTACAACGAATGTATGCAACATGCAAACTTCTATAAAATGCAATCTAAAAATTAAAAAAATAGGAGAAGATTTAGAAAAAGGTAGAAAATAAGAAGTGGGTTCTGGGTTAGTCTAGTAGGGTAAAAAGTAAGAAAAGGGTTCAGGGTTGAATGGATAGAATAGGATGTAAGAAGGGATGTCAGGGATTAGTCCTAGACTAATAAGGTTGACCTAATGGGATTGATGTGCATCTACTGGGTTTGTATAATAGAAGGACGGGTCACTAATTTCAGGGAAGAGATCTTCAATTGGGGTTAATGGAGTGACTTCATCCTGAGGGTGTTGATTTAAAGAGATCAGGTCCTTAATGAATTCTTTTGGTTCTTAAATCAAAGGACTATACTCTATAATTGGGCTTTCTTCTAGTGGCTCCACAGTTAAGATCCTAATAGTAATATCTGGGTTCTCTTCCTCTAATTGGTCTTCCATTATAGGTTCAGTTTGGGTGGGGTCGGGGTCAACTAACTTTGGATTGGCTTTTACCTGGGTATCTACTGGGTCAACAAATTCTAGGTTGGCTTCTACCTGGGTATATACCTGGTCAACTAATTCTAGGTCTTCTATAGGTAACTCTTCTTCTTTCTCATACTGTTCCACTAAGCTCATATTAGCTTCATATACTTTCTCTTCAATGTCAGCTTTGTGAACCAAGGGGGTTGTAGGAGGGGGTTGGCTAAAGAAATATTGACTAATGACTGGGATGGGGGTGGGTTGACTAAGGGGTTCCTAATTAATACTAGGCTCAACAATAGGTTCAGACTCATCTTTATCTAACTCACCTAGGTGTAGGGTGCTGACTAGACACTGGCTAACAAAATGGCATAGTTTGCAACATCTAAAACACACTCTTCGGGGATTGGAACTCCTCTGAACCTCTATAGACTTGCCTCTATCCCCTCTACGGGCCATAGTGGTACTGGGCTAGTTAGGATCTGATCCTGGGCTAGGGGCACTAGTCCTAAAGGGTTTAGGTTGACAAAAGAGAATTGGACTAACACTAGGCTCATATCTAGGGATACTAATCCTATGGGGTTCAAGTCGACTAAGGGATAGTGGTTACTATTGGGTTCATATCTAGGGACTATGGGTTCCAGGGGTTCAGCTCTATGGGTCTTGCCTAGGGTTCCTACTTGGCTGAATCTATGGTTCATTTGGTTCTAGGATTGGGTTAATTGGGTTAACTGGTCATTGGTTTGGTCAAGATTAGCATTAATTTGGATATCGGATTGGTCAAACCTATGGTCCATTTGGGCAAGCTAGGCCAGGATGGCCTCCAAAGTGGAATCCATGGCTGAATTGGGTTGAGGTTTTGACTTTTGATATTGGGTTCCTAATCTAGTGGTCATGCAACAAATCAAACAATCAGAATGAAGTGATGCAACCAAGCATGCAAAACAAAAAGAAAATGCTAGTATAATCTAGGATTTCCTAGACTTAGAGCCAGAAACTGGGTGGGTTAGCTCAACTTACACCTAACCCAATAGCTAGTCCTTCCACTAGCCAGGTAGGGGGTGGGAGTGTGGGAGGCCCCCATGCTTTCACAGGGACCCAATTAAAAATCACAACACCACTTAGGTCGTTTGACTCTAGACCCCCAGCCTTAGACACTAGCTTTCAGTAATAGCTAAAAGGTTAAATGCACTAGTTGGCCCACACAGCTTGGACTTGACCTGTTGGTGTCACCTAGCCCACTAGGGCAAATTAAGTCTAATTAATTTTAATTAAGGTTTGGGTTAGAATGCAAGGGGATTGTTTTGGGCCCAAGATAGGTAATGACCTCTTGCCCTGATCTGAGAAAGTAAAATTGCCCTTAAGATTGATTTAATGAGATGATGAACACACTATGAAACCTGATGCAATCTAAAACACTATAGAAAATAAAATAACTTTTGTCTCTTTTATGAAGTTGCAGCTTAAATTTATGTTGGTTAGGTTATCAAACAAAATTGGCCTGGGTTGGGAAGGGTTTGGTAGTTGATTAGGTTTAGTTTAGTGAGATATGCAGAAACTAAAATTAAGGTTCGGTTTGATGCAGAAGTTAGCATGGATTTCAATATAGAAAAATTTTAAAAACTTTAACAAACATAGAATGACATGTGATTATGATTTATACCAAATTTCATGCAAAACAAAAATGCTATGATGATGCAAAACCTAGGGTTTCTAACTAGGTGTAGGAAAGAACAGAATTCGGGTTAGGATTTCTACGAAGCAGGTTTCCTTACTATTTTTAGATTAATAAGAATCAATAAAAATATAAGTAAAATAGAGGATGACTCAATGGTTACTCAGTCCAAAAATCAGATAAAAATAGTAACTCTAAGATGGGAAACTCGGCCTAAACTTAGACTCCTAATGCAGAATAAAATGTAGAGATTTTCTAGGGCAAAGGAAAATAGGCGTGAAAAAACTTTTACTAATAGAAATAAATCATGAAAAAATTTCTAAAAATGCTAACAATTATGCAGGATCTAAAAAAAAGAAACCAAAACTTTTGGATCTACCTACATATAGAAACAGGAAAAATAACAGACCATGTATGGGAATGATAACATGCAGAAACTAGCCCTAAACATGCTCGATAACAAATTGATGTGGGACAATTCATGCATGCCAATTATTTTTTATGTATTAAGAATTAAATTAGGAGTTTATATCCTAGATTTCAATCCAAGATTCAAAGCAGGGAACTTTATAGAAATTTTAGAAGTTGATGCATGCAGAAATAGATCCTACAAGTGAAGAAACATGACTGCCAAGGCTAAGAAGCCCTGGTTAAGACTAGCTCTTCTGCAATACCGCTACCTGATGAGTCTACGGGATGTACCTATTAGAGATTTGAAGATTGATCTATGAAGAGTTCTCTCTATGCTTGACGGATGCGGCTTGGAAAATAAAGCTATCGACCCTGCGGATTTGCGGCTTTCAATCAAGTGACCCGAAAGCTTGTTGATTGGAATCCTGGATTCATGAACTCTGAGGGACCTATAATTTACCATTCAAGGGTTAGAAAGAAGAGAAAAAAAGGTTAAATTGCTGAAAGAAGAAGGGAAAGAAGGGAAGGAAGAGGGGCGGCTAGGAAGATGAAGGGGCTGTCGGCTTGGAGATGGGGTGCAGGGATCACACAGATACCCTAAGGGATCACACAGATACCCTAAATCATACAGAAAACTTTACACACATTTTTGAGGAACTCAAGAATAATTCATTCATCAATAATTAGCAATAATACATGAGGGGGGGGGGGGGGGAAGGGCCTTATATAGGCATACAAGTTTGGGCATATAAGAGATTTTACATGGTGTTGCCGTTCCCGCCGCCGTGCCCGTGCCTCGGATCCGTCGATCCTACTGGACCGCCAGGCTCCTGGTGGCTCCTGGCCGGAGCGAACCTGCAAGAGAGGGTCAGAAGACCCTGGCTGGGGATCCCGATGAGGGAGCTCCGACGGTCAAGTTAGTAGACAGCGAGAAGGAACAGATTCTCCAAGACGGGCCCCCGAAGGGGTTCCAGACTCAGAGAATTTACTAGTAAGAAAGGTGCTATGGGGACCAGAAATTCGGCCGGGCCTCCTTGCCGAGCTCACGCCAAGCGATCCCCTCTCGGGACCTTGGATCTCACCCTCGGGACGAGGCTATTGGCCACCGTTTCTTACTTGTCCCCAGCCCGATCAGCTTACCTTGTCGTCCCCAGCTTCCTTCCTTTTATCTCCTCTCGTTGTTCGTCTATCTTCTCCTCCTGGGAGGCACCCCTTCCCCATCCTTTCCTCTTTCCCCTTTCGGTGTTGAGGGCCAGGCTGCTTTTCGACCTCGTCCGCCGAGTCCAACGGGGAAAGGGCAAAGACATAAGGGGGGTGGCGCCGGTAAGGCGGCCGGTCAGACCTCGGGCCCAGTGAGAGCGCTCTCCTTTCCAAGTGTAGGCGCCATCCGTCTATGGGCCCTATTTTGTCAGAACCGTGCCTCTCGACTGTGGGACCTGTCGGGCCGATGTAAATGGTGTTTCGCGTGCCGCCGCCATCCGTACGGGGCACCGCCTGTGATGCGCATGGCTCGAGGGACGACCTCGGAACCTGCGCCTCTTTCTTTGGGACCTTCTCTGTACGTGCAGCCTGACCTTGGCCAAGGTGAACCCCTCTCGGGTGGACACCTGGCGAGGTGGCAGGAGGTCGCCTGGCTTCGGCCGAGGTGGACCCGTCTCCGGGGGTCACCTGGCGAAGGAGCGAAGGATCGGCCGACCTCGGCCTAAGTGGACCCCTCCCGGGTGGACACCTGGCGAGGTGGCAGGAGGTCGCCTGGCTTCGACCGAGGTGGACCCATCTCCGGGGGCCACCTGGCGAAGGAGCGAAGGATCGGCCGACCTCGGCCTAGGTGGACCCCTCCCGGGTGGACACCTGGCGAGGTGGCAGGAGGTCGCCTGGCTTCGGTCGAGGTGGACCCGTCTCCGGGGTCCACCTGGCGAAGGAGCGAAGGATCGGCCAACCTCGGCCTAGGTGGACCCCTCCCGGGTGGACACCTGGCGAGGTGGCGGGAGGTCGCCTGGCTTTGGCCGAGGTGGACCCGTCTCCGGGGGCCACCTGGCGAAGAAGCGAAGGATCGGCCGACCTCGCCCTAGGTGGACCCCTCCCGGGTGGACACCTGGCGAGGCGGCAGGAGGTCGCCTGGCTTTGGCCGAGGTGGACCCGTCTCCGTGGGCCACCTGGCGAAGGAGCGAAGGATCGGCCGACCTCACCCTAGGTGGACGCCTCCCGGGTGGACACCTGGCGAGGTGGCAGGAGGTCGCCTGGCTTCGGCCGAGGTGGACCCGTCTCCGGGGGTCACCTGGCGAAGGAGCGAAGGATCGGCCAACCTCGGCCTTAGCGAGCCCCTCCTGGGTGGACGCCTGGCGAGGTGGCAGGAGGAGCCCCGAACCGAGCTCGACTTCGGCGAGAGCAGTTTCGTCTTGGGAAGTCGTCTGGCAAAGTAGCGTTGCCAAGCTCGACCTCGGCAATGTGGCGCTGACTAGGTCGGAGAAACCTCCACGTGGCTCGATCATATCTGACGGTATCTGAGCCCGGCCACGTCATCGTTACGGCCGTAACAGTTGCCCCCCAGCCCGCCGTTCTGTTGGAGCGTCGTAGAACGGAACGTCGAGATTAAATGCAGATATGACGTGGGGAGGCAAAGATCTTGCATCATAATTGCCACGATCCTCGTCGCCGCTTCTCGATGCGCCCGAAGCCCTATAGGAAGCCGCCACGCGTCGCCCACTTGTCCACAATAAATGCGTCGCTTCGAGGTAGAGGCCGTTACCCTGCTAACGAGGCGTCTGTGTCGGGCGTGCATCCACGCGGCGATCATCCAGTGGCTCGGGGTGGAATGACGGGTACGGCTGCTGTCGACCGAGTTTGGAAAGGAGGGGACTTTCCAAAATGAGGCCTTTCCCCTTGCTCCATGGGCGGTTTGCTGCAGACTAACTTCCGTTGCCCCGCGTTCGCTTGGCGTATTTTCGGTGAGTGCCTTCATCCTTCTCTCTAGTTCCCCTCCCCATTTTCTTCTCTGAATCCTTGTTCTCTTCTTTGCCATGGCGCGTCATCGCTATGTTTCTTCTAATCCGGACGAGGCCGGTCCATCCCGGCTGAGGACTCCATCTTCTTCCTCCTCAGAGGAGGAAACGATTCCGGAGGAGATCCGCAGGCGTCTGCAACCTGGGGGTGTCACCATCGACATCCCCAGGGGGGTCCGGTCTCCTCCAATTGCTTCCACTCTTCCTCTTATTTCTCTTCCTGCTCCGCCTCTTCTTCCCGCCGGTCCCTCCGGTCATGCTTCCACCATGATCGAGGGTGACCTTTCTTTGCTCCGGGAGGCCTACGGCATCCCAGGATCAATCCGTCTATTCGTTCCGCGGCCCGGGGAATGCGTCACCATGAGTGGCCCCGGCCGCATAGCCTTCTATGAAGACTTCTTCCTCGGGGGTCTTCGATTTCCTCTGCACCCCTTCTTCCTCTCTTTTCTTAGCCATTTTCGACTTGTTCCGGCCCAGTTGGCTCCCAATGCCATCCGGGTCATCTTCTCTTTCATAGTTTTTTGTCATTTTCATGGGTTCGTTGCCCGTTTCTCCCTGTTCAGGGCCATGTTCACCCTGAAGAGGTACTCCACCGATGACGGCTGGTGGTACATCTCGTCCCGGCCCAGGTGTCTCCGGTTCGACCTCCCTTCTTCTATCAAGGGCTGGAAGAGCAGGTTTCTCTTTGCCTCGGTCGAGGATGTCGACTGGGCCTGGAGTGAACCGGACCGGTCTCCGAACCGGAACTCTCAGGTCGAGTAGACGGACCAGGAGGCCTACTCCCTGCTGCTGAGCGACGTGGTCCCGGCGCTCGAGGTTCTGCTTTCAGAGCAGAATCTTTTTGAGGCCGGGATCAGTCCCATCCGCGAGTCGGGTGAGATTCGGTCCTCCCTTGACTTTTGCATTCTTTTGCCTTTATAACCGAGCTGGCTGACCTTCTACTTTTTTGTACTGCAGGCATGAAGTTCTCACTGGAGAGCCTACTGGAGGGTGCGGCCCAGAGAGATGTCCCGGAGGTAGATGAGCCCGTGGCCAAGAGGGCCCGCATCGAGGTGAGCCAGGAGGTGGCGCCGGCGTCTGCACCTAGTCCAGCGGCCGCTGCTCCCCTGCCCAGGCTGCCTCGGGGCGGGGCCGTTGATTCCTCGGCTGCCAGATCCGGTGGTGCTACCGTCGAGGGGGCTCCACTGCCCGAAGCTCCGTCCAGCACCGGCCCCATCGTTGCCACGGCTCCGACGGCGCAGCCCGTGTCCTCTGCCGGCCCGTCGACTGCGATTCCTGCTGGAGGGACAGCCACCGCCGGAGCCGACCTGACGGCTCCGCCACCGGTGATCACCCACCGGTGTTCAATCATCCGCGATTAAGGGCTCGCGGAGAAGGTGATGGAGTACGCCTCCATAGCCCGGGACTATCGAGCTCGGGGCGGCCGGGACTATGCTGATACTCTGCTCGGGATCCTCCCGCAGCTTTTTACGGTAAGCCCGAACTTACCTTCTTCTTTCTTTCGTGACCTCAGTGGTTTTTCTTCTAACCCGGTTGCTTTACCTGTGCAGATTGGGAATGACGTTCTCTTACTGAGGAACTTCCTCGTAGGGAGCGCGAAGAGGGATGCTGAGAAGGAGAAGAAGCTCGGCAAGCTCGCGGCTGACGTCAAGGACCTCATGGAAAAGGGGGTCGAGCTGCGGGCTAGCAATCAGGCCCTCCAAACTGACCTGGCGTGCGCCGAGGGTCAGAACAAGGAGCTGGAGTCTTCCCTGACGGAGGAGAGAGTCTCTCACCAGCGTCGCGCAGAGGAGGACGCAGCTGAGAGGGCTCGTCTTCAGGCCCACTCCCAGTGGCTGGAGCGCCAGCTGGAGGAGGCCAGGCGAGATGCAAACACGGCGAAGGAGCAGAGTGCGTACGTCAATGAACTCCTGGAGGCCGCAAAGCAGGAGGCGCAGGAGGCCGTCCCGAAGTTCCGGGCTTCCGACGAGTACACGTCGGAGGTTCGGGAGGCCGCCGTGGACTCCTTTCTGAAGGGATTCCGGATGTGCCGGGAGAAGGTAGGGGCCTTCTACCCCGAGCTCGACCTCAGTGGGGTGGTGCTCGGAGATAGGAGGCAAGGACCTAAGAGCAGAGCCTCCGGTGCGGCCGGCGCCACGCCTGCGGCCCCGGCGACCGACGAAGCCATGGCTCTGGAGCAGCCGCCTGAGCTGGCCGCCGCTGAAGGCGAGGATGCGGAGCGCGCGACCCAGGCGGAGGGCTCCGACCCTGCACCAAACTGAGCCACCATCTTCTCACCTCCTTTGTTGTCGTAGTTGTATTCCTTCTTCTCTTTTTTTTTGGGGACTCCCGGCCTGTCGGGATTCCCAGTTTGTACTCCTCCTTGGATCAATGAAAGTTTGATTTGACTAAGTCTCGAGCTCACTTCCTTCCCCACTCTCCCATCTCCTCTTTTTCTTTCTTGAGATGTTGATGTGGAGTGCCGAAACGAACATGGACCCGGTCCCGTCCGTCACCCAAGTCGAAAGTTGGGACATTTCGGACCGCACGGCGTCAGAGTAGGCCTTGAGCGGGTCCGGCCTTGGGATTGCCTTCATGCTTGCGTGGGCGAAGTGGTTTCCGCCGCACCTTCCAGGTCAAAGCCCGGGACCTCCGGACTGAACCCCGGGGCCGCAGGCTTTCTCAAGCCTTGCGCGGCTTGCCGAGCTGTTCTCCGGGCTTGTGTGGGCGAACTGGGTTCGGCGCCACCTTCCAGGCCGAAGCCCAGGATCTCCGGACTGAACCCCGGGGATGCAGGCTTTCTCAAGCCTTGCACGGCTTGTCGAGCTGTTCTCCGGGCTTGCGTGGGCGAACTGGGTTTGGCGCCACCTTCCAGGCCGAAGCCCAGGATCTCCGGACTGAACCCCAGGGCCGCAGGCTTTCTCAAGCCTTGCGTGGCTTGCCGAGCTGTTCTCCAGGCTTGCATGGGCGAACTGGGTTCTGTCCCACCTTCCAGGCCGAAACCCAGGATCTCCGGACTGAACCCTGGGGCCGCAGGCTTTCTCAAGCCTTGCACGGCTTGCCGAGCTGTTCTCCGGGCTTGCATGGGCGAACTAGGTTCTGTCCCACCTTCCAGGCCGAAACCCAGGATCTCCGGACTGAACCCCGGGGCCGCAGGCTTTCTCAAGCCTTGCGCGGCTTGTCGAGCTGTTCTCCAGGCTTGCATGGGCGAACTGGGTTCTGTCCCACCTTCCAGGCTGAAACCCAGGATCTCCGGACTGAACCCCAGGGCCGCAGGCTTTCTCAAGCCTTGCGTGGCTTGCCGAGCTGTTCTCCGGGCTTGCATGGGCGAACTGGGTTCTGTCCCACCTTCCAGGCCGAAGCCCAGGATCTCCCGCTTCCTTCGGCCGTCGGCCATGATCGGACGTGCCGAACTCAGGGCCATGCGCCGGTTTTCCTACAAAGTGAGAAGAGAGCGTTTGAAGCAAGGAAACTTTATTGCAGGAGTGGGGAACCTTACATTACTGATAATACATTCTTAGGTTCGAGGCATTCCACGTCCGGGGGAACCTGGCACCTCCCAATTCTTCCAGGTAGTAGGCGCCGTGGGGGAGGGCTTCCGCTACCCGGTACGGGCCCTCCCAGTTGGGTGAGAGTTTGCCGCATTCCCGTGGCTGAGAAGCTTCAGCGCGCTGGAGGACCAGATCTCCAGGATGAAAAACCTTCGGCCGCACTCGGGAGTTGTAATACCTGGCCACACGCTGCCTATACGCCGCCATCCGAACTCGGGCCTTGTCCCTCGTCTCTTCAAGAAGGTCGAGGTTGAGCATCATCCTGGCGGGCTTTTCTGTCTCGTCATATTGCTCCACACGCAGCATGGGTAGGCTAAGTTCGATCGGGATGACCGCCTCGGCTCCGAAGACGAGGTTGAATGGAGTCTCGTCGGTAATCGTCCTCAGGGTGGTGTGGTATGCCCAGAGGATGCTGGGGAGCTCCTCGGCCCACCTGCCTTTGGCCTGGTCCAGCCGCGTGCGGAGACCCTGCAAAATGGTCCTGTTTGTGACTTTGGCCTCTCCATTGGTCTGGGGATGCGCCACCGAGGTGAAGCGATGCCTGATGCCAAGGTCACCGCAGAACTCTTCGAACTCCCGGCAGTCGAACTGGCGCCCGTTGTCAGTAACCACGGTGTGGGGGAGGCCGAAGCGGCAAACGATTGACTTCCAAAAGAACTTGGCGACGTTCGCTTCGGTGATCCACGCCAAGGGTTCGGCCTCGACCCACTTCGTGAAGTAGTCGATGGCCACTATCAAGAACTTCTGCTGTCCAGACGCTGGCGGGAATGGGCCCAGAAGGTCCATCCCCCACTGGGCGAATGGCCAAGGAGCTGAAAGCTGGGAGATTGGGTTGGAGGGCTGCCGTTGCACCGTGGCATGATGCTGGCACCGATCGCACTTTTTCACGAAGTCGACGGCGTCTTCCTTCATCGTCTCCCAGAAGTAGCCCTGACGAAGGGCCTTGTAGGCCAATGCTCTGCCCCCCACGTGGTTCCCGCAGATGCCTTCGTGAATCTCTTGGTGCACGAGCTTGGCTTCCACGGGTCCTACACACTTGAGGAGGGGGAAGGAGTAGGATCTTCGGTATAATTGCCCATCCATCAGAACGAACCGCACGACTTTCTTTCTGATAAGGCGAGCTGCCTCGCGGTCCTCCGGCAGGGTGCCACTGGTGATGTATTCGGCGTACTTGTCCATCCAGCTAGGTTCATGGCTGACCTGATGGACCTCCACCGGAGCCTCGAGGCTTGGGATCTCAAGGCGCTCCACATGAGCGCGGCCCAGCATCGAGTCCGGCAGGGTCGCCAGCCGGGAGAGAGTATCCGCATGGGCGTTCTCCCTGCGGGGGATGTGGAAGATGTTAAAGCACCGGAATCTGGACGCGCCCGCCTTGACAAGCTCCAAGTATTTCGCCATTTGGGGGTCATGCGTGGCATACTCCCCGGAGACCTGTCCCGCCACGAGCTGGGAATCAGTGAAAGCTTTGAGGTTGGTTACGCCCAAGTCGCGGGAAACCCTCAGCCCGGTAAGAAGTGCCTCATACTCCGCCTGATTATTGATCGCGGGAAATTGGAAACGGAGCGCGCATTCGGTGACGACCCCATCGCTGTTGGCAAGGATGAGTTCGGCTCCGCTTTCGCCGAAGTTCGAGGCTCCGTCTACATGGAGGATCCAGGCGTCTTCTCCGGGCTCATCGGGGCTTGTCTTCAGCGGCTGGCCTGAGGGGCCTTCCTCGGGCTCCTTGCCCAAGCCTGCGCATTCGACCTAGAAGTCAGCCAGCACCTGCGCTTTCATGGCCGACCTTGGCCTGTACGCGATGTCGAACTCGCTGAGCTTCAGTGCCCACTTTGCCAATCGTCCCGAAGTATCAGGTCGGTTGAGCACCGCTTTCAGCGGTTGATCCGTCAGGACAGCGATAGGATGCGCTTGGAAATAGGGCCTGAGACGCTGGGCAGACACTATTAGCGCAAAAACGAGTTTCTCGGGCCGAGAATACTTGAGCTCCGCATCGCAGAGAAGTTTGCTGGTATAGTACACCGGCCGCTGGACTCCTTGGTCATCGGTCCGAACCAGGACCGAGCTGACGGCTTCCGAGGTGACCGCCAGGTAGAGGATGAGTTCCTCCCCCTCCTCGGGCCTGGACAGCAACAGTGGCGATGCGAGCGTCTTCTTTAGCTCTTCGAAGGCCTTCTGGCATTCCTCGGTCCAAGCGAAGTCGTTCATCTTTCTCAGCACCTTGAAAAAGGGACGGTAGCGATCTGCCGACCTGGAGATAAAGCGGCTGAGGGCTGCAACTCGGCCGGTGAGTTGCTGCACTTGCTTCTTGGAGGTGGGCTGCTCCATGTCCAGGATGGCCTGGACCTTCTCCGGGTTGGCCTCAATTCCTCTTTGGGTCACCATGAATCCTAGGAATTTCCCGGCGGAGACGCCGAAGGCGCACTTCGCCAGGTTCAGCTTCGTCTGATGACATCGGAGGTTGCCGAATGTCTCCGCCAAGTCAGCTACGTGGTCCGAATCGGGTTTTCTCATCACCAGCATGTCGTCCACGTACACCTGCATGTTGCGGCCGATTTGGTCCTTGAAAATCCTGTTGACCAGACACTGGTACGTGGCTCCAGCGTTCTTGAGGCCGAACGGCATCATCCTGTAGCAAAAGGTTCTGCAGTCGGTTATGAAGGCGGTATGCTCTTCGTCCTCCGGGCTCATTCAGATATGGTTGTATCCGGAGAAGGCATCCATGAATGACAGGAGGCGATGTCCCGAGGTGGTGTCGACCAGCTGGTCGATCTTTGGAAGAGGGAAGCTATCCTTCGGGCAAGCTCGGTTGAGGTCGGTGTAGTCCACACAGATCCTCCACTTACCACTACTTTTTCTTACCATGACCATGTTTGCTAGCCAGCTGGGGTACCGGACTTCCTGCACAAAGCCGGCGGCGAGGAGTTTCTCCACCTCCTCATTGATGGCCTTCTGTCTTTCCATGGCGAAGCACCTCTTCTTCTGGCAGACCGGGCGGCAGCTTGGGTCCATGTTCAACTTGTGCGTGATGACCTCGGGCGGAATGCCCGGCATGTCGGCCGCCGACCAGGCGAACACATCTGCGTTCGCGCGGAGGAACTCCAGCAGGCGGGTCCGTTCCTCATCAGGGAGTTGGGCCCCGACCTGCACCGTCTTCAGTGGGTCGGAACTGAGGGGATAAGTCAACAGGCATTCTATGGGCCCTCCCCTGGGTTCCTTTTCCCTTAGGTCGAGGTCGTCGGCATCGGGGGCGAGCTCCGCGCCCCAGGCGCCCGGGACCGTCTGGAGGCAAAACAGGACCGGCTGGGTCGTCCCCTTCATCTCCCCGAGCCCGGAAGGTGTGGGGAACTGCACCAACAACCTTTTCGTGGAGATCACGGCGTCCAGTTGGTTGAGCCCGGGAAGCCCGAGAATGGCGTTGTAAGGCGAAGGGAGCCTGACGACGGTAAACGTCATCAGGGCGGTCGTTTGCAGAGGTGGGGATCCGGCGGTGACCGGGAGAGTGATCTCCCCTTCGACCCCCACGGAATCCCCTATAAAACCTACCAGGGGGGTATGCACCGGTCTCAGCTGACCGTGGGACAAATTCATCAGAGAGAAAGCATCGTAAAAAAGTACGTCGGCCGAGCTTCCACTATCCACCATGATTCGATGTACAGGATGCTTCGCGATGGTCATCTCGACCACCAAGGCATCGTTGTTTACATTATCATTATCCTTTCCCTCCTCGGGAGGGATTATATTCTCCGGGTTTTCGACTTCCTGGGCTTTCTTCGCCGCTCGTCCGACCCCGCGTGAGATCATGCCCACGGGCTTCTGACGCAGAACGAAAGCTCTGATACCAAAAATGATGCAGAACAAAGAACAAAGAAGCGTATGCAGAAGTAAAAATTAAGATTAATTCTTTTTTTTTTTTTTTATATTTCAGAAATTGGCTTTGACTCAAAGTAAAGTTAAACTAAGTTGATGGAAACTAGGTAAGGATTGAAAGCACAATTTAGAAGAAGCTAAATTATCAGAGTAGTTCAGAAGTAATGGATCACTGGGGGTTGAGAAACTCCCAGACCTAGGGTTTCGCTCTGAACTTTCAACAGGACAGAAAAAGAGAGGAGAGATGGGTTACCAACCAGACAGTGATCTTCACAGAATTTGGGTGGAAGAACTCTCTCGAGCAGATTGTTGGATCCTCGGATTCGGCTATCTTCACAATGGATCCTCCAATACTGATCTTGTGGTTTGGTCGGCTTCTCCTGGACTCAAGATCTGGGAAGAAGAAAAACAAGTGATGGATTCAGAGACTCAGGGAAGGATTTACCAGTTCGAAGAACTTGAAGGCTGATGTCGCTGAGATCCGGATTCTCTTGAAGGCTGATTCAACTCCCTCTGGAAAGAGCTTTGGATCTGAAGTATCCAGACGGTAGCTGGAGGCTGGTGGTCGGCCTGGACTTGGAGAGAGAGGCCGTGAGAAGTGGGATAGGCTAGGGATTGGTGGAAAGAAAAGAATGATGGGCGGCTAGGGATTGGGAGTGGAGTGGCTAACCTAGGGTTTAGGTTTTGGAGATCTCACACCTCCTCAAAGTTCCTGGGGAACCTGGATTTACTCCCTCACGGAGCTCAACACCTGGATGCAAGTGCGGAAGAGAGAAAACACAAAGTTTACTCACAAAAAAAATTTGGTTTCATTCATCTGATTCTTTTCAAACTTACATGGGGGTTTAATTTATAGGCCATTACAAGAGAGTAGGGTTTTACATCTTCCCATGTGGGACTAAAGGAGGGGATCTTCAAATTAGGATATCAATCCCTACTCATATGGCCGGCCAATTAATTCCAAAGTTGATTGAAGCTTCAAAAAGGAAAGTGGGTGGCGCCTCCTTGTCTTGACCTCCAAGAAAATATTTTTTTCCTTCTATGCTTGGCCTTATCTGGAAGTGTTTGGGCGCCTCTTAACCTTGCCCTCCAAGAGAAAATTTGTTGCCTTTTATATTTGGCTTTAGTTGGAATGATTAGGGCACCTCCTAACCTTGCTTTTCAAGAGAAATCTCCTTCCATTCATGGATCAACCCTTTTTGGATACGTCCTTTTCTTTCTCCCCAAGTTATGGCTCCTTCTAACTTTGTTTTGAGTATTTCTAGCAGGTAATGGGCGCCTCCTTGAATTTCTCTCCAAGAGAATTTCTTCCCTTTTATAGTTTGGTTCTTTTGGGAAGTCTTGGGCCGCCCCCTTGATTTGTGGGCTCCTAGTGGATTTCTCCTCAATTGGCGCATGGGAGAAGGGAGCTGCTATCTGTGGTGTGGGGACCAAAGGCTGCTGGATGTAGATGTGGCACCCCCTGGACTCAGGCGTATGGCTGGGAGTGTGGCTGGGAGTGTGGCGCCCACTTGCTTGGCCTTGGGAGAAAATGTAACACCCCAGGTTGAAGTCCTAGTCCACACTGAGTCAACATGACTCAACAAAATAAAATGCAGGTAATATAGACTCAAGCTAAAATTGAGTTGATCCAGTCAACCCTTATTACAAGCCAAAAAACCCTAATTCTTCGGGCAAGGTTAATCAGAGATCCAGATGGAGCTCTGAAGTCTTCTTCTGAGTCTGGTGCCCGCACCAATTCTCCCAGGGTGAGAGGAACTCGACCCTGTCGAGTATGGATCAAGTTGGCTCTGGTATCTCTCCAAGAGGTCTGGGTCCAACTCTTGTAATTCTTCTCGGGAGATCCAAGAGTCATCATAATCTGGCCTTCCTAGCGAGCGGACCAGGTATCTTTGGTATCCTCGATTACGAGTAGAGATAACATGATCATCCAGGATCTTTTCAATCTGCTCTTTTCTCACAGGCCAGTTTGTTGGTGGACACACAGGGTCAGGTTCACTCTCAAGAGCAGGATTAGGTTCAAAAGCCTCACTGGGAATCACAGCTAGCTCCCTATACTCTACTAGGTCTGTAATGTTGAAAGTGGAGCTAATGCCTAGTTTTGGAGGTAACTCGAGCACATAGGCATTGGATCCTACTCTCTTTACCACTCTAAATGGTCCAGCTCCCCTAGCATGTAACTTTCTAACGGTTCCAGGAGGAAACCGTTCAGGCCTTAACCTAATCATTACATAGTCTCCTTCGTCAAAAGTTTTGACTTGCCTTTGAGAATCAGCCAATTTCTTATAAGTTTCATTACTTAAATTTATTTTGGCTTGAATTTCTTTATGCAAGTCTTTTATATGCTGTGCAAAAACTTCGACAGACTCGGAGACCCGTGTGTGGACTGGTAAAGGAGCTAGGTCAAGAGGTGTGTGGGGTTTGTAACCATGCACAATTTCAAATGGACTCTTACCCGTAGACCTATTGACCGAGTCATTATAGGCAAATTCAGCTCTAGGTAAGTACAAATCCCAGTTTCTAATGTTTTCACCAATAAGACACCTTAGCAGATTGCCTAAACTACAGTTCACTACTTCAGTTTGGCCGTCAGTCTGGGGATGATAGGCAGTTGAAAACTTAAGTTTCGTCCCTAACTTATGCCAAAGGATTTTCCAGAAATAGCTGGTGAACCGAACATCCCTATCTGAAACAATGGTCTTGGGTAGGCCATGGAGTCGCACTATCTCATTAAAGAACAGGGTGGCTACCTCAGACGCATCAAATGTTTGGGAACAAGGCAAGAAATGGGCCATCTTGGAAAATCGGTCTACTACAACATAGATGGAGTCATGCCTCCTCTGGGTCTTAGGCAAACCTAACACAAAGTCCATGCTCACATCTTGCCAAGGACGATCTGGGACAGGGAGTGGGGTATAAAGGCCGGTGTTCTGTTTTCACTGTTTGGCAACAGCGCAGGTTCGACACCTAGCCACAATGTGTGCTACATCTCTTTTTAAGCTAGGCCAGAAAAAATGGTCTTCAATAGCCAGGGTGGTCTTATCTTTTCTGAAATGGCCAGCTAAACCTCCAGCATGAGTTTCCCAAATCAAAAATTCCCTAAGAGAGGTTCCAGGGATGCAAAGCCTATTCTTAAAGAACAGAAAGCCATCTAAAAGGGAATAATCATTATGTTCACTAGATGGTCCTTGAGTTAGATCCTGGTACACAGTCTTAAAATCCGGACACGACTCATATTCCTCTTTGATTTGCTCAAACCCTATGACTTCAGCCCTAACAGAATTCAACAACAAAGATCTACGACTAAGGGCATCAGCTACCTTATTTTCAGACCCAGCCTTATGCTTCAAAACAAAAGTATAGGACTGGATATACTCTACCCACTTAGCATGCCTAGGGTTAAGCTTCTTCTGAGAATTCAAGAATCTAAGAGCCTCATGGTCCGAAAACAGCACAAATTCTTGCGGTAGTAAATAATGTCTCCAGTAACGCAAAGCTTGCACTACCGCATAAAATTCCTTATCATAGGTAGAATACCTAAGCTTAGCATCATTAAGTTTTTCACTAAAGAATGCTACGGGATGGTTCTCTTGGCTTAGGACTCCACCTATACCTACTCCTGAAGCATCACAGGCAACCTCAAATACCTTTGAAAAGTCCGGTAGTCTCAAAATGGGTGCCTGGGTCATCCTATCCTTAAGATCTAGGAAGGCTTTATGGGCTGCTTTGGTCCACTGAAATTCTCCCTTCCTAATGCAGTCTGTGATAGGAGCAACTACGGTACTAAACCCTTTGATGAATCGCCTATAGAAAGTAGCCAAGCCATGGAAACTTCTGACTTCATTACACTGGTCGGCTCTGGCCATTCTACTATGGACCTAATCTTTTCAGGATCGGCAGCCACGCCGTCAGGGGTTACAACAAATCCAAGGAAGATAATTCTACTGGTCATAAATTCACACTTTTTGAGATTACCGTAGAGACTATCATTCCTCAAAACTTGACAGACTTGTCTAAGGTGGCCTAGGTGATCTGCAGGGGTCTTACTATAGATCAGGATGCCATCAAAATAGACCACTACAAACTTCCCTATGAAAGCTCTAAGAACCTGGGTCATAATCCTCATGAAAGTACTAGGGGCATTGGACAACCCAAAAGGCATAACAACCCATTCAAAGAGACCATCCTTAGTTTTGAAGGCTGTTTTCCACTCATCCCCTGGTCTAATCCTAACCTGATGATAGCCGCTCTTGAGATCAATTTTAGAAAAAACCATGGCACCGGCCATCATATCAAGCATGTCATCTAGTCTAGGGATGGGGAACCTATACTTGATTATGATTTTATTGATGGCACGACTGTCAACACACATCCTCCACGTGCCATCCTTCTTCGGGGTTAGAAGTGCAGGGACTGCACAAGGGCTAAGACTCTCTCTAATGTACCCCTTCCTCAACAATTCGCCAACCTGCTTTTGCAGTTCTTTATGCTCAGATGGATTCATCCTATAATGGGGCAAGTTGGGTAAAGTAGCTCCTGGGACTAAATCTATGGAATGCTGAATATCCCTAAGAGGTGGAAGGTGGTCTGGCAGATCCTCGGGAAAAACATCCTCAAATTCTTCTAATAAAGGCTTAACTTCCTGAGGAGGCTCTGAGGGTGTAGGAGTCCTAAGTTCCTTAGCAGTCAACATCCAAATGGGTGAACCACTATGAATTTCTTGTTCTAGATCCTTGGCACTAATTAGGTTCACTCCAGTCTTCATTTCCCTAACCTTACTGGTTCCTTTGGCTACCTTGTCCTTAGGAGGGACTGAATGGATTGTGATTTTCTTCCCATTGGAACTAAAGACACAGGTGTTGGATTTTCCTAAGAGGGTGGCATCATGATCATACAACCAAGGTCTTCCAAGAATTATACTGCTCACCCCCATGGGCAAGACATCACACCAAATCTTCTCTTGATAGGATTGCATTTGGATTTGGACCTGACATCTAGACTGGATGGGTATAGAGATAGAGTCTACCCAAGAAACCTTATAGGGGTTGGGGTGGGGGATAGGGGTTAAGCCTAATATTTTGACAGTGCTAGTAGAAATGGCATTCACACAGCTCCCACTATCTATGATGATTTTACAAACCTTATCCCCTAGTTTAAGAAAAGTTTGTAGGATGTTAGTCCTACGCCAATCTTCCTGAACTTTAGTCTGGGATAGGATGCATCTCACAACTCCTAATTGGTCAGACTCTGTGGATTCTTCCTCTCCTTCATACTCATCAACCAAATACATTCCGGCCTCATAGACTTCTTCTTCAAACTCCTCATTAGGCTCGGAATTCTCTTCTCCTCCCTCTTCTATATAAAGGGATCTACGAGGGCACTGGCTAGAAACATGACCTACCTTATGGCACTTAAAACAAGCTATGGCTGTGCACTGGTTTGAGATATGACCGGGCTTCTGGCACTTAAAATAGATGATACTAGGGGTTCTCTAGGTGTCAGGTGCCTTACCTTTGTCCATGGGCCTAGGGGTGGGAATACCCTGATTAGGCTTGCTAGGGGTAACCTGGCTAGGTCCATTTCTTGGGATTGGGGCACTAATCCTAGAAGGCATGGGTCCTCTCTGAAACTTCTCAGTGTTCAGTGCAATCTGATAGGCTTGGTCTAGGTCAGTAACCTCTCTCAGAAATAACTCTCTCTTAATGTCTTTCCTAAGTCTAGCCCTAAATCTAGACAAAGTGACCTCATGGGCTTCACTCACATCACATCTCATTAGGTATTCATCAAAGGTGGTTATGTAGTCTGAAACAGATCGGTTCCCTTGTTTCAAAATCTGCCATTGGTCTAATAGATTTTGCTGGTATGAAATGGGTAGGTACTTGTCTCTAAGTTTCTCTTTCATACCCTGCTAAGTGGTTATGGGCTCTACATTTCGTCTTCTAGTGGTTAGCTCAATGTTCCCCCAGTATAACCTAGCTTGACGTATTAATTTCATCTTGGCAAACTTGAATTTCCTCTCCTCAGACATGGCATACCACTCAAAGTACTGGTCCATCTCACCCTCCCAATCAGAATACACCTTAGGATTTAAGCTACCATCAAAAGTGGGTGCATCTAACTTGATGTTCCGAATGAACCTATCATCTCTATCCTCAGGTTCTGGGTCAGGCCTCCTATGATTAGGTTCAGGATCTCGGTATAAAGGTCTTCTAGGCTCTTGGTGTGGATGAGGTTGAGGCACATTAAAATCTGGGTCAGGAGTCCAGTTCCGATGCCTAGGTTCCTCTAGCACTTGGACTCGATCCCTAAGCTGGGCAAAATCCTCATGAACTTGTTCTTTAAACTGGGCAACAGTGGTAGTCACATCCTGACTCAGTTTGTTCATACTCTCAGTAAGAGCTCTAACCATGGCCTCTAAATCAGGTTGGGTTTGACCAGGTTGGTAGGGCACTCCATTCCGGGTAGACATGATGCAAGCAAACACACAAAATAAGACTCAACTGAACGACTATGGGCTAACTAGACCTAGAGCCCAAACTAGATGTCCAATCAGAGTGGCAAGCTAGCCTGTAGTAACTCAGGACTCAGCCAGGCAGGTGTAAGGGGAGTGTTAGGTCCCTGAATGCCAATCCTAGACACCAATCAGAGATTGGCCAGGTAGGCGGACCAGCACACAAGCCCTTCGGGATGGAATCCCTGAACCACCATTCTAGACACTGAGTACAAAGCACACACAGAGTAACCAGACAAACTGACTCAACACTAGCCTTGACCCGACTTGTTGATGTCCCTAGCCCACTAGGGCAAATTAGGTCTAATCAATTTTTAGATTAAAGGCTTAGGTTCGAATGAGTGGGTGGTGGTTTTGGGCTAAGGAGAGATTATCAACTCCTTTCCTTATCTTAGATGCTCAAATGCCCTTAAGATGAATTAAGAGATGAACACTCAAAAATAATTGGATTGCAGAACACAAAAATAGAGTTATAGTAATTTAATTCTCAGAAATCTCACGGAAACCAATAAATCACAGGAAAATTATGAAAAATAGTTTCAATTATATTGGTTTTATCAAAATAAAATTCACTGAATTTAGAATTACCTGCAGAGAGAAATAATTCTTGCAATAGGGTAATTATAGGCTAAAAACAGAGCACTTCCCCGTTTACAATTCGTGCTACGAAGTTATAATCCAACGGATCCCCTACACGCCCTAGGAACACCCCGTGGAATGGGAAGAGGAGGTTTGCACCTCACTTCATTCCTAGGATAGGACGTCCTAGGGAGTCTACTTCGAGCAGACAAAGTAAAAAGAGAGAGACTCAAACAAGCAATCGAAACAGAAACCCTAGACAGGGCTCTGATACCAAAAATGATGCAGAACGAAAGCTCTGATACCAAAAATGATGCAGAACAAAGAACAAAGAAGCATATGTGGAAGTAAAAATTAAGATTATTATTATTATTATTTTTTTTTATATTTCAGAAATTGGCTTTGACTCAAAGTAAAGTTAAACTAAGTTGATGGAAACTAGGTAAGGATTGAAAGCACAATTTAGAAGAAGCTAAATTATTAGAGTAGTTCAGAAGTAACGGATCGCTGGGGGTTGAGAAACTCCCAGACCTAGGGTTTCGCTCTGAACTTTCAACATGACAGAAAAAGAGAGGAGAGATGGGTTACCAACCAGACAGTGATCTTCACAGAATTTGGGTGGAAGAACTCTCTCGAGCAGATTGTTGGATCCTCGGATTCAGCTATCTTCGTAATGGATCCTCCAATACTGGTCTTGTGGTTTGGTCGGCTTCTCCTGGACTTAAGATCTAGGAAGAAGAAAAACAAGTGATGGATTCAGAGACTCAGGGAAGGATTTACCAGTTCGAAGAACTTGAAGGCTGATGTCGCTGAGATCCGGATTCTCTTGAAGGCTGATTCGACTCCCTCTGGAAAGAGCTTTGGATTTGAAGTATCCGGACGGTAGCTGGAGGCTGGTGGTCGGCCTGGACTTGGAGAGAGAGGCCGTGAGAAGTGGGATAGGCTAGGGATTGGTGGAAAGAAAAGAATGATGGGCGGCTAGGGTTTGGGAGTGGAGTGGCTAACCTAGGGTTTGGGTTTTGGAGATCTCACACCTCCTCAAAGTTCCTGGGGAACCCGGATTTACTCCCTCACGGAGCTCAATACCTGGATGCAAGTGCGGAAGAGAGAAAACACAAACTTTGCTCATAAAAAAAATTTGGTTTCATTCATCTGATTCTTTTCAAAGTTACATGGGGGTTTAATTTATAGGCCATTACAAGAGAGTAGGGTTTTACATCTTCCCATGTGGGACTAAAGGAGGGGATCTTCAAATTAGGATATCAATCCCTACTCATATGGCCGGCCAATTAATTCCAAAGTTGATTGAAGCTTCAAAAAGGAAAGTGGGTGGCGCCTCCTTGTCTTGACCTCCAAGAAAATATTTTTTTCCTTCTATGCTTGGCCTTATCTAGAAGTGTTTGGGCGCCTCTTAACCTTACCCTCCAAGAGAAAATTTGTTGCCTTTTATATCTGGCTTTAGTTGGAATGATTAGGGCGCCTCCTAACCTTGCTTTTCAAGAGAAATCTCCTTCCTTTCATGGCTCAACCCTTTTTGGATACCTCCTTTTCTTTCTCCCTAAGTTATGGCTCCTTCTAACTTTGTTTTGAGTATTTCTGGCAGGTAATGGGCGCCTCCTTGAATTTCTCTCCAAGAGAATTTCTTCCCTTTTATAGTTTGGTTCTTTTGGGAAGTCTTGGGCCGCCCCCTTGATTTGTGGGCTCCTGGTGGATTTCTCCTCAATTGGCGCATGGGAGAAGGGAGCTGCTATCTGTGGTGTGGGGACCAAAGGCTGCTGGATGTAGATGTGGCACCCCCTGGACTCAGGCGTATGGCTGGGAGTGTGGCTGGGAGTGTGGCGCCCACTTGCTTGGCCTTGGGAGAAAATGTAACACCCTAGGTTGAAGTCCTAGTCCACTACTGAGTCAACATGACTCAACAAAATAAAATGCAGGTAATATAGACTCAAGCTAAAATTGAGTTGATCCAGTCAACCCTTATTACAAGCCAAAAAATCCTAATTCTTCAGGCATGGTTAATCAGAGATCCAGATGGAGCTCTGAAGTCTTCTTCTGAGTCTGGTGCCCTCACCAGCTTCTCCGTTGGGCGGTTATCGATTGTAGGAACTAGCGGTAACGTCGTGAGCGGCTACCCCTCCGGGGGGACCTCGTTCCTGACGAACTTCCTGAGGTAGCCCCTCTTAATCAGCTCCTCGATCTCCCGCTTCAGGTTGCAACACTCCTCCGTGTCGTGACCGTGCTCGCGGTGGAACTGGCAGTACTTCGATTTGTCCCGGATGGCCCTCGGGTTCTGAGGAGGAGGTCGGCGAAGGTAGCGCTCGCCCTCGATTTCCATGAGGATCTTCGTCCGAGGTGCAAGGAGAGGGGTGAACCTCCGCTCCGGAGTGGCCTCGCCCCTCGGCCTTGGATTCGGGCGAGGGTCGGCAGATGGCCCGGGCTTCCGAGCTCCCGGGGTATCTCTCGGGGGTGGCCTTTTAGAGTCTTCCCGTCCAACTCTCGCGGGTGCGGTCGGCCTCCTCCGCCCGGATGTACTTGTGGGTGCGGAGGAGGAGCTCGGAGTACGTCCTGGGCGGCTTCTTGTCCAGGGAGTAGGTCAGGCGGGACGTCTTAAGCCCGCGCTTCAAAGCTAGCATGGCAACGGGCTCGTCCAGACTGTAGATTTCCAGGGCTGCGGTCTTGAACCGGGTGATGTAGTCCCGTAGCAGCTCCTGGTCCTGCTGGCGGATGGAGAAGAGGCTGTCCACCTCTCTCGGCACCTTTCGACAAGTGTTGAAGTGTGCCACAAACTTTCCTTCCAGCTGGTGGAAGGAGCAAATGGATCCGGGCTCGAGGCGGGTGAACCAGACTCGAGCGGCCTTCCGGAGGGTGGCCGGGAAGGCGATGCACAAAAGAGCATCGGTGGCCCCCTGGACTCTCATGAGAGCTTTGTAGCTCTCCAGATGGTCCAGAGGGTCGGTGGTCCTGTCGTAGGGATCCACCTGCGGCATGCGGAACCATTTTGGGATCGGCTCCACCTGGATTTCCTCAGAGAAGGGGGGATGGGAGTCGTAGCCTACCGGGTCCGCCAACGAGTTCTGCAGGTCGGTAAATCGGTGGGCGAACTCCGCTAGCTTGCGCTCGTGCTCCTCCAGGTGCCTCTTAGCCTGGCGCCTGATGGCCTCGTCGGTGGAGTCTTCCATCGAGGCCGCTGGGGAAGGTGGTGCCGATCAGTCTCGGCGCGAAGTCAGGCCTCGATGCCGCTTGCTGCGATGCGCCATCTCGGCTTCATCGGCCGGGGATCGACTCTCGTGATCCACCGAACCGGAGTAATTTCTTTTTGCGGGAGCCTGGTGGCTCCCGTGGGGGTTGGAGACTGCCCTCGGGTGGGATGGCCTGCCCTGGATGGAGCGCAGGCTCCCACGCTGTCCCGCAGCTTGGGCCGCGGGGGCCCCTGGGTGCGGCTGCGTGGCCAGGGATCGCTGCTGATGCTGGAGCTGCCGGACCACCGAGGTCAAGGTCTGTAGCTGTTGGATGACGGCCGCAAGGGGCCCGTCTGTTGAGGTCGGCTGTGGTGGAAGAGGAGGGGGAGCTGGAAGCTCCCTCTCCGGGCTGTGGGCCCCTTGAGGGGAGGGAACCTCCCCCACATGGTTGGTGGATGCCTCGCACCCACGAGTGACCACCATTATCAGAGAGCGCGACACCTGCAGAAAGCTGGCTCCCGCTAGGGGGTGTTGTCCTGCCCCCCTACCTGGCGCGCCAATCTGTTGCCGTTCCTGTCGCCGCGCCCGTGCCTCGGATCCGTCGATCTTACCGGACCGCCTGGCTCCTGGCGGCTCCTGGCCGGAGCGAACCTACAAGAGAGCGTCAGAAGACCCTGGCCGGGGATCCCGGCGAGGGAGCTCCGACGGTCAAGTTAGTAGACAGCGAGAAGGAACAGATTCTCCAAGACGGGCCCCCGAAGGGGTTCCAGACTCAGAGAATTTACTAGTAAGAAAGGTGCTATGGGGACCAGAAATTCGGCCGGGCCTCCTTGCCGAGCTCACGCCAAGCGATCCCCTCTCGGGACCTTGGATCTCACCCTCGGGACGAGGCTTTTGGCCACCGTTTCTTACTTGTCCCCAGCCCGATCAGCTTACCTTGTCATCCCCAGCTTCCTTCTTTTTATCTCCTCTCGCTGTTCACCTGTCTTCTCCTCCTGGGAGGCTCCCCTTCCCCATCCTTTCCTCTTTTTCCTTTCGGTGTTGAGGGCCAGGCGGCTTTCCGACCTCGTCTGCCGAGTCCAGCGGGGAAAGGGCAAAGATAGAAGGGGGGTGGCACCGGTAAGGCGGCCGGTCAGACCTCGGGCCCAGTGAGAGCGCTCTCCTTCCCAAGTGTAGGCACCATCCGTCTATGGGCCCTGTTTTGTCAGAACCGCGCCTCTTGACTGTGGGACCTGTCGGGCCGATGCAAATGGTGTTTCGCGTGCTGCCGCCATCCGTACGGGGCGCCGCCTGTGATGCGCACGGCTCGAGGGACGACCTCGGAACCTGCGCCTCTTTCTTTGGGACCTTTTCTGTACGTGCGGCCTGACCTCGGCCGAGGTGGACCCCTCTCAGGTGGACACCTAGCGAGGTGGCAGGAGGTCGCCTGGCTTCGGCCGAGGTGGACCTGTCTCCGGGGGTCACCTGGCGAAGGAGCGAAGGATCGGCCGACCTCGGCCTAGGTGGACCCCTCCCGGGTGGACACCTGGCAAGGTGGCAGGAGGTCGCCTGGCTTCGACCGAGGTGGACCCGTCTCCGGGGGCCACCTGGCGAAGGAGCGAAGGATCGGCCGACCTCGGCCTAGGTGGACCCCTCCCGGGTGGACACCTGGCGAGGTGGCAGGAGGTCGCCTGGCTTCGGCCGAGGTGGACCCGTCTCCGAGGGCCACCTGGCGAAGGAGCGAAGGATCGGCCGATCTCAGCCTAGGTGGACCCCTCCCGGGTGGACACCTGGCGAGGTGGCAGGAGGTCGCCTGGCTTCGGCTGAGGTGGACCCGTCTCCGGGGGCCACCTGGCGAAGGAGCGAAGGATCGGCCGACCTCGCCTTAGGTGGACCCCTCCCGGGTGGACACCTGGCGAGGCGGTAGGAGGTCGCTTGGCTTCGGTCGAGGTGGACCCGTCTCCGAGGGCCACCTGGCTAAGGAGCGAAGGATCGGCCGACCTCGCCCTAGGTGGACCCCTCCCGGGTGGACACCTGGCGAGGTGGCAGGAGGTCTCCTGGCTTCGGCCGAGGTGGACCCGTCTCCGGGGGTCACCTGGCGAAGGAGCGAAGGATCGGCCGACCTCGGCCTTGGCGGGCCCCTCCTGGGTGGATGCCTGGCGAGGTGGCAGGAGGAGCCCCGAACCGAGCTCGGCTTCGGTGAGAGCAGTTTCATCTTGGGAAGTCATCTGGCGAAGTAGCCTTGCCGAGCTCAACCTCGGCAATGTGGTGCTGACTCGGCCGGAGAATCCTCCACGTGGCTCGATCATATCTGACGGTATCTGAGCCCGGCCACGTCATCGTTACGGCCGTAACACATGGTCTTCCTTTTCCTTTACAAACTCTTCCACAAGTTCTCTCCCAAATAGGTTCAAATTTCTTCTCCCAATTAGGATTACTCCTCTCCTCCTCTTTAACTTGGTCTTTTCCTTCCCTTTGACTTGGTCCAAGGGGTAATCATAAGGGGGCGCCATATGGGAGGGTGACCATAAGGTGGGGTGCCATATGAAGAACTTTGGGCTTTTGGGCTTTGGGCGGCCCACTTCAGTGCTGGGTTGGGTCTTTTAAGGTTTCTTTTGGTTGTCCATCTCCTCATGGTGGGCTCATGGTGGATTGATGTACTTGTGATCCAAGTCTTCAATGATAGCTCCAAGAATTCTTCTATGCTTCCTAAGTGGCACAATTATGTGGATGACTGGATTCCATGCAGTGGTTGTAGTATTATGCTGACTGGCTTCATAAGTGACTTGAGTCTTCTTACAAAATTGGACTGGACTCAATATAATATTTACAAAATTGGACTAAATTTATAAAACTCAAAACTTACATGACTCATAAAACTCACAAAGTATCCAAAACTTGACTCAATACTCTAATTACAGGACTCAATTGTAGAAAGGCCCTAAATAGGACTCAGGGGCCAAAATACAAGCTCATGTGTAACAAGGCCTGAAAAACAAACTCAAGGCCCAAATACAAAACTCAAATGGCTAACATAGGCAAATTAAAAGATAAAATTTGCATCATGGCTAGGGACTCAAAACTCAGGGACCCATAATAAACCAGGGTTGACCTGATATCCCCATCAGCTTGAATGGTTTGAATTGGGCTTTGAAGAGGTGGCTTTCCATCATGCTTTGAGCTTGAGTTGACTCATGAAAAATTATCTTCTTCCATGTGTTGACTCATGAGTATGCTTCAAGAAAATTTGGGGCTTGTTTTATGGCTCAAGATTTTATTAACTATAGTTGCAAAAACAAAGTTAGTTAATCAAAGTATATATTCTTATTATTGATGTCCTCATCAGTGGGGTGGTGGGAGGCTCCTCGTGCTTGTCACAGGGTCTTAATTATAAACCACCAGTCCACTTAGGTCATTTGACTTTGGACCCCCAGCCATAGATACTGGTTTTTAGTAATAGCCACAGGATTAAATACACTAGTTGGCCTACACGATCGGACCCGACCTGTTGGGTGTCACCTAGCCTACTAGGGCAAATTATGTCTAGTTAATTTTAATAAGGCTTGGGTCAGTATGATGATGGTGATTTTGGGCCCAGGACAGGTGATGAAATCCTATCTTGATCTGAGATAGTGAATTGCCCTTAAGATTAGGTTAATCAAATGATTCACATTCAGTGAGCCCTAATGCAACTAATAACAATCAAAAAAATAAAAATATTTTATGTGTATTTTATGAGGTGGCAAATTAGGTTTAGGTTGATTAGGTTAGCAAACAAATTGGGCTTGGGATTGGGGTGTGTGGAAGTTGGTTAGGTTTGGTTGAGTCAAGTATGCAGAGTTCACAAAATTCTAAAAATTAGGATTTGAATTACTATAGGATTTGGCATGGATTTCGATGCAGAAAAAAATCAGAAAACTTCTATGATAAAGGGTGGATGGTGTTTATGATCTCTACCAAATTTGATACAAAACAAAAATCAAATGATGATGCAAATCCTAGGGTTTTCAGACTGATGCTGAATTATTAGGATTTTAGTTAGGGTTTCTAATATGCCAAATTTTAGGACTTTTAATTTTTTATAAAATTAATTAAGATTTATGATAAAAAATAGAACAAGATAGAGGACACTTCATGCAAATTTCATAGGAAAATAAAATTCCTAGGTGGTCAAAATTAGATGAAAACTAGACACCTAATGCAGTGGACCAGATGTAGAAAATTCATGAATTAGGGTTTTGGTGATTCTAATATTGATGCAAGCTATCCTAAACTCGCTCTAATACCAAACTGATGTAGAATGAACCTATGACTGATGCAAAATAGAAAACTAATTTTTTTATATTTTCTTAGAATTTAATTCAGTGGCTAAAGACCCAAAAATAAGTAAAGAATCAACAGGAAGAATAGTAATGCAAGAAACTATCATACATGCAAAATAATTCATGCAGAATAATAAAGCCAGGATCCAAGAATTGAGAAACACCCAGCTTAGGATAGAAAACCTTCAACAAAACAAAAATTAGGATTAGGGAAGGATAGGACCAGGCAGTGATTGCAAATCTTGCTGATGAAGGGGTCTCACAGCACTCAAGATGGCACCTGAAAAATAATCCTATAGTTTCCCGAATTTGAAGGCAATTTGAATCCAGTCTGAAGGCAAAGAAAACCTCCTTTGGGGAGGGGAAACACCTTGGGGATCCTGCAAGCATCAATGTTAGGCACGAAATAGGTAAGCAATGAAAGAAACAAAATATGGGAGAAAGAAAAACAAAGAAAGCAGGGTTAGGGTTGGCGGCTGGGAAGAAGAAGCAGCTTTGGATCTAGGGCATCTTCAAGGCTCTTCTTCTTGGATGTGGCTGATGTTTGGAAGCTTGAATGGCTGCTTGGGAATGGAGAATACCAAGGAACAAGGATCGGCCAGGTAGAAAAACAAACACTGGAAAAACAAAGAACACCAGAACTCTGGAAATAATTCAACAGCAATTTGATTTCATGAAAAGATTAGTCATTACAAGAGGTGGAGGGGAGGGGTATTTATAGAGTTTCCATGCCCTCTTTCTATTAGGACTTCAACCCTCTCCTAGTTAGGATAGGTTTATATAATTTAAGTGGGAGAAAGATTATAAAATAAACCTAGAACTAAGATTATAAAGTTGAATGAAATAAAAACTAGCTTTCCTTCTTTCATTTGAACTCTTCCACATCTTTGGACTTGGTGAACTCATGGAGGACGCCTATCCTAGGCATGTTGGGCTTCAAGGGGCAGCAAGGGGCAGCCAAGAGTGGAGGGCACATGGGCTTTGGGCCTCCTAAAAGCTAGGGTGCCTGGGCTGGTATATTCCTAGTATCAGACTGGAATCTTGGTTCTTAAAGGCTTGGGCCTTTCTCCTGGGCTTGAATTTCTTGGACTAAGATGTTGGCATCTCCTTGGAATCAAGGGTTGCCCTGGGTTGAGGATATTTCATGGCATTTGGAAGGAATCTGGCATTTGGAATGGCATCTGGGAGGAATTAGGGCATCTGGAGGGCATCTAGGATTCTAGGGTGTCAAATAAGGCCTAACAAGCTGATGTGAGCTGATGTGAAGGCCTTAGACTCCTGTATGAGGCCTGGTAGAACTCCAAAATAGGATAACCTCCTCTTTTGTACAAAATTGAACTGATACAGGACTCAATGACTGACCAGGGTTGAGACAAATCAACTAGTCTCAAATTATTACATGACTCAATTTTACTTGCTTACAAAATTATGACACATGGCTAAGGTTCTAAAATCCTAATCAATAAACCATATGAGATCCAGTGATCTGTGTCTGATCCTGGTGTCCCCACCATTAACCTGAAAGCAACCCAAGAGGACAATTCATGGCTGAAGGCTCCAATATCCCAGAAGTCTTTTCTGTACATGCCAAATCAATAATGACCCTCAGGAATGGAAAGGTCATCGAGCAACCAAGCAGAACCAATGAGACCTACCCCACACCTTCAACCCATCCTGATGCGGGACGACTCTAGGATTACTAAATATGCAAGAAAAATAGTAAACTAATTTTTTAAATATTTTTTTATAATTTTAATTTGCAGACTAGATTTCTAAAATCAAGTAAAAACTAGCAAGAGGAATAGCAATGCAAAGAATCATCATAATCATAGGCATGCTCATGCAAAATAATAAAAGTCAAGACCCGAGAATTGAGAAATTCTCGGCTTAGGATAGCTAACCTTCAATAAAAATAGAAATTAAGAGTGGAAATGTTTGTACCAGGCAGAGATTGAAGAACTTGCTGATGAAGGGGTCACACAGCTCTCAGATTGATGCCTGGAAGATGTGGCCCTTGGTTCCCAAGTTTAAAGGCGATCTGGACCCAGTCTGAAGGCAAAGAAAGCCTCCTCTAGGGAGGGGAAACACTTCGGGGACCCTGCATTACATCAAGGTTAGGGACGAACAAGTAAGCAAAGAAAAAAAATAAGAAGATGGAAACAAGAAGGAGGGGATTAGGGCAGATGTTGCAGGTGGATTGGAGAAGATGCGATCCAGTTATTTGGGGTGGCTCATGGAGCGCTTCTCAAGGACGTGGCTATGCTTAGGCATGGGGAACTCCAAGGAATAGGGGACAACCAAGGAAAGAACAAGAACTAAAAACCAAAGACAAACAAAACCCAAAAATACCAGACTTGCAAAACAATTTAGCAGAGTTTATTTCATAAGAGTTGATTGAATACAAGAGGAGGAGGGGTGGGGTATTTATAAAGTTCTCATTCCCTCTCCTTATTAGGACTTCAGCCCTCTCCTAGTTAGGATAGGTTTACAAGCTTTGAGTGGGAGAAGGACTACAATATTAACCTAGAACTAGGAGTACATAGTTTGCATGAAAATAAAACTAGTTTTCCATCTTTCATTTGGATTCTTCCTCCTTGTTTGGACTTGGTCAACCATTAAGGATGCCTCTCCTTGGTGTGTGGGCTTCATGGGCAGCAAGAGTGGGCGGCCAAGAGGCTAGGGCACATGGGCTTTGGGCCCCCTGGATGCCTGGGATGCCTGGGCTAGCATATACTTGGAATCTTGGTTCTGGGCTAGAATATACCTGGAATATTGGTTCTTATGAGCTTGGGCCTAGTGCTTGGGCTGATTTCTTTTGGGTTGGGGCACAGATGGACCTCTGGAATCATGGGTATCCTGGTCTAGGAATATGCTCTGGCATTTGGAGAGGAATCTGGGCATCTAAAGAGCATCTAGAGGGCATCTGGAACGTATCTTGGATCCTAGGGTGTCCAACAAGGTCTAATAAGCTATTGTAGTGGCCTCTGACTCCTGGATGTGGTCTGGTGGAACTCCAAAATAGGGTATCCTCTTCTTTTGTTCATAAACTGGACTAATACTTGACTCATACTGAAATACATGACTCAATACTGGACTAGGGTTGAGACAAATCAACTAGTCTCAACTTATTACAAAACTCAATTCTACTTCCTTACAAAATTATGACACATGACTAAGGTTCTAAAATCTTAATCAGTAAACCATATGGGATCTAGTGATCTGTGTCTAATCTTGGTGTCCCACCAATTCTCCCGGGGCGGGATTTACTCGATCCCGTCAAGTAAGGGTCAATTTGGCTCTCATACTACTCAAGGAGGGTCTGGGTTGAGGCACGGCAGATCCTCACTAGTGCTCCATAAGTCCTCAAATTATGGCTGACCTTGCCACCGAACCAAATACCTTTAATAGCATTTATTCTAGGTACTGATGGTTTGATCATTCTGGATTTGCTCACTCCTTTTCTCACTATTTGGCCAAATTGTATGCGGACACTCTAGGATGGGTTCACTCTCAAATGGAGGGATAGTGTTGCCCAGAGATGATGCAACCCAAGAGGGGGGTGAATTGGACTTTTAAAAACTTTTCAACTATTTGCAATGAATTAAAGCGATTTAAACAATTATGTGCCAATTCAAAATATGTGTTTGTGAGATCAAGATAATAGTGCAGCGAAAACAAAGAAATTAATGCAACAATAAAAATAATCACAAACACAAGAAATTTATAGCGGCTCGGTGCAAACCTAGCACCTACATCCACTCCCCAAGATCCCCTTAGGAATTCACTATAACTTCACGATTACAGTCAACTTGTTTTCCGGGCTCACAAGTCAAACCCCTTGATTTTCATGGGCTAACCAAAAATCCCTTGTTTTTCCAGGCTAACCAAAAACCTTGATAGTTTTGTGGGCTCACCAATAGCCTACCTTGGTTTTGCGGGCTAACAAAGAACCTAGTTGGTTTTACGGGCTCACCAACAACCTATATGGTTTTCCAGGCTAACCAACAACCAAACTTGTTTTGTCTTCAAGCTTACAAGTCAAAACCTTAGTTGGTTTTATACACATAGGCTCACCAACAACCTTTGATGGTTTTCACTAGGCTCACCACCAACCTAGATACAAGAATTTAATAATAAAAAAAAAAGCTTTCTTACAAAGCGGATTTATCATTGAAACACATTGATTGTTGATGTTGAGCTTTTCTCCATTTTGTAGAAGCTTCAATGGATGCTTGATCATCTTGCTCTTGGAAGCTCCCTCTCCTCTTTAAATTCTTGGAGGCTCAACACTCAATAATGGATCCTTAAAGTGTTTTTACATGATCTTCAATAAATCCATCATTCAATCCAAAGGATCTACTTTTCCTTAAGCTTGGTGGTGTTTAAATAGCCCTCCAAACCATATTTGACCATTGGTGATCGTTGGAGGAGGAATTATAGCCATTGCAAATATTTTGGGGAAGTTCTGTTCTTCAGAAAACTAGCCATTACAGAGCTGTCGTCCATTCAGGTGTCGACATTTCAGGTCATGTGTTGACACATAGGGTCGACACTTGGAACGAAGAATCGACACTTGACCAAATCCTGAAATTACCTCGTTCTGTCTTCTGTTTGGTCTCAAGCCTTGAGTCGATACTTTGAGTCGACACTTTAAGTCGACACATTGAGTCGACACTTGACTGCACCAGTGCCAAAACTTCTTCAAATTCAATTCTTGTGTACCTATAACTGATTTACATACTTAACACATAATTAGTAGTCAAATATACTTAAGTATTTTGTCATAATCAAAACCAGAGTCAAAATCTCTCCCTTTTTGATAATGACAAAACTTTTAAGTATATAAACAAGGTAAGCTCAAAAATAAATATAACATGCTCCAAAAGATTAACAATAAGAATAGAGCAATGTAGCGATTAAAAACATTGAGCTCCCCCTCAAAATATGGTCTAAAAATAATTTTTTAAAAGCTCCCCCTTAATATATGATTTCTAAATTCTTTTAAAAGTTTTTCAAAACTTTCAAATTTTCAAACTTGGGCTGCCATGATCTTTAGCTCAAAATTATTAGATTTACAAACAGAGAACCGAGCTCTAATACCAATTGTTGCCCCGAGATGATGCAACCCAAGAAGGGGGATGAATTGGACTTTTTAAAACTTTTTAACTATTTAAAATGAATTAAAGCGATTTAAATAATTATGTGCCAATTCAAAACATGTGTTTGTGAGATCAAGATAATAGAGTGCAGCAGAAATAAAGAAATTAATGCAACAATAAAAACAATCATAAACACAAGAAATTTATAGTGGTTCGGTGCAAACCTAGTGCTTACATCCACTCTCCAAGATTTCCTTGGGAATTCACTATAACCTCACGGTTACAGTCAACTTGTTTTCTAGGCTCACAAGTCAAACTCCTTGGTTTTCACGGGCTAACCAAAAACTCCTTAGTTTTCCAGGCTAATCAAAAACCTTGATAGTTTTGCGGGCTCACCAACAACCTACCTTGGTTTTGTGGGCTAACCGAGAACCTAGTTGGTTTTACGGGCTCACCAACAACCTATATGGTTTTTTGGGCTAACCAACAACCCAACTTATTTTGTCTTCAGGCTCATAAATCAAAACCCTAGTTGGTTTTATACACATAGGCTCACCAACAATCTTTGATGGTTTTCACTAGGCTCACCACCAACCTAGATACAAGAATTTAATAATGAAAATAAAAAGCTTCAATGTTGTGAAACACATTGATTACTGATGTGAGCTTTTCTCCATGTTGTAGAAGCTTCAATGGATGCTTGATCATCTTGCTCTTGGAAGCTCCCTCTCCTCTTTGAATTCTTGGAGGCTCAACACTCAACAATGGATCCTTAAAGTGTTTTTACATGATCTTCAATAAATCCATCATTCAATCCAAAGGATCTACTTCCCCTTAAGCTTGGTGGTGTTTGAATAGCCCTCCAAACCATATTTGACCGTTGGAGGAGGAATTATAGCCATTGCAAATATTTTGGGAAAGTTTTGTTCTTCAGAAAACTAGCCATTGCAGAGCTGTCGTCCGTTCAAGTGTCGACACTTTAGGTCATGTGTTGACAGATAGGGTCGACACTTGGAACAGTGAGTTGACACTTGACCAAACCCTGAAATTATCTCATTCTGTCTTCTATTTGGTCTCAGGCCTTGAGTCGACATATTGAGTCGACATTTGACTGCACCAGTGCCGAAACTTCTTCAAATTCAATTCTTGAATACCTATAACTAATTTACATACTTAATGCACAATTAGTACTCAAATATACTTAAGTATTTTGTCATAATCAAAACCAGAGTCAACAAATAGGCTCAAGGTGCTCACTAGGTATCACTGCTGGCTCCCAATGCTCTACAAGGTTTGAGATGTTGAAGGTGGAGCTAATACCTAAATCAAGTGGTATCTCAAGCACATAGGCATTGGGTCCAACTCTTTTCATTATTTTGAATGGGCCAGCTTCGCGAGCATGAAATTCCTTTACAATCACATAATCCTCTTCAGAAAATTCTTTATCTCTTTCAAAAATTAGCTAAGTTATTATATAGTTCATTACTTATGTTCAATTTTTGACTAATTTCCTGATGCAAATGTTGTGCAGAGGCTAGTGTAGGTGTGGATAGATGAATTAGAATTATGGCTTTATTGGACTCAAGAAAAATACCTAATAGACTCGACTAGACATCCCTATCAAAAAAAAGTTATTGGACTCTATGGGTCAAGACCTAACACTCTATAGACTCTCTAGGTTTAATCCTAGCATGCATGCATATGAAAATTTACTATGGACTCCTAGCAAATTCCATAAGGTATGCCAGAAGTAATATTCAAACCGAACATATGCAATGAATGTATGCATTATACTTATCTCTATAAAATACAGGTGACTGATTAAAGAAATATAAGAAAACTCAAGAAAAGGCAAAAAATATGAGGTGAATTTGGGGTTAGTCTGGTAGGATAGAAAGTAAGAAGGAGGTTCTAGAATGATCAGATAGAATAGGAGATAAGAAGGGGTTTCATGGATGAGGCCTACACCAATGAGGTTGACCTTATGGGGTTGAGGCATATCTAAAGGGTCTGCATAATGAAAGAAAGGGTCGTTGAATTCAAGGAAGAGATCAAATGGAGTCAAAGAGGTGACTTCATCCTGAGGGTACTGATTTAAAAAGATCAAGTCCTTAATAAACTCTTCCGGCTCATGAAATTCAGGACTAGGCTTTATAATAGGGCTTTCTTGTAAAGTCTCCTTATGTAGAGTTGCAGTCACAGGGTCATGGGTTTCTTCCTCTAATGATTCTTCCACTACGGGTTGGGTATGGTCAGGGTCAGCTAACTCTGGATTGGTTTCTACCTGGTCCAACCTATTGGTTAATTGGTCAAGCCTATTGGTTGCTTGGTTGTGGGTTTGGGTCATTTGGTTGGTTTGGGTGGTTGATTGGGAAAACTGACTTTGAGATTGGGTGATCATCTAGTCAAGCTGGGCTTGGTTTTGCATGTTCATCTGGGTCAATTGTTCAATCATGGCCTTAAGGAGGGTTTCTAGATTGGACTCAATGGTTGAACTGGGTTGGTTGCACTGGACTTCTGACTCAACTAATTCTGGGTTGGTTTCTATCTAGGTTTAGTCATAGTCAACTAATTATGGGTCTTTTATAGGTGTATCTTCCTCTAAATCTTTAGTAGACTCATCTTCATACTCCTCTACCAAACTTGGATCAGCCTCATATATCTCTTCTTCTAGGTCATCCTGGTGAACCATGGGGTGGTAAGAGGGGTTTGGCAAAAGGAAAACTAGCTAATAACTGGGGTAGTAGGGTTGGGTTGACTAATGGTTTCCTGATTAATACTAGGGTTATATTTAAGGGTACTAATCCTATGGGGTTCAGGTTGACTAGGGTTGACTTGGCTCGGACACACTTGACTAGGTGCTAGGGTCTAGCTAGGGGTAATGGTACTGGGCTGGTCTAAAAGAAGTCGGCTAGGTCTAGGCTTGGGTTCAGGAGGGTTACTCTTGTTGGACTTAGATTGACTAATCATGAGTTCCCTTTGGTTTGACTCGAATTCCCTAGCTATATGATAGGCTTTCTCTAGGTCCTGAATCTGCCAATGAGATAGTTCCTACTGGATGTCTTCATGAAGGCCAGCCATAAACCTAGATAGGGTCACTGATGTGGGTTCGTCTAAGAAATACTTTAAGGCACACTCATCAAACTTGGCTATGTACTCTGACACAGACCTACTTCCTTGACTTAACCTTTTCCATTGATCTAGAAGGCACTGTCGGTAGTATGGGGGAACATATTTCTCTCTAAGTTTTAGCTTCATGGCCATCTAAGTATCTATGGGAGCTTTGTATTGTTGCCTGATGAGGCTCTCTACGCCTCTCCAGTATAACCTAGCATGGTCAATTAACCCGAGTTCAGAAAATTCATACTTCCTTTTATCACTCAAGTCATACCATTCAAAATATTGTTTCATATCTCCTTCCCAGTCTATGTAGACTTTGGGATCTGAGGTGCCATTGAAGGTGGGTATTTTTGGCCTGAAGTTCCTAGTGGTTCTCTCATCCTAGTCTATGAACTCATAATTGGGCTCCCGATAGTTGGACTTCTGATATGGGTCAGAGTATTGGGTTATCCTAGGGTTGGGCTCCAAGTAGGGGCCATGATATGGGGTTCTCCTAGGGTTGGGTTCTTAATATGGGTCATGGTATGGGGTTCTTCTAGGATAGGGTTCTAAGTATGGGTAATGGTATTGGGTTCCTAACCTAGTGGTCATGCAAACAAACAAACAATCAAGGTGGAATGAATGCAACCAAGCATGCAAGGGTTAGTATAATCTAGGGCTTACTAGACCTAGAGTCAAAATTGAATGGGTCAGCTCAACTTACACTTAACCCAGCAGCTAATCCTTCCACTGGCCAAATAGGGGGTGGGGTGGTGGGAGGCTCCCCCTACTTGTTACAGGATCCTAATTATAAACCACCAATCAACTTAGGTCGTTTGACTCTGGACCCCCAGCCTTAGACACCAGCTTTCAGTAATAGCTAAAGGATTAAATGCACTAGTTGGCCCACACAGTTTGGACCCGACTTGTTGGGTGTCACCTAGCCCTCTAGGAAAAATTAAGTCTAATTGATTTTAATTTAAGCTTGGGTCAGTATGATGATGGTTATTTTAGACCCAGGACAGGTGATGAAATCCTGCCCTGATCTGAGATAATGAATTGCCCTTAAGATTAGGTTAATCAAATGATGCACATTCAATGAGTCCTAATGCAACTAATAACAATCAGAAAAATAAAATATTTTATGTGTATTTTATGATGTGGCAAGTTAGGTTTGAGTTGATTAGGTTAGTAAACAAATTGGGTTTGGGATTGGGTGGTTTGGAAGTTGGTTAGGTTAGGTTTAGACAAGTATGTAGAGTTCACATATCATAACACTAGGGCTCGATTTGATGCAGTGTTTGACATGGATTCTGATGTAAAAAAGAATTATAGAAATTCTAGGATAGAGGATGGATGGTTTTGATGACCTCTACTAAATTTTATACAAAACAAAAATCATATGATGATAAAAATCTTAGGGTTTTCATACTGATATAGAAATCTCAAGATTTTAGTTAGGGTTCCTATAATGCAAAATTTTAGGACTTTTAGTTTTCTATAAAATTAATTAAAAATTATGATAAAATATAGAACAAGACAGAAAACACTTCATGCAAATTTTACAGAAAAATAAAATTCCTAGGTGATCAAGATCAGATAAAAAATAGATACCTAATGCAGCTAGCAGGTTGCAAAAATTAGGGTTTGAGATCCTAATGCAAATGAATGCTATCCTAAACCTGCTCTAATACCAAACTGATGCGGGATGACTCTAAGAATACTAAATATGCAGAAAAAATAGTAAACTAATTTTTCTTATATTTTTTTTATAATTTTAATTTGCAGGCTAGATTCCCAAAATCAAGTAAAGACTAGCAGGAGGAAGAGTAAAGCAAAGAATCATCATAATCGCAGGCATGCTCATGCAAAATAATAAAATTCAGGACCCAAAAATTGAGAAATTCCTGGTGTAGGATAGCTAACCTTTAATCAAAATAGAAATTAAGAGTAGGAAGATTTGTACTAGGCAGAGATTGAAGAACTTGCTGATGAAGGGGTCACACAGCCCTCAGATTGATGCTTGGAAGATGAGGCCCTTGGTTCTCGAATCTGAAGGCGATCTAGACCCGGTCTGAAGGAAAAGAAAGCCTCCTCTAGGAAGGGGAAATACCTTAGGGACCCTGCAATATGTCAAGGTTAGGGATGAACAGGTAAGCAAAGAAAAAGAATAAGAAGATGATAACAAGGAGGGGATTAGGGCAAATGTTGCAAGCGGCTTGGAGAAGATGGGATCCAGTTATCTGGGGTAGCTCCTAGAGTGCTTCTCAAGGCTGTGGCTACTGCTTGGAGGCTTGGGAAGATGCTTAGGCATGGGGAACTCCAAGGAATAGGAGACGGCCAAGGAAAGAACAAGAACCAAAAACCAAAGACAAACAAAACCCAAGAACACCAGACTTGCAAAACAATTCAGCATAGTTTATTTCAAAAGAGTTGATTGAATACAAGAGGATGAGGGGTGGGGTATTTATAGAGTTCCCATGCCCTCTCCTTATTAGGACTTCAGCCCTCTCTTAGTTAGGATAGGTTTACAAGCTTTGAGTGGGAAAAGGACTACCATATTAACCTAGAACTAGGAGTATATAGTTTGCATGAAAATAAAACTAGTTTTCCTTCTTTCATTTGGACTCTTCCTCCTTGTTTGGACTTTGTCAACCATTAAGGACGCCTCTCCTTGGTGAGTGGGCTTCATGGGCAGCAAGAGTGGGTGGCCAAGAGGCTAGGGCACATGGGCTTTGGGTCCCCTATAAGCCTGGGATGCCTGGGCTAGCATATACTTGGAATCTTGGTTCTGGGCTGGAATATACCTGGAATCTTGGTTCTTATGAGCTTGGGCCTGGCTCCTGGGCTAATTTCTTTTGGGCTGGGGCACAAACAGACCTCTGGAATCATGGGTGCCATAGTCTGGGAATATGCTCTAGCATATGGAGAGGAATCTGGGCATCTGAAGAGCATCTGGAGGGCATTTGGAAGGTATCTTGGACCCTGGGGTGTCCAACAAGGTCCAATATGCTATTATAGTGGCCTCTGACTCCTGGATGAGATCTGGTGGGACTCCAAAATAGGGTATCTTCTTCTCTTGTACATGAACTGGACTAATTCTGGGCTCATACTGAAATATAAGACTCAATACTAGACTAGGGTTGAGACAAATCAACTAGTCTCAACTTATTACAAAACTCAATCCTACTTGCTTACAAAATTGTGACACATGACTAAGGTTCTAAAATCCTAATCAATGAACCATATGGGATCCAGTGATCTGTGTCTAATCCTGGTGTCCCCACCATAACCTGAATTAGATCCATCTAAGAACAAGAAGGATTTGTGAAAAGAAGATGAATCAATTGCACCAAAACCATCCTACTTGCCCAAAATACCATACCCACATGCCCTAAAAGCCCCTATTCCTACTGAGAAGAAAAAGGGAGGACTCGAGGAGACACTACGATTATTTAAACAAGTTTAAATTAATCTTCCCCTCCTGGATGCAATCAAGCAGGTTCCTACATATGCTAAGATTTTGAAAGATTTGTGCACCCAAAAATGTAAATATAAATCACAAATCCTAAAGAAAGTATGCCTTACAGAGCATGCTAGTTCTGTCTTCCAGCACACCACCCCCCGAAACTTAAGGATCTAGGAGCTCCCATTATTTCTTGTGTCATAGGAAACTTTCATGTTGATAAAGCTCTTCTAGACTTAGGGGCCAGTGTGAACCTTCTACCTAGTTCAATGTATGAACTCTTTAGACTAAAAGAATTGAAACCTATTTTGATCACCTTGTAATTAGATGATAGATTAATTAAGGTACCATGTAGGATGCTTGAGGATGTCTTAGTCAAGGTAGATTAGTTTTATTTTTCAATTGACTTCTTAGTCCTTGACATGGAATCAAGTAGCAACCTAAGACACGTTCTCATTATCCTAAGCCAACCCTTCCTAGCTACAATAAATGCATGCATCAATTATAGGACAGGAGCCATGGATGTGTCATTTGGAAATAAAAAGTTGAGATTGAATATATTAAATGCAATCACCGGACCACAAAGTGATGGGTTTGATAAAGTAAAGTGCTAAAGGAACTTGTAGAAGAAACCACCCCTAACATGCCCACACAAGACCTTCTACAAGCATGTCTAGCCCATTTTGATATGGATAGTTTTGACATAGAGGGATACATGGATGAAGTGAATGCACTATTAGAACCACCTAGTTCCACTCCTCCATGGACCATGAAATATGAGCAGATGGCCCATCTCCCTGATACACCAATAGCTTCTTCATTAGAGACCTCACCTACACTAAAACAAGAGCCACTCCTAGTTAAGATAAATAATCCATTCTTCAAACATGATGCAACCCTTAACCAAAAAACCCAACTTGTAGGTTTACCAAATAAATCCAAAGAAGCTATTGAAGAGTCAATCTCTTATCTGCTAGTAGACTGAACAACCAAATTGTCACTTTCAGAACCAAGTAATGTAGTCTTTGAGTATGTAGCCCAGACAACTTTATTGGGGACCCGTCCCATAAATGTCTAAGCTGCACTGGAATATATAGCATGGAGAAACTGAGTACTTATTAGATCCACCTTGGACATCAAAGTTCGAGTAATTTATTGCACCCTTCAATCTTTACCTAGCCCTAGTATTAAAACCAACATCTACTCTATACACCAAGCCACCTCCTAATACATACTATCAGGAGCTACATCTTATAGACATGCATAAAAGAAATCTTGTATGGAATATCACTGACTGGACTTCGTCCAAGTATCCACCATGGCTAGGTATACCTAATAATTTAGTGGATATATCAATTGATATAGTTTAAAAGATCTACTAAGTCTGGTTGAAGACGTTAAACTTAGTGATGGTTAGGAGGCAACCTAAAAAACTTATCTTTTTTTAGTATAATTACATGAACTTAGATGGAAGAATAAGAGCCCACTACTTCAGGAAGCCCTCTTCAACTCCTGAAGCACCCTCACCCTAGGTGTATTCTCTCTTTTTCTTATATTTTAAATTTCTTTCCTACTCCATTGAGGACAATGTCGATTAAGTTAGGGGAAAGAAAAACTTAACTCGCTTAGATCTTTGAGTACAGTTAGAAATGATTATGTTATGTGTATCTAATTATCATCTCGAATTGGAGTTATATAGGCATGCTAATCAATAATTGATTAATGGTCTAGATAATTTTAGAGATGCCGAGAGATAAATTGTTAAAGAAACTCAGCAAATGGCAGGATTTAGATCATACATAGTTTTAGGGAGCAATTCCAGAACTTTTTGATCATTATCTCAATGAAGAATCTATTTTATGGGGATATAAATCAAAAGGTCAAGTATACTGAAATTTCTCCTTACAAAAAAAAGAAAAAAAAAGATAGTCCCACCTCACAACTTTGCTTGAACTCTTACTGAGAACCGAGCCCCTTTGTCTAAGTAAGCATTGTGGTTCGCATCAAAAGATGAGAAGGTCAAGAAATCTATTAAGCAATGGTACCTTACTAAATAACCTGGCCCCTTCGTCTAAGTAAGCATTATGGTTCATATCAAAAGGTGAGGATACTAACACTTAAGAGGCTAAAACATGGCATTGCATTTCTCTTTAAAAAAGAAAAGAAAAGAAAGAAGAAGTAATGGAGAAACCAGCTAAAAAAAAGGTACTTCACTAAATCCCTAGAAAGTTAGAGAATTCAAAGAGTGAGGTGGAAAGTTGGCAAAACAAGAACTCTAGAAATTTTTATGGACTCTACTCGACCACTAATTGAGTTGAATTAATAATTCGATGAAGTATCTTAGTAATGGTCTAACCAGGTATCAACTACCTTTAGGACTACCTAAGTTAACATCCAATTCAAGGATGGTTTGATACACAAGGCCAATCTATTTGCTTTACTGAGAACAAGCAAATTTCAAGTTGGGGGTATGATAATTATATTATATATATAAGTATTAATTTAATAATTAAATTATCTTTATTTATCTAAAGTTGATACTTTTATATATCATTTGTAGGAAAAGAGATCATCATTATAAATAGCTTGATTTATGGGTTCAAATGAAACAAGTTTGAAGCGAATTGAACATGAAATGAATCCAGAATCTATTTTTGAAGATTTAGTTCAGAGTTACATAGTTATTGAAGCAACCAGTCCATGGTGGACCGGCTGCCTGGTTCACAAGATGCCACATGGCCCATGGGCAGCCATGGCCAGTGGTCCATGGCCTAGAGTCATGGACCACGAAGCTTGTTTTGAGCTAAAACTCGTTGGAGATGCCTCCCGTCGCCCACCAGAACCACCTGTGCCATCTCCTCCAACCGGGGAACCACTAGAAGCGACCATCGGTCACCGATTCCTTATGATTTTCCTTGTTCCACATAGGTTTCCTGCTTCCACACTGCTACTTCTATCCATGATATCAAACACTGTCGGATCCACCATCCCCAGCCATTCTCCCATCTCTGGCCACCTTCCCTCGTTGTTCTCCTATCTCCACCACCGAGCAGCACCTATCTTCTTCCATGCGGTGGTGGTGGTTCCAACTACTCTGGTGAGGCTCCAATGGTCGATCTAGGCAGCGAGTCTGGCAAACCTACGTCATGGTCTTGGCGATGGTAGCGGCGGCCCAAGAGGAGTTTAATAGCTTTTAGCAACAACATCCACATTCAATCGAAGGAGAAAAAAAGGAGCATGGATCTCAAAGCACTCCAATGGTTTCTATTATTTCTATGATGAGGGTGATTTTTGGCCCTCCGATCAAGATTCGACGGTGACCAATTCTCAGCTGGTTAAATATTAAGTTGGAGCAGGACTCTACAATCTAATTTAACCAGGATTTGGGCTTACCATCTAACCATAGATTTATTATAATAATAAATCATAGCCACCAAAATGATCTGCATGTTTAGTCCCATACTAGAAAAACATGAAGACCTCTCCCTTGTTAAACCCTATAAAAAGGCTCTAATGCCTCTACCTTGGGGAAGCAACTCTCCGGAGTCCCTTTAGAGCCTTTGCATAGAGGGACAGGAGGGGAATAACTTAGAATCATGGTAGTGTAGAAGTGCAGGAGGGAAGAGAAAATTTTGTACGTGGTGGAGCGGGGTTTTCTTATTCTTCAGTGTTTTATATTTCTTTGGTCTGCAATAAAAGAGTATGTTTTTTTATGAGTTTATTTGTTCTCTTTTATTCGCTCCTTATTATGCTTTACTGTTAGATTGAGGTTAGGAACAACTCTTGCTTTTTGAAGATGCACCGTGATTTGTTACGGATACAGGGCATGTCGAGAAAAGAAGAGTTGGATACCTAGTACCTTCTGAAGGCATGCCGTGATCTGTTACGGGTATGGGGCATGCCAAGGGAAGATAGGTAAATCCCTAAAATCAATTACATCTTAATTATAAAGAAAATATTATTTCACAAGTGCAAAATCAATCTTCCACTCCTAAATCCATACCTTTTACTTCAACTTTAAATGTAGTTTATTTCCTGCTTACTTTTATTTTCATGCAACAACAATTATCCTTCTTCTCTTTTTAAATCATAACTTAGCCCTATGGTCCCTGAGGATACGATCCCAACTCACCCTAACTATAGAGTTGAGTTGAAGAATTATTTTTGACTACCTACGACAGTGATCAATTAGTTAGATTAAGTTGTCTGACCTGAATTATGTTAGTAAGACATAGATATGATGATTGATTAAGATGAGACCTAAATCCAAACCTCCTCATACATATTGTTGACTCCACTTATTGATTTTGATGATAAGCAAAACAGTTAAGTATAACTTGAGGACTAATTTTTGCTTTAAGTGTGTTTTCAATTGAAAGGATGCTCACACAAATCGAAGAAGCCCAATTATATTGAAGAACCAAGTTTGAGTGGGATGAATGCAGAAATCAAGTCTTGGAAACTCAAAATTTGTTTGAATGGATGTTCAAGGGAAATAGAAACAAGTTCAGCCATTTTCTGCAAACTTTTTGGTGATGTGTCGACTCAAGGTGTCGACACATGAGATGATGTGTCGACACATGAAGATGGTGTGTCGACTCCAGATGGCACGAAATATAACTCCAAATGGCATAGATGATATGTCGACACATGAACCCTATGTGTCGACTCAAAGTGTCAACACATGGATCAACACATCGCCTAAGAATTTCAAGCAACAGAACAAGCAGAAGAGGATGGAGCATTTGATTTGTCGACACATGGATTTTATTTGTCGACTCAATGTGTCGACTCCATTGAGAATGTGTCGACACAGATGATTTTTTCAGAGAATCTGAATGGATTATTTTGAACTTGTGTCGACTCAAGAAGAGTATGTGTTGACCTAATGTGTTGACACATGAAGAGCAAGTGTCGACACATGGAGTTCTAACAACAGTAATGGCTAGTTTTTTCTTGATCAAAACTCTCTCTTTTGCCCCCCAATGGCTAGTTTCTCGTGCTTAAACTATAAGTTGGGTTTTGATTAGTGAGCCTGAAAAACTAATCGACTGTAATCGAGGAGATTATAGTGAATTTCCAAGAAGATCTTGGGGAGTGGATGTAGGTACATTGTTGGCACCGAACCACTATATATTGTTGAGTTTGTGATTGCTTGTCTCTTCCTCCTAGTTCTTTTTAATTCTTTCATTGCCTTTAATTTTCGTTGCACTTTTACATTAAAGCTTTACATTTAAATTGTAGTACCTTGTATTGATTGAATTGCTACTTGTTTATCAAGCTTAGTCTTAAATAATTTTTAGAGACCCAATTCACCTCCCCTCTTGGGTTGCTATCTGGGCAACAAGTGGTATCAGAGCCTTGTTCTCAGTTTATAGGCTTTACCGCCTTGAGTAAAGATCTATGGCAACCCCAATTGGTACTAGTGTAATCGAGGGACAAGCCTCAAATAGACCTCCATTTTTCAATGGTGCAAATTACACTTATTGAAAAATTAGGATGAGAATTTATATGCATTCTATAGACTATAACTTATGGAAAGTAGTAGATAAAGGTCCTCATGTTCTTTCGGTAGTGGTTAATGATGTTTCCATCCCAAAACTTGAAGAGGATTGGGATGAAAATGACATTAAACAATCCGAGATCAATGATAAGGCAATGAATCTCTTGTATTGTGCATTAGATCCTAGTGAGTTCAATAGGATATCTACATGCACGTCCTCAAAGAAATATGGGACACACTTGAGGTTACTCATGAGGGTACCGATCAAGTGAAGAACACCAAGATAAATATGTTAGTGCACACATATGAGATGTTCTGGATTGAACCAAATGAATCTATTACTGATATGTATACACATTTTACAAACATTGTAAATGCTATGAGGAGTCCTAGTAAAGTCATATCTAATGCTGATCTTGTGAACAAAATTCTTAGATCACTACCGACATCATGGGATCTAAAAGTGACTGCAATTCAAGAGGCAAAAGATGTAGAAAAGCTTCCACTTGAGCAGCTAGTAGGTTCACTCATGACCTATAAGCTCAACTTGAAACAGAAATCAATGGACCTAAATAAAAAGAAGAAGGGGATCGCCTTTAAATCAAACGTTCAAGAAGAATCCTCGATTGAAGAGTCCGATGATGATGAAGAAGAGGAAGGTGAAGAAGACCTCCTTGCCCAGAAATTTAGAAGATTTATGAAGAGGAGGAAGTTTTCCTATAAAAAGAAGTTCCAATCCAAAGAAAAGGGAAAGGAAAAAAAAAGGAGAAAGAAAAAGAAAAGGAGAAGGAAGTACCCATATGCTTCGAGTGCAAGAAGCCGAGATGTTATAAATTTGATTATCCTCTCCTTAAGAAATCAAGAAAGAAATTGAAGAAGAAAGCAATGATGGCTACTTGGAGTGATAGTGAGGACTCCAGTTCAGAGGAAGAGCAAACTGAAACGGCAAATCTCTGCTTCATGGTACTTCAGGACAATGAAGAGGTATGTTTCGATTCTGAATTAGATTTTACTTTTGATGAACTAAGAAGTGCATTTGAAGAATTAATGCATGATTATAAAGTAGTTTTATCTGAAAATAGAAAACTGAAAAAGCATGCTAATAGTTTTTCAGTAGAAAACAATTCTTTGCTTAATGATGTTAGTTCTTTGAAAATTAAGCTAGATGTTTCGGAAAAGAAAAATAATGCCTTAACAATGGAAAATGAAGTTCTTAAAAGACCAAAACATGTTATTTCTAATAATGATCTCTTAAAGAAAAATAAGGATTAAGAACTTAAAAATGAGAAATACAAAAATGAATATGAAAAAATCAAACCTTTTATTGATAAGTTCACTTATAATTCTGAAAAACTGAATTTACTTTTAAACAACCAAAGAGCAGTTTTTAACAAAGCAGGTTTAGGATACAAATCCCAAAAATAATAAAAGTATTTTAAAAACTTTTTTGTACCTGCATCATCCAGCATTACTTATTTTACTTGCAAGAAGTTAGGTCATAAATCATACCAATGCAATTTTAAAAAAATTATATATTCTGGTAAAGTTGGATTCCAAAATGAACCATCTTAAATGCTAACCCTAAAGGACCCAAGTTAGCTTGGGTACCTAAAGTCAAAGCTTGATTTTATTGCAGGTGTGTCTTGCAACCAAGGAAAACAAACATGTTTGGTATCTTGACAGTGGTTGCTCAATGCACATGACTGGAGATGTGAAGCAATTCACTTCTCTTGAAGCTTTGAATGGAGGTAGTGTGACCTTCGGTGATAATGGTAAAGGTAAAATCATTGGAATTGGTAAGGTTCACATAACTCCTTCTAATAGTATTAGTAATGTACTTCTAGTAGATGGTCTAAAGCATAATCTATGAAGTATTAGTCAGTTTTGCGATAAAGGTTTTCAAGTAATTTTCAAATCATCATATTGCATGATTTCTAGTCCTAATTTGAATGGAGTGCAATTCATTAGAAAAAGGCATGGAAATATCTATCTTGTAGATCTTGATGATCTATCTTTACCTAATGGAGAATGTCTTGTTGCAATGAATTCAACTAAAGAAGAGACTAGTTGGTTATGGCATAGAAGGTTAGGGCATGCTAGTATGTACCTTATTTCAAAACTTTGCAAAAAGAATTTAGTTAGAGATTTACATAAAAAAAGTTTTGAAAAAGATAGAATTTGCCAAGCTTGTTAATTTGAAAAACAAGTTAGAACTTCTTTTAAACCAAAAGGATTTGTAACTACTAGTAGACCACTTGAACTACTCCATATGGATCTCTTTGGACCAACTAGAATATCAAGTCTAGGAGGCAAGAGATATGGATTAGTTATTGTGGACGATTTTTCAAGATTTACTTGGATTTTCTTCTTAGCTCAAAAAGATGAATCATTTTCAGTATTTATAAAGTTTTATAAAAAAGTTTCCAACAAAAAAGGTGTTTTGTTGTGTGTATCCACAGTGATCATAGAACAGAATTTGAAAATCAAGATTTCAAAAATTTTTGTAATGAAAAAGGAATAGAACACAATTTCTCTGCACCTAGGACACCTCAACAGAATGGGGTAGTAGAAAGAAAAAATTATACTTTAAAAGAAATGGCACACACTATGCTTTACGAAAATAATTTGCCAAGATATTTTTGGGCTAAAGCTATAAATACAGCCTGTTATGTTTTAAATCGAGTTTTAATGCACCCTATTTTATAGAAAACACCATATGAGCTTTAGAACCAAAGAAAACTAACTTTGAAATATTTTTGAGTTTTTGGTTGTAAATGTTTTGTTTTGAACAATGGAAAAGATCATTTAGGAAAGTTCAATGCCAAGTCTGATGAAGGTATCTTCTTAGGATACTCTATATCGAGCAGGGTATACAGAGTATTCAACAAACGAACTTTAGTTATAGAAGAGTCAGTACATATAGTGTTTGAAGAATGTTCTAACCTATCCTCGAGAAAAGTGGAAACATCTGATAGTTGTGCAGGTGCTGACAAGCTTCAGAAATTAACATTGGAAGATCAAGCTCAACCAAGTGAAGAAAGTCAAGACAAGGATGTAAAAGAAGATGACACTCCAGCGCATCATGATCTACCCAAGGAGTGGAGGTATGTTCATGGACATCCTAAGGAATTAATCTTAGGTGATCCATCTAAAGGGATAAGAACTAGAGCTTCTATTAGAAATGAATGTGATTACATAGCTTTTGTATCTCAAGTGGAACCTAAATGTTTTGAAGAAGATAAAAAAGATGCTAATTGGATGAATGCTATGCAAGAAGAATTAATACAATTTGACAGAAATAATGTTTGGACACTTGTAGAAAGACTATCTAATATTTCAATCATTGGTACTAAATGGGTATTTAGGAATAAGTTATATGAAAATGGTTTTGTCATAAGAAATAAGGTTAGGCTAGTTACTAAAGGCTACAATCAGGAGGAAAGAATTGACTTTGATGAAACTTTTGCTCCTGTTGCTAGACTTGAAGCAATTAGACTATTGTTGGCTTTCGTATGTTTTATGAATTTCAAATTATTTCAAATGGATGTTAAAAGTGCTTTCTTAAATGGTTTCATAAATGAAAAGGTTTTTGTTGAACAACCACCAGGATTTGAAAATCATGTACATCCTAATCATGTTTTCAAACTGCACAAAGCACTTTATGGATTAAAGCAAGCACCTAGAGCATGGTATGAAAGGTTAAGCAAATTTCTTATTGAAAATGGATTTTCTAGAGGAAATGTTGACAAAACTTTATTTTTGAAAAGGAAAGATGCTGATTTATTGGTAGTACAAGTTTATGTTGATGACATCATTTATGGTGCTACTAATGAATTTCTTTGTCAAGAGTTTGCTAAGCTTATGCATGGTGAGTTCGACATAAGCATGATGGGAGAACTCAACTTCTTTCTCGGACTCCAGATCAAGCAAACTTCAGATGGTATCTTCATCAACCAAGCTATGTATACAAGAAAAATCATTAAGAAGTTTGGGATGGAGACTACTAAGCCAATAGGTACGCCTATGAGCCCCTCATGTAAATTAGATAAAGATAAAAATGGTAAATCTATAGATCAGAAACTATATAGAGGCATGATAGGCTCTTTGCTGTATCTAACTGCTAGTATACTAGATATTATGTTTAGTGTTTGCATGTGCGCTAGGTATCAGTCTGAACCAAAGGAATCACATCTTATGGTTGTTAAACGCATTTTTAGATATCTGTCTGGTACTATTGGCATTGGCTTGTGGTATGCTAGAAATTCTTCTGCTGAATTGATTAGATATTCTGATGCAGACTTTGCTGGTTATAGACTAGATAGAAAGAGTACTAGTGGAACTTGCCAATTTCTTGGTGTTAACTTAATCTCATGGTTCAGCAAGAAACAAACTTCAGTTGCACTATCCACAGCTGAGGCTGAGTATATTGCAGCAGGAAGTTGTTGTACTCAAATATTGTGGATTAAGTAACAACTTGAAGACTTTGGAATCAAGTTGGCTAGAACTCCTATTAAATGTGACAATACAAGTGCTATTTGCTTGACTAAAAATCCTGTTCAACACTCTAGGAGCAAGCACATTGAAATTAGGCATCACTTTATTAGAGATCATGTTGAAAACAATGATATTTTGCTTGAATTTGTTTGTACTAAGCTACAATTAGCTGACATTTTAACTAAAACTCTCTTGGAAGATCGGTTTAGTATGATTAGAAGTGAACTCGAAATCATAAATCCATTTGATTAAACCTTCGTTTCATATTTTGACTAAAATCAGATCCTTCAATCTTATTTTTGATGAATTATGATTAATCTTTGATAATTTGACTCCATAAACCTGTTGATTCAATTGATTTTGATCTTTTAGTGAAATTCCTGATTTTTTGGTTTTTTAAGTCGATGTGTCGACACATCATGTGTCGACTCTAAAAGGTGTCGACACATTCGTGAATCGACACATGGTCGACGGGAAACTGAGATTTTAAGGGTTTCCGGACTATTTTTTTCCTCAATTTCTATTCCCTCCAAGCCGACACTTCGTTTCAAGGTACCCATACTATTCATTCTACTATTTCTTGCTGATTAGCCATAGTTTTCTTGGATTTGGATCGTGTGTAGCAATTTTTTTTTTAAAATCCTCTTAGGTTTTAATACCTAAACCCCAAAGAACCTCACATTTCCACCCAAATCCCTACCCAAACCTTGCTTATAAACAATGGGACCTCGCAAACAAGTTGTTCGCCGACCACGTCAGTCACAGCTTGAGGAAGAAAGAAGAACAAAGGCAAGACATGAGTCTAGGGCTCCAGATCCGCCCGCACGTCAATTGTTCGCACCCTCCAGTCGATGAGCTCCAAGACTGTAGTAGGAGGATGTAGAGTGGACTTCTCATTCTTGGACCAGCAGCATTTTCGGATAGGGGACTAGATCCGACATGCTGGCCTGGCATCTTTTTGCTCACTCAGCGAGAGATATTTCCCGGGGTTGATGAGAGAGTTTTATGGATCACACGCCCATGGAGCAGATGGATGGATTGCTCAGATCAAAGGATGAGACATTCCTATTTCAACTGAGATACTGAGTAGGGTATGGGATATACCCATGACTGGATCCATTGTTGAGAGTTTGCTGGACAGAGCTGGTGGACTCCGATGTATTTTTGAGTCAGACATCTTACCAAAGGGAGCCACCATTCCTGCCTCGGACTTTTAGCAGAGATGAGACTTCTTCATCACATAGTTGCCTGGATTCTTCTGTCGAAGACTGGATAATTTGATTACATTGCCGAGCGGGAGTTGCTCGTGATGGTCTCATTGATTCAGGGGACGCCGATATGCTTGCCTGTTTTGATGATGCATCTGATCACAGAGGCGGCATCTAGTCAGCAACTTTGCTTACCATACAGCATTGGACTGACTGTATTGTTTAGAGAGTATGAAGTCAGTTTCCAAAGTGAGCCGTATCGTTCATTGATCCACACCGATGTATATGTCATCAGGTCGTTGCATCGTATTGGCTTTCATTTGATACGAGGCCAGTGGACACGGAGGATATCTGGACAGGCCAAGGATGCAGCTGATGTTGATGAGGACACTGCAGAGGAGGAGCATATTTTGTCAGGCGAGGCTGGACCGAGCGAGACACAGCCTGAGATGGCAGCACAGCCAGCTCAACCAGATACTTCTGCCCAGCCACAGCCAGAGCAGACAGAGACACATGGTATGTCAGACACTTTGGAGGATAGAGTTCAGATGCATAGAGACAGATGTCTTTATCATGAGACAGCATCTGGATGTTTTCATTATTGAGATGAGAGAGAGCCACAGAGATCTCAGTGATGGTATTTTGGCTATTCTCTCAGCCCTATCCAGAGCTTCTACGAGTGCTCCTGCTGCTGACACAGTTCCAGCGTCTGTGGATATTCCTGCTCCAGCACTAGCTGATGACATTAGAGATTTTAGTATTGGTGCTGAGACTACTATTGGAGATGGAGTTGGAGACACTGTTGTTGGAGATTCGGATGAGATGACTGACTCAGACTGTTTGATATTGCTGATCTTATGTCAGAGCCAGTAGAGGTGACAGATGATGTTCCTACGAGTCTAGTTGTTGATCCATCCTTTTCACCTGTTCCATCCTCTCCTTTCAGATCCGATATTCATACTTCAGATCCTATTCCGATTCCTATTCTTAGCCCTATCATTGATTTACCTACTATTGACTCTCATGATATTACTACACCTATTATTCAAACATCCACATCTATTGTTCATACACCTATACATTCTTCAGCTGATACTATCATTCTTGATACACCTGTATCATCAGCTGATACACCTGTTGTTGATAGTCCTATTCTTCATACCTTATATGTATCTTGAGAGCTTGGGTTTTATACACCTGGCTTTCAGCATTTTGATTCAGGTCCCTCATTTGATCGTACTCTTGCTGTTGGTGAGATGATTCATCCAATTAGTTCAGTTCCTGTGGAGGACGTAGCTTCTACCTCTACTACTTCAGCCAGAGGTCAGACCTACATTCATCATAGAGGATGTGGACATCGTACCCCTCTTCAGCCAACCAGGACCAGACTTCGAGATCTGAGATCACTTTGGCCTCGAGCACGAGCTTTTACTGATATCGGACCGATCAAGATCGGTTCATCTTCTGATGACTCGATGGATGAGGATTAGGACATTACTGTCATATTTTTAGATACTTTTGTATTACTAGATAGTCTCACTTCATTCTTACATGTTTTTTTTATCTTTTCTATGTGTAATTTGATGGTATATTAATATATGAAAAATCTTATGTTTATTACATTTCTCCATCTTGTGTTTCTTCAATGACTATTCAATGAAAGGTGGAGTTGCATTTCTTATGTTTATCACTTTTCTCTACCTTTTTAATGATAACAAAAAGGGGGAGTAGTACATATAAGTATAAATGTGTTTACTTTTTCAAACTAAAGGGGAGTAAGTATCTTTCAATTTTTGAAACTTTCAATTTTTGAAAACCTAAATTTTTGAAAGGGGGAGCTGCACCTTTTGTCAATTTTGATTCTCAAAACCCCTCTTTCAATGTTTTTGAAAAGATTCTCACAAATTTTGTTATAAGTCATTAATTCAGGGGGAGCTTTGTTATATGCTGAAATTTTCATTATAAGAGTATCTTGATACATGTTTTTCATTGTTCTAACTAAAGTTCTGATACTCTTTATCTTTGAAACAAGCTCACAATTCCATTACTTATGTTTGAAATACTATATCTTTAAGTAATGTTTGATACTTAATGCTTTCAATATTGTGCATCTTGACCTTTACTCTTAAAGCTTCATATTTATGACAATTTATACTTAAGGGTTTTGTCATCATCAAAAAGGGGGAGATTGTTGACTCCACTTATTGATTTTGATGATAAGCAAAAAAGTTAAGTATAATTTGAGGACTAATTTTTGCTTTAAATGTGTTTTCAATTGAAAGGATGCTCACACAAATCGAAGAAGCCCAATTGTCTTGAAGAACCAAGTTTGAGTGGGATGAATGCAGAAATCAAGTCTTGGAAACTCAAAAATTGTTTGAATGGATGTTCAAGGGAAATAGAAATAAGTTCAGCCATTTTCTACAAACTTTTTGGTGATGTGTCGACTCAAGGTGTCGACACATGAGATGATGTGTCGATACATGAAGATGGTGTGTCGACTCCAAATGGCACAAAACATAACTCCAAATGGCACAAATGATGTGTCGACATATGAACCCTATGTGTCGACTCAAAGTGTCAACACATGGATCAACACATCGCCTGAGAATTTCAAGCAGCAGAACATGCAGAAGATGATGGTGCATTTGATATGTCGACACAGATTTTTTTTGTCGACTCAATGTGTCGACTCCACTAAGAATGTGTCGACACAGATGATTTTTTCAGAGAATCTGAATGGATTATTTTGAACTTGTGTCGACTCAAGAAGAGTATGTGTTGACATAATGTGTCGACACATGAAGAGCAAGTGTCGACACATAGAGTTCTGACAACAGTAATGGCTAGTTTTTTCTTGAGCAAAACTCTCTCTTTTGCCCCCCAACGGCTAGTTTCTCGTGCTTATCAGCTAGATTTCTATTTTGGGGACTTGCAAAGGTATTTAAATGGCTCCAAATCAATTCAAAAGGAAAGCTAAGCACTTGCATTGAATATAAAAGAGAGTTTGAAGAAAAAAGAAGAAAGAAGAGCCTTAACTCCAATTCATTCAAAACTCAACCACTCTCAAGCCAAAGAGAAGCCTTCCTAGCATTCAAAGCTATCAAGTGCATTGAAGATCATTCCTTCTTCGGCATTCAAAAGGCTTCATCAAGAGCAAATCAACTCTATTTCGAGCTACATTGTTTTATTTGCTTTTACTTTGAAAGCTTACATTGGTTCCTTTTGTTTATACTTCATATCTTGTAAAGGGTTCTTGGTTAGCCTTTGCAAAACCAAGGGAGGTTATTGGTTAGCCTTGTGAAAACCATTTAGGTTGGTGGTTAGTCCACAAAACCACTAAGATTCTTGATTAGCCCGGAAAACCAAGGGAGGTTGTTGGTTACCCTTGTGAAAACCAATTAGGTTCTTGGTTAGCCTGCAAAATCAAGGGAGGTTGTGACTTGTGAGCCTTTTAAAACAAGTTGTGTTTTGATTAGTGAGCCCAAAAAACTAGTCGGCTATAATCGAGGAGATTATAGTGAATTTCCAAGGAGATCCTGGGGAGTGGATGTAGATATATTGTTGGCACCGAACCACTATATATTGTTGAGTTTGTGATTGCTTGTCTCTTCCTCCTAGCTCTTTTTAATTCTCTCATTACCTTTAATTTTTGCTGCACTTTTACATTAGAGCTTTACATTTAAATTGTAGTACCTTGTATTGATTGAATTTCTACTTGTTTATCAAGCTTAGTCTTAAATAATTTTTAGAGACCCAATTCATCCCCCCTCTTGGGTTGCTATCTGGGCAACACATATTAAGTCAATAGGTCTTCCATTGTTCTAGGTATGCAGATGTCCTACTGGTGTTGATTATTCTTGGCTAGTTACATTGGTTTAGTTACATCAGGAAGATGTAACCACATTATTAGCATAAGATGCTACTAGGTATTGATGGGTTGGACCGAATAACCAGGCATGGTGAGGGACTCAATGATGGCTTTACCTATGCATTAATAATGGATCTGGCTTAACTAAGGATTGAACCAATAATCAAACATGGTGAGAGGCTTCATGACTTAGAGACTAAGTTACTACAATATGCTTGTGAAGCATTGGACAAGATTGTCCACTCATCAATATAGCATGTTACTAATTACCAAGCATGGTGAGGTAATGTATATTGGTGGACCACAATACCCACTAGAATCCTAGTTCTATAGGGGTTTCCATATCTTCACTGAGTATGAGAGATTCAAAAAAATAGTGGAAGTTCTTATTTATTTCTTAAAGTCTCTAGAACAAATAATTGATTGAGTACAAACATTTCATCTTTTCTCCCTTTAGATTATTATATCATCTTCAAATTTCTTAGCCCAGAACCTTGACTTTACCATTTGATCGAATCTAATCACAAGGAATGGTTTAAGAATTTAAGAGTGGTTCTTAATTCTTAAGATTTAGTGTGTCCTAAACTAGGATATAGAAGGGACCTGAAAGAATTCAAGGGATCTAATATACTTGGAGAATTTGAAGAAAAGAGATAACACACCTTCAAAAGGTACGTTAGATATGCTTGTTATTGAAATGAACCTAACAACTTCTTTTGCTTCTAATTGAGTCATAGACTTCAGTTCTAGAACACATTTGTGCACTTCAATGCAGGGTCTAGTAGAATATAGAAGGTTGATAGAAGGTGATGTGATCCTTTGAGTCAGCAATGGTGCAAGTGTTGTAGTTGTTACTGTAGGTACATATCCTTTTTGATTACCATCTAATTTTTGTTTAATGCTTAGAGACTATTACTATGTACCTATTACTAGTAAAAGTTTGATTTCTATAATAATTTTAGCATGAAAAGAATATAGTTTTAATTTTAATAAAGACCACTACTCCATTTATTTTGAAAATAAGTTGGTTATGCATGGCTTTATGATTAACAGTCTCTAATATATACATGCTGATGAGTAGGTTAATGTTAATGAGCAATTAATGAGTACCGTAGGACTCAAGAGACCTAGAGATGACCTTAAACAAAAGTATATATCGCACCTTAGACTTGGTCATATTAGAGAGGATAGGATCAACAAACTTGAAAAGGATGAGATCTTAGACTTAATCAATTCTGAGTCTTACCTAGTTTGTAAGTCCTGCCTTCAAGAAAAAATCATCAAGTTACCCTTTATGGAACATGGAAAGAGGGTTGTTGAATTATTTGCCCTGGTACACATTGACATGTGTGGGCCATTTGATATGCAAGTCAGGGATGAGTTTTAGTACTTCATTACCTTTACTGATGATTATTCATGGTATGATATGTGTTTCTTATAAGATACAAGTATGAAGTATTTAAAAAGTTCAAAAAATTGAAACATAAAGTAGTGAAGTAAACATAAAAATTTCTTAAGGTTCTCCGATCAGATCGGGGAACTGAATAGCTAAGTAGAAATCTTTTAAATTATCTCAAGAAAAATGATATAGTCTCACAGTGGACTCCTCTTGGTTATGGTCCACTCCATGATGAGCTTCACTAATCTATCCTTATTTCTTTGGAGACATGCCCTACTTACTACAACTTATATATTGAATAGGGTTCTCTCTAAATTCATTCTTATCACACCATATGATGGTGGCATGGTAAGAAATCGAGTCTTGGTCATCTCAAGATTTGGAGATGTCCCACCTATGTCAAAAATTAATGGCAAACAAGTTAGAGTCCGGATCTATGAAAACACGCTTTATAGGTGTTAGTGAGAATTACAATCGAGCCAGGGACATGAGATCCATGGCGGAGTGAGCACACCATCAACCAGACAAGGCGCATCCTAATTAAGGACACAAGTTAAGAGTACACCCTCTGACCATGTGGATACTGGCAAAGGCCAACTCTTTTGCCTGAAGATATCGACAAGCCTTGCCGATTACTCAAGAAGTGTTTACCACAAGCCCTCAAGTAGATATTGGTAGAGGACAATTCTTATGCCCAAAGGCATCAGTGAGCCTTGCTAACTGCTCAAGGAGTGTACAATCATAGGCCCTCGAGCAGATACCGATAGAGGCCAACTTTTATACCAAAAAGTATCAGCAAGCCTTGCCAATTGCTTAGAGAGCGTTCAACTACAGGCCCTCAAATGGATACCGGCAAAGGCCAGCTTATGTGTTGAAAGGCATCAACGAGCCTTGTCAATCGCTTAAGGAGCATTCAACCATAGGCCCATGAGTAGATACCAGCAGAGGCCAACTTCTATGCTCGAAGGTGTCAACAAGCCTTGCTGACCACTCAAGGATTATTCAACCATGGGCCCTTGAGTGGATATCGATAAAGGCTAACTCCTATGCCTGAAAGCATCAGCGAGCCTTGATGATCACTCAGGGAGCATTCAGCCATAGGCCCTCAAGTGGATACTGGTAGAGGCTAACTCCTATATCGAAGGCATCAAGGAGCCCCCTCGATTGCTTAAGGAGTGTTCAACTACAAGCCCTCGAATAGACACCAGTAGAGGCCAACTCCTATGCTCGAAGGTACCAGTGAGTCTTGCTGACTACTCAAGAAGTATTCGATCATAAGATCCCATGCTCGACTGGGCCTTAGACACCCTATGAGCACTCCGACCAGTGAAACCTTGGTGGTGTACCTATCTCAAGCCCCAAAGAAACAACACCCCAACATTCACTACCAAAGCTTCTATCATGTAACCAGATCTTTGTCATGTTCCATGATTTCTAATCATCATCAAATTTGGATGGTTGAGGAGGCATACACAGATTCATTATAATCAGGTATACTATTTAATGAAGCATGCCATATACTGAACTAGCAATAAGGATGCATTTAAAGAGATAGGACACTCCTTGTAGATAAGAAAGCTCCATGTGACACGTGGGAGATTCTATCACCTTTCACCAAATCTGATAACATCTTGGTCAAGACTGAATTATCCCTAAATCTTAGCTTATAAAAAAGAACTCCAAGCAAGTTCCCAAGGTATGTGTACTCTCTCACTAAAACTCTTTCATTTTTGGTATTGATACTGACTTGAGTGTCGGAGTGCCATCACTATGGCCACCCCTAGTAGGGCTTTTTTGAAGTATTGCCACTCAAAGCCTAGCTTGTACCATCCACTCAGCACCAACTCTAGCTCTCTCTTTAGTGCTTGACAAATTTTAGCACCAATAAATTAAAGGGCTAGTATATCTATGGGGAATGTGATCCACGAGACAAAAAAAGCCATGCCATCCAAGAAGACCACCCATGTCACACCAACACCATGGCCTCTTGATTGGTGGAAAGGGTGATAGAGAGCTAGGCAAATGATCTACCTTGTCTTCCGTTAGCAGGAGTTTCATCACCACCACAAGTAGCAATGGTGGGTGTGGATTAATTTAATTCACTTGTTATGCAGGTTTAGAACTTGGTGGCTGTCATCCAAGCCATTTAGGCCACCTCAATAACACCTCCGGCAACCCCACTTCCACTAGTGATGCCATGCACAACCTCTCAACCTTTGGTACTACCTATGCTTGTATTGCCTCTAGTAATGCAACATCCTGTAGTTTGAGTGGCACCTCCACCACCAGAGTAATTGTAGGTCCCTCTAAAAGATCTCGGAGGAACAACTCACCATCATCACTACCATTCCAGAAGCTTAGAGGCAAAAAGACAATGCCCTAAGAGTCCTTGATTAAGCATTGTTGCCACCAAGATCACCATGGCTTATAGCTCCGACGTGCCATAAGTGCATCGGGTTTGTAGGGTTCGGTGGCAAGGCAGAAACATAGATTTCAAAATTTTTATCTTTATGAAATCTTCACCAAACCCTTAACCCAAGATCTCCTTAAAAGAATTAAAACATATAACATGTATATATAAGAATTAAACTCATATAAAAGTACTAACCTGTGTTGCTAAAATCCAAACTCTGAATCTCCACCAGGTGCCCAAATGTTCACCCTCCAATGGTGATCCACACAGAAAAAGATGAAGACAACAATTTCTTGTTCTTGGCTCCTCTTCTTGAATTCTTTTCAAGAATTCAATTCTTGGACTTTTAGGCTGAAATTTTCTTTCTTGAAAATTTCTTTTCTTCCTTCTTTCCTCTTCTTGAATTCTTTTCTTGAATTCCCTTTCTTGAATTCCTTTTCTTGAATTGAATTGGAGGAAGAAATTAAGACAAGTAGTGTCTTAATTCAAGAAAGAAAAGAAGAAGAACAGATCCTTCCTTTTCCTTTCCTTTACGGTTCAAGACCTTCCTCTTATTCTTGTTTAGGATCAGAGTTTCGACAGAGATTATCTCTGTAAGGGAAACAATACCCAACAAGCATAAAGGGAAGGAGTATTCCGGAGAGGAGGAGAGGAATATGATCTTTGAATTTGATTATCAGAAAAAATCCCCGAGAACCCAAACCCTTTTATAGATTTCAGAGGGGCGTCTTCTCAAAACAATGCAACCCTCTGAAACCCCAGGAATCACGATCTCTCATTCCTCATGCATCCCCTCAACCAAAAATCATGATTCTCTGATTTAATTTTCATTTTTCCGACGAGAAGGACTCTCGGAAAAACTTCAGGAATAATCGTGACTTTTGGAGACGGATTTGAGACCGAAAAATGATGGATCTTTTTCCTTAATTTTTTTGGCCATCAGATCCAGATCCAAGGGCGTCAGATAAACATCCAAATTTCCCCCCCCCTATCTTTTTTTCTCCGATGGAATTTTCTTCCCACGCGCGTGAAGAGGAGTCCACACGCGCATGGACTCTTCTTCTTGGCATGCGCGGGTGAGGAAAGGAGTGGGCGGCTTGGAGAGAGGGTCTCAGTGCACTTGATTCACTTGGGTTCAGCCATGGGTTAGCCCAATGTCCTAAAATTTAAATTAGACCTTAATCTGGTTCAATCAGAACCCAATTAAGCCTAATTCGGAACCAAATTCGAATCTGATTCGAATAGAAATTTGGTCTGCAACACATGCTAGTGTGTTTATCCTGCAAACATGATTTAATTCCAAATTAAATCCTTCATCAATTTTATTTTGTGTGTAACCCATTGGGTTCTACACCTAGCCAACAGTAGGTCCGAGTGCTATTTGACTTAATTCGGTTAGATCTCAACTAAGCCGATTTAGGTCAACTCAAACTAGCTCGACTTGGTCAATTAGAATCTAACTCTAATTAACTGATTTGAATTACCATAATTCAATCATATACCTACAAGACAAGATTGACGTCTAGCAACATATCATGTCTACCCGGAAGATGTGGAATTTTGGTTGATTTATCAAAATACCCTTCAGTGGTGAGTTACCGGGCAATTCAGTCCTTTGATCAACTTGCATCTCGAATATGATTATGAATATGGATACTTGTCAAATCCAATTTCATATTCATCCCTAGCTCAATCTTTATAATGATGATTCATTAATGAACCATTAGAAATTAACTCTAATGTTCATACTTTGATCAAAGATTTTCTGAATCCATCATTTAATCGAAATTAGCTGGATGAATTCCCTCTTACTAGGGCTGATCAATTCCTTGTTGACCTACTCATAACCTCCATATACAATCCACCATACCCAGTATCACCTCGTGCATGACTCAGTGTCATGATTGATTGCGATCCAAAGTATGGATTCATATATATAAGGTACCATGGTAGTCTCAGGTCAAAGGACCACATGCACTACTCTCACTATGAGAATTATCTATTGACAAACAGATAAGGTTCCATTAGATATTCTCAATCTGGATCAATTCAGTGAACTCATTCTCTAATGAACACTCACATCCTAGTATTAGTGTCAAACACAAGTGACTATAAGATCAGTCACCCTCATCACAAAGCATATATAGGATGTGCTGGTCTTGCCGGAAACATTGATCCCCAACTCAATGTCCCATCGACCAGGAATATTTTAGATTAGGGTTTTAAGGCTTTAGGTCTCACTGGTATGATCTCATCATAACCCTAGAACCATAGCCCTAATCTATGGGGTTCATCATATAATCATAAAAACACAGCGTATGATGAAAATAATGCCTTTATTATAATAATGTCAATTCATTGATTTTGGGGTCAAAATACAATAATTCAATTGGCTTTCAGGGCACAATCTTTCAGGGTTCCCATGGGGTTCTCATCCCTCCCTTTCTTGGTTGGCTCCTTGGTTCGATTGCCCTATAAAAAGAAGAGATCCGGGCTGGGGATTCTGGCGGGGACACTCTAATGATCAAGTTAGACGAGACGATCAAGAAGAACATAACCTCTATGGTGGAGAGCTTCAGGGGCTCTCCACCAAGAAGGTGGAAGGTAGAATTGAGGTGGAAAGAACAAGCGGAGATGGGGGTGAAGAGCCTAGAAGGGTCTGCTGGAGGTCCCTTGCTCGCTTGCCCTCTATCCCCTCCTCACCTGTTTACCTCCTTTTCTCTCCTCTCCTTTTTTTCCCTCTTCCCCCCTTACTAGGAGGGGCTCTCTCCTTGTTGTATGGGATGGCCCAAAATAGGTCTAGGACTTTGTCCCGGTGTCCCTTTCCGTGTGCCCTCACTGAGAGGGGCTTACTATTGCTTGTGGCTTCCCTCCTATTGAACCAGTCCTTAGAAGGAGATTCTTTCTTTAGGGGTGCATGCTGGCATGGCACAGGTCCTATCCCTTCTAGTGATGCAGTTCCCTATGGAAGGGACGGGTGCCGTGCCACTAAGCCCCGTGCCACAGTGGGGAGTTTTTATTCTTGGAGAGACCATTCGAGCATTGCAGGGCCCTGGGGTCTTAATGGAATACTCCTCTTGGAGGAGGTTCGGGTTTCATGTCACGGGGGTTAAAGCTCCCGGTTGCACGGTCGTCAACGTGGAAGCACGCTACAGGACCTGGAGTCTGAAGGCTCTTGAAGGAGCACCTTTGCATAGAGCACGCAAGCGGCGCGTTGCAAAATTTGAATTAATGGTAGGGTATGTGCCAACTTCTAGAGGTTGCAGGCAGACAGAGACCCCCCTTTACTGTGGTTTGAATTCCTATTGATCTTTTCCTCCTTTGCTATTGGTGAGAATTCTTTTCTTCGCAGGGCAGGAAAGGGGCCCGCTTTGGGAGCCTCATCTTGGCTCTTTGGTTTAGCCACCACTCTCGGGTGGCAGGCTCTTCATAAGAGGGGCCACCAGCAGAGACTCCACATCAGTGGATGTGCCATATCAGATGCCCCCCACTCCCAGGCTCGAAGGATGAAGCATCACTCGAGGCCAAGGAAGTAACGACCATACTGATGTGAAGGGGTGTGCCCCTTGAGCCATTAATGCCTCGAGCACCTGCATCCCAAAGATCGTACTTTCATGCAAACGAGGTGATGCTACGCTCGGTCCTCCGATAAAAGATCATAAATGTTTCATTTGGATCGAGGCAACTACCCTTGATTTGAAGCATCGGAGTCTCCTGGTTGGTTAAGGAGTTGAAGACTCGCATGCCTTTGATGGGCACGAGGCAATGGTGGGTGGCAGACTTTATTGCAAGGGACTTGTCCCCTTGCCCTTTTAAAGGACCTTCGATTGAAATGGGCCAAGATTTTGTAGAGTCTCCTTCCTTCTCTTCTAGCCCCCCTTTTCCTGCTTCTTTCTCGTCGAGTGTCGATGAGGTGAAGCCATCACCCGGTCATGGGGCAGGACAAATTTCGGGCTCAGGCCTTCTGGTCTCGAGAGCCTATGAGCTAGATAATGACCCTTCAGGAAGTGTCGGCTAGCATTACGGGCTTCAGGAGGGGCCAGCTAGCATCCCAGCAGGGATGTCTGGTCTTGGAGAAGGGACCCACCAAGCTCGACACCACCTCCAGGAGGAAAGAGAAGGGGGAGAGCCTCCACCCGAAAGTGGACGCGGTCATGGTCGCTTTGAAGAAGGCCATGGCTGCCATGGCACTGATGGAGGTGGCCTAACAAGAAGCTATTGAAGCTACCTCTAGAATCACAAGATTGGTGGCCTCTAAGGATGGGTCGGCTGATGCAATATTGGACCCTTGTTATGGGGGATCCAGGAGAAGATGGGTGCCCTCCTCAGGCAGAAGGGGCTGGAATGTCTCTGGCCAATCTTGCCTATACCTTTGGTGCCCGGGGGAGGTGCACTTTGGAACAGGATAACCCCGTTGCTGAGGGCACATCGGGCCTTGGGGTAGAGTCCAGAGCCGGAGAGGACCTACCCATTGGTCGGGCGAAGAGTGGCGAGGGTGTTTCGAGCCTCTTTCTTTTTATTTTGTAACTGAACCTCTAAAAGATTCCTCGACCTCTGACGTGTCCTTCTTTCACTTGTAACTTAAATTTTTGAAGAATTTCCTGGCCTGTCGGGAACCTTCATAGGATGTAAGAGGAGACTTAGCAATGAGAATATCCTTTTCTTTATGGCTATTGTTCTTCCCCCCCCCCCCCCCCCCCCATCTTCTTTCTCTATTTTTTTTCTTTTTTTTTTAGGGGCTTTAAAGGAATCCTTTAAGATATTCAAGGGACTATAGTCCAACTTAAGCAAAACATCCAACCTGTACTTCGTTCTTCACTTAGTTGTTCCTCCCTTTTGCATGGAAAGTGGATGAACTTTGGGGCTATTGAAAATGTAGGCATGTCTCTCCCAGGCCTTAGTCATTTAGGTGAGCATCGAGACCTTAGGATTGGCACCAGAATTTGTGGGGGCATCTTGTCCTCATTCCACTGACTTTGAAGTCGTGCGGGCCCGAACATAGGACTTCAAGAATTTTTTTGACTCGCCCAGCTATGAATTGAGCGGTAGATGGCAGGACTCCTTGGTTTCCCAATGAACATCTTTGGACTATGAGTAAGGCAACAGATGTGAGGCTTCTGGAGATTCTAGACTTGAAAGTGTCATACAGTGTGTCAAGCAGTAGATGGCAGGTTACCCTATCACCACCTCCGAATAGTGAGCATGGGGAGGAGTGCGGGCCTGATAGGGGGCCCAGCTTGAAGGGGCCAAACTATGAGTCGAGCAAAAGATGGCGGATTGCCTTACTGCCACCTCTAGACTACGAGCACGGCGAGGAGTGTGGGCCTGCTTGGGTAGCATTGCTTGAAGGGGCCAAACTATGAGTCCAGCGATAGATGGCAGGTTGCCCTGTCGCCACCTCTAGACTGTGAGCATGGCAAGGAGTGCGGGCCTACTGGGGGGCCCAACTTAAAGCGGCCGAATTATGATTCAAGTAGTAGATGATGGGTTGCCCTACTGCCACCTCTAGATTATGAGCACGGGCCTGCTAGGGGGCCCTGCTTGAAGGGGCCAAACTATGAGTCAAGTGATAGATGGCGGGTTGCCTTGCCACCACCTCTAGACTGTGAGCACAGTGAAGAGTGCAGACCTATTGGGGGGCCCAGCTTAAAGGGGCCAAACAATGAGTCAAGCGATAGATGGCAGGTTGCCCTGCTGCCACCTCCAAACTGTGAGCACGGTGAGGAATGTGGGCCTACTAGGGTCCTGGCTTGAAGGGGCCAAACTGTGAGTCAAGCAGTAGATGGCGGGTTGCCTTGCCTCCACCTCCAAACTATATGCACGGTGAGGAGTGCAGCCCGCTGGGGTGCCCGACTTGAAGGGGCTGAACTATGAGTCAAGCGATAGATGATGGCTTGCCCTGCCGCCACCTTCGGACTGTGAGCATGGCAAGGAGTGCAGGCCTGCTGGGGGGCCTGGCTCAAAGGGGCCAAACTATGAGTAAAGCAATAAATGGTGGGTTGCCCTGCCACCACCTCTGGACTGTGAGCACGACGAGGAGTGCAGGCCTGCTAGGGGGCCTGGCTTGAAGGTGCGGGACTTCGTAAGTTTTCTAGCTTGAAGGTGCAGGGATTTATAAGTTTCCTGGCTTAAAGGTGCGGGGCTTCATAAGTTTCCTGGCTTAATGGTGCGGGGCTTCGTAAGTTTTCTAGCTTAAAGGTGCAGGGTTTCGTAAGTTTCCTGACTTAAAGGTGTGGAGCTTCATAAGTTTCCCGGCTTAAAGGTGCAGGGCTTCATAAGTTTCTCGGCTTAATCCATTAGACTTGGAGTCGGATGGAGGCACTCCTGCATAGGTGAAAAACAAAGTTGCACCAAAAAGGAACTTAAATAACTGAGAAGGGAGTCTTACATCACCGGTAGTGCCCTTTTAAATCGCTTGTGTTCCAAGTTTGTGTGTATCGGGTAGTGCCGAGGCCGGCAAGGTAGTAGGCTCTACCTGATCGGGCCTCGACCCCCTCACCGGGGTCCTTCACGGGAGTTACGGTAGCATGCTATTCTTTACCGATAGGCTGCCCCCACAGGGTCAAGCCTCATCTCTTGTCTGACCCAGCCCCTTGTGGATCCCTCGCAGGATGGCCCGGCTAGTCTCCTCGGCCTCCCCGTTGATCCGAGGTGGGCAACCGAAAGGGAATAGTGATGGATTCCAAGATCGGTGCAAAAATCCTCGGAGATCCTTCATGAGATGGGGCCCCGGCCATTATTGGGGGTGTCGTCTCTCCCCCTGGCCTTCTTCGAGGTTCTTCCTGCCTCCCAAGGACATCATCCCTATCAGCTTCTCAATAGGCTGGTTGTTGATGGCCAGTGGATGGGGCTCTTCAGCCCAACTCTTCCCACCCCCAACCTAGTGTACCAATTTGTTGCCACTGAGATCGTCGTGGCCTATAGCTCCGATGTATCGCCGGTGCATCGGGTTCCCATAGGGTGCTCGTCCCTCCCTTTTCTAGCTGGCCCTTGGTCTGGCCACCCTACAAAAAAGAGGAGACCCGAGCTGGGGATTCTGGTAGGGACACTCTGATGATCAAGTCAGATAGGACGATCAAGAGGAATAGAACCTCTATGACATAGAGCTTGGGGGGCTCCTCGCTAAGAGGGTGGAAGGTAGAATTGAGGTGGAAAGAATAAGCGAAAATGGGGGTGAAGAGCCTAGAAGGGTCTACTGGAGGTCCATTGCTCGCTTGCCCTCTATCCCCTCCTCATCTGTTTGCCTCCTTTTCTCTCCTCTCTCCTTTTTTTTCTCTTCCCCCCTTCCTGGGAGGGGCTCTCTCCTTTTGTATGGAATGGTCCAGAACAGGTTTGGGGCTTTGCCCCGGTGTCCCTTTTTGTGTGCCCTCACTAGGAGGGGCTTACTGCTGCCTGTGGCTTTTCTATTATCGGACCAGTCCTTAGGAGGAGATCCTTTCTTTGAGAGTGCATGATGGCATGGCATAGGTCCTGTCCCTTCGAGTGATGCAGTTCCCTATAGAAGGGGCAGGTACCGTGCCGCTGTGCCCCGTGCCATGGTGGGGTGTTTCCATTCCTGGAGAGACTGTTCGAGCATTGAAGGGTCATGGGGTCTTAATGGAATACTCCTCGTGGGGGAGGTTCAGGTTTCGTGTCATGGGGGTTGAAGCTCCCGGTTGCACGATCGTCAACGTGGTGGCACGCTACGAGACTTAGGACCTGAAGGCCCTTGAAGGAGCACTCTTTGCACAGAGCATGTGGGCGGTGCATTGCATAACTTGAATTAATGGTGGGCTGTGCACCACCTTCCAAAGGTTGCTTGCTGTGGTTTGAATTCCCGTTGATCTTTTCCTTCTTTTCATTTGGTGGGAATTCTTTTCTTCACGAGGCAGGAAAGGGGCCTGCTTCAGAAGCCTCATCTTGGCAGCATGAGTGTGACCCCGACCGGGAGCTAGCCTCAGATAGGGGGCTCGCCCCATGAGCACGACCCCGGTTGGGAACTGACCTTGACAGGAGGGCTCGCCTTGGCAGCATGAGCATGACCCCGACCGAGAGCTGGCCTCAGATGGGGGGCTCGCTCTATGAGCATGACCTCGGTTGGGAGTTGACCTCGGTAGGAGGGCTCACCTTGTCAGCATGAGCACAACCCTAGCTTGGAGCTGGCCTTAGACGGGGGGCTTGTGATGCGGGACTAATATGCATGCAATTCTTTTTTTGTATGTTTTATATGTAGGGTGAGTGACTAATTCCTGAATTTCAGATTAAAATAAGTTATAGGGAATTTTGTATGAATTTTAGAAGATCAGCATGCAAATTAGGACCTAGAAAAGTAGCAAAGAAGGATCGCCGGGGCTGAGAAGCCTCGGTTAGGGCAAGTTCTCCTACAATAGAACTACTGGAGGTAGAGGAGTGTACCTGACAATGTCTGTGAAGATCGCAGTGAAGGGGTCTTTCGTTCCTCGATGGATGCGGCCTGGAAAATCGAGCCAATGACCCGCGGATACCCAGCTTTCTGCTCAGTGGTCCAATTGAGGCTTGGCTGGAGTCGTTGGATTCGTAGGAACTCGGAGACCTGCAAACGACCTGTCAGGGGTTAGAAAACTCACAAAGGAACAAGAAAACAAAGGAAAAATAGCAAGGGAAGGCTTTTTTTTGAGTGGACATCCAGGGATCTGGAGGGTTTGTTGGCAGCAGGAAGATGATTACAAACACTGGGAAGAAAAACTCTCACAAACCCCTTTATGCACACAGCAGGGTATCACACAACTCAATAGAAAAACTCAAGGTTTTAATTCATATCAAAAAGTGTATTTCATACAAGAGGCTAGGGTCCCTTAAATAGACCCTTAACCTTGGGCTCCAAGTAAGGGCACATAAGTCTTTACATAAGAATCCTTTTCCCTCTCAAACCCTAGCTAGAAAATAAGGAAACATTAGATAGAAAAATCCCTAAAAATTCTCTTGACTTGGCCAACACTCCAAGGACACCTAGGGGGGCATGTTGGACTTCTAAGAGCAGCAAGAGGCCGGCCCAAAGGGGCTCGGGCGCATTGGTTTGGGCCTTTGGAAGCTGGGGTGGCCTGGTAGCCATGTAGCAGGAATATTCCCTGGTATCTTGCTTCTTATGGGCTTGGGCTTGGCGCCTAGGCTTGATTTCTTTGGGCTAGGATGTAGATGGACCTCTGGAATCATGGATGCCTTGGTATATGAATATATTTTGGCATCTGGAAGGGAATCTGGGCATCTGGAGGGCATATGCAAGGAATCAGGGTTTTCTGAATTTTTCCTCCTGGGGTCTTCAAATCTTCAAGCTGGGTTGGACTTGGGCTATACTTCCATGTCTTCAATCTAGTTGGACTTGGTCTTCACTTGTATGATGTGGTCTTGAGTCTTCAATATGGTTGAATAGGACTCAAAAAAATAAAATTAGCTCGACATGAGCTGACTAACACTGGACTGAACTAGCTTAACATGAGCTGACTAGTATATAACTGAAACTCAAAAGACTCAAATAACAACTAAAATGGACTCAGATGGGCTAAGCCCTTATTACAGATGGACTCATAAATTATTGATCAATTCATAAAGGGTTGAAAAGCCTCTATCTTATTATGGTGCCTCCGGTGTCCCCACCAGCTTGCCCTATGAGCACGACCCCGGCTAGGAGCTGACCTCGGTAGGAGGGCTTGCCTTGATAGCATGAACGCAACCCTGGCCGGGAGCTGGCCTCAGATGGGGGGCTCACCTTATGAGCATGACCCCGGCTGGGAGCTGACCTCGGTAGGAGGGCTCATCTGGGAAGCATGAGTGCAACCTCAGCTAGGAGCTGGCCTCAGAGGGGGGCTCGCCCTATAAGCACGACCCTGGCTAGGAGCTAACGTCGATAAGAGGGCTCGCCTTGGTAGCATGAGCACAACCTCAGTCGGCAGCTAGCCTCAGACGGGGGGCTTTCCCTATGAGCATGACCCTGGCTAGGAGCTGACCTCAGTAAGAGGGCTCGCCTTGGTAGTATGAGCATAACCCCGGCCAGGAGCTAGCCTCAGACGAGGGGCTCGCCTTATGAGCACGACCCCAGCTAGGAGCTAACCTCGGAAGGAGGGCTCGCCTTGGCAGCATGAGTGCAACCTCGGCCAGGAGCTGGCCTCAAATGGGGGCTCACCTTATGAGCATGACCCTGGCTAAAAGCTAACCTCGGTAGGAGGGCTTGCTTTGGTAGCTTGAGCATAACCCCGATTGGGAGTTGGCCTTAGATGAGGGGCTCACCCTATGAGCATGACCCCGACTGGGAGCTGACCTCGGTAAGAGGGCTCATAATACGGGATGAGATGAAATCATGCAATCATGATGGATGGAGATTCAAGCAAAAGGATTAGTAAGCTCAATTGAGCAATAAATTCACATACATATGAGCTAAATTAATCCAAAGAAAGTTTTATGAAAGAGACTAGTAGATCTAAGTTTCAACACTCGCAATGTAGATCTAGTTCAAACAAAGAGTAGGACCTTTATAGCAAGGAAACCATCATTACTAGGATAAGTTAACCTTCAAATGATTAGATCTAAAGAGGTTAAGAATGGTTCTCCTACCAATAATGATGGCTAAAAATATTTGGTAGAAGGGTTCACTCAACTCTCTAAGAAAGAGGCTTAGATCATAAGATTTACACTCCCTAGACTTATGGACTCACCTTATAGATGGTTCATGGCTTGGAAACCCTCATCTTCAACTTGGGATCCATCAGAGAACCTGCATAATATTTCAATATGAGGCATTGAAGTGTAGAGAATGAAGGAATTGAAAGATAGAAAGAAGAGAGATGGAAAGTGGAGGATGCTTGGAGCTAGGCGGCTTGGACTCTTCAAATGGCCATGGAGGGACTCCTTTGAAGAGGAGTGGCTCTCACACCCCCTCCCTCATAAAGTGAACTTGCTCCTAAGCAATGGAAACAAAGAAAATAAACAAAACTATGGATCTCACACCCTCTCCCAAATGGAGTGACCAAAGCCCAAAGCAATTGGAAGAAAATACTCAAACTTGATTTCATTTCATAAGAGATAAGAGATTGCCTACAAAGGGGAGCTTGGGGGGCTATTTATAGGCCCAAGTCCTCCATAAAATTCATCCAAGAGAGGGTGGGTTTGGCTAACCAACTCTAGTTCAACTACTAACTAGATTGGTTAGGAAGTTCTAACAAGAAACTAGAATTAGTTGTAACCAAAATTGGTTGCAACTAATTATATATGTGGCACCTATGTGGATGATGAAGTGGCCTTCCTTGATGATGTAGCATCCATGTTGGAAGGTGAGGTGGCAAGTGAGGTGGCACTCCACATAGGAAGGTGGTTGCAAAGTTGTTGGGGGAGTTGTAGGTAGTTGTCTTCACTTTATATTGCCCCCAAAAAGGTATTGATGAGGTGGCCTCCAAGTGGCACCCAAGTGGATGAAAGTGAGGGATGAGGTGGCCTCCAAGTGGCACCCAAGTGGATGGAATGAGGTGGCCTCTAAGTGGTGTCCAAGTGATTGGAAATTGAGTTAACTCCATGAAGAAGATTTGGGTCGACTCAAAGAAAATTGGTTGAGTCGGCTCATGAAAGGTAGGTGGCTTCATGAGGCTTCCTTGCTTCCTCCATTGATATATTGGGCTCAATTAAAAAGCCTTCTGACTTAATTCCCTAGCTGCAAAAGAGTTAGCTTGAAATCTATTTACCTTTGCTTGATATCCCCATTAGCTCACCATGGCTCTTTAGTTTGGCCATTGCACTCGGGTGGCGGGCTCTTCATCAGTGGGGCCACCAGCAAAGACTCCAAATCAGCTAATGTGTTGCCCAGGTGGCTTTCCAAGAGGGGGGTGAACTGGGATTAAAAAATTTTGCAAGTATGTGCACTTTGAAATTCTTTTAGTGTAGAAGTGAAGTGTGTATAGCAGAAGAAAATAAGTTAAAGCAATCAAGCAATGAAAGAACAATCACAAACACCAAGAAATAGAGTGGTTCGGAGTAACCGGCTCCTACATCCACTACCCAAGGACCACTTGGGATTTGCACTATATCCGCCAATCGGAATACAGTCGGACTGTTTTACTAGGCTCACAATCCAAACCTATACACTTTGGTTTTATCGGAATCACCAAAAAAACCCTAACTCCCTTTGGTTTTACACGGGATCACCAAAGAAAACCCAAACACTTGGTTTCAAACTGGAAAAACCAAGAACCCAAACTTAGGTTTTACAAGGTTCATCTAAAACCTTCAACTCTCTCTAGACACAACCCCTTGCTGTTCTAAGAGAGCAAACCAAAATAAAGAATGTATAATAAGCAACTACAACAAACCAAGTTTGTTTTGATGTTGCCGATGAAGATCAAAATGAAGTCAAGCCTTAAGTGCTCTTCAATGCTGCTTCTTCCCTTCTTCAATGAGTGGATTTAATGATAGAGTGGAGTTGGTGAAGCTTTGAATCTCACTTGAATGCTCTTTGAGGTAGGTAGAGGAATAACTTGGAAGCTCTTTGTTCTTTCAAGAATATTCAACAATAAATCTCCATTCCTCTTTTAATCCTTCAAAAATAATCTTCTTTATAGTTTTCCATGAGATATGGCCATTGTAGGGCCTTGGGATTCGTGAAATGGCCGTTGGAGGTGATTTGGCATTCAAATTTCAATTTATGTAGCTAGTCATTGAAGTGCAGACAACGGCTCTATGAGCCGGCTCGAGCTCCAGGAGTCGGATCGAAATCTCAGACATGCCAAAAATAGACTTTTGTATGAGCTGGCTCTTGGACTAGGAGTCGGCTCTTGCCTTCAAGGTTTTAGTCTTGACAAACATGCATGCCTGGAGTCTGCTCTTGATCTGGGAGTCGGCTCTAATTCTCAAAACTTCAAAAACTATACTTCTGGAAGAGTCAGCTCTTGAACTGGGAGTCAGCTCTTGGTTCTGAAACTTTGAGTCTTCCTCCGTGCCGTGCCGCCTTGAGTCGGCTCTTACAAGTCTTTTAAAAATTTGCTTTAAGCTTCCCAAAAACTTTATCATTGAATCAACTAGAAGCTAATTTGCATACATTATCAAAATATTTACAATTTTAAGCCCATTTTTCATGATTACAACATTCAAAACTTAGGGCCTTTTACAAACTCAAATTGCATTTCCCTTAAATGAATTTGAATACCATTTTAAACTAAGGTAATCAATTCTTGCAAAACTTCTTAAACATTTGTAAAGAGTTAGTATCAAATACATGCTCCAATGTTTTGTGATCATCAAAATCATTCCAGGGGTCAACAATCTTCCCCTTTTTGATGATGACAAAACATTGGGCTTGATAAAAAAAATTGAAATCACTTTACAATTGCAATATTTTCAAGTCTATGCGTATCATATAGGTTAGGTATCAGTGTATCAATCAATGTGCTATAATGTATCAAATGTATATAACTGAATACCAAATATTATGTATCAAGTGTATCGAAACATGAACTTTCATATGTATCATAACATGATGTATCGATACATGATGTATCAAAGATATTAACTATACAAAGCATATCAAAACTTATAGAATTTTTAAACTTTTGAAGCGAACATTAAGTTTCATCAAATTTTCATGAATCAACCATTCATTTCATCAATGTTTTATAACATTCAATTTTCCATATAGCATTTGTAAACAATTTAGAGCAATATTCATGAATCAACATAACTTTCTTTCATGAATCAATATAGCATAGATTTATTAATATTTCTTTTTCTTTTTCATGCCAACCACAGTCTCCATTCTCCCCTTTTTGTCATCAACAAAAGGTATATGAGAAATGGACATTCATTCATAACACTAATTCATAACATATGAGAAACATTGATTCAATCATAACATTAAGTCAAGTGAATATGTAGCATAACAAGTGAAGTATATATATATGAGAAAAAAGTCAATACATAGTATATGTGATACTTTACAAACGTGCCACGGCACAACAAAATAGTATCACATAACCAAAATACAACAACGAAAAGTCTCAAAAAGATAAAAGCTAAACATCAGAAAGAAGTGCTAGGATCACTATCAGATTCTTCCTCATTAGAGGAGGAACCAACCTCTAGAATACTTGGACTAGGTTTGAACTTGCGGAACCTAGGGCGAAGATCCCTAATTCTAGTCCTAGTAGGTGTAGAAGTCCTAGTAACTTTAGATTTAGGTTTAGGTTTGGTTTTTGATTCAGATGAAATAAAGATGGGTGTAGGTCTGGCAGTAGGTGGATCAAGAGATAGGGCCAAAGTGCTGGTGGATGAAAGTATCTGAGTAGCATGAGTCACTCCAACATAAGCAGATCCAGCAGCCTCCATAGTATCCTGAGGCTCACCAACAGTAGGTGTGGCATGATATGGTGCATCAGTACAATGTGTCTCCTATCCCTGCTCAGCATGTGTGCCAGTACCAGTCTCAGTGCCCGTGCCAGTCGCTGTGCTGGTAGCTATGCCAGTAGAAGGTGCATGCTGGCTGGCCACGGATAACTGCCTCAATATAACCATGATGTCATGAAAGCCCTGCTGCATCTTGGACCGTAGAGAAGTAATCCTCCTATTAGTGTCAGTCCTGAGACAAGAAATCTCCTATAAAACTCTGTGGAGTCTATCATCAGTATCAGCTATAGCAGTAGTAGGAGTCCTGACTGGTGAATGTGGTGAAGCAGGAGTTGGCTCGGAAGGTCCAGCCTCATCAGTATGTCCCTCAGTCTGCTCACCATGACCCTATGTAGCCTGAATGTCATCATCTGAGTCCTCAGAGTGTGCAGTAGGAACTCCTGAAGTCTTTCTGATCCAGTTTCCATCAACCTTGACAAATCCCATCCTAGTCAGGGATTTCACTATATACTTGTCGGTGTGTGACAATAATCGACAGTCCTCTCCAGTAAAATCTATGTCAACATCCTGGAACAACAAAGTGAATACCATCTCGTAGGGAAAATAGGCTCGTGCCCTATGTACAGCCTCTCTCATCCGTGAAATCATAATGAATGGAAGGTTGAGGGGCTCCCCCTCAATCAGTCGCCTTATGAATACAAGATCTCTCTCACTAACCCAGTCGAATTTGCCTGTCCTGGGTAGGAAAATCCGGCTAATAATGTTGTGCAACAGTCTCATTTCCAATGAGAGCTGATTTGCACGCACATGAATGACTCCTTTTGCATTGGATCTTCCCAAGATAAGTCTGAGAGTCTTCACTCTTTCCTTCATAACCAAGTAACAGTCCCCTTCTTTAGGAATATTCAACAGATTTGATAATTTTTGCTCATTTATCTCAATCAGTTTTCCTTTTACTGTTCCCTCAATATGAAAAGCTCCTAGGGATATATTCTCAAATAATTGACTAACCAAATTTGGGTAAGTTGAAACATTTAATTGATAAAACTCTTTCCAACCCTGTCTTTTAAGCCACATTCCAATATTCAACTGTTCTTATTCAATAAAATTGAAATCTATGCACCTACCGGGGCTCACTTGTCGATTTCCCATTGGAATGATATACCGGGATGCTGGAACAACTTCTTCTTGCTCAAGCTGCTGCTCTTCCTGCGAAAATGAAGTATCCAAACACCTCTTGCTTCTCCTTTCCTCTGCTACAGTCCGAACCACCCGTGTTGCCTTCTTTGCCACCGCCTTGCGAGGCCCCATTTTCCAAAGATTATGGATTTGAATAGGTAGAAAGGGTTTTTGGAGTGGTTTTTGGTGAGGAGTGAAGAGTCGGCTAGAGAGAAACGGTCGAAATCTAGAAGGTGTGATGAATAGGAAAAGTGGAAACCCTATATAAAAAGTCTCGGTCCGACCTGCGAGTCGGCTCGCCCAGAGTACTGAGAGTTCGAGTCGGCTCGAGCTAAAACCTATTATAAAATTCAAAAAGGGTCAAACTCAATTTCTAAGGGCTCCTAGAGTCTAAACTAGGTTGCCCTATTCTCTAAAGAGAATTTTGAAATTTCTAGATAATTTTTCCTTAATTTTCAAAAATTGGGTCAGATAGATCTAAAATGGGTCACATAACCCTAATTCTCCTCTAATTTTCTCAAATCTATCTTGATTTAATGGTTTAGTGAAAATATCTGCTAATTGGTCTTCAGTAAGTACAAATTCAAGTTCCACAATATTGTTTAAAACATGATCACGAATAAAATGATGTCAAATTTCAATATGCTTAGTTTGTGAGTGCTGAATTGGATTTTTTGATAAGTTAATAGCACTAGTATTGTCACATTTGTTAGGAATTTTAGATTGGACAACACCATAATCCTCTTGTTATTGCTTGATCCATAATACTTGAGCACAACAGCTCCCAGCAGCTAGATATTCTGTTTCAGCAGTAGATAAAGCTACAGAGTTCTGTTTGCGACAGTGCCAAGAAATCAAGTTAATACCTAGAAATTGACAGGTCCACTTGTGCTCTTTCCATCTATTTTACATCCTCCATAATCTGCATCAAAATAGCTATTTAGTTTTAGTGATGTGTGCTTAGAATACCACAAACCAACATTACAGGTGCCTTTCAAGTATTTAATAATTCTCTTAATAGCTGTGATGTGTGATTCTTTAGGATTAGATTGAAAACGTGCACACATACAAACACTAAATAATATATCAGTTCTACTAGCTGTTAAATAAAGTAATGATCCGATCATACCTCGATATAGCTTTTGATCAACATTTATGCCATTCTCATCTTTGTCAAGTCTACATGCATGACTCATTGGTGTTCCAATTACCTTGCGTGATTCCATGCCAAATTTCTTGATTATTTCTTTAATGTACTTGGCTTGGTTGATCAAAATACCTTCTTTAGTTTGTTTAATTTGAAGTCCAAGAAAGTAACTTAATTCGCTCATCAAGCTCATTTCGAATTCTCCCTGCATTAGCTTAGCAAAGTCTTGACACAAAGATTCATCAGTAGATCCAAAGATAATGTCATCAACATAAATTTGAACAACCAAAATATCATTTTTCTTTCTTTGAATAAATAGCGTGGTGTCAACACTACCTCTAACAAATTCATTTACAATTAAAAACTTGCTTAGTCTATCATACCAGGCTCCAGGTGCCTGTTTCAGACTGTATAAAGCTTTATTCAGTTTAAAAACATGATTTGGAAAAATATGATCGATAAAATCAGGAGGTTGCTCAACAAAAACTTCTTCAGATAAAAGACCATTCAAAAATACACTCTTTACATCCATTTGAAATAACTTGAAATTCATAGAACATGCATAAGCTAGTAGCAGTCTAATGGCTTCTAATCTAGCTACTGGTGCATAAGTTTCATCAAAATCTATTCCTTCTTCTTGATTATATCCTTGTGCAACCAATCTAGCCTTATTTCTAATTACATTTCCATTTTCATTTAATTTATTTCTATAAACCCACTTAGTGCCTATAACAGGATGATCATTGGGTCTTTCAACTAAGGTCCAAACATTATTTCTCCTAAATTGATTTAATTCATCATGCATTGCTAACATCCAATTAGGATCAGTTTCAACTTCTTCTATATTATGAGTTTCTACATGAGAAACAAAAGCAATTAAATCATGTGCATCTCTATGTGCAGATCTAGTTTTAACACCTTGAGATGAGTCTCCTATAATTAATTCTTTAGGGTGTGAATGTACATACCTCCATTCTTTAGGTATATCATCATGCTTTTTACTCACCTCTTCTTCATGTGGTTCACTTGATTGTTTGTCTTTAAGAGTCAAGTCTTTCATTCCATGCTCTAGTGTACCTGGATCATCATCAGCAAAATCTTCCTTTCTTGAAGATGTAATGTTAGATTCATTGAAAACAATATACACAGATTCTTCAACAGTCATTGTTCTTTTATTGAAAACTCGATAGGCTTTACTGTTTAAAAAATATCCAAGAAAAATAGCCTCATCGGATTTTGCATCAAATTTACCAAGATTGTCTTTTCCATTGTTGAGAACAAAACATTTACATATGAAAACATGAAAATATTTGATATTTGGTTTTCTATTATTCCAGAGCTCATAGGGGGTTTTTCTGATAATAGGTCTAAATAAAACTCTGTTTAAAATATAGCATGCAGTATTAACAGCTTCTGCCCAAAAGTATTTTGGAAGATTCCCTTCACAAAGCATTGTTCTGGACAACTCTTCCAAAGTACGATTCTTTCTTTCTACAACACCATTTTGCTGTGGTGTTCTAGGTGCAGAAAAGTTATGATCAATACCATGCTTTGTGCAAAAACGATCAAAATATTGGTTTTCAAATTCGGTGCCATGATCACTACGAATTGAAATAACAGATAAGTTTTTCAAATTTATAACTTTTTTATAAAACTTTTTGAATACATTAAAAGTATCATCTTTATGTGCAATAAATAAAATCCATGTGTATCTTGAAAAATCATCTACAATCACAAGTCCATATTTCATACCACCTAGGCTAGTAGTTCTAGTAGGTCCAAATAGGTCCATGTGAAGTAGCTCTAAGGGTCTAGAAGTTGAAACTATGTTTTTTGATTTAAAACTCCCCCTCACTTATTTTCCTAACTGACATACATCACAAACATAATCAAAATTAACTTTAAACTTTGGCAAACCTTTGACTAAGTCCTTTGAAATCAATTTAGCTATTGTGTCCATACTAGCATGACCAGGTCACCTATGCTATAGTAAACTTGATTCCTTGCTCTTGTTATTCATTGCTACAAGACTTGTATTACTTGACATAGCTAGATCATTAAGATCTACCACATAAATGTTACCAAGTCTATGTCCAATGAACTTAGTACTAGAGTCAAGTGGATCAACTACTATACACATTGATGACTTGAAGAATACATTATAACCAATGTCACATAGCTGACTAATACTCAAAAGATTATGCTTTAGTTTTTCTACAAGTAATACATTTTCAATAAATGTAGGAGTAATTTTGATTTTACCAATTCTGACTATCCTTCCTTTTCTATTATCACCAAATGTTACCATTCCACCATCCATCTATTCTAGGATGAAGAATTGATCAGCATCACCTATCATGTGTCTTGAACAATCGCTATCCAAATATCATCTTTTTTTATGCTTGTGGCTGCAAGACATCCCTGCAAAACAATCATTTAATAGATTTAGGTACCCAAGCTCTCTTGGGTCCTTGCAAGTTAGTGGAAATGGTTCCTTTTAGAACCCAAACTTTCTTAATTTTTCTTTTGTCATTGTGTTTCAAATGACATTCAAAAGCTTTATGACCAATGTTATTACATGCAAAGCATACAATCCTTGAATTTGAATAATGACTACGAGATGATACAAATTTAGGTCTAACATGTTTAGAACTAATGAATTTAGGAGCATATGAAGTAGAAGTAAAAAAATTATTTGAAATAGAGCTTTTATAACCAATTCTAAATCTATTATTTGTCTCTTTTGATCTTTTAAAATTAATTCAAGTTTGTTAGAACTTAGGGTTAGTTTTTCAACTAATGGTTTTAATTTTTGAACTTCTTTCTTTAAATCATCATTTTCATTTTTCAAATTCTTATTTTTCTCTAAAAGCTCATCTTTTTCAATTTGAACAATCTTAAGTCTTTCACAAACCAAATTTAGTTCTCTTTTTAAGATTTTGTTTCTTTCACAAAATTCATTTTTGTCATTTTCAAATACATCACATTTATTTTTTAAATCTCTCAATTTCAAACCAGCTTTTTTATATTCTATCAATAGTTCACAAAAAGCATTATATAATTCATCATAAGTGAATTCTAAGTTAGGTTCAGAAGTACTTACCTCATCCTCCAAACCCATAAGACAGATTTGTGCTATTTTTGTTGTCTCTTCGTCCTCTTCAGTAGACGTAGTATCATCACTATCACTCCAAGCAACTAACATTGCCTTCTTCTTCTTTCTAAGGAATAATTTTTTCTTTCCTTCAGGGCAATCAGGGTGGATGTGTTCTGGTTTCTTGCATCCAAAGCAGATAGGTACTTGATCCTTATCTTTGTCTTTATTTTTTTCTTTATCTCTTTCCTTTTCTTTTCCAAAGTCACCTTTTCTGTAATGCTTTCTCCATCTATTCATTTTTCTTCTTCCCATAAACTTTTTGAATTTCCTCATAACTAGGGCAATTTTGTCACTTCCAAGATCATCATCATTTGATGAATTAGATTCTTCATTCTTATCTTCCTTGGTTGCTTTAAATGCAATGGCTTTCTTCCTTTTTGTATCTTCTTCGGTCCTTTGTTGCATAGCCAGTTCATGAGTGATTAAGGATCCAAGCATCTCATCCAGTGGTAGTGTATTCAGGTCTTTTGCTTCTTGAATTGCTATCACTTTAGCTTCCCACTTATCTGACAAAGATCTTAATACTTTTTGAACAAGATCAGCATTAGAATAAGTTCTACCCAGACTCTTGAGACCATTTATAATATCAGTAAAATGTGTATACATGGCAGATATAGTCTCACTATGATCCATCTTAAACAATTCATAATTATGTACAAGCAAATTGATTTTTGATGTCTTAACTTGAGAAGTGCCTTCGTGTGTGATTTCTAATTTATCCCAAATTTCTTTAGCAGAATTGCAAGTTGAAATTCTATTAAACTCATTTGGGTCCAAAGCACAGTACAATAGATTCATCACTTTGGCATTCAATTCAGCTAATTTCATATCATTCTCGTCCCAATCCTCTTCTAGCTTGGGAACCTCTACATCATTAACTTTAATTATGGGTGTGTGAGGTCCATTCATGATAATTTTCCATAGGTGAAAGTCTACGGCTTGAATGTATATCTTCGTTCTTGCCTTCTAATAAGTGTAATTAATTCTGGTGAAAAGTGATGGTCTATTCGTGGATTGACCTTCGGCCAATGAAGTGCTCATGGGATGTGCCATATGTCTTTACTCTAATAAACTTTCAAAGACTCTGCTCTGATACCACTTGTTGCCCAGGTGGCTTCCCAAGAGGGAGGTGAATTGGGATTAAAAACTTTTGCAAGTATGTGCACTTTGAAATTCTTTTAGTGTGGAAGTGAAGTATGCAAAGTGGAAGAAAATAAGTTAAAGCAATTAAGCAATGAAAGCACAATCACAAACACCAAGAAATAGAGTGGTTCGGAGCAACTGGCTCCTACATCCACTACCCAAGGACCACTTGGGATTTTCACTATATCCTCCAACCGGAATACAGTCGGATTGTTTTACTAGGCTCACAATCCAAACCTATACACTTTGGTTTTACCGAGATCACCAAAGAAATCCTAACTCCCTTTGGTTTTACACGGGATCACCAAAGAAAACCCAAACACTTGGTTTCAAACTGGAAAAACCAAGAACCCAAACTTAGATTTTACAAGGTTCACCTAAAACCTTCAACTCTCTTTTTAGACATAGCCCCTTGCTATTCTAAGAGAGCAAACCAAAATAAAGAATGTATAATAAGCAACTACAACAAACCAAGTTTATTTTGATGTTGCCGATGAAGATCAAAATGAAGTCAAGCCTTAAGTGCTCTTCAATGCTCTTCAATGATGCTTCTTCCCTTCTTCAATGAGTGGATTCAATGATAGAGTGGAGTTGGTGAAGCTTTGAATCTCACTTGAATGCTCTTTGAGGTAGGTAGTGGAATAACTTGGAAGCTCTTTGTTCTTTTAAGAATATTCAGCAATAAATCTCCATTCCTCTTTTAATCCTTCAAAAATAATCTCCTTTATAGTTTTCCATGAGATATGGCCATTATAGGGCCTTGGAATTCGTGAAATGGTCATTGGAGGTGATTTGGCATTCAAATTTCAATTTATGTAGCTAGTAGTTGAAGTGCAGAAAACGGCTCTATGAGCCGGCTCGAGCTCCAGGAGTTGGCTCGAAATCTTAGACATGCCAAAAATAGACTTCTATAGGAGCTGGCTCTTGGACTAGGAGTCGGCTCTTGCCTTCAATCTTTCAGTCTTGACAAACATGCATACCTGGAGTCTGCTCTTGATCTAGGAGTCGGCTCTAATTCTCAGAACTTCAAAAACTATACTTCTGGAAGAGTCAGCTCTTGAATTGGGAGTCGGCTCTTGGTTCTGAAACTTTGAGTCTTCCTCCGTGCCGTGTTGCCTTGAATCGGCTCTTATAAGTCTTTTAAAAATTTGCTTTAAGCTTCCCAAAATCTTCATCATTGAATCAACTAGAAGCTAATTTGCATACATTATCAAAATATTTACAATTTTAAGCCCATTTTTCATGATTACAATATTCATTACTTAGGGCCTTTTACAAACTCAAATTGCATTTCCCTTAAATGAATTTGAATACCATTTTAAACTAAGGTAATCAATTCCTGTAAAACTTCTTAAACATTTGTAAAGAGTTAGTATCAAATACATGCTCCAATGTTTTGTGATCATCAAAATCATTCCAGGGGTCATCATGATGTGCCACATCAAGCATGATTCCACTCCGAACCATTGGTCCCTACAGCAATTGAAAGTCCTAGCTGATTGAGATCTTGAGATCGATAAAAGGCTCCAAGAGATGGAATAGCAAATCAAGGCGATTCAAAATCTTTCTTCAACACCAAATGATGTGGCTAGCAACGAGCCACTATTTGACAACAAGATTATGTGGGCACCGCTTCCATGATATTTTAAAATCCCACTACTTGAGAACTATGATGGGACCACTGACCTCGATGATTATCTAGCAAGTTTTTGAGCAATGATGCTCTTCCATAGAGCTCCTAATCCTATTCTCTGTCATGCCTTCCCCTCTACCTTGAAGGGAGTGGCTTGATACTAGTATACAAGCTTGAAACCAGGATCGATACACTCCTTTGAATAATTGAGCCGAGCATTCACCGACCACTTTGTTAGTAGTCGGAGGCCACAGCAACTTTCGAACTACCTCTACACTCCTAAGTAGACGGAAGGGGAGATGATCCGAGCCTTCATGAACCATTTCAACATGGCTACTTTGGAGATCCATAATTTGGGTCAGTCAATTACTATGTCAGCTCTGGTGAAAGGTTTGCGAAGAATGATCTTAAAAGATCATTGACCAAGATCTATCCCAAGGACTTTGCTATAATGCTAGCTCGAGCTAAAAAATGCACCCAGGGAAAAATTGTTAATGAAGATCAGAAGGTAAATCCCAAAGCCTCAAAGGTTGTGAACACCATCAACAAGGATAGATTAAAACAAATTTTTCTTATACCATCGAGACCACAGCCATGATACTAAAGAATGTACCTAGTTATGAGATAAGATTGAGAAACTGATTAGACAAGACCATCTCGATAAGTTCATCTAATGGTGGAGATTGCAAAAAGATTAACCAAGATTGCCTCGATTGGTTGAGCAACCACAGTCACTTTCACCTCTTAAAGGGGGTGATCCCATATCATCATGATAGGTAAAAATGATAAGTGGGGGGTGCTACCACCCCAACAACCAGCAAAGAGACGTGCAATGCCAATAGTTTTTCTGAAGATGATGATGATGGCATTCAATTTTTACATAATAATGCAGTAGTTGTAACTCTGAATGTAAAAAATTATGATATACATTTCATCCTTATTAATAATGGAAGCTTAGTGGATGTCTTGTACTACGATACTCTCTTGAAAAAAAGGAAATCACCCATATGACTAGCTCAAGTGGATTCCCCTCTAGTGGGATTTACAAAAGATGCAATCCAAGTGGAAGGGATGGTCACCCTGACCATGAGTATAGGATACTACCCTCTATGATCCACCGCTTCGGTGGACTTTATGTTAAGTCTCAGGTGGTGCATTCATGGCTAGTTGGGTCAATATACATGTGTTGATCTGGTTTATCATGGTTTTCCATGATGTGTCTAGGGCTAGGGTTGAGTCCAATATGAGTCCTAGATGTTTAGGCTCAGTTTTGGTCAGTTTGGGTCTTAGGGTCGGCTCTTCTATGGTAAGAGTTGACTTTGTTGGTTGGCACATCTCAGAACAGGTGATTGTGGACTGGAGGAGTCGGCTAGGATGCACAGTCAGGAAACCTGCAATCTAGATGAGTCGGCTCGGATGAGCTCGAGTCGGCTCTGTTGCACAGTTTGTCAATCTTGTGGTCTGGAAGAGTCGGCTCTAAGGATTAGAATCGTCTCAGGTTTAAGGCCTAGTCGACTCTAGTGTTTTAGGTCAGCTCGGATGATGGGTGAATTATTTTTGAACGGTGCTAGCTGGGGGACTTTTTGGGATCTCGGGCATGTGTGACCGAGGTATATATATTGTATTCTTGTAAGAGAATGGGTGGTGGTGTAACGAACTTCTTGGAAGTGGACATCCCTTTCTCTCATAGAAATTTCTCTGTTTCCTTCTTCCTTTTCTCTTCTCCCGTTCTTGGTGTTCTTGATCTTCTTAGACCTGAATCCTACCATAATCTGAAATGGAGATTGTTGGCAGATGGTTATCCACAACCTGGTGATATGCTTCTGTGATTGCTTTGTTGATCTGGGCATTCGTTCTTGATCAGGAACAAGATTGTTCTTGAGAATTTTGGTTCATGAAATCTGATTGGATTTAGAATTGAGTTCTCAACATTATTTTCAACATTTGGTATCAGAGCAAGGTTCGTGGATGGAAGATCTCAATATCAGAGGGTTGGAAGTAAGGCTTCTTGCAGGTACAATTTTCATATCTCTTGAATTCTTGATTGTGGTAATGGCATCAAGTGGGTTCAAAGTAGATTTTGAGAAGTAGATGGCAAGGAAAACTTCACCCTATGGTAGCAAAGAGTTAAAGATTTGCTTGTTCAACAGAGAATCTACAAGGTCTTGGTTAAAGAAAGACCGGAAAAGATTAGTGTTAAAGAATAGGAAGACTTAGAAGAGATTGCTTCAGCACCATAAGGATGTGTTTGGCTGATCATGTTTTACCTGAGGTATGTTTAGAGACTACTGCAAAAGGTCTTTGGAGAAGACCAGAAAACACATACATGGGAAAGAACATGACGAACAAGCTATGGCTGAAGAAGCAATTATATAGCTTAAGAATGCCTGAAGGAGGAGACCTTGTTGCACATATTCAAAAGTTCAATCAAGTTTGTTTTGAGATGATGAGTCTAGATATGAAGATAGATAAGGAGGATCGGGCATTGTTACTGCTGTGTTCACTCCCTGGATCATCTGATGGTCTCATAACAACTTTAGTTTATGGAAAGGAAACCCTAAACTATGAAGAAGTTGTTGGTGTGCTCAGATCCAATGAGCAAAGGGAAAAGATCTGCAAAGGTAATCCTAATTCAGAGGTTCTTGCTGTGAATGAGAGGCAAGGAAGATCCAAAGAAAGAACCAGGAAAAAGTCCAAGGACAGGTCTCAGTCTCAGAACCACAAGAGTTTGAAATTCTACAAGTGTCGTCAGCTTGGGCATATCATGGAGAATTGTCCTCTTTGGAAGACAAAAAAGGGGAGAGCCAACATTAGTGGTGAAAGAAGAACGCGCAGGTGGTTTGACATGATCCTACACTAGGCATGCAAACAGCTACGAGAGCAGGATGGATTTTAAAACAATTTTTAAAAATCACCGCAGCGGAAAACTGCTCCGCCCAGAACCTAACCTATTCATGTTGTACGTAGGCATGTAACGAGGCATAAAATATTTGTAAAAAATATATAAATAAATACATCTATTTATACATGGTTAAAATAAAATTTTTCATACCTTTATTCCACCTGGAATAACTCTGGAATAAAGCTGGAATAGGTTGGAATAAGTGGGATAAACTTATTCCAGTCTTCTTCCTCTTCGAGCATGTTGAAATGCTGTTTCTTTTCCTCCAAAAACTGCAGCAAACCAAAACAAAAATGGCCAACTCCTTGGTCTCACTTCCAGCACCAAAAGCAAGGGAACTTCTTGCTTCAATGGAGAGGGATTTGGATCAAACTTCCCATCGTTTGAAGCTTTTCTCTCTTCCAAAAACTCAGCAAACCTGCAACAAGAAAACATAGCAACAACAAGCAGTAGCTATGGATGATCAACAGGCTCCCAGGTGCTCAAGCGAACACCCTCTAGAGGGGGGACACACCTGGGACTCCTCTGATCCGACCTCTCGCACGATGCTAGTCGCCGGAATGCCTTAGAACGGTGAGGGGTGGAAGAGAAATTCAGAACTCCAAGTTTTGCAAACGTTTTCTCCAAAACTGGTTTTCCTCTTCCATAGATAGAGCACAAATAACAGAGATTCAAGTAAGACTATTTCTCCCAATCTCTCCCCAAAACCCAGACCTCAAAATATCCGGTGGAATGGAAGTGGAAGTTTTCCAAAGAAGAAGCCCTCTCACGGTTTTTTTTTTTTTTTTTTTTTTTTTTTTAACTTTGAAACAGGGCAGTGGTATATATAGGACAGCAGGGAGAGGGAGGGGAAAGGGCTGGAAACGAAGAGGTCTCAGCAGCCGCCATAAATAATTAACCAGCAGTTAACAGGAGTAAAAAACATCCGGTGGAGGAGAGGAAGAGTCGACGCCCAGGGGTTTTTCTTTGGTCGTTTGGCCTCCTCCAGTGTTAGAAATTTCTAACGCAAGATTATCGTGTAAAACGGCTGGGAGAAAAATGATCATCGGTTGAAAAAAAAATGGTCCAAATACCTTTAAACCAATTTGGTTCAATCCCATTGGTTCAATTAACCAACGGTGGTCCAATCCAATTTGACCAGGTTCAAGCCCAAAAAAATTGGGTTAATTGGTTCACAACCATTTGGAGGCCGAAACGAACTCTGAATCAGTTCAAAACTAATTTAGAAAAATCCTGGTGCAGTCCTGGTCAGCCAGGAACAATTTCTAGTTGACACAGACAAGGACAAGATGGGGAAAAGAGTGCTCAAAAAATACCGTGACCTTAAAACCGAGATGATTCTCAATCGTAATTGGTATCCAGATCAGAGAGTAATCCTCTGTGGCGTGTGACCTCATAGGTTCGAACCTAAACGGTAGCACTAGAACAATTCTAGTACCAGCACTGGAAACCATCTAGCAATAGGTCCCGGCGTCCGGATAGGTCGATGATACGGGAGCAAACTATCGAACCTCTGGCATATGGTTACCGTATAATTCATCCCTTTGACCTCTAATGCTCAGGACGACCGAGATTGGGCTGCCAACCCAGACTGAGTCAGTTGACTACGTGTCTCAACCTTGCAATTCCAGTGACTCTTCACTAGGGCTACCCCGGCCGAGGATTTGCTAAATTGAGATACTGCGAGACATTCAATCCAAACTGTTTGGACAGGTCAATTCCATCTTGGTCCATCATTGCTCCACAAGTACTTGCCTGTACCCAGAAACCTTCCATCACCGGATTAAAAATCCAGGTAGTCCGGCACCAAAGCACAGGGAGTTGCTTGCAAGCTACCGTGATGACCTCAGGTCAGAGAAACACATATACCCATATCCAATCGTGAGTATCCCTTTGGCAGAAAGGGGCTGCATGGAGTCACGTTCAATAAGATATCACATATCCCACTTGCAGATTACATCAGTGTCACCACACTCATTTGGTCAAGAGGACAACCAAACGATGTGAACTACAATAACCTATATTTGATATATTGCCGTCCAGTACAATATATCCTTTGGTTTTGAACAGGGTTTAAGGACCACTCGATACATCCTCTCTGTATCGAAGTCAGTGTAGTCCTAAGGACTTCATCACATGGAAAGAGTTCATTTCATGGAAATTTAGTATGTGATGAGCTGCCAAAAAATATATTTTATTAACTCAAAGAAAGAGTACAATACTGAGCTCAACCGCCTACAACCCAGGTGATTGGCTTTTGGACACAATTCCCAACAACTCCCACTTGTACTAAAGCCAATCAGAAGAGTATCTAATACCCATTTCCCATTTACAATAGTCAAACTCTTTTATTCCGAGGGCTTTAGTGAAGGGGTCGGCCAGATTTTCTTTTCCATCGATCTTCAGAAGATTGATGTCACCTCGTTCCACGATCTCTCGTACGAGGTGGTAGCGCCGCAGAATGTGCTTGGTGCGGTGATGAGCTTTAGGCTCCTTAGCTTGAGCAATGGCTCCAGTGCTGTCACAGTACACCGGAACAGGACCATCTAGGGAAGGTGCCACCCCTAGCTCTCCAAGGAACTTCCACAACCACATAGCTTCCTTTGCTGCATCTGATGCTGCAATGTATTCTACTTTGCATACCGAGTCTACAACAGTTGCCTGCTTGGAACTTTTCCAGCAGATCGCTCCTCCATTTAGAATAAATACAAATCCTGAAATACTCTTGCTATCATCTATATCTAACTGGAAACTGGAGTCAGAGTACCATACAAGTTTCAAGTCAGGTTCTTCATAAATCAACCATTGATCTTTAGTATTTCTCAACTACTTAAGGATGGACTTAACCACCTTCCAATGCGCCTCACCTGGGTCAGACTGGTATCTGCTCACTACTCCAAGTGAGTATGCCATGTCTGGTCTAGTACAAGTCATAGTATACATGATAGAGCCTACTGCAGAAGCATAAGGTACTCTACTCATGCGCTCTCTTTTCTCAGGAGTTGTCGCACAATCCTTCTTGGAAAGAGTAATTCCAGAACCTATCGGGAGATAGCCTTTCTTGGAATTTTTCATGCTGAACAATTTCAGCACGGTATCAATGTACGTAGACTGGGACAATCCCAAAAGCTTCTTAGATCTATCTCTATAGATCTTCATACCTAGTATGTAAGAAGCTTCACCCAAGTCCTTCATGGAGAACTGAGATGATAACCATATCTTTATTCCTTGTAATGCTGCGACATCATTTCCGATTAAGAGAATGTCGTCAACATATAGTACTAGGAATACAATCACAGAACCATTAACCCATTTATAGATGCACGGTTCTTCTCCATTCCTAACGAAGCCATATGATTTGATACATCTATCAAACTGAAAGTTCCAACTTCGAGACGCTTGCTTGAGTCCATAGATGGACCTCTGCAACTTGCATACTTTTGATTCATCTGTGGATGTGAACCCTTCAGGCTGTATCATATACACCTCCTCTTCCAGCTCTCCATTTAGGAAAGCGGTTCGGACATCCATCTGCCAGATCTCGTAATCAAAATATGCTGCCAAAGCAAGCATGATCCGAATGGATTTGAGCATTGCCATAGGATAGAAAGTCTCGTCATAATCGATACCTTATCACTGACGATACCCCTTGGCAACCAGACGGGCTTTATAGGTCTCTACCTTCCCATCTACGCGCCTTTTCCTCTTGAAGATCCATTTACACCCGATGGGTTTTATTCCTTCAGGCGGATCAACCAATGTCCATACATTATTGATTTCCATGGACTCCATTTTGGATCGCATGGCTCCAAGCCATGCCTCAGAGTCAGATCTCTGAAGTGCATCCATATAGGTGATCGGATCCTCATTGTCCTCATCGAGCTCAAAGGGATCGCGGTCCCGGACCAAGAAACCGTAGTATCTGTCCGGTTGATGCGGTATTCTACCGGATCTCCTAATGGATTCTGGGTGAGATTCAATCACAGATGGTTCTATGATGTCCTTAGAGTGTGTAGGTACATCTAATGGCTGAACTTCATTAAGTTCAATCTTAGAGGCTATAGTTCCTTCTCCAAGGAACTCCTTTTCCAAAAAGATAGCTCTAAGAGCAATGAACACCTTTTGTTCATTCTCCAAGTAGAAGAAATACCCTTTGGTTTCCTTAGGATAACCAATGAATAAACACCGATCAGACCTTGGACCAAGTTTGTCTGAGTCTAAATGCTTTACGTAAGCCGGACAACCCCAGCCCCGAAGGTGTGAGATTGAGGGTTTACATCCATTCCACATCTCATACGGAGTGAAGACAACAGACTTACTTGGAACATTATTTAACAAGTAACAGGCTGTCTGAAGCGCATATCCCCAAAAGGATAGTGGCAAAGTTGCAAAGCCCATCATGGATCGAACCATGTCCAACAAGGTTCGATTCCTCCTTTCGGACACACCATTCAACTGTGGTGTTCCTGTAGGAGTCCACTGAGAGAGAATTCCATTCTCCTCAAGATATGTCAAAAATTTACCAGATAAGTATTCACCACCTTGATCAGATCAAAGGGTTTTAATACTTTTTCCAGTTTGCTTTTCTACTTCATTACGGTATCGTTTGAACATTTCAAACGACTCAGACTTATGTCTCATTAAGAAGACATAACCGAATCTTGAAAAGTCGTCTATAAAAGTAATGGAATATTTGTATCCTCCTCTGGCACTAACTATCATCGGTCCACATACATCAGTATGTATGAGACTTAGAAGTTCTGTAGCTCGTTCACCTTTTCTAGTAAAAGGTGACTTGGTCATTTTACCTAGTAAACAGGATTCACAAGTGGGAAGTGATTCAGAATCGCTGACCTCGAGGAGTCCATCTCCTCGCATCTTGTTTATCCTATTTTGGTTAATATGACCTAGCCTACAGTGCCAAAGATACAAATCATTGACATTATCTAACCTTGGGCATTTGCTATAAGTGTACATTACACTAACAAGCCTTGATAATACATATAAACCATTATTTAATCTAGCTTTCATTATAACAGAGTTATTCAAAATAACATTGCAAAAATCACCTATATGGATGCACATCAGAAATCTAACTCTGAGGCATGGCTTGGAGCCATGCGATCTGAAATGGAGTCCATGGAAATCAACAATGTATGGACATTGGTTGATCCGCCTGAAGGGATAAAACCCATCGGGTGTAAATGGATCTTCAAGAGGAAAAGGGATACAGATGGGAAGGTAGAGACCTATAAAGCCCGTCTGGTTGCCAAGGGGTATCATCAACGATATGGTATCGATTATGACGAGACTTTCACCCCTGTGACAATGCTCAAATCCATTCGGATCATGCTTGCTTTGGCAGCATATTTTGATTACGAGATCTGGCAGATGGATGTCCGAACCGCTTTCCTAAATGGAGAGCTGGAAGAGGAGGTGTATATGATACAGCCTAAAGGGTTCACATCCACAAATGAATCAAAAGTATGCAAGTTGCAGAGGTCCATCTATGGACTCAAGCAAGCATCTCGAAGTTGGAACATACGGTTTGATAGATGTATCAAATCATATGGCTTCATTAGGAACGGAGAAGAACCATGCATCTACAAATGGGTTAATGGTTCTGTGATTGTATTCCTAGTACTGTATGTTGACGACATTCTCTTAATCGGGAATGATGTCACAGCATTACAAGGAATAAAGGTCTGGTTATCATCTCAGTTCTCCATGGACTTGGGTGAAGCTTCTTACATACTAGGTATGAAGATCTATAGAGATAGATCTAAGAAACTTTTGGGATTGTCCCAGTCTACGTACATTGATACCGTGCTGAAATGGTTCAGCATGGAAAATTCCAAGAAAGGCTATCTCCCGATAGGTTCTGGAATTACTCTTTCCAAGAAGGATTGTGCGACAACTCCTGAGGAAAGAGAGCGCATGAGTAGAGTACCTTATGCTTCTGCAGTAGGCTCTATCATGTATAATATGACTTGTACTAGACCAGACGTGGCATACTCACTAGGAGTAGTGAGCAGATACCAGTCTGACCCAGGTGAGGTGCATTGGAAGGTGGTTAAGTCCATCCTTATGTATTTAAGAAATATTAAAGATCAATGGCTGATTTATGGAGAACCTGACTTGAGCGCGTTCTTCTTTCAGTGGTATCAGAGCCAGGTTGTTTGACATGATCCTACACTAGGCATGCAAACAGCTACGGGAGCAGGATGGATTTTAAAATAATTTTTAAAAATCACCGCAGCGGAAAACTACTCCGCCCATAACCTAACCTATTCATGTTGCATGTAGGCATGTAATGAGGCATAAAATATTTGTAAAAAATATATAAATAAATACATTTATTTATGCATGATTAAAATAAATTTTTTCATACCTTTATTCCACCTGGAATAACTCTGGAATAAAGCTAGAATAGGCTGGAATAAGTGGGATAAACTTATTCCAGTCTTCTTCCTCTTCGAGCACGTTGAAATGCTATTTTCTTTTCCTCCAAAAACTGCAGCAAACCAAAACAAAAATGGCCAACTCCTTGGTCTCACTTCCAGCACCAAAAGCAAGGGAACTTCTTGCTTCAATGGAGAGGGATTTGGATCAAACTTCTCATCGTTTGAAGCTCTTCTCTCTTCCAAAAATTCAGCAAACCTGCAACAAGAAAACAGAGCAACAACAAGCAGCAGCTATGGATGATCAACAGGCTCCCAGGTGCTCAAGCGAACACCCTCTAGAGGGGGGACATGCCTAGGATTCCTCTGATCTGACCTCTCGCGCGATGCTAGTCGCCGGAATGCCTTAGAACGGTGAGGGGTGGAAGAGAAATTCAAAACTCTAAGTTTTGCAAACGTTTTCTCCAAAACTGGTTTTCCTCTTCCACAGATTGAGCACAAACAATAGAGATTCAAGTAAGACTATTTCTCCCAATCTCTCACCAAAACCCAGACCTCAAAATCTCCGGTGGAATGGAAGTGGAAGTTTTCCAAAGAAGAAGCCCTCTCACGATTTTTTTTTTTTTTTTTTAACTTTGAAACAGGGCAGTGGTATATATAGGACAGCAGGGAGAGGGAAGGGAAAGGGCTGGAAACGAAGAGCTCTCAGCAGCCGCCATAAATAATTAACCAGCAGCTAACAGGAGTAAAAAACATCCGGTGGAGGAGAGGAAGAGTTGACGCCCAGGGGTTTTTCTTCGGTCGTTTGGCCTCCTCCAGCGTTAGAAATTTCTAACGCAAGATTACTGTGTAAAATGGCTGGGAGAAAAATGATCACCGGTTCAAAAAAAAATGGTCCAAATACCTTTAAACCAATTTGGTTCAATCCCATTAGTTCAATTAACCAACGGTGGTCCAATCCAATTTGACCGGGTTCAAGCCCAAAAAAATTGGGTCAATTGGTTCACAACCAATTGGAGGCCGAAACAAACTCTGAATCAGTTCAAAACTGATTCAGAAAAATCCTGGCACAGTCTTGGTCAACTAGGAACAATTTCCGATTGACACAGATAAGGACAAGACGGGGAAAAGAGTGCTCAAAAAATACCGTGACCTTAAAATCGAGATGATTCTCAATCGTAATCGGTATCCAAATCAGAGAGTAATCCTCTATGGCGTGTGACCTCATAGGTTCGAACCTAAACGGTAGCACTAGAACAATTCTTGTACCAGCACAGGAAACCATCTAGCAATGGGTCCCGGCATCCGGATAGGTCAAAGATGCTGGAGCAAACTATCGAACCTCTGGCATATGATTACCATATAATTCATCCCTTTGACCTCTAATGCTCAGGATGACTGAGATTGGGCTGCTAACCCAGACTGAGTCAGTTGACTACGTGTCTCAACCTTGCAAGCCCAGTGACTCTTCACTAGGGCTACCCCGGCCGAGGATTTGCTAAATTGCGATATTGCGAGACATTCAATCCAAACTGTTTGGATAGGTCAATTCCATCTTGGTCCATCACTGCTCCACAAGTACTTGACTGTGCCCAAAAACCTTCCATCACCGGATTAAAAATCTGGGTAGTCTGGCATCAAAGCATAGGAAGTTGCTTGCAAGCTACCGTGATGACCTCAGGTCAGAGGGACACATATACCCATATCCTATCGTGAGTATCCCTTTGGCAGAAAGGGGCTGCACGAAGTCACGTTCAATAAGATATCACATATCCCACTTGCAGATCACATCAGTGTCACCACACTCATTTGTTCAAGAGGACAACCAAATGATGTGAACTACAACAACCTATACTTGATATATTGCCATCCAGTACAATATATCCTTTGGTTGTGAACAGGGTTTAAGGACCACTCGATACATCCTCTCTGTATCGAAGTCAATGTAGTCCTAAGGACTTCATCACATGGAAAGAGTTCATTTCAGGAAAATTTAGTATGTGATGAGCTGCCAAAAAATATATTTTATTAATTCAAAGAAAGAGTACAATATTGAGCTCAACCGCCTACAACCCAAGCGATTGGCTTTGGGACACAATTCCTAACAAGTGGTGCTAATGCTTTGGAAAGCAATGAAGGAGTACTGGTTGTATTAGATGGATCGGTGGATTGGGAGAATACCTGGATTTTGGATTTTGCATGCTCATACCACTATACCACATATCGGGATTGGTTTTACACCTATGATAGGTCAGATGGAGGTAGTGTAAGTCTTGGTGATGATCACCCTTATATGGTAGCTGGAGTAGGCACTATTAGGGTAAAGATGTATGATGGGGTGATAAGGACTCTATCAAATATCAAACATGTACCAGAATTGAAAAAGAATTTGATTTCTTTGGGCTACTTGGAAGAGCAGGGATATGCTTTTAGTTGCCAATCTGGTAGTGGATGTTTGAGAATTACCAAGGGAGCTTTGGTGGTAATAAGAGGATGAAGACTGAGCAACAATCTATACATGATGGAAGGCTCAGTGGTGAGTGATAGTGTTGAGGTGCTTGCAGCGGCACAAGAGGAGCAGTTAAAGTATAAACTGTAGCACTATCGAATGTGTCATATGAGTGACCAAGGGCTCACAGAGTTAAGCAGAAGAGGGAACATCCCAGCTTTGAAAAAGGATGGAAATGACCTGTGTGAGCCATGTATCTTTGGTAAACAGCATAGAGTGAAATTTGCTGTTTGTACCAAGCCAAGTGAAGGAGTGCTAGATTTGGTGCACTCGGATGTATGAGGACCAGCACCTATTTTATCTAGAGGTGGAGCAAGGTGTTTTGTTACCTTCATGGTGGGGACACCAGAGGCACCAGAATAAGATAGAAGCTTCTCAATCCTCTGTGGATCACTTAGTTATATTCAAGTCCATTTGTAATAAAGCTTAGTTCATCTAAGTTGTTTATTTTTTTACTTGAGTCCTGTACTAGTCAGCTCATGTTGAGCTAGTTATTTTCTGGAGATCAGTACATGTAATGATTCATACAAGTGAAGACCAAGCCAGTCCAAGTGAAGACCAACCCAAATGCAACCCAACCAAAGCTAGGAAGATCATGGAAAGCCTACGAGAAGAAATCAGAAGTCAATCAGAAGCCTAGGTCATAAATCCGAAGCCCTGAAGCCCTGGACCGTAGCTGGATGCAAATTGAGCCAGTCCAGGCCCAAGAGAAAAGCTAGGGTGCCACTTGCTTATGGTGACCCTCCCCTTGGTCGGCCACTTAAAGTCACCCCTCCTGGCCGACCAAGGCAAGGAGAGGGAGAGAAATTGTAGGGATTTATTCTACCTTTGTTTCCTTATTTTCTAGCTAGGGTTTGGGTGGAAATAGAATTCCTAGGTAAAGTCTATTGTACCCTTACTTGGGGCCCAAGACTAAGAGTTTATTTAAAGGACCCTAGTCTCTTGTATTAGAAGTTAATTTTTGATATATGAAATACTCTTGATTCTCCAATTGCTATGTGCTACCCTACTGTGTGCTTAAGGGGTTCTGTATGAACTTTTCATCTTCCCGATGTCTTGCAACTGCCTCCTGCCGCCAGCCTGCTCTCCAAAGCCCTGGCCACCCACTCAAAACACCCTCTTCCATTTGCTGTTTTTCCCTTATTTCTTCTTCCCCTTTGAGTTTTCTAACCCCTGACAGGTCATTTGCAGGTCCCTCGACTTCGACGAATCCAACAACTCCAGTCAGGCCGTAATCGAATCACGAAGCAGAAAGTCGGGTATCCGCGGGTCTCTGGCTTGATTTTCCAGGCCACATCCATCGAGGAACGAGTGATCTCTTCATTGTGATCTTCACCAGGCATATCAGACATTGCCAAGTACACCCTCTCTGCTTGCCAGTCCATTTATTGAAGATGAACGAGCCCAACTGAGACTTTTCAGCCTCGACAGTCCTCTTTCCTTTGCTTTTTAAATCCTGTTATGCATGCTATAGCCTCTTATTTTCATATAGAACTCTTTACATCTTTACTTGGTTTGTTCTTCAGGATTAATCATACGACTTAACATTAAAAACACAAAAAATACTTGCATGCATATATAGGTCCCGCATCACTTCATTGATGACTTATTTAGGAAACTATGGGTGTATCTGATGAGGAAAAAATCAATGTATTTGCTCGGTTTAAAGCTTGAATAGCTGAGGTAGAGAAGGAGACAGGAAGACATGTAAAGTGCCTCCAGACTGATAATGGTGGGGAATACTCTAGTACAGAGTTTAGGAGTTACTGTGAGGAAAATGGTATCAAATGCCATTACACAGTAAGGATGACCCCATGGTAGAATGGTGTCATGAAAAGGATGAACTGGACACTATTGGAGAGGGCAAGGAGTATGAGGCTGCAGTCATCACTATCGAAAACTTTTTGGGGTGATACTATTACTCTGGCATGTTTTCTTAGAAACAGGTCCCCTCACTTCAAGTTAGATCGTGGACTTCCAGAGAAGCTTGGAGTGGAAAGAAGGTGGAGCTTGGCCACCTGAAAGTTTTTGGTTGCTCGGCTTATGTTCATGTGGAGACAACTAAAAGAAGCAAGCTGGATCCTAAGTCAAAGAAAATGATCTTTATAGAGTATCCACAAGGAGTCAAAGGTTATCTATTATGGGATCCACAGTCTCAAAAGGCAGTGGTCAGTAAGGATGTTGTTTTTGATGAGAGAAGTATCTTGGTGAAACCAGGGACTGCAACTGGAAATGCAGTCAATAAGATGAACAGCAATGAGAGCCCATCATAGGTAGAGGATAAGTTTTCAACATCAGTAGGAAATGGAGTTTCTGTTGAGATGGAGTTGGACAGGAAAGATTCTCCAAGAGTGAAGGAGAGGCAAGAAGAATCAGCTGTTCAAAGGGAAGTGTAGGAAGAGCCACAAGCAGTAGACTTGCAGGATAATACAAGGGGAGTGGCATTGCATAAGCCTCAATGCATAATCCAGAAGCTGGTTAGATATGGCATGGATGAAGCAATTTCATATGCTCTTATATCTATGAATGGAGATCCAGAATGTTTTGTAGAGGCCATGGAAAGTCTTGATAAAGAGTCATGGATGCAAGGCATGATGGAAGAGATGGAATCTCTCAAGAGTTATCAGACATGGTAGCTGGTGGATCTACCTAAAGATGATCATGATGTTGGCTCCAAATGGGTGTTCACTAAGAAATCATTACCTTCAGAGCAAGGTGGAGTGAGATACAAGGCAAGATTGGTAGCAAAGGGATACTCACAAAGGGAAGGAGTTGACTATACAGAAGTGTTTTCTCTTATGGTATGCCATACTTCAATTCGGGTGTTGTTGTCTTTGATGGTAAAACATAATTTGGAATTGGAGCAGATAGATGTGAAGACAGCCTTTCTACATGGAAGACTGGAAGAGAAAATCTATATGAAGCAACCTGATGGCTTCATTGAGATTGGACAGGAGAACAAGGTATGTCTACTTCAGAGGTCATTATATGGATTGAAATAATTACCTCGTCAGTGGTATCACAGATTTGATACATTTATCTTGAGCCTTGGATTTCTCAAATGTGAACATGATCATTGTATCTATGTGAAGGATGTGGATACTATGGTTGCTCTGTATTTTCTTCTATATGTGGATGATATGTTGATAGCCAGCAGAAGTATGATAGCTGTGAAAGGGTTGAAGAGAGCATTATCTCAGGAATTTGAGATGAAAGATTTGGAATCAGCTCAGAAAATCCTTGGAATGGAGATTTGTAGAGATATGTGCAAAAGAATTCTCCATTTATCACAAGCTGATACATTAAAAGGGTACTCGAGAGGTTTGGGATGGATAAGGCCGAACCTGTGGAAACACCATTACCAGGGCATATTTCTTTCTCGAAAAAATAGTGCCCCCAATCAGAGGAGGAGAAAAAGTACATGGAAAGAGTTTCGTATGCCAATACAGTGGATAGTTTGATGTATGCTATAATTTGTTGCAGGCCGGACATAGCATATGCTGTAAGCCAGGTGAGTAGGTACATGGCTAATCCTGGGAAGGAACACTGGAAGGCATTGAAGTGGATTTTAAGATATCTGCAAGGGACTCAAAGACATGACTGGTATTTGGTGGGCAGCCTGAAGGACATGGATGGAACTCCATAGAATCAAGTGAGGATTCAGGTCCTCTGGAAGGATTTGTTGATGCAAGCTATGTAGATGATCTTGATACAAGGAGGTCTACAACAGGTTATCTCTTTTGCATGTATAGTAGACCAGTTTCTTAGAGATCAACCCTTCAATTTATTACTACTTTGTCTACAATAGAAGCAGAGTATATAGGGATTACTAAAGCTACAAAGGAAGAACTATGGCTGAGAAGGCTAGTGTCTGAAATGGGGGTGAAATAGTGTATGGTGGTCCTGTATAGTGATAGCCAGAGTGCCATACACTTGACATAGAATCCAGTCTATCATGCTAGGATCAAGCATATAGATGTGAGATACCATAGAGTCGGGAGCTGGTGGAGAAAGGAGAAGTGGCGCTGGTGAAGATTCATACAACGGAGAATTAGGTGGATGCACTTATGAAGGCTCTACCAAAGGATAGCTTCTACTCTTGTATATAGTTAATGGGTTTGAAGAGTCTAGTATATGTAGCCTTGAAGCATCAAGGTGGAGATTGTTGAGTCTCAGGTGGTACATTCATAGCTAGTTGGGTCAATGTACATGGGTTGATCTGGTCTATCATGGTTTTCTATGATGTATCTAGGGCTAGGGTTGAGTCTGGTATGAGTCCTAGGTGTTTAGGCTCAGTTTTTGTCAGTCTGGGTCTTAGGGTCGGCTCTTCTGCGGTAAGAGTCGACTCTGTTAGTTGGCACATCTCCGAACAGGTGATTGTGGACTGGACGAGTCAGCTCGGATGCATAGTTAGGAAACCTGCAGTCTGGATGAGTCAGCTCAGATGAGCTCAAGTCGGCTCCGTTGCACAGTTTGTCAATCCTGTAGTCTGGAAGAGTCGGCTCTGAGGATTAGAGTTGTCTCGGGTTCAAGGCCTAGTCGACTCTAGTGTTTCGGGTCAGCTCGGATGATGGGTGAATTGTTTTTAAATGGTGCTAGCTGGGAGAGTTTTTGGGATCTCGGGCACATGTGACTGAGGTATATATATTGTTTTCTCATAAGAGGATGGGTGGTGGTGTAACGAACTTCTTGGAAGTGGAAATCCTTTTCTCCCATGAAAATTCCTCTGTTTTCTTCTTCCTTTTCTCTTCTCCCATTCTTGGTGTTCTTGATCTTCATAGACCTGAATCCTACCATAATTTGAAATGGAGATTGCTGGTAGATGGTCATCCATAACCTGGTGATACGCTTACATGATTGCTTTGTTGATCATGGCATTCATTCTTGATCGGGAACAAGACTGTTCTTGAGGATTTTGGTTCGTGAAATCTGATTGGATTTAGAATCGAATTCTCAACATTATTTTCAACACTTTCTAGTTGTTCGAGCATCCTTAGCTTATAATTTTGTCCTTGGATGACCAAGCCTCAATGCCTTCTAGGTCGTTGTCTCCACCTATCACTTGGAATAAAATTTCTAATAGCATATGGGGCCGGAGAAATCTACAGAGATCAGAGCCTAGCACGTTGTTGTTACCACATTGAGCTATAGGAATAATGAGTTGCTAATGGTTATTAAGTCAAAGGCTTGGACATTCAGGATGATTAAACTGAAAAATGAGGAGGGCTAACTGAGGACCTAACCTTTGTATCCTTGGTCGATGGAGATCCTGAACACATGGTTAGGATTGGCTCCAACTTGGATCAGGTGACCAAAGACTAGCTAACCTTATTTTTATAAGAAAATGTCGATATCTTCACCTGGGCACCATTGAATATGCTGAGCATCGATCCCTCGGTGATGGTATATTAGCTACAGGTGCATCCTAAACATTGACCCATCAAACAAAAAAAGTAGAGTTTTGCACCTAAGCACCATAAAGCTATAGCCGAGGAGGTTGATAAACTACTCGATGCTGGCTTCATTAGGGAAACCACCTATCTAGAGTGCATCGCAAATCCTATCATGGTGAAGAAGGTGAATGACAAATGACAAATCTATATAGACTTCACCAACTTCAACCGAGCATGCCTAAAAGATGGTTATCCACTATCTAGAATTGACCAAATGGTGGACACCACTTCGAGACATGATCTCCTCATCTTCATGGATGCCTTCTCTAGCTATAATCAAATCTGGAAGGCTCTTGATGATAAAGAAAAGATTACTTTTATTACTAATCAAGGATTATTTTGTTATAGAATTTTGCTATTCGATCTGAAGAATGCATGTGCTACTTATCAATACTTGGTCAACAAGATTTTTAAAGATAAACTCATAAGAAATATGGAGACGTACATGGACAATATGCTCGTTAAAAGCAAAATTGCTAGAACCCATATTGAAAACCTTTGAGAAACTTTTAACAGTCACCAAAAGTATCAAATAAAGTTGAACTCCATCAAATATACCTTTGGAGTGGCCTCAGGTAAATTCTTGGATTTCATGGTCTCCAATAGGAAGGTTGAAGCTAATCTAGAGAAGATTAAGGTTGTTTATGATATGAGCTCTCCAAAGATAGTTAATGATGTCAAGTGCCTTACTGGGAGGATTGCAACCCTCAACCGATTCATCTCCAAGTCAGTCGAGCACTACAACCTATTCTTCCAAACTCTAAAGTACTCGAAGGATTTTCGATAGATGCAAAAATGTCAAAAGGCTTTTGATGATTTTAAGAATTATCTAAGCTCCCCACCACTATTCGAGAGGCCAAATCTCGACAAGGAGTTGTTCCTATACTTAGCGGCTTCCCCTTCGACAATGGTATGGTGCTGATCCAAGGAAAGGATGGGATTCAGAAGCCCATCTACTATGTCAGCAGAATCTTGAGAGGTGCGGAGACCCGATATTCAAACTAGAGAAGTTGGTATATGCTCTTCTTATTGCCACCTAAAAGCTCTACCCATATTTTCAAGCTTATACTATCATCTTGATAGCCGATCTGCCCATGAAGAATATTCTCCATCAGCTCGATACTTCTACGCATATGCTAACTAGGCAATCAAGCTCTCAAAATTTGATGTTAAATTTCAGCCCTGACCATTGATCAAGGCATAAATACCAGATGACTTGCTAGTTGAATATACTATTTCCAATGAATCGGCTGAGATAGAAACTATGGAACTATCGGAGCAGATTTTGCATCCCCTCCGAGCCAAAATAATACCTGGGAGATATATATGGATGGGTCATCCAATCTTGAAGGATTGGGGGCAAGAGTGGTCATCATTAGTCATAAATGAATCATCATTGAGCATGGTCTACATCTTGATTTCCTTAAACAAAAAATGAGGTTGAATACGAAGCTTTGATCACAGGGCTTGGAATTACCAAAGAACTAGGAGAACATGACTTAAGAGTCTACAATGACTCCTAACTGATCATTAGCCATGTCAAGGGCAACTCCAAGGTTTAGGAAAGAAACATGACCAAATATCTCCAAAGGGTCAAGGAACAAATCAGTAACCTCCAAAACTTCAAGATTCAACAAATCCCAAGGGAAGATAACTCCTGGGTGACTTGCTAGCCAAACCAGTGACTGTTATATCAATGACACTTCCCCGAGGGGCCTACTTCCAACAAATCAAAAATTGACTATCGAGGAATCATTAGAAGTTATATAGCTTAATGACAAACCATGTTGGATCAATCCATTGATTGACTTCTTAAAAAATGGTTGACTCCTTGCAAATCAAAAAGAAGCCCATAATATCAAGTATAAATCCTTCAAGTACTTGAAGCATAAGGGAAAACTCTATAAATGATCATTTTCTCTATCCCTCCTTAGATGCTTGAGACCATCTGAGGTAGGATTCATGCTAATGGAGGTTCATGAAGGGATCTGTTGAGACCATATTGAAAAAAGGGCATTGGCATATAAGTTGCTCAGGCAAGGTTATTACTAGTCGACCATGCACTAAGATGCCAAGAACTTTGTTATGAAATGTGATGCTTGTTAAAGAAATGTAAACATTTAGCATATCCCGACTATACTGATCACTCTCATATGTGCCCCATAGCCTTTTGCATAATTAGGGATGGATATTCTCAATCCATTCCCTCTAGATTTAGCTCATTGCAAGTTCCTGTTCGTTGATGTTGATTACTTTACAAGATAGGTGAAAGCCAAGCCACTAGCCCACATCATCAAGTCAAAAGTAATAGATTTCATGTGGAAGGCTATCATCTGCCACATCAACATTCCCTGAGTACTAATCACCAATAATGGATGGTAATTCATTGGAACTTGATTTGAAAAATTTTATGAAGACTAGGGAATCTCACATCACCTCACTTCAGTGGTGCATCCCCAAGCCAATGCAGAAGTCAAAGTTACAAATTGAGGCATCCTCCAAGGAATTAAAAAAGGCATTGCAAAGCTAAAGGATCATGGGTCGACAAGCTCTATATGTACTTTGGGCATACTGAATGACACCATGGATTCCGATGAGAAATCCACCTTTCAACCTGGCCTTCGAGATTGAGGTAGTGATACTTGTTGAAATTGGAGTACCCTCGACATGGGTCATGAATTATGACTAGCAAATCAACTTGAAAAGGTGACTAATGGACCTAGACTTAATAGACAAGGTTAAGGAAAAAGCATGTAGCAGGATGGCAACATATCAATACAAGATTGTCCATTACATCAATGCCAAGGTCTGGAGTAAGGTCTTTAGGGTTAGTGACCTAGTAGTATAAGGGTAGAAATTTTCCAACCTAGTCAAAGAAGCAAGCTCTCACTAAATTGGAAGAGACCCTACCAGGTGGAGGAAAAATCAAGCCTGGGACCTATCGGCTAAGACAACTAGATGGAACTCTTCTACTCTGACCATAGAACTCCATTAATCTATGGATTTATCATCAATAATGTGCCCCCTCTATTAAATGAAAGTTCTTTTTTCCTATTTATACTTGTAGTAAAAGAGTCCTCCAATGTCAGTCCCTTGAGTGAGATTTCCTTAAACCAAATAAGACCCAGAAGATTCATCTGGAGAAATTTTTGGTGGAAAACCAAACCACCCACTGGATTGAGATCCCTAACGGGGGTTTAAAAGTCTGTTGGCCTAAGGAACTCCATATTATGGAACTGACATCAAAAATCCTAGAGTAAAATTAGAACCACCCTCGGTTGAACCCTAGAAAAGTCCAATTGATGTGGGACAAAGGGGGGGCTAAGAGGATCGTTGGAGAGCTGAGAAGTCTCCTATGATTAGGGTCAAGAAGGCGGAAAAAAATGTAGGGAAAAGAAAGATGGATACTCCATGGACTTGGGACTTACCTTCATGGAGAGACGTCACACCTCTAGGGAATCATACCAACCCCACTACATGTAGTCTAGGGTATCCCACCCATCTCACTACATGCGGAGCCTAGGGTGTCTCACCAAAATCGCTACCTGGGGCCATGAAGGAGAAGCTCCAAGATCATAGAGGAGACTTAGCGAGGAAGAAGATAACTAGGGCCTCCCCCTCGATGCTCGAAAGCGAAGGCAGTGGGGTTTCACACCCCTCGACACCCGCAAGTGAAGGAAAAATGGGCCTCATGCCCACTCCTAACGGAGGCAATTCCAAGAACACTCTTTTCTTAAAAATTCATAATTCTTCATATATTATTCAAGAGAGGAGGTGCCTTTATATAGGCTTACAAAACTTGGGATTCAAGTAAAGAATACAAGGCATGCAGCTCATAAAAGGAGACACCCCAAACCTGCTTTGTTTGTAGCCTGAAAACATGATAGAAAACTAAACACAATCCTCCCCATATGGTGGAAAATCAAACTAATCCTAATCTAAAACTAATTTAAATAACTTCCTAACTAGTCCATACATCCATATTTAAAATAAATAAATTAGGCATACTCTGAATTCACCAAGATTAGTGCCAACTCTGAAATCTATGTGACTTTGAAAATCATGTAGCTCTGGGATTCATGCTTCACCATCTTTGGACTGCTTTGAAAGCCATGTGCTTTAAGGAGCATGTGCTTTGAGGAACATGCAGCTTTCATGTTCGTGCACTGGCTTCTTCTCCACGGACGGAAACCAGGTGGCGGACTTCACTAGTGATCTCGATGGAATCGGTGGTCTTCACCAGCACCAGTGATGGGAGGTGGGCGGCGGCATAGGAAACACACGGCGGCACAGGTGGTGACAGCGTCCGACGATGGAGGGGAGGGGGGGAGCGGCACGGCATGAGCGGAGCAGCAAGGGTGGATGGCAGAGCGGGGGAGAGGGGCACAGCACGGCATGGGCGGAGTAGCAGGGGTGGATGGCGGTGCGGGGGAGAGGGGCACGGCACGGCACGGGTGAAGCAGCAGGGGCGAACGGCCATGAGCGGTTCCGGTGGGATTCGCCTGCGTTCCCATGAGAAGATCATCGCCGGGGGTGGTGGACGGCCATCGGGGGTCGCCGATGGTCAGGTATGACAGATCTAGGATCCACGGCAAAAGATTGGGAGTTCTGGTCATAGTCTTAAGGTTGAAGATGGCCAGAATTGTAGAGGAATAAGTTGGGAATAAAAGAGGGATAAAGTGAGAATAGTGGGGATAATTGGAATAGGTGGAATAAGAAAATTACAAAAATAAAAAATAAAATCTAGGATAAAAAAAGAAAAACCTGGATGGATTTCGATATCCCCATCATTTTCCTGGGGTGGGGAAAACTTGACTCCATCGAGTCAGGCTCGCTGCAATTTTTTTTTTCTCTCTCTTTTTTTTCCTTTTTTTTTCAACCTTAATCCTCTCCTGCTCTGATGCAAAAATTGATGCAGGACAAAGGGGGGGCTAGGAGGATCATTGGAGAGTTGAGAAGTCTCCTGTGATTAGGGTCAAGAAGGTGGAAAAAAATATAGGGAAAAGAAAGATGGATACTCCATAGACTTGGGACTTACCTTCACGGAGAGATGTTGCACCTCTATGGCATCCCACCCACCCCACTACATGTAGTCTAGGGCATCCCATCCATCTCACGACATGCAGAGCCTAGGGCATCCCACCTAAATGGCTACTTGGGGCCATGAAGGAGAAGCTCCAAGATCATAGAGGGGACTCAGCGAGGATGAAGATAACTAGGGCCTCACTCCCCTCGATGCTTGAAAGAGAAGGCAGTGGGGTCTCACACCCCTCGACACCCGTAGGTGAAGGGAAGATGGACCTCATGCCCACTCCTAATGGAGACAGAACCAAGAACACTCTTTTCTCAAAAATTCATAATTCTTCATATATTATTCAAGAGAGGCAGTGCCTTTATATAGGCTTACAAAACATGGGGTCCAAGTAAAGAATACAAGGCATGCAGCTTATAAAAGGTGACACCCCAAACCTGCTTTGTTTGTAGCTTGAAAACATGGTAGAAAACTAAACACAATCCTTCCCATATGGTGGAAAATCAAACTAATCCTAATCTAAAACTAATTTAAATAACTTCCTAACTAGTCCATACATCCAGATTTAAAATACATAAATTAGGCATACTCTGAATTCACCAAGATCAGTGCCTTCTCTGAAATCTATGTGACTTTGAAAATTGTGCAGCTCTAAGATTCGTGCTTCACCATCTTTAGACTGCTTTAAAAAGCCATGTGCTTTGAGGAGCATGTGCTTTGAGGAACTTGCAGCTTTCATGTTCGTGCGCTGGCTTCTTCTCGACGGACGAAAACCAGGAGGTGGACTTCACCGACAATCTCGATGGAACCGGTGGTCTTCATCGGCACCGATGATGGGAGGCGGGCGGCTGCATGGGGAACATGCGGTGGCATAGGCGGTGACAGCATCTGGTGGTGGAGGGGAGGGGGGTGCAGCACGGCACGGGCAGAGCAGCAAGGGTGGACGGTGGTGTGGGGGAGAGGGGCGCGGCATGGCACGGGTGGAGCAGCAGGGGCAGACAGCCAAAGGCAGTTCCGATGCAATTCACCGGCGTTCCCATGAGAAGATCATTGCCGGGGGGCGGTGGACGGCTATCGGGGGTTGCCGATGGTTGGGCATGGCAGATCCAAGACTGGCGGTGAATGATTGGGAGTTCTAGTCACAGTCTTGAGGTTGAAGATGGCTGGAATTATAGAGGAATAAGTCAGGAATAAAAGAGGGATAAAGTGGGAATAGTGGGGATAATTGGAATAGGTGGAATAAGAAAATTACAAAAATAAAAAATAAAATCTGGGATAAAAAAAGAAAAACCCGGATGGATTTTGATGTCCCCATCACCAATGGCTCCGAGCATAATGCTATGATCGAAAGCCCATGGGCTCAAATGATCAAAACAATCATAATCAGAAATACTATGATCGGAAGCCCACGAGCTCATATAATCAGAAATACTATGATTATACTATAATCATATAATCAGAAATTATATGATTAAAAACCCAGAGGCTCAAGCCATCATAAAAATCATGATTGAAAATTATATGATTATAAACCCACAGGCTCAAGCGATTAGAAAGATCATGATTGGGAATACATTAGTTAGTTGCCCAAACCTCTATTACCTATCACAATATAGCTTAAAATGTGGTTGCACAATACGAAACAAACACAATTTAGGAGACAATGGATAGATGCAATTGATGCACAAAAATACTAAATGTTTTCCACTTATAAAATCAGATTACACACATGTAGCCTTATGGCTAGATTACATAGATTTAAAGGCTTTTGGTTGATAACTTCACTTTTTAGGCTCCTAAAGTTTAGGAAAAATAATAGCACCTATTGAAGGATTAAATGTCTCCTAGAATTTCAAGCTCTTCTATAGAGCTGGGAATGCCTTCTGAGTGGTCAAGTGCACCATGACCTTCAGCGAGATAGCTAAGAAGATGAGAATGACCAAGAGCATGGGCGCAGCATGTGCCTCCATGATGAAATCAGTGTGATGAAGAGCACACCTGGTAGCACCAACAAGGAGGATGGGGTGAAAGCGATGTGAGGAGTCACTGGGAGGAGGAATGATAGGGACCTGAGAGCTATCAGCTACCATGTGTTGTCCCAGCAGGTGTCATCCACCCTATTAGGCATCCCAGGATTCTCATATATCCACTCAAGCACAAAAAGCAGCAGATCAAAATTCTGTATGGAAATTAGGGACCACCTAGGAGAAGATGGAAGAGAGTATCGGCAAATCAAGCAGCATTTGGGTGCCCACTCTCGTTCCCTCTTTCATGAGATTTTATTTCCATGTGTTGACCACCCTTTTATGGAATGTTTGTGGTGCCCTCCATCTTTCCTTGTAGCATGAAATCTCTTGCCCTTCTAGCCCTATCTCTTATGGCATGTAGTTGGCACCTACAAGGAGGCTTATTGGCTCCCCTTTTTATGTTTATCTTTCCATGTATTCCAAGGGCTAGGGCTCCCTATATAAGGACCCCTCTCTTGTATTGAAATCAATAATAATGATGATGATTTGAGAAGAGTGATTCTTCATTCTGCCTTCGTAAAGGAGTGGGCATGAGGCCTGTCTTGCCTTCGCCTTCAGGCGTTGAGGGATGTGAGACCCTATGCCTTCGCTTTCGAGCATCGAGGAGCATGAGGCCCTAGTTATCCCCTTCCCCATTGAGTCTTCTCTATGATCTTAGAGATTTTTCTTCATGACCCCATGTAGTAATTTGGGTGGGATGCCCTAGGCTCCGCATGTAGTGAGATGGGTAGGATGCCCTAGGCTACATATAGTAGGGTGGGTGAGATGCCCTAGAAGTGAGAGGTCTCTCCATGAATGTAAGTTCCAAGTTCGTAGAGTGTCCATCTTCTTTATCCCTCCATGGAGTTGGAAAGTTACCCTCATGGCTCCATTAGTGAGGTGGGTGAGATGCCCTGGAGGTGAGAGGTCTCTCCATGAGTGTGAGTTTCCAAGTCTGTGGCAATCCAAACCCCTACCTTCCATCCCCATTATTTCCTTCACCACCTCCATCAAAAAATAATAAAAAAAATATAAATTTTTTTATGGTACCCTAATTCCTAGTGACTTCTCAGCTCACCAACGATCCTAACCCCCCACCCATCCCCCATCATTTTTTGGTATCAAAGCCTAGAGGTTTAGGGTATCCATTATTTTCCTTTCGTCCCATCTTATTCATGTTATTCCTGCTATTCTCTACTTATCCCTGATTTATCCTTGAGTTATTCTCATCATCTCCTTCCTTGATCCATTCGCCACCATCTCCATCGCCGACTAACCAGCGCCACCACCGAGCCATGGCCGTGCCATCATCCTTGTCGTGAAGCCTCCCATCTTCGATCGACGCCTCCCATAGCTACCTGAACCACCATCAGCCATAGAGATGAAGTCCTGCATGCCCATCAAAGTAGAGATCGATATGCTTCATCATCTCTTCGTGCCATTTCACCACCCATCAGATCTTCTCCCTGCCCCCTATAGCCTCTAATCGATGCTCCGGCCTCCACCTTCCTCTCATCTCAATTCTGCCACCTCTGACCTTGATCACCGCCATCTGGAAAGCCCCCTTCCTTGCCGATTGATGCTGATGACACCGAACTCCTCCAGATCCAGCTCCATCCTCCTCTCCTTTCATGGATGAAGATGAACATGGATGGAGTGAAACACCCAATCGTCTCCACTGCTCGATCCTGAACTCCCAACGGGCCCGATGTCTTCTTCCACGGCACCGTTCGCTTAGCCACCACCTTGTGCCATCAATGCCGATCAGATCCCCCATCTCCTGCTTGAATCCCCTGCTACCAAGATGCTGGATACTCTGTTCCATCTCTGCCATGACACCAACTCCCTATTTTCGGCCAACTTTCTACCCAGGCCGACACCCTGCAACCATCATCATCGTCTCCCAGGTCCACCAAGCTCCTCCCTCTATCGCTAGCTGCTAGAACCCCATCCATGCCGGCCATCTTCTCCCCATGTCGCCAACTCCACCCAGCACCATCATCAGAGAGCCTGCCGGTGAAACCCCACTCCATGAGCCTCCCTATTTCTGGTTCAGTCTATGAAAAAGAAGAGGGAAACCGCATGAACATGAAAGCAGTTGCCCCTCCCTTTGCCAATTCTAGATCTGCACAATCTTCAAAGCTGCATAGATCTTAGAGAAATCCAAAAAAAATCAAGTACTCGTAGATTTCAAATAATGTATGGGTTTCAGTTCCACCCAAGTCATCTTCAAACTTGATAGAGTCGAGTTCTCCCTACTCTAAGGGAATGATGGGGACCTGAGAGCTATCAGCTGCCACGTGGAGTCCCAGCAGGCATCATCTACCCCATTAGGCATCCCAAGATTCTCATATATCCACTCAAACACAAAAAACCACATATCAACATCCCATATGGAAATTAGGGACCACCTAGGAGAAGATGGAAGGGAGTATCAAGCAAATCAAGCAGCATTTGGGCACCCACTCTCCTTCCCTCTTTCATAAGATTTTATTTCCTTGTGTTGACCACCCTTTTAAGGAACGTTTGTGGCACCCTCCATCTTTCCTTGTAGCATGAAATCTCTTACCCTTCTGGCTCCATCTCTTATGGCATGTAGTTGGCACCAACAAGGAAGCTTGTTGGCCCCCCTCTTTATGTTTATCTTTTCATGTATTCCAAGGATTAGGGCTCCCTATATAAGGATCCCTCTCTTGTATTGAAATCAATAATAATGATGATGATTCGAGAAGAGTGATTCTTCATTCTGCCTCCGTAAAGGAGTGGGCATGAGGCCCGTCTTGCCTTCGCCTTCGGGCGTCGAGGGGTGTGAGACCCTATGCCTTCGCTTTCAAGCATCGAGGGGCGTGAGGCCCTGTTATCCCCTTTCCCATCGAGTCCTCTCTATGGTTTTTGAGATTTTCCTTCACGACCCTAGATAGTAATTTGGGTGGGATGCCTTAGGCTCTGTATGTTGTGAGATGGGTAGGATGCCCTAGGCTACATGTAGTAAGGTGGGTGAGATGCCCTAGAGGTGAGAGGTCTCTCCATGAATGTAAGTCCCAAGTTCGTAGAGTGTCCATCTTCTTTATCCCTTCATGGAGTTGGAAAGTTACCCTCACAGCTCCATTAGTGATGTGGGTGAGATGCCCTGGAGGTGAGAGGTCTCTCCGTGAGAGTGAGTTTCCAAGTCCGTGGTAGTCCAAACCCCTACCTTCCATCCTCGTTATTTCCTTCACCACCTCCACCAAAATAATAATAATAAAAAAATATAATTTTTTTTTATGGTACCTTAATCCCTGGTGACTTCTCAACTCACCAAGGATCTATCCCCCCCACCTGTCCCCCATCAAGGAAGTTCATCGACAAGTGGAGGGGGCTGACCAGAAAATTAGGAAAGTGCCCCCAACCTGTGCTCAAGCTAGTGCCTCCAACTACAACCTGGAGTGGGGACTTTCAAAATGCCTCTCTAGTGAAGCAGAGTAGCCCTCTGAGGAAGGTTTGGATAGTAAGCATGTAGCTTGAGCTCTCCTACTCATATTAAGTCTATCGATCGACTATTGATATAGTGATGCAGATAGAGTACTAGTGGTTAAGTCTATTAACTGACTGCAATGGTGGTAGTTAAGTAATAGCATCAAATATTCATGGAGTCTTTCCTCCGGGGAGAATATGTCCTTCTAAAAAGGAAATCCTATCACCCAAGCACCTTCACTTGAGGCTAAGTGCAGTGATTCCTTGGATATTTTCAATAGCATGATGGTGAGCAGTTACAAAACTTGACACCCATCGACTATCCTTTTATAACAAACTTACCGGGAGGCCCACCACTTATGCACCTAACCAAAATCTGATAAATGTTATCCTCCCGAAGAATGAGCATCACTAGAAGAAGAGTCTAGGGTGGCAATGGAATTCTGTTGTTATCTTCTTATAAATAGTATCTAGAGGACCTATCCCATTTGAAGAGTGTCTGGTCAAAGCTCTTTGAAAAACACATATTGTTCTAAGTAGCACTTCTTAGCATTGGGACACTCCTGGGAGTTGAGAAAATTGAGGCACTATCCAAGGTGATCAATGTCTATTGGCTCCACATGATTGAGTAGTGCTCAATCAGTGTCCCAAGAAGATCGATGCCCATTGGTTCCAAGTGATCGAGTAGCACTCGATCAAAGCTCTAAGGTGACCAACACCCATTGCCTCTAAGTGATTGAGTAGCGCTTGATCAGAGTCCCAAGGTAACTAATGCCCACTGGCTTTAAGTAATTGAGTAGCACTCGGCTAGAGCCCCAAAGCAATCAATGCACACTAGCTCCAAGTGATTGACTAGTGCACGGTCAGAGTCCCAAGGCAATCAATGCCCATTAGATCCAAGTGATTGATTCATACTCGAGCAGAGTTTAAGGTGATCGATGCTCAACTAGCCCTGAGTGACCGGCTAAAGGATGGTTTAAACCCCAAAAGTGCCTAGTGCCCATGGCTATCAAGGATCAACATTCAAGGAGTTTTGGTCCCACAAGATGCTGAGGACAAAAATAAAAATTTTAGTACTTTTTAATTGGAATGCCCGAAGGCTACAAAAGGATGATTACAAAGATCAAAAAGAAGCAAAACAAAACACTTATCAGAGGATAGCCCCCTTTAACCCTGAAATGTCTGGTGCCTATTATAGATGGTAGCTAATCATCAGGATCACTCTCCAAGACTCCATTTTGGTGGAATGATCTCCTTTCCCTTTCAAGTCCATTAGCACTGCTTCAATAAACATCTCATCAAGTGGTTGGTCTCTTTCAGTTCTTGAAGGCTTGACCTCAATAGATGTAGATCCATAAGGGTGATGGGTTATCACAAATTTGAGAAATTGATACCGTTCCTCCCTAAGGGTTTTGATGGGGACATGTATCGAATGATGCATTTGAAGAATTAGATGGACTAAATGAAAATTAAATAGATAAACATGTAGCTATTCTACGTAAAAGAAATAGAATTATATGAAAGGAACATAAGAAAAAGAACTATATTAGAAAAGAATCTCTCAAAGTAATTAAGAAGGGATCTTCGTGGTTAGGAAACCACACAGGTTAGGGCTAGCCTACTTTCCTATTTCAGATCTGAAAGAATATTATAAATATGGCTATCCGGCTATTAATAATCTGAAATTCAGAAAAGGGACACTCAAGATGAAGTACTAAGAATAGCAAGGAGTTACTATAGATCTAAAGGCACCTTGTTTATGATTCCTTGGCACGGTAGACCTTCACCTTGAAAACTAGGAGACCCGGGGATCCTGCATAGATACATAGTAAAATTAAAAGATTTAGGTGGAAGAATGGAGAAATGGAAGAGGAAAGTAGGAATGGAAGAAATGGCTTAGATTTGGCTTTAAGTAGATCTCCTTTGGCATCCTTTGCTTGAATCATCTTCAATTGTTGGCGTGGAGAACTCCATTATAGATGACCTCTTTTGGAAGATGGGAAGGTTGAAATTGGAGAGGCTTGAAGAGGATTCTTCAAGGGTGGCCGAATGGGATTGGAAAAGGGACTAGTAGCTTGTTTGGTTAAGTATCCTAGGTCTCACACCTACTTTCTCTCAAGGGTCTTTGGCTAGCAAAGGAAGAAAGCTTTCTTAGAAAAAAATTTCATTTCATTCATCATTCCCATTACAAGAGAATTCTAGGAGCTTTTATAAACCTTAAGCTCCTTTTCAAATTCAAAATGCAATACTTTTCATGGAGAAAATCAAGGGGTGTCCCATGAAGATAGGAGTGGCCCATTCAAATTTAAATCTCCTAATTACAAGGTGGGCACCCATAAAGAGTGGAGCTTCATTCAAATTTGAAAATTCATGGTTGATGTGTCTTGGTGATATGGCATGATTTATCCTCCAAGTTGGCATGACTTGTCTTCCAAGGTGGCATGGTGCTTTGATGATGTGGTGCTCCAAGTAGTTGGTGAAGTTGGTTGCACTCATTCTTGCTTAATTGATGCCCAATGCAAGTAGATCTTGAACCCGACTCAATACAAAGCCAATTTAACTCTAATTAGACCCAAATTAAAATAAAACAGGACTCAATTATTCAAATAAAATAAATACAGGACTCATAGACTTATTACAGGACTTAAATTTCTAGTCTTCTATCCATAAAGAACTTGGCATTAGCTGAAGCCTCTTCCTGAGCCTGGTGCTCGCACCAATTCTCCCCGGGTGGGAGGAACTCAACCCTGTCGATTAAGGATCGGTTTGACTGTGGTATTTTTCTAATATATCTGGGACAATTTGTTGTAGATCCTCTCGGGTAATCCAGGAGTCTTCAGATTCCGGTCGACCGTGCCAACGAACCACATAACGCTGATAACCCTTATTTCTAGTAGTAATCACTTGGTCATCTAAGATACATTCAATCTTGTCTCTCCGGTCTAGTGAAATTGCTGGTGGACACTCAGGTAGGGTTTCACTCTCAAAGGCAGGGTGAAGTTCAAAAGGCTTTCTTGGAATTAATGCCGGTTCTTTAAATTCTTTCAGATCAGAAATATTAAAAGTGGAGCTAATGCCATAATCATGTGGTAACTCTAATACATATGCATTAGATCCTATTTTCTTAATTATTTTGAAAGGTCCAGCTCCCCGGGCATGCAATTTCTTCATAGTTCCCGGTGGAAACCTTTCAGGTCTAAGTTTTATCATGACAGAGTCCCCTTCATTAAATTCCTTTATCCGTTTATGTGAATCAGCCACATACTTATAAACTTCATTACTCATTTGAGTTTTCTTACTAATTTCCTTATGTAATTTTTTATGCTGTGCATATGACTCGACAGACTCAGATACACGTGCATGTGTGGGTAATGGGATAAGGTCGATAGGTCTCCTAGGTCTGTAACCATGGACAATCTCAAAGGGACTTTTACCAGTAGACCTATTGAGCGAGCTGTTGTATGCGAACTCAGCACGAGGTAAAAGTAAATCCCAATTTCCCAGATTCTCTCCAACAAGGCACCTTAATAAGTTCCCTAGACTTCTATTTACAACTTCAGTTTGTCCATCAGTCTGAGGGTGGTAAGCAGTTGAGAATTTTAGTTTTGTTCCTAGTAGGTGCCAAAGAGTTTTCCAAAAATAGCTTGTGAAACGGACATCCCTATCTGAAACAATGGTTTTAGGTAACCCATGTAACTTGACTACTTGATCGAGAAAAAGCTTGGCTACCCTGGAGGCATCAAAAGTTTGGGAACAGGGTATAAAATGGGCCATTTTCAAAAATCTGTCGATCACTACAAAGATTGAATCGTGTTTTCTAAGGGTCTTGGGCAGTCCTAAAACGAAGTCCATGCTAAGATCCTGCCATGGACAATCCGGCACAGGTAAAGGAGTGTATAACCCGGTGTTTTGTCTCTGATGTTTGGCAACCACACATGTCCTACATCGGGCAACAATATTGGCTACTTGTCTCTTAAGGCCTGGCCAGTAAAATTTCTCGTCAATTATCAATATGGTCTTGTTTCTTCCAAAATGGCCAGCCAAACCTCCAGCATGGGTTTCCCAAATTAGAAAATCTCTCAAGGAAGTCTTCGGAACACAAAGCTTGTTTTCCTTAAATAGATAATCATCTAAAAGGGTGTACTCACTGTGGTCACTAGATGGTCCTAATTTCAGAGCTTGGTAAACTTCACTAAAGTCTGGACAATTATTATACTCATCCGTAAGTCTTTCAAATCCAACGACTTCAGTGCTAATCGAATTCAGAAGCAGGGCTCTACGACTTAATGCATCGGCCACCTTATTCTTAGTTCCAGCACGATGTTTTAGGACAAACGTGTAGGCCTGGATGTATTCGACCCACTTGACATGCCTAGGATTCAGCTTTTTCTGGGAACTAAGGAATCTAAGGGCCTCGTGATCAGAAAATAGGACAAATTCATGCGGTAGTAGATAGTGCCTCCAATACCTTAAAGCTTGCACTATCGCATAGAGCTCTTTATCATAGATGGAATACTTAAGCTTGGCTTCATTTAATTTTTCACTAAAGAAAGCTATGGGATGGCTCTGTTGGCTTAAAACTCCACCTATTCCAACTCCAGATGCATCATAAGCAACCTCAAAAACCTTGAAAAAATTAGGCAATCTTAAGATAGCTGCTTGTGTCATTTTCTTCTTAACATCTAGGAAGGCCCTATCAGCAGCTTTTGTCCATTCAAATTGGCCTTTCCTAATGCAATCTGTGATTGGCGCAACTATGGTACTAAACCCTCGAATGAATCTTCTATAAAAAGTAGCTAGGCCATGAAAACTTCATACTTCATGAATACTTTTTAGCACTGGCCACTCAACAATTGATTTGATCTTTTCAGGGTCAGCAGAAACTCCGTCAGGTGTGACAACAAAACCTAGGAAAATGACTCTATGGGTAAAAAAGTCACATTTCTTAAGGTTTGCAAAGAGACTACTTTCCCTAAGAGCTAAACAGACTTGATTCAAGTGGTCCAAATGGTCCTTCTGGGTCCTGCTATATATAAGAATGTCGTCAAAGTAAAGTACGACAAACTTTCCTATAAATAACCGTAGGACTTGATTCATAATCCGCATAAAGATACTAGGAGCATTGGACAGTCCGAAAGGCATTACTACCCACTCAAAAAGACCCTCCTTGGTCTTGAATGCAGTCTTCCACTCATCCACTGGTCTAATCCTAACCTGATGATAGCCACTCTTAAGGTCAATCTTTGAAAATATTGTTGCTCCAGCCATCATATCTAACATGTCATCCAAACGGGGTATGGGAAACCTATATTTCATTGTGATCTTATTAATGTCACGACTATCAACGCACATCCTCCAAGTGCCATCTTTCTTAGGGGTCAATAATGCTGGTACTGCACAGGGACTCAAACTCTCTCTAATAAATCCTTTCCTAAGGAGATCCCCTACTTGTCTTTGTAACTCTAAATGTTCGGTAGGGTTCATCCTATAGTGTGGAAGGTTGGGTAGGGTGGCTCCTGGGACCAAGTCAATGGCGTGCTGGATGTCCCTAAGTGGTGGAAGCTGGTCAGGTAGGTCATCTGGAAATACATCCTTAAAGTCTTCTAACACATTAGCCACTTCCTGAGGGCGTTCTTTTTGGGAAGGCTCCTGAATTTCCTTAATGGTTAAAATCCAAACATGTGTACCCTCAGTGAGTTCTTTCTCAATTTCCTTTTTAGTGATCAAATTGACTCCCGTTTTCTTTTCCTTTAGGTGGCTTGATCCTCTCTTAACAGTGTCCTTAGGTGGTGTTGGGTTAATCACAAACTTCTTTCCTAGGTGCATGAATGAGCAAGAATTTGATCGGCTGTATAGGGTCGCGTCATGGTCAAATAACCAGGGTCGACCTAGGATGATACTGCTCACTCCCATTGGTAAGACATCACACCACACTTTCTCCTGATAGGACTGTAACTGGATTTGGACTAGGCACCTATGTTTGATAGGAATCGAAGTGGAGTCTATCCAAGAAACCTTATATGGAGTCGGATGGGGAACTGTGGACAAGCCTAAAGTTTTGACAGCACTAGTGGATATGGCATTTACACAACTCCCACTATCTATGATTATTTTACATACCTTATCCCCTAACTTGATGAATTTTTGTAGGATGTTAGTCCTATGCCAATCTTCCTGTGTCGCGTTTTGGGTAAGGATGCATCTAACTACTCCCAACATATCAGGTTCTATTTGTTCCTCGTCTCCTTCATACTCTTCAGCCAAATTGTCCTCAACCTGATATACTTCTTCGACATTATCACCTAGGGGTTCTTTGGGTTCAGACTCACTTTCTTCTAATTCTCCTATGTGTAAGGCCCTAGTTGGACAATTGCTAGCGTAATGGCCTAACTTATGACATCTATAGCAAGCCACATTAGAATTTGGAGTCCTCTGAACTTCTGGGGCTTTACCCCTATCATCTCTATGGGTCAGAGGGGTGCTAGGGTTGGGTCGACTGGGTCGCATCTTATTTGTTCCTGGCTGCTGACTAGGTGCACTAGTTCTAGGGGGTTCGGGTTTGCGATAAAATGGTCCCCTATGAAATCTCTCGGCATCTCGTGCTACCTGGTAAGCTAGCTCTAAGTCATGGACTTCTCTCAGAAATAACTCCTTCTGGATCTCTTCTCTCAGTCCAGCCCTAAATCTCGATAAAGTAACTGACTCAGACTCATCTACATTGCATCTCATTACAAATTCTTCAAATTTGGCAATGTATTCGGCTACACTCTTGGTTCCCTGGGTCAATCTCTGCCACTGGTCTAGAAGTCTCTGGTGGTAGGACATAGGAAGGTACTTCTCTTTAAGCCTAAGTTTCATTGCCCTCCAGGTTACTATGGGAACATCACCTCTTTGCCTAATGAACCTCTCGACATTTTTCTAGTACAGCCTAGCCTGACTAATTAACCTAAGCTTCGCGAACTTGCATTTTCTCTCCTCTGTCATGTCATACCAATCAAAGTACTGATCCATCTCTCCCTCCCAATCTATGTAAACCTTAGGATCCAGATTTCCATCGAATGTTGGTGCTTCCAATCTAATACTCCTAAGGGTTCGCTCATCACGGTCTGTCTGATCCTGATTGTGTCTCCTAGGGTTTGGCTCATAGACTGGATCATGGTGTGCTATCCTAGGATTTGGGTCATGGACTCGTTCAGGATTTGGCTCGAAGAAATGGTCTTGATGAAGAGTTCTTCTAGGGTTGATGGGTGTCTCAAACTCGGATTCAGGCTCTAACTCATTTTGGACTTCATGATTTCCTCCAGGGGTATGATCTTCTAATCGATCAAGTCTAGCAGTGATGTGGGTTATCTGATCAGTCAAGTTTTGATTGGTCTGGGCTAATTGATCAGTTAAGTTTTGGTTCAGCCTGGTCATTTGGTCATTCAAGGATTTCATTAGACTCTCAAAGTTTTGTTCCATGGTTACACTAGATTGGGCTTGGGCTTGCTGATAAGGTGCTCCTGATCTAGTTTCCATGCACACGGACTCAACTCGGACTAGGGGTTTTGCTAGACCTAGAGTACAAATCAAATATAAGGTCAAATTGACAATCCGGGTTGTAGTAACTTGGCACCTGGCCAGGTAAGTGTAAGGTTAGTGGAGGTTCCTCTTTGCTTGCCTTAGACACCAATTTGAAATTGGCCAGGTAAGCGAACCAACCCACTTTCCTTCGGGCTCTGGTCCCTGAACCACTTGCCTAGACACCAGATACAAGCACACAAAACAGGGTGTCAAAGTTGGCTTGACACTTGACTCGACCCGACCTTGTGGGTGTCCCTAGCTCGCTAGAGCAATTAAATGTCTAATCCGTTTTAATTAGGGTTGGGCTCGTTATGCAAGTTGATGATTTTTGGACTAGGGACAGGTAATGAAATCCTGACCCTATGTCAATTTGATGCCCTTAATTTTGTTTACCATGAAATGAATGCAACAAACATATGGATCCAAATTTCAGGTGCAGAATTAGTGTGTTGTAGTTCTCAAGTGATCGAAAAGTGCAATGTAACAGATTCCAAAAAATTTAAAAAACTCACAGAAGATTGCTAACTTCTAGTTGATATGCCATACAAAAGGAAATTTAAAAATAAATTTTATACTATGCTGAGCAGATACTAAAAACTAGATAAAAAAAACAGGACTGAACATAAAGGAATTTCAGTGATAGTGATGGGATGCGAGAATTTTTATTTTTTTTGTAATTTTTTTCTGAAGATGAAATTTTATGTGATGATAACTGACTTAATATGGAGTATAAAAAAAATTATTTAAATAAAGAATTAACTACTTTCACTCAGACTTTTATGCAAATCTCAGTCTGCTCATTCAGAAATATAGCAAGCAAAATTTAAACAAACAAAGGCATTTACATACCAAACTTCAACCTAAAAATTCACGTCCGGCCAGGGGCTCATTATTCCCATGGGTCGTGACAGTGTACTAGTGTACACCCGCTCAGGAGGCATGAATTTTAGATCTAGATTGGATTTTAAAAATAATAACTAAGTAGCATGTATGAATGCTATGCATGCAGAAAATTTCAGCAACCTACCTAAATGCACAAATTCAAAAGTAACCCTAACCTACCATGCTCTGATACCAAAATGATGAGGGACATGTATCGAATGATGCATTTAAAGAATTAGATGGACTAAATGAAAATGAAATAGATAAACATGTAGCTATTCTACGTAAAAGAAATAGAATTATATGAAAGGAACATAAGGAAAAGAACTAGACTAGAAAAGAATCTCTCAAAGTAATTAAGAAGGGATCTTCGTGGTTAGGAAACCACACAGGTTAGGGCTAGCCTACTTTCCTATTTCAGATCTGAAAGAATATTATAAAGATGGCTATCCGGCTATTAATAATCTGAAATTCAGAAAAGGGACACTCAAGATGAAGTACTAAGAATAGCAAGGAGTTACTATAGATCTAAAGGCACCTTGTTTATGATTCCTTGGCACAGTAGACCTTCACCTTGAAAACTAGGAGACCCGGGGATCCTGCATAGATACATAGTAAAATTAAAAGATTTAGGTGGAAGAATGGAGAAATGGAAGAGGAAATTAGGAATGGAAGAAATGGCTTAGATTTGGCTTTAAGTAGATCTCCTTTGGCATCCTTTGCTTGAATCATCTTCAATTGTTGGCGTAGAGAACTCCATTATAGATGACCTCTTTTGGAAGATGGGAAGGTTGAAATTGGAGAGGCTTGAAGAGGATTCTTCAAGGGTGGCCGAATGGGATTGGAAAAGGGACTAGTAACTTGTTTGGTTAAGTATCCTAGGTCTCACACCTACCTTCTCTCAAGGGTCTTTGGCTAGCAAAGGAAGAAAGCTTTCTCAGAAAAAAATTTTATTTCATTCATCATTCCCATTACAAGAGAATTCTAGGAGCTTTTATAAACCTTAAGCTCCTTTTCAAATTCAAAATGCAACACTTTTCATGGAGAAAATCAAGGGGTGTCCCATGAAGATAGGAGTGGCCCATTCAAATTTAAATCTCCTAATTACAAGGTGGGCACCCATAAAGAGTGGAGCTTCATTATGTTATGTTATATTATATTATTATATTATGTTATATTATATTATTATATTATTATATTATTATATTATATTATGTTATTAAAAAAGATAGGAAAAGTAATTCAAAAAATTATTTTAAAAATAATAATATAAATTATTGCCGCTTGGATCATCGTGGCCTGCAGCTCTTGCATGGTGTCGGCTGGCGGTTCTCCTGGCTAGTATCCTTCATGACCCAGTAGAGGGTGAAAGATTGAACAGAGATGTAAAGACAAGGTGGAGTTGGGATCAGAGAGCTTGGGAGGTTCCGCTAGTTGGTTCCTTGCCCGTTAGCTCTCTGTCTCTTACTAATTGCCCTCCCTTCCCCTTCGAGGATTCTTTCTTTTGTTTTATATGAGAATCGTGGCCCAGACCCAGTCTGGGGCTTCCTTGAGATGTCCTTTACCTGATGCCCCTTTTGGAGAGGGTCCTTCCACTGCACGCCATCTTTTCCCCTCCGAACTTGTCCTTTGAAGGAGGTCCTCCTATTGGGGGATGCTTGTCGGCGTGGCACAAAGCTTGTCCCTTTGGTGGTGCAATTCCCTGTGGAAGGGGCAAGCACTATGCCACTGAGTCCCGAGCCACGGTGGAATATTTTTATTCTCGGAGGGACCATCGGAGCATCACAGGGCCTGCAGCCCTAATGAAATACTCCTCTTGGGAAGGTTCAGGTTTCGTGTCGGGAGGGTTGAGGCCCCCCTTGGTTGCACAATCATCGACATGGTGGCAAGCTATAGGATATGGGGCCTGGAAAAGCATGCCTTGCGTAGAGCATGCGGGTGACGCGTTGTAGAGCTTGAATTAATGGCGGGGCATGCGCCACCTCCCAGAGATTGTAGAGGGATGGGAGCACCTCCCGCTGTGATTTGAATTTTTGTTGATCCTTCCCTCCTTCATTACTAGTGGGAATTATGGTCTCCACAAGGTAGGGAGGAGCCTCGCTTCGGGAGTCCCATCTCAAGAAACACGAGTTTGATCCCAGTTGGGAGCTAGCCTCAGGCAAAGGGCTCACCTTGGCAGCATGAGCATGACTCTGGCCAGGAGCTGACCTTGGTATGACCTCGATAGGAGGGTTCACCTTAGCAGCATAAGCACGACTCCATCCAGGAGCTGACATCGACAGGAGGGCTCGCCTTAGCAGCATGAGCATGACTCCGACCGGGAGCTGACCTCGGCAGGAAGGCTCACCTTGGTAGCATGAGCATGACTCTAGCTAGGAGCTAACCTTGGCAGGAGGGCTCGTCTTAGTAGCATGAGTATGACTCTAGCCAGGAGCTAGCCTCAGCAAGAGGGCTCGCCTTGGCAGGATGAGCACGACTCTGGCTGGGAGCTGACCTCGGTAGGAGGGCTTGCCTTCATGGCATTAGCATGACTCCGGCTGGGAGCTGGCCTCGGCAAGAGGGCTCGCCTTGGTAGCATGAGCATGACTTCGACTAGGAGCTGACCTCGGCAGGAGGGCTTGCCTTAGCGGCATGAGCATGACTTTGATCGAGAGTTGGCCTCTGCAGGAGGGCTCACCTTGGCAGCAATTAGGCAGTGCATCCAGGTGGCACTCTCCACCTGCACGATTGCTAGCTAGTGTCCACATGGCCTCCACATCAGTAGATGCTGCCACATCAGATGTCCCCCACTCTTGAGCCCAGAGAATGATGCGGCACTCAGGGCAAGGAGAGTAATGATCATGCTGATTGTTGGGATTCCGATGCACCGCAGTGGAAGTGTAATTTCAAAATGATGAAATTTGCACCATAATCCCTTAGCCAAGATCTCCTTATTCAGGATTAAAACATATATTAAACATATAAACATACATTGTTAGAATTAGAGTACCAACCTGTAATCGCTAATTCCAACAAAGTTGATGTTGAAGGGGCTGATTGAATTCACCAGGCGTCCAAGTGTCCACCCTCCGATGGTGATCCACACAGAGCAGTGATCAAGACAACTCTATCTTCTTTTCAATGGTTCCTTCTATTGAGTTCTTCTTCCTAGAACTCAATTGCTTGGACTATGGCTTGAATTCCTCCACACAAAAGCTTACCTCCCTTTCCTTGACCTCTTCTCCTCCTTCCACTAAGACCTTGGCCCTTTAGACACCCTTGTCTTGAAGAAAAGACCTTGTCCTAAGAGGACATAGGCTTGTCTTAAGTTGGAGGAGAAATTAAGACAATGATGTCTTAATGTAAGAAAGAAAGGAACAAATCAGAACAACTTTCTTTCCTTTACCATCGGAGACTTTTACTTTTATTCTTGTTCAGTAGCAGAGTTTCGACAGAGGTTTACTCTGTAAAGGAAACAATGCAAGAGCAAGAAAAAATAAAAGAGTCTTCAGGAGAGGAAGAAAGAAAAAGATTAACACTGTTATGATTTTCCCGACCCTTTAAATAATTCTCAGATAGGCGCCTACACAACTCTCCATAAACACTTTCTCACGCCCTTCTCAATTTCTCATGCCCCATCCTCCCATCTCATGGCCTTCCAGATTAAATCCCATGGCTTTTCTTAAAGGAAAAACCGTGGTGTTTAAAAAAGAAAGGGGTCACGACTTTTCATCTCCGAAGAGATGTTATTTCGCGCGCCCGGGAGGAAACAACGACTTTTGTCTTTCTTAAAAGACTTCCAGCCATTGGATTCCCATCCAAAGGGAGGTATATGAGGCTCTAATGACTAAGAAAGGAGGCCGCCCCAAATAAAATCATCGGAGATTTAAGTGGGGCACGCCAAGAGTCCATGCGCCATGGACTCTTCCAAATGGCGCGCCAAGAGTCCATATGCGCATGGACTCTTGGCATTTGGCGTGAAATAGCAAGGGGGTGGGTAGGGAGGCTAGCCAAGTTACATGGCTAGCCAATAGGGTTAGCCAAAATCCTATTTTCACAATTAAGGTCTAATTAGGTCCAATTAGAACCCAATTTGAACCAATCCGGAACCCTAATTCGAATCCGATTCGAATAGAAGCTAGGGTTTGCAACACCTGCTAGAGTGTTATCCTGCAAAGATGATTTAATTCCAAATTAAACTCTTGATCAATCCTCTTAAGTGTGTGACCCATTGGGTTCCACATCTAGCCAGCAATGGGTTCGAATACAAGTTGACCTAATTTGATTAGAACTCTTTCTAATCGATTTAGGTCAAACCGGGCTTACCCGATTCAATCAATTAGGACTCTTCCTAATAAGTGATCTTCGAACTTGATCAACCCACAAGACAAGATTGATGTCTAGCAACGTGTCATGTCTTTCCGGAAGATATGGAAATTCTGATGAAATACCAAAATTATCCTTTAGTAGAGAGTTACCGTACAATTAAATCTTTCGATCAGCCTGCACCCAAAATATAACTATGGATATGGATATATGTCAAATCCAATATTATATTTATTTCTAGCTCAATCTTATATCGATGATTCAATTATCTTGATATTAGAAACCATCTCTAATATCTTTACTTTGATCAAAGATTCCCTGAATCATCATCCGATTGTTAACTAGCTGGATGCAATCTCCTCTTACTAAGAGTGATCGATTCCTTGTTGACCTACTCATTACCTTCATATCCAATTCACCATTCCCAGTATCAATCCTGTGCATGACTCAATGTCATGATTAGGATTGAACCAAAGAATGGGTTCATGTACATAAGGTACTTATGGCAGTCTCAGGTCAAAAGACTATTTGTACCACTCCCACTATGAGAACCTTCTATTGACATGTAGCTAAGACTCCATTAGATGTTCTCAAGTTGGATCATATCAGTGAACTCATTCTCCAATGAGCACCCACATCCCAGTATTAGTGTCATACACAAGTGACTGTGAGAGCAGTCACCCTTTCCAGTATACATGGGATGTGCTAGTCTTACCAGAAAACCCTGATCCCCTACTCAGGGTTCCTTTGACTAGGAATACTTTAGATTAAGATTTTAAGATTTTAGATCTCACTGGTATGATCTCATCATAACCCTAAAATCATAGCCCTAATCTATGGGGTTCATCATAAACACAGCGTATGATGGAAAAATAATGCCTTTATTTAGAAATTGTCAATTACAATGGTTTGGGAGATACAACATAGATTGGCTTGTAGGGTATATCCCTTTCAATCTCCCACTTGCACTAAAGCCAATCGCCTTTAAATCTTAATCCCATACACTCGAGGTGGCGATCAAAATCTCGCTGTGGTAGAGCCTTAGTGAATGGGTCTGCTACATTGTTCTTTGTATCAACTCTATTTATGTAGACATCTTGTCTCTTTACTATTTCTCGGACAAGATGGAAGCGTCTCAGAATGTGCTTGGACTTATGATGAGCTCTTGGTTCCTTAGCTTGAGCAACAGCCCCAGTGTTGTCACAGTAAAGTGGCACTGGGTTTTCAATTTCAGGAACAACACCCAACTCTGTGATGAACTTCTTTATCCAGACTGCTTCCTTGGCGGCTTCACTAACAGCTATGTATTCTGCCTCTGTGGTTGAGTCAGCTATAGTCTGCTGCTTGGTACTCTTCCAACTCACTGCTCCACCATTTAGGGTAAAAACATATCCCGAAATGGATTTGCTATCATCAGGGTCTGATTGAAAACTATAATCAGAATAAGCTTCTAGTTTAAGATCAGAACCACCATAAACCAGAAAAATATCCTTAGTCCTTCTTAGGTACTTAAGAATATTTTTAACTGCTTTCCAATGATCCTCTCTTGGATCAGCCTGAAACCTACTGACAATGCCTAAAGCATATGCCACATCAGGCCTGGTACATAACATGGCATACATTATGGACCCTATTGCCGAAGCATAGGGTATAGAATTCATTCTATTTCTTTCTTCAGGTGTCTTAGGAGACATCTTTTTAGAAAGATGTATGCCTTGACTCATAGAAAGATAACCTCTTTTACTTCCATCCATGCTGAATCTTTTCAGCACTAAGTCAATGTACCTAGATTGGGATAAACCTAGCATCCTCTTAGATCTATCTCTATAGATCTTAATACCTAGTATATAGGATGCTTCTCCCAAATCTTTCATGGAAAACTGGTTTGATAGCCAAACCTTGACTGATTGCAACATTGGGATATCATTCCCAATGAGGAGTATGTCATCTACATACAGAACCAAGAAGACTATGGCACTCCCACTAGTCTTCTTATAAACACAGGGTTCATCCACATTTTTGATAAAACCAAACTTTTTAATAGTTTCATCAAAGTGGATGTTCCAACTCCTGGAAGCTTGCTTTAATCCATAAATGGATTTCCTTAGCTTGCATACTTGATTAGGTTTATTCTTTGAAATAAAACCTTCTGGCTATGACATGTAGACTTCTTCCTCAAGGAAACCATTGAGAAATGCAGTCTTTACATCCATCTGCCATATCTCATAATTGTGGTATGCTGCTATAGCAAGTAAAATCCGAATTGATTTGAGCATGGCAACAGGTGAGAATGTTTCATCATAATCAATTCCCTATTTTTGTCTAAAACCTTTAGCCACTAATCTGGCTTTATAGGTTTCAACTTGGCCATCAACCCCAATCTTTTTCTTATAGACCCATTTGCACCCAATAGGACTAACACCCTCTGGTGCATCAACCAAAGACCATTGATGCGGGACAGGAATTGGACTGGATCGCTGGTGAGCATGAAAGTCACCAGGGATTAGGATTTGCAAAGGAGGAAAGAAGAGGGTGCAGGGTTAAGATAAAATACTGGGGTTCACATAGATTCCCCAAGAAGAACAAGCACATAGCAAAGGGGCTCACACAGATGCCCTAGAAGAACAAGCACATAGCAAAGGGGCTCACATAGATGCCCTGGGCTCACATAGATGCCCAAAATCAGGGATCACACAGAAATCCTGGGAAGATGGAGAAGGGATCATACAGATACCCTAGGAGCACACAGATCCTTCACACAGAACAATAGAAATTTTATTCATCCATCCTCCTGTTACAAAAGGCTGAGGATGGTATTTATAGATTTTCCAACCCTCATTTGAATTTGAATACAAGATAAAAAGATAAGAACGAATCAAATTCAAATATAAGATAGGATAAGATAAGCCTATCCATATATCAATCCTAACCAACCAAATCCTAAATCAAATTCAAATATAAGATAGGATAAGATAAGCCTATCCATATATCAATCCTAACCAACCAAATCCTAATTCAAATTTTAAACAAAAGATAAATCCTAAATAAATTTATTCCAAAAATGCTTCAAGATCTGTGCCACTCCAAGAATTATGCTTGCTCCAAGATCCGTGCTTGAGATGTCCCCATCATTCTCCTACGGTGGGGAAAAAAACTCGACTCTGTCGAGTTTGGGTCAGGCTCCAGCTTCAGCTTGACTTCAGCTCCGGGAACTCCAAACTTTTAGCTTGACATAACCATGATTTTTTTTTTTTAATCAACTTTGCTTTGAAAATGGTGTGGCTTTGAGATCGGTGTGCTTTGAAATCTGTGCTTTGAAAATGGGCTGCAGGCAGTTCTTGGAGAGCTTGGCATAGACGAAGCAGAAAACAGGGGTGAGGGCTGTAAGGGAGGAATGGTGGTGGGTGACCGGCTGGGGGGAGGGTGGTCCGACGTCGATGTTGGGGAAGGATCCGTGGATGAGATTTGAAACAGGGAAGAAAGAGAATAGTGGGCTGGTGATGAAACAGAAAAATCCTAATCCTTTAGCTCTGATACCATTTGATGCGGGACAGGAATTGGACTGGATCGCTGGTGAGCATGAAAGTCACCAGGGATTAGGATTTGCAAAGGAGGAAAGAAGAGGGTGCAGGGTTAAGATAAAATACTGGGGTTCACATAGATTCCCCAAGAAGAACAAGCACATAGCAAAGGGGCTCACACAGATGCCCTAGAAGAACAAGCACATAGCAAAGGGGCTCACATAGATGCCCTGGGCTCACATAGATGCCCAAAATCAGGGATCACACAGAAATCCTGGGAAGATGGAGAAGGGATCATACAGATACCCTAGGAGCACACAGATCCTTCACACAGAACAATAGAAATTTTATTCATCCATCCTCCTGTTACAAAAGGCTGAGGATGGTATTTATAGATTTTCCAACCCTCATTTGAATTTGAATACAAGATAAAAAGATAAGAACGAATCAAATTCAAATATAAGATAGGATAAGATAAGCCTATCCATATATCAATCCTAACCAACCAAATCCTAAATCAAATTCAAATATAAGATAGGATAAGATAAGCCTATCCATATATCAATCCTAACCAACCAAATCCTAATTCAAATTTTAAACAAAAGATAAATCCTAAATAAATTTATTCCAAAAATGCTTCAAGATCTGTGCCACTCCAAGAATTATGCTTGCTCCAAGATCCGTGCTTGAGATGTCCCCATCAACCATACTTGGTTTACATACATAGAGTCTATTTCGGATTCCATGGCTTCTTGCCATTTATCTAAATCAGTACTCAAGATAGCTTCCGTATAGGTCAGAGGTTCATCATTTTGAATGACTTGGGCTTTATTATTTTCAATAATAAACCCATACCTCTTAGGTACCCGTGGCACTCTATCAGACCTACGGGGAGGAGTTTTGTGTTCTGGTTCTGTCCTAACTATATTTTCTAATGGTTGAGAATTGTCTATCTGTGTTTCTTGTACTTCTCCAAGTTCAATAGTTCTACCATTGCCCTTTTCTAAAATGAACTCCTTTTCTAGAAAAGTGGCATGCCTGCTGACAAAAATCTTTTGTTCAGTAGGAGAGTAGAATAGATATCCTCTACCTTCTCTAGGATATCCTACAAATAGATATTTATCCGCTCTAGGTTCCAACTTATGTCCAAAATTTCTTTTAACATAAGCTGGACATCCCCATACCTTGAAATATTTAAGATATGGTTTCTTTCCACTCCAAATTTCATATGGAGTACTAACAACGGATTTAGAAGGTACCTTGTTCAGAATGTAAACAGCAGTTTCTAGGGCATGACCCCAGAAGGAAATGGGTAAATTTGTGAAGCACATCATGGATCGTACCATATCTAATAAGGTACGATTCCTCCTTTCAGCTATACCATTTAGCTGTGGTGTATAAGGAGGGATCCATTCAGAAAGAATTCCATTAACTTTAAGATAGTCTAAAAACTCCGTGGATAAGTATTCTCCTCCTCGATCAGAACGAAGAACTTTAATACTTTTCCCGGTTTGTTTTTCGACCATACTTTGATACTCCTTAAATTTGTCAAAGGCTTCAGATTTATGTTTCATAAGATACACATATCCGAACCTAGATAAATCATCTGTAAAAGTGATAAAATATGAGTATCCTCCTTTGGCCTGAGTTATCATTGGACCACATACATCAGTATGTATAAGTCCTAATAACTCAGTTGACCTTTCTCCATGTCCTGTGAATGGAGTTTTGGTCATCTTACCCATGAGACATGATTCGCAAGTTCCTAATGATTCATACTCATAAGGATCAAGGAATTTTTCCTTGTATAACTTGCTTATCCTAGACTCATTAACATGACCAAGTCGATGATGCCAAAGTAAAGTATCATTAAAGTCTTTTCTTTTCCTTTTAGTATTGACATGAAAAATACTATCATTGGAAGAAAGAGTTAAGAGCCCATTGCTAAATATGCCAGAACAAATAATTTTATTAGATAACATTATCGAGCAACCAGTGCTCGTTACATCCATTACATATCCTTGTTTTAATAACAAAGAAATAGATATAATGTTCCTAATAATCTTTGGCATATAGTAACAATTTTCTAACTCCAAGATCTTCCCTGAAGACAACTTCAGAATGTAGGTCCCTACAGCTTCTGCTTGGATGATATCACCACCAGCACCGTAGAGATTGAAGTCACCTTCCTTCAATACTTTAAGCTTGTGGAGGTCCTGCAAAGATTTGCATATGTGGTAACCACAAGCGGTATCCAATACCCAAGTATTTGATATAGACGAATTTAATGTCAATATAGTATGTATCTCATACATACCTTTTGGTGCATCTAACGCACCAGGCTTCACAGTTGCAAGGTAAGCCTTGCAATTCCTTTTCCAATGTCTTGCTTTGCCGCAAAAGAAACAGGTTGACTGTTTTGAGGCCTTCTTTCCTTTCTTGTTCTTATTGATGCCACCCTTAGGGTTTAGCCTCCTACTAAAACCCTTTTTGCCTGATTTCTTCTTATTGGTCTTATCAACAAGAAGAAGTGGAGCCTTTTCATTCTTAACGTGGCTCTCTGCTATTTTTAACATATTTAACAGCTCAGGCAAGGAAGTGTTCAGTTTGTTCATGTGATAATTCAAGACAAACTGAGAAAATGACTCCGAGAGTGATTGCAGGATTAAATCCTGATTCAGCTCCCCATCCATAATAAATCCTAATTGACCCAATCTGGTGATTAAGTCAATTACCTTCAGGACATGATCCTGTATGAATGTACCCTCTGTCATCCTAGCATGGAATAACTGCTTAGATATTTCGTATCTAGCAGTTCTGCTTTGTTCTCCATAAAGCTCTTTTAAATTGAGCATTATGGATTGAGTATCCATGCTTTCATGCTGCCTCTGTAACTCATTGGTCATAGAGGCCAGTATGATACACTTGACAGTGAGGTAGTCATTCTGCCACATTTTGTATGTGGCCATATCTTCCTGTGTGGCATCATCCCCTAGTGGATTAAGACTAGGGGTATCAAGAATATAAGAAAGTTTTTCTGAACTCAGTACAATCTTTAAGTTTCTCAACCAGTCCACATAGTTTGGACCAGTCAATTTGTTGGTATCTAAGATGCTTCTCAGTGATAATGAAGATGCCATTTATCTACATTTAATAAAGAACAATACATAAGCAAACAACCATGATATGACTTACATAATTAAATTAGGTCTTCAATTTAATTATGTCTCCCACTATTTTATCAAAAAATCATAGCCCTCACTATGATAATCGAGAAGAACCCTGATCGATTTTTCTTAGTAAGATTGAGATCCTAATAACTTATAAAAGATCTTGCAGATAACACAACAAATCTTTTATAAGCTTAAAGGTAGGAAACTCTTCCAATTATATCTCATATAATTCTCAAAAATTACTTGGCCTCTAGAACATTATAAGTCTTGCAGAAAACATAACAAACCATAATGTTCTAGTTAAGTCAAGACCCTTTCATTTCTATACAGTCAGTAAATATAATGCCCTTGCAGATAACACAACAAGGCATTATACTGAATATACTGTAAGCATATCTTTGCACTAGACCAATATTATGTCAATCACCCTATTAGGTATTGCAGATAACATAACAAACCTAATGTGGTTCATAACACAATAATGATCCAGCATGAAGGAAGGCCAATATATATAGCATTTTTTAACACTAAGCATTTAAGTCAAGATTTAAATATAATCAAATCGGCCAGGCAAGTGGAAGAGATGTGGAAGTCCCCCCGTTGCTTTCCTAGACACCAATAAAAATTGGCCAGGTCAGTCAACGGAACCAATTAAAAACCACGATTCTCTTTACCTTCCTAGAACCACCTTTCTAGACACCGAATGATCAATTGTTCATCATGACTAGTGATGCTTATTAGTTAAATATACTATGACTTAATATAATTTTAAGAAGAGGGCTTTATAAAATTGCCAGCACATTCTTATAGAACATATCACACAGATAGAAAAAAATATGTGCTAAGTGTGTCATCATACTAGGACAACCATTTACCACATAATGGATCCACCATTATGCCAGGGCAACCTTATTTCAGTATGATGACTTCAAAACTAATCATATCTCTATAATAATTAGGGTTTGAGTGGAAAAACCTTAACTAGTGGCATACACTAAAACATATTTGCAACAAAAATATGCTAAGTGTTATCAGCATTCAAGGATTTAAAAAACCCTAACATGCAACACTATATCAAAACCACATAAAAATTTTCATATGTTTTAACTGTAATAAGGGTGGCTCTGATACCACTGTTGGGATTCCGATGCACCGCAGCAGAAGTGTAATTTCAAAATGAAGAAATTTGCACCATAATCCCTTATCCAAGATCTTCTTATTCAGGATTAAAACATATATTTAACATATAAATATACATTGTTAGAATTAGAGTACCAACCTGTAATCGCTAATTCCAACAAAGTTGATGTTGAAGGGGCTGATTGAATTCACCAGGCGTCCAAGTGTCCGCCCTCTGATGGTGATCCACACAGAGCAGTGATCAAGACAACTCTATCTTCTTTTCAATGGTTCCTTCTATCGAGTTCTTCTTCCTAGAACTCAATTGCTTGGACTATGGCTTGAATTCCTCCACACAAAAGCTTGCCTCCCTTTCCTTGACCTCTTCTCCTCCTTCCACTAAGACCTTGGCCCTTTAGACACCCTTATCTTGAAGAAAAGACCTTGTCCTAAGAGGACATAGGCTTGTCTTAAGTTGGAGGAGAAATTAAGACAATGATGTCTTAATGTAAGAAAGAAAGGAACAAATCAGAACTCCTTTCTTTCCTTTACCGTCGGAGACTTTTACTTTTATTCTTGTTCAGTAGCAGAGTTTCGACAGAGGTTTACTCTGTAAAGGAAACAATGAAGAGCAAGAAAAAATAAAAGAGTCTTCAGGAGAGGAAGAAAGAAAAAGATTAACACTGTTCTGATTTTCCCGACCCTTTAACTAATTCTCAGATAGGCGCCTACACACCACTCCGTAAACACTTTCTCATGCCCTTCTCAATTTCTCATGCCCCATCCTCCCATCTCACGGCCTTCCAGATTAAATCCCATGGCTTTTCTTAAAGGAAAAATCGTGGTGTTTAAAAAAGAAAGGGGTCGCGACTTTTCATCTCCGAAGAGATGTTATTTTGCGCGCCCGGGAGGAAACAGCGACTTTTGTCTTTCTTAAAAGACTTCCAGCCATTGGATTCCCATCCAAAGGGAGGTATATGAGGCTCTAATGACTAAGAAAGGAGGCCGCCCCAAATAAAATCATATGAGATTTAAGTGGGGCGCGCCAAGAGTCCATGCACCATGGACTCTTCCAAATGGCGTGCCAAGAGTCCATATGCGCATGGACTCTTGGCATTTGGTGTGAAATAGCAAGGGGGCGGGTGGGGAGGCTAGCCAAGTTACATGGCTAGCCAATAGGGTTAGCCATAATCCTATTTTCATAATTAAGGTCTAATTAGGTCCAATTAGAACCCAATTTGAACCAATCCGGAACCCTAATTCGAATCCGATTCGAATAGAAGCTAGGGTTTGCAACACCTGCTAGAGTGTTATCTTGCAAAGATGATTTAATTTCAAATTAAACTCTTGATCAATCCTCTTAAGTGTGTGACCCATTGGGTTCCACATCTAGCCAGCAGTGGGTTCGAATACAAGTTGACCTAATTTGATTAGAACTCTTTCTAATCGATTTAGGTCAAATCGGGCTTACCCGATTCGATCAATTAGGACTCTTTCTAATAAGTGATCTTCGAACTTGATCAACCCACAAGACAAGATTGACGTCTAGCAACGTGTCATGTCTTTCCGGAAGATATAGAAATTCTGGTGAAATACCAAAATTACCCTTCAGTAGAGAGTTACCGTACAATTAAATCTTTCGATCAGCCTGCACCCAAAATAAAACTATGGATATGGATATATGTCAAATCCAATATTATACTTATTTCTAGCTCAATCTTATATCGATGATTCAATTATCTTGATATTAGAAACCATATCTAATATCTTTACTTTGATCAAAGATTGAGTCATGCGAATCTCGGAGTCATGCGAATCTTGGAGCATATCCAGAATAAATTTAGGATTTATCTTTTTATTTGAAATTTGAATTAGGATTTGGTTGGTTAGGATTTAGATATGGATAGGCTTATCTTATCCTATCTTGTATTTGAATTTGAGTCATTCCTATCTTTTTATCCTGTATTCAAATTCAAACGAGGGTTGGATAGGTTTATAAATACCACCCTCAGTCCTTCGTAAAAAAAAAAAAAGTTTTTGAAGAAAAAAATTTGAGTTTTTTAGAAGAATGATTCTTCTTGCCTTCGCCTTCGGGCATAGGCATGATGCCCTAGTTATTCCCCTTCACATTCTCTCTTCTTTATCCCCTGACCTTTGAGATCCATCCTAGCGCCTCCAAGTATCGAGGAGGGTGTAATGCCATAGAGGTGAGAGGTCTCTTCGTTAGGGTGTAATGCCATGAGCCCAACCTAGGCCCTTTGCTGTTATGGGGTGATGCTAGAGTCCTGAGGTCAGCATGGAGGACTCTGCGAGCATCCCACTCCTGCTCCACTGACCTTAGGGTCACGCGACCTTCAGCACAAAATGCTTCTGGAGTTTCTTGTTTTGCCACACTATGGGTCGAGCGGTAAATGGTGGGACTTCAGGAGTTTCCCACTGACATCTCCGGGCTATAAGCAGGGTAGTTGGATGTGGGGCATCTGGAATAACTTAGCTTTAGGAACAAAGATTATGGGATCTTCAACTCCGGAGTGCGGGACTGGTGGTATATCCTAACCTTAGAGGTAGGACTGATGGTGTCTCCTGACCTCTGAAGCATTCTGATGGCATCTCCTGACCTCGGAGGTGGCGAACTGAGTCAAATGGTAGATGGCAGGATTTCTAGGATTTTCTGGCTGGCATATCTGGACTATGAGTAAGGCAGCAAATGCAGAGCTTCTGGAGTTTCCTAGCTTGAGGTGCTGAGCTTGAGTCAAGTGATAGATGGTGGGATTTCTAGGATTTCCTGGCTGGCATCTCCGAACTGTGAGTAAGGCAGTAGATGCAGGGCTTCTAGAGTTTCTCGACTTGAGGTGCTGTACTGAGTCAAGCGATAGATGACAGGATTTCTAGGATTTCATGACTAGCATCTCCGGACTATGAGTAAGGTAGTGGATGTGGGGCTTCTAAAGTTTCTTGGCTTGAGGTGCTGAACTGTGAGTCAAGCCATAGATGGCATGATTTCTGGGATTTCCTGGCTGGCATCTCCGAACTATGAGTAAGGCAGTGGATGTGGGGCTTCTGGAGTTTCTCAGCTTAAGATGCCGAACTCTGAGTCAAGCGGTAGATGGTAGGATTTCTGAGATTTTTTGACCGGCATCTCTGGACTATGAGTAAGCCAGTGGATGTGGGGCTTCTAGAGTTTCCTATCTTGAAGTGTCGAACTATGAGTCAAGTGATAGATGGCAGGATTTTTGGGATTTTCTGGTTGGCATCTCCATACTGTGAATAAGGCAAGGGATGTGGGGCTTCTAGAATTTCCCAGCTTGAGGTGCCAAACTGTGAGTCAAGCGATAGATGGCAAGATTTCTGGGATTTCCTGGCTGGCATCTCCGGACTGTAAGGCAGTAGATGAGGGGCTTCTGGAGTTTCCTAGCTTAAGATGCCAAACTATGAGTCAAGCGATAGATGGCGAGATTTCTAGGATTTCCCGGCCGGCATCTCCGGACTATAAGGCAGTAGATGCGGGGCTTATAGAGTTTCCTGGCTTGAGGTGCCAAACTGTGAGTCAAGTGGTAGATGGTAGGATTTACGGGATTTCCCAGCTAGCATCTCCGAATTGTGAGTAAGGCAGGGGATGCGAGGCTTCTGGAGTTTCCTGGCTTGAGGTGCCGAACTGTGAGTCAAGCGATAGATGGCGGGATTTCTGAGATTTTCCAAGTGGCATCTCTAGATTGTGAGTAAGGCAGTGGATGCGGGGCTTCTGGAGTTTCCTGGCTTGAGGTGCCAAACTGTGAGTGAAGCGATAGATGGTGAGATTTCTGGGATTTCCTGACTGGCATCTCCAGGTTGTGAGTAAGGCAGTGGATATGGGGCTTTTGGATTTTCTCGGCTTGAGGTGCCGAACTGTGAGTCAAGTAGTAAATGGTGAGATTTTTGAGATTTCCTGGCTAGCATCTCTGGATTGTGAGTATGGCAGTAGATGTGGGGCTTCTGGAGTTTCCTGGCTTGAGATGCCAAACTGTGAGTCAAGTTATAGATGGCAGGATTTCTAGGATTTCTCGGCTGGCATGTCCAGACTGTGAGTAAGGTAGTAGATGCGAGGCTTCTGGAGTTTTCCAACTTGAGGTGCCAAATTATGAGTCAAGCAGTAGATGGCTGGATTTCTAGGATTTCCTGACTGGCAATCTCTGGACTGAGTAAGGTAGTGAATGGGGGGCTTCTGGAGTTTCCCAACTTGAGGTACCGAACTGTGAGTCAAGCGATAGATGGCGGGATTTCTGGAATTTCTCGACTGGAATCTCCGGACTGTAAGGCAGTGGATGTGGGGCTTTTAGAGTTTCCCGGCTTGAGATGCCGAACTATGAGTCAAGTGGTAGATGGCAGGATTTCTAGGATTTCCTGGCTGGCATCTCTAAATTATGAGTAAGATAGGGGATGCGGGACTTCTGGAGTTTCCCAGCTTGAGGTGCCAAACTATGAGTCAAGTAGTAGATGGCAGGATTTCTGGGGTTTCCCGGTTGGCATCTCTGGATTATGAGTAGGGCAGTGGATACGGGGCTTCTAGAGTTTCCCAACTTGAGGTGCCGAACTATGAGTCAAGTGGTAGATGGCAGAATTTCTAGAATTTCCTGGCTGGCATCTCTGGACTATGAGTAAGGTAGTGGATACGGGGCTTCTAGAGTTTCCTAGCTTGAGGTGCCGAGCTGTGAGTCAAGTGATAGATAGCGAGATTTTCAAGATTTCCCAGTTAGCATCTCCAGACTATGAGTAAGGCAGGGGATATGGGGCTTCTGGAGTTTCTGGGCTTGAGGTATCGAACTGTGAGTTAAGTGATAGATAGCAGGATTTCTATGATTTTCTAGCTAGCATCTCTGGACTGTGAGTAAGGCAGTGGATGTGGGGCTTCTGGAGTTTTTTGGCTTGAGGTGCCGAACTGTGAGTCAAGCGGTAGATGGAAAGATTTCTAGAACTTCCTGGCTAGCATCTCCGAATTGTGAGTAAGGTAGTAGATATGAGGCTTCTGGAGTTTCTTGGCTTGAGGTGCCGAATTGTAAGTCAAGTGGTAGATGGCAAGATTTCTAGGATGTCCCGGCTGGCATCTTCAGACTGTGAGTAAGGCAGCGGATGTGCAGCTTCTAGACTTTCTCGGCTTGCCATTGTCGGACTAAGGGTCCAACGAATTGATTACGGGACTTCTGAGGTATCCCAGCTTTTGCAAAGAAGCTTGGCAAGAGATGAGCAGTAAGACGTGGTGCATGCCATTAATGGTGGTGCAGGAGCTTTCCCTAAAAGACTTGAAAAGGCCAAAATTATGGATGCGTTGTAGAGGTCCAACTATGAGAAATGGCTAGGAGCCATGAAATCTGAAATGGAGTCCATGGAGATCAACAATGTATGGACATTGGTTGATGCACCTGAAGGGATAAAACCCATTGGGTGCAAATTGATTTTCAAGAGGAAAAGGGGTGCAGACGGGTAGGTGGAGACCTATAAAGCCCATCTGGTTGACAGGGGCTATCATCAATGTTATGGTGTTGACTATGATGTCTCTACTGTGGTAATGCTCAAATCCATTCGGATCATCCTTGCTTTAGCAGCACACTTTGACTATGAAATCTAGCAAATAAATGTTCGAACAGCTTTCTTGAATGGTAAGCTGGAAGAGAAGGTGTATATGAAACAACCTGAAGGGTTCACATCCACAGACGAGTCAAAGGTGTGCATGCTTCAAAAGGTCATCTATGGACTGAAGCAAGGATCAAAGAGTCGGAACATGCAATTTGATAAGTGTATCAAGTCATATGGCTTCATTGGGAATGGAGAAGAACTTTGCATTTATAAATGGGCTAATGGTTCTGTGATTGTATTTCTTTTGTTGTTTGTGGATGACATTTATTTAATCAGGAATGACATCCCAACACTGCAAGGAATAAAGGTCTGGTTATCATCTCAGTTCTCTATGAAGGACTTGGGTGAAGCCTCTTACATACTGGATATGAAGATCTATAGAGACAGATCCAAGAGATTTCTGGGATTGTCTCAGTTTACGTACATCGACATCGTGCTAAAATGGTTCAACATGAAAAGTTCCAAGGACTATCTCCCAATAAGCACTGGAATTGATCTCTCCAAAAGGAATAGTGCGACAACTCCTGAAGAGAGAGAGCGTATACATAGAATCCCATATGCTTCGATAATGGGTTCTATCATGTATGCCATGACATGTACTAGACCATACAAGGCATACTCACTAGGCATAGTGAGCAGATACCAGTCTGACCCAGGTGAAGCTCATTGCAAAGTGGTAAAGACCATCCTTAAGTATTTATGAAATACTAAGGACCAATGGCTAATTTATGGAGAATCTGACTTGAAACTTATGGGGTATACTGACTCCAGTTTCCAGTCATATAAGGATGATAGCAAGAGTGTGTCAGAATTTACATTTACCCTAAATGGAGGAGCTATTTCCTAGAAAAGTTCCAAGCAGCCTACTGTAGCGGACTCAGTTTATGAAGCAGAGTACATTGCAACATCAGATGCAGCGAAGGAAGCTGTGTGGTTACGGAAGTTCCTTGGTGAGCTGGGAGTGGCACCTTCATTGGATGGTCCTGTTCTGGTGTACTGTGACAACACTGGAGCCATTGGTGTGGTATGCATGATGAGGATGCAATCATGTGACTCTAAAGGAGATTAACCAAAATTTAACTAGCAATTCCTACTTGCATATGAGTGATTCAACATATAAGATCAAGGAGATCTAAATAAGAAACCCTAAATGCTTATACTTAAACCCAGCTAGGAGGACTATCAAAATCTTAAAGAAATAGGACAAGATTAGAATTCGCACACAAGTCAAGCTAGCCCTATTTAATGATCCCGATCTTAAAAGACTAGGAGTTCAAGCATTGAAATCTCAAGCACAAGGGATTCGCTCTTAAGGTTCTCAAATGAAAGATCATACCACATAAGATGGGCCATCTAACTTTCTGGTTTGTAGCAAGTAATCCTTCCTCCTGGATCTGGAACCTAGAGAAACCTGCAACAAAGAAACCAAGATGATTAGAAGCTTAATTAGAAATGAGAAGATTGATGGAACTCAAAAGGAGAGTTTGTTGGAAATGATCCTTGGTGCCATGGTGGAAGCTTGTGTTGGTGTTGATCTTCTTCTTGTGAGGATGTCCTTAATTCGCCTTGAAGGAAGAGGATTGCTTGGAAGATGAAGAGTAAAAGAGAAGGATTAGAGAGAAGAAATGATGGAGGAGAAGAAGAGGTTTACTTAGGCACAAAGATCCACATAGGCACATAGAAACACATAGGAAATTTCTGAAAATTTATATTCATTCATCAATAGCTCTTTACAAGGGGCGTCCAAGGCTTTAAATAAAGCCTCACAAATTTTGAAATTTCAAATCCCCAAACAAGTGGAGTAATATAAGGGGAGGGCTGATTTTTTTGCTTGAAATCCTCCTTGGCCAACTTCCTTGAATTTGAACTTGGGATGGCGCCCTCTTGTGGTGAGGTGGCATGTGAGGTGGCATGTGGTCCCCTCTTGATGTGGCATGTGGTCCCAAGTTGAGGTGGCGCAAGTGATGTGGCATGTGGTCCCCAATTGAGTTGGCTTTGGTCTTGATTTGGGGTATACATTGTGAGTCTTCTTTAGGCTTGATGCTAGTTGACCCATTTGGATTGGACTAAGACTAGACCCGACATGGACTCGACTTACATGATTATTTTGGACTCAAAAGAAAGATTACAGGACCCAACATGGACTCGACTTACATGATTCTTTTGGACTCAAAATAAAGAAAGGTTACCGGACTCTCTAGTCCAACCATAAAGATTCAGAATGGGCTTGAATTGGTTGGAGTCTCTTTCTGATTCTGGTGCCCGCACCAATTCTCCCCGGGTGGGAGGAACTCGACCCTGTCGAGTGATAAGTTTTTAATATATCCGGGTCGATTTGTTGTAGGTCCTCTTTGGTGATCCAGGAATCTTCAGATTCAGGACGTCCTTGCCATCGAACTAGATAGCATTGGTAGCCCTTATTTCTAGTAGTGATGATCTGGTCATTGAAGATCCTTTCAATTCTTTCCTTTCGCTCAGGAATATTTGGTGGTGGAAACTCAATTGTCATTTCACTCTCAAGAGAAGTGTTAGGACCAAAAGGTTCATCCGGTATCAATGCAGGTTCCTAGTATTCTTTTAGATCGGAAACATTAAATGTAGAACTAATGCCATAACTAGGTGGTAAGTCTACTACATAAGCATTAGGTCCAATTTTCTTTATTATTTTGAAGGGTCCGGCTCCCCGGGCATGGAGTTTCTTCATAGTTCCCGGAGGAAACCTTTCTGGTTTAAGCCTAATCATTACAGAGTCTCCTTCATTAAATTCCTTTAACCGTTTATGTGAATTAGCCATATGCCTATAGAGTTCATTGCTTGTTTGAATCTTCTGACTAATCTCCTTGTACAAACCCTTAACATGCTGTGCATATGACTCAGTAGACTCAGATATTCATGTATGTACTAGGAATGGAATTAGGTCTAAAGGTTTCCTAGGTCTGTATCCATGGACCACTTCGAATGGGCTTTTTCCAATAGACCTATTAATCGAATTGTTGTAGGCAAATTCAGCGCGAGGAAGTAGTAAGTCCCAGTTTCCTAGGTTGTCGCCGATTAAACATCTTAAGAGATTTCCTAAGCTTCGGTTTACTACTTCAGTTTGGCCATCGGTTTGAGGATGATAGGCTGTAGAGAATTTCAGCTTAGTACCTAACATGTGCGAGAGGGTTTTCCAGAAGTAGCTAGTGAACTTGACATCTCTATCTGACACAATGGTCTTGGGTAAACCATGAAGCTTAACCACCTGATCTAAGAAAAGCTTGGCCACTTTCGAAGCATCTAAAGTTTGAGAACATGGGATGAAGTGCGCCATTTTGGAGAAATGATCGACAACCACAAAAACAGAGTCATGTTTCCTAGAAGTTTTAGGTAGACCTACCACAAAATCCATACTGATATCTTGCCATGGACCATCAGGGACAGGTAAAGGCGTTTACAGACCGGTGTTCTGTCTTTGCTATTTTGCAACAGCACAGGTCCGACACTGAGCTACGATCTGGGCAACGTTCTTTTTAAAACCAGGCCAAAAAAATTGTTCTTCCATTGCTAGGATGGTTTTGTTCCTGCCAAAATGTCCTGCTAAACCTCCAGCATGGACTTCCCAGATCAGAAATTCCCTAACAGAGGTCTTGGGAATACACAACTGATTTCCTTTGAAAAGGTATCCATCTAACAGTGTATAATCACTAGGCTCACTAGATGGTCTTTGTTGGAGGGATTGATAGATGTGACCAAAATCAGGACATGTGGGATATTCATCTTTCAATCTATCGAACCCTACTACTTCAGTGCTCACAGAGGTTAACAACATAGAACGGCGGCTCAACGCATCAGCAACCCTATTTTCAGTACCGGCACGATGTTTCAAAACGAACGTATAAGCTTGTATGAATTCTACCCATTTCCCGTGCCTAGGGTTTAATTTCTTTTGAGAACTAAGGAACCTAAGAGCTTCGTGATCAAAGAACAGGACAAACTCATGGGGTAGAAGATAATGCCTCCAATATCGTAGAGCTTGAACTACAGCATACAATTCCTTATCATACGTAGAATACCTTAGTCTCGTCTCATTTAACTTTTCACTGAAGTATGCTACTGGGTGATTCTCTTGACTCAAGACACCTCCAATTCCGACCCCAGAAGCATCACAAGCAACCTCAAACACCTTGGTAAAATCGGGTAACCTTAAGACAGGTGCTTGTGTCATTTTCTCCTTAATTGTTAGGAAGGCCTTACCTGCTGCTTTAGTCCACTCGAAATTTCCCTTCCTAATACAATCAGTGATTGGTGCCACTATCGTACTGAATCCTTTAATAAACCTTCTATAGAAGGTGGATAACCCATGGAAACTACGGACGTTGTGGATAGTCTTAGGCGTAGGCCACTCTACTATGGATTTAATTTTCTCAGGGTCAGCGGACACCCCTTCAGATGTGACTACGAATCCTAGAAAGATAACTCTATTTGTCAGGAAATCACACTTCTTGATATTGGCATAGAGACTATCTTTTCTCAGGACTTGACAAACTTGCTTCAGGTGGGTTAAGTGGTCTGCCTTTGTTTTGCTATATATAAGTATATCATCAAAATAGACCACTACAAATCTTCCGATAAAAACCTTTAACACCTGATTCATTATTCTCATAAAAGTGCTGGGTGCATTGGACAGACCGAACGGCATGACTAACCACTCATATAATCCATCTTTAGTCTTAAAAGCGGTCTTCCATTCGTCTCCAGGCCTAACCCTAACCTGGTGATAGCCACTTTTTAGGTCTATCTTGGAAAAAATTGTCGATCCAGCTATCATATCTAACATATCGTCTAGTCTTGGGATTGGGAATCTATACTTTACAGTGATCTTATTAATGGCACGGCTATCTATACACATCCTCCAGGTGCCATCTTTCTTAGGGGTCAGCAGAGCAGGGACTGCACATGGACTTAAGCTTTCCTTAATAAACCCCTTCCTAAGAAGTTCACCCACTTGCCTTTGCAGTTCCTGGTGTTCAGTTGGGTTCATCCTATAGTGAGGCAAATTAGGTAAAGTCGCTCCAGGGATTAAATCTATTGCGTGTTGTATGTCTCTTAAAGGTGGGAGGTTATCGGGGAGATCTTCTGGAAACACATCCTCAAATTCTTTCAATAATTGGACCACCTCTTGAGGGTGTTCTACAGGGCTGTGGTCCTTAATTTTCTTAGCAGCTACGACCCAAATAGGTGCTCCTTCCATGATATCTTGCTCTAATTCTTTTGCACCTATTAAATTTAATCCAGTCTTCTTATCTTTCAAGCTGCTAGCTCCTCTCTTAACATTATCCTTAGGCTGGGTTGGATGAATGACAATTTTCTTGCCATTGAAATTGAAAGCACAGGAGTTTGATCGACCAAAGATGGTCACATCATGATCAAATAGCCATGGCCTGCCTAAGATGATGCTACTTACCCCCTTAGGAAGCACATCACACCAGATCTTTTCCTGATAGGATTGAAGCTGGACTTGAACCTGACATCTTGACTTGATTGGTATAGAAGTGGAATCAATCCAGGACACCTTATATGGATTGGGATGTGGTACAACGGGTAATCCTAGACTTTTGGTTGCGTTAGTGGAAATGGCATTGACACAGCTTCCACTATCGATGATGATCTTACAGACCTTTTCTCCTATCTTAACAAATGTGTGTAGGATGCTAGTTCTACGCCAGTCTTCTTGCTCCTTGGTCTGTGTCATGATACATCTCACAACTCTTAGCAAATATGATGAGTCTATGTTCTCTTCACCCCCTTCATACTCTTCATACTCATCAGCTAAACAATCCCCTGCTTCATAAACTTCTTCTTCACCAAACTCTAGGGGTTCTGAATCTTCTTCTTCTACCTCCCCTATATGTAAAGCTCTAGAGGGGCATTGGCTCATGAAATGGCCTGTTTTGCGGCACTTATAACAAACTCGTTCTCTTTCACCTGGAACTTCAGGGCTCTTTCCTTTATCTCCTCTGGGAATTAAGGGGGTGGTCGGATTGGGTCTAAGGGTTGGATTCGGGCTGGACCTTGTTCTATTGGCGGGACTAGGGACTGAGCTAGGTCTGCTAACAGGAGGGTTAAACCTTATAGGTTCAGGTCGTCTAAATGTAGCTCTCCTTTGAAACCTCTCATAGTCCGTGGCAACTTGGTATGCCTGATCTAAATCATGGACTTCCCTTAAAAACAGTTTCCCTTTTATATCATCATTCAACCCTGATCTAAACCTTGATAAAGTGGCTGCTTCAGACTCGACTATGTTGCATCACATCACAAACTCATCAAATTTAGCAACGTATTCAGAAATGGTCTTGTTATCCTGTGTCAATCATTGCCACTGATCTAATAACCTTTGCTGATAAGACATAGGCATATATTTCTCTCTAAGTTTCCTCTTCATATCTCTCCATGTTGCTATAGGTAAATCTCCCCTTTGCCTTGATATGCGTTCCACGTTTCCCCAATATAACCGAGCCTAACGAACTAGTCTGATTTTGGCAAACTTAAATCTTCTCTCTTCAGACATATCATATCAGTCAAAATACTGGTCCATGTCAGCCTCCCAGTTTGTGTACACCTTAGGATCTAAGCTTCCCTCAAAGGTTGGTGCATCTAGATGGATGTTCCTTAGGGCCCGATCATCCTGATCAAAAGTATCATAGTGAGGCCTTCTAGGAGGTGGCTCTGGAGTATGATCAACATATTCCTGATGCGGTCTTCTTTGAATTGGGTCAGGTGTGTGTTCCTGTCGTTGGGCTCTAGGATGAACTAAAGGTAATCTGGGTGAAGGTGGTTCAGTTGGGGTCAACCTAGCTTCTTCTAGGGTTCCTACCCTTTCCTCGAACTGACCAAATTTAGCATCCAAACGGTCCATCTTCTCAATCATAGATCTCATAAGGCTTTCCATACTAGTATCCATGGATGAACTAGGTTGGGCTTGTGAAGGGTGGTAAGGTGTGCCTGACCTAGTTGTCATGCAAACAATTAGACTCAGACCCGAACTATGAGTTTTCTAAACCGGTTAGTCCAAATAAACAGAGTTGACTAGATACAATCAAATCAACAGCTACTCTCTTCCACTGGCCAGTCAGGAGGTGGGTCTGTGGGAGGTTCCCCCAGCTTTCACTGGGTCCTAATTAAAAACCACAAGAACCGCTTAGGCTTGAGCCACTTAACCTCTATCCTTGACACCAGCTTTCAATAATAGATGAAGAAATGGGTTGCACAAGCTTTCCCAATTGAATTGAACTGGACCTAGAGTTCCAAGCTAGTTGCCTAATCAAGGTGGCAAGCTAGATTGTAGTAACTCTATACTTGGCCAGGTTTTAGAACAAGGGGAGTGTGAGATCCTGTCTCTGGCCTACCTAGGCCCGGTGGAATTGGCCCGATAGACGGATCAGCACCCAAGCCCTTAGTCCCAATTCTAGACACCAAGTAATAGGGCACACACAAGACTAGTTGACACAATGAGTTGACAATAACCCGGGCTCGACCAAATTGATGTTCCTAACCCACTAGGGCAATTAATGTCTAATCATTTTTAGTTAGGGATTGGGTTGATATGCAATTTGGTGATTTTTGGGCTAGGGACAGGTGATGAAATCCTGACCCTATGTCAATTTCATGCCCTTAATTTGATTTGTCATGAGATGCATGCAAATTTCAAATTTCAGGTGCAGAAGTAGTGTGTTGCAGTTTAAAAGTGGTGTTGATAAGTGCAGAAAAAAAAAATGTCAGAACAATCTAAAAAAACCACAGAAAACTCCTAACTTCTAGATGACATACCAGATGAAATGAAAATTCAAAATAAAATCTGTACTATTCTAGGCAAATTCTGAAATGAAGATAATGAAAAGGAACAGAACAGAACAGAAACCCTAATAACACTGATGGACTGCAGGAATTTTCATTTTTTTTTGTAAATTTTTTCTCAGATTGAAATTTAAAACGGTGATAAGCAACTTAAAATGAAACAGGAAAAAAAATATTCCAACGAGGAATGTGATACTTGCATTTGGAGTTGCAGGCGGATTACAGTCAGCCTATAGAAAATACAGCAAGCAGAAAAACAGAACGAGCCCAATGCAAAATTCACAAATGAAATCTAAGAAGTCCATTGGCTTTCTTTTTCATGGGTCAATCACAATGATACCCCGACACGCCTTAGGAGATCCCCGTGGAATGGGAAGAGAGGGTGTTTAAACCCTACTTTCTCCTAAGACCGGACGGCCTGGTAACGCCCCCGATCCAAGTACTTCAAGGACTTAATTCTATGCAATCAGGAACTTATTCTACCATGCTCTGATACCAAGATTGGTGTGGTATGCATGATGAGGATGCAATCATGTGACTCTAAAGGAGATTAACCAAAATTTAACTAGCAATTCCTACTTGCATATGAGTGATTCAACATATAAGATTAAGGAGATCTAAATAAGAAACCCTAAATGCTTATACTTAAACCCAGCTAGGAGGACTATCAAAATCTTAAAGAAATAGGACAAGATTAGAATTCGCACACAAGTCAAGCTAGCCCTATTGAATGATCCCGATCTTAAAAGACTAGGAGTTCAAGCATTGAAATCTCAAGCACAAGGGATTCGCTCTTAAGGTTCTCAAATGAAAGATCATACCACATAAGATGGGCCATCTAACTTTCTGGTTTGTAGCAAGTAATCCTTCCTCCTGGATCTGGAACCTAGAGAAACCTGCAACAAAGAAACCAAGATGATTAGAAGCTTAATTAGAAATGAGAAGATTGATGGAACTCAAAAGGAGAGTTTGTTGGAAATGATCCTTGGCGCCATGGTGGAAGCTTGTGTTGGTGTTGATCTTCTTCTTGTGAGGATGTCCTTAATTCGCCTTGAAGGAAGAGGATTGCTTGGAAGATGAAGAGTAAAAGAGAAGGATTAGGGAGAAGAAATGATGGAGGACAAGAAGAGGTTCACTTAGGCACAAAGATCCACATAGGCACATAGAAACACAGAAAATTTCTGAAAATTTGTATTCATTCATCAATAGCTCTTTACAAGGGGCGTCCAAGGCTTTAAATAAAGCCTCATAAATTTTGAAATTTCAAATCCCCAAACAAGTGGAGTAATATAAGGGGAGAGGGCTGATTTTCTTGCTTGAAATCCTCCTTGGCCAACTTCCTTGAATTTGAACTTGGGATGGCTCCCTCTTGTGGTGAGGTGGCATGTGGTCCCCTCTTGATGTGGCATATGGTCCCAAGTTGAGGTGGAGCAAGTGATGTGGCATGTGGTCCCCAATTGAGTTGGCTTTGGTCTTGATTTGGGGTATACATTGTGAGTCTTCTTTAGGCTTGATGCTAGTTGACCCATTTGGATTGGACTAAGACTAGACCCGACATGGACTCGACTTACATGATTATTTTGGACTCAAAAGAAAGATTACAGGACCCAACATGGACTCGACTTACATGATTCTTTTGGACTCAAAATAAAGAAAGGTTACCGGACTCTCTAGTCCAACCATAAAGATTCGGAATGGGCTTGAATTGGTTGGAGTCTCTTTTTGATTCTGGTGCCCACACTAGCCATTGCTCAAGACAAAAAGCCGAAGTCTCATCACTGCGCAAAGCATATTATGGGCACTATCATCTTGTATGAGAGATCGTGGAACGAGGTGACATTGACCTTTTAAAGATTGATGGAAAGGAAAACCTGGCTGACCCCTTCACTAAAGCCATTGGAGTTCAAGAGTTCAACTGTTGTAAATGGAAAATGGGAATGAGATTCTGTACTGATTGGCTTTAGTCCAAGTAGGAGTTGTTGGAAATTATGTCTCAAATCCAATCACCTAGGCTGTAGACGGTTGTGCTATCTTTGTATTTGTATGTGAATTCCTTTTAATAAATAAAAGTTATTTATTTTGGCTGTTCATCATATTTATATTTTAATGTAAAGAACTCTTGTGTGATGGAGTCTTTAGAACTATATTGTTTGATATAGAGAGGATATATCAAGTAGTTCTTAAACTGGTTCACAACTAAAGGATACATTGTTATAGGACAACGATGTATCAAGTATAGGTTGTTGTATATCGCATTTGTTGGTTGTCCTCTTAACTAAGGAGTGTGGAGACACTGGTATGACATGCAAGTGAAATGTATGACATCTCATTGAACGTGACCATCTATGAAGCTCCCTTCTACCAAAGGGTTGCTCGCGAAGGGATATGGATATATGTGTCCCTCAGACCTGAGGTCACCATGGCAGCTTGCAAGCAACCACTATAGTTTGATACCAGACTACCTGGATTTCTAATCCAGTGATGGAAGGTTTCTGGGTGTAGTCAAGTACTTGTGGAGCGATAGTGGATCAAGATGGAATTGACCTCTCCAAATAGTTTGGAGTGAATGACTCACTATGTCTCAATTTAGCAAAACCTTGGCCAGGGTAGTTCTTGTGAGGAGTCAGAACTTATGAGGTTGAGACATGATCTGAATAAACCAAATTAGGGTTGGCAATCGAACCTTAGGTCATCTTGAGCATTATGAGGTCAAAGGGATGAATTATACGGCAACCATATGCCAGAGGTTCTTGTGAGGTGCTCTGCATCTTCGACCTATCCAGACATCAGATATCATTGCTAGATGAGGACTTTGACTGGTACTGAAAATGTTCCAATGCTACCATCTTAGTGTTTGAACTTATGGGGTTACACACCATAGAGGATTTCTATTTAATCTTAAGGTTAATCGATGATTGAGAATCGTTTGCCATCATTGGAAGTCAATATGATTGACTTTGTTCCAAGTATCGATACTTAGAATTTTACAGGTGTTGACACTTGGTAAAGTGTCGATATTTGGCAATTTTCGTGTGTCGACACTTCCTATGATCAGCAAAATTCTGAAAAGAGGTTTTTGGAAAAGATTTGACTTGGTTTGAATTTCGAATTCAAACCATTTTTGGCTCCAAACTTTCTTGGAATGATTATCATTCCTTCCTAAAGAGTTGGGCCCCATTTGGTATGACCTTGATCTTCTCCCCCCTTCTCTCCCCCAATCACTCCTTCATTCTTCTCCCGCTCATGGCTGCACCAATAAATGAAGGTCATTCTATAGGCTGTAGAGGTTACTATTACACAATAAGAACAAAAAGGGAAGAAGAAGAAGGGTTTGTGAGGTCTAGGGATTGGGTCTGAGAAACCTAGCATTCTAGCTAAGTCTTGGAAAGATAGTTCTCTTGGAAAGGGAATCTGGCTCTCCTCCTACTCTTTCCGGAAGAAGAAGATCGGCCCAAGGATCCCGAAGAGCTAGCACTCCGAAGGAGTTGATCAGAGTCAAGCCCAGGTGTAGATTTCATGTAGAGGCCAAACATGTGTGTGGCTCGAGCGCCCTCCTCCTTCCACTGCTTCTCTCTTGATATAAAGGTATGGTACTTTTATGTTTGTGGTTTTGTCTTGCTTTAATGTTATGTTACATGCTAGACTATTATGCTAGATCCTATTGTGGGTAGATCGGTAAATAGTTTAGATCTATCTACCGAGCCTTCCATTATGCATGCCTTAAAATTATTTTAAAATATATTTTTCTGCCCTCATTTTCTGCATATTGTATGCTAGGTGTAGGTGTTTTTCACCTTCAATGGTATCAGAGCAATAGGTTCCTTTTTGTAGTATAATGATTCTAGCATGCTAATAACATCCTTCTTAAGTACTTGGATTGAGTGCTTCACCATGGCCATCAAGTCATAGGAGAGAAGTAGGGCTGCAAGACCCTCTCTTCCTATTTAATGGGATCTTCTATGGAATGTAGGGATGCCGATATGATTGACTCATGAAAAGAAAAATAAGAAGCAAGAAATTATAGATTAAAAATATTTTAATCTAATGACATGATCATAAAACAACTTTAGATAAGGTCTAACATGATTATTTTGATCGATTTTGTTGAATGTTTAGAGAAACATTGGATCTGAAGTCACTAATTTTTTCCTGTCTCAGGTGAAGTGTCGACACTTGAACAGGAAGTGTCAACACTTGGGTTTCGTGAGCCGACACTTGGCCTTGTAAGTGTCGACTCACGGGTCTGTGCCTGATTCTGGCATTCTATTTTTTTTTCCTGTCTCAGGCTAAGTGTCGACACATGGCCTGGAAGTGTCGACACTTGGCAGCAGAATGCAAAAAATAGTGAATTCAATTTTTGAAATTTTTTGTAAAATTATTTTATACCTAAAAATTAAAATTATTTTAATTTATTTTTAAGGCCATTGAACTTAATTTTTAATTAAGATTGACTAAGAACTCTAGGAATGTGATTCAAAGATCTTAAGTCATTTCAATATGCCTTAAGGGTCATGGGTTGCTTTTATTAGTTCCTTAATTGGGTTAGACCTAAGTTTAGATGCATTGGACAAATTAGAGAACTAATATAATCAAATGTTGAGTTGGGATTTCTTCTCTAGATCTCTCTAATAGTTAGATTGATTAGTCCATAATCTAAATGGATCTAATTTATGGCTCAGTGGAAAGCTTGAGTCTTTAAGCTAGTCTAATTGAGTTTGATAAACCGATTTGTGTCGAGGTAAGTTTGGCATTTTGATCATGGTTCTTTGGGGCTACCTCTTACCTGGCTAACTTTGTTGGTGTCTAAGGCAAGACGGTCAATGGCGGAATCCAACCCATGATCTCACTTACCTGGCTAATGTGGTCAATCAGGATTGATTGGATAGCTCAATGACTCGTGTTAATCCTTGTCACCCAAGGTTAATTAGTCTTGACTAATTTTAGGTGCCCATGTATCATTAGTTATGTGTAACCCTCTTTGTTTGCTGATTTGGTCAGTGGGAGGTTGATCCATGTCTTCTCATTTCTTCATCTGTCACATTATTTAAAACCCTCTAAATTATTAGGTCCTTAAAAGGACAAAGTTATAGGGATAACCAAGTCCTAGCCTCCCATTAAGTGGGATAGTAATGTGTCCAGTAGTTTGGTGTTCATCGACATATCCAAAGATTGGGTGTTCATTGGGCTATTAGAATTGTTGTTCCTAATATGATGGCTCAGTACAACTCTCTTAACGGTGATCAAGTGGGTCGGCCAAAGTCGGGCTTGACTATTCGTTAGTTATAAGCATTGAATTTTGTCATGTTAATGGATGGACCTAACCGAGACCTTCAATAGGAGGCCCAAAGGCTGATTGAAGTGCTCCTTGGGGCAAAACCCAATTACTAGAGGTTACTTAGGAAAGTAATCGGTTAAAGAACCTACCTTTAGACATGCATGGGTGGGCCGGCCAAAGTCGGGCTCATGTGTTGTCTATTGGACTCTGATACCCACTAGAAAATTAAAATAATTCCTCGGATTAAAGGTAGAGGCTACCAATCTGAGCAAAATAGTGGAAGGAAACTTTAGACTAAAGTCCATATCTTTAGGTTAATAATTCATATACACTAATTAGCTTTGGTTTTTCTTTCAGATGTCTTTCAATTTGTCACTCCGGTCTCTTCTCGACAACGAGAAACTCAATGGACCCAACTTCGATAGCTGGTATCGAAGGCTCAGGTTTATCCTAGAGCATGAACGGATCCTGTATGCGATATCGGATCCGGCACCTGAGATCCCTGCTGCCAATGCTTGGGGTTCGATCAGAGACACTTATCAGAAGTGGCTCTCTGACAGGACCACTATTCGATGCATTATGTTGGCTATGATGAATGGCGAGTTCAGTCGCAAGTTTGAGGAAGCCCAACCGAAAGAAATCCTTCAAAGGTTGAAGGAGTCTTTTGGAACACCAAATGACGTTGAGAGGTATAGGGTCTCCTGTGCTATCTACAATGCACGGATGTGTGATGGGGCCTCGATCACTAATCATGTATTATACATGATCGAGATGATTGAGTGCCTGGGCAAGCTCGGCTGTCCCTTGCATTAACAGCTTGGGAAAGATGTGATACTGAATTCCCTCCCCTCTTCTTATATAGATTTTCTCGATCATTATAGAATGAATAAGCCCGAAGTTAACTACCATGGTCTGTTGAGGTTGCTGCAGACTTATGAGAAAGACCACCAATTAAATAAAAGGGTGGTAAATCTAGTGGGAGGATGATCGGGAGGGCGTCATCCCTTTAAGAAAGGGAAGAAGAAAAATAAATGAAAAAAGATGCTGATGCTTCTGGGCCTAGTAAGGCCAAGAAAGTGAAGGCTGATCAGAGTCATGCAAAGTGCTTCTTCTACAAGAAGCAGGGTCACTAGAAGAGGAACTGTCCTCTTTATATTGCATCCCTTGACCTGAACAGGTCCAAGAAGAGAAAGCTGTGGGATGGTCCTGGACAAGGTATTTATATGATAATACCTTGTAGTTTTTCTGTTTGCGATACTACTAACTGGGTATTGGATACTGGAAGTCCAATTCAATTTGTAATTCTTTGTAGGGACTTTAAGTTAGTAGAAGATTCGAGGACGGTGAGAGGTTCTTGAACGTGGGAAATGGAATCCGAGTTCCAGTTATGGCATTGGGAGTCCTTAAACTTGTTTTCGAGTCCTGTACTGTCATTTTGAATGAATGTCATTTTTGTCCATCTTTCATTTTGAATGTCATTTCTGTAGGCCAATTGGCCATGTATGGTTATGAACTATCAATAAAGAATGACATTTGCAAAATCATTTGGAATAGTTCTGTAATTTTGACTGGACAAATACGTGATGGGATCTATGTACTATCATGACCTGTTAGTGTAATGTACATATCTAGCAAATGCCCTAGGATATATAATATCAGCGAAGTGTACCTATGGCATTGTAGGCTAGGTCATATTAACATGAACAGGATAAACAGGTTGAAATGCAAGGGTCTCCTCGATTTTAGTGAAGATAGTTCACTTCCAACCTATGAGTCCTGTCTTCTTGGAAAAATGACTAAGTCACTTTTTATTGGAAAAGGTGAACGAGCCAATGAGATTCTAGGTCTGATACATACTGATGTATGTGGATCCATGAATGTTAGCACCAGGGGTGGGTACGGTTATTTCATTACTTTTATAGATGATTTTTCGAGATACGGTTATGTATTCTTGATGAGACAAAAATTTGAGTCGTTTGAAATATTCAAACGATATCATAGTGAAGTAGAAAAACAAACTAGAAAGTGTATCAAAATCCTTCGAACCAATCGAGGCGGTGAATACCTTTCTGGTGAGTTTCTGACATATCTAGAAGAGAATGGGATTCTCTCTCAGTGGACACCTCCAAGGACACCTCAATTAAATGGAGTGTCTGAGAGGAGGAATCGAACTCTGTTAGACATGGTTTGATCCATGAGGGCTTTGCTTCTCTACCGGTATCCTTTTGGGGATATGCTATAGAATCAACCTGCTACCTTCTGAATAGGGCTCCAAGTAAATTCATTAGTAAAACACCATATGAGACATGGACTGGACGTAAGCTGACACTATCACACCTTCGGGTTTGGGGGTGCCCAGCTTATGTAAAACATTTGGAAATGGACAAACTTGGACCTGGATCTGATCGGTGCCTATTTGTTAGGTATCCAAAGGAGTCTAAGGGGTATTACTTCTACTTAGCTGAGGAACAAAAGTTGTTCGTCGATCATAGGGCTATCTTTTTGGAAAAGGAGTTCCTTGGTGAAGGGACTGTAGCCGCTAAGATTGAACTTAGTGAAGTTCAACAAGTAGAAGAACCATCACAGTTAAGAGACAACATAGAATCGGCTGTGATTAGATCACACCTAAATCCCACTCAGGAATCATTAAGGAGATCTGATAGAGTACCGAGCTGACCAGACAGATACTATGGTTTCTTGGCCCTGGACGGTGATCCCATTGAACTCGATGGGAATAATGAGGATCCGATCACCTATATGGATGCGTTGCAGAGGTCCGACTCTGAGATATGGCTAGGAGCCATGAAATCTGAAATAGAGTCCATGGAGATCAACAATGTATGGACATTGGTTGATGCACCTGAAGGGATAAAATCCATTAGGTGCAAATAGATTTTCAAGAGAAAAAGGGGCGCAAATGGGCAGGTGGAGACCTATAAAGCCCGTCTGGTTGCCTAGGGGTATTGTCAACATTATGGTGTTGATTATGATGATACATTCTCTCCTATGGCAATGCTCAAATCCATTCAGATCATGCTTGCTTTAGCAGCACCCTTTGACTATGAAATCTGGCAAATGGATGTTCGAACAACTTTCTTGAATAGTGAGCTAGAAGAGGTGTATATGATACAACCTGAAGGGTTCACATCCATAGATGAGTCAAAGGTGTCAGGCTTCAAAAGTCCATCTATAGATTGAAGCAAGCATCAAGAAATTAAAACATGCGATTTGATAAGTGTATCAAGTCGTATGGCTTCATTAGGAACAGAGAAGAACCTTGTATTTATAAATGGGCTAATGGTTCTGTGATTGTATTCCTTGTGTTGTATGTGGATGACATTCTTTTAATTGGGAATGACATCCCAGCACTACAAGGAATAAAGGTCTGGTTATCATCTCACTTCTCTATGAAAGACTTGGGTGAAGCCTTTTACATGCTGGGTATAAAGATCTATAGAGACAGATCTAAGAGGTTTTTGGGACTGTCCCTGTCTACGTACATCGACACCGTGCTGAAATGGTTTAGCATGGAAAATTTCAAGAAGGGCTATCTTCCGATAGGCACTGGAATTGATCTCTCCAAAAGGAATTGTGCGACAACTCCTGACAATGGGTTCTATCATGTATGCCATGATATGTATAAGACTAGACGTGGCATACTCACTAGGCATAGTGAGCAGATACCAGTCTGACCCAAGTGAAACTTATTGAAAAGTGATAAAGACTATCCTTAAGTATTTACAAAATACTAAGGACCAATGGCTAATATATGGAGAATCTGACTTGAAACTTGTGGGGCATACTGATTCCAGTTTTTAGTTAGATAAGGATGATAGCAAGAATGTGTCAGGATTTATCTTTACCCTAAATGGAGGAGCTATCTGTTGAAAAATTTACAAGCAGCCTACTGTAAGGGTCTTGGTGACCAGGGTGGAAGCGTGGATTTCAAAAATGTATTATGAAACCACTACCAAACCCTTAACCCAAGACCTCCTTACTAGGAATTTAAACATACAAACATGCATATATAATATAAACTAGAGTTTAGGCACCAACCTGAACCACTAGTATCCAATCCGATGAAGAAAACCCTGATTCAGCCTTCTTCTCCACCAGGCACCCAAACATTCACCCTCCAACGGTAATCCACATGAAACTCGAACCAAGGAAGAACTCCTTCTTCAAGTTGCTTGGATAAGTGGAACTCTTTCAGCAGCCTTTGGTCTATTGACCACTGTAGGACACCTTGTCCTACTGTAGGGCACTAAAGACACTCTCCTAAACCACTCTTGGTTTTAGAACAACCCTCCTCTAGGACCCCTTAGGATTATGTCCTAAAATAAAGGCTTGTCCTATTAGAAAAGACCTTGTCTTAACAAGACAAGTCTTGTCTTAAAGAAAGAAGGAGGGAGAGAAAGACACTCAAAATAATACTTCGGTGGAATTCTTATATCAGACTCATTTCACCGCTCCCTATTTATAGATATAAGAGGGACGTGTGATATATCCTCCCATCAACTTATTAGATATGATTTTTCAAGACCGAAAAGAAGTTATCTTGCTTGAAAAATCATATTTAATAATCCCATTCATGCACCGAAGGCCTTATTCACATCCCTTCTTTTATCTAGACGAATTCTTACTTGCCACATGTCAATTACCGGTCCCTAGGAAGCCAAGAGGAGGCTCTTCAATCTCCAAACATCGAAGATTATGAAGAGTCCTGATAGCAGAAGGACTCTCCATCAAAATCGCGCGCCACATGAAGAGTTGCGACTCTTCATGCACCGCGCGCGCCATCCTTCTTCCATGCAAGTTTCAAAGAATGTTGACCAGTGAAAACATAAGCAATATGGGTATCATTAGAAAGAACATAAAATTTCTTTTCTGACCATATAAATTATATTCAAATCAGAGATCTATAGCTCATTCTGTGCCCTTTTGAAGTTAAGGTATCATTTAGGTACCAAGAGTCCCATGCCATTAGGACTCTTCATGTATGGCGCCTAAAATGTCCTTAAATCCAAATTAAAATCAGATTTAGCTCTGATTAGGCTAGCCCCACTTAGGACTCAACCTAATTTAGGTTTCTCATAATTAGGTTAGCCCAATTAGCAAGCAACCGGATCCAATCCAATTGGATTAGGAATTTGGTTAGCCTACATATGCTAGTATGTAATTCGGCTAACCAATTAGGATCCTATGACCCTAATTAAATCATGAATGACTTCCTTGGCCAAGTCTCTATTGTGTGTGACCCATTGGGTTCCACATCTAGCCAGTAATAGGTTTAGGTTTGAGCCGATTCGATCCGATCGAACCCGATTGACCTAATTAGGTCAAATTGGCTCACCTAATTGTCCAATTCGAATCACACATCGAATTCACTCATGAAACCAAATCAATTGGTTCATGAAGACCTACAAGACAAGATTGATGTTTAGCAACATATCAATCCTACCCGGAAGATGAGGAATTTTGGTGGATTTACCAAAATGCCTTTCAGTGGTGAGTTACCGGGCAATTCAGTCCTTCGATCTACTTGCACTCTGAATATGACAATGGATATGGATACTTGTCAAATCCAATTTCATATTCATTCCTTGCTCAATCTGATAATGATGATTCATTAATGAACCATTAGAAACTATTTCTAATGTTCATACTTTGATCAATGATTTCCCGAATCTTCATTTGATTGAAATCATCTGGATGCGCTTCCCTCTTACTAGGGTTGATCGATTCCTTTTTGACCTACTCACAACCTCCATATGCAATCCACCATACCCAGTATCACCCCATGCATGACTCGGTGTCATGATTGAGTATGAACCAAAGTATGGATTCATGCATACAAGGTACCATGGCAGTCTCAGGTCAAAGGACCACATGCACTACTCCTACTATGAGAACTATCTATTGACAAACAGATAAGGTTCCATTAGATGTTCTCAAGCTGGATCCATTCAATGAACTCATTCTCTAATGAGCACCCACATCCTAGTATTAGTGTCAAACACAAGTGATTATGAGATCAGTCACCCTCTTCACCAAGCATACATAGGATGTGTTGGTCTTACCGGAAACATTGATCCCCTACTCAATATCCCATCGACCAGGAATATTCTAGATTAGGGTTTTAAGGCTTTAGGTCTCACTGGTATGATCTCATCATAACTCCAGAACCATAGCCCTAATCTATAGGGTTCATCATATCTTAATAAAATTAATAAGACACAGCGTATGATAAAAATAAAATGCCTTTATTAATTAATAATGTCAATACACTGGTTTGGGATACAAAAGAAAATCCCATCGAAATACAATATTTTGATTAGCATTTAGGACATAATCCTTTCAATCTCCCACTTGCACTAAAGCAAATCACCTTTAAATTTTAACCCCATACATTCGAGGTGGCGATCAAACTCCCGCTGTAGTAGAGCCTTAGTGAACGGGTCTGCTATGTTGTTCTTCATTTCTACTCTTTTAATGCAGACTTCTTGTCTTTCAACAATCTCTCGAATGAGATGGAAACGTCTTAAAATGTGCTTTGATTTGTGATGAGCTCTAGGTTCCTTAGCTTGAGCAATGGCTCCAGTATTTTCATAGTAAAGTGGTACTGGACCTTCAATCTCTGGAACAACGCCTAACTCTGAGATGAACTTCTTCATCCAGATAGCTTCCTTGGCAGCTTCACTAACAGCAATGTATTCTACCTCAGTTGTTGAGTCAGCTATAATCTGCTATTTAGAACTCTTCCAACTTATAGCTCCTCCATTTAGGATAAAAACATACCCTAAAATAGATTTGCTAGCATATGGATCCGATTGAAAACTAGAATCTGGATAAGCTTCCAGTTTAAGATCAAATTTTCCGTATATCAGAAAAATATCCTTAGTCCTTCTCAAGTACTTAAGAATATTTTTCACAGCCTTTCAGTGATCCTCTCCTGGATCAGCCTGAAATCTGTTGGCTATACCTAAGGCATATGCCACATCATGCCTAGTACATAACATAGCATACATTATAGATCCTACAGCCAAAGCATAAGGTATAGAACTCATTCTATTTCTTTCTTTAGGTGTCTTAGGAGACATCTTCTTAGAAAGATGTATGCCATGACCAATGGGGAAGTAACCACCTTTACTTCCCTCCATGCTAAATCTCTTTAGCACTTGGTCAATGTACCTAGACTGGGATAAGCCTAGCATCCTCCTAGATCTATCTCTATAGATCTTGATATCCAGTATATAGGATGCTTCTCCCAAGTCTTTCATGGAAAACTGTTTAGATAACCATACCTTGACTGATTGTAACATTGGGATATCATTCCCAATAAGGAGTATGTCATCCACATACAAAACCAAGAAAACTATGGTACTCCCACTAGTCTTCTTATACACACAAGGTTCATCCTCATTTTTGATAAAGTTAAACTCTTTGACTGTCTTATCAAATCGAATGTCCCAACTCCTAGATGCTTGCTTTAATCCATAAATGGATTTCTTCAGCCTACATACCTGATTTGGTTTAGTCTCCAAGACAAAACCTTCTGGCTGTGACATATAGACCTCTTCCTCAAGGAAAACATTAAGGAATGCGGTTTTCACATCCATCTGCCAGATTTCATAATCATGATATGCTGCTATAGCAAGCATGATCCGAATAGATTTGAGCATGGCAACAGGAGAAAATGTTTCATCATAATCTATTCCCTGTTTTTGTCTGAAACCCTTAGCCACTAATCTGGCTTTATAAGTTTTGACTTGGCCATCTGCCTCAATCTTTTTCTTATAGACCCATTTGCATCCAATAGGGTTAACACCCTTTGGTGCATCAACCAAAGTCCACACTTGGTTGACATGCATGGAGTCCATTTCGAATCTCATGGCTTCCAGCCATCTGTTTGAGTCCCTACTCATGATAGCATCCGTATAGGTTAGAGGCTCATCATTTTCAATGATCCGGGCTTCATTATTTTCAATAATGAACCCATACCTCTTAGGTGCATGACGCACCCTATCAGACCTACGGATAGGAGTGGTGTGTTCTGCTTCTATACTAACTATGTTATCATTTGGTTGAGATGTATCTATTTGTTGAACTTCTTCAAGTTCAATATTTCTCCCACTGCCCTTTTGTAGGATGAACTCTTTCTCCAGAAAAGTGGCATGCCTACTGACAAAAACTTTTTGTTCAGTAGGGTGGTAGAACAGATATCGTATACTATCTTTAGGATATCCTACAAATAGACACTTATCTGCTCTAGCATCCAGCTTATGTCCAAAATTTCTTTTGACATAGGCTGGACATCCCAATATCTTAAGATACTTAAGATTGGGTTTCTTACCCCTCCATATCTCATATGGAGTGCTAGAGACAGATTTAGATGGTACTCTATTTAAGATATTAGCCGCAGTTTCCAAGGCATATCCCCAGAAGGAAACAGGTAACTCTGTGAAGCACATCATGGACCATACCATATATAATAAGGTATGATTCCTCTTTTCAGTAACACCATTTAATTGTGGTGTGTAAGGAGGGGTCCATTCAGAGATAATCCCCTTTTCTTTAAGATGATCGAGAAACTCAGTGGATAAGTATTCACCTCCTTGATCTGATCGAAGGATTTTAATACCTTTCCTCGTTTGTTTCTCTACCATACTTTGATACTCTAAAAATTTATCAAAGGCTTCAGACTTATGTTTCATAAGATATACAAATCCGTACCTTGAGAAATCATCAGTAAACGTGATGAAATAAGAGTATCCACCCTTGGCCTGAGTTATCATAGGCCCATATACATCTGTATGTATGAGTCCTAATAACTCAGTTATCCTTTCTCTATGTCCACTAAATGGAGTCTTGGCCATTTTACCCATGAGACATGATTCACAAGTTTCTAATGATTCATAATCATAAGGATTAAGGAAATTTTCCTTGTATAACTTGCTAATCCTAGTCTCACTAATATGTCCAAGCCGATAGTGCCAGAGTAAAGTATTGTTTACATCATCTCTCTTTCATTTGTTACTTACATGAAGTATATTGTCATTAGTGGATAGAGTTAAAAGACCATTGCAAAATACGCCACAACATATAATTTCATTAGAAAAGCTGATTGAGCAACCATTGCTCATCACATTCATAGTATAACCTTGTCTAAGTAACAAGGGTACAGATATGATATTTCTAATGACCTTAGGCATATAGTAACAATCTCTCAGCTCTAAAATCTTTCCCGAAGGTAACTTCAAGATATAAGTCCCTACAGCCTCTGCTTGGATGGACTCTCCTCCAGCATCGTAGAGCTCGAAGTCTCATTCCTTCAATACTCTAAGCCTCTGCAGCCCCTGCAATGATTTGCAGATATTATGACCACAGGCGATATCCAATACCCAAGTATTTGAAATGGAAGAATCCAATGACAAAATAGTATGAACTTCTTTCATACCGTTTGGTGCATCCGATGCACCAGGCTTTACACCTGCAAGGTAAGCCTTGCAGTTCCTCTTCCAATGACCCGGCTTACCACAGTGAAAGCAGGTCATCTATCTGGAGGCCTTCTTTCCTTTCTTCTTCTTGATACCCCTTCTTGGGTTCAATCTCCTCTTGGAACCCTTTCTTCCTGACTTCTTCTTGTTGATCCCATCCACAAGAAGAAGTGGAGCCTTATTTTTCTTTAAATGGCTCTTTGCTATTTTTAACATGTTTAACAGCTTAGGCAAGGAAGTGTTAAGTTTGTTCATATGATAATTAAGAACAAACTATGAAAATGACTCCGAGTGATTGCAGGATCAAATCCTGATTCAACTCCCCATCCATAACAAAACCCAATTGACATAATTGAGTAATCAAGTCAATAACCATTAGTACGTGGTCTTGTACGGATGTACCTTCTATCATTCTCGCACAGAACAACTACTTAGATATCTCATATCTAGTAGTTCGACTATGTTCTCCATCTAGCTCTTTTAGATTGAGCAGTATGGAGTTAGTGTCCATGCTATCATGTTGCCTCTGCAACTCATTGGTCATTGAGGCAACCATAATACATTTGACAGTGAGTGAGTCATTTTGCCACATCTTGTATGTGGTCTTTTTCTCTTGTGAGGCATCTTCCCCTAAAGGTTCCAAGGTAGGGGTATCAAGAATGTAAGAAAGTTTTTCCTGGCTGAGTACTATCTTTAGGTTTCTCAACCAGTCAACATAGTTCGGTCCAATCAATTTATTGGCATCAAGTATACTACGGATTGAGAGTGAAGAGGCCATTTAATCTACATTAACAAAGAACATAACATAAGCAAACAACCAATGTTGACAAAACATAATTAAATTAGGACTTTAACTTAATTATGTCTCCCACTATTTTATCAAGCATCATAACCCTCTATATGATGATAGAGAAATCCTAATTGGTTTTCTTAGTGGGGTTGAGATCCTAATTCCTTATAAAAGACCTTGTGTGTACACAACAAATCTTTTATAAGTTCAAAGATAGGAAAACTCTTTACAATTGTATCTCATACAATTCTCAACAAAACCTGGCCTCTAAAATATTAATAGCCTTGTGTGTGCACAACAAACTATAATATTTTTAGTTAAGTAAGACCCTTCATTCCTTTATAGTCATGATTGTAATAATAATATCCTTGTGTGTTCACAACAAAGTATTATATTAAATCATGCCATAAGCATCAAATGCACCAGGCCAAAATTGTGTTAGTTACCATAATAGGCCTTGTGTGTACACAACAAACCTAATACGGATCATAACATAATAATGACCTAACATGAAGGAAGGCCTAATGTAGTGAGTATTACACTAAGCATATCAATCAAGAATTAAGTTAATCTTATCGGCCAGGTAAGTGGGAGAGTAGTGGGAGTCCCCCTGTTGCTTTCCTAGACACCAATAAAAATTGGCCAAGTCAGTCAACGGAACCAATTAAAAACCACGTCCTCTTTACCGATCATTAACCACTTTTCCTAGACACCGAATGATCAACTAATCATCTTGATTATTTTGCTTAAAGTATATGACACTACAACTTAATATAATTTTAATAGAGAGCTTCATTATTAAAATAAGCACATTCTACATATAACCATTCAATCAACCATGCATCATATGTCATTTTATAATATGCCAAGTGTGTCATTATACTAGGATAACCATCTACAACATAATGGATCCACCATTATGCCAGGGCAACCTTATTTCAGTATGATGACTAGAAAGCTAAACATATCTCTATATCGATTAAGTTTTAAGTGAAAACCCTAACCAGTGACATACATATATGCATAAACATATCAATCATATGTAACTTTAAACTTTTGTAGAGTCCTACAAAATTGGACAACTTCAAATTTTGTAGAGTCCTACAAAAATGGACAACTTTAAATTTTATAGAGTCCTACCAAAATGGGCAACTTCAAGAGTCCTACAAAATTGGGCAACTTCAAATTTTGTTTGATTTAGCCCTAATAAGGTGGCTCTGATACCACTATCAGGGTTTTGGTGACCAGGGCGGAAGCATGGATTTAAAAAATTTATTATAAAACCACTACCAAACCATTAACCCAAGACCTCCTTACTAGGAATTAAAACATACAAACATGCATATATAATATAAACTAGAGTTTAGGCACCAACCTGAACCGCTAGTATCTAATTCGATGAAGAATACCCTGATTCAGCTTTCTTCTCCACTAGGCACCCAAATGTTTTCCCTCCAACGGTGATCCACACGAAACTCAGACCAAGGAAGAACTCCTTCTTCAAGTTGCTTAGATAAGTGGAACTCTTTCAGCAGCCTTTGATCTATTGACCACTGTAGGACACCCTGTCCTACTGTAGGGCACTAAAGACACTCTCCTAAACCACTCTTGGTTTTAGGACAACCCTCCTCAAGGACCTATTAGGCTTATGTCCTAAAACAAAGCCTTGTCCTATTAGAAAAGACCTTGTCTTAACAAGACAAGTCTTATCTTAAAGAAAGGAGGGAGTGAGAGACACTCAAAATAATACTTCGGTGGAATTCTTATATCAGACTCATTTCACCGCCCCCTATTTATAGATACAAGAGGGACGCGTGATATATCCTCCCATCAACTTATTAGATATGATTTTTCAAGACTGAAGAGAAGTTATCTTGCTTGAAAAATCATATCTAATAAGCCCATTCATGCACCGAAGGCCTTATTCACATCCCTTCTTTTATCTGGACGAATTCTTACTTGCCATATATCAATTACCGGTCCCTAGGAAGCCAAGAGGTGCCTCTTCAATCTTCAAACATCGGAGATTATGAAGAGTCCTGATAGCAGAAGGATTCTCCATCAGAATCGTGCCCATATGAAGAGTTGCGACTCTTCATGCACCGCGCGCGCCATCCTTCTTCCATGCAAATTTCAGAAAATGTTTACCAATCAAAACATAGGCAATATGGGTATCATTGGAAAGAGCATAAAATCTTCTTTCTGACAATATAAATTATATTCAAATCAAAGATCTATAGCTCATTCTGTGCCCTTTTGAAGTTAAGGTATCATTTAGGTACCAAGAGTCCCATGCCATTGGGACTCTTCATGTATGGTGCCTAAAATGCCCTTAAATCCAAATTAAAATCAGATTTAGTTCTGATTAGGCTAACCCCACTTAGGATTCAACCTAATTTAGGTTTTTCATAATTAGGTTAGCCCAATTAGCAAGCAACCGGACCCAATCCAATTGGGTTATGAATTTGGTTAGCCTACATATGCTAGTATGTAATCCGGCTAACCAATTAGGATCCTATGACCCTAATTAAATCATGATGACTTTTTTGGCCAAGTCTCTATTGTGTGTGACCCATTGGGTTCCACATCTAGCCAGCAGTAGGTTTAGGTTTGAGCCGATTCGATCCGATAGAACCCGATTGACCTAATTAGGTCAAATTGGCTCATCTAATTGTCCAATTCGAATCACACATCAAATTGACTCATGAAACCAAATCAATTGATTCATGAAGACCTACAAGACAAGATTGACATCTAGCAACATGTCATGCCTACCCGGAAGATGAGAGATTTTGGTGGATTTATCAAAATACCCTTCAGTGGTGAGTTACCGAGCAACTCAATCCTTCGATCTACTTGCACCCTGAATATGATTATGGATATGGATACTTATCAAATCCAATTTAATATTCATTCCTTGCTCAATCTGATAATGATGATTCATTAATGAACCATTAGAAACTATTTCTAATGTTCATACTTTGATCAAAGATTTCTCGAATCTTTATTTGATTGAAATCATCTGGATGCGCTTCCCTCTTACTAGGGTTGATCGATTCCTTTTTGACCTACTCACAACCTCCATATGTAATCCACCATACCCAGTATCACCCCATGCATGACTCAGTGTCATGATTGAGTATGAACCAAAGTATGGATTCATGCATACAAGGTACCATGGCAGTCTCAAGTCAAAGGACCACATGCACTACTCCCATTATGAGAACTATCTATTGACAAACATATAAGATTCCATTAGATGTTCTCAAGTTGGATCCATTCTGTGAACTCATTCTCTAATGAGCACCCACATCCTAGTATTACTGTCAAACACAAGTGACTGTGAGATCAGTCACCCTCTTCACCAAGCATACATAGGATGTGCTGGTCTTACCGGAACATTGATCCCCTACTCAATATCCCATCATCAGAAATATTCTAGATTAGGGTTTTAAGGCTTTAGGTCTCACTGGTATGATCTCATCATAACCCGAGAACCATAGCCTAATCTATGGGGTTCATCATATCTTAATAAAATTAATAAGACATAGTGTATGATGAAAATAAAATACCTTTATTAATTGATAATGTCAATACACTGGTTTGGGATACAAAAGAAAATCCCATCGAAATACAACATTTCGATTGGCCTTTAGGGCATAATCCTTTCACCTACTGTGGCGGACTCAGTTTGTGAAGTAGAGTACATTGCAGCATCAGATACAGCGAACGAAGCTATGTGGTTGCGGAAGTTCCATGGTAAGCTGGGAGTGGCACCTTCCCTAGATGGTCTTGTTTCAGTGTACTTAGACAACACTAGAGCCATTGTTCAAGCCAAAGAGCCAAAGTCTCATCTTGCACAAAGCATATTCTGCGACGCTATCACCATATATGAGAGATCATGGAAAGAGATGACATTGACCTTCTGAAATCGATGGAAAGGAAAACCTGGCTAACCCCTTCACTAAAGCCATCAAAGTTCAAGAGATCAACTCTTGTAAACAAAAAATGAAAATGAGATTCTGTACTGATTGGTTTTAGTCCAAGTGGGAGTTATTGGGAATTATGTCCCAAAGCCAATCTTCTAGGCTGTAGACGGTTGTGCTATCTTTGTATTTGTGTATGAATTGCTTTTAGTAAATAAAAGTTATTTATTTTGGCTGTTCATCATATTTATATTTTCCTGTAAAGAACTCTTATGTGATGGAGTCCTTAGAACTATATTGTTTGATATAGAGAGGATATATCAAGTAGTTCTTAAACTGGTTCATAACCAAATGATACATTATTATAGGACGACGATGTATCAAGTATAGGTTGTTGTATGTGGCATTTATTGGTTATCTGGTGCGGGCACCAGACTCAGAAGAAGACTTCAGGGCTCCATCTGGATCTCTGATTGACCTTGCCCGAAGAATTAGGATTTTCTGGTTTTGTAATAAGGGTTGACTTGGTCAACTCAATTTTAGTCTTGAGTCTGTATTTCCCTACAATTTAAATTTTGTTGAGTCATGTTGACTCAGTACAAGTCCTAGTAGTGGTCTAGGTCTTCTCCAGGTTGGTGCCACTTTTTTTTCAGTCAAGTCAAGGTCAAGGGTGCCATATTTTTTCTCCCAGGCCCAAGCAAGTGGGCGCCACACTCCCAGCCACACGCCAGAGTCCAGGAGGCGCCACATCTCCATCAAGTGTCTTTGGTCCCTACACCACAAGAAGTAAGTTTCTTTTTTTTCTTGCACCACTTGGGAGAGAAATCCATCAAGATACCTCAATCCAAGGAGGAGCCAATTTCTTTCCAGATAAACCCAAGCCAGGATGGCAAGAATTTTTCTTGAAGAGAGGATCAAGGAGGTGCCCCACCATGTTCCATAAAAATCCAAGTTATAAAAGGGAAGAGAGCATGTCTTGGGGAGGAATTCAAGGAGGTTCCCAAAAGTTTCCAAAAGTGCCAAAGCCATAAAAGGAAAAAGCCTAAACTTGTGGAGCAAGACTAGGAGGTGTCCAAAAGAGCCAAACCATGAAGGAAAAATCCTTGATTCATGGAGAGATACTAGGAGACACCCCCATAACCTGCCATTTGGAGCTGATTTTTAAGTTTTCTTGGAGTTTTTGGGCTGCCCACTCATGGAAGGAGTCTTGGGAAGAGAATTTGATGCCTAAAGTGTGGGTTAGTCCTATTAGTCCCACATGGGAAGTGTATGAAGTTTTATTTCTTTGTTATGTCTATATATTCAACTCTATGTAACTGTTGAATTTAATGATGAATGAAATCAATTTCTTTGTGAGCAACTTTGTGTTTCTCTTTTTCGCACTTGTATTCAAGTGTTGAGCTCCATGAGGGAGTAAATCCGGGTTCCCTAGGAACCTTGAGGAGGTGTGAGATCTCCAACCCCAAAACCCTAGCTTAGTCCACCCATCTCTACTCCACCACCATTAAACCCTAGCCTCTACACCATCTCCAAGGTTCTTCTTCCAAAGGGTGGCTGACCACCAGGACCCCAGTCCAGCCATCTTCAAGTCAGCTACCACTGCTTCAGAGTCCATCCAGCAGATCTAGGAGAAGAAGTCCCAAATCCGTAGCCTAGGAGTTCCAGATCAGCTGAAGACCTTCAGATCCCATCCTTTCTTCTACTCTGGTAACTCTCTTCCCTGAGTCTCTTGTTCCTAACCTTGTTCTTCTTCTCTCCAGGATCCAGGGTTCAAGAAGAGGCCAACTTTGCCAAGGACCCTTATCGGAGGATCCATTGCGAAGATACCTTGACTCCCGGGATCCAATAATCTGCTCGAGAGAGTCTTTTCCACCAAATGGAGAGATATCACTGCTAGGTAACAAGAACCTTCCCTTCTCACTTTGTCTGTTTCGTTGAAACTCAGAGCAAACCCTAGATCTGGGGATTTCTTAATCCCCAGCGATCCTACTTCTGAGTTACTCTGATAATCCACTCCTTTTAATTGTGCTTTCTGTCATTTCTTAGTTTCTTTCAACATTAGTTTATCTTTCCTTTGAGTCAAAGCCAACTTCTGAAAATATATAAAAATAAAAAAATAAAAAAAAATACATTGATTTTAATTTGCTTCCACATTCCATATTTTCGTTCTGCATCATTTTTGGTATCAGAGCTTTCATTCTGCATCAATTTTGGTATCAGAGCCCTGTCTAGGGTTTCTGATTTGCTTGCATGTTTTGAGTGTCTCTCTTTTTTACTTTGTCTGCTCGAAGTAGACTCCCCAGGACGTCCGGTCCTAGGAACGAAGCGAGGTGCAAACCTCCTCTTCCCATTCCACGGGGTGTTCCTAGGGCGTGTAGGGGATCCGCTAGGTTACAACTTCGTAGCAGGGATTGTAAATGGGGGAAGCATTCTATTTTCAGTCTGTAACTATCCTGTTGTAGGAATTGTTTCTCATTGCAGGTAACTCCAAATTGCATGATTTTTAATTTTCTGGAACTACTATAATTGAATCTATTTTACATAATTTTACAGCAATTTATTGGTTTCATGAAATTTCTGAGAGTTAAATTACAGCAACTCTATTTCTGTGTTTCTGCAATTCAATTTTTTTTTTTTTAAGTGATCATCTTCTAATTCATCTTAAGGGCAATTGAGCATCTAAGATAAGGGGAGGAGTTGATAACCTCTCCTTAGCCCAAAACCACCACCCATTCATTTGATCCTAAGCCTAATTTTAAAATTTATTAGACTTAATTTGCCCGAGTGGGCTAGGGACACCAACAAGTCGGGTCTAGGCTAGTGTTGAGTCAGTTTGTCTAGTTACTCTATGTGTGCTTTGTACTCAGTGTCTAGAACGGTGGTTCAGGGATTCTATCCCGAAGGGCTTGTGTGCTGGTCCGCCTACCTGGCCAATCTCTGATTGGTGTCTAGGATTGGCAGTTAGGGACCTAACACTCCCCTTACACCTGCCTGGCTGAGTTCCGAGTTACTACAGGCTAGCTTGCCACTCTGATTGGGCATCTAGTTTGGACTCCAGGTCTAGTTAGCCCGTAGTCGTTTCAGTCGAGTCTCATTTGGTGTGTTTGCTTGCATCATCATGTCTACACGGAATGGAGTACCCTACCAACCTGGTCAAATCCAAGCTGATTTAGAGGCCACGGTTAGAGCTCTTACTGAAAGTATGAACAAATTGAGTCAGGATATGAATGAGAATTTTACCCAGCTTAGGGATCGAGTCCAAGTAGTTGAGAAACGTAGACATCAAAATTGGACCCCTGATCCAAAATTTAATAGGCCCCAACCTCACCCATGCCAGGAGCCTAGGGGGACCTTATACCATGATCCCGAGCATAACCTTAAGAAGCCTAACCATGATATCTATAGTGTGGATCGTGTCTATGAGAGGTCCTTACAATATTCTAGACCAGTCACTCAACAACCCAAGTCTTCTAGATCAAACCATTTAGATCCACACCCATGCCCAAGTAAGGTCTCTACTAGCTTGAAACCCAGTGTGACCCAGGTTCCTATATCGCAAGAATGTTGGTTTTGTAGAGAAAGAGGCCATAAATCTAGTCAGTGCCCATGCATAGGACTGGCTTGTGCACAGCTAAGTGGTAAGAATCCTAAGGATGACATTAATGAGGGAGAACCCAAGCCTACCAATGAGGAAGAAAGGTTAGGTATAACAAGCCCAGAATCAGTTGACCCGATTACTACTGACCCGAAACCCATTGAAGATGGCATCGAGGAAGTATATGATGCTGGCTTGAGTCTAGTTGATGAATATGAGGGGGAAGAACTTGAAGAATATGACATCGATATTATTGGTTCCTTACCTGAGGAGACCTTGGAGAGCAACCAAGTGGTAGGACCTAGTTCAGAAATTCAAGAGATTTGTGAGAATCAGGTTCCTTTAGTCAAATACCCCCAGGAAGAACTCATAGTGTTAGCCCGAGCTATCAGTTCGTACCTTCTAATGACAGTCATTCCCCAAGTACCAATTGAAGATCTTTGCACTGAACTGTTTAAGTTTGCCCACCCTATGGTAGATCCTCTCCTTAGGATGACTGAATCAAGCCTCTTATAATTGGACCTTGTCCCATGCCCAGCCACTAAGGTCTCTCCCGTAATCTCAGTTGAACATCCTTGTCTTGAGCGGATTGATTCACCCAGTCCTGTAGAAGTCCTCCTTATGACCCCAGACCCCTTCCTTCGCATGACTGACCTACCCTTCTATAGAGTATACCTTTCCGCACCCATATGTCAAATTTCAAGTCTTGAGGTCATCATCCATAGGCCCTTCCATGAATCATTCTTTAATCCAGTTCTTGAGAAAATGGATCATTATTTGCTTAGAGAACAAACTTTAACTGTTGCAATCACATGTCCTAGGCTACTTCCCGAACCATCTCTTGATCCATTCCTGGGAGTAGCAAACTTTTCCTTTCGTAAGGATGACCAGTTGACACTCATAGATCACCATTCAAACCTTCAGGTCACCACCTTTAGCCAGCAGGTACTTCGAGACTCCACCTCATATTTCCTCCCTTTCTCTAGGACTTCCAATGCTTCTTACACCATCCAAGTATACTTTGTCGAATTCTTTAGAGTGAACCACGTGTCAGAATCTATTAGGTTTGCCACCTACTTCTGGAAGACCTTATGGCACCTACTAGGCACCCATGATAAGTTTTCATGCTCTGCATGCCATCCTCCGACCCAAGGTCAAACCTAGAGAGCCGTAGTTTGTTAGGTTTAGACCTAGGGTTCCTTTGAATAAAGTTCATTCTTTAGGAATGCATCGTCAGTCGAGTTTAGGACATTAACTCAGATTTTGGTTAAGTGAGAATACCAGGAATTGGGATTTGTATTTACCTAGGGCTGAATTTACATACAATGACTCGGTCAATAGGTCTACAGGTAAGAGTCCATTTGAAATTGTGCATGGTTACAAATCTCACACATCTCTTGACCTAGCTCCTTTACCAGTCCACACACGAGTCTCTGAGTCTGCCGAAGTTTTTGCACAGCATATAAAAGACTTGCATAAAGAAATTCAAGCCAAAATAAACTTAAGTAATGAAACTTATAAGAAGTTGGCTGATTCTCAAAGGCGAGTCAAAACTTTTAATGAGGGAGACTATGTAATGATTAGGTTAAGGCCTGAACGGTTTCCTCCTAGAACCGTTAGAAAGTTACATGCTAGAGGAGCTGGACCATTTATAGTGGTGAAGAGAGTAGGATCCAATGCCTATGTGCTCGAGTTGCCTCCAGAACTAGGCATTAGCTCCACTTTCAACATTGCAGACCTTGTAGAGTATAGAGAGCCAGCTGTGATTCCCAGTGAGCCCTTTGAGCCTAATCCTGCTCTTGAGATTGAACCCAACCCTGTGTGTCCACCAACAAACTGGCCTGTGAGGAAAGAGCAGATTGAAAAGATCCTGGATGATCAGGTTATCTCTACTCGTAATCGAGGATACCAAAGATACCTGGTCCACTGGCAAGGAAGGCCAGATTCTAATGACTCTTGGATCTTCTGAGAAGAATTACAAGAATTGGACCCAGACCTCTTGGAGAGATACCAGAGCCAGCTTGATCCATACTCGACAGGGTCGAGTTCCTCCCACCCCGGGAGAATTGGTGCGAGCACCAGACTCAGAAGAAGACTTCAGGGCTCCATCTGGATCTCTGATTGACCTTGCCCGAAGAATTAGGGTTTTCTGATTTTGTAATAAGGATTGACTTGGTCAACTCAATTTTAGTCTTGAGTCTGAATTTCCCTACAATTTAAATTTTGTTGAGTCATGTTGACTCAGTACAAGTCCTTGTAGTGGTCTAGGTCTTCTCCAGGTTGGTGCCACTTTTTTTTCAGTCAAGTCAAGGTCCAGGGTGCCACATTTTTTCTCCCAGGCCCAAGCAAGTGGGCGCCACTCTCCCAGCCACACGCCAGAGTCCAGGAGGCGCCACATCTCCATCAAGTATCTTTGGTCCCTATACCACAAGAAGTAAGTTTCTTTTTTTTCTTGCACCACTTGGGAGAGAAATCCATCAAGATACCTCAATCCAAGGAGGAGCCAATTTCTTTCCAGATAAACCCAAGCCAGGATGGCAAGAATTTTTCTTGAAGAGAGGATCAAGGAGGTGCCCCACCATGTTCCATAAAAATCCAAGTTATAAAAGGAAAGAGAGCATGTCTTGGGGAGGAATTCAAGGAGGTTCCCAAAAGTTTCCAAAAGTGCCAAAGCCATAAAAGGAAAAAGCCTAAACTTGTGGAGCAAGACTAGGAGGTGTCCAAAAGAGCCAAACCATGAAGGGAAAATCCTTGATTCATGGAGAGATACTAGGAGACACCCCCATAACCTGCCATTTGGAGCTGATTTTCAAGTTTTCTTGGAGTTTTTGGGCTGCCCACTCATGGAAGGAGTCTTGGGAAGAGAATTTGATGCCTAAAGTGTGGGTTAGTCCTATTAGTCCCACATGGGAAGTGTATGAAGTTTTATTTCTTTGTTATGTCTATATATTTAACTCTATGTAACTCTTGAATTTAATGATGAATGAAATCAATTTCTTTGTGAGAAACTTTGTGTTTCTCTCTTCCGCACTTGTATTCAAGTGTTGAGCTCCGTGAGGGAGTAAATCCGGGTTCCCTAGGAACCTTGAGGAGGTGTGAGATCTCCAACCCCAAAACCCTAGCTTAGTCCACCCATCTCTACTCCACCACCATCAAACCCTAGCCTCTACACCATCTCCAAGGTTCTTCTTCCAAAGGGTGGCCGACCACCAGGACCCCAGTCCAGCCATCTTCAAGTCAGCTACCACTGCTTCAGAGTCCATCCAGCAGATCTAGGAGAAGAAGTCCCAAATCCGCAGCCTAGGAGTTCCATATCAGTTGAAGACCTTCAGATCCCATCCTTTCTTCTACTCTGGTAACTCTCTTCCCTGAGTCTCTTGTTCCTAACCTTGTTCTTCTTCTCTCCAGGATCCAGGGTTCAAGAAGAGGCCAACTTTGCCAAGGACCCTTATCGGAAGATCCATTGCAAAGATACCTTGACTCCCGGGATCCAATAATCTGCTCGAGAAAGTCTTTTCCACCAAATGGAGAGATATCACTGCTAGGTAACAAGAACCTTCCCTTCTCACTTTGTCTGTTTCGTTGAAACTCAGAGCAAACCCTAGATCTGGGGGTTTCTTAATCCCCAGCGATCCTACTTCTGAGTTACTTTGATAATCCACTCCTTTTAATTGTGCTTTCTGTCATTTCTTAGTTTCTTTCAATATTAGTTTATCTTTCCTTTGAGTCAAAGCCGACTTCTGAAAATATATAAAAATAAAAAATAAAAAAAATACATTAATTTTAATTTGCTTCCGCATTCCATATTTTCGTTATACATCATTTTTGGTATCAGAGCTTTCGTTCTGCATCATTATCCTCTTAACCAAGGAATGTGGAGACACTGGCGTGACATGCAAGTGAAATGTATGACATCTCACTAAACATGACCATCTGTAGAGCTCCCTTCTGCCAAAGGGTTACTCATGAAGGGATATGGGTATATGTGTCCCTCAGACCTGGGATCACCATGGTAGCTTGCAAGCAACTCACTGTATTTTGGTACCGGACTACTTTGATTTCTAATCCAATGATGGAAAGTTTCTAGGTGCAGTCAAGTACTTGTGGAGAGGTGGTGGATCAAGATGGAATTGACCTCTCCAAATAGTTTGGAGTGAATGACTCACTATGTCTCAATTCAGCAAAACCTTGGCCAAGGTAGTTCTTATGAGGAGTCACAGAACTTGTGAGGTTAAGACATGATCTGGATAAACTAAATTATGGTTGGCAGTCGAACGATGGGGAACCTATGTATGCATGCAATTATATTTTTTTGTATGTTTTTAATTCAAGTTGTAAAACTAAATCTCGAAGAGCAGATCAAGTATTTAAGCAAGGAAAACTATGCAAGAAAGAAACTAAAAGCATGCAAATAAGACCTAAGAGCATCAAAAAGAGAAGGACCGCCGAGGCTGAGAAGCCTCGGTTGGGCTAGTTCTTCTACAATAACGCTACTAGTTGGTGGGGACACCTGAGGCACCAGAATAAGACAGAGGCTTTTCAACCCTCTATAAATTGATCAATAATTTATGAGTCCATCTGTAATAAGGGCTTAGCTCATCTGAGTCCATATTAGTTGTTATTTGAGTATTTTGAGTTGTTATTTCAGTTCTGTACTAGTCAGCTCATGTTGAGCTAGTTCAGTCCAATGCTAGTCAGCTCATGTTGAGCTAATTTTATTTTTTTTGAGTCCTATCCAAGCATACTAAAGACTCAAGACCATATCATACAAGTAAAGACCAAGTCCAACCAGATTGAAGACATGGAAGTTTAGCCCAAGTCCAACCTAGCTTGAAGATTTGAAGACCCCAGGAGAAAAATCAGAAACCCTGATTCCTTGCAGATGCCCTCCAGATGCCCAGATTTTCTTCCAGATGCCAAAATATATTCATAGACTAAGGCATCCATGATTTTAGAGGTCCATCTGCATCCTAGCCCAAAGAAATCAAGCCTAGGCACCAAGCCCAAGACCTTAAGAAGCAAGATACCAGGGAATATTCCTGCTACCTGGCTACCAGGCCACCCTAGCTTCTAGAGGCCCAAACCCATGCACCCGGGCCCCTTTGGGTCAGCCCTTTGCTACTCCTAGAAGCCCAACATGCCCCCTAGGCGTCCTTGGAGTGTTGGCCAAGTCAAGAGAATTTTTAGGGATTTTTTCTACCTAATGTTTCCTTATTTTCTAGCTAGGGTTTGAGAGGGAAAAGGATTCTTATGTAAAGACTTATGTGCCCTTACTTGGAGCCCAAGGTTAAGGGTCTATTTAAGGGACCCTAGCCTCTTGTATGAAACCTAATTTTTGATATGAATTAAAACCTTGAGTTCTTCTATTGAGTTGTGTGATACCCTGCTGTGTCCATAAAGGGGTTTGTGAGAGTTTTTCTTCCCAGTGCTACAATCATCTTCCTGCTACCAACAAGCCTCTCAGATCCCTGGATGCCCACTCCAAAAGAAGCCTTCCCTTGCTATTTTTCCTTTGTTTTCTTGTTCCTTTGTGAGTTTTCTAACCCCTGACAGGTCGTTTGCAGGTCCCCGAGTTCCTACGAATCCAACGACTCCAGCCAAGCCTCAATCGGATCACCGAGCAGAAAGTCGGGTATCCGCGGGTCTTTGGCTCGATTTTCCAGGCCGCATCCATCGAGGAACGAGAGATCCTTTTGCTGCAATCTTCACAGACATTGTCAGGTACACCCCCTCTACCTCCAGTAGTTTTATTGTAGGAGAACTTGCCCTAACCGAGGCTTCTCAGCCCCGGCGATCCTTCTTTTCTACTTTTCTAGGTCCCAATCTGCATGCTGATCTTCTAAAATTCATATAAAATTTCCTACAATTTATTTCAATCTAAAATCTGGGAATTAATCACTCAACCCCACATAAAAAATATATAAAAAAAATTGCATGCATATTAGTCCCCCATCATTTGGTATCAGAGCTTAGATTAGGGCTTATTTTCTGTAATTTGTCAATCTGTATATACTCTGTTATTTTAATTATTTCCTTTTGGTAAAAACTCCAAAAATTCTAAAATTTATTTTTGTGGATTCATAATAATTCACAGTAATTTTGAGAATTTTTTTAATATTTTATTATGTCCTGTGAATTTTCTGCAAGCCAAAATATAGCCTACAAAATTTTGGCTCTATTTTTTCAGCAAGACAAGTTTGAAAGTTTTAGGGTTTTGTTTAGCATCTTTTGCATATCTTTTAATTTTAGTATATTTTCAGCATATTAGGCCATGATTTGCAAGTTTTCTTCTATTTAAAAAAAATACCAAAAAGAAAAATACATATTCTCCAAAAATACCAAAAACATCTAAACCCTAATTTGCATCCTCATCTGCCTGCCATCATTGCATAATTTAGTTTTAAGGGCACTCTTGCTATATCATATGGGGGGAGGATTTGATCACCTCTCCTTAGCCCAAAACCACATCCCTTGCATTCGGTCCCAAGCCTTAACCTAAAATTAACTAGACTTAATTTGCCCTAGTGGGCTAGGGACACCAACTAGTCGGGTCCGGGCTAAGTGTCAGATCATTGTGTCAAGCTAACCTGTGTGTGCCTTGTGCTCAGTGTCTAGAATGGTGGTTTAGGGATTCAATCTTGAAGGGCTTGTGTGCTGGTCCGCCTACCTGGCCAATCTCTGATTGGTGTCTAGGATTGGCAATCAGGGACCTAACACTCCCCTTACACTTGCCTGGCTGTGTACAGGGTTACTATAGGCTAGTTTGCCACCCTGATTGAGCATCTAGTTTAGACTCTAGGTCTAGTCAGCTGTAGTCGGTTTGATCGAGTCCTGCATGAGCACTAGATCAGGGGTTTCATATCACCCACCTCCTACACAAATGTCTGAACCCATGGAAAATTTGCAAGCCCAAATAAAAGCACTCACTGAGCATCTAACCCAATCCATGGCCCAGTTGACTACCCAGTTAACTCAGTCTGGTACCCAAACCAATAATAGAATTGACCATCTTGCCAATAGGTTTGACTAGTTAGAAGGCCGTGTAGGGACCATACAAAGAACCCATGGGTCACAGTCTGAGCCAGATCCCAAGTCCCCTCAACCAAGGAGAACCCCAAACCCTGATCTATACCATGAGGTCGAACCTAGGAGAGCCCCTTATCCTGACCCGTACTACAATCCTCAACCTAGGAGGACCCCAAACCCTGATCCATACCCAGAGGTTGAACCTAGGAAAGCCCCTCAGCCTGTCCCATACTATGATACTGAACCTAGAAGAACCCCTTACCATGACCCTTATTATGATACTGAACCCAGGAAAACCCAATACTCTGACCCATATAGGGAGTCCAATCCTAGGAGAACCCAATACTCTGACCCATATAGGGAGTCCAATCCTAGGAGAACCCAATACTCTGACCCATATAGAGAGCCCAACCCTAGGAGAACCCAATATTCTGACCCATATAGAGAGCCCAACCCTAGGAAAACCCAATATTCTGACCCATATAGGGAGTCCAACCCTAGGAGAACCCAATATCCTGACCCATATAGGGAGCCCAACCTTAGGAGGACCCCATACCATGATCCATCCTTAGAACCTGACCATGGAGCTGACCCAAAATCCTATGACCCCAGATCCTCTAATCCCATGACCCATAGATCTGCACCCGTGTCCTATGAGCCCAGAGAACCCATAACCCCTAGGTATCAATCTAGTACTAGTCAAGTTTTCCTTAGTCAACTTGAATCCCATAGGATTAGTACCCCAAAATATGAGCCCAGTAGTGAGCCACTACCCCTTAGGCAACCTAAACCTACTAGGATTAGTGTCCAAAATCAGAAACTAGGACCTAGCCATTTTCCCCTAGCCGACCTTCTCCAACCATTCCTGAGATTGACAAGGCTTACATTAACGTGGAAGTGTATGAAGCTGATGCGAGCCTAGTGGATGAGTATGAGGGAGAAGAGGAGACACCTTTAGATGACCTAGAATTAGCTGACCCAATAGATACCCAGGTAGAAGCCAACCTAGATGGTGTGGACACCAGAAGCCAAAAGAAACTTCACTCCAACAAGGATCGAAGATAATTAGGTTACCTTGTATCCTTTAGTTCAAAAATATTTTATTTTCAAGAGTCATTTCCTTTTCAAGAGTCCTGTAATTAATTTTGAGTTTCAAATCAAGAGTGTTTATTGAGTCCTGTAATTACTTTTAAAATTTCATTTCCTGTAAGTCCATTTCAAGTTTTAAAGTCTAGGTCAGTCAAGTCAGTTCAGTTGAGTTAAGTCTAATTTAGTTGAGTTAAGTCTAATCAAGTCTTAAAGCCATGAAAGCCAGCAACAAGACTCAAATTCTAGACCCCAGAATTTGACCACATGAAGAAGAGAAGACACATCAACCAAGCAAGAGAAAAGGACCATCAACTAGGACCACTGGGTGCCACATGTCATTCTTATCCAAGTAGAAGACCACCTCACCATGCCACATCATCAGGTGCCACTTCACCAGCCACCTCATCACCCTTTGGGCGCCAACAAGGGAGATTCAAATTCAAGGAGGTTGGCCACATCCCTCCAAGTCCTCCACCAAATCCTCCAACCCCCCCACATCCCTCCAAACTCTCCACTAAATCCTCCAACCCCCCTTGTAATCCTCCTCGATTTGGGAAGTTTTTAAATTTCAAAAGCTAGCTTTGTGAGGCTATTAAAAGCCTTGGACGCCCATTGTAAAGAGATTGATTTTGGGAATGAATGAAAATTGAAGTTGAATTTTGGAAGTAGAAGTTGTCTTGTGTTTTTTTTTCTTATGTGAAAGTTTCCCATCCTCTTCCTCCACGCCAAAGCCATTTTTTTTCCCTAGCAAAGCATCTTCCAAGCTCACGTGAAGGATCCTTCGAAGTCTTTGAGTTGTGAACCGGGTTCACCTTGACAAAGAACCAACAAGCTGAAGCCCCAAGTCCAGGGTTCTGATCTCTATTATACAAGTTCTTCAGTTCTGAGCATTGATAGTTTCAAGGTATGAATCAAAAGAAGGTTGGAAAGCTCATCAAGGTAAGTCCACAATCATTAGCCCCTATCGTCTAGATCCTCTTCCTTCTTAGTTTAGGATTGTGTCTAATCAAGTAAAAATCCCATTTATTATTATCCTTAAGTCTTATTATAATGAGTACAATGCTAGTGTAATTAGGTTTCATTGCTCTACAAACCATATTCAAAACATTAATCATATGCTTGCCGCATCAAATTGGTATCAGAGCATGGTTGCATTAGGGTAGAATAGCTTTCTTTAAATCCAAGCAAGATCTAAAATTCACGCCTCCTGAGCGGGTGTACTCCAGTACACTGTCTCGACCCATGGGAATAATGAGCCCCTGGTCGGACGTGAGTTTTTAGATTGAAGTTTTGGGTAAGCCATTGCACTTGTTTGATTAGGTTCTATTTTCTAAAAATTTGCATCTGTTTACTGTAATCCATCTGCAGCTCCAAAGGCAAGTCGCTAATTTTTTATTGAAATATTTTTTTTATTATTCCATTTTAAGTCAGTTATCACCATATTAAATTTCATCATCAGAAAAAAATTATAAAAAAAATAAAAATTTCTGCAGTTCGACACTGTCATTAGGGTTATGTTCTGTCCTTTTTATTTATCTTCATTTGTAGGATCTGCTTAGATAATTATAGATTTTAGTTTTAAAATTCCTTTCATCTACATTGAAACATATAAGTTAGAAATCCTTTGTGAATTTCTCAGAATTTTTGGACATTTTTTTCATCACGTTTTCTACACCACTTTCAAATTGCAACACACTTATGCAGCACCTTTGCATTTCATTCATCTCATGAGAAATCAAATTAAGGGCATCAATTTGACATAGGGTCAGGGTTTCATCACCTGTCCCTAGCCCAAAAATCACCAACCAGCATATCGTTCCCATCCCGTTAATTAAAATTGAGTAGAACGTTAATTGCCCTAGTGGGTTAGGGACACCAACAAGTTGGGTTCAGGTTAGGGTCAAGTTAACTGTGTCAGTTAATTGGTGTGTGCTTACTGGCTTGGTGTCTAGGATTGGTGCATCAGGGCTTGTGATTTGGTCCGCCTACCTGGCCAATCTCAGATTGGTGTCTAAGGTTTGGCAATCAGGGACCTTCACTCCCCTCCACCTACCTGGCTAAGTCCCATAAGTACTTCTAGCTAGTTGGTTCACTTAATTAGACTTCTAATTTGTGCTCTAGGTCTAGGAAACCTTAGCTCGAACTTGAGTCCACTTGCATGCATGAAAACTAGATCAGGAGCCTCATATTCACCAGTCCAGACCCAATCCAGTGTAGCCATGGACCCGAATCTTGAAACCACGCTGAGAGGCCTAAATGATCTAATGGTCCAATTGAACCAAATGCTGGCTAAACAATTTTCCTTAGACCAACCAACTCCTACTATCCCATTAGCTCATATGAATGATAGGAGTAAGAACCCTGAAGTACAAGTTGAGTTCATGAATACTCAAGACTTAGGGTATCCTCAAACTGAAGGGCTAGGGAAGGAAGAAGGCAAATCTGAACCTAGTAAATATATGTATGAGACTGACATAAGTTTAATAGATGAAAATGAAGGGGAAGACTGTGAAGAGAACAACTTTAGTACCTTACCTGAGGAAACCTTTGGTAAAGAAAAGATTATTGAGCCTAGTCCTAAAACATCAGAACAACCAAAATTTAGTGATGACTTGGTTCCCGTAAGACAATGCCCTCAGGAAGAACCCAATACTTTAGCTTCGACACAAGAACTCCTTCAGGTACCTGAGAAGAACCCAATCATTATTCTAGAAGACTTTCCTGATGACCTTCAACTACCTAGAAGCATGCTGCCTGTAGATCAAAATTCTAATCTTAAGGTCATCATGAGTAACCAAGGTCTATTTCAAGATTCCCCTAAATTACCCCAAGTCTCGGATTCCTATTTCCTGCCTTTCCCTGAGTCTTATCATAATTTTAGAGCCATTAAGTTTCATTTTGATGAGATTACTAGGATGCATGAGCTTTTAAAGCCTATTCCTTTTGCTACCTTCTTTTGGAAAACCTTATGGCATTTGCTAGGAACCCATGATAAATTCTCATGTGCATACCAGACCAGGGTCAAACCTAGAGAGTCATTAATCTGTTAGGTTTAGGTCCTAGAAAGTCCAATAAAATTCCTCTCAATAAGGATGTCTAGTTCAGTCTGCATTTTGTAAGTGCTTGTGTAAATTTCTGAGTCTGCTGAATCTTTTGCACAGCATGTCACAAATTTGCATAAAGAAATCAGTAATAAGATCAAACTGAGCAATGAAACTTACAAACACTTAGCTGACTCACATAAGAGGGCTAAAGAATTCTATGAAGGGGATTATGCGATGATTAGGCTCAACCCTGAACGGTTTTCCCCTGGAACCATAAAGAAGCTGCATGCCCGTGGAGCGGGACCTTTTAAGATCTTAAAGAAAATAGGGCCTAATGCATATGTTTTGGAACTTCCACCTGATATGGGTATTACTACAACCTTCAATGTTTCAGACCTAGTAGAATACAAAGAACCACTACTAATACCTAGTGAGCCTTTTGGGCCAGAAACTTTCATTAAGAGTGAACATATTTCCGAGTGTCCACCACCAACCTTACCTGAGCAGAGAGAGAGGATTGAGAGAATCCTGGATGACAAGATCATTACTACCAGGAATAAGGACTATCAGCGATACCTGGTTCAATGGCAAGGTCGACCTGAGTCCGACAACTCTTGGATTACTCGAGAGGACCTGCAAAGACTTAACCCAGACTTGTTCGAGCATTACCAGGGCAAAACTGAACCATACTCGACTGGGTCGAGTTCTGCCCACCCCAGGAGAATTGGTGTGGACACCAGAAGCCAAAAGAAACATCACTCCAACAAGGATCGAAGATAATTAGGTTACCTTGTATCCTTTAGTTCAAAAATATTTTATTTTCAAGAGTCATTTCCTTTTCAAGAGTCCTGTAATTAATTTTGAGTTTCAAATCAAGAGTGTTTATTGAGTCCTGTAATTACTTTTAAAATTTCATTTCCTGTAAGTCCATTTCAAGTTTTAAAGTCTAGGTCAGTCAAGTCAGTTCAGTTGAGTTAAGTCTAATTCAGTTGAGTTAAGTCTAATCAAGTCTTAAAGCCATGAAAGCCAGCAACAAGACTCAAATTCTAGACCCCAGAATTTGACCACATGAAGAAGAGAAGACACATCAACCAAGCAAGAGAAAAGGACCATCAACTAGGACCACTGGGTGCCACATGTCATTCTTATCCAAGTAGAAGACCACCTCACCATGCCACATCATCAGGTGCCACTTCACCAGCCACCTCATCACCCTTTGGGCGCCAACAAGGGAGATTCAAATTCAAGGAGGTTGGCCACATCCCTCCAAGTCCTCCACCAAATCCTCCAACCCCCCACATCCCTCCAAACTCTCCACCAAATCCTCCAACCCCCCTTGTAATCCTCCTCGATTTGGGAAGTTTTTAAATTTCAAAAGCTAGCTTTGTGAGGCTATTAAAAGACTTGGACGCCCATTGTAAAGATATTGATTTTGGGAATGAATAAAAATTGAAGTTGAATTTTGGAAGTAGAAGTTGTCTTGTGTTTTTTTTTCTTATGTGAAAGTTTCCCATCCTCTTCCTCCATGCCAAAGCCATTTTTTTTCCCTAGCAAAGCATCTTCCAAGCTCACGTGAAGGATCCTTCGAAGTCTTTGAGTTGTGAACCGGGTTCACCTTGACAAAGAACCAACAAGCTGAAGCCCCAAGTCCAGGGTTCTGATCTCTGTTATACAAGTTCTTCAGTTCTGAGCATTGGTAGTTTCAAGGTATGAATCAAAAGAAGGTTGGAAAGCTCATCAAGGTAAGTCCACAATCATTAGCCCCTATCGTCTAGATCCTCTTCCTTCTTAGTTTAGGATTGTGTCTAATCAAGTAAAAATCCCATTTATTATTATCCTTAAGTCTTATTATAATGAGTACAATGCTAGTGTAATTAGGTTTCATTGCTCTACAAACCATATTCAAAACATTAATCATATGCTTGCCGCATCAAATTGGTATCAGAGCATGGTTGCATTAGGGTAGAATAGCTTTCTTTAAATCCAAGCAAGATCCAAAATTCACGCCTCCTGAGCGGGTGTACTCCAGTACACTGTCACGACCCATGGGAATAATGAGCCCCTGGCCGGACGTGAGTTTTTAGATTGAAGTTTTGGGTAAGCCATTGCACTTGTTTGATTAGGTTCTATTTTCTGAAAATTTGCATCTATTTACTGTAATCCATCTGCAGCTCCAAAGGCAAGTCGCTAATTTTTTATTTAAATATTTTTTTTATTATTCCTTTTTAAGTCAGTTATCATCATATTAAGTTTCATCATCAGAAAAAAATTATAAAAAAAATAAAAATTTCTGCAGTTCGACACTATCATTAGGATTATGTTCTGTCCTTTTTATTTATCTTCATTTGTAGGATCTGCTTAGATTATTATAGATTTTAGTTTTAAAATTCCTTTCATCTACATTGAAACATATAAGTTAGAAATCCTTTGTAAATTTTTCAGAATTTTTGGACATTTTTTTCATCACGTTTTCCACACCACTTTCAAATTGCAACACACTTATGCAGCACCTTTGCATTTCATTCATCTCATGAGAAATCAAATTAAGGGCATCAATTTGACATAGGGTCAGGGTTTCATCACCTGTCCCTAGCCCAAAAATCACCAACCAGCATATCGTTCCCATCCCGTTAATTAAAATTGAGTAGAACGTTAATTGCCCTAGTGGGTTAGGGACACCAACAAGTTGGGTTCAGGTTAGGGTCAAGTTAACTGTGTCAGTTAATTGGTGTGTGCTTATTGGCTTGGTGTCTAGGATTGGTGCATCAGGGCTTGTGATTTGGTCCGCCTACCTGGCCAATCTCAGATTGGTGTCTAAGGTTTGGCAATCAGGGACCTTCACTCCCCTCCACCTACCTGGCTAAGTCCCATAAGTACTTCTAGCTAGTTGGTTCACTTAATTAGACTTCTAATTTGTGCTCTAGGTCTAGGAAACCTTAGCTCGAACTTGAGTCCACTTGCATGCATGAAAACTAGATCAGGAGCCTCATATTCACCAGTCCAGACCCAATCCAGTGTAGCCATGGACCCGAATCTTGAAACCACGCTGAGAGGCCTAAATGATCTAATGGTCCAATTGAACCAAATGCTGGCTAAACAATTTTCCTTAGACCAACCAACTCCTACTATCCCATTAGCTCATATGAATGATAGGAGTAAGAACCCTGAAGTACAAGTTGAGTTCATGAATACTCAAGACTTAGGGTATCCTCAAACTGAAGGGCTAGGGAAGGAAGAAGGCAAATCTGAACCTAGTAAATATATGTATGAGACTGACATAAGTTTAATAGATGAAAATGAAGGGGAAGACTGTGAAGAGAACAACTTTAGTACCTTACCTGAGGAAACCTTTGGTAAAGAAAAGATTATTGAGCCTAGTCCTAAAACATCAGAACAACCAAAATTTAGTGATGACTTGGTTCCCGTAAGACAATGCCCTCAGGAAGAACCCAATACTTTAGCTTCGACACAAGAACTCCTTCAGGTACCTGAGAAGAACCCAATCATTATTCTAGAAGACTTTCCTGATGACCTTCAACTACCTAGAAGCATGCTGCCTGTAGATCAAAATTCTAATCTTAAGGTCATCATGAGTAACCAAGGTCTATTTCAAGATTCCCCTAAATTACCCCAAGTCTCGGATTCCTATTTCCTGCCTTCCCTGAGTCTTATCATAATTTTAGAGCCATTAAGTTTCATTTTGATGAGATTACTAGGATGCATGAGCTTTTAAAGCCTATTCCTTTTGCTACCTTCTTTTGGAAAACCTTATGGCATTTGCTAGGAACCCATGATAAATTCTCATGTGCATACCAGACCAGGGTCAAACCTAGAGAGTCATTAATCTGTTAGGTTTAGGTCCTAGAAAGTCCAATAAAATTCCTCTCAATAAGGATGTCTAGTTCAGTCTGCATTTTGTAAGTGCTTGTGTAAATTTCTGAGTCTGCTGAATCTTTCGCACAGCATGTCACAAATTTGCATAAAGAAATCAGTAATAAGATCAAACTGAGCAATGAAACTTACAAACACTTAGCTGACTCACATAAGAGGGCTAAAGAATTCTATGAAGGGGATTATGCGATGATTAGGCTCAACCCTGAACGGTTTTCCCCTGGAACCATAAAGAAGCTGCATGCCCGTGGAGCGGGACCTTTTAAGATCTTAAAGAAAATAGGGCCTAATGCATATGTTTTGGAACTTCCACTTGATATGGGTATTACTACAACCTTCAATGTTTCAGACCTAGTAGAATACAAAGAACCACTACTAATACCTAGTGAGCCTTTTGGGCCAGAAACTTTCATTAAGAGTGAACATATTTCCGAGTGTCCACCACCAACCTTACCTGAGCAGAGAGAGAGGACTGAGAGAATCCTGGATGACAAGATCATTACTACCAGGAATAAGGACTATCAGCGATACCTGGTTCAATGGCAAGGTCGACCTGAGTCCGACAACTCTTGGATTACTCGAGAGGACCTGCAAAGACTTAACCCAGACTTGTTCGAGCATTACCAGGGCAAAACTGAACCATACTCGACTGGGTCGAGTTCTGCCCACCCCAGGAGAATTGGTGTGGACACCAGAAGCCAAAAGAAACTTCACTCCAACAAGGATCGAAGATAATTAGGTTACCTTGTATCCTTTAGCTCAAAAATATTTTATTTTCAAGAGTCATTTCCTTTTCAAGAGTCCTGTAATTAATTTTGAGTTTCAAATCAAGAGTGTTTATTGAGTCCTGTAATTACTTTTAAAATTTCATTTCCTGTAAGTCCATTTCAAGTTTTAAAGTCTAGGTCAGTCAAGTCAGTTCAGTTGAGTTAAGTCTAATTCAGTTGAGTTAAGTCTAATCAAGTCTTAAAGCCATGAAAGCCAGCAACAAGACTCAAATTCTAGACCCCAGAATTTGACCACATGAAGAAGAGAAGACACATCAACCAAGCAAGAGAAAAGGACCATCAACTAGGACCACTGGGTGCCACATGTCATTCTTATCCAAGTAGAAGACCACCTCACCATGCCACATCATCAGGTGCCACTTCACCAGCCACCTCATCACCCTTTGGGCGCCAACAAGGGAGATTCAAATTCAAGGAGGTTGGCCACATCCCTCCAAGTCCTCCACCAAATCCTCCAACCCCCCCACATCCCTCCAAACTCTCCACCAAATCCTCCAACCCCCCTTGTAATCCTCCTCGATTTGGGGAGTTTTTAAATTTCAAAAGCTAGCTTTGTGAGGCTATTAAAAGCCTTGGACGCCCATTGTAAAGAGATTGATTTTGGGAATGAATGAAAATTGAAGTTGAATTTTGGAAGTAGAAGTTGTCTTGTGTTTTTTTTTCTTATGTGAAAGTTTCCCATCCTCTTCCTCCACGCCAAAGCCATTTTTTTTCCCTAGCAAAGCATCTTCCAAGCTCACGTGAAGGATCCTTCGAAGTCTTTGAGTTGTGAACCGGGTTCACCTTGACAAAGAACCAACAAGCTGAAGCCCCAAGTCCAGGGTTCTGATCTCTGTTATACAAGTTCTTCAGTTCTGAGCGTTGGTAGTTTCAAGGTATGAATCAAAAGAAGGTTGGAAAGCTCATCAAGGTAAGTCCACAATCATTAGCCCCTATCGTCTAGATCCTCTTCCTTCTTAGTTTAGGATTGTGTCTAATCAAGTAAAAATCCCATTTATTATTATCCTTAAGTCTTATTATAATGAGTACAATGCTAGTGTAATTAGGTTTCATTGCTCTACAAACCATATTCAAAACATTAATCATATGCTTGCCGCATCACTAGAGGTAGTTGACCCTAACCACATCCAACCTAAAGCTATAGTGGAAGAACAAATAGAGGAAGAGAACCTAGGTACTGCTGCTAGAGCCTTACCTGAGGAAACCATAGAGGAGAGCCAAATTATAGAGTCTAGTCCAAAAATACAAGAACCAGAAGAATTTATTAAGGACCTGATCTCTTTGAATCAATACCTTCAAGATGAGTCCCCTCCTATAGTTCCCATTAAGGACCTCTTCCCCGAAATTGGCGACCCATCCTTCCATTATGCAAACCCTGTAGATATAGCTCAACCTCGTACGGTTAACCTCATTAGTATAGGATTAGTTCTTGACACCTCATCTTTTATCCTACTTTATCCAACTAACCATGAACCTTTTTCTCTACCCTACCAAACTAATTCTGAATCCACTTCTTATTTTCTGCCCTTTTTAGACGTCTCCAACATTTCTAGGATCATTAGATTGCATTTAGTTGAAATTAGCATACTGCATGCATTCATTACGCATGTTAGGTTTGTATTATACTTGTGGCATACCCTTTGGCATTTGCTTGGAGTCCATTGTAAATACTCTTGTGCACACCACACTAGGGTCAGACCTAGAGAATCTATAGTCTCTTAGGTTTAGTCCCATAAAAGTCTAATAAATCTCCTTCGATAGGAATGCAAAGTCGAGTCTATTAGGTGTTAGTATGAGTCCTTTGAATCATTTGTTAGGAGTTTTCATGTGCCCAGCATGTTCACCACCTACACTAATTTTAAACAAACTGGCTAATTCCCGAAGATGGATCAAAGAATTTGATGTAGTGGATTCTATCTTGGTTAGGCTTAGGCTTAAAAGAAGCTTCATGCTCGCAGAGCTGGACCTTTTAGAGTGATAGAGAAGGATTGGATCAAATGCCTATGTGTTAGTGATGCAGCACGAAAGCTCTGATACCAAAATGATGCAGCACGAAAGCTCTGATACCAAAAATGATGCAGAACAAAGAACAAAGAAGCGTATGCGGAAGTAAATTTAAGATTAATTCTTTTTTTCTTTTTTTAATTTCAGAAATTAGCTTTGACTCAAAGTAAAGCTAAACTAAGTTGAAGGAAACTAGGTAAGGATTGAAAGCACAATTTAGATGAAACTAAATTATCAGAGTAGTTCAGAAGTAACAGATCGCTGGGGGTTGAGAAACTCCCAGACCTAGGGTTTCGCTCTGAACTTTCAACAGAACAGAAATAGAGAGGAGAGATGGTTTACTAACCAGACAGTGATCTTCTCAGGATTTTGGTGGAAGAACTCTCTCGAGCAGATTGTGGGATCCTCGAAGTTGGCTATCTTCGCAATGGATCCTCCAATACTGGTCTTGTGGTTTGGTCGGCTTCTCCTGGACTCAAGATCTGGGAAAGAAGAGGAACAAGTGATGGATTTCAGATACTCAAGAAAAGATTTACCAGGTTGAAGAACTTGAAAGCTGAAGTTGCTGAAATCAGGATTCTCCTGGAGGCCGATCTGACTTCCTCTTAGAACTGCTGTAGATCTGAAGTATCTGGACTGGAGCTGGATGCTGGTGGCCGGCCTGGACTTGGAGAGGGTGGCTGTGAGAAGTGGAATAGACTAGGGCTTGGTGGAAAGAGAAGGGTGATGGTGGCTAGGGTTTGGGAGTGGAGTGGCTAACCTAGGGTTTGGGTTTTTGGAGATCTCTCACCTCCTCAAGGTTCCAGGGGAACCCGGATTTACTCCCTCACGGAGCTCAACACCTGGAAGCAAGTGCGGAAAAGAGAAAACACAAGTTTGCTCATAAAAAAAATTTCTTTCATTCATCTTATTCCTTTAAACTTACAAGAGGGGTTTAATTTATAGGGCTTTACAAGGGAGTAGGGTTTTACATCTTCCCATGTGGGACTAAAGGAGGGGATCTACAAATCAGGATAATCCATACACATATGGTCGGCCAAGGTACCAAAAAAAATTGATTTGGGTTATAAAAGGCAGGTAGATGGTGCCTCCTTGCTTGGGTCTTCAAGAGAGGATTTCTTTCCTTCCATGGATCAACTCTTTTGGACTCCTCATTTTCTTCCTCCCTAAGTCAAGGCCCTTCCCATCTTTGTTTTGGACATTTTTGGCAGGTAGTGGGGGTGTCTCCTAGTATCTCTCCATGAATCAAGGATTTTCCCTTCATGGTTTGGCTCTTTTGGACACCTCCTAGTCTTGCTCCACAAGTTTAGGCTTCTTCCTTTCATGGCTTTGGCACTTTAGGAAACTTTTGGGTGCCTCCTTGATTTTCTCCCTAAGACATGCTCTCTTCCCTTTTATAACTTGGGTTTTTATGGAACATTGTGGGGCACCTCCTTGATCCTCTCTTCAAGAAAAATTCTTGCCATCTTGGCTTGGGTTTATCTGGAAAGAAGTTGGCTCCTCCTTGGATTGAGGTATCTTGATGGATTTCTCCCCCAAGTAGCGCATGAAAGAAGGGAACTGCTTTCTTGTGGTGTGGGGACCAAGGCACACTGGATGGAGATGTGGCGCCTCCTGGACTCTGGCGTGTGGTTGGGAGTGTGGCGCCCACTTGCTTGGTCCTGGGAGAAAATGTGGCACCTTGGAGAAGACCTAGACCACTACTAGGACTTGTATTGAGTCAACATGACTCAACAAAATTTAAATTGTAGGGAAATACAAACTCAAACTAAAATTGAGTTGACCAAGTCAACCCTTATTACAAAACCAGAAAACCCTAATTCTTCGGGCAATGTCAATCAGAGATCCAGATGGAGCCCTGAAGTCTTCTTCTGAGTCTGGTGTCCGCACCAATTCTCCCGGGGTGGGAGGAACTCGACCCTATCGAGTATGGATCAAGCTAGCTCTGGTATCTCTCCAAGAGGTCTGGGTCCAATTCTTGTAATTCTTCTCGGGAGATCCAAGAGTTATCAGAATCTGGCCTTCCTTGCCAGCAGACCAGGTATCTTTGGTATCCTCGATTACGAGTAGAGATAACCTGATCATCCAGGATCTTTTCAATCTGCTCTTTCCACACAGGCCAGTTTGTTGGTGGACACACAGGGTTGGGTTCACTCTCAAGAGCAAGATTAGGCTCAAAAAGGCTCACTGGAAATCACAGCTGGCTCTCTATACTCTACTAGGTCTGTAATGTTGAAAGTGGAGCTAATGCCTAGTTTTGAAGGCAACTCGAGCACATAGGCATTGGACCCTACTCTCTTCACCACTCTAAATGGTCCAGCTCCTCTAGCATGTAACTTTCTAACAGTTCCAGGAGGAAACCGTTCAGGCCTTAACCTAATCATTACATAGTCTCCCTCAATAAAAGTTTTGACTCGCCTTTGAGAATCAGCCAACTTCTTATAAGTTTCATTACTTAAATTTATTTTGGCATGAATTTCTTTATGCAAGTCCTTTACATGCTATGCAAGTGCATCAAGAGACTTGTGTGTGTGGACTAATAGTGAAATCAGATCAAGTGGTGTGTGAGGCTTGTATCCATGAACAATTTCAAAGGGACTCTAGCCTATAGACCTATTGATCGAAACATTATATGCAAATTTAGTCCTGGACAAAATACAAATCCCAATTCCTGGTGCTCTCAATCAAACCAAAATCAGAGCCAAAGCCTAGTAAAGGGTCAAGAAAAACTAAACTAGACTGACGACGCATTCCTAACAAATGGACTTTATTCCAAAGGAACCCTAGGTCTAAACCTAACAAACTACGGCTCTCTAGGTTTGACCTTGGGTCGGAGGATGGCATGCAGAGCATGAAAACTTATCATGGGTGCCTAGTAGGTGACATAAGGTCTTCCAGAAGTAGGTGGCAAACCTAATAGGTTCTGACACGTGGTTCACTCTAAAGACTTTGACAAAGTATACTTGGATGGTGTAAGAAGCATTGGAAGTCCTAGAGAAAGGGAGGAAATATGAGGTGGAGTCTCGAATTACCTGTTGACTAAAGGTGGTGACCTGAAGGTTTGAATGGTGATCTATGAGTGTCAACTGGTCATCCTTACGAAAAGAAAAGTTTGCTACTCCCAGGAATGGATCAAGAGATGGTTCGGGAAGTAGCCTAGGATATGTGATTGCAACAGCTAAAGTTTGTTCTCTAAGCAAATAATGATCCATTTTCTTAAGAACTGGATTAAAGAATGATTCATGGAAGGGCCTATGGATGATGACCTCAAAACTTGAAATTTGACATATGGGTGTAGAAAGGTATACTCTATAGAAGGGTAGGTCGGTCATGCAAAGGAAGGGGTCTGGGGCCATAAGGAGGACTTCTACAAGACTGGGTGAATCAATCCGCTCAAGACAAGGATGTTCAACTGATATTATGGGAGAGACCTTAGTGGCTGGGCCTGGGACAAGGTCCAATTGTAAGAGGCTTGATTCAGTCATCCTAAGGAGAGGATCTACCATAGGGTGGGCAAACTTAAACAGTTCAGTACAAAGACCTTCAATTGGTACTTGGGGAATGACTGTCATTAGAGGGTACGATCTAATAGCTCGGGCTAACACTATGAGTTCTTCCTGGGGGTATTTGTCTAAAGGAACCTGGTTCTCACAAATCTCTTGAATTTCTGAACTAGGTCCTACCAGTTGGTTGTTTTCTAAGGTCTCCTCAGGTAAGGAACCAATAGTATCAATGTCACATTCTTCAAGTTCTTCCCCCTCATATTCATCAACTAGACTCAAGCCAGCATCATATACTTCCTCGATGCCATCTTCAATGGGTTTCGGGTCAGTGGTAATCGGGTCAACTGATTCTAGGCTTGTCATACCTAACCATTCTTCCTCATTGGTAGGCTTGGGTTCTCCCTCATTAATGTCATCCTTAGGATTCTTACCACTTAGCTGTGCACAAGCCAGTCCTATGCATGGGCATTGACTAGATTTATGGCATCTTTCTCCACAAAACAAACATTCTTGAGATATAGGAACCTGGGTCACACTGGGTTTCAAGCTAGTAGAGACCTTACTTGGGCATGGGTGTGGATCTAAATGGTTTGATCTAGAAGACATGGGTTGTTGAGTGACTGGTCTAGAATATTGTAAGGACCTCTCATAGACACGATCCACACTATAGATATCATGGTTAGGCTTCCTAAGGTTATGCTCGGGATCACGGTATAAGGTCCTCCTAGGCTCCTGGCATGGATGAGGTTGGGGCCTATTAAATTTTGGATTAGGGGTCCAATTTTGATGTCTACGTTTCTCAAGTACTTGGACTCGATCCCTAAGCTGGGTAAAATTCTCATGGACTTGTTCTTTACACTGGGTAACAGTAGCAGTCACATCCTGATTCAATTTGTTCATACTATCAGTAAGAGCTCTAACCATGGCCTCTAAATCAGGTTGGGTTTGACCAGGTTGGTAGGGTACTCCATTCCGGGTATACATGATGATGCAAGCAAACACACAGAATGTGACTAGACTAAAGCGACTACTGGCTCACTAGACCTAGAGTCCAAACTAGATGCCCAATCAGAGTGGCAAGCTAGCCTGTAGTAACTCGGGACTCAGCCAGGCAGGTGTAAGGGGAGTGTTAGGTCCCTAATTGCCAATCCTAGACACCAATCAGTGATTGGCCAAGTAGGCGGACCAGCATACAAGCCCTTCGGGACGTAGTCCCTGAACCACCGTTCTAGACACTGAGTACAAAGCACACACAGAGTAACTAGACAAACTGACTCAACACTAGCCTTGACCCGACTTGTTGATGTCCCTAGCCCACTAGAGCAAATTAGGTCTAATCAATTTTTAGATTAAAGGCTTAGGTTCGAATGAGTGGGTGGTGGTTTTGGGCTAAGGAGAGGTTATCAACTCCTCCCCTTATCTTAGATGCTCAAATGCCCTTAAGATGAATTAAGAGATGAACACTCAAAAAAATAATTGGATTGCAGAACACAAAAATAGAGTCACAGTAATTTAATTCTCAGAAATCTCACAGAAACTAATAAATCACAAAAAAATTATGAAAAATAGTTTCAATTATACTTGTTTTAGTAAAACAAAAATCACCAAATTTGGAGTTACCTGTAGAGAGAAATAATTCCTGCAACAGGATAATTACAGGCTGAAAACAGGGTGCTTCCCCCGTTTACAATTCCTGCTACGAAGTTGTAACCCAACGGATCCCCTACACGCCCTAGGAACACCCCGTGGAATTGGAAGAGGAGGTTTGCACCTCGCTTCATTCCTAGGACCGGACGTCCTGGGGAGTCTACTTCGAGCAGACAAAGTAAAAAGGAGAGAGACTTAAAACAAGCTAGCAAAATAGAAACCCTAAACTGGGCTCTGATACCAAAATTGATGCAGCACGAAAGCTCTGATACCAAAATGATGCAGCACGAAAGCTCTGATACCAAAAATGATGCAGAACAAAGAACAAAGAAGCGTATGCGGAAGTAAATTTAAGATTAATTCTTTTTTTTTTTTTTTTTTCAGAAATTGGCTTTGACTCAAAGTAAAGCTAAACTAAGTTGAAGGAAACTAGGTAAGGATTGAAAGCACAATTTAGATGAAACTAAATTATCAGAGTAGTTCAGAAGTAACGGATCGCTGGGGGTTGAGAAACTTCCAGACCTAGGGTTTCGCTCTGAACTTTCAATAGAACAGAAATAGAGAGGAGAGATGGTTTACTAACCATACAGTGATCTTCTCAGGATTTTGGTGGAAGAACTCTCTCGAGCAGATTGTGGGATCCTCGGAGTCGGCTATCTTCACAATGGATCCTCCAATACTGGTCTTGTGGTTTGGTCGGCTTCTCCTGGACTCAAGATCTGGGAAAGAAGAGGAACAAGAGATGGATTTCAGATACTCAAGAAAAGATTTACCATGTTGAAGAACTTGAAAGCTGAAGTTGCTGAAATCAGGATCTCCTGGAGGTCGATCTGACTTCCTCGTAGAACTGCTGTAGATCTGAAGTATCTGGATTGGAGCTGGATGCTGGTGGCCGGCCTGGACTTGGAGAGGGTGGCCGTGAGAAGTGGAATAGACTAGGGCTTGGTGGAAAGAGAAGGGTGATGGCGGCTAGGGTTTGGGAGTGGAGTGGCTAACCTAGGGTTTGGGTTTTTGGAGATCTCTCACCTCCTCAAGGTTCCAGGGGAACCCGGATTTACTCCCTCACGGAGCTCAACACCTGGAAGCAAGTGCGGAAAAGAGAAAACACAAGTTTGCTCATAAAAAAAATTTCTTTCATTCATCTTATTCCTTTAAACTTACAAGAGGGGTTTAATTTATAGGGCTTTACAAGGGAGTAGGGTTTTACATCTTCCCATGTGGGACTAAAGGAGGGGATCTACAAATCAGGATAATCCATACACATATGGTCGGCCAAGGTACCAAAAAAATTTGATTTGGGTTATAAAAGGCAGGTAGATGGTGCCTCCTTGCTTGGGTCTTCAAGAGAGGATTTCTTTCCTTCCATGGATCAACTCTTTTGGACTCCTCATTTTCTTCCTCCCTAAGTCAAGGCCCTTCCCATCTTTGTTTTGGACATTTTTGGCAGGTAGTGGGGGTGTCTCCTAGTATCTCTCCATGAATCAAGGATTTTCCCTTCATGGTTTGGCTCTTTTGGACACCTCCTAGTCTTGCTCCAAGAGTTTAGGCTTCTTCCTTTCATGGCTTTGGCACTTTAGGAAACTTTTGGGTGCCTCCTTGATTTTCTCCCTAAGACATGCTCTCTTCCCTTTTATAACTTGGATTTTTATGGAACATTGTGGGGCACCTCCTTGATCCTCTCTTCAAGAAAAATTCTTGCCATCTTGGCTTGGGTTTATCTGGAAAGAAGTTGGCTCCTCCTTGGATTGAGGTATCTTGATGGATTTCTCCCCCAAGTAGTGCATGAAAGAAGGGACCTGCTTTCTTGTGGTGTGGGGACCAAGGCACACTGGATGGAGATGTGGCGCCTCCTGGACTCTGGCGTGTGGTTGGGAGTGTGGCGCCCACTTGCTTGGTCCTGGGAGAAAATGTGGCACCTTGGAGAAGACCTAGACCACTACTAGGACTTGTATTGAGTCAACATGACTCAACAAAATTTAAATTGTAGGGAAATACAGACTCAAACTAAAATTGAGTTGACCAAGTCAACCCTTATTACAAAACCAGAAAACCCTAATTCTTCGGAAAATGTCAATCAGAGATCCAGATGGAGCCCTGAAGTCTTCTTCTGAGTCTGGTGCCCGCACCAGTTAGACTTGCCTTCGGATATGGGCATTAGTTCTACCTTCAATATTATAGACCTGGTTGAGTATAGGAAACCGGCAGCGATACCTAGTGAGACATTTGGACCTATTTCTTTTCATTATGAGTGACCCTAACCCAGAGTGTCCACTAACAAATTGGCCTGAGAGAGGAGAACGGATCGAGCGTATCCTGGATGATCAAGCCATCACGACCCAGGGCCGTGACTATCAACGCTTCCTGGTCCGATGGCAAGGTCGGCCAGAGTCGAACGATTCATGGATTTCTCGAGAGGACTTGCAGCACCTCAACCCAGACCTCCTCGAGAGATATGTGAGCCAGCTTGATCTTCACTCGACAGGGTCGAGTTCCTCCCACCTCGGGAGAATTGGTGGGGACACCTGAGGCACCAGAATAAGATAGAGGCTTTTCAACCCTCTGTAAATTGATCAATAATTTATGAGTCCATCTGCAATAAGGGCTTAGCTCATCTGATTCCATATTAGTTGTTATTTGAGTATTTTGAGTTGTTATTTCAGTTCTGTACTAGTCAGCTCATGTTGAGCTAGTTCAGTCCAATGCTAGTCAGCTCATGTTGAGCTATTTTTTTTTTTTTTGAGTCCTATCCAAGCATACTGAAGACTCAAGACCACATCATACAAGTAAAGACCAAGTCCAACCAGATTGAAGACATGGAAGTTTAGCCCAAGTCCAACCCAGCTTGAAGATTTGAAGACCCCAGGAGGAAAATCAGAAACCCTGATTCCTTGCAGATGCCCTCCAGATGCCCAGATTTCCTTCCAGATGCCAAAATATATTCATAGACCAAGGCATCCAAGATTTTAGAGGTCCAACTGCATCCTAGCCCAAAGAAATCAAACCCAGGTGCCAAGCCCAAGCCCCTAAGAAGCAAGATACCAGGGAATATTCCTGCTACCTGGCTACCAGGTCATCCCAGCTTCCAGAGGCCCAAACCCATGCTCCCAGGCCCCTTTGGGCCAGCCCCTTGCTGCTCCTAGAAGCCCAACAGGCCCCCCTAGGCATCCTTGGAGTGTTGGCCAAGTCAAGAGAATTTTTATGGATTTTTTCTACCTAATGTTTCCTTATTTTCTAGCTAAGGTTTGAGAGGGAAAAGGATTCTTATATAAAGACTTATGTGCCCTTACTTGGAGCCCAAGGTTAAGGGTCTATTTAAGGGACCCTAGCCTCTTGTATGAAACCTAATTTTTGATATGAATTAAAACCTTGAGTTCTTCTATTGAGTTGTGTGATACCCTGCTGTGTGCATAAAGGGGTTTGTGAGAGTTTTTCTTCCCAGTGTTGCAATCATCTTCTTGCTGCCAACAAGCCTCTCAGATCCCTGGATGCCCACTCCAAAAGAAGCCTTCTCTTGCTGTTTTCCCTTTGTTTACTTGTTCCTTTGTGAGTTTTCTAACCCCTGACAGGTCGTTTGCATGTACCCGAGTTCCTACGAATCCAACAACTCCAGCCAAGCCTCAATCGGATCACCGAGCAGAAAGTCGGGTATCCGCTGGTCTTTGGCTCGATTTTCCAGGCTGCATCCGTCGAGGAACGAGAGACCCTTTTGCTGCGATCTTCACAGACGTTGTCAGGTACACCCCCTCTACCTTCAGTAGTTTTATTGTAGGAGAACTTGCCCTAACCGAGGCTTCTCAGCCCCGGCGATCCTTCTTTTCTACTTTTCTAGGTCCTAATATGCATGCTAATCTTCTAAAATTCATATAAAATTCTCTACAACTTATTTTAATCTAAAATTTGGGAATTAATCACTCAACCCCACATATAAAATATACAAAAAAATTTGCATGCATATTAGTCCCCCATCACTGGTGGTAGAGGTGTGTACCTGGCAATGTCTGAAGTGCCTAATGAAGATCACAGTGAAGAGATCACTCATCCATGATGGATGCGGCCTAGAAAACCAAGCCAAAGACCCATGGATTCCCGGCTTTCTGCTCGGTGGTCCGATTGAGGCCTGGCTAGAGTCGTTGGATTCGTCGGAGTCGAGGGACCTACAAACGACCTGTCAGGGGTTAGAAAACTTAGACGAGATGAAGAAACAAGACAGAAATAGCAAGGGATGAGGTATTTTGGAGTGAGCGGCCAGGGCTCTGAAGGGCAGGCTAGCGACAGGATGCAGTTGCGAAACACTGGGAAGAAGAAAAGCTCTCAGAACCCCTTAAGCACACATCAGGGTAGCACACAGCAGTTGTAAAAAACTCAATTATATTTCATATATCAAAAATTAATTCTCATACAAGAGACTAGATTCCTTTAAATATACTCATAGTCTTGGGTCCCAAGTAAGGATACAAATGTAATTACATAGGAGTCTTATTCCTACCCAAACCCTAGCTAGAAAGTAAGGAAACATTAGGTAAAAAAAATCCCTAAAAACTCTCCCTCTCTCCTTGCCTTGGTTGGCCAAGAGGGTGACTCTAAGTGGCCGACAAAGGGGTGGTCACCTTAAGCTCTTAGCACCCTAGCTCCCTCCTGGGCCTGGGCTGGCCCAATTTGCTTCCGGCTGGTCCAGGGTTTCTGATTTCTCCTCTTGGGGTCTTCAAATCTTCAAGCTAGGTTGGACTTGGGCTACACTTCCATGTCTTCAATCTGGTTGGACTTGGTCTTCACTTGTATGATGTGGTCTTGAGTCTTCAGTGTGCTTGGACAGGACTCAGAAAAAAAAAAATTAGCTCAATATGAGCTGACTAGCACTAGACTGGACTAGCTCAACATGAGCTGACTAATATAAGACTCAAATAAAGACAACTTAGATGAACTAAGATTTATTACAATGGACTTGAATGTTGCTAAGTAATCCAAAGAGGGTTGAGAAGCCTCTGTCTTATTATGGAGCCTCTAGTATCCGCACCAATTCTCCCGAGGTGGGAGGAACTTGACCCTATCGAGTGAAAATCAAGCTGGCTCACATATCTCTCGAGAAGGTCTGGGTTGAGGCATCGCAAGTCCTCTCAAGAAATCCATGAATCATCCGACTCTGGTCGGCCTTGCCATCGGACCAGGAAGCATTGATAGCCGAGGCCCTGGGTTGTTAAGGCTTAATCATCCAGGATACACTCGATCCGTTCTCCTCTCTCAGGCCAGTTTATAGGTGGACACTCTGGGCTAGGGTCACTCTCAATGGAAGGAATAGGTCCAAAGGCCTCATTAGGTATCGCTGCCGGTTCCCTGTACTCAACCAGGTCTACGATATTGAAGGTAGAACTAATGCCCAGATCTGAAGGCAAATCTAACACATAGGCATTTGGTCCAACCTCTCTACCACTCTAAAAGGTCTGGCTCCGCGAGCATGAAGTTTCTTAATGGTCCCGGGAGGGAACCACTCAGGCCTAAGCTTAACCATGATAAAATCCCCTACATCAAATTCCTTGATCCTTCTTTGAGAATTAGCTGGTTTCTTATATTTTTCGTTACTTAGATTTATTTTTTGGCTAATGTCCTTATGCAAGTCTCTAATATGCTATGCGAATGATTCTGCAAACTCTGAGACTCGTGCATGAATAGGTAAAGGAATCAGGTCAATGGGGTGATTAGGCTTATAGCCATGGACTATCTCAAAAGGACTCTTGCCCGTTATCCTATTCACTGAACTATTGTAGGCAAACTCTACTTTAGGCAACAATAGATCCCAAGTTTCAATGTGTTCACCTACCAGGCATCTAAGAAGGTTTCCTTAACTATGGTTCATCATTTCAGTTTGGCCATCTGTTTGGGGGTAGTAGGCTGTAGAAAACTTAAGCTTGGTCCCTAACAGGTGCCATAGGGTTTTCCAGAAATAACTGGTGAACCTAACATCCCTATCAGATATGATGATCTTGGGTAGGCCATGGAGTCTAACCACATGATCTAAAAAAAGCTTAGCTACTCTAGACGCATCAAAGGTCTAGGGATAGGAGATGAAGTGAGCCATCTTAGAGAACCTATCAACCACCATAAAGATAGAATCATGTCTCTTCTGGGTCTTAGGTAATCCTAACACGAAGTCCATACATAGGTCCTGCCAAGGGCGATCAGGCACTAGTAAAGGTGTGTAGAGACTAGTGTTTTGCTTCTGCTGTTTTGCAACAGCACAAGTTCTGCACCTGGCTACAATCTGTGCAACATGCCTTTTCAATCCTGGCCAAAAGAACTGGTCCTCTATCATTAAGATTGTCTTATTTCTACCAAAGTGACTAGCTAAACCTCCAGCATGGGTCTCCTAAATTAGAAACTCTCTAAGGAAGGTTCTAGGTATACAGAGTCGATTATTTTGGAAAAGGTAACCATCCTGAATGGTATACTGACTATGGGTACTGGATGGTCCTAGCTTGAGGATCTAGTAAATGTCTCCAAAGTTTGGGCAGGTTTCATATTCATCTTTTAACCTATCAAACCCTATGACTTGGGTGCTAACTGATCCTAACAGCAAAGACCTACATCTCAGGGCATCTGCTACCTTATTTTCTGTGCCGGCACGGTACTTCAGGATAAAGGTATAGGCCTGAATGTACTTTATCCATTTACCATGCCTAGGTTAAGTTTCTTTTGGGAGTTTAGGAACCGGAGTACCTCATGGTCAGAAAATAAAACAAACTCCTGTGGTAGTAAGTAATGTCTCCAATATCTAAGGGCCTGGACTAACGCATAAAATTCTTTGTCATAGGTAGAGTACTTAAGTTTAGCCTCATTCAGCTTCTCACTGAAGAAGGCTACAGGATGATTTTCTTGACTTAGTACCCCACCTATTCCTACTCCCGAGGTGTCGCAAGCGACCTCAAACACCTTAGTGAAGTCAGGTAATCTAAGGATGGGTGCATGGGTCATCTTATCCTTAAGCTCTAGGAAGGCCTTATCAGCTGCTTTGGTCCACTCAAATGTACCCTTCCTAATGCAATCGGTGATAGGGGGGACGACTGTACTAAACCCCTAATAAATCTCTTGTAAAAGGTTGCTAGGCCATGGAAGCTATGCACATCGTGGACACTAATGGGTATAGGCCACTCAACAATTGCCCTTACTTTTCAGGATCTGTAGAAACTCCCTCAGGGGTAACAACAAAACCTAGGAAGATAACCCTATGTGTCATGAACTCATACTTCTTAAAATTGGCATAGAGGCTATTCTCTCAAGGGTCTGGCATACTAGTCTCAGATGACTAAGGTGGTCCTTCTTAGTCCTGCTATAAATCAAGATATCATCAAAGTAGATCACAATAAATTTTTCGGTATACTCTTTCAGGAGCTGGGTCATAATCCTCATAAAAGTACTTGATGCATATAAAAGTCCAAAAGGCATTACAACCCACTCAAACAGGCCATCCTTAGTCTTGAATGCGGTTTTCACTCATCCCCAGGTCTAATCCTAACCTGATGATAGCTGCTCTTAAGGTCTATCTTTGAGAAAACTTTGGCTCCGACCATCATGTCTAACATATCATCCAATCGGGGGATAGGTATTTCACAGTTATCTTGTTGATGGCTCAACTATCTACACACATCCTCCAGGTACCATCTTTCTTAGGGGTTAGTAGAGCAGGGACTGCACATGGACTCAAGCTCTCCCTAATGAAACCCTTTCTAAGCAATTCTCCCACTTGTTTCTATAATTCTTGATGCTCAGTGGGGTTCATTCTATAGTGAGGAAGGTTAGGTAAAGTGGCTCCTAGGACTAAGTCTATTTTATGTTGGATGTCCCTAAGGGATGGTAATTGATCAGGTAAATCATCAGGGAAGACATCCTCAAATTCTTTCAGAGCCTCAACAATTTCTTTAGGGTGTTCCTTTTGGGTCGACTCATGTATTTCTTTGGTGGTCAGGATCAAAATAGGGTTACCCTCAACAATCTCTTTTTCTAACTCTCTAGCCTTAATCAAATTAACTCCAGCTTTCTTGTCCTTAAGGCTACTAGAACGTCTCTTAACTAGGTCTCTAAGGGGAGATGGGTGGATAACAAACTTATTCACATGGCATTTAAAAGCACATATGTTGGTTCGACCATACAGGGTTGCATCATGATCAAAAAGCCAAGGTCGACCTAGAATGATACTACTCACTTCCATGGGGATGACATCACACCAAATCTTTTCTTCATAGGTTTGCAGTCTAACTAAGATTTGGCACCTAGCTTAAATCTGGATGGAGGTGGAATCTACCCAAGAAATTTTGTAAGGGCTAAGAAGGGGAACTGTGGTCAATCCTAAAGATTTAACTATGTTGGCAGAGACGGCATTGACACAACTCCCACTATCTATAATGATCTTAAGTACCTTACCCCCTACCTTAACAAAAGTCTGTAGGATGCTAGTCCTACGCCAATCTTCCTTTACTGGGGTTTGGGTTAAGATGCACCTAACCACTCCTAATTGGTTCTCAGACTCAGGTTCCTCCTCCTCACCTTCATACTCATCTATTAACTAATCATCAGCCTCATAAATCTCTCCCTCAGGTTCGATTATGGGTTCGGGCTCCTCTTCCTCCAGCTCACCTAAGTGTAGGGCACTAACTAGGCATTGGCTCATAAAGTGGCCTGGTTTCTTGCATCTAAAATAGGTCTTCTGGGGATTGTTACTCCTATGGACCTCTACAAATTTTCCTCTATCATCTCTACGGGTCAAGGGAGTACTCGGCTGGGGTCGACTCGAGTCAGGATGACTAAGGTTGGGTCGACTCGGATTAGGTTGTCTAGGGCTGGGTCGGTTCAGGTGGGGTTGGCTTGCTCCTGGGTATTGACTAGGGTATCTAGTGGGCTCAGGTTTATGGTAGATGGGCACCCTCTGAAAATGCTCGTGATCCCTAGCAATCTGGTAAGCATGGTCCAGGTCTCTAACCTCTCTCATATAGAGCTTCTTCTTAATATCATCTCTCAGTCTAGCCCTAAACCTAGACAAAACAACATCCTCAAACTCATTTAAGTTACTTCGCATGGAATACTCATCAAATTTTGTGATGTACTCATCTATACTCCTGTTACCCTGATTCAATCGCTGCCACTAATCCAGTAAACCATAATGATATGATGGTGGAACGTACTTTCCCCTAAGCTTACCCTTCATGGCCCACCAAGTAACTATGGGATCATGCCCTCCAGTCTAAGGGTTCTCTCAACACTAACCCAATGTAACCTGGCCTCCCGAACCAACTTAATCTTAGCAAACCTAAACTTATGCTCTTCTGATATATTGTACCACTCAAAGTATTGATCAATCTCACCCTCCCAATCTATATAGACCTTAGGATCAAGACAACCATCAAAAGTGGGGGCATCAAGCTTAATGTGTCTATAGGATCTATCTTCCTGGTCTACAAAATCCTGATTAGGTTTTCTAGGACGAACCTCTGGGATTGGGTCATAATGATGGGCTTTCCTAGGTTCAGCCTCAAGGTATGGATAAGGGTTTGGGGTCCTCCTAGGTTCAGTATCATACTATGGGTCATGGCGAGGGATTCTCCTAGGATGGAGAGGGAACTCAGGATCTGGCTCAAACTGTGACCCACGGGTTCTCTCTAAGGTCCCTACCCTATTCTCTACCTGGTCAAACCTCTTATTTAGCTAAGTGAAGGATTGGGCTAACTGATCAGTAAGGGCTTTCAATTGGGCTTCAAAGTTATCCATGGGTTCAGCCAGAAGTGGAGATGGTGGATGATATGATGCTCCTGATCTAGTGCTCATGCAAGACTCGATCATACCAACTACAGCTCCCTAAACCTGGAGTCCAAAACTAAATGCTCAATCAGGGTGGCAAACTAGCCTATAGTAATTCTGTACTCAGCCAGGCAAGTGTAAGAGGAGTGTTAGGTCCCTGATTGCCAATCCTAGACACCAATTAGAGATTGGCTAAGAAGGCAGACCAGCACACAAGCCCTTTGGGATTGAATCCCAGAACCACCATTCTAGACACTAAGCACAAGGCACACACAGGTTAGCTTGACACAGTGATCTAACACTTAGCCCGGACTCGACCAGTTGGTGTCCCTAGCCCACTAGGGCAAATTAAGTCTAATAGATTTTAAGTTAAGCTTGGGACCAAATGCAAGGGAGGTGGTTTTGGGCTAAGGAGAGGTTATCAACTCCTCCCCTTATCTGGCATAGCAAGAGTGCCCTTAAAGGTAGTTTATGCAATGATGGCAGGTAGATGATGCAAAATTAGGGTTAAAGTATTTTTTTGGAGTTTTTGTATATATGTAATTTTTTTTTTTAGAATTTTCTTAAACAGGAAGATATTTACAGATCATGCTCTAATATGCAGGAAACATACTAAAATAAAAGATATGCAAAGAGATACTAAACAAAACCCTAAACCTTCCAAAATTGCCTTGCTGAAAAACAGAGCCAAATATTTATAGGCTATATTTCAACCTGCAAAATTGCACAGATTGAAATAAAATCTGCAGAAATTTTGTAAAATAATTTGAATTAAGATCAATTCACAGTGGCACCCCTACCACCATAGGAGATCCCATCGATTGGGAAAGAGGGTTTCAAAGCCCTAATAATTTCCTATGATCGGTGGCCATGGTGAAGCACCCGATCCGAGTATCCAAAGAGAACCGAGCCCAAACAGGCTCTGATACCAAATTGATGCAAAGCCTATGTATGCATGCAATTATATTTTTTGTATGTTTTTAATTCAAGTTGTAAAACTAAATCTCGAAGAGCAGATCTAGTATTTAAGCAAGGAAAACTATGCAAGAAAGAAACTAAAAGCATGAAAATAGGACCTAAGAGCATCAGAAAGAGAAGGACCGCCGAGGCTGAGAAGCCTCGGTTGGGATAGTTCTTCTACAATAATGCTACTGGGGGCAGAGGGGTGTACCTGGCAACATCTGAAGTGCCTGATGAAGATCACAGCAAAGAGATTACTCATCCTCGATGGATGCGGCCTAGAAAATCAAGCCAGAGACCCGCAAATTCATGGCTTTCTGCTCGGTGGTCCGATTGAGGCCTGGCTGGAGTCGTTGGATTCGTCGGAGTCGAGAGACCTGCAAACGACCTATCAAGGGTTAGAAAACTCAGAGGAGATGAAGAAACAAGAGGGAAACAGCAAGGGATGAGGTATTTTGGAGTGGGTGGCCAGGGCTCTAAAGGGCAGGCTGGCGACAGGATGCAATTGCGAAACACTGGAAGAAGAAAAGCTCTCAGAATCGCTTAAGCACACAGCAGGATAGCACACAGCAATTGTAGAAAACTCAATTATATTTCATATATCATGAATTAATTCTCATACAAGAGACTAGGGTCCTTTAAATAGACTCATGTCTTGGGCCCCAAGTAAGGATACAAAAGTAATTACATAGGAGTCTTATTCCCACCCAAACCCTAGCTAAAAAATAAGGAAATATTAGATAGAGAAATCCCTAAAAATTCTCCCTCTCTCCTTGCCTTGGTTGGCCAAGAGGGTGACTCTAAGTGGCCGACCAAGGGTGGTCACCTTAAGCTCTTAGCGCCCTAGCTCCCTCCTGGGCCTGAGCAGGCCTAATTTGCTTCCGACTAGTCTAGGGTTTCTGATTTCTCCTCCTGGGGTCTTCAAATCTTCAAGCTAGGTTGGACTTGGGCTACACTTCCATTCTTCAATCTGGTTGGACTTGGTCTTCACTTGTATAATGTGGTCTTGAGTCTTCAGTGCTTGGACAGGACTCAGAAAAAAAAATTAACTCAACATGAGCTGACTAGCACTGGACTGGACTAGCTCAACATGAGCTGACTAATACAGGACTCAAATAAAGACAACTTAGATGAACTAAGCTTTATTACAATGGACTTGAATGTAGCTAAGTGATCCACAGAGGGTTGAGAAGCCTCTGTCTTATTCTGGTGCCTCTGGTGTCCGCACCACTTATATATACTATGATGTGTACTTGGCCTGATATTTGCTATGTCATTAGCTTGGTCAGCCATTTTCAATCAAGCTCTGGATCAAAGCATTGGAAAATAGTTAAAAGAATTTTGAAATATCTACAAGGCAGGGCAGATTTTTGCTTATGTTATCAAAGAAAGGATTTGGCTTAATTAGATATACAGATGCTAATTGGGATGCAGACCTAGATGAGCACAAATCAACCTAAGGATATGCATTTTTGCTAAATGATGGTTTGCTATCATGGAGTAGTAAGAAACAAACATACATAGTTTTATTAACCATGGAGGCTGAGTTTATAGCATGTGTTGCTGCACCAAAAGAAGCAATATGGCTTAAAAGATTCTTACATCACCTAAAAATTATTCCTGATGCATATAGAACTGTGATAGTCTTTGGTGATAGCTAGGCAATAATTATTTATACCAAAGATCCAAAATATCATAGCAAGACTAAACACAGACACCAAGTACAATTTTATTAAAGATATTATGGCGTAACAAGTAGTTTTGTAGTATATTTATATGCATCATGTTGACTAGATTCTAGCTACGCCCCTTGGGGGTCCCAGATCCATGTGTTAACATGGTGCGGGCTAGGTAGTTGGTGATCTAGCTGCAGTCCTCGCTCGGTTGGCCCTTATGGGGGGTCGACTTCAGCCATTCCGACTTGACTAAATGGGACTGACTGCCCAGCCTGCGCTTGTTTGGTACCCGACTTGCCGAGTCCGAATCAGGTGACAAGCCCCTCGGGCCAGCCACCCTGCTACTTATGGGTGGGCTTTGTGCCCTTGAAAGACTTTAATCCCAAGCCTTCCAACGGGATTGACCCTTTTGGAATGGTGGTTAGGGGCTAAAGTCCAACAGGTGTATCATAGCAAGGTTGCAGGTTCGAGTCGCTGCACCCTCCGGGTGTCACTAGGGGGGATTGTTGACTAGATTCCAGCTACGCCCCTTGGGGGTCCCAGATCCATGTGTCAGCGTGGTGCGGGCTAGGTAGTTGGTGATCTGGCTGCAGTCCTCGCTAGGTCGGCCCTTATGGGGGGGTCAGCTTCGACCGTTCCAACTTGACTAAATGGGATTGACCGTCCAGCCTACCACTTGTTCGGTACCAGGCTTGCCGAGTCCGAATTAGGTGCGAAGCCCCTCAGGCACGCCACCCTACTACTTATGTGTGGGCTTTGTGCCCTTGAAAGACTTTAATACCAAGCCTTCCAATGGGGTTGACCCTTTTGGAATGGTGGTTAGGGGCTACGGTCCAACACATCATATGATTGCTAATCCTTTGATGAAACCAATTCCTAGAGATGTGTATTTGTCTCATATGAAATCTCTAGGATTGCATAGACTATAATGTACTACTACATTTATAAACTATTTCAGTGATATATATAATGTTGTTGTCATCTATCTTACAAATTTACTAGTACATATATGAATTTTTTGAAAAGTATGTTGTCAGGCAAAAAATTGACTTACTCATATAAGCAATAGCCCCAACACTAGAAGAATAGGCTGGGATGAGACATGATGTGCTCAATGATAAATGAGAGCAAAAAAGGTGTAGGGTTCGGTGGCAAGGCGGAATCATCGATTTCAAAATTTTTTATCTTTATGAAATCTTCACCAAACCTTCAACCCAAAATCTCCTTAAAAGAATTAAAACATATAAGATGTTTATATAAGATTTAATCTCAAATAAGATACTAACCTGTATCGCAAAATCCAAACTCTGAATCTCCACCAGGTGCCCAAATGTTCACCCTCCAATGGTGATCCACACAGAAAAACAATGAAGACAAATTTATATTTCTTGGTTCCTCTTCTTGAATTCTTTTTCAAGAATTCAATTCTTGGACCTTTAGGCTGAAATTTTCTTTCTTGAAAATTTCTTTTCTTCCTTCTTTCCTCTTCTTGAATTTTCTTCAAGAATTCCCTTTCTTGGATCCCTTTTCTTGAATTGAATTGGAAGAAAAATTAAGACAGGCAAGGTCTTAATTCAAGAAGGAAAAGAAGAATAGATCCTTTCCTTTTTCTTTCCTTTACCGTTCAAGACCTTCTTCTTATTCTTGTTTAGGGTCAGAGTTTCGATAGAGGATACCTCTGTAAGGGAAACAATACCCAACAAGAACAAGAGGAAGGAGTATTCTGGAGAGGAAGAAAGGGAATTGGATCTCTGAACTATGTTGCGTGAAAACCCCCGAGAACCCCAACCCTATTTATAGATCTCAGAGGGGTGTCATCTCGAAACAACGCAACCCTCTGAAACCCCAGGGATCATGATCCCTCATTCCTCACGCATCCCCTCAACAAAAAATCATGATTCTCCGATTTGATTTTCGTTTTTCCGACGAGGAGACTCTCGGAAAACTTCAGGAAGGATCGCGACTTTTGGAGACGGATTTGCGACCGAAAAGCGACGGATCTTTTTCTTAAATTTTTCTGGCCATCAGATCCAGATCCAAGGGTGCCAGACAAGGATCTAAAATGCCCCTTTTCAGATTTTTTTTTTTTTTCTCCGACGTTTTCTTTCTCACGCGTTTTAAGAGAAGTCCACGCGCGTGGACTTTTCTTTCTTGGCGCGCGCGGGTGAGAAGAGGGAGGGGGCGGCTTGGAGAGAGGGTCTCAGTGAACTAAGTTCACTTGGGTTCAGCCATGGGTTAGCCCAATGTCCTAAAAATAAATTGGACCTTAATCTAGTTCAATTAGAACCCAATTAAGCCCAATTCGGAACCAAATTCGAATCTGATTCGAATAGAAATTTGGTCTGCAACACATGCTAGTGTGTTTATCCTGCAAACATGATTTAATTCCAAATTAAATCCTTCATCAATTTTCTGTTGGTGTGACCCATTGGGTTCCACACCTAGCCAGCAGTAGGTCCGAGTTCTATTTGACTTAATTCGGTTAGATCTCAACTAAGCCGATTTAGGTCAACTCAAACTAGCTCGACTCGGTCAATTAGAATCTAATTCAAATTGACTGATTTGAATTACCATGACTCAATCATATACCTACAAGACAAGATTGACATCTAGCAACGTATCATGTCTACCCGGAAGATGTGGAATTTTGGTGGAATTACCAAAATACCCTTCAGTGGTGAGTTACCGGGCAATTCAGTCATTTGATCAACTTGCATCCCGAATATGATTATGAATATGGATACTTGTCAAATCCATTTTCATATTCATCCCTAGCTCAGTCTTTATAATGATGATTCAGTAATGAACCATTAGAAAATATCTCTAATGTTCATACTTTGATCAAAGGTTTCCTGAATCCATCATTTGAAATTAGCTGGATGCTATTCCCTCTTACTAGGGCTGATCAATTCCTTGTTGACCTACTCACAACCTCCATATACAATCCACCATAACCAGTATCACCTCGTGCATGACTCAGTGTCATGATTGACTGCGAACCAAAGTATGGATTCATGTATATAAGGTACTATGGTAGTCTCAAGTCAAAGGACCACATGCACTACTCCCACTATGAGAATTATCTATTGACAAACAGATAAGGTTCCATTAGATATTCTCAATCTGGATCAATTCAGTGAACTCATTCTCTAATGAACACTCACATCCTAGTATTAGTGTCAAACACAAGTGACTGTGAGATCAGTCACCCTTATTACAAAACATATATAGGATGTGCTGGTCTTGCCGGAAACATTGATCCCCAACTCAATGTCCCATCGACCAGGAATATTTTAGATTAGGGTTTTAAGGCTTTAGGTCTCACTGGTATGATCTCATCATAACCCTAGAACCATAGCCCTAATCTATGGGGTTCATCAAAAAATCAAAAAGACATAGCAAATGATGAAAATAATGCCTTTATAAATGTCAATTCATTGATTTTGGGATCAAAATTACAATATTTCAATTGGCTTTCAGGGCACAATCTTTCAATCTCCCACTTGCACTAAAGCCAATCGCCTTTAAATCTTAACCCCATACAATCAAGGTGGCGATCAAACTCTCGCTGTGATAGAGCCTTAGTGAACGGGTCTGCTATGTTGTTCTTCGTTTCTACCCTTTTAATGCAGACTTCTTGTCTTTCGACAATCTCTCGAACGAGATGGAAGCGTCTCAGAATGTGCTTTGATTTGTGATGAGCTCTTGGTTCCTTTGCTTGAGCAACAGCCCCCGTATTATCACAGTAAAGTGATACTGGACCTTCAATCTCAGGAACTACGCCCAACTCTGATATGAACTTCTTCATCCAGACAGCTTCCTTGGCAGCTTCACTAACAGCAATGTATTCTGCCTCAGTTGTTGAGTCAGCTACAGTTTGCTGTTTAGAACTTTTCCAGCTTACAGCTCCTCCATTAAGGGTAAAACATATCCAGATATAGATTTGCTGTCATCTGGATCTGATTGAAACTAGAATCTGAATAAGCTTCTAGTTTAAGATCAGATCCTCCGTATATTAGAAAATATCCTTAGTTCTTCTTAAGTACTAAAGAATATTTTTCACAGCCTTCCAATGATCCTCTCCTGGATCTGCCTGAAACCTGCTGGCTATACCTAAGGCATATGCCACATCAGGCCTAGTACATAACATAGCATACATAATAGACCCTACTGCCGAAGCATAAGGTACCGAATTCATTCTATTTCTTTCTTCAGGTGTCTTAGGAGACATCTTCTTTGAAAGATGTATGCCATGACCAATAAGTAAGTAACCTCTTTTACTTTCCTCCATGCTAAATCTTTTTAGCACTTGGTCAATATACCTAGACTGGGATAAACCTAGCATCCTCCTAGATCTATCTCTTTAGATCTTGATGCCTAGTATATAAGATGCTTCTCCCAAGTCTTTCATGGAAAACTGTTTAGATAACCATACCTTGACTGATTGTAACATTGGGATATCATTCCCAATGAGGAGTATGTCATCTACATACAGAACCAAGAAAACTATGCACTCTCCCACTAGTCTTCTTGTACACACAAGGTTCATCCTCATTTTTGATCAAAGTCAAATTCTTTGACTGTCTTATCAAATCGGATGTTCCAACTCCTAGATGCTTGCTTTAATCCATAAATAGATTTCTTTAGCCTACATACCTGATTAGGTTTAGTCTCCAAGATAAAACCTTCTGGCTGTGACATATAAACCTCTTCCTCAAGGAAACCATTGAGGAATGCAGTTTTCACATCCATCTGCCAGATTTCATAATCATGATATGCTGCTATAGCAAGCATGATCCGAATAGATTTGAGCATGGCAACAGGAGAAAATGTTTCATCATAATCTATTCCTGTTTTTGTCTGAAACCCTTAGCCACTAATCTGGCTTTATAAGTTTCAACTTGGCCATCTGTCCCAATCTTTTTCTTATAGACCCATTTGCATCCAATAGGGTTAACACTCTCTGGTGCATCAACCAAAGTCCAGACTTGGTTGACATACATGGAGTCCATTTCGGATCTCATGGCTTCCAGCCATTTGTCTGAGTCACTACTTATGACAGCATCCGTATATGTTAGAGGCTCATCATTATCAATGATTCGGGCTTCATTATTTTCAATAATGAACCCATACCTTTCTGGTGCATGTCGCACTCTATCAGACTTACGGATAGGAGTGGTGTGTTCAGGTTCTATATAACTGTGTTATGATTTTGTTGAGATGTATCTATTTGTTGAACTTCTTCAAGTTCAATATTTCTCCCACTGCCCTTTTGTAGGATGAATTCCTTTTCCATAAAAATGGCATGCCTACTGACTAAAATCTTTTGTTCAGTAGGGTGGTAGAATAGATATCCTATACTATTTTGGGATATCCAACAAATAGACATTTTCTGCTCTAGCATCAAGCTTTTGTCCAAAATTTCTTTTGACATAAGCTGGACATCCCCATATCTTAAGGTGCTTAAGATTGGGTTTCTTTCCCCTCCATAACTCATATGGAATGCCAGATACAGATTTGGATGGTACTCTATTCAAAATATTAGCCACTGTTTCCAAGGCATATCCCAGAAAGAAACAGGTAAGTCTGTGAAGCACATCATGGACCGTACCATATCTAATAAAGTACGATTTCTCCTTTCAGCAACACCATTTAATTGTGGTGTGTAAGGAGGAGTCCATTCAGAGATGATCCCTTTTGTTTAAGGTGATCAAGAAACTCGGTGGATAAGTATTCACCTCCTCTATCTGATCGAAGGATCTTAATACTTTTCCCGTTTGTTTCTCTACCATACTTTGATACTCTAAAAATTTTTCAAAAGCTTCGGACTTATGTTTCATTAGATACACAAATCCGTACCTTGAAAAATCATCAGTGAATGTGATGAAATATGAGTATCCACCCTTGGCCTGAGTTGTCATAGGACCACATACATCAGTGTGTATGAGTCCTAATAACTCTATGTCCTTTCATTATGTCCACTAAATGGAGTCTTGGTCATTTTACCCATGAGACATGATTCACAAGTTCCTAATGATTCATAGTCATAAGGATTAAGGATTTTTCCTTGTATAACTTGTTAATCCTCTGCTCACTAATATGTCCAAGACGACAGTGCCAAAGTAAAGTATTGTTTACTTCATCTCTTTTTCGTTTATTACTAACATGTAGTATATTGTCATCAGAAGATAAAGTTAAGAGACCATTGCAAAATATGCCATTAAATATTATTTCATTAGAAAAACTGATTGAGCAGCCATGCTCATTACATTCATAATATATCCTTGTTTAAGTAACAAGGGTACAGATATGATGTTTCTAATGATTCTAGGCATAAAATAATAATTCTTTAACTCTAAAATCTTCCCAGAAGGCAGCTTCAACATATAAGTCCCTACAGCTTCTGCTTGGATAGAATCTCCTCCAGCACCGTAGAGCTCGAAGTCGCCTTCCTTCAAAACTCTAATGTTCTGTAGTCCCTGCAATGATTTGCAGATATGATGACCACAAGCAGTATCCAATACCCAAGAGTTTGAATTAGAAGAGTCTAATGACAAAATTGCATGTATCTCATACATACCTTTGGTGCATTACTAGCACCAGGCTTCAGACTTGCAAGGTAAACCTTGCAGTTTCTTTTCCAGTGACCCGGCTTGCCATAATGAAAGCAGGTCATTTGTCCGGAGGCCTTCTTTCCTTTCTTTTTCTTGATGCCCCCTTTTGGGTTTAACCTCCTCTTGGAACCCTTTTTGCCTATTTTCTTCTTGTTTACACCATCCACAAGAAGAAGTGGAGCCTTATTTTTCTTTAAATGGCTCTCTGCTGTTTTTAACATATTCAACAGCTCAGGCAAGGAAGTGTTAAGTTTGTTCATATGATAATTAAGAACAAACTATGAAAATGACTCTGGGAGTGACTGCAGGATTAAATCCTGATTCAACTCCCCATCCATGACAAAACCTAATTGACCCAATCGGGTGATTAGGTCAATAACCTTTAATACATGGTCTTGTACGGATATACCTTCTGTTATCCTTGCACGGAATAACTGCTTAGATATTTCATATCTTGCAGTTCGACTATGTTCTCCATAAAGTTCTTTTAAATTGAGCAATATGGAGTTTGTGTCCATGCTATCATGTTGCCTCTATAACTCATTGGTCATAGAGGCAAGCATTATACACTTGACAGTAAGTGAGTCATTTTCCACGTGTTATATGTGGTCTTATCCTCTTGCGAGGCATCTTCCCTAATGGTTCCAAGGTTGGGGTATCAAGAATATAAGAAATTCTTTCTTGGCTGAGTACTATCTTCAGGTTTCTCAACCAATCAACATAGTTTGGTCCAGTCAATTTATTTGCATCAAGAATGCTACGGAGTGAGAGTGAAGAGGCCATTTAATCTACATTAACAAACAACATTACATAAGCAGACAATCAATGTTGATAAAACATAATTAAATTAGGACTTTAACTTAATTATGTCTCCCACTATTTTATCAAGCATCATAACCCTCAATGTGATGATCGAGAAAACCCTAATTGGTTCTCTTAGTGGGGTTGAGATCCTAATTCCTATAAAAGACCTTGTGTGTACACAACAAATCTTATATAAGTTCAAAGGTAGGGAAAAACTCTTTCCAATTGTAATTCATACAATTCTCAACTTATCTTGGCCTCTAAAATATTAATAGTCTTGTGTGTACACAACAAACTATAATATTTTAATTAAGTTAGACCCTTCATTGCTATATAGTCATGATATTAATCATAATACCCTTGTGTGTACACAACAAAGTATTATATTAAATCATTCCATAAGCATCAAATGTACCAAGAAAAAATTATGTTAGTCACCATAAAGAAAAGGCCTTGTGTGTACACAACAAACTAATATGGATCATAACATAATAATGACTTGGCATGAAGGAAAGCCATATGTAGTGAATATTACACTAAGCATATTAATCAATAATTAAGTTAATCATACCGGCCAGGTAAGTGGGAGAGTGGTGGGAGTCCCCCCGTTGCTTTCCTTAGACACCAATAAGAATGGCCAGGTCAGTCAACGGAACCAATTAAAAACCACGTCCTCTTTACCGATCATGAACCACTTTTCCTAGACACCGAATGATAAACTAATCATATTGATTATTTTTGCTTTTGGTATATGACACTACAACTTAATATGTGTTAAAGAGGGCTTTATTAAACAAAGCACATTCTAGCAAATATGTGCCATAGTGTGCCATCATACTAGGACAACCATTTACCACATAATGGATCCACCATTATGCCAGGGCAACCTTATTTCAGTATGATGACTAGAAGGCTAAACATATCTCTATGTAAATTAAGGTTTAGGTGAAAACCTTAATTAGTGGCATACATCAAACATATATGCATAATTAACACAAAATGTGATTAGTGTGTCATCATACTAGGACAACCATTTACCACATAATGGATCCACCATTATGCCAGGGCAACCTTATTTCAGTATGATGACTAGATCTCTATGCATATCTCTACAACAATTAGGTTTGAGTGAAAACCCTAATTGGTGACATTATAACAAACATATATTACATCTCATGTTACTTATAAATATGCATCTAAATTCAGAATATATATTTTAATCTTAATAAGGAGGCTCTGATACCATTGTAGGGTTCGGTGGCAAGGCGGAATCATCGATTTCAAATTTTTTATCTTTATGAAATCTTCACCAAACCTTCAACCCAAAATCTCCTTAAAAGAATTAAAACATATAAGATGTTTATATAAGATTTAATCTCAAATTAAGATACTAACCTGTATCGCAAAATCCAAACTCTGAATCTCCACCAGGTGCCCAAATGTTCACCCTCCAATGGTGATCCACACAGAAAAACAATGAAGACAAAATTTCTATTTCTTGGTTCCTCTTATTGAATTCTTTTTCAAGAATTCAATTCTTGGACCTTTAGGCTGAAATTTTCTTTCTTGAAAATTTCTTTTTCTTCCTTCTTTCCTCTTCTTGAATTTTCTTCAAGAATTCCCTTTCTTGGATCCCTTTTCTTGAATTGAATTGGAAGAAAAATTAAGACAGGCAAGGTCTTAATTCAAGAAGGAAAAGAAGAATAGATCCTTTCCTTTTTCTTTCCTTTACCGTTCAAGACCTTCTTCTTATTCTTGTTTAGGGTCAGAGTTTCGACAGAGGATACCTTTGTAAGGGAAACAATACCCAACAAGAACAAGAGGAAGGAGTATTCTGGAGAGGAAGAAAGGGAATTGGATCTCTGAACTATGTTGCGTGAAAACCCCCGAGAACCCAACCCTATTTATAGATCTCAGAGGGGTGTCATCTCGAAACAACGCAACCCTCTGAAACCCCAGGGATCACGATCCCTCATTCCTCACGCATCCCCTCAACCAAAAATCATGATTCTCCAATTTGATTTTCGTTTTTCCGACGAGGAGAACTCTCGGAAAAACTTCAGGAAGGATCGCGACTTTTGGAGACGGATTTGCGACCGAAAAGCGACGGATCTTTTTCTTAAATTTTTCTGGCCATCAGATCCAGATCCAAGGGCGCCAGACAAGGATCTGAAATGCCCCTTTTCAGATTTTTTTTTTTTTTCTCCGATGTTTTCTTTCTCACGCGTTTTAAGAGAAGTCCACGCGCGTGGACTTTCTTCTCTTGCGCGCGCGGGTGAGAGAGAGGGGGGGGGGCGGCTTGGAAGAGGGTCTCAGTGAACTAAGTTCACTTGGGTTCAGCCATGGGTTAGCCCAATGTCCTAAAAAATAAATTGGACCTTAATCTTGTTCAATTAGAACCCAATTAAGCCCAATTCGAACCAAATTCGAATCTGATTCGAATAGAAATTTGGTCTGCAACACATGCTAGTGTGTTTATCCTGCAAACATGATTTAATTCCAAATTAAATCCTTCATCAATTTTCTTTTGTGTGTGACCCATTGGGTTCTACACTAGCCAGCAGTAGGTCCGAGTTCTATTTGACTTAATTCGGTTAGATCTCAACTAAGCCGATTTAGGTCAACTCAAACTAGCTCGACTCGGTCAATTAGAATCTAATTCAAATTGACTGATTTGAATTACCATGACTCAATCATATACCTACAAGACAAGATTGACATCTAGCAACGTATCATGTCTACCCGGAAGATGTGGAATTTTGGTGGAATTACCAAAATACCCTTCAGTGGTGAGTTACCGGGCAATTCAGTCATTTGATCAACTTGCATCCCGAATATGATTATGAATATGGATACTTGTCAAATCCAATTTTCATATTCATCCCTAGCTCAGTCTTTATAATGATGATTCAGTAATGAACCATTAGAAAATATCTCTAATGTTCATACTTTGATCAAAGGTTTCCTGAATCCATCATTTGAAATTAGCTGGATGCTATTCCCTCTTACTAGGGCTGATCAATTCCTTGTTGACCTACTCACAACCATATACAATCCACCATAACCAGTATCACCTCGTGCATGACTCAGTGTCATGATTGACTGCGAACCAAAGTATGGATTCATGTATATAAGGTACTATGGTAGTCTCAGGTCAAAGGACCACATGCACTACTCCCACTATGAGAATTATCTTGACAAACAGATAAGGTTCCATTAGATATTCTCAATCTGGATCAATTCAGTGAACTCATTCTCTAATGAACACTCATATCCTAGTATTAGTGTCAAACACAAATGACTGTGAGATCAGTCACCCTTATTACAAAACATATATAGGATGTGCTGGTCTTGCCGGAAACATTGATCCCCAACTCAATGTCCCATCGACCAGGAATATTTTAGATTAGGGTTTTAAGGCTTTAGGTCTCACTGGTATGATCTCATCATAACCCTAGAACCATAGCCCTAATCTATGGGGTTCATCAAAAATCAAAAAGACACAGCAAATGATGAAAATAATGCCTTTATAAAATGTCAATTCATTGATTTTGGGATCAAAATTACAATATTTCAATTGGCTTTCAGGGCACAATCTTTCAAAAGGCTTGTAACATTATATGTCACCTTGACAAGGTCAAGATGAGGTTCATAATAAAAATGGAGTGAACATGATTCTCACTGTCATGTATGCTTTAGGAGAAATTGGATGCGATAACTTGATTAGTTGCAGATGAAGTGAGCTAATAAGATCTCAAGCTAGTCGCAAATAGTAAATTTTGTGATTGAGTTAAGATCTGAATGGTGGTATATTTATATTTACAAACATATGCTCTTCTTTAGACAAAGAAAACCACCATAGCATGTGTTCATACCACGTGTCTGAAATGATAATAAGGAAGGTGAGTAAGAATATTGATAGAAATTGAATCTCTACCTACTCACTATATGAGTTCCTTAAGGCTATGTATACATGAACTGGCCTCACTTTATGCCCTATAAGCCTTTCAACTATATTGTAAAGTGATATGTGAATATTTGCTACTTTAATGTGCTACCTAAAGTTATGTATGATTTGACTCTATAGGTCATATCTAGAAAAGTAGTTCATATGCAACCAAGCAGTATGAGTATGATTGGAAGACTTTTTGATTATATCTTCAAAGTATTCACTAGCCAGCCTATTATGTTTATTTTTGGAAAGTTTAAACATAATTAAGGATACATGGTGAATGAGAAGTCAAGTATAGCTTTTGAGGGATTGAGCATACTTGGTCTGATGCAACAAAATAAGTTTAGGGCACCTCAAGACATTTGTTTCATCAAAATATTCACCTTTTGGGATTTAAAGCTACCATGTCATCCCTAACAAGTGTATGGTTTAAGCTTTTCAATACAGATGTGCTCGCTGGTCGCATGACCCATTTTTCTATATGAATTATTTTCTATGATAATATAAAGAGTTATCCTTTGAAATATACATGCATAGTGAGAAGCCCATCACATGTGAGTAAGAGTTGTTGGAAATGTGGATTTTCATATAACCGCCCATGATGGTCATGGATTTTCAAGTACCACTCATTATGGGCTTATGAATGACTCCCCACTATTTGGATAACTCCCCGATTTCTGATATTTGAATATGCATGAAAAGTTGTTCCTCAATCAACATAACTACGAAAGATGTTTATATTGGGAGGCATCTAATATAAAAAAAGGTACGATAAACAAAGCAGAAGACCTTTTTTTGTTCTTAAAAATTATCTCTATAATATATTACAAAGCAAGTGGATTTCGATGGTGGATAAAAAGGTATTTTTCATTCATGATTTATGTCTGACCCAAAGATATTGGTTGATTAATTATTCACTCCATATAATTTCTTAGATAATATTTTATTTTAATTATTTTAATTATCTAAGAATTTGTTCAAAAGGAAAATGTTATAACTCTTTATACTATTATACCCTTAAATATAACACACATAGTATCAATTTGTAAAAAAATAACAAGAATATGTGATAACAGCTATTGGACCGTTGTACGCTTAACTTGAAAATGTTACTATAGCATGCTTAGGGGGTGTTGAGCTTATGAAGTTTATTGAACATTGATGGAAGACGAATTTGATGAAATGGATGTGTGGAGATGTGATCTACTTACCTAGCAGCAACATATCAGCATTAGATCTTCAGATATGGCAGAATTCATGGATAGAAAGGATGAAAAATTTCGAGCTAGGAACTAGGTGAACAGAAAATCTGACCCCCTTGTGCAAGCTTCCTTTCAAAAAAATAAAAGAGAGGATCTAAGGGCATAGAAACCCTCAAACTTTGCTAAGCTACCTTTAAGAACCTCAGATCTAAGGATCAAGAGGGTCTTTTCCTAACAATGAAGAGAAAATCAAAGCTCAAATGGAAGGGAAGCACTCACTACTAAAAAATTGAAAGCTAGAGACAAGATCTACACTCCCTTCTTGGATTCACCATTGGAGCTTTGATCCTTGGCATGGAGCCTTCATCTTCATCTTCAAATCACCAAGAAAAACCTACAAAGAGTCAAGGTAAGGTCAAGAATTTTAAAAAATTAAGGGAAAAAAAGAAGGAATCAACAAGAATAGTGAAGAGAGTTGCTGGAATTTTTGGACAGCACTTCCTCTTCTTCTTAGACTACTTGGATCTTATGTAGACAAACTTGGAAATGGAACATGGCCCTCCAAACTCAAGGCACTCACTCAAATTCAAGGTCAAACTCATCACTCCAACTTAAACTTAAAGAAAAACACTCAAACATCAAGGAGAACTCATGAACTTGGCAAGATGGAAGAGAACACAAACTAGCAAGCTTTCATTCAACTCATGAAGTAATTCATTCATTCATTGCTTTACAAGAGGAGGCCTTGGTCCTATTAATAGGCCAAGGGCAGCCATAATGGATGGGTTAAGGAGCCAACTAATTCAGATTTAGTTGGTAATTGATTACATGATTAGTTTCTAGTCTAACTAATCCTAATAAGACAAAGTCCTAGAAGCTCCATGTAGCACCATCTCCTTACAACACTTGTCTTCATCTAATCCTTCCACATGTTCTTTAAGGTTTGGTCTTTCAATTAGGCTTCAAGGTAGAAGATTTCTTTATAGCTTGGCTGGCCCATGGGCTTGGAAAAGGAATCTTCACTTGATTTTGGCTTTAAACAATTCAATCTTGCTTCATGAAATTAGGAGTCTTCAAGAGGTGCTTCATACATTTGTGGAAACCTGAAAAAAGGGAAAGATTGGACTACAACCAAAGATTATTAGTTTGTAATTTCTTCCTCTTGCCAATATCCTCATTAATTCTCCCCGGGTGAAAAGAACTCGGCCCTGATGAGTATGGATCATTTTGGCTTTGGTAGTTATTCAAGTATATCTGGATTGATCCTTTGTAATTCTTCTTGAGTGATCCATGAATCTTCAGAATCAGGTCTGCCTTGCCAATGGACCAAGTATCGTTGGTAATCTTTATTCCAGGTAGTGACAATCTTGTCATCTATGACCCTTTCAATTCTTTCTCCCCGCTTTGGTAGTGTGGCTAATGGGCACTCTAGGGTTGGTTCACTCTCAAGGGATGGATCAGGTTCTAGGAACTCATTGGGAATCATTGTGGACTTCTTGTATCCTACCAGATCTGAGATATTAAAAATAGAGCTAATGCTAACATCAGAAGGTAGGTCCAGCACATAAGCATTAGGTCATATTCTTTTATTTTTTTGAAAGGACCTACACCACGGGCATGGAGTTTCTTCGTTCTCGGTGGAAACTATTCAGGTTTTAGCCTGATCATCACAAAGTCCCCTACTTGAAATTCTTTGGCCCTTCTATGAGAATCAGCAATATGCTTGTAGCTCTCATTGCTCATTTGGATTTTCTTGCTAATCTCTCTATGCAAATCCCTAAGATATTGTGCATATGATTCGGCGGACTTATGCATGGATGACACCAATTGACAAAACAAACTCAAGTAATACTAAAACAAAAGACAAGCTCAAATGGGTTTTATTATCTAAGGATTGAATTATATTATTAAGCTAGGAAACAAAGGTTCCTAATTTCCAATATTTCTTTAAGAGGCTTCTAAGACTTTTTCACATATCTTTAGGTAAGTGGCAGTAAATCTTAATTTGGCTCCTAACATATGCCATTGTGTCTTAAAAAAGTAACTATTGAATATCACTAGAAACAGATCAATGGTATGGTGGATGTCCCAGTCGGATGGAATAGGAGGGTGAATGATACACAGTGGTGGATCAGGATGGTGGATGTTCAAAAATGATGGATCAGGGATAGAAAAACTGTTAGGGAATATACATTGTAGGTTCTTCAAAGGCTCTCCAACTTCTTGGAGCTGATCTGTAGGGGTTTGTTCTAGGTTTTCTCTGATGGTCAACATCCCATTAGGTGATCCTTCATTAATCTCTAGATTTAAATCTTCAACATTGATTAATTCCGGGTCCTTTATTATCTCCTCAAATTATTCTTCATGGCTTTGTCCCTCGACTTCATTTTCTTCTAATTGATTATTCCCGTTGTTGATTTCTTTAAGCTGGGTAATTATTTTATCTTTAAGCAATTGTTCTTGTTCATACTCATGCACTAAGTCAGAGCTAGCTTCATAGACTTCTTTCTTAAATTCTTCAACGGGTTTAGGATCTTCTCTTTTTAGCTCTCTATTTGGACAAGATTTTGATTCCACTTCATCTTTAAATTCTTCAAAAGGTTTAGGAGATTTTTCTTTTAATTCTTCCACGGGTTTAGTCTTTTCTTCATCTCCTTCATACTTATTGAATTCAGCAATATATTTAAATATAGTTTCATCATCTTGTCTTAATTTGTATCATTGGGTTGGAAGATTTTGCTTATAAGATTTGCCTAGGTACTTTTCTCTCAGCTTACTCTTCATATCTCTCCAAGTAATTATTTTATCCCCACTATAATAACTTTTGTGCTCAACATGTCCCCAATATGACTTAGCATGTCGGATTAGCTTTAGTTTGGCAAATTGACACTTCTTTTCTTCTGACATTTCATCAATCTCAAAGTACTGATCCATTTCCTTCTCCCAATCGACATATACCTCAGGGTTTCCATCAAAAGTGGGTGCATAGGGTTGATTGCTCCTAGAGACTCTCTCCTCCTGATCTACAAAGCCTTGACAGGGGTATCTAAGTTTATACTCAAGGGTGAGATCATGACAATGGACTCTTGGATTAATAGGTGGTGATTTAGGATTAGTACGGGTCAAGCAATCTTTTTCGATATTCCCGATTTGATTATTCACTTGCCCTAACTCTTTGTTCATTGATCCTAATTGTTTAGTCAGGGTATCAAATTTTTCAGTCAGGATCCTCATAAAGAATTCAAGATTGGGGTCCATGGGTAAACCAGACTGAGGGTGGGACTTTGATATAGAGCTTATAAGACACAGTACAAGGGTAAGCAATATAATGGACAAGTAAACAAGACATGATTCTATGGTTCCTAGACCTAGAGTTCAAGAATACAAGACTTAACTAGGTACTACTAAGAATGTAATTATCTTGTCCACTGGCCAGGTAAGAGGTGGGGTTGCGGGAGGCTCCCCTCGCTTTCGCAAGGTCCTAATTAAAAACTTCAAGTCCGCTTAAGGTGTTTGCCATTTGACCTCTAGCCTTAGAGACCAATTTCAAGGAATAAATACAAACACAAATAATACTTTGTCTTACCTTGCACTTGAACCTAACTTGTGGGTGTCCCTAGTTTAGGTTCCTACTTGATTTTACATAGGGTTTAGGTCAATGCAAATATGGGTGATTGTTTTGGGCTAAGAAAAGGTAATGGCCTCCTTCCCTTATGTAATATTAATTATCCTTAAGATATTTTAAAAATGGATGCAAACAATTTCAGCAAATAATGAGCACAATCACAAATACATGAATGTTTAACCCCATTTCAAAATTTCAAATAATGCAAATTTAAATTGAGTAATTCAAATCTTGAAATCTAGATTCCATCAACCAATTTTAAAAATTTAATTTCTAGATTTGATTGGAAAATTCGTCCTTGGAAGCAAAGTAGTTAAAATGTAAATTTCAGCTTCCAACTAACTCCAGCTAACCTGAATTTGAAAATTTGAAATTTAAGATTTTTAAATCCAAAAAATTTGAAATAAAATTGACTTGGTTAGCTCTCAGATATGGAATCTCGGATTTTAGATTTTGACTTCAAATTAATTCAAATTTTTATTGATAAGGTAGTTTGAAAATAGTTGCTAGAAGATTCTAGCAGTTTAGCTAACTCTTAACAACCTGAATTCAAATTTTGAATTCTGAGCTATAAACCTCTCTAAAATAAAAATTCTAGTAGGAAATAAAAAAATTTGAGGTCTGAATCTTAGATCTAAAATTTTAAAATTTTAAAAAAAATATTTTTATTTTTTAAAAAAATAAATGAAATGGAAGGTAGAAACATAATCCTAGATGGAACTTTAGAAATGACCTAAGAACTTATATTTTTAAATCTAGAAATTAAAAAAAAATATTTTTTTATTTTATATTTAGCTAACACATTGATGTACTAGGAAAATATTTTTTTGGATTTTTTTAATCAATGTAAAAAATATGAAAAATCACTGAATCTTGAAAGACAATGAGACAGAATTTCTAGCAGCTTGCAAAGATTAACCTAGAACAAACCTCTGATACCAAAAAATTGATGGGGGATGAATTTGATGAAATGGGTGTGTGGAGATGTGATCTACTTACCTAATAACAACATATCAGCATTAGAGCTCCAGATATGGCCGGATTCATGGGTAGAAGGGATGAGAAATTTCAAGCTAGGAACTATGTGAGCAAAAAATCTGACACCCTTATTATGCAAGCTTCCTTTCAAAAAAATAAAAGAGAGGATCTAAGGACATAGAAACCCTCAAACTAGACTAAGCTACCTTTAAGAACCTCAGATCTAAGGTTCAAGAGGGTCTTTTTCCAACAATGAAGAGAAATCAAATCTCAAATGAAAGGGAAGCACTCACTACTAAAAATTTGAAGGCTAGATACAAGACTACACTTCCTTCTTGGATTCACCATTAGAGCTTTGATCCTTGGCATGGAGCCTTCATCTTCATCTTCAAATCACTAAGAAAAAATTGCAAAAAGTCAAGGTAAGGTCACTGTTACAGCCGTGACAGTGACGTGGCCAGGCTCAGATACCGCCGAATGCGATCGAGCCACGTGGAGGTTTCTCCGGCCGAGTCAGCGCCATGTCTTCAAGACCAGGTTCGGCAAGACTAAAGCGCCCGGCAATTTTCTAAGGCAAACTGCCCTCGCCGAGGTCAAGCTCGGATCGGAGTTCCTCTACCACCTCGATGGCGCCCAAGTTCGGAGGGGTCCGCCTAAGTGAGGTCGGCCAAAGCCAGGAGACCTCCTGCCACCTCGCCAGGTGTCCACCCTGGAGGGATCCACCTGGGCCGAGGTCGGCTGGTCCTTCGCCCCTTTGCCAGGTGGCCTCCCGGAGACGGGCCCACCTCGGCCAAGGCCAGGCGACCTCCTGCCACCTCGCCAGGTGTCCACCCAGGAGGGGTCCACCTGGGCCGAGGTCGGCTGGTCCTTTGCATCTTTGCCAGGTGGCCTCCCAAGAGACGGGGCCCACCTCGACCGAGGCCAGGCGACCTCCTGCCACCTCGCCAGGTGTCCACCCAGGAGGGGTCCACCTGGGCCGAGGTCGGCTGGTCCTTCGCCCCTTTGCCAGGTGGCCTCCCGGAGACGGGCCCACCTCGGCCGAGGCCAGGCGACCTCTTGCCACCTCGCCAGGTGTCCACCCAGGAGGGGTCCACCTGGGCCGAGGTCGGCTGGTCCTTCGCCCCTTTGCCAGGTGGCCTCCCGGAGACGGGCCCACCTCGGTCGAGGCCAGGCGACTCCTGCCACCTCGCCAGGTGTCCACCCAGGAGGGGTCCACCTAGGCCGAGGTCGGCTGGTTCTTCGCTCTTCGCCAGGTGGCCCCGGAGAGGGTCCACCTCGGCCGAGGCCAGGCGACCTCCTGCCACCTCACCAGGTGTCCACCCAGGAGGGGTCCACCTAGGCCGAGGTCGGCTGGTCCTTCGCTCTTCGCCAGGTGGCCCCGGAGACGGGTCCACCTCGGCGAGGTCAGGCCACCCGTACGGAGAAGGTCTCAGGGAAGAAGCGCGGGCCCGAGGCCATCCCTTGGGCCGTACGAATCCCAGACGGTGCCCCGTACGGAGGGCGGCGGCATGCGGAACATCACTTGCATTGGCCCGACAAGTCCCACAGCCGAGGGGCACGATTCTGACAGAACAGGCCCTATAGATGGATGGCGCCCACGCTTGGAAAAGGGAGCGCTCTCGCTGGGCCCGAGGCCTGACCGGCCGCCTTACCAGCGCCGCCCTCCCTTTTTCTCTTCTGTCTTTGCCTTTTCCCTGCTGGGCTCGGCGGACAAGGTCGGAAAGCTGCCTGGCCCCCTTCACCGAAAAGGGAAAGAGAAGAGGATGGGGGAGGGGAGTCTCCCAGGAGGAAAAGACAAGCGCACGACGAAAGGAGATAAAGAGGGAGGAATCTGGGGACGACAAGGTAAGCAAACAAGCCTGGGGACAAAGGAGAAGTAGCGGCAAAAGGCCTCACTCGGGAGAGTGAAAACCAGAGATCCCAAGAGGGGATCACTGGGCGGTGAGCTCGCAAGGAGGCCCGGCCGAGATTCTGGTCCCCAGAGCGTCTCTCTCACCAGTAAACTCTCTAAGTCTGGAACCCTTTCGGGGGTCCGTCTGGAGAGTCTGTTCCTTCTCGTCGTCTACTGACTTGACCGTCGGAGTTCCCTCGCCGGGATCCCGGCCAGGGTCTTTTAACCCTTTTTTGCAGGTTAGCCGCAGCCAGGGAGGCTCCTTCGCCAGGCGGTCAGGAGGGATCGGTGGATCCGTGGCACAGGCACGACGACGGGAGCGGCAACAGATTGGCGTGCCAGGTAGGGGGGCAGGACACCAAACCCGAGCGAGGGCCAGCTTTCTGCAGGTATCGCGCTCTCTGACTAATGGTGGTCACTCGTGGCCGCGAGGCATCCACCAGCCGCGTGGGGGAGGTTCACTCCCCTCCAGGGGCCCGCAGCCCAGAGAGGGAGCTTCCAGCTCCCCCTCCTCTTCCACCATAGCCTACCCCAATGGACGGACCCCTTGCGGCTGTCATCCAGCAGCTGCAGACCTTGACCTCGGCGGCCGCAGCTTTAGCATCAGTAGCAGTCCCTGGCCACGCAGCCGCAGCCAGGGACCCCCGTGGCCCGAGCCGCGGGGTGGTAGCGGGGAGCCTGCGCTCCATCCAGGGCAGGCCATCCCATCCGAGGGCCGTCTCCAATCCCCGGGGGAGCCACCAAGCTCCCGCAAAAAGAAACTACTCTGGTTTGGAGGATCGCGAGAGTCGATCCCCGGCCGACGAGGCCGAAACGGTGCATCACAGCAAGTGATGCCGAGGCCTGACTTCGTGCCGAGACCGATCGACGCCCCCTTCACCAGCAGCCTCGGTGGAAGACTACACCGATGAAGCCATCAGGCGCCAGGCCGAGAGGCGCCTGGAGGAGCATGAGTGCAAGCTGGCGGAGTTCGCCCGCCGATTTGCCGACCTGCAGAACTCGTCGACAGACCCGGCGGGCTATGACTCCCGCCCCCCTTTCTTTGAAGAAATCCAGGCAGAACCAATCCCAAAACGGTTCCGCATGCCGCAGGTGGATCCCTACGATGGGACCACCGACCCTCTGGACCATCTGGAGAGCTACAAAGCCCTCATGAGGGTCCAGGGGGCCACTGACGCTCTCCTGTGCATCGCCTTCCCGGCCACCCTTCGGAAGGCCGCTCGAGTCTGGTTCACCCGCCTCGAGCCCGGATCCATTGCTCCTTCCATCAGCTGGAAGGAAGGTTCGTGGCCACTTCGACGCTTGTCGAAAGGTGCCGAGAGAGGTGGACAGCCTCTTTTCCATCCGCCAGTAGGACTAGGAGCTGCTCCGGGACTACATCACCCGGTTCAAAACCGTAGCTCTAGAGATCTACAGCTTGGACGAGCCCGTCGCCATGCTGGCTTTGAAGCGCGGGCTCAAGACGTCCCGCCTGACCTACTCCCTGGACAAGAAGCCACCCAGGACGTACTCCGAGCTCCTCCTCCGCGCCCAAAAGTACATCCGAGCGGAGGAGGCCGACCGCACCCGTCGAGAGTTGGACAGGAAGACTCCGAAGAGGCCGCCCCCGAGAGAAACCCCGAGAGTTCGGAAGCCCGGGCCATCTGCCGACCCTCGCCCGAATCCAAGGCCGAGGGGCGAGGCCACTCCCGAGCGGAGGTACACCCCTCTCCTCGCACCTCGGACAAAGATCCTCATGGAAATCGAGGGCGAGCGCTACCTCCGCCGACCTCCTCCTCAGAACCCGAGAGCCGTCCGGGACAAATCGAAGTACTGCCAGTTCCACCGCGAGCACGGGCACGACACAGAGGAGTGTCGCCACCTGAAGCGGAAGATCGAGGAGCTGATTAGGAGGGGTTACCTCAGGAAGTTCATCAAGAACGAGGCCCCCTCTGAAGGGCAGCCGCTCGCGACCTTACCGCCCGTCCCTGCGATCGATAACCACCCAATGGAGAAGCCCGTGGGCATGATCTCGCGCGGTTTGGTCGAGCGATGAAGAGAGCCCGGGAAGTCCGGAACCCGGAGAATGTAATCCCCCCCAAGGGGGGGGAAGCTAATGATAATGTAAGCAATGATGCCGTGGTGGTCGAGATGACCATCGCGAAGCATCCTGTACATCGAATCATGATGGATAGTGGAAGCTCGGCTGATGTACTTTTTTACGATGCTTTCTCTCGGATGAACTGTCCCCGATCAGCTGAAACCGGTGCACACCCCCTAGTAGGTTTTACGGGGGACTCCATGGGGGTCGAGGGGGAGATCACTCTCCCGGTCACCGCGGATCCCCATCCCGGCAGCGACCGTCCTAATAACATTTACCATCGTCAGGCTCCCCTCGCCTTACAACATCATTCTCGGCGTCCCGGGCTCAACCAATGGACGCCACCATCTCCACGAGAAGGCTGTGGTACAGTTCCCCACGCCTTCCGGGCGGGGGGAGATGAAGGGGACGACCCAGCCAGTCCGCTCTGCCTCAGACGGTCCCGAGCGCCAGGGCGCGGAGCTCGTCCATGATATCGACGACCTCGATCTGAGAGAGAAGGAACCCAGGGGAGGGCCCGTAGAGCGCCTGCTGACTTTTCCCCTCGGTTCGGATCCCCTGAAGACGGTGCATGTCGGGGCCCAGCTCCCTGAAGAAGAATGAACCCGCCTGCTGGGGTTCCTCCATGCCAATGCTGATGTGTTCGCCTGGTCAGCAGCAGCCGACATGCCGGGCATCCCGCCGAGGTCATCGTGCACAGGCTAAACGTGGACCCAAATTGCCGCCCGGTCTCTGCCAGAAGAAGAGAAGCTTCGCCATAAGGCGGAGAAGCAGCGAGAAGGCGATCAGAGGAAGTGGAGAACGCCCGCGGTTCCTGTCGCGCGCTTTCGTCGCTTGGCGGTTGAGGTCCAGTACCCCAAAGCTGGTTGGCAAACATGGTCATGGTAAGAAAGTAGTGTATGGTTAAGTGCGAGGATCTGTGTGGATTACACCTTTGATCTCAACCGAGCTTGCCCAAAGGACAGCTTATCTCTCCAAAGACAGATTCCTCCGAAAGCATGTGCTCTCGACACCAACCTCGGCGGAATCGCCTCCGTCGTTCATGGACGCTTTCTCAGGATAAACAGATCGAATGAGCCCAGAGGACGAAGAGCTCACCGCCTTCATAATGATGACCGCAGAACTTTTTACTACAGGATGATGCCATTTGGCTCTCAAGAACGCGGGGGGGCAACGTACCAGCGCCTGGGCAATAGAATTTTTAAAGATCAGATCGGCAGCAACATGCAGGTGTACGTGGATGACAGCTGGTAATGAGCAAACCCGAGTCGGACCACGTGGCTGATCTGGCGGAGACGTTCGGCAACCTCCGACGCCATCAGATGAAGCTGAACCCGGCGAAGTGCGCCTGGAGTCTCCGCACGGCCAATTCCTAGGATTTATGGTGACCCAAAGAGGGATCGAGGCCAATCCGGAGAAGGTCCAGGCCATCCTGGATATGGAGCAGCAGCCGCCTCCAAGAAGAAAGTGCAGCAACTAACTGGCCGAGTTGCGGCCCTCAGCCATTTTATCTCCAGGTCGGCGGGACCGCTGCCGCCTTCTTCAAGGTACTGAGGAAGATGAATGACTTTGCTTGGACCGAGGAATGCCAGCAGGCCTTCGAGGATATAAAGAGACCCTCGCATCGCCACCGTTGCTGTCCAGGCCGAGGAGGGAGAGGAGCTTATCCTCTACCTAGCGGTTACCCGGAAGTCGTCAGCTCAGTCTTGGTTCGAACCGACGGCCAGGGGGGGACCAGCGGCCCGGTGTTACTATACCAGCAAACTTCTCCGTGACGTGGAGCTCAGGTATTCTCGGCCCAGGAGAAAATCGTTTTTGTGCTAATAGTGTCTCCCCAGCGTCTCAGGCCTATTTCCAAGCGCACCCAATCGTGTCCTGATGGATCAATCCGTGCTGAAATGTAGTGTAGCAGGTCAGCCGACCCGATACCTCGGGACAATTGGCAAAGGGGCACTGAAACTCAGCGAGAGTTCGACATTACGTACAGGTCGAGGTCGGCCATGAAGGCACAGGTGCTAGCCGACTCTGTGGGTCGAGATGTGCAGGTTGGGCAAGGAGCCCGAGGAAGGCCCCTCAGGCTGGTCGATGGAGATAGGCACTAGCGAGCCCGGAGAGGATGCCTGGATCCTCCATGTAGACGGAGCCTCAAACTCCGGGGGGGAAGCGGGGCTGGGCTCTCCTTGCCAACGGCAACGGGGTCATCACCCGAATGCGCACTCCGTTTCCAATTCCCCACGACAATAACCAGGCGGAGAAGTACGAAGCACTTCTTGCCAGACTGAGAGTCTCCCACGAGTGGCATAAACCAACTCAAGGCTTTCACTGATTCCCAGCTCGTGGCGGGGCAGGTGTACGGGGGTACGTCGCGCACGACCCCAAATGGCGAGATACTTGAGCTCGTCAAGGCGGGCGTGTCCAGATTCCGGCGCTTCAACATTTTCCATATCACCCGGGGGGAGAACGCCCGAGCGGATGCTCTCTCCCGACTGGCGACCCTGCCGGACTCGAATGCTGGGACGCGCTCATGTGGAGGTATGGAGTTTCCCAGCCTCGAAGCGCCGGTGGAGGTCCATCAGGTCAGCCATGAACCCAGCTGGATAGACAAGTACGCCGCATACATCACCAATGGCACCCTGCCGGAGGACCGCGAGGTGGCTCGCCTCATCAGGAAGAAGGCCGTGCGGTTCATCCTGATGGACGGGTGTAGTTGTATCGAAGATCCTACTCCTACCCCCTCCTCAAGTGCGTAGGACCCACGGAAGCCAAGCTTGTGCTCCAGGAGATTCACGAAGGCGTCTGCGGGAACACACGTGGGGGGCAGGGCATTGGCATACAAGGCCCTCCGTCAGGGCTATTCTGGGAGATGATGAAGGAAGACGCCCGACCGGAATTCGTGAAGAAATGCGACCACGGTGCCAGCGTCACGCCACGATGCAATGGCAGCCCTCCAAACCAATCTCCCAGCTCTCAGCCCCTGGCCGTTCGCCATGGGGGATGGACCTCCTGGGCCCCATTCCCGCCGGCGTCTGGACAGTGGAAGTTCTTGATAGTGGCCATCGATTACTTCACGAAGTGGGTCGAGGCCGAACCCTGGAGAGGAATCACCGAAGCAAACGTCGCCAAGTCTTTTGGAAGTCCATCGTCTACCGCTTCGGCCTCCCCACACCGTGGTCATTGACAACGGGCACCAGTTCGACTGCCGGGAGTTCAAAGAATTCTGCAGCGACCTCGGCATCAAGCATCGCTTTACCTCGGTGGCGCACCCCAGACCAATGGGGAGGGCCGAAGTCACAAACAGGACCATCCTTCAGGGCCTCCACAGCGGCTGGACCAGGCAAGGGCAGGTGGACCGACGAGCTCCCAGCATCCTCTGGGCATACCACACCACCCCGAGGACGGCTACCGACGAAAACCCGTTCAACCTCGTCTTCGGAGCCGAGGCAGTCATCCCGATCGAGCTCAGCCTACCCACACTGCGTGTGGAGCAATATGACGAGACAGAAAAACCCAGCCAGGATGATGCTCAACCTTGACCTTCTCGAGGAAATGAGGGACAAAGCCGAATTCGAATGGTGGCGTATAGGCAACGCGTGGCAGGTATTACAACTCCCGAGTGCGGTCGAAGGTTTTCGTCCTGGAGACTTGGTCCTCCGGCGCGCTGAAGCTTCCCAGCCACGGGAATGCGGCAAGCTCTCACCCAACTGGGAAGGCCATATTAGGTGGCAGAGGCCCTCCCTCATGGCGCATACTACTTGGAGGAATTGGGAGGTGCCAGGTTTCCCCCGGATGTGGAACGCTCGAACCTAAGGATGTACTATCAGTAATGTAAGGTTCCCTGCTCCTGTAATAAAGTTCCCCCACTTCAAACACTCCCTTCTCACTTCGACAAGAAAGCCTACGGCATCGGGTTCAGTCCGGAGATCCTGGGCTTCGGCCTGGAAGGCGGCGCAGAACCCAGTTCGCCCACGAAAGCCCGGAGAACAGCTCGGCAAGCCGTGCAAGGCTTGAGAAAGCCTGCGGCATCGAGCTCACTCCGGAGATCTCGGGCTTCGGCCTGGAAGGTGGCGCAGAACCTAGTTCGCCCACGAAAGCACCGAAGAACAGCTCGGCAAGCCACGCAAGGCTTAAGAAAGTCTGCGGCATCGAGCTCACTCCGGAGATCCTGGGCTTTAGGCCTGGAAGGTGGCGCAGAACCCAGTTCGCCCACGCAAGCCCGGGAACAGTCGGCAAGCCGCACAAGGCTTGAGAGAGCCTGCGGCATCGAGCTCAGTCGGGAGATCCTGGGCTTCGGCCTGGAGGTGGCGCAGAACCCAGTTCGCCCATGCAAGCCTGGGGAACAGCTCCGCAAGCCGTGCAAGGCTTGAGAAAGCCTGCGACATCGAGCTCAGTCCGGAGATCCTGGGCTTCGGCTGGAAGGCAGCGCAGAAACCATGTCGCCTGCGCAAGTATGAAGGCGACCCCAAAGACGGGCCCGCTTAAGGCCTACTCTATCGCCGCGTGATCCGGGAGGCCCCCACCTTCGATTTGAGTAATGGAAGGACCGGGCCTGCGATCGTTTCAGCATTCCATATCAACATCAAAAAAAAAAAAAAAAAAAAAAAAAAAAAAAAGGAAAAAGAGGAGAACTCGACGTTTTGTCAAACTAAAGCTTTCATTAATACAAGTGGCCAGTACAAGCTGGGAGTCCCGACAGCCCGGGAGTCCCCAAAGAAGAAAGAAAGGAAAAAAAAAAATGACTACGACGACGAAAGCAGGTAAGAAGGCACCGGGCTCAGTGTGTGCAGGGTTGGAGCCCTCTGCGGGGGCGCAGGCGCTGCATCCTCGACCTCGGCGGCGGCGGCTCTTGGGGTGCTCGGAGCCACAGCTTCGCTAGTCGACGGCGCCGCAGGAGTTGCGTCGGCCGCACGGAGGCCCTGCTCTCGACTCCTTGCCTCCTGCCTCCGATCACCACCCCGCTAAGATCGAGCTCAGGGAAGAAGGCCCCCACTTCCCCGGCACATCCGGAAACCCTTCAGGAAGGAGTCCACGGCGGCCTCCCGGACCTCCGACGTGTACTCGTCGGAAGCCCGGAATTTCGGGACGGCCTCCTGCGCCTCCCGCTTCGCGGCCTCCAGGAGTCCGTTGATGTACACACTCCGGTCCTTCGCCGTGCTCGCATCTCGCCGGGCCTCCTAAGCTGGCGCTCCAGCCACTGGAATGGGCCTGCAGGCGGGCCTCTCCGCCGCGTCCTCCTCCGTGTGGCGCTGGTACGAGATCCTCTCCTCCGACAAGGAAGCCTCCAGCTCCTTGTTCCGCCCCCTCAGAGCGCGCCAGGTCAGACTGGAGGGCTTGGTTGCTGGCTCGCAGCTCGACCCCTTCTCCATGAGGTCCCTGACATCGGCCGCGAGCTTGCCGAGCTTTTCTCCTTCTCGGCATCCCTTTGCGCGTTCCCTACGAGGAAGTTCCTCAGTAGGAGAACGTCATTCCCGATCTGCACCAACGAAAACAAACAGGTCAGGAGAAGAGAAGTTAGATCTTGAAAGAACAGAAAGGAAGGAGCTCGGGCTTACCGTGAAGAGCTGCGGGAGAATCCCGAGCAAAGCATCTGCGTAGCCCGGCCACCCCGGGCTCGGCGGTCCCGGCGGTGGAGGCGTACTCCATGATCTTTTCGCGAGCCTTTGTCACAGATGACCGAGTCCCGGGTGGGTGATCACCGGTGCCGGGGCTGTCAGGCCGGCTCCTGCGCGGCCGCCCCCTCAGCTGATTCCGCGGTCGACGAGCCGGCGGTGGCCACCGGCTGCGCTGTCGAGGCAGCGGCGATGACGGGGACCGACGCTGGACGGAGCTTGCAGGCGGTGGAGCCCTCTCAGCGGCGGCGCCACCAGGTCGTGCAAACCAAGGCGTCGGCGCCCCGCCCTGAGGCAACCTGGTGGGGGAGCGGCGGCCATCGGGCTGGGCACGGCGCCGTCACGACCTCCTGGCTCGCCTCCGTGCGAGCCCTCTTCGCCGCGGGCTCATCCACCTCGACGACATCTCTCGGGCTGCGCCCTCCAAAAGGCTCTCAAGTGAAAACTTCATTCCTGCAATACAAAAGAACAGAAGGTCAGCCGGCTCGGTCATGAAGAAAAAGTGAGGGGGAGTCAAAGTAGGGCCGAATCTCACCCGTCTCGCGGATGGGACTGATCCCGGCCTCAAAAAGATTCTGCTCCGAAAGCAGAACGTCGAGTGCCGGGACCACGTCGTCAGGAGCTGGGAATAGGCCTCCTGGTCCGCCGACTCAACCAGAGAGTTCCGGTTCGGAGACCGGTCCGGTTCACTCCAGGCCCAGTCGACATCTTCGACTGAGGCGAAGAAAAATCGGCTTCCAGCCCTTGACCGAGGAAGGGAGTCGAACCGGAGACACCTGGGCCGGGGCAAAATTATACACCAGCCATCATCGGTGTGGAGCACTTCTTCAGGGTGAACATGGCCCTGAAGAGGGAGAAACGGGCAACGAACCCGGAAGTGACAAAAAACTATAAAAGAGAAGATGACCCGGATGGCATTGGGAGCCAGTGGCCGGGACAAGCGGAAATGGTTGAGAAAAGAAAGGAAGAAGGGATGCAGAGGAAACCGAAGACCCCCAAGGAGGATGTCTTCGTAGAAGGCTATGCGGCCGGGGCCACTCATGGTGATGCGCTCCCCGGACCGCGAACAGACAGACGAATGGACCCGGGATACCGTAGCATCCCGGAGCAGAGAAAGATCGCCTTCGGTCATGGTGGAAGCATGACCAGAGGGACAGCAGGAAGAGAAGGCGGAGCAGGAAGAGAACGAAGGGGCACGGCGAGAGCAACGGGGGAGGCGGATCCCCCTAGGGATGCCAATGGTGACACCCCCGGTTGCAGAAGACGGGCGGATCTCCTCCGGATCGTCTCCTCATCTGAGGAGGAAGAAGATGGAGTCCTCGGCTAGGATGGACCGGCCTCGTCGGGTTGGAAGAGACATGGCGACGGCGCGCCAGAAAAGAGAAGGATGGAGGATCAAAGAGAAAAAGAAAAGAAAGAGAAGGAGGGGAGCCGGAGAAGATGAAGGCACTCACCGAAAATACGCCAGACGAGCGCAGGGCAACAGGAGTTAGCCTGCAGCAAAACCGCCACGAAGCAGGAGAAAGGCCTCGTTCTGGAAAGTCCTCTCCCTTTCAAATCAGCGGACGGCAGCCGTACCCATCATTCCGCCTCGGGCCACTGGACGATCGTCACGTGGGCGCACACCCGACACCGACGCCTCGTTAGCAGAGCAACGGCCTCTGCCTCGAAGCGATGCATTTATTGCAGGCAAGTGGGCGGTGTGGTGGCTCCCCATAGGTTTTCAGCGCGTCGAGCCACGGCGACAAGGATCGTGGCAATTATGATGCAAGATCTTCGCCTCCCCACGTCATGTCGGCATTTAATCCCGACGTTCCGTTCTACGACGCCCGACGGAACGGCAGGCTGGGGGGCAACTGTTACAGCCGTGACAGTGACGTGGCCAGGCTCAGATACCGCCGAATGCGATCGAGCCACGTGGAGGTTTCTCCGGTCGAGTCAGCACCACGTCTTCAAGACCAGGTTCGGCAAGACTACAGCGCCCGGCAATTTTCTAAGGCAAATGCCCTCGCCGAGGTCGAGCTCGAATCGGAGTTCCTCTACCACCTCGATGGCGCCCAAGTTCGGAGGGGTCCGCCTAAGTGAGGTCGGCCAAAGCCAGGAGACCTCCTGCCACCTCGCCAGGTGTCCACCCAGGAGGGGTCCAACTTGGGCCGAGGTCGGCTGGTCCTTCGCCCCTTTGCAGGTGGCCTCCTGGAGACGGGCCCACCTCGGCCAAGGCCAGGCGACCTCCTGCCACCTCGCCAGGTGTCCACCCAGGAGGGGTCCACCTGGCCGAGGTCGGCTGGTCCTTCGCCCCTTTGCCAGGTGGCTCTCCGGAGAAGGGCCCACCTCGGCCGAGGCCAGGCGACCTCCTGCCACCGCCAGGTGTCCACCAGGAGGGGTCCACCTGGGCCGAGGTCGGCTGGTCCTTCGCCCCTTTGCCAGGTGGCCTCCCGGAGACGGGCCCACCTCGGCCGAGGCCAGGCGACCTCCTGCCAACTCGCCAGGTGTCCAACCAGGAGGGGTCACATGGGCCGAGGTCGGCTGGTCCTTCGCCCCTTTTCCAGGTGGCCTCCACGGAGACGGGCCCACCTCGGCGAGGCCAGGCGCATCCTCTGCCACCTCGCAAGGTGTCCACCCAGGAGGGGTCCACCTAGGCCGAGGTCGGCTGGTTCTTCGCTCTTCGCCAGGTGGCCCCCAGAGACTGGTCCACCTCGGTCGAGGCCAAGCGACCTCCTGCCACCTCGCCAGGTGTCCACCGAGGAGGGGTCCACCTAGGCCGAGGTCGGCTGGTCCTTCGCTCTTCGCCAGGTGGCCCCGAGAGGGGTCCACCTCGGCCGAGGTCAGGCCGCCCGTACGGAGAAGGTCTCAGGGTAGAAGCACGGGCCCCGAGGCCATCCCTCGAGCCATACGAATCCCAGACGGTGCCCCGTACGGAGGGCGGCGGCACGCGGAACATCACTTGCATCGGCCCGACAAGTTCCATAGCCGAGGGGCACGATTCTGACAGAACAGGCCTATAGATGGATGGCGCCCATGTTTGGAAAGGGAGCGCTCTCACTGGGCCGAGGCCTGACCGGCCGCCTTACCAGCGCCGCCCTCCCTTTTTCTCTTCTGTCTTTGCCTTTTCCCTGCTGGGCTCGGCGGCGAGGTCGGCGGGGAAAGCCGCCTGGCCCCCCTTCACCGAAAAGGGAAAGAGAAGAGGAGGGGGAGGGAGTCTCCTAGGAGGAAAAGACAAGCGCACGACGAAAGGAGATAAAGAGGGAGGAATGGGGACGACAAGGTAAGCAAACAAGCCTGGGGACAAAGGAGAAGTAGCGGCAAAAGGCCTCGCTCGGAGAGTGAAAACCAGAGATCCCGAGAGGGGATCACTGGGCGTGAGCTCGGCAAGGAGGCCCGGCCGAGATTCTGGTCCCCAGAGCGTCTCTCTCACCAGTAAACTCTCTAAGTCTGGAAAATTGGGGGGTCCGTCTGGGAGTCTGTTCCTTCTCGTCGTCTACTGACTTGACCGTCGGAGTTCCTCGCCGGGATCCCCGGCCAGGGTCTTCTAAACCCTTTTTTGCAGGTTAGCCGCAGCCAGGGAGGCTCCTTCGCCAGGCGGTCAGGAGGGATCGGTGGATCCGTGGCACGGGCGCGACGACGGGCGCGGCAACAGGCAACAGTCACAATTCAATGAATTAAGAAAAAAAAGAAGGAATCAACAAGAATATTGAAGAGAGTTGCTGGAATTTTTGAGCAGCACTTCCTCTTCTTCTTGGACTACTTAGATCTTATGTAGACAAACTTGAAAATAGAACTATGGCCTTCTAAACTCAAGGCACTCACTCAAATTCAAAATCAAACTCATCACTCTAACTCAAACTTAAAGAAAAATACTTAAACATCAAGGAGAACTCATGAACTTGGCAAGGGGAAGAGAACACAAACTAGCAAGCTTTCATTCAACTCAAATAATTCATTCATTCATTGCTTTATAAGAGGAGGCCTTGGTCCTATTTATAATCCAAGGGAAGCCATAATGGGTGGGTTAAGGAGCCAACTAATTCAGATTTAATTGGTAATTAATTACATGATTAGTTCCTAGTCTAACTAATCCTAACAAGAGAAAGTCCTAGAAGCTCCATGTAGTGCCATCTCCTTGCAACACTTGTCTCCATCTAATCCTTCCACATGTTCTTTAAGGTTGGGTGTTTCAATTAGGCTTCAAGGTAGAAGATTTCTTCATAACTTGGCTAACCCATAGGCTTGGAAAAGGAATCTTCACTTGATTTTGGCTTTAAATAATTCAATCTTGCTTCATGAAATTTGGATTCTTCAAGAGGTACTTCATATATTTGTGAGAACCTGAAAAAAAGAAAAGATTGGACTACAACCAAAGATTATTAGTTTATAATTTCTTCCTCTTATCAATGTCCTCATTAAATATCCCTTTCTTTAGAATCAAAGAAAGTACTACCAATGACCACCATGTGAGAGTGGCCAATGTTGCCATCCATCAAGACCCAGTTCATATCAACATTATATCACTAAATATAAACAAGGCACCACAAAGACAATGCTTGACAAAAGACAGAACGAAAGTAAGAAAAATGAAATAAAAAAGCCTCTAGACACAAAACAGGACTAATACATGTCATCCAACTACATAGGAGTTAACTGCCTCTTTAGTAGGAGTATAATGAAGTTCAAAGACCTTTGTATTCTTTACCATGTGTAGGGACCAAAATTACTATTTTGAATAGTACATTTGACAACCAAAGTCAAGAATTCACTCAATTAATACAACATAAATCGACTAGTAAGAGTTCCAAAAATAGTTTAGTAAGAGTTCCATCAAGGACAATCAAAATATACATGAATCATTATTTCCAATCAGCTAGTGAGAGTTCCAATCAAAGTATACTAGTCAACTAATAAGAGTTCTTCACTCCAATAATTTTATAAGAATTTCAAAACAGCTAGATAATCAAAAGCAATCATTACTATATTCGATCAATAACTACTTAGATGCCATGCATCATTTTTCTTAAATATCTTCTTACACCTCTCAATTGGACACACAAAAATAGCCCTTGCTTTTTCTGGATCTTAAATGAGAAAAAGATAGGAATCATTAGTGGGAATCCATTCCAATAGCCATAATTCATTAAAAATTTCTTCTACTGTATAGGCATGTGGCTGACTTATTTGGATAATAGAATTTTCCTCTCCAATTGCATCAGCAACATTGTCAATTACTAACTTTAACATCTCAATCTCTTAATCAATATCAATTGAAGGCTTTTTTTTACCTTTCGAAGTTGTTGCACTTAGAGTCTAAATTTGAACTTGTAGTCTTGGGGATGGCATGTCAATTTCATATTCACATCATCAAAGCCCTTCAACGGAACTTCATTTAAGATATCAATTGATCAATATCATGAATAGTGTCTATGTAACTCCACTTGGGCTGGAAGTGGGCAGGGCGGGTTGGGTCATACCCCGACCGAGCCCAGCCGACGAAAAAAAATCGGGCTTCGGGTCAAGCTTAGGCCCGATTCATTTTCAAAAAATTTGGCCCGGCCCGGCCTGAACCTACTTTGATTGGGCCGAAACAAAGAGTTGGGTCCTAAACATAGGTTTTACATTTGTCTTTTTTTAGTAAGGAAAGTTCCTTTTCAGCAACCTATGATCCACATATCACTAACTGATGGGAGAAATCTACAAGATCTTGTCAAAATTTTTACAAGATTATCCTCAAAAAGTTGCAAGACATGATCCAGTTTGACAAGTAGCAAAATATTAGAGCTGTACACTCATATCCTCGATCTCAGCAGCATCACTACATTAAATTAGGCTTTTCCTGATGCTATTTTTGGCCTTTCCAATATTTTAAAGCGTCAGAAAAAGTCTTTTTTATGCTTTTAAAGCGTTGCAAGTGCAAGAGTGGAGAAATATTTTTCCCGATGCTTTCTGAAAGTGTCGGTGGTTTTTCTCGATGCTTTTAAGCATCGGGAATAAGTTTATTTTCTAAGATTATTCTCGATGCTTTAAAGCATTGGAAATAATTCCAGATAAAATTATTTTCGATGCTTTAAAGCGTCGGAAAAAATCATTTTTTTTAAAAAAATAAATTACTTTTTGTATGTTTGCCCAGCTGCATTTACTCGTTTGTACGTGTGTGCTGGACTTTGTCCTCCTTCTGACCCAAGTGCATTTAACCCATAAAGTTATTTTTATTTATTTTAATTTTATTTGGTAAACAGGCTTTGCCCAACCTATATTAATTAAGTAAAATATATGAGTTTACCCCATTGTATAGCTTCCGAAACAAGCTTATAAGAAAGAAAGCTGATTACAGGACCCAGACCCTACGTTTTTGCAGGCTAATATGATGACAAGTAACCAAAATGCATCCCATAAAAACATTGCAGCCAATATGAAAACTAAAGACACCCCTATAGATAAATTTATGATGGTAGGTTTCAGCTAAAGCACCCCTGAAGACATCCCTGGCAATAAAATAATGGCAATTTCCAATAAAGTCTCTCCTAAAGACATCGTTAGCTGGAGCAAAGAGGAAATATGGCCACACTATATCGGATATGCAAATCCTGCAGCTTGAATAAAGATAATTTCGTGCACAGGCTTCAAGTTTGAACAACATTTTTCATCAGTATCCACTATGTTCGGATCATCATGTGGGAACATCATATACAGGTAAAACATGATGACAAGGAAACCCAGTGCATCTCAAAGAGGCATAGCAAGCAACATAGATTCAACTCTTTATAGTAATCTTCGGCTAATCTTCTAACAATGCATCTCCTTGGGGTTAACAAAAACCTTCAGCCAACCGTACCGAATAAGATAATCACAATGCATTAAATAGTCCTCAGGATGTAAGGAGCAATAAAGAAAACATGGTTTAAGATCACATGGTAAATCTTCATAGCTTAAAAATAAGGCTGATGGGAGCACAGTCTAAAGTTGGCGCATAGACCATGCATCACTTGTGAGAACCTTGCTCCACTCTATACCGCTTCTTTTCTTCAACCTTAAAACCCCTGCAATGGTCTTGATTGCAAGAGGAAGGCCATCACATTTTGAACAATTTTAATACCAATGTCTTTTAAATTAAAGCTCTCTTCCTTATCATCATCTCTAATGACTTTCTAGCAGAGCAATGCCCACCCATCGTCAGTATCCATTTGTGAACATGGTGGATTTCAAGTGCTCTCATATAGTTTGCCATATTTATGTCTCGAGTGGTGATCACAATCCTACCACTAGCTGCTGCGCCTTCGATAGGATACCCGAGCAGATCCTCCCATACGTTTGCTTCCCATATATCATCTAGCACAATAATGAAACCTTCTTGAAAGGACACGGGAAAGATGCGTATGAGTTCAGCCTCTGTTTCAGCCTGCCCATAATTTCCCTCTGCATTTCTAATTATCTCTTTCAGCAACAGTCTCCGTGAAAAATCCTGGAAAACACACACCATACACGTATAGGACAGCATTATAATAATAATTATAAAAAAAAAGAATGAAAACATCCAGTGTAATTATTTCCTTCTCGTTCTTTTTAAATTTTGTACGCTTGAATTTTTTTTTAACTTTGGAGAGGAAAATATGATGAAAACGACAGATTCGCCCATCTTATTCGTCACCAAGTATAAGAATATTGTTGGATTGAACAGACTTAGCCATCAAGTTTTTTTTTTTTTTTTTTTTTCAAAGTTGGTGGACCTCACACAGGTAGAGTCAGCTGCCCCACGTACCACCCACCCCCCCCCCCCCCCCCCCCCCCGCAACCAAAATAAAAAAAAAAGGGGGAACACAATTACCACAGAAATCTGCTTCAAGTTAAATTTAAATAACAGTCAACAGCAAGATGGGCAGCCTGCTAGCACGGACGGATAACTGAATACATACATGTTATCACTTGAAACAACCAATCAATTTAGTCCTCCCAAAACCAGAGAACTAGAAACGAACATGCAACATGTAATTTAGAACTTCTCAGATAGCATGTCGAAAAAAATAAAAACTTCGTAAATTGGGTCAAAACATACGAAGAGCCCTTTCTTGGACGCTATGTCCCTAATTTATTAGAAATATCTATAAAACAAAATTGGGTCCTCGTCTTGAAAAAATCAAATAAGAGGTTTGTTTGATTGAGAAAACCAGCAGCCTATGTTAATGTTTGAATTAGAGTTCCTGAAAGTAAACAGAAAGCACCATCATGTAATGTAATGAATGATAATCACAAAAACAAATCTAAAAAACTACTGAATAAAATAGACAACTGAAACAGAATTACCTCATCCAAAAGCAATGAAATTAAAGTAGGAACATAAGTTTAATGAAAGCAGACATGAGAATATTACTTCTCCAAGCCCTAAACAGGTTTGTGCATTGATTTTTCATAAAATATCTAGGCTCCAAGCCTGTGCTGACAGCTTTTTTTAGACTGATCAAAACAAATTGATCCAAAGAAAATGAGTTACCTGCAAGTTTGACTGTTGCATATCAAATTATCTATATCAAGCTCCAAACCATGCATGGGCAAATGTCTCAGTGCATTCCTAGAATATTTATATCCTGCAATAAGGAAACCAACTAAAAAATGAAAGAAAAAAAAAAAGCCTACAACTGGTAGGTTTGAAGACAACGAACAGCCTCCCCAGCAAGCCAGAAAACCCTAATGAATGTTCAAATCGTGTGTACTGTCCCTCGATAGACCATAGATGTAAGACCTGAAACACATAGAAATTTATGCTTAGCACATGTCAAAAACTACTTTACCTCCAAGCAGTCAAGTAACTGATAAGATTAAGATAACAAAACATATCCATTTTTGTCGAGCAGCAATTGTAGTTGGGCCCCCCAAAGAAGGAATCCAGAAAAATCCTTCAGTCAGCAAAACCTTCAGTTACAAGAGGTGCTCAGGTCAGCAAGCAGGTATATATATATATTTTAAAAAATCTAATAAAGTAATATGCAGAAATGAAGTATGATTTACCTCATTTGCTACATTTGAGAGGCTTGATAAAAACCAATCCACACGGGTATGGTAGCCAAAGTTAGCAAACATCCTGTTGAATACAGAGAAATGAGTTGTGTCGACGAAGAGAAACAGGAACATTAATGATGAGATGAAAAGTGAACCGCAAAGAACCAAAATTCCATTATATCCATGAAACGATAAGTAAAGTAGGTTGCAGCATGTAGAATTCTAAGGGCAGCCTATGGAAGTTTTGAAAGGAACCACTATCACCGCCCCATATCCTCAAATAGAAATAACATAACTTGAAAAGATGTCCAACAGATAGAACAGCTCCAGCAAATATTGCAGATAAGAGAAATTTGAAAACGGCAGTGACATCGTGAACAGCTGAAGAGAAATATGAAAGAGAACCATGCATTTAACATGAGACTAGTAGCTTTACACAGCATAAATTTTCCTGGTGTCTGCCATTTGAAAAGAGATGCCCCAGAACAGGTAATGTCCAAGTGATAATAGCTTGTAGATTGATGAATATGCAGAAAATAACCAGGCACTTCCATAGAGAGCGCATACTGGAATGGGGGAAAACCAGAGAATAAGACCTAAAAATATAACAAAGTGCATATTATTTGCACATGATATAATGTAGATTGATGAGAAGAGGAAGAGTATAGTGTAGATTGATGAGAATAGGCTTTGTCGTATCTCGTCGAGCTCAGCGGCGTGGCTCCATCGCATCTCCTCTATCTCAGCGGCATGGCTTCGTCGAATCTCCTCTACTTTGGTGGCATGGCTCCATCGCATCTCCTCTATCTCCTTCTCGAGTCTGCGAATCTCCGACCCAATCCAACTTGTTTAACCTGTTTACTATATAAATAAACTGTTAACCCAACCAAAAAATTAGAACAATAAAAAAGAAAAAGAACAAGGAGGCTCAGATCTATTATTTAATCTGTAACTAAATCAAAACGACTACAGTCAGTTGCCTACAAAAGAAGGCCATCCAAGAATGCTGCCATTAGAAACAGTTGAATCAGCAAAACATACTTTTCAAAATCATCATAGTCTCATATATAAACCTTAAACCAATTTCAAAATAGGTTAGAAAGCTTCTTTACCCTCCAAACAGTCAAGTACCTGATAAGAAAAGGACAACAAAATAGGTATATGTACATGATGAAAAAACTACCAACAATATTTTTAACCTTCATAAAGATCTCTATGAAACTATATATTACAACTGGTATATGGAACAAGATAAAAAAAAATGACAAAAAAACCAGGAAGGAAAACCAGACATCTAATATGTTAATTCATAAAGATCTCTAGAAATATTTTTAACCTTCATCCAAATTCTTACAAATTTTGAACGATTTTGTTCATATAATTCGACCTGTCATTGAAAATGTAAAGTCCTGAACCTAGGACAACAAATGAATGTTTGTTAAGAGGTTAGTTAAAAAGAAAATTGTGCACTTGAGTAGTGCATTTTAGGGACCTGGGCTTATTAACATCGTATATATTTTCAGTCATGTAGGCATGCCAACTCCTTTTTTTCAAACAGCTTCTCATGCTGTTTGCTTTGCTTATATATACTTAAAGGCAAGGTTGCTAACATGGATTTTGTATTGTCATTGTTCAATTTCGTACCTCTCTGTTTATATTGTTTCTTACATGGATACAACCTTAGCTCAAGTAACTATATGCAGTGTTCTGCAATTGTGTTGATGCATGTTTCACCAGCCTCATTTTCCAAAAGGTATAAGCGTGTGGCTTCGGTATATTTTGTCCTGAAGGACTAGCCGTTCTATCTTCATTAAGTTTTCTCTGCCTGTTTACTTTTGAAGTTCTCAGTTCTGTTTGGTGTAGCAGTCATTCTTATCTTGTTATGTGGAATTTCTGTTAGCATATTATCTTTTGCTCTTATTGAGAGATGGATGTGTTTCGAGAGGGCAACCAACTAAGGTTTATTGTTTCCAATTTTCTGAAGATTTTTAATACAAGGTACAGTTAACTGAAACAATCAAAGTTTTCTTACTAGTGGTTCTTCACTTATTGTTAAGCAATCCACTCAGTTCAACACCAGTTCATGTCCTCCTACTATTTGTATGTGCAGTGTGTTTTGTATAAATATCAATTCTCCTGGGTGCAGGTCAGTGATTGCTCCGAAAATCTAGTTTTTCCAGTGGTATTTAACTTCAATTTTTCTATCTCCTTTCTCACAACTTCCATCCATGTTAATTTAGATATCACCCTACCTGTTCCTACAGCCCATACCATCTCTTGATTCTCCGTCACTCTCTCATTTGCAACTCGAATCTCTTCTGTATACTCAATTTCACTATACATGTGGGTAGAGAATGGTTTAACTCACAGATCATTTACACAGATCTGAGCTCAGGTAGCTCAAGGAGTGAGAAAGACATTAATGGGAATGCCTAAGACTTCGTCAGGAGAGTGAGATATTGTACTGTGGGATATCATTTGAGATTTGAGAGGAGCATACCTGATGGAGATCGAAGGGGCTTTCTTCTCCGCTGGAATTCGCCGCAGAATGGAAACAAACAAGAGCCGGATCTCGGCACCGATGATGGATGGAAGGAGGGAGAGGGAGATGATGGAGAGAGGGAGATCTAGGATTTCGATTTGAGGAGATCAAAATTGATCGCAGAGAGAAGAAGGGAAAGGTCGTCTGGATCGGGTGGGAGCCGGATCCGCGCGCCGTTGATGGATGGAGCGAGCGAGGGAGGGGAGAGGGAGATGACGGAGGAGGGAGATATAGGGGTTTGAGGAGAGTAAAGGGGCGACTCTAAAAATGTCGTTAGAAACCTCTCTTTGCCAACGCTTTTTACGAGCGTCGTTGGGAATGAGAGATTTGACGACACGCTACAAGAAAGTTTCGGGAGAAATGTGTGGTTGTTTCCCTAATTCGCTGTAGTGAATACAGGTACTATATCATATTTCAAAAGATGATTGCTCCATCAAGGCTCCTATCATTCAAATAATTTCTTGCAAGCTTATCTTGCCTAAATTCCGAATAGAAAGGAAGAAATAAATCAAGTACGAACTATGCAAGCTTTCCCCCTAGTAGATTGCTGAATGGCAGATTAGGAACTCAATAAAGTTCTTTTTAGTAGTCGGACAATTCCTTTCTGCAAATGAAAAAGAATATTTGCAGCTGCACATTTTTGAGGATGCATGTTCAAGCATAAGTGGACTTCAAACTTATTTTTCTGAAATGAAGTTTCTATTGATTTCGTTTACATAGACCTAAAACATTACTCCTAGACAACAGCTATTATAAACCAAAGTGGGAAACAACTCTATTCTCATATTAAAACATCTAATTCTGGGCTACAACTTAAGATAATATATCTGTTCTTAAGTGCCTGTACTATAAATGTATTATTTCCTTCTCTTTTTGTAATTAGAAAAATAAAAATTCAAAGGAAGCATATAAAGAAGTATGTATTGTACATCAGTCAATAAGTAGAAAAGCTTTCTATAATCACTACACAGCATATAACTGAAGAGAATTGATTCCAGAGCACAATCATAGCCCATGACCTATACTACCAATTATTACCATTTAACTTTATGCCCAGTTGCACCCAAGCATTGAATCATAGCCCATGACCTATCCTACCAACTACTACCAGTTAACTTTATGAGTCCAGTTGCACCTAAGCATTGAAGAGTACTCCTATAAAGAATGCAAAGCATTGAACCAACAACAAAAGAACACAAACAAAAACACCAAAATAGAAACAAGAGTGTGGCAGTAAAGGCTAAAATTAAAACATTGTCATAACCAAAACACAACAGGCAACCAAACAGTAATATAACCAAGAATATCATTGCCAATCCAAAGAATTACCATCGACATGGAGAGGAAGTGAGGAAGTCTTCCTTTAGCTATCTTATCAGTTTAGTATCTAACAGGAATGGCCAAGAATTCCATCTCAGAAACAACAATTAACACCCTACAACATAATCTGCTATGCGCCAAAGGCATATATACAACTACATCCACATCAAAGTCTTTTTCTTTTAGGTCCAACTTCTGTAGGTGCAAAGTGAAAACCTCTAACTACTATCAGGTTCACAATCAAAGCAACAGTTTGTATCTAGCCAATTTATTCTAGAGGATAGCAGGCACGAATCAAATGTATTTGAAAAACAACATTGTGGCCAAATCAGTTTAAACAACTACATAGCTTCCATTGTACCTGACCAAAAGAACAATGATTCTATATCCTAGATACGTTTCCAATCAATAATCACAAAAAAAACACATCTTAAAGAGAAATCAGAAAGCCAATAAGCAATTCTTATGACACAGAATATGGCAAGAGACCTATGAAGACAACAAAGCAACAAATAATGAAGCAAAAAAGGTAAAACAACTATTAAGATCCCTAAAGAAAGTGATAGAAACTCCCAGACTGATCTGGACATTACATAAATTGCATGAAAGTTGAAACAATACACTTCTCTTGTATAGAATGCACCATACAAAGTCAGAGATGGCAGACAGTCTGAATGTCTGATGCCTTTATTGCCTTACCTGGTTAGTGTAAGAGTGTAGACTTAAACTCCAAAGTAGAAAATATGATACTCTTGAGACTACTTACTAGTATTTAAGACCTCAAAGCGTAGAAAAAGAGAACTACAATCAAGGTAGAACCCATGCTAGTTTCGAGCTGAGAAAGCTATGGCATTAAGGTGAATAAAAAAATCTGCTAATCAATAATACAGGAGCAACAAATTTATTTTAGGAGATCATATCACCTATTTAGGCTGGCCATTTTGACCACCTATTGTTGTTGAAATTATCTGACCCATTTCAGTTTCATTCCCATCATCATTGTCCCTTCTGTGTCCTGTAAGAGACACTCTCAACAATTAAGAAATATAATAATAGAACTAATCTACAGATGACACAAGTATATTCTGAAATAATGGCAAAATTATACTAAAAGAATTTAAAAAATGAAAATATACCTTCTCATTGGGGCCTTTAACTTTATCATCTTTGATTGTCATTTGATACGTTTCATTTGGAAATTATCCACTGACCATTATATGAACAATCATACAAAACCTATGAATCATTATTTGGAAATGAAACTATGTAATCTATACATGAGCATGTTACCCATACATCAAAATCAAATTAAAGAATTGCATATTTAAAATTCAGTCAAGAGTTCATAAAAATCAATATCCAACATATCAAATGCTTCAAGCAAATATCATAATAAAAAGTTAAGCAAATACCATAACCAAAATCCACTTGTTTCGCCTTCTCATTGTTTCCATATTTAACAAAAAAGATAAGCATCTATGAATGTGTAGATAAAAAGAATAGTACAGTTTGCAAAAAGCATAAACAAAAGTCAACGATTTAATGCTCGGCCTGCTATGAGGTATCATCATCTGCATTCAATTTTATAAAACTCGAGCAATTTATACCTGATAAATATTAATATAAATATATATTATAATATTTATAATAGAAGCATAACACAAATAGGAACATACAGAAAAAATATTTATGTACCTTCAATCATAATCTTCACAAAGCTAATCCTGTATACAAACCAAGGCCTCGATAGTAGATGGACTCAAGAACTCTGATACTAATCCACGACTCTACCACCAGTGATAAATGCCAACTCTGAAGAAATGATACAAACCAAAATTGCCAGAATATCTCTAGCCATTCTTGATAATATAGCATAGACAGGTGCATTATTCTTTCACCATGTTAAGATATCAAAGTTCATGTCATTCAAACCAGAAAGCACATCATCATCCAATAAACTATACAATCTAATATCTTTGGCCATTTCAAAGAACTTTGACTTCTAAATTGATCAAAATCCATATCAGCTTTACAATATCCATGAAAAAAAAAGAAACTAAGTTTGTATCACTTTATATATGATTTCATCTGTTACCTCATTGAACCTATAAAGGATTGCGCTTTTACTGCTTCTGCATATTCTGAATAAAGATTGTGAAGACAAGTAGAATTTCATCAATCCTTTTCTTTGTATTTTCCACATCAAATGCCTTTTCATAATAAAATTTTACAATATTAACTTCTATCTAGGATCCAAAATAGAAGCAATCACTAACAAATTATTACATTAAGACCCAATATATATTATTTTTTTTGCATTTCATTCATCAATTACTTCAGTGTTTCATCAATATGAGCCCTTGTATTCATCAACACCATCTGAATTTTCAAACTTCTTTTAGGTACAAATTTAATGTGGCATACTTAGAACCAAAAATAATTTAGTAGCACTGGAAAAGATTTCTAAAATTTAAAAATTATCTTAGTCTTTTTCCATTCATCATTAGTAGAGCATACACATGAATGTTTGGTTACATATCTAATAAAAAATATCTTTATAACTAAAGTATCAAGCAACATCTCAGTAGAATCCCATTTTGTAGCAACATCCAAATTAAGCCCTTTTCTAACAGGAAGTCTCATATGTTTTGCCATTTCATTAAAAGCTTGCATCCGAGATGGGCTTATAGACATTATTAACAATCTCTTGATACATTCAATAGCTGAATGAATAATTTTCATTTCATCTTGAACCACAATTTAGTATATGTGCACAACATCGGATATGACTGTACTCCCCACCCAAACAACATTCCATCATAAAATGATCTTGGATCTTTATATCACAGCATCATTTATTAGTACAATTATTTAAAGTGATAGTACATATCTTAGAATCTAGTTCCCATTCAAGAAGAGACTTTCCAATAGCATCATCAATTACAAAACTTGAATGAGGGGTATGATAATTTCTTGAAACTAATTATCTTCTTATGCATAATATAAATTAGAATCAGTATAATGAGCTGGAGCATTATGTACCGAGAGTTTTGATTTGATATCCAAATATCGCTAATAAAACTAACCTGAGAAGTTAATTTTTTAAAATCATCATGCAATTTTTCTTTTCCCTTCATACAAAGCTATACAATCATTCTGTATAGTCTTACGGCCTATGGCATTAAATAATGACCAAACAGATCTCATAAATCCTTAAATATAGAATGATCAACAATATGAAATGGAAGCTCAGCATAAATGATAAATTTTGTAAGTATTTTCTTATCTCTTCTTGATTGAATTTAAAAGTGTTGCCGACCTTACCGCTGTGGCCTGCAACTATGAGTGGCGCCGGACCGGGTCCCTGGGCTGCGGACTCCCGAGGCTCGGACCTGCAAATTAGGTTAGAGACCGGGCCGGGATCCCGGCGGGGGCACTCCGACGATCAAGTTAGAGAGAGGTAAAGTGGAATAGGTCTACTAAGATGGAAAACTGCTGGGTCTCCATTCTTAGAGGAATCTTAGTGAGGAGAAGAATGAGAACGAGGGAGAAGGGCGCTCTGATCCCTGCAACCAGGCTTGTTGGACTCGGTCCTATGAGTTCCTATGGAGTCTTTGGCTTAGGATCGCTTCTCCTTCTTGCGGGATTGCTTGCCCTCTCGATTGCTTACCTTACTTCGTGCCCCTGATCTTCCTTTTTAGGTCGCGGATCCATGCATCCATCTGCACCTCCATCCCCATGGGGGCCCCTGTGACCATCCCCCTCTCGTTCCTCTTACGGTCGGGAGTTAAGCGATCAACCAGTCTTTTCCGCAATGCCATCATGAGGGGGAACTTGGCAGGATCCCGATTCTCGCGAGGGCGCCTTCGGGCCTGAGGCGTTGACCGTGGCCCTCCCTTTTTAGGATACAGGGCTACCGACTGCTGGGTCCAGTGCCTTAGGCAGGGTGCCCTTTCCAAACTGGAGCCAACGAGGTTCCGCGCACCATTGCAGGCCTAGGGATTCCATACCGGGGGCACCGCCTATGCGTGCCATCTTCAGCCGCTCCCTCAGGGCTTGCGCCCCTCGGTTCTTCCATCCTCCGACAGAAAGGACCGACTTCGACCGAAGTGGACCCCTCTAGGGGCACCACCTGGCGAGAAGGAGTAGAGGCAAAGGCCACCGAGCCGAGATGGATCCCACCTAGATCGACACCTGGCGGAGTTCGACCTCGCCGAGGTGGACCAGTCTGGGGGTGACACCTGGCGAGGGAGCAGGGAGAGCCTAGAAAAGCCATCTGGCGAAGGAGCAGAGGCAGGGTCACTCTAGCCCAGGCGGATACCGCCTGGATCGACACCTGGCGGAGTGGTAGAGGCCAGCTCGACCTCGACCGAGGTGGACCATCGGGGGTGCCACCTAGTGAGGGAGGGGGAGAGCCTGACTCGACTTTGGCAAGGTGGACCCATCGGGGGTGCCACCTGGGAAAGGAGCAGAGAGACAGGGCCACTCAGTCGAGGTGGATCCTACCTGGATCGATACCTGACGGAGTGGCAGAGGCGCAAACTCGACCTCGGCTGAGGTGGACCAGTTTGGGGGTGCCACTTGGCGAGGAGAGGGGGAGAGCTTGGTTCAACTTCGGTGAGGTGGACCCATCTGGGGGACCACCTGGCAAAGGAGCAGAGGCAGGGCCACTCCAGCCAAGGTGGATCCTGCTTGGATCGACACCTGGCGAAGTGGCAGAGGCCAGCTCGACCTCGATCGAGGTGGACCCGTCTAGGGTTGCCACCCTGGCGAGGTAGCGAGGAGAGCCTAGCTCGACTTTAGTGAGGTGGACCCGTAGGGGGTGCCACCTGGCGAAGGAGCAAGGCAGGCCACTCCAGCAGAGGTTGATCCAGCTTTGATCGACACCTGGTAAAGTGGCAGAGGCCAGCTCGACCCGGTCGAGGTAGAACTGTTTGGGGGTGCCACCTAGCGAGGGAGCGAGAAGAGCCTGGCTCAACTTCGACGAGGTGGACTCGTTTGGGGGCACCACCTGGCGAAGGAGCAGAGGCAGGGCCACTCCAGCCGAGGTGGATCCCGCCTGGATCGACACCTGGCATAGTGGCAGAGGCCAGCTCGACCTCGATCGAGGTGGACTCGTTTGGGGGTGCCACCTGGCGAGGGAGTGGGGAGAGCTCGGCTCGACTTCAATGAGGTGGACCCATCTAGGGTGCCACCTGGCGAAGGAGAAAAGGCAGTGCCACTCTAACCGAGGTGGATCTCGCCTGGATCAACACCTGGCGGAGTGGCAGAGGCCAGCTCAACCTCGACCGAGATGAACCAGTCTGGGGGTGCCACCTGGTGAGGGAACGGGGAGAGCCTGGCTCGAATTCGATGAAGTGGACATGTCTGGGGGCGCCACCTGGCGAAGGAGCAGAGGCAGGGCCACTCCAACTGTGGTGGATCCTGCTTGGATAGACACCTGGTGGAGTGGCAGAGGCCAGCTCAACCTCGATCAAGGTGGACCCATTTGGGGGTGCTACCTGGCAAGGGAGCAGGGAGAGCTTGGCTCGACTTCGGCAAGGTGGACCTGTCTGGGGGTGCCACCTGGCGAAGGAGCAGAGGCAGGGCCACTCTAGCCTTGGTGGATCCCGCCTGGATCGATACTTGGCGAAGTGGCAGAGGCCAACTCGACCTCAATTGAGGTGGACCCGTCTGGGGGTGCCATCTGGCGAGGGAGCGGGGAGAGCCTGGCTCAACTTCGGCGAGGTGGACCCATCTAGTGTGCCACCTGGAAAAACAGCAGAGGCAGGGCCACTCCAGCTGAGGTGGATCTCGCTTGGATCGACACCTGGCGGTGTGGCAGAGGCCAGCTCGCCTCGACCGAGGTGGACCAGTCTAGGGGTGCCACCCGGCGAGGAAGCGAGGAGAGCCTAGCTCGACTTCAATGAAGTGGACATGTCTGGGGATGCCACCTAGCGAAGGAGCAGAGGCAGGGCCACTCCAACCGTGGTAGATCCTACCTGGATCGACACCTGGTGGAGTGGCAGAGGCCAGCTCGACCTCGATCTAGGTGGACCCGTCTGGGGGTGCTACTTGGCAAGGGAGCGGGGAGAGCCTGGCTCGACTTCGGCAAGGTGGACCTGTCTGGGGGTGCCACCTGGAGAAGGAACAGAGGCAGGGCCACTCCAGCCGAGGTGGATCACGCTTGGATCGACACCTGGCGGAGTGGCAGAGGCCAACTCGACCTCGATCGAGGTGGACCCGTCTGGGGGTGCCACCTGGCGAGGGAGCAGGGTGAGCCCGGCTCGACTTCGGTGATGTGGACCCATCTGGGGCGCCACCTAGCAAAGGAGCAGAGGCAGGGCCACTCCAGCCGAGGTGGATCTCGCCTGGATGGACACCTGGCAGAGTGGTAGAGGCCAGCTCGACCTCGGCCGAGGTGGACCAGTTTGGGGATGCCACCTAGCGAGGGAGCGGGGAGAGCCTGTCTCGACTTCGATGAGGTGGACCGATCTGGGGGTGCCACCTGGAAAAAAAGCAAAGGCAAGGCCACTCCAGCCAAGGTGCATCCCGCCTGGATCGACACCTGGCGGAGTGGCAGAGGCCAGCTCGACCTTGGCCAAGGTGGACCCGTATGGGGGTGCCACCTGGCGAGGGATCGGGGAGAGCCCGACTCGACTTCAGTGAGGTGGACCCATCTAGGGCGCCCCCTGGCGAAGGAGCAGAGGCAGGGCCACTCCAACCGAGGTGGATCCTGCTTGGATCGACACCTGGCGGAGTGGCAGAGGCCATCTTGACCTCGGCTGAGGTGGACCAGTCTGAGGGTGCCACTTTGATGCGAGACTAATATGCATACAATTATTTTTGTGTGTTTTATATGTGGGGTTAAGAGATTAATTCCCAAAAATTGGATCAAAATAAGTTATAGGGAATTCTATATGAATTTTAGAAGTCAAGCATGCAGATTAGGACCTAGAAAAGTAATAAAGAAGGATCGCCGGGGTTGAGAAGCCTCGGTTAGAGCAAGTTCTCCTACAATAAAATTACTGGTGGCAGAGGGGATGTACCTGACAACGTCTAAAGCACCCGATGAAGATCGCAGCGAAGGGATCTCTTGTTCCTTGATGGATGCGGCCTGGAAAATCGAGTCAAAGACCTGCGGATACCCGACTTTCTGCTCGGTGGTCTGATTGAGGCGTGGCTGGAGTCGTCGGATTCGTAGGAACTCGCAGACCTGTAAACGACCTGTCAGGGGTTAGAAAACTCACTAGGGAACAAGGAAACAAAGAAAAATAGCAAGGGGGAATAGAGTTTAGGAGGTGGCGGCCAGGGCTCTGGAAGGACGGTTGGCGGCAGGAATTCTGTTGCAGCACTGGGAAGATGAAAGCACCAACAAAACCCCTTAAGAACAAAGCAGGGTAGCACAAAGCAATAGAAGAGATCTCAAGTTTAATTCATATATCAAAATCAATCTCATACAAGAGACTAGGGTCCTTTAAATAAACCCTTAGCCTTGGGCCCCAAGTAAGGGTACATTAAACTTTACATAGGAGTCCTTTTCCCTCTCAAACCCCTAGCTAGGAAAATAAGGCAACATAGGTAGAAAATCCCTAAAAACTTGCTCTCCCTCTCCTTGTCTTGGTCGGCTAAGGGGGTGACCTTAAGTGGCCGACCAAGAGGAGAGTCACCATAAGGAATGGCGCCCTAACTCTTTCCTGGGCCTGGGCTAGCCCAATTTCCTTCTGGCTAGTCCAGGGCTTCTGGTTTGTAATTTTTTTCTCCTCCTGGGGACTTCAAGTCTTCAAGCTGGGTTGGACTTGGGCTAAACTTTCATGTCTTCAATCTGGTTGGACTTGGTCTTCACTTGTATGATGTGGTCTTGAGTCTTCAGTATTCTTGGACAGGACTCAAAAAAAATAAAATTAGCTCGACATGAGCTGACTAGTACTGGACTGGACTAGCTCAACATTAGCTGACTAATACAGGACTCAACTCCGCTGGACAAAGCTTTATTACAATGGACTCGAATGTTATTAAGTGATCCACAGAGGGTTGAAAAGCCTCTACCTTATTCTGGTGCCTCTGGTATCCACACTAATTCTCCTGGGGTGGGAGGAACTCGACCCTGTCGAGTGAAGATCAGACTGGCTCACATATCTCTCGAGAAGATTTGGGTTGAGGTGTTGCAAGTTCTCTCGAGAAATCCATGAATTGTCCGACTCTGGCCGGCCTTGCCATCGAACCAGGTAGCGTTGATAGCCACGGTCCCGGGTCGTAATGGCTTGATCGTCCAGGATACGCTCGATCCGTTCTCCTCTCTCAGGCCAATTAATTGGTGGACACTCTGGGTAAGGATCACTCTCAACAGAAGGGATAGGTCCAAAAGCCTCATTGGGTATCATTGCCGGTTCCCTGTACTCAACCAGGTCTGTAATATTGAAGGTAGAACTAATGCCCATATCCGAAGGCAAGTCTAACACATAGGCATTTGATCCAACCTTCTTCAACACTTTAAAAGGTCCGGCTCCACGAGCATGAAGCTTCTTAACGGTCCCAAGTGGGAATCGCTCAGGCCTAAGCATCCTACAGACTTTGGTTAGGGTAGGGGGTAAGGTTCTTCAGATCATCCGCCACCGTCACCACCCGCCTGTCCGTCGGCCACCGTCCCGCCATCCCCGGCCTCCCCCCGCCATTCACCAGCCATGCCGGCACCCAGGAGGTCTCCCACGGCCGTGGGAGACCAAACGACATGCTGGGCGTGCCGTGCCATTCCCTGTGCCGCCTTGCCTGCGGTCTGCCGCCAGCCATCCGCCGCTCACCGTCTGCCGGCCCCATCCGTCGCCTGCTTCCCGGTCGCCAGCTGTGTGCTCCGTCGGGAGATCGATCCTCCACACGGCCGTGAGTTGGTATTTGCATGGATTTTAGAGCAGTCCCATTTTCAAAGTAGCATGCTTTCTGGAGCAGATCATTAAGCCGACACGCTTCTCATAGCAAATCATCACCACTTTTGATGCAACACAAATTTTGATGTAATTTATTTTCCTTTTTTCGTTTTCTTAGAGGCTAAGAAACTGAGGGTTTTGGTTTTTCTATATAAAGGCCCCCTCTCCCCCTGTAATAGATCAGATGAGTTGATATAGATTTTTGGTTCTCCATTGGTTCCGGTTCTGGTTCTGGGCTGAGGCTCGTTTGCCTTCGTTCCCTACTGTGTGTATAATGGGTTCATTAGGGGGTGTGAGAGTCCTACTTTGTGGATGATGGGTTCGAGCACCCTAGTTATCTCCTATCTCATCTTTTTTATCCCCTCGTGTCCTTTGAGAGTCACTCTAGCGCATCTATGTGAGAGCCCCATTATGTGGATGATGGGTTCGATGAGAGCTTAGGGTAGCTGGTGCTTTGATCCCTCGGGAGGGTAGCTATGTTCTTTGATCCCTCGAGAGGGTATCTTAAAGCTTTGACCCCTGACTTTCTGTGTGCGTCTCCCCGTTAGAGTGAGTCCTAGAGCCATGAGTTCCAGTTCCCAGTCCCCCATCTCCATCCTTCCTTCACCACCTCCACCAAGAAAATTGAAAACCAAAAAGAGATCAGCTGTTTTAGGATTTTAGTTTGAGTCGCCCTAGTCCCGGGAGGGTTCTTAGCCCTCCCACGATCCTAGTTTGTTTACTTGTTTCCCTTTTCCAAATAATCCAGGGTTACATCGAGTTTCGTCCTGCATCACACTTGGCAAGGGAGCAGGGAGAGCCTGGCTCGACTTCGACGAGGTGGACCCATCTGGGGGTGCCACCTGGCGAAGGAGCAGAGGCAGGGCCACTCTAGCCAAGATGGATCCTACCTGGATTCACACCTAGCGGAGTGGTAGAGGTGCCGAGCTCAGCGCGGTTATACCGCTGACCGGGCCACCTGGTAGGAGAACACGAAGATGACGCCACGCTGTGCTGCCTGGCATCCAGCTGGACCTGATGCACACTCCACGTCAGCGATGTTGCCATATCAGTTGCCCCCCACTCCCAAGTCCCATCAGAGCGCCGCTGTTGGGACATGGGGAGTTAATGCGGAGATGACATAGAAGGACAAAAATCCTATGCAATAAATGCTGGGATCGTTGTCGATCCGCTCACTGTGCCCGAGATCCAATACGCATGCACCACATCAGCGCATCCAGGAGGTCATAATTGCGCCATGCCAAACTCGAGGCGATTTTCAGCGAATCGAAGCATCTTCATCAGGTGCCTTCCCATGTGGCACTCATTCGATGGCATTGGCAAAAAAGGAGTGGTACGGCCGCTGTTGATTATTTTGAAAAGAGAGGAGACTTTCTGAAAACGAGGTCTTTTAGCTTTCTCACACCTCACCGGTGATTGCAGCGATCCTTCTTCTTCATTCGAATCACCATTCTTCCACCATAAAATCTCGGTGAGTGCCCTGCGACCCTGTTCCCTCCGTCTGCTCCCCCTTCATCTCCACTTGATCCTTCCATGGCTCATCATCGCCACCCCTCTTCTAACCCGGACAAGGCCGATCCATCCTGGCCGAGGACTCCATCTCCCTCCTCGTCAGAGGAGGACCATCCCTTCGATGTCTGGCAGTGACTACGACCGGGCAGCATAACCATCGGTGTCCCTAGGGCTCCTAGGGCTCCTCCAGTCATTCTTGCTATCCCCGTCTCTGCCCTTCCTCCTCCGGTGGCAGCGACTTCTTTCGGTCCCTCCGACTTCGTTTTGACGATGACCGAAGATGATCTTTCCTGGATCCAGGACATGTATGGAATCCCGGACTCCATTCAACTTTCACTCCCAGGGCCGAGGGATCGTGTGACTTCTAGCGGCCCTGGTAGAATTGCCTTCTATGAAGACTTCCTTGTCGGAGGTCTTCACTTTCCTCTTCATCCATTTTTTCTATCTTTCCTTAGCCATTTTCGTCTTGTTCCGGCCTAGTTGGCTCCCAATGCCATCAGGGTCATCTTCGCCTTCACCATTTTCTGCCATTTCCATGGGTTCGTTGCCCGTTTCTTGCTGTTCAGGGTGCTTTTCACCCTGAAATGGTACCCACCGATGATGACTAGTGGTGTCTTTCGCCCCGTCCCAGGTGTCTCCGGTTCGACCTCCCTACCTCGATCAAGGGGTGGAAGAACCGGTTCTTTTTTGCTTCGATCTGGGATGTCGATTGGGTCTGGAGTGAGATGGATCGGTCTCCGAACTGGAACCCCCAGGTCGAGTCGATGGATAAAGATGTCTACTCCCAGCTGCTGGGCGATGTGGTCCCCCCTCTTGACATTCTGCTCTCAAAGCAGAACTTGTTCGAGTCAAGGGTTAGCCCAGTACGGACGATCGGTGGGCCTCCGCTTTTTCTTCCTTTTTTTTTTTGGATCATCTGACGCTCTAGTCTTTCTTCTTTCCAGGGATGAAGTTCTCCGCGGAGAGCCTGATGGAGGGGGCACAGAAGAGGAACGCCCCCGAAGGGGCCCTGGAGGCTCCCCCAAAGAGGGCTAGAATGGAGGTGAGCCAGGGGCCCAAGCCCACTCCGAATTCTGCTAGGCCTAGGGTGGCGGGTCTGGCTACCAGGCCACCACAGTGACAGACGCCCGCCGCGAACATCATGGAGCTTGACGAGGCCACCTCCCCCTGCCACTGTTGTGCCAGCCACTATGCCGGCAGTGGTAACGACCATACCGAGGGTGGCACTGTCGATCGCAGCTCCACCCGGCGAGGGGACTCTAGCTCAATCCCCTTCCAATCCCCTGTTGGTACCGCCCACCCTCCATGGTAGCTCCTCCGTCATCCACGACCAGGGGCTCTCGAAGAGGATGATGGAGTTCGCAGCGCGGCCCTGAGACCGCTGCATGAGGAGCGGTCGAGACTACACAGACGAGCTGCTCATGACCCTCCCCCTTCTCTTCACGGCAAGAGTCCAGCTTTTTCATTTTAATATTCTAGTTGGGTCCTCTCAAACCCTCACCTCTTTTTCTAATGCAGATTGGGACCGATGTGCTGCTGCTCCGGGACTTCCTATCCACCTCGGTGAAGAAGGAGGCCGAGAAGGAGCGGAAGCTAAATAAGCTGGCGACCGACGTGAAGGACCTGATGGACAAGGGCCAGGAGCTGTGAGGGAGGAATGAGTCCCTCTGGGAGGACCTGGCCCGCTCTGATGGGCAGGTCGGGGAACTCGAGTCATCCCTTTCTGAGGAGAGGATCTCGAGCCAGCATCGGGCTGAAAACGACACTACCGAGATCACCCACCTCCAGGGGCAGTCCCGGTCTCTGGAGCGCCGAGTGAAGGAGGTCCTTAAGGAGCTGGCCGCGGCCACCGAGAAGAACTCCTACATCAATAGGCAGCTGGCGGCCTCATAGAAGGAGGCGCAGGAGGCTGTATCGAAGTTCTGAGCCTCCAGGGAGTTTGAGAAGGAGATGCATCAAGCCATAGTGGACTCCTTCCTCAAAGGATTCGGAGTTTACCGAAAATAGGTGGCCGCCTAGTTTCCTGAGCTTAACCTGACCGGGATCATCCTTGGCAGGCCCAGGGGGCAGTCTCAGGGAGGAGAAGCAGCGCCGAGGGCCGCTAGCAAGAAGGCTCCCGGGAAGCCATCTGAGGATGCAGCCAAGGGCACGGAGGTCTCCCAGCCAGAGGAGGGCGCAGCAGCAGAGTGATCTCATTCCACACCTTAATGTAGGTTTTTCTTTTGTTTGTCATTGTCTTTTCTGTTGTTTTTTTTTGGGGGGGGGCACCCAGTCTGTCGGGGCCCTTCATTTTGTAAGAAGTTTGCACTTGGAAATGAAAGTTGATTTCCTCTTAGTGTCGTGCTGAACTTCCTTTCTACTGCCTGCTTGAGTCATCGTAGTGTTGCCTACCTGACTTGATTTGGACCCTTGGTCTGGAATGAAGTTCAAGGGCCTCCAAGCTCCGTGAAGGAACTCCCAGTGCTTTTGGCTTGCACCTCGAAAAGCTTTGGCACCGGGACTTAAGTTGCCAGGGCGCCCTTTGGATTGAACTCCGGGATCTCATGGCTCCGAGACTTAGGTCACCGGAGCATCTTCCGGATCGAGCTCCGGGATCTCGTGGACTCCATGCCACCTTCCGAACTGAACTCTGGGCCCTAGAACTTGGTTCCGTTAGGCGCTCCAGACTAAACTCCGAGATTCCGTGGGGGAATTGGGT